>OY728130.1:1189904683-1191280827 GCA_963277665.1 Viscum album | reverse complement strand
TCTTGAGTTATTACAAGATTTCACATTGAGGATCTTTTCGGGTTTAGAGTTTTAGAGAATTAGATCATAAAACTTGCATTACATTCCACATATAAACAAAGTGGTTACATAAAGTTAGTATTCTTCATTAACATCAATGGAAACACATTTAAAATAAAACATGGATTATTTCTTGACACTTCCTTGACACTATCATCATATCATGTACCTTTCCCTTGACCTGTGAAAAACATTTCAAAAAAACTTGGGATGAGCATAAAAAGCTCAGTATGGGTTATAAAAACATGGAAAGGAAACATGAGTTCATATATACATAAGAATGAAATCATACTTTACCCATAAAACATAGGCACTTTAACATACCTCATAAAATCATGAATAAATCATAGAAATCATAAGACATAAAGGTATCTTGAGGCATTCATAACATTCTTATGTAGGGAGTAACCCTCTTGGTTACGTTTGGAATACCCATCACAGTATATTCCCTAAAATCTCTTCAGAGAAACCTTAATGTTTCACTCCTTAGCGTTACCCAATGCATTGGAGAGCCATAATGGGCTCACCCGCCCTTAGTTTATCACGGAACCACCCGTCTTCATAATAATGCCCAAGAACCATAACATAATCGTATCACGTAAAACATGCATAAAGGAAACATAACATTTCCACATTTCAATCACGAGATATCAATACAAAACATTGATATAATAAAAACATTATGAAAACCATTTTCAATACCAAAGTAAAACATGGTATTTATTTTTCGTTTAAAGAAAAGGGTATGGCTTGTAGAGGAAGCCGAAACTCAAATAATGGTCACGATGGAGGAGAAGTCGTTGTCGCCGCATACGTACGACAAAAACATTCCCTTTTGTCGTTTAGTAAACGGTTCGTATAAAAAATATTCCTTTTTGAATAAACGTAAAAGTCAAAGGGGTTTATACACCGTATAAAAGAAAGTTGTGTATAAAATAAAATATGCCTCAATGAAAGGAGATTGAGACAAAGTCCCATACCTCGTATCCGACTTGACCCGACCGTTCTTTAATCTCCTGAATAATAAACTTGAGTTAATCTCTACTTGCTTATGAATCTTTTTCAAGTTCATTATTCCTTTTATACCATGTTATGAACATCATGTAATCAGTTAAGTTAATAATGCTCATTTTGTCGGTATTTGGTTCTTAAGTCAAAAATAGACTTCTTACACTTACATGTTGTTAATTTGGTCAAAGGTTCATTATATGCAGAATGGTATTCATGATGTAGATATCATATATGTCATATATATCCAGTACATACATGCATTTATAATATTACATACTCATTTAGAGGTAAGAAATGAAATGCACCGTTCATGGAGACGGTAAGCCGTACGTACGCATGAATGCTACTTTCATTTCTATTTCGTATTTTATAGAATGGAAACATAATGATATAAAGGTATATTATAATTACAGTATAATATCATATATAATATCATAGTTCCATCCTTTATATGTCTCACATATGGTATTTAACGAATCAAATCACTTTGAGGGGGCGGTAGTCCGCACTTCCTAAAATGAAGATATCGTGTTTACCCATAATGGAAACCATAAAGGTATGCCCAAAATGAAAAAAAACAGAAGCTTAAGGAAAACATAAACATATTATATATCATATATAAAAATAGTGACATCATAATGGCCACCTTTGAAGGTGTTAAATGAGTGTTGAACAATCATCGTTTCGGGAGGCAGAATTTCGCCATCCACGGAAACCGTATGTTCTTTAACCATTTGATGTAGTTGTGTGAGAGTGTAGCTCAAATAAATATTATAACAAAATCCTTTTATATTTAAGATACTGGTGTTGTTACAAAATAAGTAAATAAAAAGAGTTTAGGGGGTTGGAGAAGCAAAATATAACAAATGAACATGATAGAATGAATTACCTTTAAAAGTGTAACTCCTTTTGATTTGAGCCTAAAGGCTTTTTTTGAAAGGATTATGCCCAAAGGGAATCCTCTAGGATGAGGAGAGGGATGTGGAGAGAGTAAATTGGCAGGGGTTGGCCGAGCCAAAGGCTTGAGGAGTGTGTGAAATGAGGTAGAGTTGGGGGCCTTTTATAAGAGGAGAGGAGGGACACTTTTGGAAAGTAAAGAAATATTACTTTATTTGAAAATGTGTTTCGGTTTTAAAAGGTCCCACATTGATATAATTCGTGGATAAGGTGATAAGGGTTCGAAATACACTCATCCAATTGGTTTTGTCCATGTGTAGTTCATAGATTTTACATTGTCTTTCCATTTTATTTAAATCGTCAAATAATGATGTCATCGCTGCATCATTATTATGTCATAAATAATTTAATTTATTTAATGTCCAAAAATCATAAAAAAAATACTATGATGTAGGAAATCTTTTTAGCTTTCCAATGACTATTTATAATCAAATATATGATCTTTATAACCCCATGTAAAAATTGTTTTCGTAAAACATATTATGTTTGTGTCATTTTTACTTTTACATTAAATAAAAAGTTATTTATGTCATTTCCCAACCAAAATGTCTCCATGGGGTCCCCAAGTTGACCCATGGCTTTTCTTGGTCGGCCATGACACAACCAATGAGGGTAGGACATGTGTCAAGCTCATTTTATTTTATTAAAGCATTATTTTTACCTTAAACTGCACTAATTACCACTAATCGCGATTAAAAACTTAATAAGTTACTATTCACCAAAAAAATTATTTTAATCTCATTGAACCACATTTTACTTATTAATGACAACCATGTATGTCAGATTTTCAAAATTCAATACACATTAGTGGTAAAATTTCATTTAACTGAAAAATCAGTTTGCTTGATTACCACTTAGTGGTTTCACTATTCATCAAAAATTGAAGTTTTTCAGAAAATTACCAAAAATTCACCCTAAGCTATATTTGATATTCCGAATTCAAAAATGAAGTCTATTTTACAAAATTCAAATCATATAAGTCACATTAATTAATTCAATAATTAATTCCCGCTGCCAGAGCAAATAGCGTGTTTTTACAAAATAATAAGTATTAAAAGATTGACACCAGTTTAAGTCTAATTTCAAAGTGAAATTGATTCCAGTGACCACCATTGGATAAAATGGTAAAAATATATTCTAATTTTACTTCAAAACCAATTCAAAACATAATCTAATCATATAAATAAATTAGATTAAAAAGCAGTTTTGATGTAAAATGCAGTATTTCTCACTATTCATTAAAAAATGAACATTGTCAGAAAAATACCAAAAATTCACACAAGGTAAATTTTTATGTCCCAATCATAAAGGATAAGTTTATTTTGACAACATAGTTTATAAAATTGTCAAAAGATAGATTTAGAAATGGTTTTCCATCATAAGGCAGTAAAACAATCTTTTAAGAATATTAGTGTATTCCATGCTTAAGATTGGATTTATTTTCATTTTAAGCCTCTAAAACACTATCTTAATCATTAATAGACATAGATAAAAATATCTATTATTCATTACTTACTTGGGATGTTACAATTTTCCTCATATTATATGTTGATGAAATATTAATTATGTGAAATTATTAAAAGTATTATAGTTATTTAAGAGTTAGTAAAATGAATGCTTCACCATGAAAAACTTAGGTGAAGTAGCCTACATCCTAGGTATTAAGATCTATCTAAATAGATCTTAGAGGCTACTTAAGATAACTCAAAGTACATATATTGACATGGTACTCAAAAGGTAAAATATGGAACAATCCAAGAGAGGGTTGTTTTTAATGTCACATGATATCAATAGATCCAAGAAAATGTGTCCAAAAACACAGGAGGAGATTGAAATAATGAGTAGAATATCTTATGCCTCAGTTGTGAGATCTATTATGTATGTAATGATATATACTAGGTTTGATGTTGACTTTTCTTTAATCTAGGTGGATAGATATAAAGCTTGTATATGATAGATTCATTGAGAAGCTATAAAAACTATCATGAAGTACGTGATATGTACAAAGGATATGTTCCTGGTGTATGGAGGAGATGAGGAACTAGTAGTGAGGGGATACACTAATGATAGTTTCCAAACATATCATGATGATATTAAATCATATTTAGGATACGTATTTTTTTGAATGGTGGTGTGGTGAGCTGGAGAAGCTTGAAGAAACCTATGGTCACTGAATCTACAGTATAATCTAAGTATATAATGACTTCTGATGCAGCTATGGAGGTAGTTTGGATACACAGATTTGTCCTATACATTATTGTTGTGACTAGTAGTGTAGAACCTATTAAAATTTATTATGACAATGTTGCAGTAGTGTCACTTTCCAAGAATCCTAAGACACACTAGAGGAAAAAGAATATACTTCGAAAGTTTCATCTCTTGAGTGATTTTACTTAGAGAGGTGAAATCACTATTAGTTGAGTATCCACAGAGGATAATGTGGAAGAACCCTTAACTAAATCCATATCTTATAATAAGAATGATTCTCATGTAAGAGATAATAGGTTTAGACTTGTTAGTAGTTGGATCTAGTGTAAGTGGGAGTGTTTCAAGTGGATTACCTAGACCAAACCTGTGTATGTACTTTTATTACCATTACATGTATACAGTTTTATATATACATGTATTTACCTTACCATAATAGTTTTGATACTTCTACGTCCACTATATTTATAGTAATTTATTTAAATTAAATGCTGTATCAAAGGGTTATAGAATTTACCAGGATATAATGAGATCCTGACGATACCATGACATTGATATTCAAATTATGTCCTATGGTCTAGATACATCATGTTGATGGGACACAAATGATATTTGACCATTAGGTTCTGGGAGCTCATATTCATTGATACTTCTTCTCATGAAGTTCACACTTGGTGATCTCGAGTAGATGAGATCATGAGGACTAACATGCTAATAGGAACACCACACGTTTCATGGTTATTGGTAGTTCCTATCTAAAAACACATGTAACGGTCTCTTAGATTGATATTATTATCAATGTATTCTATTTGATCACATAATTTGATACAAAATGAAAAATATGGCATTGATTTTGTATCAAGGTAACTTTCATTGTTTGTGTCATAGGTGTTATTTCATTTATTAAATAATCAAGATAAAAATTTTCACTTCTAAAAGGAAGTAATATCTTAGGTCTTGTTGACGAGGATGGTAGTACCTTTAAATATCCATGGCCATGGAAGAAGAAGGTAAGTTCGGTTAGTTAGGTTAATAAATAATAAATCAAGTATGGATAATGAAACAAGGTATGTATCCATGTTTATGAGATATCATAAGATAAAGAGATTATATTACATGATGTATGTTCATAAGAAAGGTTTTCATTTATATGAATTTTTTGTATCTCTTTAAGGGACTTGATGGGTTTTTATACTCTGATCATGGACTATGAATAATATTCACTATTATCAAGATAATGGATTAGAGAGTCACACACTTAGAGTATTCAAAAGTATTCCCTATTCTAATGAATAGGAGTATAGGACCTAGAGGGCCCTACCACACGGGTCTGGGATATGTCCAAGTATTAATGATCACCAATGAATAAATAAATTTATTATTATTTGAGTATAGAATAATTGGATTTGAATTTATTTATTTAAATTATTCATAGGGTATTAAGTGAATACATGGAAAAATATTATACAAATGAATATTATTTTATTATTAAAGGTTCTTTTAATATTTCTGGGAATTACGAGCCGAGTTAATGAATCAATTTTATCACATAATATATTAATTATATATTATGAGAAAGTGATAAAAATATGTATGAAATAGTTAGTTGTTCATAACTTGTTATTTATGGATTATTTAGTGGGAATTATATTTATAAGGGTTCAGGGAACCCTTTTCGAGTGTTTAAACCCCACAATATAAGAAATAGGGAGATAATTTCCTAGAGGAAATTAATCCACTCAAATTTGAGAGATCCACTCTCCTACTTCTCACATCATAGAGAGATAAAGACTCATTCTATGCATTAAATATTTGATCACCTTATAGGATCAAAGGAACAAGATCATGGTGATCATCGGGACATTGTAGCCTTCTTAGGACCTCCATGCTAGCACCCATATTCTGATGATATACATTTACATGGACTCTTAAAGCATGTGTGGATGATCTAGTGAGATTCAAATTCAGGTCCTTTGAACAACAGATGCTGATGATGATCTATTGATGAACAAACAATCAACCCAAACAAGGTAATAATTCATTTTAATTTTCTTGCTTAAATAAATTCATACGAGATCTTTGGGCCTTTACTAGGGCTCAAATTTATAGAGTCAATAATGTTAAATTGATTTGGTGATGACAATTTTAAATCCCTAGGCCATCTACTTCCACTGCGCACCTTGATACTAACATATTCATTTACTTACTTTAATTATGACTAGTGATAATTGTTGGCCCATAGATACTGTTGGCCACTATCACTGACTATAATGGTTTTAATTATCATAAATCATGTCATATATTAACATATATCTTACCTCATGTCAGATCCTAAATTATATCAAAGCATTAACTTGAATATCAGATCATTTTAATCATATAACTATTTATGTGTGTTTAAGTCGAAACAAGATTATAACTTATTATCTATATGTTTATGAACATTAAAACTCTCTGAATTTTATGAATTGTAAGACAGATAGAACATCTAAAATTATCTAAGTATGTGAAGATGAAACCATTGGAAAGACTCACCAGACTCACCGTTGCACATGACATCGATGCAGACGACTCACTGTTTCATATGACTCACTAACTTAGATGGCCTACCATCAGTCCAAGTGACCTACCATTGGATGGTGATACCGACACAAGGACTCAACACCATTTGAAATGAGTCATTGATAGATCAACTATCTCACTGATAGATCAACTATCTCCTTGACATAAGGAAGGACTCACTATTGAAACAAGTCACTGATGTAATGAGTCACTAACGTATGGAAGGAATGATAGAATGAAACATCGATAGAAGGAGAAACCGATAGAATAAGACACCAACAGAATGAGACATTGATAGAAGGAGACACCGACAGAAGGAGACACAGATAGAAGGAGACACTGATAGACGAGTCAGCGATAGACTGTTTAAAACTACATTTATTAATATTATTTCTAATAGTCATATTTGTATCATTTAATGATACTGAAATATTTTATAATGCTTTGTAGGAACTTTAGTATACAGTATGAGGTATGATGATCCGATGCATGTGTAATGTACATTCTCTTTCTAAACCATCGAAAATATTAAGTATTTTAAAATAAATAAGATAGACAGATCAAGATAGCCGTGTGGTGCATGCCTCCTCGAATGGCCCGAAGGCCTTTATTTTTTTATTGATTTTTGATAATACACCTTTCAAGGGGTGAGGTGGAACCCTTACAGGGCCCTTAGGTGTAAGTATTACATGGCCTATAGGCCTTAGAGTAATTCATTGCCCATAGGCTTCAAACATTACATACAACCCAGACTAATTACTTGGATCTGCTCCTCCCAAGCATCTTCATCGTGAAATCAGATCTCCACCTTCACATGACTGTTCGAATAGGCTTTCCTATGCATGAACATGATTATCCCGATGACAGGTTCCATACCCTCTCATTCTTACAATCTGTTTAGCTTCTTCTATGGTGAAATCTCCTTGCTCATCCTCCTTCTGGAGCTTGTTCCTTGTAGGTTGTCTGGTTTGCATCTACACTTAAGGTGGCCCAAAGGCCATGAGGTGGCCCGAAGGCCTTACTGACCCGAAGACCCAGGTGGCTCGAAGGCCTTAAAGGACTCAGGGACCAAATCAGTGGCCCAAAGGCCCAAATGGGGGAATAGTATCGACTGCTACAGTACCAAATAGTACCTTCTATAATCCGCTACAATACCTGCTATAGTACTGCTATAGTTCCTACTACAATACTTATACAGTACTGCTATAGTACCAAAAATATGCCTCCTTTTGGATTTGATTTCGAGTCACCTGGATGCACTTAAGGAGTCCTCTCCAACCAGGCTGAGGCTCATGTGCATGTGTGGTGCATGCCTGTGAGTGAAAATACTGAAGAACATTTTCAACTCTATTGCAACCACTGTGAACTCAATAACATAAGAACACATGAGGAAATCTCAACCAATATGAACATCGAATTGAAAAACTATTTCAGCATATCAAGGAAGGAGAAGAATATACCTGTAGAACCATACCTTTAGCTGGAAGCCAGAATATGACACTCTGTTTTGTGTCAACTTCTAGAAGAGGGATAGAACTTCAAATCCACTTCATAAAATGATTCTAGAGCTGCACTACATAACACACAGAGCCTTATAAACCTAACTTCACATCTTTATCTCTGTTGTGTTCATTTAGTTACATTTCTTATAAGTGTGTGTATCTGTATGTTACACACACACTGACTCCTGTGTATAACTATAGGATACTTTATATCCTCAATATACTACTCTATTTATCCATTTGTATCCCATGTAGAACTGTGGAAGAGGTCATGTGTGACCAATTTTTTTTCCCATGAAGAACTATGGTAGAGGTCAAGGGTGACCTAGACAACCCTATGTGCTGTGGTGAACCCCAATCTATGGTGTGGATCAAATTATTTATTAATTTAAACTACTTGGTGGTAGGTGATCACCAAGTGGAGATGATTAAGTCTCTGCTTGAGACTGGACCTCTTGTTTTATTTCCATTGTGTTTTCACTTTTTAGTTTTACTCTATTTTATCACTTATTTCATAAAACTAAATTGAAATCTGATAGTTAGTCTTAGAAAGTGTTTATAATAGTATTGACTTATTATATTTGTTTTAAAAGCTGTATTAATTATCAAATTGATACAACTAATAACTAATCAATCTGTTGAGAAATTAACCGAACAGTCAAGATCTTATAAATTCACTATTGGCTAACCGAGTAATTGAATTTTAGATATTGGTGGAAGTTAAAATAATTCTTTCTTATAGAAATTTTTATAGATACTCAATTCACCCCCCTCTTGATTACTCTACTCCGACCAACATTTGGTATCATAGGTTTAGGAATTTTCAGTTTTCAAATATTTTTCAAACCTTTTCAACTTTGATTTTAGTTTTATTTAAAAGATCTTAAAATTTCTGTTAATACTAAATTTTTATCTCTTTAAAATCTTGTGCTAAATTTTTTATTATAGATAATAGGCTGTAAGGTACTACTACCAATAGATATCCATTATTTAATGGAACAAATTATGCCAAATAGAAAATTAAAATGAAAATTCACTTAGAAAGTATGGGTTTTGAAATTTGGTCTTCAATTGTTGATGAGTATAAGATTCCTGCTACTGCTAAAACTACTTGGGATGACCCAACTAAGACTGATTATAACAAATAATTTTAAATACATGAATGCCTTATACTATTTTTTAGGAGATCAGAAATTTAACAGAATTTATGCATGTAAAACAACCCATAAAATTTGGGATACTTTGTCTGTTTCACATGAAGGAATTTTTAGTGTTAATAAAATGAGACTTAACACATATACTATTAAATATTATAACTTCAAGATGAATCCTGATGAGCCTATTTCTGACATGTATCTCATATTTAATGAAATTTTTAACACTATGATCTCTCTAGGAAGAGATGTTACTACCAAAGAACAAATTATGACGATTCTCAGATTCTTACCTGATAGATGGAGAGGAAATTCAGTCTCAATTAGAGAATCACATGACATCAGCAAATTACCTATCAAAGAACTCATTGGAAAACTGATGATGTATAAGGAAGAGCTGAAAGTCAACAAGAAGAAGAGGATAAACCTAAGAGAAAATATGTAGCCTTCAAGACTACTACCTCTAAGAATAAGGAAAAAGAGATGGTGATATCCTCTATTGAAAGCTATAGTAACGATGAATCAACATCATATAGTGATGAAGAGATGGCTCAGCTGGCCAGAAGATTTAAGAAATTCTATAGGAAGAAGTTTTTCAGGAAGACCAATTACAAAGGAAGATATGATAACAAGGGAAACTGAAAAAAGGATTGGAAAAGAAATTAAAAATCAAAGGATATTGTCTGTTATGAATTAAAGAGGAGAGGACATATCAAAGCTGAATTTCCAAAGTTAAAATACAAAAATAAGTATGAAAACAAAGACAAGAAGTATAAGAAATATATCAAGGCCACCTAGAGTGCCTATGAGGATAGCTCCTGTGAATCATAATCATATCATGATGAGAAAGATGACATGGAAAATATATGTTTTATGACAAACACATCTGAGGTAACCTTAGACTCTCCTACACATAATTCCTATTATTCTAAAAATGAAAGTGAGTTTGAAAATATGACAAGTGATGAAATATTTGAATATTGTAACATGCTGGAAGAGACTTTTAATGAACTAAAAGATAAATATAAATCTTTAAAGAAAAAAATGCTCTTTCCATAACTATTAAGTCTAAACTTACAACTGAAAAGGAAAAGAATTATCAATTTCTGAAAGAAAAAAATGAATTAAAAATGTCTAATGAGCAATTGAAGAAAGATGTAGAAAATTTTACCAATTGAAAAGATAATCTTACTCAAATTCTTGGTAAATAGATAGCTCCTAAGTACACTTCTGGTATTGGATATAATCCTGAATAGAGAAACTTATCTAAAACATGTTTTGTAACTAAATCTGGAAAATCTGTTCTTCTACCTAAAAAACAAAACTCTTCTTCTAGTACCAGTTTCGAAAAATCCTTTAATAACTCTAGTTTTTCTAGGCTAAATATAGTTTACTTTTCAAATATGTTAGATAATACTTATAGGAAACTCATAAGGAAAATGTGGGTACCTAAAGCACTGATTACTAATGTCACTGGACCCAAAAAAGTCTGGGTACCAAAATCTATTTTTGTTTGATTATCATGTAGGAAAGCTGTTTGAAGATATCTTACAAGAGTCAATGGTAATTGGATAGTGGTTGTTAAATACATATGATAGGATCTTATTCAAGCTTCAAGAACCTAATAAAGATTGATGGTGGATATGTTACCTTTGGTGAAAATTGTCACGAACCAACCTGGGTCGACCATGAACCGGTCACCTGAGTCGGCCCGTGATAAGTCCTGAGTGGCGTTCCCGATCCTCTCGGGCTGGCAACAAGTGCCAAGGGAATCAACAGAGTGACGATGGGAATGATTTTGCTCAATATAAATAAACAAAAGTAGTGAAATAATAATAAAGCAGCCCAAAAATAAATATACTAAACAAAACAACTAGGCAAGAACTGAAAAAAAACTAACTAGACCTGATGACCATTAAAATTCATGTTACCCTGCGGGTCACTCGCTGATCCCAAGACTCAACATCGCCCATAGTGATTGAGATCAAACTGAAACCTACACCTGAGACTAAAAATAGTAATGAAGTATAGTCATAAGTATTAAAAATCAGTAGGTGTGCCAAAGTAATCCATTCCCAAATGCATTTCCTTTAAACAAAAGAATCATCAATTTTAGGTTTGAACTACAATATATAAAAGTAAGGATTTCTACATGTTACTCAAAGAAAAGTACGATTCATTTCCCTTATTCATTTCTCAAAACCCAAATCAATATTTTAGTGAGACATTAGCATTTTCAAAGAGAAAGTGATGTTCACATTTTCAATTTGCACAAAGAGAATAAAACACTTTTCCTTGAAACAAAAGTTTTCATAAGTCACATTAAAACCACACATCACTTTATAGTAAGAAAACATTACCCATGAAAATTCTATAGTAGTTTCACTACAAGGGCAATAGAAAGAACTCATACATACAAGTAACACACTCAACACTCAAGCACTAAGAACGAGTAGACATAGGTGAACCCAAGAGATCGAGAATAATCCAAAAGACACCAATACATGAGACTTAATCCTCGTTGACATGTCACACATGATGAAATCAAAATTCTCAAAATGCTTGACCATCCTTTCTCAGGCAGGCCGAGGGAAAATCCCATAGCAATGAACCCAAACATATCCGCCTACTATGGACCACTGGTCAATACCATAACCAACCAGTGCGACAATCATTCTCAGAATATTCTCTCAATATGTCAGGTTTCTATGTCTCATGTATTTATAAATGGGGTGGGCCTACCGATACCATCCGAGCATCCAATCATAGTATATATTATAATAAATCACAATAGGCAACACCCCGAGTCACCCCAAGGAATATGTCCCTCACCTTTCTACCATTGATCGCAGGGGAGTCCTATACAGTGGAACCCCATAATATAAAACTCAACTAAAGATAGGGGACCACATCCAAGGAGTGTTTTATAGAGATAACTATCTTTAAAAAAGTTCCAACCGAGCCTCACACACTTTTTTTTCTCATGCCAAACCATTTCTTAAAGAATCCCACGCACACCATTTTGGAAACTAGGAACACACTTGGAAACCCATTTAAGAAACCCAATTCACCACTTTAAATCTAAAGAACATTTATAACGGATAAATGAGAATTTATAGAACACTAATAAGAACATTTAATAAAATAGTTTCATGAAATTCAAATACACAGAGGGTATTACTTTATTTCACAATCAGCAATTATTCTAAAAACCATAAGTTTCTAACTAACATAAAATGAAGGTGAAAAATGAAAGAAACCAATAATTCTTTAATTTAAAGGAAAATTCATAGGGAAACCTACCTCAAAAGGGAGCAGACCAAGATGAACAACTCGGCACCCGACGCCTTTGACGAAGACCACCCCACAATTGTGCACACATACACCCCTATATATATACCTCATAATCTAATACACATATTCCCCATGACATGAGGGAATATGTGCAAGGAAGATATATATATATATATAAAGGTATACATACCTATGTATGTGTGTACAACCCTTCGAGAAGACCCCAAACAATCTAATTGACCCAAAAGAGAATCGAATATTACCAAAAACTCTAAATAAAATTGAAACAATAAATATGGGTGGAAGCAATAAACAAAATCCATGGGACAAGCCCCTTTTTAAAACATTAAATATACCAATATCATTTTAAAAACATGACTTTCACCATTCAAAACCATCTACAATTGATATTGAAAAAAACAAATCAAGTTCACATGTCAAATATTTTATTTTCCTTCAAAACTCTTCCTAAAATCATCCTAACCTTAAGTGCCTTTAAAACAAAGTTCGTGCCCACCAAACAACCTCAAAAACATTCTCATGAAATGACACATCAAGAAACTCACACAAAACATAACCAATTTTTGATACAAAACCCAAACCCAATACACAAGCACGTCAAACCATTGAAAAACATATTTTTCATCACTCAAAAAATATAATAATCCATTTACACAATTTATAAAACCCTTTCAAGAAGAAAAACAAGATTTTACACCTAAAGTACACACAATTTCCCAACCAATTCCCCCAAAATCCCCTTTTAATAATTAAACAAATCTAAAATTCATAAGTAAAAATACACGACAAGGCATACATGCCAACAATACTCCACTCTTCATTAAAGACTCATTTAAAAAAAATACGCACCTCAAGTTCCTTTGAAAATATAAATTGAACTTTAAAAACAAGGCATAAAATAATTTTCAAGAAACATTACAACACAATATTCACAACACATAGCCATTTTTTCTGTAAAAACACAGTTCTAACTCATAAACATGTTAAAACATTACCAATTCACACTTCGCACTACCCAAATAACATTTATAACACATTAAAATTAACTAAATAATTAAGAGGGTAAAATAAATCAACCTCAAACAATAACGAATGAACCAGAATGGACCGAAATGCTTCACCTTCGGTGGAGGATTCCGAAACTCACATGAGGAAGACCCTCAAGACCCTCCACACACCCTATAAATGGGAGAAATCAACAAAACCCGGTCAACCCATGACCTAGGGTTTGGTCAAGACAAAAATAGAAGGATATTACCTGTAAAATGAGGTGTCAGTGAGGTCATGCAAGGGAGAGAAGGCCACCGAAGGTAGAGTCCATAGATAGGGAGGTTCTATAAGAAGAGGGAGCGAGGTCGGAGGTTTGAGAGGGAGGGGGTTGGTGTCACGAGGCAAGGGGGAAAGGGAGGGGGTCAACCGTGTTGAGCATGGAAAGGGTGGAGGGGGGGGGGGTTGGCTGTGATCTAGGGGAATGGAAAGGTTTAGATTAGGTTTTTTTCTTAATTTAATTAATTCTATTTTAATTTTAATTCAATTTATTTAATTAGAAAAAAAGAAAAAGAAAAAATAATTAAAATTTAATTGAAACTCAAGAATAAATAAAATAACCATGAATGTCAGGTCAGGGTGTGACAAAATGCTAAAGGAAAAATAATTGGCTTAGACCAGATTGGTAACTCTAAATTAGTATTAATTTCTAAAGTACTTTTTGTTGATGGATTGAAGTATAATTTTCTTAGTATTTCACAATTATGTGATGATAGAATTCATGTTATATTTGAAAATGATGCTTGAAATGTTTTTAAATCTAAAAATGAATTAGTATTTTATACTTTTAGAAATGAAAATGTATATTCTATTAACTCAGATTCCTTAATTTCTCAAAATGTTTCTTGTTTAAGTGTCTTTCACAAAGAGTCTTGGCTTTGGCATAGGAGATTAAAACACTGTAATGTACACTCTCTTAGAAATATTACTAGAAAAGGACTAGTCATGGATCTACCCAAACTTGAGTTTCCAAATGACAAAGTCTGTAATCCTTGTCAAAAGGGTAAATAATATAAGATATCTTTCAAATCAAAGAAAGAAGTTTCAACTTATCAACCTTTATAGTTGGTTCACATGGATTTTTTTGGACCATATTGAGTTTTTAGTTTAAATGGGAAGAACTGTGTTTATGTCCTTGTAGATGACTATTCTAGTTATACTTGGGCTTATTTCTTAGCTCACACAAGTGAAGC
Source organism: Viscum album (assembly GCA_963277665.1). Classification (NCBI taxonomy): domain Eukaryota; kingdom Viridiplantae; phylum Streptophyta; class Magnoliopsida; order Santalales; family Viscaceae; genus Viscum; species Viscum album. The sequence goes on along the minus strand of OY728130.1, from coordinate 1,191,265,842 downwards.
ATGTTCTTACTTCATCAAGTATGCTAAAAAAGTGGAAAATATAAGTGGACTTAGAATTAAATCCTTAAGAATTGATCATGGATGTGAGTTTAAAAATCAAGACTTTGAATCATTTTGCTCACAAAATGGATATAGTCATAACTTCTCTTCCCCTAGGACACCTCAACAGAATGGAGTTGTGGAAAGAAGAAATATAACCTTATAAGAGTTAGCTCGCACAATGCTAAATGAATACGATCTACCTGTTTGCTTTTGGTATGAGGCTATAAATACAAATTTTTACATAATTAATAGAGTCTTAATTAGACCTATCTTCAAGAATACTCCTTATGAGATGTGGAATAATAGAAAACCCAAATTTAGTTATTTCAAAGTTTTTGGTTGAAAAGTCTATATCCTTAACACTAAGTATAATCTTGAAAAATTCGCATCCAAGAGTGATGAAGGAATTTTCCTAGGTTACTCAACATTTAGTAAAGCCTATAGAGTATTTGATAAAAGAACCAAATTTTTGGAAGAATTTGTACATATCAAATTTTATGAAACATATCCATATGAACCCAAGATCTCCCTAGATAACCTTGAAGATGCTATGTCAAACCTGGAAATAAATGCAAGATCATATAATCCTACTGTCAAGCAATATGTTAAATAAAATATTTCTGAAAATTATTTAGAATCTGAAAATGATGAACCCAAACCTATAGATGAACCTGAAGTTACTATACCCTCCTTTTATAGACCAAATAGAACTCTTAAGAACCATCCTTTAGATGCTGTTATTGGATATTTATATAAAGGGACACATAATAGAGCTTCTCTTAGAAATCAGGTTCAACATTAAGCCTTTGTGTCATAGATTGAACCTAAAAACATTAATGATGCAATTAAATATGAATTTTGGGTGATGTATATGCAATAAGAACATAACAAATTTGAAATAAAAAATATTTGGAAACTTGTGGATAAACCCAAAGACACCTTGACCATATGCACTAAGTGGGTGTTTAGGAACAAAGTATATGAATATGGTAATATTGTTAGAAACAAAGCTATATTGGTCGCACAAGGTTATAATCAAGAATAATACATTGAATATGAAGAAAATTTTGCACCTGTTTCTAGACTTGAGGCCATCAGAATCTTGCTTGCTTATCCTACCCATATTAATTTTAAACTTTATCAAATGGATGTTAAAAGTGTATTCCTAAATGAGTATATAGTTGAGGATGTTTTTGTTGAAAAACCCCTAGTTTTACAAACCCTCTCTTTTCAAATCATGTTTTTAATTTAACAAAATCTTTATATGGTTTAAAACAAGCTCCAAGAGCTTGGTATGATAGATTAAGTAATTTTCCTATTTCAAAAGTTTTTACAAAATGAATTACTGATCACACTCTTTTTATAAAATGATTTTATAAAGATGTTTTAATAGTTCAAATTTACGTTGGTGATATTATTTTTGGATCTTCAAGAAATTATTTATGTATTGAATTTTAAAAAATGATGCAAAATGAATTTCAAATGAGTTTTATGGGTGAACTAAAATTCTTTCTTGGATTTCATATTTTTCAAAATAAATAAGGTATCATTCTAAATCAAAGTAAATACACAAAAATATTTTAAAAAGATTTGGCTTTGATAGAATTAAAACAGTGACACTCCAATGAGTACTACTTGAAATTTGGATCTTGATGAAGATGGTAAATCTATTGATCAAACCACTTATAGAGGAATGATTTAAAGTTTTCTATACTTGACTGCTAGTAGGCCATACATAATTTTTACTCTGTGTATGTGTGCCTGTTTTCAAGATAATCCCAAATAATTTCACTTAAATGCTATTAAAATAATTTTCTAATACCTAAAACATATTATCAATTTAGCTTTGTTTTATCCCAAAGGAAAATCATTTGATATAGTGAGTTATTATGATGATGAATTTAGTGGATACAAGTTAGATAGAAAAAGTAACTCTGGGACATGTCACTTTTTGAGAAAGTCTTTGGTTTCATGGTTTAGTAAGAAATAGAATTCTATTGCATTATCTACTGCTGAAGATGAATACATAGCTATCAGTAGCTGTTGTGCACATTTTTTTGGATGAAACACATCTTCTAGACTATGGATATTAATTTAGACATATACCTATAAAATTTGACAATACAAGTTCTATTAACATTTCTAAGAACCCAGTTTCCCATTATAGAACAAAATATATTAGTGTAAGACATCACTTTTTGAGAGATCATTATCAAAAGGGTGATATCACTTTAGAATTTATTATCATTGAATATCAGCTTGCTGACATATTCAATAATCCATTGAACTATGAAAGAATGAATTATATCAAACATGAGTTAGGAATGATCAATCAGTAAACCCCTGTGTTTTCCTTTACATTGGTTTTTATGTGAATTTGTCATGCCGACACCGTTGTCATATCTAAACCATTGTCATACTAACTCCATTGTCATACCGAAACTGTTGTCATGCTAACACTGTTGTCACACTGACAGCATTGTCACACTAACATTGTTGTCTTGACAACACCGTTAGTGTTAAACAAAGTCTGTCATGTCGACACCGATGACTCATTGTTTCTATACGTTTTACGTTTTTATCAAAATGACACTGTTTCATTTATTCCAGTGAACCTGGTTCATGATTTTTCAATTGTTTAATTTCAAAATCTCTAAATGATACAAATTTTAATGAATCCACTCTACTCCTTTATTGCTACTCTATCTCTTGGCCACCACTCTCTTTCTTTACCCCTAATCTTTCACCTTCTAACCTCTAGACTAAACTATTTGAAATGGTGTATGTGAAGAGAGCTCTGGAAGAGGGTGAGTCTCATGTTTCCAAGAAATAGAAAGGTGAATCGAGCAAACCTTCATGTCCTGTAAATCCTAGTATGGTAAACCATGTTGTAACCTCAGAGAAAGAAGTACTAGTGGAATGGATCTTGGAGAGAAAGTCTTTATTGTTGAAGGTGCTACAAGATCAAGGATGGATTGACTGGTTTGCAAACAATGACAAAGTTTTCTACTTGAAGCTGGTATATGAATTTTACATGAATATGGAACTTCTGTTGGAAGGAAGTGATGTAGCTTGGGTCAAGTCGATAATAAAATGGAAGAGAATTTATTTCTCTTTAAGACATTGGTCTGAATGTCTCAAGGTACCTCACGAAGGAATGTTTGATGATTATCAGGGTACTTCTCCTCCTGAAAGTGGAGTCTTTTTCTATGAGAGAACTCTAAAATAGCTAACTAGAAATGAGGAATATAGGAGACCCATTTCCTCATAATAGAATGGTGAGTGTAGAATTTTATTTATGTTTATTCAGTACTAGATTTGTCCCAAGAAAGGGGAATTTTCTTATCTCAAGTATCAAGATGTATACTTGGTGTATTTTCTATAGAAAGGAGTTAAATGGAATCTATTTAGATATATGTTGGTGCTCATAAATGAGATGATAAAACCTGGTTGTAAGTAAAATTATCTTCTCTACTCCAGAATGATTTCAACAATGCTAAAGGAGAAAGGTTGTGCAAGTGAAGCTGATGATGTGTTGTTAGTGAATGTAGTGGTTTCTGTTTAAGCTCTAACATCTATAAGAGAATTAAGATTAACTATAAATGATGGAGAAAGGAATGGGTTGGCGATGAAGATAGATTTTATAAAAATTTCAATCCTCTAGATTATCTAGTTAGACCAAGGGATCTAGTGGATCCTAGCCTTAGTCTAGATGAACACGTAATTTATTCTTCAGATGAGGGAGAGGAGCCTGCTACTCCTGTCAGAGATGTGGGTTCACCAGTTGATGATGGAAGTTACCCAAACACTACTGGACCAACAAAAATAGTTTCTATTGGACCTAAAAGTCCACTTCTAGACTTACCCTCTCATGAACCTGTTCTCAAATCTACTGGAAGTGAAGAAACAGAAGTTGAAGGAAGTGTAGAATATGTAAGTAAATCTAGTGAATAAGAAGATGAATAAGAAGAATCCGGTAATGGTGAAAGTGATACAGAATCAAGTAAAGAAGAAGAAGATGAGAAAGTTGGTGATGACAATGGAAATGAAGATAATGAAGATGGTGATAATGAAGAATGTAGTGAAAGTGGCAATGATAGTGAATCTAGTCATCTTGATGAAAATCCAGATGCTGTTAGTATGCAAGTTTTTGAAGCTAATACTGGTGCATATGTTGAGGGTAATATTCAAGATGAAAATGTTTCTCCAGATGAACCAGTTTCTCATGGTATATATACTAGAAAAAGAACTCTACATAAGGAGAACCAACCCAGAAAAGAGGCATTGAATGAGGGGGAGTAATCTACCAAGAAGGATGTCACTAAGGGGGAGTCTCAAGGAAGAGTATCTCAAGATGATGAAGAGTATAAAATATGAAGAGTAAGGCTTTGTACTCTTACTCCTATAGATTTTGATATTTTTTCTGAATGGGTGAGGCATATTGGTTATGTGGCACTAGGAATGGATTATGAATATTTTGATGATGAATTCTTTTCACTTGCTGTAAGGGAACCAGAGGATGATACCTCTTCTAGTGACTATGTCACTAAGGCCAATTTTGAAAACTCTAAAAAAGACATATGTGCCTCCATAAGACATTCAGTAAAATATCAAATGAGATATAAAATTGATGAATCCAAGAGAGAGAATACTAAGATGACTGAAAATTTGAAATCTATTTGATCCATAGTTGATAGTGTAAATCAAGTTGGAGCTTCTAGTTCTACTCCTGCCTCAACTAGTGTATCTCAAAATGATGCTGCTTTGATTTCAAAGATGGTGATTAAATAAATTTTTCCAATTTTAATTACAACTGTAGAAACAATTATGAAAAGAAACAGCAAGATCGGGAATGAAATGAAGAAGTTAACCACTGGCATCAATACTTTGACCACCGAGTACAAAAATACAATGGAAAGTGTCATGAAAGGACTTGAGAATCTTGTTTCTCACTTTAAATATCTCGAATTTTCCAAGTTAAGAAAAGAAGTTAAGGAAATTACCTCCTCTGATCTTGCTTCAACCTATGCTTCACCAGTTTAGTCTTCACAATCTGTAGATCTTATTACTATTAGTTCAATTTTGAAAGAAGAACTGCAAGCTTTAATTGATAGTATGGCCAAGGTTTAGGACACTTAAGATAAGGTGCATGACTTTGTGAAGTATTATACAAGGAGTTATTCACACACTCAGGAAGAGATAAACAAAAATATTAATGAGTTTTATCCAAAATCATAAAAAATAATCAAATGAATAGTCTGTTTAAGTATTTATACACAAATATTACTCTTCCTCCAGTAACAAAGGCTTTTAAGGATCAGATTCAGAAGTCGAGATAATTCACTCCCTTGTTGGAAAAGTTCATAGAAAAAAAAAATGATTTTGAAAAGGCAATGAAATATGGTGGTGAGATCATTGAAGAGTTCATAATGTTGTTTAAATAATATCTCTATGTCCAAAGTGAATCCATTGTGGTACCTCCTGCTGCACCATTTGGCCCTACTAGTTTAGTGCCTGCTCAACCTCAGATGTTAGTTTCTCAGGATTTATCTCAGATCAGACCCATCATTACAAAATATATTTAGCCTCAGATTATTTCTCAGCACATACCTACTCTAGATTCTATAGTTTTTGAAGGAGTGCCTCTACCTCCTCTGAAAATCCATTCAGACCCTCCTGCTTCTCAACCTAACCCTCCTGATGAACCATTAATTGATCCTTATGATAAGGGGAAGTAAACCCTTTACCCTACCATTTAGTGTGGAGTGATATTTTTTTTGATAGGGCTAAGTCATTATACTTTTCCTCATTCAGTTTACTTTACTTATGAATTCTATTTACCTATTTTTAGTTTTCCACCTTCCACTTTTTGTTAATCCCAAAAGGGGGAGAATTTTATTAAGCATTATTAATATAGGGAGAACTTTATTAAGAATTATTATGAATTTAATAATTATTATGTGTCTATGCATTATTATATGTGATACACTATTTTAATCTTATCTCTAATACATTATTTTATCTTTATGGGAGCTACTAATCAGATTGTTTACTTTAATAATTCTCCAATGGTACTTAATAATGACATGATTTGTGACCATTAAAAAGGGGGAGATTTTTGGCCCATAGATACTGTTGGACACAATCTTTGACTATAATGGTTTTAATCATCACAAATAATGTCATATATTAACATATATCTTACCTCATGTCAGATCATAAATTATTTCAAAGCATTATCTTGAATATCAGATCATTTCAATAATATAACTATTTATGTGTGTTTAAGTCTAAACAAGCTTATAACTGATTATATTTGTGTTTATGGACATTAACACTCTATGACTTTTCAGAATTTTAAGACAGATAGAACATCTAAAATTATCTAAGTATGTGAAGCTGACACCATTTGAAAGACTCATCAGACTCACTGTTGCACATCACACCGACGCAGTGGACTCACCGTTGCATATGACTCACTGAAATAGAAGACCTAATGTGAGTCCAAGTTACATACCTTTGCATGGTGTTATCGATGAAAGGACTCACCACAAGTTGAAATGAGTTACTAATAGATCAACTATCTCACTGATAGATCAACTATCTCACCGATAGAAGGAAGGACTCACCGTTGAAACAATTCACTGATGTAATGAGTCACCAACACATGGAAAGACCGAAATAATGACACACTGATAGAAGGAGACACCAATAGAAGGAGACACCGACAGAAGTAAACACTGACAGAAGGATCCACCGATAGAAGGAGACACCGATAGACAAGTCACTGATAGACTTTTTAAAACTACATTTATTAATATTATGTCTAATGGTAATATTTGTGTCATTTAATGATACTGAAATATTTTATAATACTTTATAAGAAATTTAGTAGATAGTACGAGGTACGATGATCCGATGCATGTGGAATGTACATGCTCTTTGTCAGCCCTAAAAAAATAAGAAGCATTTTAAAAGAAAGAAGATAGAAAAATCAAGATAGTTGTGTGGTGAATGCCTGTGATTGAAGTACTGAAGAACATCTGCAAATCTCATGAAACCAATAAGAACTTAAGAATAAAAGAACACATGAGGAAATCTCAACTGAGCTAAAAAACAATTTGACAAACTATTTCAGCATATCAAGGAAGGAGAAGAATATACCTACACAACCATACCTATAACTAGAAGCCAGAATATGACACTCTGTTTTGTGTCAAATTCCAGAAGAGGGATATAAATTCAATTCCAATTCATCAAACGAGTCTAGAGCTACACCACATAACACACAGATCCTTCCAAACCTAACTTTACATCTTTAGCTCTGTTGTGTTCATTTAGTTACATTTCTGAGCAGTGTGTGTATCTGTATTTTACATACACACCTAATCCTATGCATAACTGGAAGATACTTGATATCCTAAATCTATCACTCTATTTATCCATTTGTATCCCATGTAGAACTGTGGAAGAGGTTGTGTGTGACCTGTTTGTTGTTTTTCCCATGAAGAACTATGGTAGAGGTCAAGGGTGACCTGGACAACCCTGTGTGTTTTGGTGAACCCCAATCCAGGGTGTGGATAAATTTTTTTATTAATTTAAACTTCTTGGTGGTAGGTGATCACCAAGTAGAGAGGATTAAGTATTTTATTGAGACTAAACCTCTTGTTTTATTTCTGCTGTGTTTTTACTTTTTAGTTTTACTATGTTTTATCACTTATTTCATAAAACTAAATTGAACTCTGATAGTTAGTATTAGAAAGTTTTTATAACAGAATTGACTTATTAGATTAGTTTCAAAAGCTGTATTAATTATCAAATTGATATAATTGAGAACTAATCAATCTTTTTAGAAATTAATCGAACAATCAAGCTCTTATAAATTCACTACTGGCTAACTGAGCAATTGAATTTTAGATATTAGGGAAGTTCAAATAATTATTTTTTACAGAAATTTTTATAAATACTCAATTAAACCCCCCTATTGAGTACTCTACTTTGAACAATAATAATCTAGTTATTCAGTTTTTTATGTTTGGTTATAACCCATTCACCTAGTTTAATTATGATTTGTGGTAACCTATTCACCCATTATTTATATGTTTGGTTATAAACCATTAACCTAGTTTAATTATGTGTAATTTCATATAATTTATGTATAAATTCTTTTTAATTATATGGAATTATTTTGAGACCACGAAATCTAACGACGCGTGATTCTGAGGCCTGGAGTGCCCAGAATGATCTGTCGAAGTTTTGTTAAGCTTTAATTAGCACGCATAAGTAGTTTTCCTAAAAAGTGGAATAACTCTTAAATGGTTGCTTGGATCAAAAATATGAGGGCACCGTTGCATTCATGATGACAGGTTTACCCTAGGCGCGACTTAAGTTTAGTTGGCGCAGACCTCCTATGAGAAAACCCGAAAATGGAATAACCATAAATAAAATAATTAAATTAAGTTATTTTATTTTTAAAATGCTTATAACTCACAAACGATAACTCAGATTGAAAATATGAGACCACCAATAAACTCGTGAGGGTATGATTTCTTTAGGCTGATACTAACATTGGCCGGCGCGGGCCACCAGTTAAAGTTATTTTTTGGCCGTAAATAAAATAATTAAGTGAAAATTATTTTATTGTAAAATCCATAACTTCTAAACGACAACTCATATTAAAAATATGAGGGTACCATTGAGTTTTTTGGGGTGTGTTATTCTTAGGTGGAGTCTAACCTCGATCGACACGGGTCGAGGGTGAACGTTATTAATTTATTGAACTTTTTTTTTCAGGTATGTTCAGTAAACGCGTGAGCGGCATTTTCTAACTTTTGAACCGGTGATCACATTAAAAATCTGAGGTCACCGTTGAATCCACAACACCGAGATTCAATTAAGGGAGACTTTAATTTGACCTCATTAGGTCTAGAGAAAAAGTTAAGTTTTGTGACTTTTTAAAAGAAATGAAATGAAATAATTTTATTATTTTATTTTCCTCCATATCCTCCAACGGACAAGAGGTGTGTGGGGCCAGTGATGTGTCAAGCCAATAAATGGATTAACCTTCCAAACCTAAGTAATGATGTCGTTGAGGAATTAGGAAGGTTCCTAATTTATGAGCCCCCATTAATTTCCCACGCTATTACTTACCCTCCCCTCTCTAATATATATGGAGCTTGGGGGGAGGTACCGACACAGCTTCACCAAGAAACAAAGTGCTGAAGGAGCACCATGATACCGAACTCTTAGAGGATAGAGCCGATCCCAGTGGGAGGTGACAGGTGACATCGAACCATGAACCGAAGGGCGACGTACGAGCGGCGTCGTTGGGAATTTGTTGCAGGAATGAAGAACATGACCCACCTTCAAGAGTAGACGTTCTCCAATGGGTTTACGAGTTAGGGGGTTTATTCATTTACACTTTTTGAATGATTTTCTCTTCCCCATTCTTGAATAATATGAAGAACGTGAACCAACCGACTAACGAGTTGATCCACGATTCATTCGTTTTTGTGGGAGGTTGTTGTGGGGTATATTTGCAGGGTTTTAATTATTGTTTAATTCAATTGATTATTAAACCTTTAATTCCCCTTCATATTTATGAGTGAACTCAGAGGGAACCAGCCTAACTAACCCAGCCCAAACCCTTTGCTATCTTTCTATCCTTGCACCTCCATGGAAGACCGCCAGCATGGCGATACTGACCGGCTACGCTGGGGATAATGCATTGTCGCACGCCGCTAGAAGAGGTTGCGACACAAATCTACGGCAGACATCAGAATGGTCAGAACTGGCCGGCTGTGGAAGAGGCGTGACATGTCGTCGCACACCTTAAATGAACAAAGAGGATCGCGGCTTGTCAGTCGCGACGACTGGAATAAGGCAGCCGACACACCGGCCGACCGCAGGTGGCAGTGTGGCGTGACAACGCGCTATTGGAGAGGTCGATCGGAACAATAGCTAGCCACAAAGGAACCGGAAGGACCCACCCCAGTGGGTCCCGCGTGCTACCTGGAAGCACCACGTGGCGTCGCCACCCTTGCGGGCCGCCGCCCTACAAAGCCGCCCCCTCGCGAGCCGCACCCTATGTAGGCTGGGCCGCCCCTTGCAGATCGGGCCGCCCCTTTGCAGGCCGGACCAAACCTCAACCCAGTGGGATGAGTCAGCCGTAGCCCAGCCCAGAATGGGTTGGTCCGGGTCAGTCCGATCGGGTCAGACCAGACTCGGTCCCCACTGGGCCCAAAAACACTTAAAGGGCCATATCTTGAGAAACAGACATTCGTTTTATGAACCGTCTGAGGCGTTGAGATCCCTAGGACAAGGAGGTCCTTTTGAGATACACCGTGATAGTTTTGGATAAAGTTAGATTTTGGCTGGGTTGGATCGTACCCTAATCCAACTGGGCCCTCAAGACTAAAATGCCTATAACTTACTGACCAGGCATCCGGTTGACGCGCCGTCTGATGCGTTGGAACCCTTATAATGTGAAAGATAATCAGGTTACTTCTTTGTGGATATCCATTAAATATGACCAATGGTTTTAGGAGTTTTTCTCCCAAGCGCACTATGTATAGAACCCTGCAGTTGGCCGAGACATGAAAACTGCTTGGCGACTGCTATTTTTTTCGACTATGTGTGACTCGACGACCCAGTGGGGAGCGCCTATGTGTGATGCGGAATGACCATGGTGGGGAGTGCCTCTGTGTGACGTGGTAGACCCATGATACTTGATAGGAGGAGTACCTTAGTAGACCAAGGTGGGGAACACCTCTGTGTGAAGCGGCATATCCACAATACTCGATAGGAGGAGTACCTCAGCAGGCCACAGTGGGGAGCACCTCTATGTAACGTGGTAGACCCATGGTACTCGACATGAGGAGTACCTCTGCAGGCCACAGTGGGTAGCACCTCTGTGTGATGTGGCAGACCCATGATACTCGATAGGAGGAGTACCTCAGCAGTCCAAGGTTAGTGGGAAGCGCCTCTGTGTGATGCGGCTAGCCCAATGTACTCGATAGAGGAGGAGTTCTCCAACAGCCAAGGTGTTCAACATTTGTGACTGACGATGCTACAGTTACTACCCTAGAATATACCTAGTGTGAGCTGAGTCCTTTATCTTCGTGGTGATACCTGTGTGGTGCTTTTAACGTCGTGGTGATATCTTCATGGTGATACCTATGTGGCACTTTTACCTTAGTGGTGTTACCTTTGTGATATCCTTCCCTCATTTATGAGATGAGTATATCTTGATAACTTAGGTATATGTATGGGCATATACCTAAGTAGAGTTGTTGACTGCTTCTTGCTTTGTGATTGAGTTATTTCATTTGTGGAACTCTGGGAGACCTTCAGGGGTCTCGAGGTCCCTACTGAGTATTTTTATACTCACTAATACACAGGCTACGCCCACATCGTGTTGTGTCTTGTGAAGATAATGAGTAGATGGGATGAGACTTGGGGGATCTAGGACCAGGCAGTACATTGAGGTGACGGGTTGACGTGGAGTGGTTTGGAGATGATATGTACCTACCCTTCAGGTAGGATCCTTGGTGGACAATCCAGGAGCTGTTTTGTACTTTTCAGTTGTATTTGTACCTTTCAGTTGTACTTGTACTTTATAGTTGGGTTTGTATTTCTAGAACCTTTACTTTCGGCACTCTTTTCGCTACAACAGTTACTTTGTGTTTACATCCTTGTTGTGTTCTAGTATGTGTGGTTACTTATTTTTTTTCTCTTAGACTGTGTGTCTGCATAGGTTAAAAAGGCAGTGCCTTCTCATTTTAGGGATACGCCTTTCTGGAGCTAGTTTCCAGCCCCTGGCCTATAGAAGGCAGGCTTGGGGTAGTCACGGCACGGGCCCCGAGGGACGGGTCATGGAAAAGTTGTATCAGAGGATTTGGTTCTATCGAAGAACTAGAACTCTGATCTTTTCAATGTAGCAATATTGTAAGTGTTATGAGTGTGGTTTTCAGTTCGGGGAGTCTAGTGTTGGTACGGTGGAGGATATATCCATACACAAGGACCCTGAATTCTGATTTCCGACTCAGTGCATAGATACATTGATTGCGTGCGTTTTTGAAGAGTTTTTCTTGTTATTTCTTTGGAGTCAGCTCACCCGGTATAACTTAATGACCATGGAACACCTGTTCCTTATCAGGATGTCGCTACGTAGATATCCAGCTAGGATTCCTGAGAGAGTATGTGATGACGGCCCATCGAGCAATGAGGAATCGGTGTAGGGCCCTCTTACGGTGTTATCACCTTCGGGTGGAGCACCGGTAGCACCACCACCCATTGGGTAGAAGATGCCACCAGCCCCACCAGCAGAGGTTGCATGCTGACTGAGTGTGTTGCACGAGTTTCAGCAGCAGAGAGCTCCGGGGTTCTGAGGTAAGACAGATCCCCAGGCAGCTGAGGACTAGCTGGAGGCTATGGCTAGAGTTTTCCACCTAGTTGGGACACCAGCAGATGTGATGGTGATCCCAACTGCTAGTATTTATCAATGCATGACCATGAGGATGGTCTTCATGGTGATGAGGCTTTAGTACATGGACCGTTGCCTGAGATGGTACCTTCAAGTAGTGTGCCAGCTATAACACTGCCCGTTGGTCAGCAGTTACAACCGGTGGTACCGGTAAAGGACACATATAGGATTAGTGCCTTATATGTGTTTCAGTATCAGATACCCCTCAGGTTCCGAGGTGATCTCGACTCACAAACAACTAAGGACTGGCTTGAGGAGGTGGCTGAGAGTTCCCTAGAGATTCTACAGCTTTGGTAGGATGACTTGTTGGTATCTGAGTATTCATCGAGGCGTATCGACCATTCCTAGCGCTCGATGAATATGACACGATTAGTGCTTCAAGGATCAAACTTCCGAGCGAGGTGTATTTAAGGACGTCCGATCCATCACTATTCCTCTATGCATTCCTACTTATGTGAGGGTGCTATAGAGAACCTTTGTGGTTGAATTTTCTTTGGATGATCGGATACATCTAGTGAATGTTATCAGTGGGAAAGAAGGAAAATGGCACCAGTCTCAAAGACTTGGTCATGTAAAATGTTTCGGTAAGAGTATGTGATAGGGATAGAAAAACCCACAGGGCTATAAACGTGGAAGCATATCTAGGAGAGCATCATGAGGCGGTGTACATTTTGACATGTTACAACCACCCCCTGTGTGGTCCCCACCAGGCTTAGGGAGATGGAGGATAGGGGAAGGAAGTAGCTGCATGCGGTCAAGAAGTGTGACCCAAGGGCTCTAGGAATGATTCGAGGTACTGTCTGTGTCTACTACTAGCTTCTGTATTAATAGACATAGGTACCAATAATTCCTTAATTCCATGAATCTTATCCAAGACCTAGAGTTTCTGATTAAACTGTTGACTTTACCCTCACATCTGGAGATAACTTTGGGAGGAGACTTGATAATCACACTTATGCCGATGATGTGATCTGACCCTTGAGGTTAGAGTTTCAGTTGGAACCTCTTGGTGGCAGCATCGAGGCCTTACGCCGTTAGTTTGTATATGGACTGGACATCCACAGTTCATACTAAGATTGACTGTATTAGGAAAAAAGTTTTGGTTTATCTACAATGTTGGAATGGGGTTTTCCTTGGTCAGGGAAAAAGGAAACCCATGCAGCACAAGATAAACTCATGAAAATGAGGGTGTAGCCGATCAATCTTGAGTCGGCCAGCCTTACCCTCGTGGAAGCTGGAGTTTCGAGTTTTCAGTTCCCAACAGGAGTGTAAAATTGTGGGGAAATCTTTTCAAAATATGTTTCTAGGATTACCTCCCCAAAGGGTGAAGGAATTCTGCTTTGGATGGGTACTACCATAGATTTGTACCTGACTTCTCTAGGGTAGCGACACCCTTGTCAGCTTTGATGAAGAAGGGAGAAGGCTTTCCTGTGAACGAAGAAGTGTTAGAAGATATTTCATGAGCTGATACAGTGACGATGGCTAGAGTTCCTCCAGTACTATGACTTTGAGATAGTTTATACTCATGGGAAGATGAACGTGGTGGCAGACTCACTTAGCAGGAGGTCTGGTCTATAGCTGTTGAGTGCGGCATCAGAGCAGCTAGTCGCACTTCAGATATCCTTCGTGGATAAATATAGAGAAAATTACCTCTAGTTTATGACTTTCACTCCCCCAATTCTTCAGAAAATTTGGGAGGCACATCTTGGGACATTGACTGTGAATCCCAGCGTGCTTAGATATCCTCAGGATGGTCTCCTGAAGGATTTTTTGAAGGTGGGGAGCATATTGTTCTCTTCAGAGGATGTACCATGGTACCAGTGGAACTACATGAGGAGGTGTTGAGTGATTTCCATATTTACCCTATGGTGGTACATCCTGGTGTGGCAATGATGTACCAGGACCTCCAGTGTCAGCACTGGTGTCCAGGGATGAAGAAGGTAGTGGCAGAGTTTGTATCACGATGCCTCACTTGCTAGCAAGTGAAAACTGCATAGAACTGGAAAAAGTCTTATGCCAATAGGAGACAGAGACCCTTGGAGTCCGAGGAGGGAGACCATGTCTTCCTATGGGTCTCACCCCGATGAGGATTACAAAGGTTTGACCAGGGCGACAAACTTTCTACAAGGTTCATTAGAACTTTCTAGATTCTCAACAGAGTGGGAGAGGTGGCATACCATCTATCTCTTTCCCCACAGATGCACCGAGTGCATAATGTTTTCCATGTGTCATAGTTGAGGAGATGCATGCATGATCCATTGCACGTTATTGAAATGGAGAGCTAGACTTTGATGTTGGGGTGATGTTTACAGAGGTTCTAGTGGAGATTGAGGATCGATAGGAGAGAGTCCTTCATGGGCGATCGATACCTCTGGTGCACGTACGCTAGAAGTACTGGAACCTCTAGGAGAGCACATGGGAGCGGGAGGCTCAGATTCATGCTCAGTACCCTCATTTGTTTTATTTGCCTTTATTTTGGATTTCGAGGAAATAAATACCTAAGGTGTGGAGAATATAATGTCCAAGAATTTCTTTATAATTTTTTTAATTATATGGAATTATTTCAAGACCGTGAAATCTGACAGCGCATGATTCTAAGGCCAGAAGTGCCCAGAATGATCCGTCGAAATTTTGTTAAGCTTTAATTAGTGCGCTTAAGAAATTTTCCTGAAAAGGTGGAGTAACTCTTAAACGATTACCTGGATCAGAAATCTGAGGGCACTGTTACGTCTAGGATGGTGGGTTTACCCTAGGCGCGACTTAAGTTTAGTCGACGCGAGCATCCTGTGAGAAAACCCAAAAATGGCATAACCATAAATAAAGTAATTAAATAAAATTATTTTATTTTTCAAATGCTTATAAATAATGAATGGTAACTTCAATTAAAAATACGAGACTACCTATGAACTCGTGAGGGTGTGCTTTCCTTAGGCTGATACTAACATTGGCTGGAGCGGGCCACCAGTGAAAGTTAGTTTTTGGCTGTAAATAAAATAATTAAGTGACAATTATTTTATTGTAAAATACATAACTTCTAAATGGTAACTCGGATTGAAAATCTAAGGGTACTGTTGAGTTCTTTGGGGTGTGTTCTCCTTAGGCAAAGCCTAACCTCGATAGGCATGAGTTTTGGGTGAACGTTATTAATTTATTAAACTTTTTTTCAGGTATATTCAGTAAACGTGCGAGCGGCGTTTTCTAACTTTTGAACCGATGCTCATATTAAAAATCTGAGGGCACCGTTCAATCCACAACACTGGGATTCTCTTAAGGGATACTTTAATTTGACTACCGTAGGTCTGGAGAAAAAGATAAGTTTTGTGACTTTTTAAAAGAAATGAAATAAAATAATTTTATTATTTTATTTTCTTCTTTATCCTCCAACAGACAAGAGGTGTGTGGGGCCAGCGATGTGTCAAGACAAAAAATTTCTTGACCTGCCAACCCTAAGTAATGATGTTGTCGGGGAATTAGGAAGGTTCATAATTTATGAGCCCCTACTAATTCCTCACATCATTACTTACCCTCCCCTCTTCTATATATATGGATATTGGGGGGAGGTACCGGCACATCTTTTCCAAGAAATGAAGTGCTGAAGGAGTGCCGCGATGTCGAACCATTAGAGGAAAGAGCCGATCCTAGTGGGAGGTGATGGGTGAAACCAAACCATGAATTGAAGGGAGATGTATGAGCAGTGTCGTTGGGAACCTATTGCGGGAATAAAGAACACGACCAACCTTCAAGCACAGACATTCTCCAACAGGTTTACGAGGTAGGGGGTTTATTCGTTTACGATTTTTGAAAGATTTCATCTTCCCTGTTATTGAATAATATGAAAAATGCAGACCAACCAACTAATGGGTTGATCCGTGATTCATTCGTTTTTGTGGGAGGTTGTTGCGGAGCATCTTTCGAGGGTTTTAATTATTGTTTAATTCAAATTATTATTAAACCCTTTAATTACCCCTCATGTTTATGAGTGAACGTGGAGGGCGTGGGCCTAACAAAATCATCCCGAACCCTCCAATATCTTTCTATCCTTGCACCTTCATGGAATACCGCTAGCACAAAGATACCGACCAGATACATTGGGGATAGCGCGTCATCGCACGCCGCAAGAAGAGGCCGCGACACAAAGCTGCATCGGGCATCAGAAAAATAGTCGGCACCGACTAGCCGTGGAAGAGGTGTGGCACGTCATCGCGCGCTGCCGATGAAGAAAGAGGGCCACAGCTCATCAGCTACAAAGACTGGAGGAAGGAGTCCGACACACTAGCCGACCATGGGTGGTGGTGCGGCACACCATCGTGCACTGCTAGAGAGGTTTTCCAGCATACCAGCTGGCCGTGATGGAATCAAGAGGACCCACCCTAGCGGGTACCGTGTGCCACCTGGCGGCACCACCTAGCGCCGCCGCTGCGAAGAAAAACGAACGACCTTCGGCCATTTGGGAAAACTGGGGGTCGCTTCCCCCAATAGTAGTTAGGGTGGATCCCCTTGCGGTCGGGCATCCGCCCTGGCAGGCCACCGCCCTCCCGGGCCACCCCCCACAGGCCGCGCCACATACGGGCCGGGCCGTCCCTTGCGGACCGGGCCACCCCTTTGCGGGCCGGGCTGGACCTCGACCCAGCAGGCCGAGACCGCCACAACCCAGCCTAGAACGGGTCGGTCCATGTCAGTCTGACTGGGTTGGACGAAACTCTGGCCCAATTGGGCCCAGAAACACTTAAAAGGTCATATCTTGAGAACCAAACGTCCGTTTGACGAACCGTCTATAGTGTTTGGATCCTTAAGACAAGGTGGTACTTTTGAGATACTCTACAAGAGTTTTGGAGAAATTTGGAGTTTGGATGGGTTGGATCGTACCCAAATCCAACCGGGCCCTCGACACTAAATGCCTATAACTTATAGACCAATCGTCTAGTTGACGTGCCATCTGTTGTGTTGGAAACCTTATGACGTGAAAGATCATTGTGTTACTTCTTCGTGGAGCTCCATGGAGTACGACTGATGTCTTGAGGAGCGGTTCTCCCAAGTGCACTATGTACGGAACCCTGTGGTTGGCTGAGACCTAAAGATTGCTATTTTTTCCGACTCTGTGTGACTCGACGGCTCAATGGGGAGATCCACTGTGTGATACCACTAACCCATGATGGGGAGTGCCTCTGTGTGACACGACAAACCCATGGTACTCGACAGGAGGAGTACCTCAGCAAGCCATGGTGGAGAGTGCCTCTGTGTGACGCGACAGACCCACGATACTCGACAGGAGGAGTACCTCAACAGGACATGGTGGGGAGCACCTCTGTGTGACACACCAGACCCATGGTATTCAATAGGAAGAGTACCTCAGCAGGCCATAGTGGGGAGCGCCTCTATGTGATGCGGTAGACCCATTGTACTTGATAGGAGGAGTACCTCAGCAGTCCAAGGTTAGTGGGAAGCACCTCTTTAAGATGTGGTATGCGCACTGTACTCAATAGAGGATGATTTATCTAGCAGCCGAGGTGTTCGACAATTGTGACTGAAGATGATACAGTTACTACCCTAGAATATACCTGATGTGAGATGAATCATTTATATTTTTGGTGATACCTATGTGGTGATTTTACTTTCATGGTGATATCTTCGTGGGGATACTTGTGTGGTACTTTTACCTTCGTGGGGTTACCTTTGTGATATTCTTCCCTCATTTATGATACAATTATATCTTGATAACTTAGGTATATGTATGTGCATATACCTAAGTAAAGTTGTTGACTTCTTCTTGCTTTGTGATTGAGGTCTTTCCTCTGTGGAACTCTAGGAGACCTTCAGGGGTCTCGGGGTCCCTACTGAGTATTTTTATACTCACCCCTATACGGGCTTCATCCGCACCTTGTTGTGTCTTATGCAGTTGATGAGCAGCTAGGCTAAGACTTGGGGGAGCCAGGACCAGGTGGTACACGGAGGATACAGGATGACGTGGAGTGGTGTGGAGACAATATGTACCTACGCTTCTGGTAGGATCCTCAGTGGATGATCCATGAGTTGTTTTGTAATTTTCAGTTGTATTTGTACCTTTCAGTTGTACTTGTAATTTACAGTTGGTCTTGTATTTCCATCCCCATTACTTTTAGCACTCTTTTCGCTACAACAGTTACTTTTTGGTTACATCCTTGTTGTGTTCTAGTCTATGTGGTTGCTTCTTGTTGTTCTCTTGGACCATGTGTCAATTTAGGTTAAAAAGGCAATGCCTTCCCATTTTAGAGATATGCCTTTTCGGTTCTAGTCACTAGCCCCTGGCCTATGGAAGGCGGGTTTCAGGTAGTCATAGCATGGGCCCTGAGGGACGAGTTGTGACATTATGAGTGGTGATAACCCATTTACCCATACTCATGTTATTAATGGTGGAAACCTATTCACCTATTATTTGTGTATTTGGTGATGAATTGTTCACATTATATTATTTATGTTTGGTGATAATTAATTCACCTTATGTTGTTATGATTTGATATAACCCATTCAACGAACTTATTATGATTGGTGATAACTTTTTCACCCTTATTATTTATATCTAGTGATAAACCATTCACCTTTGTTCGAGTATATTTGGTGATAACCCGTTCACCTTAAGTAATGACCCATTCACCAATGTTTTCATATATGGTGATAACCTATTCACCTAGGTTTATAATTATGTTTATGGTGATAGACCGTTCACTAATGTTGTTAGTGTAGTGATAACCTATTCACCTATGTTTGTGATTATGTTCATAGTGATGACCCATTCATTAATGTTATTAGTATGGTGATAACCCATTCATCTATATTGTGTCTTTTGGTAATGAGTCGTTCACCCATGGTGGTTAATTGAGTGGTGATAATCGGTTCACTATACTGACATTAATAGTAGTGAGGTTTTGTTCACCCTAACTACATTAGAATATTTGATAACCCACTCAATCTCTTATGTGATTGGACATTGGGAGATTTGTCCCATTATGGTACTGGCCAAAATAGATATGAGTTGACCATAAAGGTGGATTTTCGAGTACCCATCAGTTAGATGAATGTATGAATGTGATGGTTCTGACTTTCATTTTACACAATGCATGCATGTACATATATATTGGTTATTATTAGGGTTTCCATCGGTAGTGGCCTATTGAGTTTTTAGCTCTCATCATCCACATTCACCTTGATGTATGTGCATGATTTATGGTTAACATATAGGATAAGGTGATGACCATAGTACATGAGAGTGGGTTAGAGGAACTCAATGAGGATTTTAAGACATGGATGCTTAAGGGGATGGACTGGGGAGGAGCAGGCCAAACCAGCATGGACCAGGCCTAAAAATTCATGGTCTATTTAGGACCATATTTAACACAGGATAAAAACAATTTAGTTTCTTCTGGTCTAAATTTTAAGCGGACTAGTCTATGGACCTGTCCGCATTTGTAATAAAGTTTAAAAATACTTTTTTAAAGAATAAAAAATATTATTATTAAGAAATATTAAATATTAAACACATAATAATTATTAAATAATTGTTAGTATATATAAATACACATCAAATACATATATATATATATATATATATTTGTTATAAAAATGATATATTAAATTGAAATAACATTAAAATAAAAAAGAAAAAAAATTATTCTTGGCCCATGAGCCGACAGACATATTTTAAGGTTGATCCATTTAAGAAAATAGGATTTTTTCGTCGAGTCCATTTAAGACCATTTAAAATGTGGGCCATTTTTTTATATTTCATTATATCTTATAGATTTAGGTTTGTGGTCCTGGCCCATAGGTCCAGTCCTGTTAAGAACCCCTATTCAGAGATTGGTTCAAGGTAATGTTGAGGATTGTGAATAGGTATCCTTTTTTCATATTTTTAGTTTCTCCATCACTATATAGGATTATCCCATTGAGTGATATTTCATTGATGTATGATTATATAACCTTCAAAAGTTTTGTTTTGTTATAACATGGTGTTTGTTGTTTATCTATTGTTATCTTTTTGGGGTAATTTTGTATTATTTCATTATGATTATAACTTATTATGGTTATTCAATTATTTAGTTAATATTTATTATTAGGATATTGTGGGTATAGTCTCCCCATGTGGTTTTATTCAACCCTCACCACTAGTCTGCTACCTTGTAATAGTATGAGTTCCCTTATGAGAATGAATTTTTCTATGCTTAGGTTTCAGCATCCATTTCATTTTCATTAAATTTTTTGTGATTCATTTTAAGTAAATAGATTATTTTTAAGTATTTTGGTTGAATTCCACTAATTTTTTCATGAGAAATATCAATTATTGATTTAAATGGTTAAAATAGTAATTTTTTCCTTAATACATTCTCAGATTTAAAAATAGAATTCGCCATTGTGACTGAAATGACATGTTTCCTTTCAGAATGATATTTTGGATTTTTTAGATTTAAAATTTATGGTGTCAGTGATGAGATATTTAAAATAAATATTATTCATTAAAAACATTATTTAACATATTTATTAGTCTATAAAAACCAAATTCTAAATGATTTGAAAAAATATAACCATATTTTTTTCTTCTTTTATAAGAGATCCACTAGAGGAAGAGAATCATAGATGGTGGAAGAGAATATTGGAGATGTTGAAGAGTCACTATATATCGAGAATTTTTCAAACAGGTATGGTTCTTTGATTTTATCCATCTTTCCATTATTATATGTGTAGATCTTATCATCCATATATGTAAATTACCTTTTCCATCTCAAATCGATTCACATATCTTTTTATATATATAATCTATCATCTTGATGAGATGAATTAATTTATATAAGAAATGAATTCACTTGACATGTGTTTATTTTCATTTTTGATATTATATCTTCCCCAATTTATGTGTTTTTTCATTTTTTAAATTTAGAAATTGTATATTTTTTATTTGGAATAAATCATGTACCATAATTTATTTCAAAATGATCATATTAACTAGATGAAGTAGATAGTGTAGGTCTTGTGTCAATTAGGTTGTTAAATTACTGCAAATTTATGGTCAAAGTTTATGAATATGTTATTTTGACTGGAAATATCTACTATACCAATGAGGATTTAGAGTAGTCTTAGAAAAAGATTTATAAATTAGATTAATTTTCTAGGTTAAACAATTTTCAAACCTTCTATCTATTTATTTAAAAATAATAACTAAATATATATGTATAAAAGGATAATAATGTTTATATTAAAGAAGTAAATTAATTGAAATAAGTACATAATAAATAAAAAAATATTTAACTTAAAAATAATTGAAAATAAATGTGTAAAAAAAGGAATAAAAGGAAAGGTCGGCTCTATGTGGAGCCAACAATGGTGGCTAAATTGAGAAACAAGGGAAGAAAATCATGCTTTTACCACTCTTAAATAAGTTGTTTATTTTTATATATTATAAATTATATGATAATAATAATAATAATATATTATTATTATTATTATTACTATTCTTATATCATAATATTTCAATAATTTTTTAGTATGGTATCAGAATCATGACCCACCAATGATATGACGATCATGACATCAATATGAATAATTCAATACCAAAACGTGATAGGTAATTATAGACCATTTTTTGGTGCTTGATTCTATCATGTGACCTTTTATGTCCAATTCTAAAATGAATTTAGTTTTGTTAGGGGAATTTCATATCTTACTTTAGAGATTTAATATATTAAGTTTCAAATTTGAAGTAGATAATTTATTGTTTTTGGTGAATGGGGTAATTAGAAGGTGGAAGGAGAGGTGGTGTTTTCTAGAAACTATAAAATGAAACTATTGGTTACTTGTTATATAGACACTATGTACCCATTATGATAAGTAAAGAGGGGGGGGGGGGGTGAGTGGGTGGGGGGAATGACATACCATTCATTGGGCGCTCTCCGCTATCCACTTCCCCTAGGGTTTCCAAGGCCCTCCTCGGTGGAGATGATTCTATTATTCAGTGTCCACCTTTCCCATTTTAATTATTATCCTTTGTTCCCCCTTTATTCCCAAAATTTCTTCCTTATGATTTTTTCTTCCTATTGAAGGTTGTGATCTGTGGAAGCCCTAAGTCAATCTAACACTACTCTATCCTTAGGTGACTCTGCACCTCTCATGGCCAGAGATGGTGTGGTGGTTACAATGAGGATTTGGGTTTTTTAGTTTGGCAGATGATGGGTATCTAGGTGCTATCATATTCGGTTTGTTTTGTTTACTCTTCTTATGGGTTTTTTATTTATCAATGATGGCGGTGCTTGGAGTCCTCAGACACTCAAGGACATACTCTGACCTCACGTTCCTTGGCACCTCTTCTAGTAGAATATGGTGTGGCGGCTTCTTTGAGGTTTTGGGATCTATGGTGTGGTGGCATCAGGGCTCATAGCGTGTCCTGATTTGGTATGATCTTGTGACATTGGCTATAGGTTTGATAGATATACTTGGTTTTCTTCTTCTAAGTTATTGGTGAAGGTGTTTTGTGTTATTTAATGAGTGCTTGTTTATGATCACTCAAAGAAGTTCTCGATTTGGGAATCTGGTTTGGTGTTTTTTATTTCTGGTGTGGTGATGAAGTCGACATCGATGGTGATGTTAAGGGTGTAGCAATGACAATTATTATAGATTGGTTTGTGAATATTGAATTTTTTTGGTGATTGTGAATATAGTGTTTTTAGGCATGGATGAAGTGGTTCCAGCAATGAGGAAGGACTAGTCTATAACGGGTAGTTCTTGATGGTGCTATTTTTGTTTTGATTCTTTCACAATGACAATTTTCCAAGGATCTATAGTGAAAACATGATGAAAACAGTATAGTGGTGTTGGATGGTGATTACAACGATGGTGGTTTACCGAGATGATGATAGTAGTTGGTAGGCGACATGACCGGGCTATCGTGGGTGGATCATGGCTCAAGGCCACCTTAGGTTGGGTGTATTTTTGAATTTCTAATTTAGTCTATATATCTTGTAATTTCAAACTCACTATAGATTTCTATGGTTACCCTTAACCTTAAAGAATCTCCTATGAAAATAAAAAAAATAGAATCTTTAGTCAGAGGTAGAGAGGAGGGTTGCCTAGTACCCACCATCATAGTACGTATTTGGGTTACAATGAGTGAATGTTATCCATTGAGTGGCCAATGGTCAGGCACCAGGTACCCGATGTGTTTCTAGTTTTTTTTATTGATGGTATTTTTGGTAAATTCTTAGTTTTGAAATTTGGGATTTTAATCCAAATTTATCCATTTATAAGGTATTTACTTGATATTATTTATCTCCTATCTATCACAACCTCTTTTAAACTTTATTTTTGACATATTAAACACTTCATGGTGCATTGATAATATGTTTATTATGTTGGAACTAGGATGGTAAATAGATCATTTTCCCTATGGTTTTATTAGAATCTGTCAAGGTTTAGTTTCAATTTTGTTCATTTTTCTTTTAGTTTTGGATGGATTCTTGATATTCAGTTATTGGAGGAGGAATTAGGTTTCCAATACTTATGTATATTTTTTGCATATCACGAGGTAATAGGTCTCAATATTATATGATATTAAAATTCACCACTCTAGTGTATTTTTGAATACTTTTATACCGGAATTTATGTGTTTTGTGTTTATTTAAAATTAATTTAACTATTAATTAATGATTATATTATTGACATTAATTTATGTGAATTAATAAAGTGAGTTTCATGTGAAATTATAATATGTTTATGTGTTAATAAATTAGGAATTATATAATTTTTCAGATAAAATGAGTTGGGTGATTAAATAGAGTTTTTAGTTGAAATATGATAATAGATCGAGGTTTCATTTTTTGAGATTTTTTTGTGAACATTTGATTATTATGTTTTTAATAATCATTCCATGAGGTTAAATGAGAATAGTTAAGGAAATTAAATTGAGTGTTAAAGTGAGTATAAATTAATGAATTAACAAATTTAAATTTATATTAATATGATGTAATTTTGTAGGATTAAGTGTTGTTTAGGTGATAATTGATTATTATTTATTCTGAAGGGTTAATAAAGTTATTGTGTAGTTTTGTGATATTTTGATGTTGTTTTATATGATTAACATTATTTTTTTGGGTTGATTAATCCTATTTATGATAATGGAATCAATTTACATTTGTCAGTTAATTTTTATATAAGTTATTAGATCATGTATGGGATAAATTAAGAGAAAGGGGATTATTTAAGGTACATGAATGAATGTTTATAGAGGGATTTAACATAGAAGTTCTACTATGTTAGGTACTAAAATTAGGTATTTGTATCATTTAATTTTTATTTTATTCCTTCAAAGATTTTTATTTTCTTAGTTGCAAGATCATAGACTGCATTCTGAACTGAAAAAACAAGTACCTCTCTTTTGGAGGTAGAATTGCGCTTATTAACAACGTGCTTCTTACGACCCCATACAATGTTCTTTCTTCTATCATTTTCCTGAAGGGGGTGATCCACAACATTGAAAAGATTATGGATAGCTTCATCTGGGACCACACTTCATAAGGGAAACACCACTGGGATTCATGGCGGAAGGTTGCACATCCTTCCAAGGAAGGTGGCATCAACGTCTGCTCCCTTAAGGACACCATACTCTGCATGCATGAAAAACTCTCCTAGGAGATCCTTGAACAATGCAATCTATGGGAAAAACCATTTAATCCTCACATCTTCATAACCCCCCATTGAAGGCCAACCAAGGTTCTCCGCTCTAGTCAACCCTTTACCCCCTCCTCCCTAACCTTCAACTGCACTCTTGATGGCTCTTGGGGGAGGGTGAGATTTCTTTCTGGAAAAACAATTGGTCTGTAGAGGTCATCGGGTTCCCGGGTTTCCCAGATCCCAATATTTTTTTAGAGAAGATAAACACTACCATACTTTCACCAAAGCTGTGTTGGACGACAAGCAACATGACACCTTCAATCTCGTCGATCTCTCCCCGGATCCTAACCGTTGTATCTTTACTCCTTCCTCCTCGGAGTCCTTCTCCTCCCAAGAATTCCGCAGCACTATGTCCCCTCAAGAAGGCTTGATCCCTGGGGTTGAAACCCTCTGGACCAAGGTTCTACCCTCGAAATAAAACTTCCTATCATGGAGTATCTGAAATAGAGCAATCCTGACGGATGACAACATCAAACACTATGGGATACCTGTGGTTTCCTGGTGCCACTACTACAGAATCAACAAATAAGAAACTATGGACCACCTATTATTCCAGGGTGAATGTCTGTGTGCTGTTTGGAGCACCCTTGTAGAATTTATAGCCCTTGGTGTCCCCATCATGGTTGACACATCATTTCTAGAGAGGTGGTTCCACGGCTCGAGAGACATGGGTCCGGAGAGGGAGGCACGTACCACCATTCTGCACGTAGGGTTCTGGAGTATTTTGAATGCAAGAAACAAGGAAAGGCACGATGGGGTTTCTTCATCTAGTAGAAATATCATCATCAGAACCAAAAAACTTCTGCTGGATTTGGCTCGTATTTTCAAAAAATGGAGGGAAGCACCATCTCTTCATTTTCTTCAAAGGCATTCCCACAAAACTCAGCCAGAATCAAGCACCGTCAGAGGCCACTAGGTCCGATAACTTCCCCCCTCTAGGGGTCTCAAACTCAACTCTGATGGTTCCTGCTTCATATGGGTCCTTCATGGTGGAGGCGTGGTCTGAGACAATAAGGGTTCTATGATACTTGCTTTCTCCTCCCTCCTTGGTCGAGGTGGTTCCCTCCAAGCGGAGGCCTCGACTCTGCTCCTAGGTATCAACTTGTGCCATCATAAGAACATTGAGTTATCTGAAGTTGAAACCAACTCCAAAATCCCGTATGATGCTTTATTGGATCTTATCCCCTCTCTTTAGTCGATCCTGTACACTATCAGAAAGTGCAGGGGTTTTCTTGATAACAATACTAAAGTGATACACACTTGGCGAGAGGGGAACCAAGTCGCATACTACCTTGCTTCCTTAAATGTTACTGGCCCTGACCCTATGATTCTCCACAACATGATGTAATTGAAACCCGAAGGGGTCAACTTTATCCGAGGGGATGCCCTCGGTCCGCACCACTTCAGACCTCCATGAGGCTTGTTATCTTGTGGCCCTTGTGCCACTTTCTGTAATAAAAATCTACTCTTGATGATTAATTTTCCTTTTATTCCTCAATACATATAATTATTATATGGATGTTTTATTAATTCAAGTGTATGATTAAGGGAATAAATGAAATGGAATTTTTTAAAATTAACAAGGTTAAAGGGAAATATATAAGATAAATGGTTATTAATAAAATGATTAAATGATGAATTCATGGGATTGATCCTTAGGGTGATTTTTTTAGGTTTTAGGATGAGAACCATGTTGTATTAGTTGATCCTAAATATGTGATTAGTATTGAATTAAATGGAACTTTGGCATAAGTTTGGAATTTCAATTATTTGATATATTTGTGTGAATGCTTATTTTAAATGGTGTAATTTTTTTTAAATATAATTTATGATTAAAAGAAAAAATGATGTGAATTTATGGTTAAAAGATAAATATGTTGAAATTTATAAAAAATTCATATTATGAATTATTTACATCATGTATATGATTTTTTAGTAGGTTTAATTAATGATATTTAATTATATCATAGTTGGATAAAAATTTATTGATAATATAATTATTGGGTAAATTTAAAAGTTAGGCTTATTATTAAATTTTTGATATTAATGAAGTAGACATTCCCTAAATCCCTGAATATGTATATATATATATGATAAATATATAAATGAAGTGTATATTTTTTTTCAGGAAAATTTAGATTTTCATGCATTATGTGTATATAGTTTTACTGGATACAATAATAGTTATTGTTTGGTTGTTTTATTATCCAAATTATTATCATATAATATACCATTTCCTGAGAAGAAAATTTTGGGAGTAAATGCATAGGATGTATATATGACAACCCTACTTTTATTACACACTTAAAAATGATTTATTATATAAAATATTCACTTGATACAACATGGAAGATCGAGAGGTCTAGTGTATTTGGGGATTAGGAACATTACATAACATCTTAAAACAAGAAATACAACATCTTTATTGAAAACTTCCTTTACATGACCACTACATTACCTCGTACTTAGCATTGAATGGGATAAACTGAGGACATGCATAAGAAAAGGGTGATCTATAAATCCCATTAAGGGAATAAACATGGAATAAAATGATTAATACAATACATTTTAGACAATAGGAATATCAATGGAGCACAATAGAAACACGAACATAAAGGCATGATAAAGCATGATAATCATAACATGGAAATGTGGAAACAACACTTAATATGGAATTAGCATGAGCCAAGGATCATTGCACATGGAGTATGAGTAAACCCTCACTGAAAATGAATTAGCATGAGTAAAAACCCATTTCACATGATGTATCATGATACTATACTTTACCCAATGCATTGGAGTGCTATCACGACACACCCTTCTTAAACATTTCATTTCATGCATAAGTGTGCCACATGGATAATTTAACATGGAATCAATCAACATCATAAGTTATTACATTATTAAGTAATGTGGAATAAATACATGAAAGTACAATTCAATATGTATATGTGCATAAAGGTGAATACCCTTGATAGAGACATGGGTATGGTACTCACTACATAATGATCTTGGCTTGGAAAAAACGCGGTGCAAATTTAGCTGCATAACGACGTGACATAAGGATTCAAGAAAATGGTTGATGAGAGAGAAATGGGTGTCTAATAATATGTACATGAAATGGGAAGTAAGGGGTTCATATATATACATTTACCAACAAATGTAATGGAATTTGGATGCATAATACAAAAAGAATTACTTGGATGTAAAAGAGGAGAGAGAAACCCCTCACGAAATTTCGACATGGTAACGGGTGTAAATGGGAGGCATTAATGAGAGAGAAATGGGTCTCCCATCATCCAAACATAAATATGGAAGTATGGGGGAGGTGATAAATTATACCCCAACATTTTTAATTGAAAAAAAGGGCATACCAACTTAAAGAAAATTGGACAAAAATGAGAAAGGAAGAAATCCCTTACTTGGAAGTGTGATCTCAAAGGCTTGAGAGAGGCTTGAGAGAGGATTCTTGGGAGCTTGGGGAACCTTGGGAGGATTCTAGAGAGACAGGGTAGAGGTTTTAGGAACTAAAAATGCTTTTAGTGAATAAGAAGAGGGATCTTGGGTGAGTTTATATACTAAAGGAGAGGGAATTCTTTATTATTTAGGTTTGGGTCACCACACATTAAACTAATCAATAACACAAACCAACTCATGGTTTTTACCCATGATTTTTTCAAAAGGGGAGTGGGGAAAAATATTTTATAAGTCCAATGACCGAAATTATTAAAATAATAGGGTTTCTTATGTAGAGGTGACTCACAATCTCAAGGAAATTCATTTAAAAAGTGAAAATGTTTTATAACTCTTGGAGGGTCCTCTAAAGGTTTTTAAAATAAATAAAACAAACATAAAATCACATTATTTTAATAGTAAAACATATATTGTCCGAAAATATCATTTATAGTATTTTATTACATCACTATTGGGTCATTATGATGTCATAAAACACATTATATATTTAAACAATATTTATTTTTTACCCAAAAAATTTGACTGTCTCAGAAAATTATGAAAAATTAACCATTGGATAATTTCAACGTCCTGATTCCGAAAATAATATTCATTTTATCTAAATAATTTTATAAATATTTTAATTTTTTACTTTTAAAATAAAAACTGACATTTATCGAAAATTCATGGGTTTTGACCAAAACAGCTTTCAAACCTTAACAAAAATTACAATTGCATTCATAAAATTTTACGATCATTTATATTTAATAAAAATTAATTTAATAAAAATAATATTTTTTTAAAATATTATTTAATTCAAAAATTATTTAATTCATCAAAATAGATTTCTTAGTTGAATATTAACTAAAAATTCTATTTGTGCTTTAAAAACTATTTACAAAGTAATAATAATAAAATGAATGTATATTCATTATTATATACAAAAATAATGCACATAATATTAGCGATAAGGTCTTGTTACATAACCCATTATAAAACCCGCATTAGACTGAAGGGTAAGGTGTGCGATGGTGAGAGACTCTTAGGGTGGCTCAGATAACATTGCTCGGGTGGTAATCTCTATCAACTTCCACTTCTCTCATAGGCGGTTCCATTAGAGCTTAACATGTTGAAGCTCGACTTGGGCTTGGTAAAGAGAAAAGCCTAAAGATGCCACCTCCTTTTTGAGCTCTGACAGATGGGCTTCATACGGGGAAAGTCTACTGGATGAGGCCATCAATTCCTTTTTCTGAGTAGATTGGATTTGTTAAAGCTCTGTATTTATACTAATCATGTGATCATTATTCAACAACTATATTAGCAATGGTCACAATTATTAATGGTATTTTAAAATCTAGAAACATAAAACAAAATAAGTTCATATGTTATATAACCATTTTACATAATAAGAAATTTAATTAGATCAAAAGGAATTTTGATTAATGAAAGTTTGGGTCGTTGCAATCTTTCCTCCTTAAAAAATTTCTCCCTCAAAATTTCATTTTCCCACACTAAAAAAGATGAGGGTAACTCTGCTTCATCATTTCCTTCAATTCCCACATCGCTTCTTCAAACTTGTGGTTTCACCACAACACCTTCACGAGGGGCATTGTCTTATTTCATAGGACTTTTTCCCTACGATTTTATATCTTCAATGGTTGCTCCTCGTAAGAAATATCATCCTCTAATTTTACTACCTCTGAAGAGAGTACATGTGAAGGGTCTGGTATGTACTTATTTAATAGGGATACATGAAAGACATCATGTACTTTAGCCATGGTAGGTGGGAGTCCTAGTCGATATGCCACAGCCCTGACACGATCAAGAATCTTGAAGGGGCCGATGTACCTAGGAATTAACTTCCATTTCTTTCTAAACCTCATGACTTTCTTCCATGGAGATATGCGTAGGAATACCATGTCTCTAACTTTAAACTCAATGTATCATTGAAGGTTATCAGCCTAACTCTTCTATTGACTATGGGCTGCCTTGATATGCTACTGAATGGTTTTCACCTTCTCCACCATTTCTTTGACAATTTATAGTCCTAGTATCTTATGCTCACCGACTTCATCCCAAAATGCTAGTGTTCTACACCTCTTCCCATACATGGATTCATAAGGTTCCATTCGGATTCTCGAGTGGAAACTATTATTATAGGAGAATTCAACCATATGAAGATGTTGATCCCATCCTCATTTAAAGTCCATTGAACATGATATTAACATATCTTCCAGTGTTTGAATAGTTCACTCACATTGGCCATCAGTTTGAGGATGATAGGATGTACTGATGTTCAATTCAGTATCTAGAGCATATTGAAGACTCTTCCAAAACTTATAGGTGAATCTTGGATCTCGATCGGATACAATAGATAGTGGTACTCCATGTAGCCTTACCACTTCCCTGATATATATCTATGCCAGTTGATCCAATGAGAAATCCTCTTGAATTGTAATGAAGTGTGTAGACTTTGTAAGAAGATCCACTACAACTCAGATTGTATTGTTTCCTTTGGATTTCTTTGTAAGTCCAGTGACAAAGTCCATGGTGATGTTATCCCATTTACATGCTGGTATGGGAAATTGTTACATCATCCCCTGATACTTTTTCCTCTCTTACTTCACTTGCTAACCCACTAGGAACTTTGATGTATACTCAGTGATATCCTTCTTCATATTATCCCACCAATAATGCTCTCAAAGATCTCGATATATCTTTGTGTTTCTTGGGTGAATAGAGAAATTTGAACTATGTGCATCATCCAAAAGTTCCTTCTTCAGCTCCGGACTTGATGGAACACATAGTCTTTTCCAAAATCTCACAATTCCTTCTTCATTATCATTGAACTCCAAGGATTTCCCTTTTCTGATAGCTTCCACTTTATTTTTAATTCCCACATCATCCTTTTGAGCATACTTTAACCTTTCTAAAAGAGACTATTGAGCAATCATTTGTGAAAGGATTGATGATGTTACCTTATTTATGATTCCCATGTCCATATTCATCAAATTTAAAAAGATTGGATCCTTCTAAATTATCATCAATGATAGAATCACATGGTCCTTTCTACTTAGAGCATCCTCCACCTTGTTCGCTTTCCCAGGGTAGCAATTGATTGAGCAGTCATAGTCTTTGATCATCTCTAACCATCTTCGTTGGCGCATGTTCAACTATTTCTATGTAAATATATACTTGAGGATTTTGTGGTCCGTATATATATTTCAAACTTCTCACCAAAGAGATAATGCTGCCAAAATTTTAAGGTGAATATCACCACAGCCAACTCTAGATAATGTGTTGGATAATTCTTCTCATGAACTTTCAATTTCCTTGAGGCATAGGAAACAAATTTTTTATTTTTCATCAACACACAACCCAATCCCTTCTTTGAATCATCGCTAAATACCACAAAAGTTCTGCACTTGTGGGTAAAGTGAGTACGAGCACAGTGATAAGCCTCCTTTTCAACTCATTAAAGCTTTATTTTCATTCATCACTCCAAGAAAACTTTACTCCCTTCCGAGTTAGCTTGGTAAGAGGGTTTGACAATTGTGAGAAATTTCTCACAAATCATCGATAATATCCAACTAACCCCAAGAAGCTACGGATATCCGTTACCGATGTTGGCCTCAAACACCCCTCAATTGAAACTGTCTTGGAGGGATCCATAGATATCCCATTTCTTGTGATGATATGGACCAATAATGAGACCTCCTTCAACTATAACTCACACTTACTATACTTTTCATAGATATTCTCCTTCCTCAAGGTCTCCAGTATAGTTCTTAGATGCTCCTCATAATCCTCCATGGTTTTGAGTATATTATAATATCATCTATAAAGACTACCACAAATTTGTCGAGGTAATCTCTAAAGACTCTATTCATCAAGTCCATGAAGATTTTTGGAGCATTAGTGAGTCCAAAAGGCATTACTATGAATTCATAGTGACCGTATCTTGTATGAAAAATAGTCTTGGGGATATCTTCCTTCTTCACCCTTACTTGATAATATCCCAACCACAAATCCACTTTGGGAAAGTATTGTGCCCCACGCAGATGATCGAACAAGTCATCCATTTTTGGGAGAGGATACTTGTTCTTTATCATGATTTTGTTAAGCTCACAATAATCAATGCAAAGGCGCATTGACCAATCCTTCTTCTTGACGAAGAGGACTGGTGCACCCCATGGTGAAGCACTTGGGAATATGAACCCTTTATCCAGATTCTCTTGTAGTTTTTTCTTCATCTCCTCAAGCTCCAAAACAACCATTCTATATGGAGTCTTTGATATTGGAAATTCTTCATGTATAAGATCAATTGAGAATTAAACATCTCTTCTAGAAGGAAGACTAGGCAATTCCTCAGAAAACACTTTAGAAAATTCCCTCACAATAGGCATGTCTTCAAGGATGGTTACCTCCTTAGACTCAATCATCTGAACCAGATACATGTGCTCATAGGGCAGTAATATCCACACTTGATATGATGGAGCTAAAGAAGATTCATCTTCCACCTTGCACTTGTATAGAACCGAGGGTTGATTCTCCACATGGAGAGTGATTTTCATATAACGTAAATTTATGTTTGCTCTATATAAGGAAATCCAATCCATGCTAAGAATTGAATCAAATTATACCATAAGGAGTATGATGAGGTTCTCCGGGAAGTTCAATCCACCGATTAAGATGGGGAGGAGTTATATTTATGGGATGCAATGATTTCCCCATTTTCCGTACTCACTGGTATCTTTACTTAAATGATTTGTGGCGGTGTTGGGATTGTTATAATAAACATTAAAGATATAAAATAATGCATAGAACCTGAATCAAAAAGTATGTTCACTATTATTGAATGAATAACTATCTTACCTGTCACCACTTCGTTGTCGGGGTTCACTTCAACAGAAGTGATGGAAAAAGCTCGCCCTTGCTGCCTTGGAGGTTATTGGTTGCTGCTAAAAACCCTTGGATTAGGGAACTGATTTGCAAGGTGCCCTAGTTATTTGCAATTTAAGCAATGAACAACGCATTGAGATTCAAACAGAGCATTCCTTTCCTCTATCACAGCCACATGTTTTTCATGCCGACAGTTAATAGCCAGGTGCCCTTATTTTCCACCCCTAAAGCATTTCCTCATCCCTTTCAGGAAATTTCAGGGGTGCTTCTTTCTGCACCTTTGGAAAGTGGGGTATTGGATTTTCTTAGTACCGTTGGATTTATCCATCAGACTGCCAGAATTGAAGTCCACCTTACGCTTCTTATCCCCATGATACCCCTGAGGTTCTTCAATATCCATTTCAACCTTGAGGGCACATCAGACAATTTCCTCATAGCTGTCGAAGTCACAGATCGCTAGGGCTTCCCACATACTGGGTTTCATCCCACCAAAGAAGCGGTAAACCTTTCATTCAGGGGTAACAAAAAAGATGGAGGCATATCTTGCAGGACTTTTAAATTTTTCCTCATACGATCTGACGAATTCATAATCTTTTTTCTTGAGAGCAATGAAGTCCCTTTCCATATTAAGCCAGAGGGTGCGTGGAAAATATTTATCAAAAAACATCTTTCTAAAATACTTCCATTCCAATGCCTCAATATCCTCCGCAGGCTTCATATTTTTGATCAATGTCCACCATTGATCAGATTCACCCTCCATACGATAAGCATCCAGGAGAACCTTCTCTTTTTCAGAACATTGAAGGATGTAGAAGATCTTTTCAATGGAGTTGATCCATTGTTCGATGATTGAGGGATCATATGATCCATTAAAATTAGGAGTCCTTTGTCTCATGAAGGTTTATATAGTGACCTATTATTTCTTGGGGGGGGGGGGTTGAATGTTCCTCTTGACCCATGTTTCTATTCAAAGCTTGAGTTAATTGAGAGAGTACCATGACAAAGTTTGTGATTTTTGATCCCATCAGATTGGGCATCTCATTAGCGTAGTCATCACATTGATCTTCACATTGGTTGTTAGCCCGAGTCCTCCTATTACCAGCCATTGGCTGGAATAAAAGGGAAAGTTAGGGGTAACACATAAAGGGTAATAAAAGTACAAAACAAATGACTTATAAATATATTTTATTTTCTTGACTTATGAATCTATAGGCTTCAATATATGTTATCCAACATATATTATTAGGGGATTTTTTTAATTCCCTTAATAATGGTTCATACTAAGCTTGTGAATTTACCAATACATATCCCCCAGGAGTGTCATAACCAAGAGTTCAGCAAGACCCTTTGTCGTATACCAGGATACCCCGGGTCATGCCCAAAACTCATTGTCGGGGTTTTCACCCCTAGGTACATTTGTTCCAGAGTCACCTCTACCTACTCGTATCTAGACAGGGATGTATTTGCTTGATAAACCACTTAATCAATACCCAAAAAAACTTAGGGGTGTTTTTATTATACTTAGTCTTGTCTATAAGGCTTCACCAGGGTTTTCTAATCCTAATCCCAAAAATAACTAAACCTATCCTTTGATACCAACTATGACAACCCTACTTTTATTACACACTTAAATATGATTTATTACATAAAATATTCACTTGATACAACGTGGTATATTGAGAGGTATAGTATCTTTTGGGATTAGGAACATTACATAACATCTTAAAACAAGAAATACAACATCTTTATTGAAAACATCCTTTACATGACCACTACATTCCCTCATACTTAGCATTGCATGGGATAACCTGAGGACATGCATAAGAAAAGGGTGAGATATAAAGCCTAGTAAAGGAATAAAAATGGAATAACATGAGGAATAAAATACATGTTATACAATAGGCATATCAATGGAGAACAATAAAAATATGAACATAAAGGCATGATAAAGCATGATAATCATAACATGGAAATGTGGAAACAAAACTTAACATAGAATTATCATGATCCAAGGCTCATTGCACATGGAACATGAGTAAACCCTCACTGCACACGAATTAGCATGAGTCAACACCCATTGAACATGATGTATCATGATACTATACTTTACCCAATGCATTGGAGCTCTATCAAGGCTCACCCTTCTTAAACATTTCATTTCATGCATAAGTGTTCCACATGGATCATATAACATGGAATCAATAAAAATCATAAGTTATTCAAAGATTAAGTAATGTTGAATAAATACATGAAAGTAAAATTCAATATATATATGTGCGTAAAGGTGAATACCCTTGATAGAGACATGGGTATGGTATTCACTATATAATGATCTTGGCATGGAAAAAATGTGGTGCAATTTTGGCAGCATAACGACATGACATAAGGATTCAAGAAAATGGTTGCTGAGAGAGAAATGGGTGTCTCATCATATGTAAATGAAATGGTCAGTAAGGGGGTCATATAGATACATGTAACAACAAACGTAATGGAATTTAGATGCATAATACAAAAGAATTACATGGATGTAAAAGAGGAGAGAGAAATCCCTCATGGAATTTTGGAATGGTAACATGTGTAGATGGGAGGAATTAATGAGAGAGAAAGGGGTATCCCATCATCCACACATAAAAAGGGAAGTATGGGGGAGGTGAAAAATCATACCCCAACATTTGTAATTGAAAACAAAAGGGCATACCAACTTAAAGAAAATTGGACAAAAATGAGAAAGGAAGAAATCCCTTACTTGGAAGTGTGATCCCAAAGGCTTGGGAGAGGATTATTGGGAAATTGGGGCACCTTGAGAGGATTCTAGAGAGAGGAGAGAAGATTTTGGAGGAACTCCAAAGGCTTTTAGTGAAGATTAAGAGGGATCTTGGGTGAGTTTATATAGGAAAGGAGAGGGAATTCTTTATTATTTAGGTTTGGGTCACCACACATTAAAATAATCAATACCACAAACCAAAACATGGTTTTTGCCAATGTTTTTTGCCAAAGGGGATTGGAAAACAATTTTTTATAAGGCCAATGGCCGAACTTATTAAAATAATAGGGTTTCTTATGTGGAGGTGAGTTACAATCTCAAGGAAATTCATTTAAAAATTGAAAATGTTTTATAACTCTTGGAGGGTCCACTAAAGTTTTGTAAAATAAATCAAACAAACCTAAAATCACATTATTTTAATGGTAAAACATATATTGTCAGAACATATCATTTATAATATTTTATTACATTACTATTGGGTCATTATGATGTCATAAAACACATTATATATTTATACGATATTTATTTTTTACCAAAACATTCATCTGTCTCAGAAAATTATGAAAAATTAACTGTGGGATAATTTTGACATCTTGATTTCAAAAATAATTTTAATTTTATCTAAATAATTTTCTAAATATGTGAATTTTTACTTTTAAAATAAAAACAGACATTTATCGAAAATTCATGGGTTTTAACAAAAACAGCTTTCAAACCTTAACAAAAATTACAATTGCATTCATAAAATTATATAATCATTTATATTTAATAAAAATTAATTTAATAATAATAATATTTTATTTAAATATTATTTAATTCAAAAATCCTTTAATTCATCAAAATAGATTTCTTAGTTTAATATTAACTAAAAATACTATTTGCGTTTTAAAAACTATTTACAAAGTAACAATAATAAAATGAATGTATATTCATTATTATATAAAAAAATAATGCACATAATAATAGTTCTAAGGTCTTGTTACATAACCCCTTATAACACCAGCATAAGACTTAAGGGTAAGGTGTGCGATGGTGACAGACTCTTGGGGTGGCTCAGATAACATTTCTTGGGTGGTAATCTCTATCAACTTCCACTTCTCTCATAGGAGGTTTTGTTCGAGCTTAACATGTTGAAACTCGGCTTGGGCTTGGTCAAGAGAAATGCCCAAAGATGCCACCTCATTTACAATATCCAACAAATGGGCTTCATACGGGGCAAGTCTACTGGATGAGGACATCGCTTCTTTTGTCTGAGTAAATCAGATTTGTTAAAGACCTATATTTATACTAATCATGTTATCACTATTAAACGACTATATTAGTAATGGTCACAATTATTAACGGTATTTTAAAATCTAGAAACATAAAACAAAAGAAGTGCATATTTTATATAACCATTTTACATAATAAGACATTTAATTAGATCGAGAGGAATTTTCATTAATTAAAGTTTGGGTCGTTACAACATACATATCAACTATGGCATTTATTCATGAATTTTAACACATGAATAAATGAGAGGATAATCAAGGAGCATACTTTATTACCTATATATTATATTTCCATGTGATGGGAATGGGTGTGTATTTTCTATGTTTTCTAGGTTAAACCTTTATGGATCATGAATCTCTCTTTCATCTCCCTACTCTGTATTTAGAGGTATTAGAATACCATTGAGGTTGGTGGACCCCACTCGAATGTCGAGTGATTCAGGTGTATCCCTTGGATACATATAGACATGGGATGCTTATGTTTTCCACTTAGTGATCTTAATCAAACCATATGATTAATATGAATATATAGAAGATAACCTTTGGAGTACGATATGCTTGTATTTATAGCATTATATTCTTTTATGTTTATCACATATTTTATATTATCTTGTATGGAGATCATCAGACATGGGTTTTAATTGATTTCTATGCTTCTAATAAATGTTATTAAAATTATATAAATTCCTTTAGTTGTATTAGAGAAATCCATGTTTTAGTTTTATAAAATATTGGGTTTAAAGGAAGTAAATGAAGAATATAGAAATGTTTAATAGGCTTTTCAAAAATCTAGAAAAATGGTTTACCCTTACATACTGATCATATAAAGGTAGGACAAGGATTTACCCTTACATATATGGGGTACATAAAGGTAACCATGCCCATACCCTTACACAATTGAGACATGTAAGGGTAACTAGGAATTACCCTTATAGGAGAAAGGATTACAGAGAATTACCCTTATGCAAATGGTTTGCATAAAGATGATTACCCTTATGTGAAAATGCAGTGAAGGCTTTTATAATCATGCATAAAGGTAAATGGTGGTTGTGTAATGATAGCCATTATATTACTTATACATGGGAGATTATGTAAAGGTGTTACGTAAGGGTCACCAAAACTCTACCCTTACGTGAGGCAATACGTAAGGGTGGTGCATAAAGGTAATTGGGAACTTTACCCTTACAAAATGCATTGCACATGGGTGATGCGTAATGGTATTACCCTTACGCGAGGCACTGCGTAAGGGTTATTTACTCCTTATGCTTACACAGTTGGGGTTGCATACGGTTCAAGGACTTTTCTATCCTTATGTAGAATGTCTATGTAAGGGTAAAGGGAGGATACCCTTATGTAGGAATGGATTCCTATGTAAGGGTAACCAGAAAAGTTTTCTAAAATCATTTTTAAATTATTAATTGGTTTTAATAGTTTATAAAATGTTTATAAATCATTATAAAAGGTATTTTGGGAATTTTTTTTTAAAAAGTTTTATAAAATTAAAAATTTATAAATTATTTATAATTAATCAAATGTTTATGAATTTTTTTCCAAATAGTAAATGTTAATATATGAAATAACTTTTAACAAATTTTATGACGTAACTTATTATTTATAAATAAAAGTTTATATTTATAAATCATAAGTGATAATTTATAATGGGTTATAAATTATGAAACGAGGCCATACTATAAAATGCTTATATTTAAATTATGAATAGTTCATAATTAATTATTTTGAATTGTTCAAAATAAAAGGTGGACCTACTTTGATATTATTTAAACCACATCAAAAAGTTTTTGATGATTGATTTGATCAAGGTTTAAATAATGATTAAGTATATGATATTTAGATTATGTAAAATGTTTATATAATAGAAATTTGATTGTAAATAATATATAATTCATATAATATCATATATTTAAAATTAAAATACTCTATATTGATTAATATGAAAGATTTCATATTGGTATGAATATAAAATGTTATAATCAAAATTATAGAATTTATATAATGTTAGAGATATAATTATAAAATGTTTACAATTAGATTGTATTTATAAATTGTTCATAAATATTTATCTCATGTTCAAATATTTTAATTATTCATTTATTTAAAGGTTATTCCCCATTTTACTCATAGTTATAAATTTTTTATATTATGAATGTTTGTTTTCCAAAATTTACATGATAAATTACTTTTAGGATAGAACCTTTCATTTTCATGATAGAAATGACTCCATAATGAATTTATTTTTTCATCTACCTTGACCTAGATTTTTAATTTAAGTTATTATCTTAAATATATCTATTGAATATAGTTTTTTAATATTAGGTGATAGAGTTATGATAAATTGGATTCTCCTTGAGTAAAGTTTCCTTAGGTAGGGGGACTTGGGGCCATACTACCTAAATACCTGAAGGCTTTTCCTTGTCTAGGTTGGTGAATGGGGTTGGATATCTTTCACTTCAGGCTTACTCATGTAGAGATTATCAATTTCTTATAATTCTATGAATTTAAATGAATTGTTCATGCGCCATATGCATATGATGCATCTTGATATGTATTAATATGTTTGGGGCGATTAACACAAATTTTTGGGTTGTGTAAAGGGTTACCCATCAATAAGGTTTGAACACATTGATTTAGTGGAGGGAATATGATTCCAAACTAAATTACTAGAAGCATGAATACATAAAAGGAACAAAAATGAGATAATATGGTGAGGTTAAAATCCCCTTTAAAAACTAAGTGTGAGATTCCTTTTGAAGAGGCACTTGTCAAGACATAAACCATCCAACCGGGTAGGTCAATATTAAGTTGGGTTACCATAGAACATCTTGTGTATAGTAAGAAAGTAATAAGTGACATTGTATTGTCTTATTAGGTGGTTCATTCTTAATTTGAGTGCCCCTAGATTTTACCTTGTTATCTTATTTTTGTAATTTTCTTAAGGTTACACTAGCCGGGTGACCCCAATAGGGTTAGGCTATTGGAGGAATAGAGTTGAGTTTATCCATATAATGTACTAGAAAAAGAGTTTTCTGCTCAACAATGTGTAAGAGTTATATATGATATAATTGGGATGATTCCATACATAAATAACTAAATGGTGAGAGAAACACTCAATTCAGATCATTATTTAGTGAAATATGGATCTTGGATTACTAATGGTTATGATGAATTTTCATAAAGGGGTAATGATTTTAGTGGGAACCCGTTTAATAAAAGTCTTTATTAGATGGTTAATAATTCATGATACTCATCTAATAAAATATTTTGTTGTAGATAAATATCATCATCATCAACATCAAGATAAAACTTGTGATAAAACCTCAATTAAGATAATCTTAATGTTAAGTAGCTCCTAAGATTGGTAACTTAAGAAAAGTTTTTAAGAAATATTGGTAATTTAATAAAAGTTATTAAGTAAAATTATATGTGTCAGAACAATTCCTTCCTCAGTAACCAAGAGTTTAAATTGTTCAATAAGTGAATATTGATACTTATGGAAGCATAGAGTGATTTACTTAAGGTTTTAAAGGAATTGGATTATAAATGGACAAATTAATCTTGTTCTACACTCATATACTAAATATATGTTGGACTCCTCATGTTTTAATCATGTTTTAATGATAAAAAATCCCATACATCCTTTTTAATCTATTTCAAGTCACGTGTAAAGATGGTTGATTTATTTATGATTTTCATAAATTTTCTTAAGATCATAATTGCTGTAAATAATGTTTGATTATTGTAAACTATATTTAACTTTGGTCTATAATGATTTATTTTATGAATGATTAAGTTTAATTCACTATATTTATATCACTGCTTAAATCTGTATACAGATATTTGTCTAAGTCTGAGAAACCGTGAGTCTGCCACCAGTTCTGGGTTTCTGGAAAAGTGACCCAGACACTGTGAACCATACACCGTGACCCAAACAACGTGACCAGACACTGTGAACCAGACACCGTGACCATACACCGTGAACCAGACACAATGACCCAGACATCATGACCAAACACCGTGAACCAGACACCGTGACCTAGACACCATGAACTAGACACCGTGGCCAAACACCATGAACCAGACACCACGACCAGACACCGTGAACCAGACACCATGACAAGACACCAAAACCAGTTTCAGATCTGTTGAAGTCTGTGACACCGATTCCTTGCTAAGACACCATTTGAAGTTTGGCCAAGGACTAGACACCATGATCCTAACACCGCATCTGTGCTACTGGTTCCTGATCTCTATACAACTATGCCATCATAACTATTTCACCGCTCAAAGGAAAAGAAGGGGACATAGTTTCATGGATACACCGTTTCATGGAGACACCGCTTCATGGAGACACCGTTTCATGGAGACACCATTTCTAAGTGACAAAATTTCTAGATAGACTATGAGATCGTTCTTTAATCTGTTTTTTAGTTTTCAATTTAATTTATAATGGTCATATTTGAGTCTTTTAAATGTATTGACATAATTAATATTTCTTTGTAGACATTTCACCTGAAATTACGAGGTATGAGGTTCAGAATACATGTATCTTGTCTGCTTCAACACATGCACTCCAAGAATAAAAAGAAAAGCATGGCCCTAAAACATATACGTGGTAGAGCAGTAGAAGTGTGAGCATTCTTGTGAAAAGAACAAACACATGCAACAAGATACATATGAAGAACAAATGAAGCACTCACAAATCCAAAATATGGTATACCACAGATCAGAGTCAAGAACATCTTCGTAATAAATATTCCAGGAAGAAAACAAGCTAGATCTAACTAGAAACTAGATCAACAGACTTATAATACTCTGTTTCTCGCAAGAGGACCCGATGCTTGCATATGCTTCATCCTAGAAGTCCAGAGATGCATAAAATAACACTTAGAGCACTTTTAACCTTATATAACCATCTTTTCTCTATTGTGTATTTCTTTTAGCTTTCGAGTAGTGTGTGTGTGTCTATATAAAAACACGCACTGTCTCCTGCACTAAACAAAAGAATACAAGATATCCTTCCTCTCATATATTTTTAAACTTGTTTACTCCCACAGATAAGTGTGGAAGAGGTCCCTGTGTGACTTGGTAGTTCATACCCACAAAGAACTTTGGAAGAGGTCGTGTGACCTGGATAGTCCTATGCACTGTTGTTTAACCTGATCCAGGGTGTGGATCAAGTTTATTAATATAACTACTTGGTGGAATGTGATCACAATGTGGAGTGGATTAGGTTATGACTTGAGACTGAACCAACTGTTTTATATCTGATGTGTTTTTTAATTTAGTTTTCTCTATTTTACTATATAATTCAGAAATCACTGGATTTACTTTGATATTTAATCTTGGAAAGAAGTTATAATTGTTTTGCCTTATTATAATAGCTTCAAAAGTAATATTATTAACTGATATTAAGATTACTGAGAATTAATCAATCTTATGAGAAGTTATTTAAATAGTCAAAATTTCATAACCGTATTACTTTGATTAACTGGGCTGTATTTATTTTTTGGGGAACCTTTCATGAAAACTTTGAAAACATAAATTTTTATAGATACTCAATTCACCTCCCTCTTAAGTACTCTACTCTGACCGTATTAGGGGAGTTTGTTAAGACTCTGTTTTTAAAACTATTCAGCTGTGATTTTAGTTGTACTTTAAGGATCTATAAATTTCTGTTAATTCTAAATTTCTATCTCTTTTAGAGTATTTTTTTATTATGGATA
The DNA here is from genome assembly GCA_963277665.1 of Viscum album. NCBI lineage: Eukaryota > Viridiplantae > Streptophyta > Magnoliopsida > Santalales > Viscaceae > Viscum > Viscum album. The sequence continues at coordinate 1,191,222,495 of OY728130.1, read as the reverse complement.
ATATACTAGAAAGTGCTACAAAAAATATACCACCATTATTTAATGGAACCAATTATTCCCAATGGAAAATTAAAATGAAAATGCATTTAGAAAGTATGGGTTTTGAAAATTGGTCTTCAATTATAGATGAGTATAAGATTCATACTACTGATAGAATCACTTGGTATGACCCAACCAAGACTTCCTAAAATAAAAATTGCAAAACCATGAATGCTCTATATTTCTCTTTAAGAGGTGAATAATTTAACAGAATTTCTGCATGTAAAACTGCCCATGAAATTTGGGAAACTTTGTCTATTTCACATGAATGAACTTCTAGTGTGAAAGAAATGAGACTTAATACTTATAATATTAAATATGATAACTTTAAAATGAAACCTGATGATCCTATTTTTGACATGTATCTCAGGTTCAATGAAATTTTCAACATAATGATTTCTCTTGGAAGATAAGTTTCTGCCAAAGAACAAATCATGAGGATTATCAGATGCCTACCGAATAGATAGAGAGGAACCTCTGTCTCTATTAGAGAGTCATGTGACATCAACAAGTTACCTGTAAAATAACTCATTGTGAAACTAATGATGTATGAAGAGAAGGATGAACACAAAATAAAATCTATTGCATTTAAGACCACCACATCTAAACACAAAAAATAGGGAAATTGGAAATCTTTGTAGAATGTTCCAGAAGTGAACAATCATCACCTGACAGTGATAAAGAGATGGATCAATTAGCCAGAAGTTTTAAGAGATTTTACAAGAAGAAGAAATTTTTTAGAAATCCTAATTTCAAAGGAAGATATGATAAAAAAGGAAGCTAGAAGAAAGATTGTAAAAGAAGTGACAAGTATGATGAGATAATATGCTATGAGTGTAAGTGAAAGGGACATGTAAAGTCTGACTATCCCATGATCAAGTACAAAAAGAAATATAAGGACAAATATATAAAGTATAAAAAGGAAATTAAAGAAATATGGAGTGCTTCTGAGGATAGTTCAAGTGACTCATAATCTTCACATGATGAATAGGACAACAAATCCAATATGTGTTTTATGAAAAACATATATGAGGTAACACTGGAATCTTCTATACACAATTCCTATTATTCTAGAGATTAAATTGATTATGAGAATATGTATAATGAATAAATATTTGAGTACTATAATATTCTTGAAGAGACATGTAATGAAATAAATGATAAATAAAAATCTTTAAAGAAACAACATGTTCTTACCCCAACTATTAAATATGAACTTACTATAGAAAAAGAGAAAAATGTTCAATTAATCAAAGAAAACAATGAACTAAATCTATCTAATGAGCAATTGAAAAAGGACCTTTAAAGGTTTACTAATGGTAAAGATACTTTGGTACAAATTATAGGTAAAAATATTGTTCCTAAATATGCTACTGGTATTGGATATCAACTTGGTAAAAGAAATTTTGGAAGAACCAATTTTTTTTCTAAATCTAGGACATACAACTTCACTTATAGTTCTAGAAAACATTCAGCTAGTTCAAATTATGATACACTCTCAACTATTTCAAACTTTTCTGGACCAAATAGAGTTTATTTTTCAAGAACTTTACATAATACTTATATAAAACCTATGAGGAAGATATGGGTTCCTAAAGCACTAGTCACTAATATTACTGGACCCAAACAAATATGGGTACCAAAATCTGTTTTTATTTGACTATTTTATAGGAAATTTACTTAAATAGCTCCTATAAAATATTATGGTACTTGGACAGTGGGTGTTCAAGACACATGACATGAGACTATTCATTCTTCAAAAACTTAATAAAAATTGATGGTGGACATGTCACCTTTGGTGACAATGCCAAAGGAAAAATCATTGTCCTTGGCCAAATCGGTAACTCTAACTTAGTTTTAATTTTCAAAGTACTTTTTGTTGATGGATTGAAATATAATCTACTTGGTATTTCACAACTATGTGATGATGGATTTCATTTTAAATTTCAAAATGATGCTTGCAATGTTTTTAATTCTAAAAATGAATTAGTTTTTTCTGCATTTAGAAATGAAAATGTATACACTGTTAACTTAGATTATTTAGTTTCTCAAAATGATTCATGTTTAAGTGTATTTCACAAAGATTCTTGGATTTGGCATTGGAAACTAGGACACTGTAATATTCAATCTCTTAGAAATCTAACCAGAAAAAGATTAGTTAAAGACCTACCCAAACTTGAGTTTCCAAATGATAAAGTGTGTAATCCTTGTCAAAAGGGAAAGAAACACAAAATTTCATTCAAACCAAAGAAAGAAGTGTCAACTTCTCAACCTCTCTAACTAGTTCAAATGGATTTGTTTGGACTATCTAGAGTTTCTAGTTTAAATGGGAAGCACTATGTTTATGTTATTATAGATGAATTTTCTAGATATACTTGGAATTTCTTTTTGGCTCAAAAAAGTGAAGCCTACTCTCATTTCACCAAATATGCTAAAACTATAGAAAATATTAGTAGACTTAGAATTAAATTCTTAAGAAGTGATCATATCCATGAGTTTGGAAATCAAGAGTTTGAATCCTTTTTTTTCACAAAATGTCTATAGTCATAATTTCTATGCCCCTAGAACACCTCAAAAAAATGGAGTTGTAGAAAGAAGTATAACCTTGTAAGAGATTGAAAGAACCATGATTAGTGAATATGACTTACCTATTTATTTTTGGGATGAAGCTGTAAATACAACATGATATATTATTAATAGAGTGTTGATTAGACCCATTCTTAAAATAACTCCATATGAGTTATGAAACAATATAAAACCCAAAGTAAGCTACTTAAAAGTATTTGGTTGTAAAGTTTATATCCATAATACTAAGGACAATCTCAACAAATTTACTTCCAAGAGTGATGATGGAATATTTCTAGGATATTCAATCTCTAGTAAATCCTATAGAGTGGTTAGTAAAAGAACTAAATGTATGGAAGAATATATCCATGTAAAATTTGATGAAAAAAATCCACATGATCCTAAGACCACTATAGAGAACCTAGAGGATGATGTGTCAAATCTGGACATCAATAAAAAATCCTCTAACCATCCTATAAAGAAATCTGTGAAGACTTCCAGTTCTGGAAATTCTTTAGATTTAGGTCATAATGAACCTGAACCTATTGAAGAACCTAAAATCACTAGTCTTTTTTCTAGAGCTTCTAGAACCCTTAAGAATCATCCTTTAGATGCTGTTATAGGAGATTTAGATAAAGGAACTCAAACTAGATCTTCTCTTAGAAATAATGTTGAATATAAAGTTTTCTTATGACAAATTGAACCTAAAAACATTAATGATTCTACTAATGATGAATTTTGGATGATGGATATGCAAGAAGAACTTAATCAATTTGAAAGGAACAAATTTTGGAAACTTTTTGATAGACCCAAAGACACATTTACCATAGGCACTAAATGGGTGTTTGAAAATAAATTAGATGAAGCTGGTAACATAGTTAGAAACAAGGCTAGATTGGTTGCACAAGGCTATAGTCAAGAAGAGGGAATTGACTATGAGGAAACCTTTGTACCAGTAGCTAGACTTGAAGCCATCAGAATTCTGCTTTCTTATGCTGCACATCTGAATTTCAAACTATATCAAATGGATGTTAAAAGTTCATTCCTAAATGGTTATATAGCTGAGGATGTCTTTTTTGAGAAACCACTTGGTTTTACAAATATTCACTCTCCAAATCATGTTTTTAAATTATCAAAAGATTTATATGGTTTAAAATAAGCTCTAAGGGCTTGGTATGATATACTAAGTACTTTTCTTATTTCCAAAGGTTTTACAAAAGGAATAGATGATCCTACCCTTTTTATAAAACGAATTTCAAATGATTTTTTAGTAGTTAAAATTTATGTAGATGATATTATCTTTGGATCTTCAAAAAATTCTTTATGTATTGAATTTTCTAAAATGATGCAAAATGAATTTGAAATGAGTTTAATGGGTGAACTAAAATTATTTATTAGAGTTAAAATATTTCAAAATAATGATGGTATTATTTTAAATCAAAGAAAATATACTAGGGATATTCTAAAACGTTTTGTCTTGGATAACACTAAAAGAAGTTCCACTCCAGTGAGTACTACTTGTAAGTTGGATCTTGATGAAGATGGAAAATCTATTGATCAAACCACTTACAGAGGAATGATTGAAATCTTAATATACTTAACTACTATCCAAACTAATATTATGTTTAGTGTATGTATGTGTTCTTGTTTTCAATCAAACCCTAAGGAATCTCATTTAAATGCTGTTAAGAGAATTTTCAAATACCTCAAGCATACACCCAATATAGGACTATTCTATCCCAGAGGAAAATTATTTGAGTTAGTTAGTTATTCTGATGCTGATTTAGGTGGTTGTAAGTTAGATAGAAAAAGAACCTCTAGAACATGTCACTTTTTAGGCAAGTCACTAGTATCATGGTTTAGTAAGAAACAAAACTCTGTTACATTATCGACTGCCGAAGCTGAATACATAGCTGCTCGTAGCTGCTGTGCACGAATTTTGTGGATAAAACACACATTACTAGATTATGGATATCAATTCATGAATGTACCCATAAATTGTGATATTAAAAGTGCTATTAACATCTCAAAAAATGCTGTTTCACAATCTAGGAAAAAACATATTGATATAATACATCACTTTTTGAGAGACTATTATCAAAAAAGTTATATCACTTTGGAATTCATTGGAAGTGAATATCAACTCACTGATATATTCACCAAACCATTAAATTCTAAAATAATATATTACATCATACATGAATTGGGAATGATAAATCTTAAGTAGTAAGTGTACTATTTCACAACTTTCTGTTTCACAGTTTACAGTTTCACAAGTCACTGCCTTAAGATTACTATGTAACTCTTACAGTTATATAGTTTGCTATCTTAAAAGTTGTTGTTTCATGTTTATGGTCTCACTTTGAAAACCTGTTACGGTCTCACCATGAAAGTATGTTCGGGTCTCACTGTAAATACAATTTATCATTTTATTTACATATTATAACCCGTATCACTGTACTTAATTATTTTATTCTTTTACATTCCCATGATTTTGAATTTATGACGCTTGATATCCCTAAATGATAAAAACAAAATAATTTTCACTCCTTTTTCACCCGAGCTCTCTTCTCTCAAACCCTAACCCCTCCTTCAACCTTTCTCTCTCTCTCTCTAATTTTTTTTTTGAATTACCAGAATAAAACACCCATCCTCATCAAATCTTGAGAAGCATAGATGAAAGAAGAAGATGAAAATAGCACCGAATATAGCGCCCAAAGGTCCCTTGAATCCAAACCTAGTGGAAAAAATAGTGGTAACTGAAAAGGAAATCTTCCCCAAGTGGCTGCTATCAAGTAAGTATTTAGTACTAAAAGTACTAAAAGAGAAAAGATGGCTGGATTGGTTCACAAAAGAGGAAAGGATGATTTACCCAAAGCTAGTTTCTCAGTTTTATCAGTTTGTTCAATTTTCATTAGATACAGAAGATGGTTTTGTTCTGAGAAGCTGGATCAATGGCCAAAGATATACATTTTCTTCGAGATTATGGCCTGCCTGCCTAAGGATTTATCATGAGGGAATTTTTGAGGACTACCAGAGAGGTCCGCCTCCTCCAAGTGAGATCTTTGTTTTATAATAAGCCTTGAAAAGCTTGAATGTAAATGAAACAAAGAGAAGAGCTATTGTTTCTAAGCTAGATGGTAAAACCATACTTTTGTTTAAGTTTGTTCAGAATCTGATTAGTTCAAGAAAAGGATATTTTTCTACACTCAAGTATCAGGATGTATTTTTGATACATCTTATAAACAATGGATACAAGATCAACCTATGAAAGTATGTTATAATTCATATGTGTGAGTTGATAAAGAAAACATCAGATTCAACCTCCCCATTCTAATCAAGGTTAATCTCTTCTATGCTTTATGATAAAGGGCTGGTTAGACCAAATGGAGAATTCATTAAGGACTATGAATTTTTTATCTCAAATGTTACAGTCAAAAGAATGAAAATCAGATTAAATCCATGGAGGAAATAATGGGTAGAATATAATGACATGGTTTATGAAAAGTTCAATCTGGTTGAGAATTCTTCAATACCTAAGAACATTTCTGATCCTGGTTTGGAGTCAAATGAAATCGTTGACTATCCTGTTGAGGAAGAAGAAGAAGAGGATATTGTACCTATAGGGAAAATTGTCCTGGATGAGACAATGAACCTGTTATCTAATACATAACTGAGAAGGAAATACCTTCTCCTAAAGAAATTGTTAATCTGGAAGAACAACCTGCTTCCAAATAAGAGTCTGTTGTTAGTGTAAGGGAAAAGGATATTCTGGAAGAACATCTAGAAGAAGATATTTCTCTTGAGAAAGAAGTTTCTTTTGAGGAACACCTAGAGGAACAAGCTGTTCCTGAGATTATTCTATCTGTTGAAGAAATAATGGATCAAGCCTTTCAATTGGATAGAAAAGAAATGGGTGAAGCTTTTGGAGATGAAATTTTGGAAATAGATCAAAGATCTAAATCTATTACTCCTATAAGAGATGCACTTGTTGAGGGAGAACATCACCCTAATATGGAAAGTGTTGATATTCTTAATCCAATTTATCCACGCTCGGTGGATACATGGTATAAATTCTCTAGCTACTTTGATGTGAATGATTCCCAGAAAGCCTCAGTTAAAGGTATAGATCTCTCTACTATGTTTCAATTGAAACCAATATCTACTCTTGAAGTTATCTCTACAAAGAAACCTGATCCTGTCTTAGCTCATATTCTTAAACCTTCACAAGAACCTTCTAGCTTAGTGATTAAGAATGATTTGAAAGCCTTTGGAGCCAATTTATTGGCTGGAGTTGAAAAGCTCATGAACACTAAACCTTCTCTTATAACCAACTTGAGTGAAAGAGATGATACCCTATTGTTAGAAAAGATCATATAGAAGATTCAGCCAAAAATTATTCATGAAATTCAAGAAGTCAGAATTGAGAACAAACAATTGAGTGATGAAGTGATGTCTCTAAGAGCTATGGTTGAGGATATGCAGAAAGTGCTAAAATCAAGACCAGAACCTGTTTCTCATCCTGTTGAGGATGTTAGTGGTCAGATTCCACAGGAAGTTGTCTCTATAATTCAACTTAACCTAACTTACTTAGCTGAAAAAGTGGCTGAAATAGACAAGAAAATAGTTCAATAAATGCGTGAGCTTGTTATTGGTCTCAAAAAGTTGACTGATGAGTATAAGGGCTATCTATTGAAGGTTCTGAATCATCTTAAGTCCCTTACTTAAACTGTTACAGCTTCTAGTACCTCTGGAAAATCATCTCAACCCTCTTTGAATAGTGATATGCTCAAAATGGTAGTTAATGATGAACTCCAGTTAATGCTCAATGGCTTTGATAAAGAGTCTCTATCTGTGGTTTTCCAGAATAGTGATAGAGTTCTTGATTTTGTAAGAATTCATTCCAAGATTTCCAATGACACTCAAGAAGAAATTACCAAGAAGGTTGATTTCTAATTCAATAGGATTTTCTATAAGAATGACATGAAAAACCATTTCAAGTACGTTGTAGAGAATATGAAAATCCCTCCTGTCACTCAAGATTTCAAAAATCAAGTTCAAAAGTTAAAATATTTCACTCCTTTGTTGAAAAAGTTCATGGAGAACAAAGATGACTTTGAGAAATCCATGCAGTATAGTGGTGAGATTATTGCTGGCTTTATCAAGTTATTGATAACTTATCTTTATGTGCAGAGCACTGATATTGTGGATCCTACAACTACAACCTTGCGACCTGGTTTGCCTACCTTCTCATCCACTTACATTGCCTCTACATCTATGATTATCTCCCAGGCTCTGAGTCAGATCAGAACCATTATCCTTGAATAAAAATTGCCTCAGTCTTCCACTACACTTACCTTAGACCCTTCTATTTTTTGAAGGAATCCCTCTCCCTTCTTTGTCAGTTGGTTCACTTCCTTCTTCAACTTCTACCTATGCTCCTGTGGATTCTCCTGATGCTACTGCCAAGGGAAACGAGAAGATAGCCAGTGTTGAAGGAAAGTGAACATTATATTTTGATAGGGATATTTTCTATATTTTTGTTTCTTACTGTTTATAATTTCAAATATTTCTCTATCTAATGCACTGTAAACACCTTTTGTCTATTATATTATTTACTTTTGCACTCTTTTTTATAATCCCAAAATGGGGAGAGACATGAACTCTAAATGAACACTAAGGGAGAGACACATCCACTAAGAACAGATATCTCACTCACATGATTTGTGATCATCAAAAGGGGGAGATTGTTGGACTCCTCATGTTTTAATCATGTTTTAATGATCACAAATCCTATACATCCTATTTAATCTATTTCAATTCATGTGTAAATATGGTTGATTTCTTTATGCTTTACATAAATGTTCTCAAGATCTTAATTGCTGTAAATCATGTTTTATTATTGTAAAATATATTTAACTTTGGTCTATAATGATTTATTTTATGAATGATTAAGTCTAATTCACTCTATGAATATCAATACTTAAGTTTGTATAGTGATATTTGGCTAAGTTTGAGAAACCTTGAGTTTGACACAAGTTTCAGGTTTCTAGAAAAGTGACCCAAACACTGTGAACTAGACACCGTGACCCAGACACCATGACCAGACACTATGAACCAGACACTGTGACTAGACACTGTGAACCAGACACCATGACCTAGACATCGTGACCAGACACCGTGAACCAGACACCATGACCCAGACACCGTGAACCAGACACTGTGACCAGACACCGTGAACCAGAAACCGTGACCAGACACCGAAACCAGTTTCAGATCTGTTGAAGTCTGTGACACCGGTTTCTTTCTAGGACACCATTTGATGTTTGAAAAGGGACCAAACACCGTGATCCTAAAACCGTATATGTTCTACTGGTTCCTAATATCTATACAACAATGCCATCATAACTATCGCACCACTCAAAGGCAAAGAAGGATACACCGTTTCATAGAGACACAGCTTCATAGAGACACCATTTCCTAGAGACACCGTTTCCAAGTGACACCGTTTCCAGATAGACTGTGACACCATTATTTAATCTATTTTGTCATTTTTGATTTAATTTCTAATGGTCATATTTGAGTCTTTTAAATGTACTGACATAATTAATATTTGTTTGTAGACATGTCACCTGACAGTATGAGGTAAGTGGTGCAGAATACATACATCATGTTGTCTTCAACACATGCACTCCAAGAATAAAAAGAAAAGTGTATCCCTGAAACATATACGTGGTAGAGTATCAGAAGTGTGAGCATTCTTGCGAAAAGAACTGACACATGAAACATGATACATATGAAGAACACATAAAGCACTCACAAATCCAAAATATGGGATACCACAAATTAGATTCAAGATTATCTTCTCAATAAAAATTCTATGAAGAACATGAGCCAGATCTAACTAGAAACCAAAGCACCAGACTTGATATACTCTGTTTCCTGTAAGAGGACCCGATGCTTGAATCTGCTTCATCTTAGAAGTCCAGAGCTACATAAAATAACACTCAGAGCACTTCTAACCTTATCTCATCATATTTTCTCTATTGTGTATTTCTTTTAGTTTTAGAGTAGTGTGTGTATGTATAAAAACACACACTGTCTCCTTCACTAAACTGAAGGATACAAGATATCCTTCCTCTCATATATTTTAACACTTTTTTACTCCCACAGATAAGTGTGGAAGAGGTACCTTTGTGACCTGGTAGTTTATACCCATGAAGAACTATGGAAGAGGTCGTGTGACCTAGATAGTCCTATGCACTATTGTTTACCCCAATCCAGGGTGTGGATCAAGTTTATTAATATAAACTGCTTGGTGACAGGTGATCACCAAGTGGAGTGGATTAGGTCTCAGCTTGAGACTGAACAACTTGTTTTATATCCACTGTGTTTTTTAATTTAGTTTTCTCTATTTTATTGTATAATTCATAAATTACTAGATTTACTTTGATAGTTAATCTTAGAAAGAAGTTATAATTGTTTTGACTTATTATAATAGCTTCAAAAGTAATATTAATAACCAATATTAAGATTTCTTAGAATTAATAAATCTTATGAAAACTTTATTTAAATATTAAAACTTTCATAACCGTATTCCTTTGATTAACTGGGATGTATTTATTTCTTGGGGAACCTTTCCAGAAAACTTTTCAAATTGAAATTTTTATAGATACTCAATTCAACCCCCTCTTGAGTACTCTACTCCAACCAATAATATGATTGGGTACATAAATTATTTAAGTAATTTTAGTCTCATATACTCAATATGATTGGGTATGCCACATCATATTCAATATGAATGAATATGTTAATGAGAATAAAGGTTTCATTAAAGATCTAACGATTATAGAAATAAATTATATTGTTATGGAAGATATATGACATCGACTATATGATTTATAAGTTTTATAAATATATAGAAGGTCTTAAAGAGAAAAGGAATTGATAATTGATGCTTGAATTTTGTTTTCAAGTAATGGGGAAAAATAGTTTAATCATAGATAACTTGGATAATTCAAGATTTGATAAAGTTATCATAAGATGTGTATTTTATCTCATTTATCTCTTGAGAAGAGAATGAAAACATTTATTGTTTAATAAAATGAGACAAGGTGTTATGGTTTATTCAATTAAATAACATAATTTAAGGAGAGACTAAAAATAACTTGTTCTAGTTAGGGAATTTATCATTTTTTTATCTATGGAAATGTTTCAATAATGTGATTGAATTCAAAAAATATTTACCTAATATTATGAAAGTGTTGATAATGGATGAATTGGACATATGATGTCTGGATTTTGGTACTATATGGTCTGTACAAGTGGGTAAAAGATCATACCAGAAGAATACAAGTTATTTGAAAATTTAAACAATGTTTCTTCAAGAAGTCGATCAAGGTCATTCAAACCTAGGGTTTTCAATAAGGAATAGTCAAAATTACATATGATGGTATTATCTGGAATACCTGAAGGAGTTTGTGAAATTACATGGAATGTCAATGTCAAGTATGGATGTTATAGAGATTAATTACTCATTTTTGAAGGGTATATGACACCAACTGTATATTTTACAAGTGTTGTAAATATACAGGATTTTAAAATCAAAGGAAGAATTGTTTGATCTTATATTTATATTCATAAGTTAAAGTAAATAATTATTATACTGAGGATTTTAATGTAAATGATTTTATCAAGATCATATGAATAAAAGTAAAATATGTGCCTTTTCATTTCATTTCTCTTATTTGATAAGAGAAATTGTTCAAATACAAATATTTTTTGTGAAAAATTATGATATGATTAATTTTATACACATGGTTTATGATTCATCAATTTTAATAACATTTTTTAAGAAGAAGATATGGATAAAAGTTTTTATTTAAATATTTTTTAAAATATATGGGAATGTGTTCATGCCACCCATTAGTGGGATATTGTAATAAAGTCTTATTTTATAATAAAAAGGTTCCATACACATATAATACCATATATGATATGGAAATAATAGTTATTTGTTTAATATTCCCACTATAAAGAAATAAATGTTTTGTATCTTAGTAAGATATTCTAAAAATAATATAGTGTCTAAGAGGCCAGTGGGAGTATCTTTGGACTTAAAGAAGTTAAAAGTTTAAAACTAAATAATATCCACCAATCCAAGGTTAAAATTAATTTTACTTAATATACTAAGAGAGTTAGGATGTATTAGTAAACAATAATTTAAGTAGTTACATTATTTAAAATAATTGTTTTTGATGGAATAAGGTTCTAAGGATGATGATGATAAAATTAAAAAATATTTATAAGTAGACAAAAAAAGTTAAAATCATAACATTTGATGTTGTGAAGTTAAGATGTTTGAAAATATTAAAGAAGTTGAAAAGTTAGGAATATGATTCCTAAGTCTCACTATTATTCAAATTGTCTTACTTCATATATGTTTCTCACTAAAGTGTTAGTGGGAGTGTTTTATCGGATGATCACATAGAGATGTGGTAGGGATCACATATGATGTAACGTGTTAACCAAACACAGAAAGTCTAAAAACAATTAGGGTGATCTGGTAGTTTATCATATATGATATGATAAACAAATTATTATGTTAGATTTATTAAGTATTCTTAAATAATTTAAGAATATTAAAATGTATCATATTAAATTCAACCTCTATTTTATCAATCTTTCATATTAGCTAAAAAATGTATATATAGATATACATTTCATGAAGTGTAATGATAATTGACCTCTAAAAGCATGACATTGAGTTTATCCCTAGCTGATGTTATGTTGGGAATGTATTGTCTCAACAATACTATATAAATCTTATTGATTTTGATACTCACAAATACCCTTGTTTTTTTACCAATGATATTAATTAAAGTGAATTTTAGGAAATTAATATTCTTTGCAATATTTATTCTAGAAATTTAATCAAGTTCTTAATTTGTGAGGATTATTCATCAAATCATTCAAAATGCGTTCTAACATATTATGGAAACACTATTCATACCCTAAGTTGGTAATCACAATACAGAAGGAATGAACCCTACATTCAGAACTTTGCATATGGACCATCAACCCTATGCTATTAAAAAGTATAGTTCATGAACCTTATGTTTAGATGGAACCTTACATTTATAAATTGGAAAATTATAGTTAATCAAACCTAATTAAGTAAAGAACCCTATGTTTGATGAAGAAAACGTATGGTACATCAACCCTACTTGTATGATCAACCTTATGTTTGACTATTCAACGAGGGATATTTAAAATGCGATATTATCTGAGATTTATGTAGCAGTCTTGACAGAAGTAAAGATATATTCAAAGATATTTTATGACCGATTAAAAGGCTCATAATAATCTTTTAAAAGACTCATATTCACTAGAATAAATCGTTTCTATTTCTAAGGAACGTTATGAATCTCCTGAATAATTTTATTTTGAATATTTGGATCAATCAAACGATATTTTTAGATCTTTACAACCGAAAGAAAATATGGTTTTTCTATGTATATTATCAGATCATTCTCATGTTAGAAACAATGATATATGATATTCATGCATGATACAATTCAATATAAAATTGGAATATTTTCTATGAATATATTTTTATAGATCTACTTCAAAGAATGATTGACTCTGTTATTTTCTAAAAGATACTACACTTTGAAAGTTATACATATTTCAACCTCGTACTACTAGGAAACTAATTATAATTGTTTGGTTCTATATAATTGAATATTATTTTCAACCAGGATTGATTCAGAGCTATTATTAATTGAAGACATTCAACTTTGAAGAAGAATATCCACATTCTGTCACTTGATGCTACAACTGTGAAGTTCAACCTGTACCAATCAAAAATTAAAAATATTTTGATTTATTGAAGTTTAGACTAATCGGAATCAGTATTGGATTATATGTTAGCTAGTTACACTAATCTGTGGATAAAAGGTTCCATATAAAAGAACTAGAAGACTCTGTTTAGCCTTGTTGTAAATGTGTCAACTGCATGCACTCAGTTGTGGATTTGAAGGTCTTGTGATAAGAAAAAAATTTCTAGTGAAAACCACCAAGAACATAGAGAGAGCATTGGTAGAGTGGACTGGAGGATCTTTGTGCCCTAAACCAATATAAAAATTATCATGTTCTTCTTTAATATTTATCCACTGCTCATATTTCTTACTGAAGAAAATGTTGCATATATGGATAAATTTCAAAGAGAGTTAAATGCCAGAATCTATCAAGATTATCGAAAAGGCACAATTAACCCCCTCTTTGGTATCTTTGTATTATTTTGACCTAACAATTGGTATCAAAGAGGGATTTTTGATAAAGTAGATAAATCTATAACAATCTTAAAACAATAAGGTATATACAAAGAAGATATCAATGGATGATCTGAAAGAATGCATGTCTATGATTTTTGATCCATATTTTAATGGTGACAATTATGGATGCTAGAAATCACGAATGATCATCCACCTAAAAAATTTGGTATTCAAATTTTATTCAAATATCACCACTTCTTATGAATTTTTTGAAAAAACAGAGACTTGTGATGCTGCAACAAAAGATGAATATAACATAAAATCAAAGGCAATGAATGCCATTATCTGTGGACTTGGTCCCAAAGAATTTAATTGTGTATCACAATTTCCTACTACCTATGAAATGTGGAAGACAATCACCTTTACATATGAAGGAACATATAACATTATAAAGATGAGGTATCCTACTACAAAACAAAATTTTTACACCTTTAGAATGTTTCATGGTGAAAGTATTACTAAAATGAATGTAAGGTTGATAGAAATTGTCAATAATATTATTTCCTTAGGATATCCCATCAGATCAAGCACTAAACGTTCTTAGAGTACTACCCATAAAATGGAATGGCATACTTGCATCTATTCGATAATCACCATCTGTCAATAATTTGACTACAAAAGAATTAATTGGAACATTGATTATGTACAAAAAAGAAATTCAAGATAAAGATAAAGATCACAAGATTTTGAAAAGAGAAAATACTACCCTTAAGGTCGCATCTAAGAATCATGAAATAAATTCAAAAACAAATGTAAAAATTGAAAAAGACATAGATTGTTTAGACCATGACATGGAACTGGCTCAACTAGATATATAATTTAAAAAATATTAAAAAAATAACAGAGGCTTCATAAAATCCTTAAAGAAGGATGAAAAAGAACCTAGAGAAGTAAGATGTTATTAATGAAAAAATATGGGTCACATCAGACCTAATTTCCCCCAATTAAAATATTAAAGGAAATAAAATAAATATCAAAAGATAGTTGATTATCAACATAAAGAAAAAAGAGTTATAAAAGCTATGTGGAGTGTGTATAAAGATTCCAATTTCTCTTCCAAATATGATTTAAAAAAAGATCCATAAAACTTGAAACCAAATATGTTCTTTACGGCTAAGGAACAAGAAAAGGTACAATCATATTATTCTTATTATTTTGACTCTAATAGATTTTCAAATAGAAAATTGGTTTCTTACTGTTCAATTCTATAAGAAAAATATGATTATTTAATAAATAAGCATAAATAATTTAAAAAATATTCACAAAACAGTTTTAGGTGAAAGATACATAATTCTAAAACAACTTCAATAACTAATTGAAAAATTCAATTCTGCTATATTAATCTGTATTAATCATGAAAAAAGGATAAAATAATTATATGATGAAGTAGAATATTATAAAAGTACTGCTAGTATTTTAACTAAAGGATAAAAACTCTAAATAAAATTATTATAAAAGATGTTATTAAAAATGAAAAATACAGAATATAAAGTAAGGGAGAAAAGACAAAGTTATATAAAAACTAATTTTTTCCCAGTTCTAAAAACACTACCTAATTTTATTGTGGAATAAGAGGACATTAAACTAATAAATTTTATTTAAGAAATCCTCAAATAAGCGGCATTAAAAAGGATTTAATTTTGAAAAAAATTTCTGAAGAAAGTAACATACTTTTTTGAAAAAAAAGATAGATCTGGATTCCCAGATCATTTCTTAATGACATAGCTGGACCCAAAAAAATACAGGCACAAAAAAATAGTGTTTAAATATTTTTGCAGTAAAAAGGGTATAGGAACAAAAATTTTATATAGTATATAAAAAGTGGCTGATTAAGCCATATGAGCAGAGACTCTTCCAAATTCCATACCCTGAAAAAAATTTGAAGGGGGCCAAGTCACTTTTAGATATAATGAAAAATAAAATATTATTGGATTAGGAACTATTGGAGAGCCAAAGTCAATTTCAATCAATAAAGTACTGTATGTATTAGGGATAAAGAATAAAATGATAAGTATTTCTCAACGTTGTGATGATGGATTTTATAATGATTTTTCTAATGATTAATGCTTAGTTTTTAAAGATAAATTACTTAAATTTAGAGTAGTTAAAACTGAATTTTTTTATACTTTGGATCATAAGTCTTTGTGTAAATAGAATGCAAATTGTTTAACTGCTAATAAAAATGAGTCATAGATCTGGCATAAAATACTTGGACATTGAAATATATATGATTTATATAAATTATCTAAGAAACAATTAATTTATTATTTTCATAGTCTTAAACTTAAAAATGACAAATTCTGTGATATATGCCAATTCGGCAAACAACATAATTCATCTTTCAAATCAATTAAAAAAATTGCTACATCTAAACCACTAGAACTTATGCACATGGATTTGTTTGGACCATCTAGGGTAGAAAGTTTTTATGTAATTTTATATGTTTATGTTTTAGTTTATGTTTTTTTATGATTTACTTGGGTTGATTTTCTAAAACTCAAAAGTGAAGAATTCACTATTTTTGAAAGTTTTTGAAAAATTGTCCAAAACAAAAAAGATTTTAAAATAATTTTCTTAAGAAGTGATAATGGTGGAGAATTTGAGGAATCAATAATTTAATTATTTTTTCTCAAATTTAGGTATTAAAAACCCCTTATATACACTAATAACACCTCAAAAAAAATGGAATTGTTGAAAAAAGAAACAAAACTATTCAATAAATGTAAATAACTATGCTAAATGAATACAACATTCTTACCTATTTCTGGGAAGAAGCTATAATAACAACATTCTATATCCTGAATAGAGTTTTAATAAGGCCAATTCTTAAAAATACATCCCATGAAATTTGGATTAATATAAAACCTAAGGTAAAGTACTTTAAAGTATTTGGATGCATGGTGTATAACTTGAATACTAAGGATAAATTTAGTAAATTTGATCCAATAGGTGATGAAAGAATATTTCTAGGATATTCTTCTACTTTTAAAGACTATATACTGGTTGAAAATTCAATTTTTTATTTCAAGATAGCTACTTTAAGGGTAATTAGTAACCAAAGTTACAGATCTAAAGTTGCTATATCCAACAGGAAGGAATACAAAGTTTCTAGATACTAAAACATAACCAGTTTCTAAATTTGAAATTAAAAAACAACACAGAACCCAATGCCACAAAATTTAAGTCACCTATGTCATTTGGGGTCACTTCTATTGCTATCAGCCATCATCAGTGTTGGGAATACACTATCATTATCACCACCCATCACCAATCAATAGATAATAAGATTCTAGAATCCATCATCATCATCATTAGGCACCAACATCATCATCTAAAAACACACAACTTGTAGCATCACTATTGTTCACAAACGAACCATCATCGGAGCATCCACCATCTTCCAGGTCACATCTCATAAAACTCCAATAATGGATCAAATAACACCATCCCAAAGCCTCAATAAGATCCAACACACCAGGCTGACCTTGATCAGTGAGAAGGAACTATAGGTTAGAGAAGATTTTGGAGAGGGAAAGCTGAATTAGAGAGAGGTGACCTTCAACTGGACCACGAACCACAATCTTTAGAACCACCATCATCATCACACCGAAAAAATCCATCCAACCAGATAATCTGAAACTTGGACATATATAACCAAATAAAACTAATGGAAAATCAAATCCAAGATGAATAGAACTAGTAAGAACAAACAACCATTGTGAATGTGTAAAAACGCTGTCACCAAACAAAGTCATCAATATCAAGGATGAAAAATAGGAAAATAGAAGTTAATAGAATAAAGGAAGATCTGGGAAAGGCCTAAGTAGTGAACCTTGACCATGAACCCCAACACATCCCAAACCACCATGAATAATTCCAAACATGACCAAAACTGGAGTCCAACATGGTGGATTTGGTCGGTAGAGCAGCCGAGATTCATGGTCGAAGGTCCAAAAACCAGATACACAAGCCCATAGAAGGAAATAATAACAAGGAGACAACCCACTCACCATCGAAGAGGAATTCCATAAACCAAGTTCATTGAAGAATATAGTTCCACCTAAAATAAAGAGCTCGAGGAGGAACTGAAAAAAATGACAGAAAGGAAGCATAAGAAATGGAATAATAGAAGAAATAAATGAAGTATGAGAGGTGGTGCTACATCGTGAGGGGGAAGAAATCCTAGGGAGAGGAGTAAAGCACTTGGGGGAGCTCTCCAAGTGAGAAAAAATCCATTATATTTGATATATATCATATAGAGTGTTTAATAAAAATTCAAGAATTGTTGAATAATCAGTTCATGTAAAGTTTTATAAAACTGACCCTTTCTTTAAATAGAAATTTCAATCAAATAATAAAATTTAATCTTTTGACAACATGAGACTTGATTACCCTAAGAAAGATTTTGAAAACAATTTAAATGAAATTCAGACCAGTCTAGAAGAACATTAGATAGAAGAACCTGGAAGTTTTTTACCTAGACTGTTTAAAACCTTAAAGAAACATCCTTTAGAAACAATTGTAGGTAACTTAGAAACATAAGTTAGAACTAGAAGAAATATTGAAAACCTATTTGAATTAAATGCCTTTCTATCTCAGTTGTAACTTAAGACCACTAAAGAATCTTTAGATGATGATAGTTGGTTGTTATCAATGTAAGAAGAACTAAACCAATTTAGAAGAAATAAATTTTGGGAATTAGTAGAAAGACCATCTAATTATCTAGTGATAGGAACCAAATGGATATTTATAAATAAATAGGATGATCAAGGGATCATAAAAAAATATAGCCAGATTAGTTAAAAAATGATATAATCGGGAAGAAGCAATAGATTATGATGAAATATTTACACCTGTTGCTATATTAGAGGCAATTAGAATCCTTATATCTTATGCATCTCATATGAATTTTAAATTATATAAAATGGATGTTAAATATACCTTCTTAAATGAATATTTAATGGTTATATTTTATGTTGAACAACCACTAGGATTTTAAATCATCATAAACCAAATTATTTTTTTAAACTTACTAAATCTATTTATGGACTTAAACAGGCAGCTAGAGCTTGGTATAAAAGATTACATTCTTTTTTATTAAAAAATGGATTTTTTTTGGGATTAGTAGATCTTACTCTATTTAAGAAATCTATTTTCTCTAATATTCTATTAGTGCAAATATATGTTGATGATGTTATTTTTGGATCAATAAATAAAAATATTTGTAATGATTTTTCAAATATAATGAAAAAAGAATTTGAAATGAGTATGATGAGAGAATTAAATTTCTTTTTCAGGATTTCAGATTTATCAAAAAGATTATGGAAATGTTTTAAATCAAATAAAATATATTATTGATTTATTAAAGAAGTTTGGACTAGAAAACACTAAGAATTATACAACTCCCATGTATACCAATATAAAACTTGATTTGGATGAAGCTAGAAAATAGTTGAAAAAAGTTATATAGAGGTATGATTGGTAGTTTATTATATCTTACTATTAGCAAACCATACATAATGTTTCCTATATGCTTATGTTCTAGATTTCAGTAAAATCCATAATATTCCCATTTTACTGTTGTTAAATTATTTTTTAGATATTTAAAAGGAACTGGTTTTCAATCTCTACTTTACCCCAAAATTTATGATATTAATTTAATTTCCCAATAAGATGTTGACTTTGGAGGATGTAGATTAGATATAAAAAGTACCTCAGGAACCTGTAACTTTTTAGGGGAATCCTTAGTGTCATGGTCAAGTAATAAATAAAATTCAATTTCCCTATCAATAGCTGAGGCAGAATATATATCTGATGGTAGTTTTTGTGAACAAGTGTTGTGAATGAAACACACTTTACATGATTTTAGACTATATTTTGATAATATACCTATTTTATGTGATAATACTTGTGAAATTAATATTTCAAAAAATCCTATAAGTCATTATAGGACTAAGAATATCAATATAAGTCATCATTTTCTAAGAGATCATGTTCTTAAAAAGGATATATCTTTATAATTTATAAATAACTAATATCAATTAACTAATATTTTTACTAAACCACTTCCCACTTCAAGTTTTGATTTTATGAAGGGGAGTTAGGCATATTTAATTTCAAATAAATTCTTATTAATTTATTTCATTAATTCCTCAGTTAATTGTTTTTATTTATTTTTATTCATTTATGTTTTGTTTAATTATGATTTATGTATTTCAATTTAGTTTTTTAACCACGTATTTTCAAAATTAATTTTTTTAATGATTACCCCATGTCATCAGCACATGAAACTAGACCACTTCCTCAAATTGTCAGAAAAACTCTTCATATTTCCTTACCCTTTGATTTAAAACCTTTTCGACTACCATTAACCTCATATTTCTTCTAAACCCTAGAATCTGAAAACCTCCAAATTTCAGATTCTTAGAAATAGAGAATAAAAACAACACATATAAAGGTTATTCAAGCAATTTGAAATGTCAGCGTATCCCATTTGGGAAGATTCTTCAAGGAAAGTTTTTTGATTTTGAATGGATTTTTCAGAAGAATATTATGATCAAGTAAGATCTTTCATTTCAAGGTTTGAAATTTTTGTTTAACAAAGAAAATAAAGAATTTATTTTTGAGATGTAACTGAAGTAGTTCTATAAGAATGTTTAGTTTAGCTTTGGCAAATAAACCAATATAATAACTTTTCGAGTAGATGATATAGATTTTTCAATCTCCTCTGTAGAATTTGATCAGATTTTAAAATGCCCTCATGAAGAAGTGTTTTATTTTTATCTTCAATAAATTATAAATTAGGATAAAAAATCCGAAGATATCATGTCTTTTCTTTTTGGTTCAACCAATATCTGAAATGTTTGTAAAATATATTGAGGCTGACCATAAGGTACTGGTCAAGTTCATCCAGTCTGTCATCCTCTATAGAGTTGTAGAATTAGAAAAGTTTCTTTATCTTAACATGTATGTCATGTTTCTATTTATCAGTGATATGAAATCAAACTTCCCAAGATTTATGTTGAAATAACTGAATCACTACTGCCATTTAGAGTCAAGGATGTTATTTTATCCATATAGATGGATTATTTCTCTACTTTTGTATATATAAAAAATAAGATCCTTCATTTGATGCTCGGACTAAATGTCTTCTAGAAAACATTCTAAATGCTGGTACATTAAGAAAGTTTAGATTCTTTTGGAGTACAATTAAAGGTAAAATGCAGCTTGTTGGTGCAAATAACCAACATGAATCTAGTCCTTTTGCTCAGGGGGAAAGGAAAATCTGATTGATCAGTTCTTATATATTACAAAGATGTTGGAGAATCTTGAATTCAAATTGATGATCAACCAACAAAGTGATGTCTCAAATATGATACTACTACACAAGATGAGGAATAAATAGAAGAATCTTCTGGAGAAGTTCTTATCACATGACCTAGAAATAGATAAGTACCTCAAATTGAGAACCCAAAAGTTGATACTACTAGATTTGGAGAAGGAAATCCATTACTATTTTTAGGATAAATAGTTATTTCAGAGAATCATTAGGCTGAAAATAAATAACATCAATAGAAAGTTTCCCACCAATCGGATCAACAAAGAGAAAATTCTAAAGAAAGAGAGAATGTTTAGAAATCAACAACTAAAACTACTAAAATTTTTGATCTTCAAGATATCTCTGCTATTAAAAAATCCACAAAAATAAAAAATTCTGTATCTAGAGAAAGGAAATAATTAATTGACAGTGTTTCTTTTTTAAGTGAGAATACTTTGTATAAATCCTTATCTATGATGAAAAAAATCTACTCAATCAAAGAATCATGATGAAGGAACATCTGATTCTTTATCAAATGAGATAGAAGACCTAGTTATCAAATTCAAAAAGGCACATGAGGAGAACTCTAGTATTTGAAAAGAACTAGAATTTACCAGGAAATATTTATAATCTTTAAGAAATTAATCTATTTCCAGATTGGAATTAGAGTTTGTTTAGACTCAGATACAAGAATTGAAAAAAAATTCTATTTCAAAAAGATATTTTTATGCATTTATCTAATAAATGATAGATTATTTTTTAAAACTAAAATATAAATCTATTTATAAAATAGATTTTAATGATTTAAAATGGTATTTGGGAAGTCAGTTTGAATCAATTAAAGGAAGTGTCAGTTAATCAAGATATTTTACTTTAGCACCACCAATATCATCAGACCTAAATATAATATTTCAAGAAATACCATCAATAATGGATGATATGAATGAAATACTTTAGTCTCTTCAATGTAACAGTGTACCTTTTTCAGTATCTTTAGATAATCAGAAAGATCATTTTGAGAATCTCAATTCAAGTGAACCTGGCATCAGATTACTTCTAAATCAGTTCAGTGATAATCTTACTCAAATTATGTAGACAAAGGAAAACCTACATGAATTTTTATAATTCAATCTGATTTAGATTCTAAAATTGGGAAAATATTCAAGAATTTTGTTAAGGTAGCTAGCTAAAAATATTACATAAAGTTTAGAAGGCTAGATAAATGAGTTGAAATATTTTTTTAAGCTAATTAGGATTCACCAGAACCAGAAACATCTCTTGATAAAAACCCCTCATCTTCTACCTACCCCCTTTTTTAACCACTTCTTTTAAAACCAAAACTGCTCGTGTATTTATATAGTCTCTATAATAAAAATTCCAATGATTTTTGATATTCTCTATATAATTTCTATGTTTTATTTTTTTTTCATCTCCACTTCCAGACCACATGTGTTATTTTTATTTCATATTGACTATAACATTCACTTATAATTATGTGCTACATTGAATGTGTTTTAACACATTTTCATATATTTTCTTTTTGATATCAAAAAAGGGGGAGAGAATACAGTAAACTCAAACCTTCTAAATTTAAGAGTATCTATTTTTCATTGAAATAATAATGTGAAATTGGAATGATACTATGAAAAATTAATTTTCAAAACAACAAATGTTTTCTTTAAAATATTATTTGTGTTTAAAAAATTCTATATTTTATGTAAATTTTTATGGGTTTTGTGATCATCAAAAAGGGGGATATTTTTGGGCATGTATTATCTCAACAATAATCTTTAAATATTATTGATTTTGATGCTCAATAATACCATTGTTTATTTTAATAATGATATCACTTTAAGTGAATTTCATGAAATTAATATTCTTTTCAATATTTAATCTAGAAATTTATTCATGTTCTTAATCCATGAAAAATATTCATCAAAGCATTCAGAAAGCCTTTTAACATATTCTAGAAACACTATTCATAACTTATGTTGGTAATAACATCATGTAAGTAATGAACCCTACATTAGGAACTTTGCGTATGGATCATCAACCCTATGCTATCGAAAAGTATGGTTCATAAACCCTATGTTTGGATAGAAACTTACATTTGTAAAAAGGAAAATTATGGTTAATCAAACCCACATAAGTAAGGAAACCTACGTTTGATGAAGAAAACATATGGTACATCAACCCTAGTTTTATGATCAACCCTACATTTGACTATTCAACGATGGAGATTTAAATCCATGACTTTATCTGAGATTTACGCAATGGTATTGAAAGGAGTAAAGATCTGTTCAAAGCTTTTTTATGACCGATTCAAAGGCCTATAATGATTGTTTAAAAGGCTCGTATTCACCAAAATAAACCATTATTATTTTTAAGGAAATTTGCAACTCTCCTGAATAATTTGATTTTGAAGATTTGTGATCTATTACATGATATCTTTGGATCTACACAACTGAAAGAAAAGATGGTTGTTCTATATATATGATCATATCATTTTCATGTGTGAAAAAATAATATAAAATATTCATGTGTGATGCGATTCAATTTAAAATCTACATATTTTCTGTGAATATATTTTTACAGATCTACTACAAAGAATAATCGACTCTGTTATTTTCTGAAAGATACTACACTTTGAAAGTTCTATATATTTTAACCTTTTAATTCTATGAAACTACTAATACTTATTTACTACAATATAATTGAAGATAATTTGTAACCAGGACCACTTCAGAGTTATTATTTCTGGAATACATTCAACTTTGAAGAAGAATATCTACATTTTTTCAATTTATACTGCAACTGTGAAGCTCAACATGTATTAATCAACAAATCAAACTCTTTTGACTTATTGGAGTTTCGAATGCTCAGAATCAGTTGTGGATTAAGTGTCAAATTCTTAAACTAAACTATGGACAACTATTTTCCTATAAAATAACTAGAAGCCTCTATTTAGCCTTGTTGTAAAGGTATCAACTACCCACACTAAGTTATATATTTTAAGGTCTTGTGATAAGAGCACCTTTTCTAGTGAAAATAACGAAGCTTGTAGAGAGAGCATTGGTGGAGTGGACTTGGGGATATTTGTTCCCAAAAAAATATAAAAATTTATGTGTTCATGTTTAATTTTTATTCACTACTCATATTTATTACAAAAGAGAACGCTACATAGCTACATAAATTGCAAAGAGAGTTAAACACCAGAATCTGTCAATATTATCAAAAATACACAATTCACCACCTCTTATTTATCATTTTATTCTTCCGACCTAACATGTTCTTCATAAAGTATTATAGGTTATGATGAAATATTAAAGTGATCATGAGTATGATTATTATATAGAGATACCAAATATTCTCATGAGGCACAAAACAAAGAACATGATATTCTTTGTGTTCATTGGATGGCCCAATAAGCATACCACATGAAGGGTCATACATATTTATTTATTATAATAGGGGTGTATAGATCATATCTAAGTCCCCACTACCTAAATTTAGTGAGATACATTTCATGGGAACCTTCATAATTTGATAAACTACTTATCAAATTCAATATATAAACTTATATAATATAGGGGTGGTTGAGTATGTTGCTGATCATGTTTTCAGTTTGAGATTATCCAATATGGTATTTTTCCACTCATATGAAGAGTATGAAATATGGGTCCATGATTTAGATAGACCATGGGTGTGTGTGACCACACCTAGATATTATATATCTATCTAGATAAGGGACATGCAACATGCTTATCCATAAGAATGAATGAAATATAATGTATTCATCGATCAGTTTAGTCTAAACTCAGAGAGTCAAGAATAGATGAGTTAGCTATATGATATTGACATGATTCATGCCCCATGGTCAATAGATGTCTTAGAAAAAAGAGAAAATATTAGAATACACATTTTCTTATGATGCAAACTAGTGGATATAGGTATAGAGATATATGTGTTTTATGGAGATCATGCCATATCCCTTTGCAAAATGAGTGGCATTGATGCTTCGGTAGAGGAAAACATTTTTTTACATATATGGATTTGAAGTTTTTTATTTTTTTTCAATGATGTAAAGGACTTTGGGGTCATTCAGTGTGGTCGACTAAATGAAGATTGAGTTTAAATTAAAGAGTTACTCTAAAAGTGTTTTAGAGTTACAAAAGTGTTTTGGATGGGTATTCACAAGATATTTCATAGGATTTTAAACAAGGTTAACTTAATGATATATTTCTAAAATAATTTTTGAAGATATCCAAGAGAAGTTTTAGATATAGTTTCACAAGTTATTATATATGATATAAGGTAAAATGGTACAAAGTCAATCAAGATTTAGTTCAAGTGGAATATTTAAAGACATATTACCTATAACCATGAATATATATATATATATATATGATATATATAAATTAATAGTATAATTTTTCATGAATTATGGGTATATCATTTTATTACCTATATAATCTATTTCCATGTGATGGAAGTGGGTATGTATTTCCCATGGTTTCTTGGTCGAATTTGCCTAGATCCCACATCTCTCTTTCATGTTCCACCTTTTTAGTTAGAGGTACTAGAATACCATGGAGTTTGGTGGATCTCATTTAAATGTAAAGGGATTTAGATGCATCCTGTGGATACTTATAGGGGAAATAAGCTTATGTTTTCCACTTAGGGATCTTTAAAAAACCATATGACTATGATCATGAAGATGCATCATATTATCTCTATTTTATAGTACTCTTGTATTTATAACACTTTCTTAATTTCAATTTATTTCATATTTCATATTATCTTGCATTTATATCCTCATGCATGGGTTTTAATTACTTCTAATGCATTTAAATTTTTTTACTAGACTTATATTAATCCCTTCAATTAAGGAATAATATTGGATAATTAAATTTACAACTATTGTTTTTATAGAATGATAAGTGGAAATAACATTTATTGGGAAAATTAGTGGGGATGATTAGAACAAGTTAGTGTATTTTTAATATCCTTAATTTTTATTTCTGGTATGATCTTTATTTTCTTGATTTTCATGTTGATTATTGGTTTTTTCTTCTTGTTTAACCATTTAGTGGTGTCTAGGGTGTTTTTATTCTTTCTTGAGATTTTGTGAGGTGTAAAAGAGATTGGATCAGGAGTGGAAATGGTCCCATAACTAAAAAATCTACACGTATTCCACTAGATTTTCGGTGAGACCCACTAACCAGATAGTGGCATAATGGAAGTAGAGAGTTCCTATAGGAACTCCACCATCCATCCAATGGAGTTTCTAGTGGCCTTGGTATTCTTCTTGGAGACACCAACCTGTTAGTGGAAGTCAATGACTAGATGGTGATGCCAATTTGGGTGGGTTGATTAAGGGATGTACCATAATTTTATTTACTAAAATCCCCTTTTTTATTCTAATATATCCTCCATCAGACCTAATTATACCCCTATGACCATAGAGGCTCCCTTGAGGTGACTTTTCCTTTCTAGCCCTATATCTTCATGGATAAATGATCTAATTTGAATCTCTCTCAATAAGTGTATCTTTAATTTGATGTTGAATTACTCTTACCCTCGTGTGACTCATTCTTAGAAGGATATAGATCCTTGTGTCATTGATGGATCCAGATTATGATTTGTGGATCATGTTTCTAGGATCCCCACTGATAGATTATAGCAATTATAATCATCAATTTTGGATCCCTTATTGGGTGTTTAATGATACCTTGATAATTTTAGGTGGGTTTTTAATGAAATTATTATTATCTGAAATCATTGTTACTTGTTTGAATTGAAATGGATTTCTAATTGATTTCTAAATCATTAATTGAAACTCTTGAAATTTTTTTTCTAATGGAATAGTGTGTGATGCAACAAATTTTTATATGAATTTTGAAATAAAGTGTTGATTTTTGGAAAATGATTTGGATTTAAAATGAATTATTTTAAGAATGTTTTTTATTATGATTATTTATAAATGAAGGCATGAAATGTTTTATGGATTTTGAATGAAATTAATTATTTTGAAAGTCTTGAGTTTTTTTTGAAAAACATTGATGTTGGTTTTTAAAATGAAATGGAATGTTCAAAATATGATTTTGGGATACCTAAATAATGATTTATGAAATTCATTTGAGATGAATTATTTTACCCTTTATTGATTCCTTTGAAGCACATGGGATCTTAAGTGGTTAGGTGGGTTTCCTAGAATATGCATGCTTGGCATGTATTATCTCTAACCAGAAATGGATTGATGATGAAAATGATGACTAAAGATAATAAGGTAAAGGGTTTCATTATTTGGGGTGGTCTCATATTCCCCCAAATCCTGAGATATAGGGATGTGTGAACACAAAGAGTCTTATTTTACTGAGAGTGCGTAGAACCTTGATCAATGAACCAGCTAACCCCATGAATCATAACCGTGGTGATATGATTCAAAATTAATTAATATATTCCAATGTTTATTAAATTATTTATTCATGCTTATTTTGATGAAGAATATTATTCATAACTATATTGATGAAAATACTTATTTGTTCCTGCTTTATGCTTTCCATTGAAATGATTCAAAAACAAATATTTATTATGAATTGTGAAAAATATTACCATGTAATGTTTTGTTTAAAATTGAGCATATCTGGATTATTGTATATGGAATTATTTTTTGGATCATTCTTGGATTGAATTTTTCACACCCTAAATATGCCTTTAGGTGTAAAAAAATTCTTTTTCCAGGGATAAGAAAAGGGAAAGAACCACATGGAGGTGGAGGGTGTTCTTGATTAGAGGAACCTTTAGAGTTAGTGATAATAGGTAGAATGTGTGATCCACTTATTATGAGGATATCTTATGATGACATCGTCTTTGTGTTATGTGATGTTTATGGGTTACATACCTATTTTATTTGTGGTACTTTCTTGATTACTATTTTGGCATACTGATTGTTTATGGATTCTTATCCAATTTCTTGTTCTTTTTGGTTATTCACATGGTGGAATTGTTCCTCATTGAACGTTATTGATGCCTAGGTTCTAGTATCTAGTCCATGGAGATTTGGAATTCCCTTTGGGCCATGTTAGGACTAACGTGGTTTTCTGTTCAGTATTTTATTTGGGTTGGTTGATGATAAATTGGTATCAAAGTTGGTCTTGTCTCTCCATGGATATTGGTATCTAGTATGGGATGTCTTGATAGACAAGAGATAGGATTATTGGGACTTGAGGGTTAGGTTATGAGTGAGTCATGTTCATTTCTCATCATATAAATCCTTAAGTTTCCATGGTTTGTTGAGAAAAGGAGTATTTGAGGATTTTTATATTCTGGAATTTCACTAAAATTTGACATGAGATTTTTTCCCCAAGTTGAGTTCTGACTAATAGAGTTGATATTTATGCGTCTCTTGATTAATATTTCCTTATTTTCTTTTTATTTTGTGTTGTATAATTCCCCCAAGAATGACTCCAATCAGGATTCAGAAGAAAGCTACTAATGAAACACTATAAGCAAACCCTCCAGTTTAACAAAACCTCATAGTGGTAGTAGTGCATACAGTCTAAGCTCTAGGCCAAGGAGCCTCACTTATAACTGTTTATGATAGAGAGGTAGAACCTCAAAGGGATGATAAAAAATATCAATCCTATGAGTTTCTTCAAAAAAACACCATATTTCTAGGGAAAAAATAATTTTCAGGAAGTAGAAGATTGTTTAGTAAAGATTGAATGACTCTTTGAGTTCTTGGAGATTCTAAATTCTATAAATGTAAAATGTGTTATCTTTAAGCTTGGGGAACTTATAAGGGTAATGTGGTATGTTATAGTTTTGGAAAATAATAATGAGGGATTGTAGTTTAGATACATCAAGATTCATTTTATGGAGAAATTATATCCATATTTAATGCTATTGGATAACTCTATGAAGTTTCTCAACCTTACCCAATGTGATTTGAGAGTAAATCAATATACCAATCATTTTTCTAAACTTTATTAGATTTCAGTTGAGGTTGTATCAAATGAGAAGCTAAAGGATCATAGGTTTCAGATGGAATTTTGATTAGATATACGATATCAAGTATTTATGATGAAATTTACCTCATATGATGATGTTCTAGATAGGGATCTAGTGGTGGAAATTGACCTGGATGGTATGTTAGGGTTTTCTAGAGTACCTCATACTCCTAGTGGAAGCTTTAGTAGTTAATATAAAGGGAAGAGAAAGAGTAATAAGCCTCATAGTGGAAATCATGGCAGTGTTACTCAATAAAAAACTTCCTCTAGATCTACTACACTATCGGGTAAAGGCTAACCAACTTGTTTCCAATGTGACAATATTAGGAACTCAAAGTGTTCTTACATGGCGGCACAAAAAATTTACATCTCCTATGGATGTTCAGGACACTTACATAGAATTTTCCATGTTTTTAACATTTCAAGTAGTGGTATAAGATATTTAGTACTTAGAGGATCTATGGTGCAGTCATATGCTTCATGAACAATGGGGTTCAATTGACAAGAACTAGGAATGAATCAACATCACATAGTGTATGAGTCTCTAGTGGAAACTGATTTGGGTCATGTGATAGTGATAGGTACTATTATTATTACTTCATCATTAGTGACTACTTTATTTGATACCAAATCCTCTCATTCTTTTATAATAACCCAAATTTTGGGACTATTTAATCTTTTATTGGATATCATGCCTTATGTGATGGAAATTGAAACACCTCTTTGGATGAAGAGAGATCAGGGTCTCTAATATCGATCTTATGATTTATCTTTATCAAATATTAATCTTGTTTGAAGATTTTTGGTTATTGATATGAATTTTATGGATGTTATTTTATGAATGGAATAGTTGGTTTCTCATGAATATTATATTGACTGTTATCATATGGAGGTGTCCTTTTATACCCCTGATGGGGAGTTCCATGTTTTTTCAGGGAGGACGGGACCTGAGGTCTAGTCGAGATGGACCTCCTATTTTAGATCTTGGTAGGATGATATCTTTATATATTGTTGAACTAGGGTAGGAGGATTCTTATAGTAACCTTATTCCATTGTTTTTTAAGTTTCTAGATGTATTTCAATCAGATTTTTCTAGTCAAACACCAGAGATGTAGGTAAAGTTCTATATAAACTTGGTGTTGGGTACTCATTATGTATCTATTACATACTACCATATGGAACTGAATGAACTAAATGAACTGAAGGATTAGTTTGATGAATTGATTTCCAAATTCTTCATTCAACCCAACATGTTTTCTTGGGAAACACTTGTGATTTTCACTAAGGAATCTAATGGAACCCTTTACTTGTGTGTTGATTATTAGAAGCTCAATCGAGTTATGATAAAGAACAAGTATCTATAGCACTGTATTGATGATTTATTTAATCATATAAAATGGGTGAAGTGGTTCTATAAGATTAATCTTCAGTCAGGTTACCACTAACTCTAGATAAAGGAATATGATATCCCAAAGACCACTTTTAGGAGTAGTTATGGCCACTATGAGTATCTTATTATGCCATTTTATCTCAAAAATTATCTTACTTTATTTATGAAACAGATAAATAGTATTTCCACCAGCATCATAACCATTTCATTATGGTTTTCATGTATGGTATCTTGGTTTATTCAATAATAAATGAGGATCATGAACTTCATTTGAGATTGGTTTTGGACATCTTGAGGAATAATCAGTTTATGCCAAGCTATCTAAGTTACAAGTATGGATTCAGGAGTTGTAGTTATTATGGAACATGGTCTTAGAACATGGCATTTCAGTTAATCCTGAAAAGGTGAGAGATATTATATCATAGGAGGAACTATGGAATGTATTTGAGATTTATAGTTTCTTTTTTCTTAGTAAGGTATTATCACCAGTTCATGAAATATTTCTACAAGTTGAATTCTCTATTGACTTATCTCACTCATAAGGGAGTGAAGTTCATTTGGGATTCAAAATATAATTCTTCCCTTGATGATTTGAATCATTGTTTTATTTCATATTCAGTGATTAATCTTTTAGAGGCTGGGTATGGTTATATGATCTTTTTTTATGATTCAAGTTTGGGTTTGGGATACATTCTCATACCAGGTGATCATCTAGTGGATTTGGTTATTTTCATCTTCAAACAAATTATAATAACTATCCCAAACATGATATATAAATCACAGTGGTGATGCATTCTCTTAAGAGTTGGTGGAACTACCTTTTTTGGGAAAGGTTTATTATTTACTCTGAGCATAAGAGATTGAGTTATATATTTCTCCAAAAACATTTGAATCACCTTTAGAGGTGATGGGCGTAGTACCTGAAATATATCAACTTTGAAATTTCTTACACCCCTATAAGGGGTATTTTTTTTGATGATCTTAACAATAATTTTCCATACCAGGCTATGAGGGAGTCATTAGAGGAGTGAAATTTCATCGCACTCTTTGCTCACATGCATTGGTGAGTCCATGAGGATGAATATAAGTTTTTTTGGAAAGTGTTCAGTTGATATCCTCTCTTCTTAAGATGGTCCCCTAGGAGCATCATCTTGATGATGAGTTCTAAGGTATTGATAATTATTTATATGGTTGGGATACCATCAATGGATAGTCTCTATCTCTAAATGGAATTCTTTACTTTAGAAACCATTATGTCATTCTATCACCTATGAGAAAGTCTATGATGGGAGATTATCATCATTCCTAGTGGGAAGTTCATCTATACATGAATAAGGTGTTTTATAGTATAAGGAATAATTTTTAGTTTCTAGGTATGAAATAGTACATCACTGATTTTGTTTCCTATTTCTACACCAATCAGTAGACTAAAGCCAAGAACTATAAGCCATCTAGTTTTCTTTTACCCCTTCCCATGATGAATTGGAAGTGGGATGAGATATCTATGGAATTAATTATTAGATTTTCACATACTACTCTAGTAAATAATGTGATTTGGGTGGTTATTCACCAATTTACGAAATCATATCACTTTATTTTAATTTGTGTTACCACCAAAGTTAAGGATTTGGGAAATTTGTATATAAAAGACATTGTTAGGTTTCCTGGTGTTTTTTCATCCATTATTCCTGATAGGGATCCCCAGTTCACATATCAGTTTTGGAGAGGCCTCTAGAAGGTGATGGGATCCCAGGTCAATTTGATCACTGTGTACTATCCATGGATGGATGGTCAGATAGAATAGGCTATATAGATTCTTGAAGAAATGCTTTAGGCTTGTGATATTGATTTTGGAAGATATTAGGAGTTCCATTTGGGTGTAGTTTAGTTTTCCTACAATAATATCTATCATTCATCAATTAAAATGAATCCTTTTGAGGCCTTTCATTTTCATTCTTTTAAATCTATTCTTTTTTGGTCTGAGATTGGTGAATCTTCCTTGGTAGGACCTAGCTTGGTCTAAGAGATGATAAATAAGATCCAAATAATTCATCAAAGGTCATTAATTATTCAAAGATAGTATATATCTTATGTGGATCATTGTTAAAATCCTTTGGAGTTCTTATTTAGTTACCAGGTATTCTTGAGAGTCTTGCATCAACTAGGTCACCAAAGGCTTGTAAAATAAGTCAAGTTGGCATCAAGATATATGATACCTTTTGAGGTTTTTGAGTGGATTGGGAAGCTGGCATACTATTTGGCATTTCCACCATAAATGAATTTGATCCACAACATGTTTCACTTTTTTCCAATAAAGAAATATCTTTTTAACCCATTTCATATTTTGAATTAGGAGGATCTTGATATGGAATTTGAAATGACCATGAATGAGTAGCTAGCCCAAATTATTGATTCTCAAGTGAAGTTACTTTATGGTAAGTACATACCTTTGGTTTAGGTTTTATGAAAGAATGATTCATATTCTCATAAAATGTTGTAAAATGAGGTGATTATGAGAGAGTTATGGCCTCATCTCTTTATGGACCAATTTTCTTGATGTGGATTTCTGGGAGAAGAAATTATTTATGGTGGGGAGAATCGTTATATCCCTACTTTTACTTTCTAGTACAATCTCTAGTTTTATGATTTTCATGTTGAATATTTTTTGTTCCTAATATTTTGAGAATTTAATGTGTTCATGGGTGTGTTTTTGATTCTTTCTTGAGGGTCTGGGAGGTTTCCGAGAGTTTATCTTAGAAGTGGACATGGGCTTGTACCTAAAAACTACAAGTAGTCCACCATTTAGCTGGTGAGACCCACCAGCCTGCTGATGGAATTATGGTAGTAGGGAGTTACTATAGGGAATCCAGTATCTAACTGATGTGGTTTTAAGGGCCCCTGAAATTATTTTTAGTGCCTCCGACTAGACAGTGGAAGCATGCAGCTAGCTGGTGATGCTGATCTGGGTGGTTTAAGTATGGGAAATATCATTATTTTATTACCTGTAATCCCATTTTTAATTATAATATCTCCTCCCTTGAACCTAATTCAACCTCTATGACCTTTTTGGATCCCTTGAGGAAATTTTAGACCTTCCAAACTTATATCTTCATGGATAAAATTTTCAATTAAATCATTTAATCTATCTTCATAAGTGTAGCCTTGATTTGATTGTGGATTCCTATTTCTATGATGTCTCTCCTTCTTTGAGGGTTGTTGATACTTATGTCATTAATATAACTAGATCCTGATTTGTGTATTTTATTTCTAGTATCATATCTTGATATATTTTAGACTTTTGGATCTCTAATCGTGGATCCCATATTTGGTTTTTTATGATACCGTGATTGAGGTAGGTGGTTTGTAATGAAATTCTTATCAATTGAAACCATTGTAGCTTGTTTGAATTGAAATAGATTTCTGATTGGTTTTTAATTCATGAATTGAGAATCTTGTTAAATATTTTTCAATGGAATGGTGTGTTATGAAACCCCTTCTATGTATTTTTAAATAAAGTTTTGTTTTTTAGAAAATGATTTGTATTTGAAATTAACAATTTGAAGAATGATTTTGAGGATGATGCTTGAGAAATTAAGGCATGAAATGTTTCATGTATTTTGAATGAAATTAATTATTTTGAAAGTCCTTAAATCTAATGAAATACTTTGACATTAGTTTTTTAAATCAAATGGAATTGTGAAAATATAATCTGGGGATTCTTGAACAATAATTTGGGAAACTGATTTGAGATGAATTATTTTACCCTTGATTGATTTCTTTGAAGCACATGGGATCCTAGGTAGTTAGGTGGGTGGAATAGGATATGAATTCTAGGAATGTATTAGCACTACCTAATAATGGATTGATTATGGAAATGATGACTAAACATAACGAGGCCATGAGTTTCTTTTTTTTGGGTGGACTCCTATTCCACCTAGGCATGAGATCTTGGGAAGTGTGTTAACCAAGATTGATATTTTTACAAAGCATGTGTAGAACCTTGATTCTTTAACCAACTAACCTCAGGACTCATAAACATGGTGCTATGATTGAGAATGAATTATTACATGACAATATTTATTAAATTATTTATTCATGCTTGTTTTGATCAACATGATTATTCATACTAGTAATAATGGAAATACTTATCTGTACTAGATTTATGATTTCCATTGAAATGATATGAAAAACATGTTTTGTTATTAATTGTGTAAAATATTAACATTCCATGTTTTGTTTAAAATTGAGTATATTTTTTTTATTTAATATACAATACTTATGGAATGCTAGTCAAAATCCTACTAGTATAGTATTTATCACACCCTATATATTCCTTTAGGCATCTGTAGAATTTATTTTTCCTGGTCTAGTAAAAGGTAAAGCATTTCTTGTAGGCAGTGGGTGTTTTTGATTAGAGGAACCTTAGGATTTGGTGGTTATAAGTAAAGCGTGTAATCCACTTACTACAAGGAGATCTTATAATGATGTTGTCTTTGGGTTATGTTATTTTTATGAGTTACATACATGTTTACTTTGTGGTACTTTTCTCTTGATGACTATTTTAGAATACTAACTATTTATAAATTCTTATATATTTCCCCAAATGGCCTTAAGGCATTATTTTTATTTATTTTTGGATAATCCCACTTTTAAGGGTTTAAGGAGAACCCTTACATGAACCATAGGTGCAAGACACAATGCCCATACACAACCCAATACATGACATTAAAGGACCAATACCTGACACACTTGAAACAACCCATCTCTAGAATTTTCATCTTGAAGGAGAATTGATCCCCACCTCACATAGATGATCGACCAACATTGGACCGTGCAGAGCTGTACGGTGTCTGGTCACGATGATAGTTTCCATACCCTCTCTTTCTTCTAATCTAGTTAGCTCTACTCTAATGGTTGCTATTTTTTCTTTGAATCCTCATTTAGGCCTGCTCCTGTGTGGTCTGCCCATGCTTCTTGGTCTTTTCAGTGGCCTAAAATCCCTGTGGCCTGAAGTCCATTGGTGGCCCGAAGGCCCTATAGACCGAAGGTCCTATGGCCCAAAGTCCTTTGGTGGTAAGAAGGCCATGTGACCTATAGGCACAAACTGGTATACCAAAGGCCCAAATCAGGTGAATAGTGCTATCTTCTACAATAAATACTATAGTACCCCAAAAATTTACCCCCACCCGGATTTGATCCTGTGTCTATTGGATACCAAGCAGGAGCCTCTACCCCTCAGGTGCATGCTTGTTGGCTATAAATTCTTATCTACTTCCTTATTTTGTTTAGTTATTATTATGAATAAATCATTTCCCTATGATCATTCTTGATTACTTGGTGTTAGTTTCCAGCTCGTGAGGATCGAGAACGCCCTTCAGGGCATTTCTAGAAAAACTCATGTTTTAGTTTTTTGGGTTATATGGGTTGGTTAGTGATAGTGCTAAACTTGTTAAAATATTTAGTGATTGGATTTGGGAATAATATATTGATTTTTATATATTTATTAATGAATTAGTTATTTTTTTAGATAGTTAAAATGGTATTTAATTAAGTTTTAGATGTTGGGAATGTATGGAAATATGTAAAAAATAAACATGTATGAATAAATTTAATTTTTTGATTTATAAAGGAGTTGAAGAAATATTGGGTGATTAAGGAATGATTTTTAAGAATAATGTGGTGAAGAATTTATTGATGTTGTAATGGGTGATGTGTTGAAATTAAAGTGGTTATTGATTTATAATTTAAGATGTTCATGTTGTTTTTCAAAGTATATTACTGACATGTTTTTGAAAAAGGAAATCCTTGAGTTAGGTTATAATATAACCATGATTTTTTTTTTAGATGTGGGTTAAGACTCATGATAATATGGGTTGATATATTCTTGTAGTTCAATAATAGGAGGATTATTCCATTTCTTGGTTATGTTATGAGTTTGGTAGCTGACAATTTTTTACTTATGCTTGGTAGGGTTACTATCCATGAGTTTAGCTATAAGAGGTTTTGAAATACACTCTAAAATTCATATATCCAATGGAAATAGAAGGTATATTCAAGTTAAAAGTATTTTGGTAAGTATTTGATGCTTTTTTTGTAAGATGGTCACTTAATTTAAAATCTAGTAAGCAATTTCACTATACACATGGAATTTCTTTGGAAACCTGGAGATGTTGGATCTTGGTAGTATCCCATTGAGATGAATTTCCCACACCTTATATATTGACATCTCATGGGTGAGAAATTATATATTTTTTCATATAGGTATGAGTAAAGACTCTGAGTAGCTTGGAGTTGGATTTTGGGATCATTATGATGAAACAATGGATATGGAGGGAGAGTTAACTTCTAGTTTATTTTCATTTGTATTGTAATTCATGTGCTAGTATGTGTTTATTGGATTTCTTAATTATATGATATGAGTGGTATTTCTATAAATTATTTTTAATTTTTTGAGACTTATTTGTATAAGTTTTCATTGTATCACTTTACTCTAATTATGTTTATTTTTATACAATGATCCAATAGAGGATAAATCAATCCATAAGAGATACTCATTGACCCTCCATGCTAGTCACTAAACTCTAGTGATAACAGAGTTCAATCTAATACATGTGACGTTTTTCTTAAATGGAATTGTTGTTCTTGGGCAGGATTTTATAAAATGGTATCTGAGCTAGTACTAGTTAACGTTTCAGCGAACACATTGTGCCTTGGGGGGGGGGGTGTATATATTAGTCCCACATCGAAGGAGAAGGTGAAAAATACACACCTTTATAGGTTTTCATTGATACCTCAACCATCATAAAATAGTCTACAAGGAGACAAATTCTCAAGGGATGTTATTTCCAAAGTTGTGAAAGTAGTTTCATTCTTGAGGTATTGATATTTGTAAAATTAGTAAATTGTAAATTAGGAGTTGGCACTTTTTATGGAATATATGTGTATATTCTAAACCTTCACAACCATAGTAGAAATATAAATTACCTAGGAGTAAGGGATTGTATTTTTTTAATTTATAGGTGGTATTTTAGGGTATAATACTCATTATAGTTAAGGATGGGATGTGGGTTGTCCATGAATTATTTTGGTATATAGAGTAATATAATGTATATGTGTGTGAAATTGAATGTACTTAATTTTTAAATTGATTTGAACAATTGAATTTTGTTAAATAATTCAATTACTAATAAACTAATTACTATTTTACCAAATAGATTATTAAAAATGTATTATTTCATTAAAATTGAATGGATGTGTTTGATGATGCATTGTGATTTGTTTAGATAAATTATTTCATTATTCTAGTGTGATATGAGTTTTTTTTTAAAAAGGAATGTTATATGTTGAATTTGGAAAAATAATAAAGGAATTAAATAATGATTTGATGTAGAAAATTGAAGTGGAATAAATTGTGGTTTGTTTATATGTTTTATTTCCAAGAATATGAGATAAATTTAGTTATGGATTTTTTGAAATTGAATATATTTAATGATGAATTCTGGAAAATTTAATACATTCATAATATAATAAATTGGGCAGTGGGAAATAATTTTTAATTTTATGATCAATTGATTTATTTTATATTATTATGACTTATTTTGAAATTATTTGAAATGATAAAAATCATTTTCAATTATGGATGGATTGATAATAATAAAATAGTATAATATATATATATATTCGGAGTGTGTGTGTTTTGAGTTGAATGAAAATGATTTTCATTCATTTTATACTATGAAAAAAATATAATTATAAGTGAGAAGTTTTAATGTTGAAGTGATTATTAAATGTTTGAGACATAATTAAGTGGGAATTTCATAGAATCAAAATAAATTTTGATTGTGCAAGATTTTATGTTGTTTGGTTTTTAATTTTGATATATTCTTAATGCATAATGGTATGATTTGTGTGGTTTAGTTTTATCATGTTTTAGAAATTTTAATTATTGTCAATGGTTTATGTAAAGTTGAAAATGAAAATGAATATGTGTTTAATAGGTTGAATGATATTACTCAGAATCCATGATTTTAATTGAGCATTAAGAAGAGGTATAATGAGATATCGTGGATAGTCTTAAAAAATTAGTTTACATGAAAAAAAATTTAATTGTTTATTGATCATGATGATAAAAGGTCTGGGTGTTTAGTTTTGTTAAGAACCTGAAAGAATCAATTTTTTTATATTCATTTGGTTAAAGTATTTTGATGTTTAGTTATCATGTGATCATGTAGAAATTTATATTTTAGCATGTATTTTGTTTAAGGATGTTTTTTAATGAACTTTAATTTCCATAATTGGTTTTTTTGAAGCATGTTAAAGTAAAGTGATTAATTTAATTTTGAAAAATGTTATTAAGTTTTTTTAATATTTTGATTAGTATTCTTGTTTAAATATAATATTGATTTGATAAAGATGTTAGGATATTTTACTAGATAAAACAAATGAAATGTATTATTGATGACTATGTTGGGTGTTTATTGAGTTATTTATAAGGGTTAAGTGTTAATAGATCATATGATTAACTAAGAATATACTTTTCAATTATTTCTTATGTAAATGATTTTATTGATTTAATAAATTTGCTTTCATTAATTATGATTTTTTTGATGTTAAGTTTTGATGTGTTCTGGAAAAGTTATTAATTGGAATCTAAAATTCTATGAAGAGGCTAAATTTAGATTAATTAGAAAGGTTTTGAAAGATAATTTATATAACGACCCATAATTTACATACATTGTTAATACTTGAAAATTGAAGTACACTTATTACAACATATAACAAAACCATGAAGGACCGTATAGGTATAGTTCTTTAGAAACCGGAAAACATAAACTACTGGTTCATAAAGCATATACATTGTCTCCCATTTATTTCATCATATCTAGAGTCCCTTTTGGCATATCCTAATTAATAACCTTCTTCCTGACATGGGGAAAGAAAACATACAAAAGGGTGAGCTCAAATTCTCTGTAATGGTAAACAAAATAAAAACCAATCACATCATATTAATAAGAACATAACATTTTGGAAATCTTAACCTGCAAAAGAAATCATAACTTCATAACATGGGATAAATCATAGTAGTGAAATATAATCCCAATAATCATAAATTAAAAAATGAAAGTTTGTTTCATACACACATAATCATAGAAAATCATTTCTTAGTAGTCAAGACTCATTGCCCAGACTATCTTAGTGGACAATGTCCATTTCTGAACCGAGTTCACTCCTCGTTTCAGTCCTGTTTCACTGAACCGATTTAACCTGCCATTCCAGCCATGTCTATCTCATGAGATATAAATCTTTACCCAATGAATTAGAGGGAGATATAGGTCCCACCCATCTCATAATGATACCATTCTTATGTGTGCCACAAAATCATAAATCATACATCATAGCATAACCCATGTAATAAAAATGGTATTCTTAATCATCATGTCATCATAACATAATCCATATATGATAAAATTACATCATAAAAATAATTCCATCATAGCATAATCAAAACAATGTAAAAATAGGGATAGAAACAGAACCCTATATTATCTTAGATGGAAAATAATTTTTATAAAACACTTGAACTCCATTCTTGAGGAAAATATCCTTTCTACTTCAATTTTTTTTTCCTTTCTTAACATGTCATATAATTTTGAAATAAAATAAGTTGATTAAAAATAAACTTGAAAACTTGTAAAGTAAGCTTCATGGAAATAATTTTCTAAAAATCTATTCATGTCGTATAAGTTAAAAAAACATTCTTCTTGTACTTTGGCCAGAAAAGTCAAAAAGTACCTCGTACGAAAAACGACAAAATATTCCTTTCATATATTTTAATAAAAACTCACCTAAGGGTAAAATTGGTTTTAAAAAATTGTAGGAGGATATAAATAATATTACATATTGAGGAAACATGGATGTGGATGATAAATATTCCCCAGTAAATTCTGAAGTATAAACAATCTCGGATAAAAATTGAGATTGCGAGATTGTTCCTTACCTTAGGTCCGATTTGCTTCGTAAGTGTCCAAACCTACTGTATAATGATTTAAATAATTTTATTGAATTATTCCAAAATCATACTTATTTTAATTATATCATATATGGTTATATTCTTTGCTTCTTATTAGTAATATTTCATTACTACTTGTTATTCGGGTGTTTATTACTTTTTGTTCTTATGCGTGTTTTGTCGAATAAATTCTTATTCTTATTTTTAGGTTATAGATAATTAATTTACAGAATGGTATTAGTGTAATATATATCATATTAATTCATTCAATTCATTTATATAATCATTATTCAATGAAGATCATGTAGAACGAGTCGCATCACATCGTGGAGACGGTATTCCGTAGGTACGCACGAGCGATGATATCGTTCCCATGATCATGGAATTGTATTGGAGTGTATGTATACTATTTAAGAATAAATATAAATTTACAATAATCATATATAGTTATTCTTTACACCATTATACCCATCCAATTAAGGTGGTGGTAGAAAATAGATTACACCACGGCGTGGAGACGGTATTCCATACGTACGCACGCGCGGTGATTTCGTTTTCTGTAGTATGGATAGATGGTGAAATAGGGTTGTTTAATACTTATAATAACATATCAGTATATGAGTGATAATTATGTTATTACTTAATAATGAAACAACTAAAGAAGAAGAAGTGGAAGAATAAATAAAGTTGAAAGAATCGGTAACAGACATTACCTCTTCTTTGAAGCACCTCTTTGAGACCTCCTTTTAGGGAACTAAAATTGATCTTTGAAGAAGACCAGGACATCTAGGATGTTTCTATGGAAGTTTAGAAGATAATTTGGTAGGGGTTGGACGAGCTTGAAGGCTCAAAGTGGTGTTAGGAAGAGAGGGAGGAGGTTCCCTTTTATAAGGGAGGAGAGGGGCACCTTAGGAAAAACTAAAAATATTATTTTATTATAAAGTCATATTCGGTTTTTAATAGCTCCAAATTGATTTATTTCGAATATAAGGAGGGGATGGGTCGAAATAATCTAATAAAATATAATTTAGACAAGTTTAGGTTTCTATTTTAACCTTATTATTTAGATTTAACTTTAAGTGAGATAATTT
Source organism: Viscum album (assembly GCA_963277665.1). Lineage (NCBI taxonomy): Eukaryota > Viridiplantae > Streptophyta > Magnoliopsida > Santalales > Viscaceae > Viscum > Viscum album. Next base: position 1,191,180,735 of record OY728130.1, on the reverse strand, counting down.
AACTTTTACCGTGTCTTCTTGTTTTCTTACACTATAAGGTTAATAAACTTACTATAACAAGCCCAAAGAACCCCAAATTTTTTATTATTAATATATATAACCTTATCTAAGTCATTTGGACGAACCATAGATTTTTAGGAATAAAATAACAATAAATAATATAATATTTGTTTTAAAAACTATTTTATGTCAATTTTGACACTATTTGGTAATTGATTTTTGTGAAAATAATAACAGAATTATTAGTTCAAAATAAGTTAATTAAATAAATACTAACATGTAATATCAACCTATAAAATTATTTTAATTCATAAAAATTCTCAAATTACATTTATTTGGGTATTTATAACATCAATTATGTTAATATTTCATTAATAAGATAATTACTGCATCATCATTGTGTCATAAATAAATTAAATTATTTAATGTCTAAAAATTATAAATAAAATACCACTATGTAGGAATTTTTTATATATTTCTAATTAATATTTATAATCGAATTTATATTATGTATAACCCTATATTAAAAATGATTTACTTATTAAACTTTGATTTTAACTATTTTAACCCTTCTTTAAATAAATTAATTATAAATGTCCAAATCTAATCCAAGTGGGACTAAATGGTCATATTTTATTCCTAAGTTTGTTTTTGGTCTAATTACACTTATCCAATAGAATTAGGACATGTGTTAGGGTAATAATAATATCATTTTTACCCTTAATTACCTTATTTACTTTTAACCGTGGTAAAAAAAAGTAAAAAGTTACTATTTACCAAAAATTATTTTCATCTCATTGAACCACATTTTAGTCCTTGATATTAACCGTGTCTCTCGGATTTTCGAAATTCCACTCACAGAAGCGGTAAAATTAATTTTTATGTAAATTTGCAAATTCTCCTAGGAGGTGGGTAAAAGACGGTGAAAAGTTCAATAAAATTTTTATATATCCAAAATTATTATAAAATGACTCCAATGAATTACTTTGAACATATAAAGGTATTATGTGTCAATTTTGACCTAAAATAAATTTAAATAAAATAAATAATTATTTAAATAAAAAGTCGGTTTTTAAATAGTAACCCAGTGTTTTCACTATTCATCCAAAATTGAAAGTTTTCAGAAAAATACCAAAATTTTACCCTAGGATAATTTCGATATTCAGAATCCAAAAATGACGTCCATTTTGAAAGATGAAATTTACAAAATTCCAAAAAGTGGGTATTACTATTCATAATGGCTAGTTTTAATAATATTTTAATAGCATATCGTTGTTTAGTGAAAATCGGTATTGTGTACGACGCAAGCTATCGAGGAAGGTCGCAATTGCGTGTAAAGAAATCCAATCTAGTGTTGTGTGTAGTGAAAGATTCCTTTGATGATTTATATAACATAAAAACAAAATATTTCTCATAAAAGTCTCGGGTGTTATATTCTACCCCCCTTAAAATGAATTTCACCCTTGAAATTCATCACTTTGTAACAAACAGATGAGGATACCTCTCCCTCATCATATCCTCAAGATCCCATGCAACTTCTTCTAATTGGTGGTTCCTCCATAAAACTTTCACCAAGCGAGTGGTCTTGTTCCGTAGGACTTTTTTCACTACAATCCAGAATCTCTATCGGCTGTTATTCATAAGAAAGATCTTGCTCCAGCGGTACAACTTCTGAGCTAAGTACATGCGAAGGATCAGGTATGTACTTTCTCAGGAGAGATACATGGAACACATCATGAACTTGAGAGAGATTCGGTGGAAGTGCCAATCGGTAAGCTACCTTCCCAACACGATCCAGTATTTCGAAAGGACCAATATACCTAGGGCTCAGCTTTCCCTTCTTTCCAAATCTCATTACTCTCTTCCACAGAGATATTCGTAAGAACACTTTATCACCCACTTCAAACTCTAGGCCTTTTCTTCGGTTGTCGGTATAACTCTTTTATCGACTCTGAGCTTCTCTTATGTGTTGTTGAATAGATCAGACCTTTTCTGCCATCTCATCAACAAGATCAGGTCCTAATATCTTTCTTTCCCCAACTTCATCTCTGCAAGTTGGAGTCCTGTATTTCTTTCCATAGAGAGCTTTATAAGGAGCCATCTGAATTCTGGAGTGAAATCTATTATTATAAGAAAATTCCACCAATGGTAGGTGTTGATCCCAACCACCTTTGAAATCCAGAGAGCAGGCTCTCAACATGTCTTCTAGAGTTTGAATTGTCATCTCAGACTGACCATCTGTCTGAGGATGGTAAGCAGTGATGAAACTCAACTCTGTATCTAGAGAATGATGAAGACTTCGCCAGAATTTCGAGGTAAACCTCGGATCCCGATCAGATATAATGGAAATTGGTACTCCATGAAATCTTACCACTTCCTTCACATATATCCTGGCAAGCTGATCCAGAGAGAAATCCTCTCTAATAGCAATGAAGTGTGCAAACTTTGTAAGACGATAAAATATGACCCAGATAACATTATTGCCTTTGGATGTTTTAGGAAGTCCGGTGACAAAGTCCATAGTGATGTTTTCACATTTCCATTTGGGTATGGGTAATGGTTGTAACATCCCCTTTGACTTCTGTCGCTCATCTTTAACTTGCTGACAAACCAAGCATCGAGAGACATATTCAGCAACATCTCTTTTCATTCCATCCCACCAGAAGTACTATTTTAGGTCCCTATACATCTTCGTGCTTCCAGGATGAATAGAGAATGAAGAACTATGAGCCTCATCCAGCAGCTCCTTCTTTAATTCTGGGATGGGAGGAACACAAACCCGATTCCTGAACTTTATTATCCCATCACAATCAAGGTTGAATTTAGGAACATTTCTCACCTTCTTTTGTAACTCTACATCTTCTTTCTGTGCCTCTTTAATATTCACATGTATAGATGGTTGAAAATTCATTTGAGAAAGATACGATTTTCCCCTTCTATTATAATTCCAAGATCCATCCTTTGTAAATACATAAATATTGGATCTTTTGTGATCCTCATCATGGATAAAATGGCATGGTCTTGTCGACTTAATGCATCTGCCACCTTGTTTGATTTCCCAGGGTGGTAATGAATTGAGCAGTCATAATCCTTAATCAGCTCCAACCATCTTCTTTGGCACATATTCAGCTCCTTTTGTGTGAAAATATACTTTAAACTTTTATGATCAATATAAATATCAAACCTTTCTCCATAAAGATAATGACTCCAAATCTTTAATGCAAAGATTACCACATCTAACTCCAAATCATGAGTTGGGTAATTTTGCTCATGGATTTTCAACTATCGTGAGGCATAAGCTATGACCATATCATTTTGCATAAGAACACACCCCAGTCCCTTCTTGGATGCATCACTATAGATCACAAACCTTTCTCCACTGCAAGGTAGTGTGATCACAGGTGCACTGGCTAATATTCTTTTTAGATCTTTGAAATTCTCTTCACATTCCTCCGTCCAAACAAACTTAACTCCTTTCCAAGTCAACCTGGTGAGTGGATTAGATAACCTTGAAAAATCTTTCACAAAACGTCGGTAATATCCAACCAAACCAAGAAAAATTTGGATCTTAGTTACTGTTGTTGGTCTCGACCATCTTTCGATAACCTCTGTCTTTGCTGGATCCACAGATATCCCCTCTTTTGAGATTATGTGACCCAATAATGGAACTTTTTGAAGCCAAAATTCACACTTGGTAAATTTGGCATAAAGCTTATCCTTTCTCAGGGTCTTCAATACAATTCTCAAGTGATCTTCATGTTCTTCCTTTCTCTTTGAATAGACAAGAATATCATCTATAAAGACTACCACAAACTGACCAAGATAGTCTCTAAAGACTCTATTCATCAGATCCATGAAGATAGCAGGGGAATTAGTAAGACCAAATGGCATCAGTATAAATTCATAGTGTCCATACCTTGTATGGAAAGCCGTCTTTGGTATATCCTCCCTTTTGACCCTTAATTGATGATACCCTGAACGAAGATCAATATTGGAAAAGTATTGAGCTCCGCGTAGTTGGTCAAATAGGTTATCAATGCATGGGAGATGATATTTGTTCTTGATAGTGATCTTGTTAAGTTCTCGATAATCAATGCAGAGTCTCATTGATCCATCTTTCTTCTTAACAAAAAGAACAGGTTCTCCACAAGGTGACGCACTAGGGAATATGAATCCCTTATCAATATTCTCTTGGAGTTGCTTCTTCAATTCCTGAAACTCAATTGGGGCCATTATATAAGGTGTCTTTGAAATAGGTAAAGCACCTGGTACGAGTTCTATTAAAAACTCAACTTCACGATTTGGTGTAAGACCCGACAATTCCTCCGGAAAGACATCATCAAATTCCCGTACAATGGAAATATTATTAATTGTGAGTTTATCTCCAACCATTTGAGATAAATAACCTTCATTTAGTGGAATCAAGACCCATAATATGAAAGAAATTTCCACTGGAAGGTTATGTTCATCCTTGCATCGATAGACAATTAAAGATTGATCTGGAATATGAAATATGACTTCCCTTCTTTGGAAATTGATACGAGATCCATATAATGAAAGCCAATCCATGCCATGAATCACATAAAATTCCACTATAGGAAGGATCACAAGATTTGCAGGAAGCACTTTCCCACAAACTTCAATCGGAGAAGAATTGTAAACTTTTGATGCGACTGTTGTGCCATTAGGAGTTGTCACAGCCAACTCAACATCTAATTGTTGAGGTAATACAACGATACCCTTAGAAAATTCTTTAGAAATAAAAGAGTGGGTGGATCTAGAATCAAATAAAACATTTTCTACTTTAGAGTGGATGGTAAGTGTACCTTTCACCACTTCGTTATTTTACTCCACATCGTTGATAGAAATTGAATGTGACTTTACTTTGTCTTTAGTCTTAAGAGTTTGTTGACGTCTATCATCATCAACAACCCTTGGATTAGGGCATTGATTGGCATAATTCCCCATCTCCTTGAACTTGAAACATTGAAGTGTAATAGGTTAATTCTGTGTATCCCTTCCTTTGTTTTCATCATTAGACATCTTCTTCCCATTATTTCGACATTCAATTGCTCGATGACCTTCTTTTCCACACTTATAACATTTTCTTGTCCCCTTAAGAAAATTTCCTCCATGTTTCTTTCCACACTTTGAGCATAATGGAAAACTCATCTTCTTTTTAGTGTGGTCTTTAGATTTTCCTTTGAATTCCATTTTCCTCTTCTTATCAAACCCATGTGACTGATGGGTTACACCAATCTCCATCTCAACCTTGAGAGCACATCGAACAATTTCCTCATAGCTATTGAAGTCCCTTATGGCTAACGCCCTTCGAAGACTTGGTTTTAAGCCACTAAAGAATCGATCGATCTTAATCTCAGGTTGGATAATAATACTAGAAGCATACATTGTAAGTCTTGTAAAATTTTCTTTATAGGTACCAACAGATTCATCATCCTTTTTCTTTTGTTCAAGAAACTCCTTCTCCATCTTTGTTCGAAGAATACGAGGGAAGTACTTATTGAAAAATAAGTTCTTGAACTCGTCCCATTCCATGGATTCAATTTCATCCCTTTGCCTTGTATTCTTGATAAGATTCCACCATTGATGAGATTCACCTTCCAAGCGATAAACTGCTAAGATGACTTTATCATGTTCAGAACATTGAAGAACTGAAAATATCTTTTCCGTGGTACTGATCCATTGTTCAGCCACTAATGGATCAGTAGACCCGCTAAATGAGGGTGGACGCTGCCTCATGAAGGATTCAACAGAATGTTGCTCCTTCCTTTGCTCATTTAGAAGTCCTGCATGATTCATAGCTTGAGAAAGTTGTGTGATAATGGCTACAAGATTATGTATTCCAGCCCCCATAACGTTTGGTTGCTCAGGGGGACAATCATTATATTTCCCGTAGCATTCCGCATTAACACGGTTCCTTCAGGTTACAACCATTGAATAAAACCAAGAAGAATAGTGTGAGAAACACTAATTATAATAGGAAAACCACATAATCAAGAATAAAATTTTACACTTAAGGTCTTATCATAGGTTATTCATGGACATTTCTAAAACACTAAGATTTTTTCTATTCTTAGACTTATCCTTAGGGTTCTTACTAAGACTTTCACATCCTAGTTTCCAAAGGTTGACTATACCTTTCCTCTGATACCAACTATAATGACCCATACTTTACATACATTGTTAATACTTCAAAATTGAAGTACACTTATTACAACATATAACAAAACCACTAAAGGACTGTATAGGTATAATGTCTTTAGAAACTGGGAAACATAAACAACTGGTTCATAAAGCATCTACATTGTCTCCCATTTATTTCATCATATCTAGAGTCCCTTTTGAAATATCCTACTAAATAACCTTCTTCCTGACCTGGGGAAAGAAAACATACAAAAGGGTGAGCTCAAATGATCAGTAAGGGTAAACAAAAGAAAAACCAATCACATCATATTCATAAGAACATAACATTTTGAAAATCTTAACCTGCAAAAGAAATCATAATTTCATAACATGGGATAAATCATAGTAGTGAAATGTAATCCCAATAATCATAACTTAAAACATGAAACTTTGTGTCATACACACATAATCATATAAAATCATTTATTAGTAGTCAAGACTCATTTACAAGACTATATTAGTGGACAATGTCCCATTCTGAACCGAGTTCACTCCTCATTTCAGTCCTGTTTCACTGAATCGGTTTAACCTGCCATTCCAGCCATGTCTATCTCATGAGATATAAATCTTTACCCAATGCATTGGAGGGAGATATAGGTCCCATCCATCTCATAATGATACCATTCTTATGTGTTCCACAAAATCATAAATCATACATCATAGCATAACCCATGTAATAAAAATGGGATTCTTAATCATCATGTCATCATAACATAATCCATATAATATAAAAGGACATCATAAAAATAATTCCATCATATAATAATCAAAACAATGCAAAAATAGGGATAGAAACAGAACCCTATATTATCTTAGATGGAAAATAATTTTGACAAAACACTTGAACTCCATTCTTGAGGAAAATATCCTTTCTACTTCAAAAAATTTTCCTTTCTTAACATGTCATATAATTTTGAACTAAAAGAAGTTGATTAAAAATAAACTTGAAAACTTGTAAAGTAAGCTTCATGGAAATAATTTTCTAAAAAGCCATTCATTCTGTATAAGTTAAAAAAACATTCTTCTCGTACTTTGGTCGGAAAAGTCAAAAAGTACCTCATATGAAAAACGACAAAAGATTCCTTTCATATCTTTTACTAAAAACTCACCTAAGGGTAAAATTGGATTTAAAAAATTTTATGAGGATATAAATAATATTACATATTGAGGAAACATGGATGTGGATTATATATATTCCCCAGTAAATTCTGAAGTATAAACAATCTCGGATAAAAATTGAGATTGCGAGATTGTTCCTTACCTTATGTCCGATTTGCTTCGTAAGTGTCCGAACCTACTGTATAATGATTTAAATAATTTTATTGACTTATTAAAGAATAATAATTATTCTTATGATATCATATATGGTATATTCTTTTCTTCTTATTAGTAATATTTCATTACTACTTGTTATTCAGGTGTTTATTACTTTTTGTTCTTATACGTGTTTTGTCGAATAAATTCTTATTCTTCTTTTTAGGTTATAGATACCTCATTTCCAGAATGGTATTAGTGTAATATATATCATATTAATTCATTCATTCAATTCATTTATATAATCATTATGCAATGAAGATCATGTAGAACGAGTCACATCACATCGTGGAGACGGTATTCCGTACATACACACGAGTGATGATATCGTTCCCATGATCGTGGAATTGTATTGGAGTGTATGTATACTATTTCAGAATCAATATAAATTTACAATAATCATATATAGTTATTATTTACACCATTATACCCATCCAAGTAAGGTGGTGGTGGAAAATAGATTACACCACGGCGTGGAGACAGTATTCCGTACGTACGCACGCGCGGTGATTTCATTTTCTGTAGTATGGATAGATGGTGAAATAGGGTTGTTTCATACTTATAATAACATATCAGTATATGAGTGATACTGATGTTATTACTTCATAATGAAACAACTAAATAAGAATAAGTGGAAGAATAAATAAAGTTGAATGAATCGGTAACGGACATTACCTCTTCTTTGAAGCGCCTCTTTGAGACCTCCTTTTAGGGCAATAAAATTGGTCTTTGAAGAAGAACAAGACCTCTAGGATGTTTCTAGGGAAGTGGAGAATAGAATTTGGTAGGGTTTGGCCGATATTGGAGGCTAAAAGTGGTGTGAGGAAGAGAGGTGGGAGGTTCCCTTTTATAAGGGAGGAGAGGGGCACCTTAGGAAATACTAAAAATATTATTTTATTATAAAGTCATATTCGGTTTTTAATAGCTCCAAATTGATTTATTTTTAAGCTAAGGTGGGGATGGGTCTAAATTATCTCATCCAATATAATTTATACAAGTTTAGGTTTCTATTTTAACCTTATCATTTAGATTTAACTTTAAGTTAGATAATTTACCTTTTACCGTGTCTTCTTGTTTTCTTACACTATAAGGTTAATAAACTTACTATAACAAGCCCAAAGAACCCCAAGTTTTTTATTATTAATATATATAACCTTATCTAAGTCATTTGGACGAACCATAGATTTTTAGGAATAAAGTAACAATAAATAATATAATATTTGTTTTAAAAACTATTTTATGTCAATTTTGACACTATTTGGTAATTGATTTTTGTGAAAATAATAACAGAATTATTAGTTCAAAAAAAGTTAATTAAATAAATACTAACATGTCATATTAACCTAGAAAATTATTTTAATTCATAAAAAGTCTCAAATTACATTTATTTGGGTATTTATAACATCAATTATGTTAATATTTCATTAATAAGATAATTACTGCATCATCATTGTGTCATAAATAAATTAAAATATTTAATGTCTAAAAATTATAAATAAAATACCATTATGTAGGAAATATTTTTATATTTATAATTAATATTTATAATCTAATTTATTTTATGTATAACCTTATATTAGAAATGATTTACTTATTAAACTCTGATTTTCACTATTTTAACCCTTCTTTAAATAAATTAATAATAAATGTCCTAATCTAATCCAAGTGGGCCTAAATGGTCATATTTTATTCCTAAGGTTGTTTTTGGTCGAATTACACTTATCCAATAGAATTAGGACATGTGTTAGGGTAATAATAATACCATTTTTACCCTTAATTACCCTATTTACTTTTAACCGTGGTAAAAAAATTAAAAAGTTACTATTCACCAAATTTTTTTTCATCTCATTGAACCAAATTTTAGTCCTTGATATTAACCGTGTCTCTCGGATTTTTGAAATTCCACTCACAGAAGCGGTAAAATTAATTTTTATGTAAATTTGCAAATTCTCCTAGGAGGTGGGTAAAAGACGGTGAAAAGTTCAATAAAATTTTTATATATCTAAAATTATTATAAAATGACTCCAATAAATTACTTTGAACTTATAAAGGTATTATGTATCAATTTTAACATAAAAAAATTTAAATCAAATAAATAATTATTTAAATAAAAAGTCGGTTTTTAAATAGTAACCCAGTGTTTTCACTATTCATCCAAAATTGAAAGTTTCCAGAAAAATACCAAAATTTCACCCTAGGCTAATTTAGATATTCAGAATCCAAAAATGAAGTCCATTTTAAAATATTAAATCTAAAAAATTCCAAAAAGTGGGCATTACTATTCATAACGACTATTTTTAATAATATTTTAATACCATATCGTTGTTTAGTGAAACTCGGTATTGCGTACGACGCAAGCTATCGAGGAAGGTCACGATTGCGTGTAAAGAAATCCAAGCTAGTTTTTTGTGTAGTGAAAGATTCCTTTGATTATTTATATAACATAAAAAAAAATATTTCTCATAAAAGTGTCGGGTGTTACAATTTAACTATATTTAAATGATTTATTTAGGTTTGTTTTGTTGTTTAGTATGGTAGGGTAAGATTAGGTCATAATAAATACTTCAAGAGTTTAGATTGATCATAGAATTTCAATAATGTTGGTAAAAACCCTAACAATGAGCAGGTAGGGTTTTCTGAGTTTGTTGATAAAGTCAACATTCTCATTGAATTTTGGCCATGTTATCTCTAAATGAGAAATAGTTTCTTGGAAAAATACTATTAGTTATTCTTCATATAGGAAGTGGAAATAGTTGAGTATTGATTTTAGTGTGGGAAATCCTATGGTGGGGAGAATAGTTTGGTTGTCATTCAAGTTTGAGTTGGGGTTATTTGTATTTTTTTGGGAATGAGAAGTGAATTAAGATATCAATGATGGGTTTATTCCCTGTAGATACTTGAAAATACTTCTCAGGGATGATAATCATTATGATGGGGAGATTAAATGTCTCTTGTTTTCTTATAGGAATTTTAAATTTTCCTTTATAGATTTATCATATTAAATTGTGATGTTTTAGTAGAGAATTTGAAGTTTTGAGTGATGGAGGTAAGTAGAAGGTTGATGGAGAGTAGGTGTTTACTAGAAACTAGCAAATGATACCACCAAGTGCCTAGTATATAGCCACATGGTACCCTTCATGAGGGGAATAGGGGGGGGGGGGTACCCAGGTACAATAATTAGGTACCTATTTGGGTTATATCAGGTTATCAATGGGTATATATTAGTCACCTGGTGCGTTTCTAATTAATTTTTAATGAGTTTATTTCGGTAAATTCATGGTCATGATATTTAGGACTTTAATCTAAATTTAACCATTTAGAAGGTATACACTCTGGATTATTTCTCTATAGTCTCTCTCAACATCCCTTAAAATTTGATTGGAAATATATTCTTAGTTTCTTGGTGGATCGAAGATCAATTTTTTGTATTGGAACCAAAATAATTATTAGAATGTTTTCTATATGGTTTTATCATAAGGAATTAAGGTTTAGTTTCTACTATATTATAATTCAATTTTTTCTTCTATTTTATAAGAATTATTGATATATGGTGGTTAAATGAGGAATTAGTTTTCCAATACTTGTGTGGATTGTTGACCTATCTAGAGGTAGGTGGTCTCGATTTTCATTATAATTATAATTAATTAATCCAGAGTATTTTGAATAATTCAATATTTGAATTTAAGTGTGTTTTGTTTTTTTACATGAAATTGATTGTTAATTAAAGAGAATATTAATTAATTGAATCTATATGAATCAACTAATTTATTTTCATGTGAAATTATATTATGTTTACATGTTAATTGATTCATTATTTTGTAAGTATTTGGATAAAATGAGTTATGTGATTAAATAGAGTTTTTATTTGAAAGAGGATAATAAATTAAGGTTTATTTTTGTGGATGTTTCCAAATATTTTTTATTTTTAATAATTATTCCATGAGGTTAAATGAGAATAGTTGAGGAAGTAAAAATAAGTTTTAAAGTGAGTATTAATAGTTGATTAAGACATTAAGATTATACTTGTTATGATGTAATTTTGGCATATAAATTTTTGTTTTTGTGATAATTGATTATTATTAATTTCAAAGGGTTGATAAAATTATCTTACATTTTTTAAATATTTTTATGGTGTTTTTATATTATTATATTTATTTTTTTGGGATAATTAATGCTATTTATGATGAAAGAATTAATTTATGCTAGTTAGTTAAGGTTGTATTAGTGATTGAATCATTTATGGGATAAAGAAAGGGAAATAATATTATTTAATGTGTATAAATGGATATTTATAGAGGAGTTTAACATGAAAATTGAGCTATGTAATGCGCTAGAAATTAGGGTTTTATATCATTTAATTTCATTAATGTTTCTTTTAGACATCTAAGTGTTACATGAATGCTTTATTAATTTATGAGTATGATCAATGAATTAAATAAAAAGAATATTTTTAAATATTAATGATGGATAGAGAATAGATATACGATGAATGATGAATAAGAAAATGATTAAATGAGTAATTTATGTGAATGATTCTTGGAGTGATTTTATTTTCATTTTAATATGAGAATCATGATGTATTGGTTGAACCTAAATATGTGATTGGTATTGAATTAATTGGAACTTTAGGATAAGTTTTAGAAATGTAATTATTTGATACATTTAAGTGAATGTTTACTTTAAATTATGTGGTTATGCATTTGAATATAATTTATGATAAAAATAAAATGATGATGTGAATTTGATGGTTACAAGGGAAATAAGTTGAAAATTATGAAAGTTTCATATTGTGAATTATGGAAATAATTTCTATGATTCTAGAGTAGGTTGAATTTATGATTTTTAATTATATCTTAGTTGGGTAAACAAATATTGATTATAGATGTTTAGGTAAATGTAAAATAGTTTCTTCTTATTGAATTATTGATATAAATGCACAAGTCTGGATAATAAGGTTTTATTACTATTGTTTTTATATAATGATAAATGTAAATAATGTTTATTATTAAAATAAGTTGGGTTTTTTCATGAGTTATTATGTTGAACTTGTGTAATTTTTCAAATAAAAAATTTAGGAAAAATATCATGTTTATATGTATATATAAAGCAACGAATTAGATATGTTTCGAGATAGTTAAAGGGAGATTTAACAAAATTAATAAATGCTTAAAATTCATATAAATAAGGGGAAATAAAAAAATATGAATAAATTTAATTGTTTGATTTATAAATGAGTTAAATTTATATTGAGTGGTGAAGGAATTATTGTGTTAGCATAATGTGATAGTGAATTACTTGATGTTATAATGGGTGTTGTGCTAAAATTAAATTGAAAATTGATTGATAATGTGATGTGTTCTTGTTATTTTAAAAACATAGATTGTTTACTATTTTTATAGGGGAAAACCATGAGTTAGTAAATTATATATACATGATTTTTGTTAAGTTATGGTTTAGTCCTTACAATAAGAAAATTTGAGATATATTCGTATTTCAAAAATTAGAGGATTCTATCATGGGTTTGGCTATGCTATGAGTTTAGAAACTAGGGTTGTTTTTTATATTGTTGGTAGGGTTACTATTTTATCCATGAGTTTAGATATGGGATATTTTAACATATATTCTGATATTCATACCAGAAATGGGAAAAGAATGTGTATTATAAAGTAATATAGTTTAGAAATAATTTTATGTTGTTTTTTATATAATGATTATTTAATATAAATTCTATTATGAATTTTCACTATACAAATACGAGTATTTTGGAAACAAGGAGACATTTGGGATCTTGGTTGTATTATACATATATTAATTTTTCACACCCTATATGTTCATATCTCATGCATGTGCAGTTATACATGTTTTTATAAAGGTATGGTAAGGGACCTTGAGTAGTAAAGAGTTAGAGTCTAGGATAATTGTGATGATACTAGTGGAGATGGAAATATTGATGGATATTTTCCTTATACTTTAATTTTAGTTTTATTTTAATTCATGTGTTGGTTTTTTTTATTGGATTGTTTTATTACATGACATGCAGTGAAATACTGGGAATGAAACTTAAGTTTTATTGACATTTGTCAGCAAAAGTTTATCATTGTGTCATTTTTATATGGTAATGTTTATTTTAACATGATGATACATTAGAGGGTAAATCACTCCCCAAATGATACTCATAGACTCTCGATGCTAGTCACCAATAATTAGTGATCAGGGAGAACACTTGATTCCATGCAACCTTTCACTTCTATAACAAGGTCAATTTGTGGTGAGATGTTAAAAAGTATCAATTAAATGAACAATTTTAATTGGGTATCCATTTTGGACAATTTAATAGTATATTATAATATTTTTTCTATATAGTTTACAATTATGAGATTATCAAATCCATTTGGGGTTATAGAAAGGATGATTTTGGAATTTTAAATAATTTGACACTGTTAAGGATTTTTACTAATGTTGGACTTCAGTGAAATATATTGACTAATAATGCAGACATATAGTGGAAATAAATTTGAATACTTAACTTGATATTGAAATATATTTTATGAATAATTGATTAATTTATAATAATTATTGAGAGAATTTGTATTAAATTAAAATTTTAACCTATTGATATAAATTGATAATTAAAATCAAATAATTAAAATGAGATCATTTGGATTTATCATTCACGCTTGAACTTATTAAATATTGATTAATTCTATAACGATGTTTTTTATTTATATTTTTTTTATAAGTTTTAGGATTTTAAGAAAATAAATTATTATCAAACTAATAATAATTATATATAATGATTCTTGGATGTTTAATATAGAGTTTTTCAATGATAATGTAATTAATTAAGAGTAGGGAATCACTTAATAAAGGAATAATTATTTATTTGAAAATTTTGAAATTTATGAGGATAAAATATTTTAAATGAAAATTAAGAGGGAAATCATTCAATTATTAATTATTTTCATAATGATATTTTGAATATGTTAAAGTGACTTATTATTTTATTTCGGTTAAATTACTTTAAAGTTATGGTATTTAATGCATGTAAAGTATATTAATTGTGGTTTGACATTAAATAAGTGTACAGTGATTACTGATTGACTTAAAATAGAAAATTACCATAATATTTATGAAATTATTGAATAGTGTAAGGAATATGATTTAATTACCTATGTATTGGAAGTTAATAAAGAATACCTATCGATATTAAATGAGTTATTGAGGAGTAATTCTAGTGGTGTTAACTTAATAATACACATATTTTTATATATATTCTAGAATGACATTTATTGAAACCAATAAACAGGAACTAATAAAATTAATTATGGAATGTCGATAAATATTTCTAATATTGTGAGCCACTAAATAAAATGAAATGATTATCTTATTAATAATAAAGTAATATCTTATAAATGATTAAGAAACTTCTTGATGGAGTTTTGAGTATGTAATAGATGGATTGAAATTCATTGAAAGATAATGAAGAAATATGAAATGAATTTTGTAAATTAAAATGGTTCAATTATTTAGGGAGTGTTAGGTTAAAGATGGGGATAACAAGAATATTATGTTGATAACTTATAACTCTCAAGATGAGGTGGATGTTATGATGAGATAAATAATCCAATATTTGTTTTTTTAATATTTATTGGATCCTAACAAGCTATATGTATGATGATTTTTAGAGAAATATACAATAATATTATTGATTGTTATACAGAATATATTTGTTGGATGATAATAAGATCATTGATTTTAGTGAAGGGATTGCATAATCTACTCATTTAGATAGATTCTAGTGAGTAGAGTTTACAAAATGAGTTAAAATAACATTGTGATTACCCTTACATACACCCACTAACACATGTTAGAGTGTTGTGATGATGTTTACCCCTTATCACGCAATATTTTAGGTTGAAAGTGGTGATGGTCTATATATGTGTTTATTCGAATTCTTTTATATTATTAGGTTAGGGAATACTGATGGATCACTAGATTATGTTATCCAATGATTCATCTAATTTTTTACACTCTATATTTCCCATAGATTTGAGATTGAGGTTTATGATGATGCATATTACTACTTCATTTTAACCCACAACACTAGGTTTTAGGTAGACTAAATATTTAGTTATAACTATGTTATGATATTAGTATAGATATGTATTCCTAAAATATATTTGGTATGAAATCACTAGAGGTCTGTATTCCTATATCATCTTGAGTTTTTGAATCTATGGTGAATTATTGGGAGAAAAAAATAAGGCATATGAAAGAATATTAATGTTTCTAAAATGTTATTTTCACTTCAAAACTACCATACACATGTGGAGTAGATGAGTTCTAACATCAAATATATAGTGGGAATGAATGTATAAGGTTATATCCAATGTCCTTTTTCTGACGAGAGGGATACAACATTATTTTATGATAACTAGGTGATACTATAGAAGGGTATAATTCATTTGATCCATTTTATTATTCTCATATAAAGATTTATATATTATACTTAAGTAATAATTATTATTTGGTGAGTGTGATGAAATTGAGACATTAGTTTCTTGATAAGAATTTGTCATAATATTTTTATGATCGACAATGATGTGTTTTGATTATATATACACTTTTTTTATTATGATGCACATAGAAAATAGTTGATCACAAGGTCAGACCATTTCTTGTAATGACTATATTAAGTATTATTTCTCACCCCACTATGTGAACTTGTACATTTTCTACACTTATGCTCATGTAGGTTTGATGAGTTGAATGATGAATGATCTTAGAGGTTAGAGATAAATTGTAGACATGATAGTTGCTAGAATGGGTACTCACTATGATGAATATACTTGGGTTATTAGTATTTAGGCTTATATATATTTAGGTTATGTAATTTTTATCTAAATATTTATAGATTTTATTACACTGTATTATGAATATGTTGTTATATATTCATGTGTTATATTACAAGGTTATTGATTTGTTTAATCTATAGTGGATGATGATGTATGATAATAGGTGAAAAATATTATTTTTAAGAAATGATTCCCATAATTTGAGTGGAAAATTTAGTTTTAGTTGCTATATCCTTGCCTATTAGAGGAAAGAGTAGGGAGTTTACTAACTGGTATACTGGGACATAGAAAATTGGTATCATAGTTTTGGGTCAGAGTATGGAGTTAAAAAACTTATGAGGTTTAGTTAAGATATTTTAAAATGAATTTACCAAGTAACTCTAGTTTAAGTATTCACAATAGATGATTTTTTACAGGTTGTGGGTAGATAATGTATTACTGAGAATAAATCTTATTAATGGATCATTTTGAAACCTTAATATGAGAACTTGGTTTGTATATGAGGGGAAAATGCATCATATAAGACCAATTACTGATTATATGGTTTTATCTTTTTTTTTGAATTTATAGACAATTTTATTAATCCAAACTAGTGAAAGATCTACCATTATTCTCACAGTATATTATGATATTGAGATAAAAATGTTTTCATTGAGACAATGGATAGTGTTTATTGGGTTTGGGATGTTTCTTTATACATTATAAGTTGTGAAAAAAAGTTGATACATGAATAAAATATGATATTTTGTAGAATAAATTAATATAAACAATTATATAATAACTGTTTTGACTCATATAGTTGTATTGATACAGGGTGGTATCTATTTATTATAAATCTCAAATAAATTCATCATGGTATTCTAAATTCCCCCTTTTTATGCTATGAGTTGATTGAAAATTTGAATTTAATATTATGTGATGTTTGTAAATTTTATTAATTTTTGTGTAAATTAAAGAGGTTTGTTCCACAATGTTTTCACTGATTAGAGTTCCACCTGTGGTCAATTTTGAAATAATGAAACTCTTATGTTCAGTATAGTGTACTAGATACATGGTAGAGAATTATATAAATATATTCTGGTAGAATTATATATGGTTAATAGATATGTGAAATTATAAAAATGGTAAGTAAATAGTGCATTTATTCTAAATTTATGGATGAGGCGACTCTACATAAATTATACTGTATTGCTTCTCATTTAGGCCAGATATATCCATTTATTGAGGGATATTGTAGTTTTTGATAATTCACTATGAATATTTTTGTAAGGATCATTATAATTTGTATAATGATTCTTTTAAATGTATTTTTATTGTCAATTTTCTCTTATAGATGTTATTTTGGGTCTGTATATGATCAATTTTGGTTATTCATGCGTGGATGGGACCATCCACTTTGGATGTAGTTAAATGGGTCTCAATAAACTATCATCCATTTTATTAAATGGTGGAAGTTGGTAGGATTAAAATGTATGACCTCCCTAATAGAATCTTTCTTGGCGGAGAGGCAATGAGAATAACAAATATTTTCTTAGATATTGAGGGAATATTGACTGAACAATGTTATTGTTAATTAAATTTTATAAAATGTTAGAAAAGTCATTATGATGAGATCATTTTTCATTGATTGTTAGTGTGATTGAAATGGGGAGCAGAGATAGTTGGTGTTTCTCTTTTGTGGAATTTCAAATATGTTTATGAAATCATCTTATATTTTTTTTGCGAATGAATATAATATTCTAGAATAAATATTATCTCATACTGAGTAATGAAAGGGTTTCATGACTTCGAGTCATTATCTGATAATGGTAGAAATTTCCATGGGAATGAAACCCATGTGTTATGAGGTCTTTCTTTATATTTAGGTGATGATTCATGGATATGATCTTGAGTAGGTAGATTCTATATCTATCTTGAGTGATAATTTATGTAATAAGTATTCATTTACATAGAGTAAAAATATGGTGATGAAATAGTTTAAGTGACTACCCATGATTATTTTAATGATCATCACTATCTATAATTGAATTATTCTATAAATTTTAGTTGGTATTTAATATTGGTAAAATTAAATAATTTTACATGTCAACCTATCGATATTTTTCCATCAGTTCCACTATACATAAATAAATTAACTTTGTTTCGGGTTTTAAAAGAATACAAGAGCTTTAAGTTATACTTTAAAGGTGAACATATATAATTTTTCCCTATTATTTAAATCTTATACAATTTCAATTAGTGTTCATCTTATTCAAGATAAATATTAGTTATTATGTAAAATTATCGAAAATTACTTGGTGAAATTTTATATGTCTAAGATAGTGTGGCTATATAGAGTCTGTATTTATTAAATTTTTATGATTATTAAGTTGTATTTTAGTAGAAAACTTGATCTTTCACTTTAAATGTGTGGAGTTTTTTTACTTCTCTAAATATGGATCACGAATTTTGAAAATATATAAGTAAAATTACTAAGCAAGCCTCACACTTTTAAATTGTGATATTTTAGATAAAATGAATATGGATATATTGAAATTTTATTACTTATTAGTTATTAATGGGTGTTTTCCATCATTTGATTGTGTGAAATAACTGATGTACATAATTATTTTAATAAAGATATGTTTTATTTCATGCATGGTTTATAAATGTAAGATGTTAAACTCTAGTTCATATTGGATAATATACTTTTCCAAGAATGAAATTATTATTGTGATTCATATAGGTTTTAAACATATGTTAATATATTTTCTAGGGATTATAGAAAATATTACAGAAGAATTAAATAATATACCTTTTTTGGTTACTGATTTCAAATTATTGGTTAACTATAATATGCACGTTGTCTTCTTTTTGAATATATGGTTTGGAGGAATTGATGTATTGATCATGAATTATACATATTATTTAATTTTCAAGGAAGAAAATTATAGAATTTGTGGGAATGTAATAGTACTGGATCCCTTATGAGAATGGATTTGATAGTGCTTAGACTTTGGAATCCATTTTATTTTCATTAGAATTGTTGCCACTCATTTTAATTAAACATATATTTTTAATTGGTTTGATTGAATGGACATAAAGGTTTAATGAGAAATATTTTTTTATTTAAATGACTAAAATAATAATTTCCTCATTAATATTTTGTCAAATTGAAAATCAGAGTTATTTTTTTGAGTTTGAAACATCATGTTTTTTTGGGATGGCATTTTTGTAATTTTCTATTAGAATTTAAAATATATGGTTTTGGTGGAGAGTGATTTAAAATATATAATATTCATTAAAAATTTTATTTGACCTATTTATTAGTTTATAAATACCTTATTTTAGTAGATTTGATATAATATAGTTTCATTTTATTCTTATATAAAATAGAGCCACTAGAGGAATAGAAGCATCAAAGGGGGAGGAGATCATCAGAGATTATTAACAGTTACTAGAAATAGATAATTCACATAAAACTATAGTTATTTTATTTTGACCATGTTTCCATAGTCACATGCATAAATTCTACAATCTATATTCACAAATTATAAGCTTCATCTCAAATTGACTCACAAATCATGTTATATATGGGATTGATCATATTTATGAGATGAATTTATTTATATATGAAATGAATTCATCTAAATTATGTTTCTTTTAATATTTTATATTATATCTTCCCTAATTTATTGTTTTTAATTTATTAAATTTATAAATTGATTAGATTTTATTTTTCATGAATCATATATCATAATGCATATAAAAAATATTGTCTCAATGAGCTGAATTCAACTATATAGGGTTTACATTGATTGGGTCATCATGTTACTATAAATTTCTGATCAAAGTATATATATAAATTAATTTTACAACAATTATTTGTTAAACCATTAAGGAATTTTAGAATATAAAAATACAAAGTTTTAGTTTAGATCGAATCGAACCTAAAAAAATTAATTTTTTTTTCTATTTTATCAATTTTTAAACCCTGCATTTTTTTATTTACAAATAATAAAAAAATATATGTGTATATAAGGGAAACAAATTTATTTTAAAAAAATTAATGTTTTGAAATAAGAATAAAAAAAATATTTTTTTTTTAAATTAAAAAATTGAAAAATATAAACATAAAAAGGATAAAAAAGGAAAGGTCTACTCTATAGAGATACAATAGTAGTGATCAAAGAGGGAAATGGTAAAAGAAGATCATGATTCTCCCACTCTTAAATAAGTATCAAATTTTATATATTATAAATTATATTATTTTTTATATGACCAGGGCTCAAATCCTAAAAGCCTACCTTGGGGGGGATTTCTAGGCCATTTATGGATAATGACTCAGGACATGAGAGAGGAAGGGGTGAATTACTAGGTACATGTATGCATAATATTTTGGAAGGGGGTCTTCGATCCATTAAATGGTGGGTATTTGGGCTTTAAAATTATAATGAAATTACTATGGAGTGATTCAAACCTTGGAGGGGGGGGGTGTGATCTATCATTATTAGCCTATAGGTGTGTGTGTTGTTTCATTTCTTGTAACCTCAAATAACATAAATAAATTATTATTTTTTGTATCCAAATGAGGTTAAAATCCTATTATCCGCATTTAGGGAGACTTATGGGATATTTAATGATATAATTTGAGATCCATAATAGTGTAAAGGTGATGTTGAAATGCAACACAAGTGATATGGAAGTCACACTCTAGGGGGATTTAGGCCATGTGGAAAGGAACTTCATACCATCAAATATGGGGCCTTTGGGATAAAAAATTATAACGGGTCACCTATTTAGTGGGTAAACCCTTGGAGGAGGATGTGGATTATATTTATTGGCATAAGGGTGTGTGAGTTATTTTATTTACTTATAATCTCTAAGACCTTACTAAATTAAATTTTATTTTATTTTATTATAATATCTTAATATGTTGATAAATTCTTGGGATGATATCAAAATCATGATCTTGCTGTGAAATAATGAATGTCATGCCAATATTAGCAATTCAAGACTAATAAATGATATGTATTTATGAACCGTGTCTAAATCTACAAACCCATTATGTAATTTTTTTGTCTATGTCATTATTAAATATTTTTTTTTCACCAATGGTATATTTTATATAAATAAATAGTCCATTGTAATCATTTTTTCAGGTTGGCCATAATGATGAGATTATAAAAACCATTTAGGGTCATCTAAATGAAATTATTGGTATTTAAAATAATTATATATTGATAATGAATTTTAATTGTATTGATATTCAATGAAATACATCCACTAATGATTTATACATACAATTGAAATTGATTTTTCTTCTTAACTTTATATTGGAAAATATTTAATGAACAGATGATTAATTACAAATAATGATTGGGAAATTTTCTATTAAATTAATAATTATACTTATTGACGTAATTGGGTAATATAAATCAAATAATTTTAACGGGATGTCATGGATTTATTATTAAATCATAAACTTATTAAATGTAAGTTTATTTAGGTGGAATGTTACCTTTTCAGAATTTTTATTATAAATGTTATGATAATAATGAAATTAATTATTGTTAAGAAAAAAAAATTCTATTTAATGATACTTTGATGTTTAAATTAGAGTTATTATAGGATAATTTAATTAAGTATTAATCGTGAATTATTAAAGAAAGATAAAATTATTTATTTAATAATTATTAATATCATGAAGATAAAATATTGTAAATGGAATGGAAGGAAAAAATAATTAAATAATTAGTGATTTTTTCCTTATGATATTTTAACATTATTAAAACTGGTTTATACTCTTTCTCTCCCAAATCATTGGGATTGGGGTGTATTATGATGCACAATACAACTTTCTTTTAACCTACAACACCAGGTTTTAGGCAAACCAAACATTTAGTTGCAACACTAGTAAGATATTGATGAGTACGTTTATTCCTCTAAAATATATAATATAAGATCACTAGATATATTTATCCCTAAAAAAATATAACAGTTCATATAGAGATAATAATTTAGAAGAAAAAAATTATAAAAGGATGTGAGAGAATATTATTTTTTCTAAGATGTTATTTCTATTTTTTGACTACCATCCATATGTGGGGTGGATGAGTTCCAACATATAAGATGTAGGGAGAATGGATTTATAGGGTTATATCTGGGGTCTCTTATATAATTAAAGGGATAAACAATTTTGCTATGAGAACCTATTTACACTATATTAGGATGTTGTACACAAGTTCATTTTATTAATCTTATAAAATCAACTATTTATTATACTTAAGTAATCATTATTATTTAAAGAGATTGATCAAAATGAGATATGGGTATCCTGGTAAGAATTAAAAATAATATTATTATATTAATTATGGTGTGTTGTGATTATGTATACACTTTTATTATTATTATTCACAAACACTAGCTATTTATAGGGCTAGCCCACTTCTTGGGATGTCGTACTAAGTATTGTTTCTCACCTATACACGAACACTCTTGAATTGTCCCATATTGTATTCATATAGATCAAAATATATGGAAGGTGGATTATTTTAGAGTTTTGAGGTACATGGTATATTTGGTTGATTTTCACATGGAGTATTCATTATGATGTCTACACTCGAGTTGTCAATATTTGGGCTTATATCTATTCAAGACATGTCATTTATATATAGAGATTTACCAATTATCTCAATTTTTATTATGAAGATGTTTTTATATATGAATATGTAATATTTAAAGATTTTTGATTCTTTTATATCATGGTTGATGATATTTCATAATAATAAGTGATATGTTATATCTATAGGTGATGCCTCCCATAATTTGAGAAGATACCTTAGAACTAGTCTCTAGCCCCTAGCCTATTTAAGGCAAGCTCAAAGAGTTCATTTTTCAGTATTTATTGATGTGGAAAACCTCTAATTAATGGGGACGAATTCCTATGTTATATATTACTACATTTTAAGGTGATAATGTGGGCATAAGGCCATTAATGTTTTAAGATTGTACAAAGTACAACCAATCCATCTTAAGGATAACATTATATGGTTTCATTGATAAAAACACTAAGTTCCAAGTGAATTAATTTCTCCCTATAACCATCTCACAAGAACTCAACTCATCAAACCTAATTTAACCTACCACTAGAGTAATCTTCTCCAATGGACTATGGAGATTCTATACTAGATACTATATCCTAAATACCAAGGAAGGAGTAATAAATGAATGCTATTCACTAGTATCAAACACAAGACAATTAATAGTGGAGTAAATTAAAATCCTACCACAAACCACCATTATTCCCTCCACCTTCTGAACTGATACCACTTTCAGTTTACCTTTTCCAATTCATACTCCTTTTACCTACTACCTTCCTTTACTTTATCTTTTTAAACCTATATATTAGGTTCATATATGTTGTCTCATTCCAATACTAACCCATATTGTTGGTTCCAATGGTTATATATTCTATTATTACTATGAAAAATACTATATATGAGGTTGATGAAACAGATTAGGTGGTATATTTGAAGTCATAATCTACTCACACCTTGTACAAACACCATAAATAGATGGGAATACAACATGGAGAAATCCCTATCACTCTAGGTCTCACTAGATTGTTGTGTACCGCCCACAGTAGTTGTAACTACCCATGTAGTTATAGGTTAGGGAAATTTTAGGGGAATTTGAATTTTGATTCTCATATAAAAGTATGTTTTAAGAATTAGGATGGGTTGGTAGATCTTTATGTGGTCTTCTTATATGTAACTTTGTTCTTAATTTTTTGTTAGGGGAATCAAATGGATGTTGGTGGGGTTTGTCTCAATGTAGAATTAGAAATTCTATAATAGGTGGCACATCACACCATATCCCAAGGAATTTCCTTGTGAAGACTTCTCAATGGGGATGTTTCATACTATTACCAAAGGGTAATGTTGATAAGGGTTCTCAAGGGAGTTTTATCACACTATACCTAAGAGTAGGGTTGTACAATGAGGTATTTGGTCATTCCATAATGTCTGGTTGAGGATTTTCTGATTTTTTACAATAGGTGGGTGTCACATCACAAGCCTTATGGTCACATATCAATGTGTTTCTCAAGGGGTTAATACACTATAATCCTCTTGTTCACACTGAAATTCACCCAATATATAAAAAATGTGTTTTTTAAATATTTTAAAGGATTCCCCCTCTACTTTGTTAGAATCTAGACCCACATCCCCTATCCCATATCCCATTATATTTTACCCTCTCTTCTATTTAGTTTTTAGACTCCTAGAAGGTCATGTATTGGTGAATCAATATTCTATATGAATAAATAGGTTCATCTCAAAAAGGCTATGGTAATACTTAGGTTACTTCTTTTTGTTTCTCTCATTTCACCATTTCTTTTTCATAACCCTTATTTTAGGACCTAATTATTAGAATTACCAATTTTAGGATAATAGATCCATATCAAGACATCATATTAAACATGTCAACTCTTATGATTTGGAGGAAGGTGGTTCCTTTAATATCTCACTATATGTTTTATTCATGGATGTTTCATGCATGAATATACTTAGGGGTATAGGTTCAAGAACTACATGAAGGGGATGGTTAGGTTCTAAATTATCAGTTAGTCTATAGTAGTGATTCATAGGAGTGAATTGGACCATTAGTGAATAATTTGGAAATTGTAGAGATAGAAAATAGATATGTCGCTAAGGAAAACATCCTAGAATTGTGTTAATTAGACCTAGAATGTGTATTTTCCTATGTAATAAATTCTGAATGGGATAAATACGAGACTTGTTGGGTTGGTTTAATGTTTTTTTGAGTGGTTTAAAACTAGGATAGTGGATCTCATAAGAATAAGAATTGTGGATCTTAGGATAGATAGGCCTTGGGAAGTATTATATATTGAAACCCATCATCATGATGATGATTTAGTGATGAGATCTCTCTTTTGAGGAGGGTAGTGGTTGTTTTAAGGAAACATCCTTCAATAATTTGCTTTCTTGGTTATTTGTGATTCATTATCATTCATAGATATTATAAATATACTAGACGTGACCCAAATAGTCTATTAGGTATAATTCACTGAGATGTGAAAAGTGATGTGTGAGTTAGATTCTTTACCCTATGTGTGTACCTAGTGTATGGTCAAGTGTTTTAAATATCCTAAGCATATATTGAAACAACTTGGGGTTTTTTCTTTCCCCAACATCATTCTAGAGGTATGTGTAGTGATGACATGTGTCTCTTGATACCCAATAGAAGAGGGAATTTTCTATGGGAGGTGTGGTGAGATGGAATGGATAGGTGTGACTAATAGTTCAGTCTTATAGACATGTTATTACCTTATGGAATGAGAACATCATGGGATTCTATGTTATTTATAGTGTGTGTTGATATTACTGGGTATGGAAATAATGTTCAATTATGTTTATGTTTGAGTTGTTATATGATACCCATAAAAGAGTGATGTGTGTGGGTCTATGACTAGATAAGAGTTAGGATGGGATATTTCTACCATGAATATATGTGTATAGTTACCTTGTACATACAGAAGATGATGGGGTTGTGACTTGATACATAGGGATTAAGGTTTAGAGTCACACTAGCCAGGTACTCACATTATCCTTAGTTTTGAGAGGACCACTGGGATTTGTGAGACGATTCCTAGTTTACTTTTTATGATTTCTTGGATTAGTTATTTACTTTCCCTTAATGGACTTAATAAATCATGTGACTAAATAGAATAAGTACTAGAATTTTTCAAAGTAGGAATGGATGAGTGTCAAGGTTTCTTAGTTAGCACCCGATACCATGATATGATTGCACATGTGCTGCTTATTTATTTTTCTTATACATACATACAATAAAAATTATTTAATATATTTGGAACCCCATTATAGGTGATATGTTGGGTGTTATAATCACACCCTTCATGAGTACCCCGGTGTGTGTGAGGTTCTTATGTTTCACTTTCAGGTCATAGGCTGTGTGGGAGAACTAGATAGAGTATCCAGATAGGTTTTTAGAGACATGAATAAGGAGGAAATCAAATTTTTACGGTGATGTATCCATATAGGATTTTATATTTTACTTATTTTAGTAATTGATCTATGGTAAGGTGATCCTTTTATGTATGTATGTATTTATTACATGCGTCCCATTTTATTATAGCATGTTGCTGTTTATTTGATATTTCTTCTTATAATTTTTTTTACATTTTTACTATGATATTATTTTATACTTATATAATTTTTTTAGTATATTATATGTAATGTTATTTATATTATAACATCCACATGTTATTTATAGGCTCCCACTACTATTCTACATCCCCTAGATTATGAGGAGGTGCGCCTGAGGTTATGTAGAACCACTGAGTTAGACCAAAAGTAAGTTATCTAGGCCAGGACATTATAAAATGTAATACAAGCATTTTTTTTTGATTTTTTTAATATTTTAGGACTTGTAAGATAGATCTAGAAGAGTTTGGAACTTGGATAGGACATTGGAACAATTCTTTGATAACACCTATTAAGTGAAAACTCCAAGTTCCCAAGGGAACATAATTATTATTTTTGATTTTATCTATTATAATTGAGGTAGTTATGAAGTTTCATGTTATGGGTTGATATTGTTACTATATTCTTAATATTGGATTGTGGTGGAAAGAGTGTGTGAGTTCATTCATTATACTAGGAAAATAGGTGTATTTTTGACAAGTGCATGCCTACTTATGAGTGTGAAATTATTTTAAAAAAGGGGAAATGGTTATAGAAAATGGTTAAAATAAATGAATATTTTTAGGAACTATTTATAAATGGGGTTTTCTTAATAAATACATCAATAATAACTAATTATGTATTTTCCCAGATAACTTATTGTTGGTGCATTAATTAATTGAAACCAGGATTGGGGTTTTCATGTGTTTTACTAGGTTATTTGATGATATAGTCATTATAATGGTAATCACCCCATGGTGGGTATGTTTGGAAAATGGATTATTTAGTATAAACAATATAAGTAATGTGTTACTAGTACGTGGGTTGTTTCTATTAGGATGTTTTATTGATGAGATACCCATAAGAGGGTCGTGTTGACGTGTGACATTTCTTTGGGGGTGGTTAATCCCCTATGTTGAGATTGAGAGATGGTTTTTAGCTATTGGACCAGTTGGAAGAGGTCGAGAATAGAAGTTTTAGGTGTTTTACTTGGTTCATGATTGAAATCTACTATGAATATAAGATCACACCATAGAGGGGTTTCCTACTCCATCCTGCTGACTATTACGATGAGAGGCACTATGTCACACCATAATGGGGAAGCATAAGGTTTTAGGCCCTATAGAAAAAAAAGTTTATCTACATTATGAGGTGGAAGGTTATTCTACAAAATTACCCTAGACGAGGGTGTTTCACTATGACTACCTTGTCCATGATGCAATCTTCCCATGGATAGCTGGTTGTAAGCTTGGATAGTGGGATAGATGGTCCCCCATTACAGTTTTGGCTAGTGTGTAGGTTTTTATTACATGTTAGGCGTGAAGGAGGATGTGACCTAGGTGGAGAGAAGAGTCACTATATGATTTTGGTGTTAAGGTAATGCTCGATAATTATGGGATGAAGAGTTTCATTCTACATGGGTGTTGGTTTTCTCTAGATAAAAGAATAAGCACAATTAGTGTATCATAAGAAATGTGTTGGCATTAAGAAAATGAGTAAATTGTGGTGTTGGCTAGTGGTTTTTATTTGGAATCTATATATATGTTAGAGTTTATTATTGTGTATCATATAATGTGACACCATGTGAGGCATGGTGGTCTTGGATATTAGATGATGTGAAATTCTTAGATGGTCATGTTTAGAGTGCCAAGGAGGGTTAGTTACAAAGGTTTGAGGAGCCTTGAGAATAAGATGGATCATTGAGTTATGAATATCTCATGAGTAGATTAGAATAAGTGAGGGATTCCTAATAGGAATTTACTTAATGAATATATCTAATGGGAAGTTCCATGGTGAAATAACCCTAGGAGGAAGTGTATTTTGATTTTTTTTGTCATTGGTAATAGACTAGAGAAGGATTGTTAATGCCCATAAACACATGTTGCGGGAGACATTAAGGAATGAAAAAACATTTCAAGGAGAATCTGAGAAAAAAAAAGGATCAAAATACACCTAAGGGTATATATTCTCAAAGGTATAATCCTTCATTAAGTGAAATGGGTTTGTGAAGGCTACCGAAGCATCATGGAAATTTATCTTAAGTGAAGTCAGTAAGTTTCCTATAGTATAACTATCCCCATGAATTTTGTTGGTGAGTTGTAAAGGTTTATCTTATGTGAATATTGTAACATTAATGAAACATATGTATCCACATCTTAAATTCAAATTAATACATCCCTTCACCCAAAATTTAAGTAGATGTAATATTTGGACTTCTGCTAGAAGACCTGAATTCAAGAAATTTCATCCTTCGCAAGACAAAGAGGATATAGATTTCTATAGGTAGACATATATCATGAAAAACCTTCCATGTGTAATTGAGAATCTAAGGCCATGGTGGGGATGAATTTTAGGAATGTTCTCACCCTTCATGCTAGAGGAAAACCACTTTAGATTCTTGGGGGTTTCAAGATATCAATATCATTTATAAGACCTTCCCCATGGGAAATAAAACTATACCTAGAGGCAGGGACACCCTATTTTTTGAAGCCCTCACCTTCACGAAACAATAGAACTTTTCAAAACCCAATACCTTTTCAAAACCCACCTAAACATCCCATATACGATGATTCATTTTAGTAGAAATACCTTCAATAAAGTTGAGTGCCCAATTTCCCTATACCCATTCAAACTTGGTTCATTCATGAATCGACCTTCTACATGACTGGTATCATCAACCCTCATGTATGACCCCTTTTCTTCAATAATGGTTTACAAAGTTGTATTGTCTATTCCTCATAATCATAGGCACACTAATTTCTGCACCTTATGTTCCACATCTTCATGGAAGTGTTTAAACCTTATGACATCCAAAAGAACCTATGCACTAGTCATGTAATCCCTAAAGGTGAAATAATCATGGGAAACTACTCACCTTTGATCTTGTGTAGAGATAATGATTTATTCTTCTCTCATAATTTTACATGGTCTCCCCATGTTTGAACCCCACAAAGTCCAAGAAATAATAATCTAAACTACATGTCCTAATATCTTAATCATATGATGTTAAACTATATGAAAACATCCTCAGAACATGGAATTACACTATATCCCTACCCTGTGAGATAAACAAAGGATGCCCCACGTATGAATAGAATGGGATGATATATCACCTTATGGGTAACCCATATGCATAATCCCCAAAATATACCTTTCTCTTACTCCTTCTATGACATGATAATCCTTACCACATGTCATTAAACTGTATGGACCATTCCTATCACACGACCTTAAATTGTACACTCAAACTTTGTGGGGTTTGATCCCCATGTCCAAACATGGTATGTAGGATGCCTCCTTGATGTCTAATACTAATATATATGGGACACATCCCTAAGGTTCAATACTAATTCCCCGAAACCACTATTAAATATTCATGTATTCCCCCTAGAAGATGAAAACTTCTAAGTGTGATCATCTCCCTCGAGGACACACTCGATATCACGACCCAAACATAAGGTCCCCACTGGATCTTAACATTACCATGTGATGCTAAACCATAAATGGTTGAGTAAAAATCAATTTTACATGGGAAAAATACCCAAAATATTTTAAACATATTACCCTATCCTCACAAGAATTTAAACCTATGACCGTATCCCCACAAGACTATAAACTAGTGACCGTGTCCCTAAAAGACCTCAAACCCATGTCTATATCCCCACAAGACCCTAAAACCATGACACACCAACATATGTATCAAAATACCTACCTAATTTTATGAACATGGTATGACTAAGAAAAATACCCTCAAACGGATTATACCCCTAGAGAAAATTACCCTGTGATGGACATGGGATTCCTTGAGTTCTACACCCAAGAAAACTCACACATGATATTCCATTGATTTTTAAAGAGTAAGACTTTACATGTTCCAAAACTCCCAACATACATATATGTACATATGTTTCCAACATCACTATAATCTTTGACCATATGTAGCTTCCTTTTCATCATAAAAGTAGTTCAATTAACCACTGGCCACCTTGAGGTGGAACTGGGAATAAACTTCATGAACATGACTCAAATCTATGAGGGAGACAAAGACTAGGAAAAATGACTCATGGAGGAATGCCTAGAAAGAGGAACCAATATCCCATGATCTCATTTTGATTAAGGATCCAACATCATCAACCATGGTGGTAGAGGCCACCCATCTTTGGAAAAAAGGAATGCTGGGAAAATAAAAAGTGCACCATCACACTAATGCACACCCCAGCAAAAAGCATCAGTTTTTTTGATCCCGATGAGAAAATATTATACTTTAACTATGAGTAGATAAGTAATGTTGTATAACACCAAATTTTTATGTCACCAGATCTAGTCATTTGGCATCAGGCCTCACCAAACAATATGGTGTCCTTAGTAAGAAACTATTCTATAACAACTAGGGGTAAACGAAGGATACTGGGAATCTCTAATATGTGACATCATTTATGTTGATACTCCCCCCACCATGGAGATAATGGATAATGTTTGGAACATTGGGCATCACCTTCATCAGACCTATACTAATGGCTAACTTCATGCATCCTACACGATTAAACCTATAGACAAAATTCAGTGACCCACCCCAACATGACTGGGAGAAGGAGAACTTATAGTGAAACAATTCCACACAACTACACTCATGCCATAGAGTCCACCACTTCTGTAGCTACTGAGTGCCCTCACCCCATCTCCCCCTTTGAGATCATCCAGAAGTGTTTCATCAATGTCCTAGTTCATCATTATGAATAGGATTAGGTCATCTCAACTAGGGACATGTCCTAAAAGGACATGGAATCATCGACACCCCATCAACGTTACCACCCCCAAGGGTTGTGAAGG
Organism: Viscum album; assembly: GCA_963277665.1. NCBI lineage: Eukaryota > Viridiplantae > Streptophyta > Magnoliopsida > Santalales > Viscaceae > Viscum > Viscum album. The sequence continues at coordinate 1,191,149,327 of OY728130.1, read as the reverse complement.
GGAAAAAACCCCGATCACTATGAAAAATAATATTGGGAGCCTCTCCCCAGAGTGATCTGATGACTTTCTCCCCTGTTCCAAGGAGGTAGGGGATGTTCAGGCCATGGCCATGAAAAAACACTACCCAAGAATTTCTAAATAGGGCTCTTACCTAGCCATGTCGACAACACTAACTGGATCTACAAGCTAGTGAGAGGGTCAATCCCATCCATATTCCATCAACCTAGTTCCAACACACCCAGTGCCAATTCTAAGGGTAGTTCACTAACCCTACCTAATAGAAGGCCTATCTGTTAGCTCCAGTGGCCCCTTTTACCATCAGCGCACCTCACCCAAACCTCACAACTATTATATAGGGACCCTTAGTCACCTGATTGGGATCAAAACTATAGCCACCAAAAAGGCATGTCAAGTTTACTCTCCCCATTTTAGGAACCATAGGTAACCTTTATTCCACACATGTGGTGAATAATTACACTATGAATTTCCCCTAACATCATCATCAACTGAAACCGAGGTCCTCCCCATATTGAAGACTTCCTCGACCCTGAAGATCCATCCCAAGTTAGGTGGTAAAACAACCACCATGGGGTCCTACCCATGGAAATAGACATGGAACAAATGGAATTAATCCACATGAACCTGAATAGCTCACTATAAATGAATCCCCATGATACTTTAGATAATAATGTTGGGAAAAATCATTTCACTATCAATATATCAATGCTTTAGGTGATGAAATACTCAATAGAAGCACCTCCACCCCATCATCAGAAATGGGGGAATAATACCATAAGATGAGGATAACTATCCCTAAATATGAGGTCCATAACTTCCGTAGATTCCTCCCCTGGTACCTACACGTGGAGGATGTTTTGGCCTCCTCATAGAGACTCACTGTGAAACCATCCCAACCTCTATCAGCTTCCCTCATCTCAACCTCAACCTTTGAAGTATGAGAGACATCAGGATCTAGATTGGTGCTCTTATATAATGGTGAAAACTCTACTGATCCATATTGGGATCATTTAAATACCAATAATTAAGAGGTCTTGAATACCCCATTCTATATGTATTTGGTTATGAAGATGAACCCATATATAGAAGACACTCCAACGTTCTAGGAATGGTTGGTTCATGTATCCCCCCTAAAATATAAAGTCAGTCACATTACAATTCTATGTCACTAACACCCCCTATTTTTGGCCAATTATGGTTAGAGCCTCAGGATATCAAGAACTAGACTCCCCTATGAATAATGAGCATGAGGATGATTTGTGGGATATCCTAGCCACCGACCAATTTTTAGTTGTGTTCTAGATGCTTGTAACCCTACATTTCACCATACCATAATTTCTCATTGAGGGCCAAGTGAACTTCTTTTTCCAAAAAAATATGGGTGATGTAAAACAACCTATGAGCTCATCAGATAGCATATCTAGGAATAATTGAGCATCTCGAGTCTATCCATAAATAGTGATAGAGGGTTGACATCACCATTCTCCCGATGGATCAATTCCCTGATTTTTATGGATACAAATAGAATTTTTAGAGGACCTGCATTAAGAGACACACTATTCTCTATATAATCACGAAAAATTTGTATCTCCATGTGAAAATTTGGGACTGGGGGAATTATGACAGCCTCCACTTTAGTCCCATTATAAGGAAACAACAAGGCCATCAGACTGGCCCACCCACCGATAGTGAAAGTTTCCCTCTGAAAATCACTACTGAAAATTCATTCATGATCAATCCCCTATATGATTAGGGAAACTAAGCCAATAAAACATGTTTCAATGTGGAAAAACCACACCAAGGTGGGAAAATATATTAAGAAATACCTTTTTTGGGTGCTCATACCCATCAAAAGATATAAAAATTAGTTCTCGAAAGTCCCACTGAGGATCCAATACCATCTACACATCAACATATCAAAAAAGGAATGTGAGTTTCCAAAATTTCTGGAACATCAGAGGCTATTCCAGTGATTGATTTTGATGATAGGTTGGTCAAATTTCTATAAGATATTGAGGGATAAAATAGACTCAAAATTAATATCCTCACTGAACATCATCCATGGTGAGACAATATTAGAGGGGACCACATCACTCCTCTAGCTGAGAAAATAGTTCTCTTTGGCCAAGTGCCCATGGTTGAGCCAGGTAGTTCTAAACACCCAATCAGGGTAGAGGCCATTATCCCTAGAAAATGAACTAGATATGACCTACCAACCCTTTCTGAGTAGTTTTACTTCCCACCTTGAGATCATGATCACTTTTCCACATGAGCCAACAGGTCGATCAAAGCATTGGTGACTACCAAACCTCACCAGGATGATGTGAAAATCACTCTCAGTTCTAATCTTGTGGCTTTGGAAATAAATAAAGATGAAATCCCACTTGAATGAAATATTTATATAGTGTGGGTAGACCATTTCTATACACCCCACAGTTTAGTAATCCCAACTTCACCTCATTAAATGACATGAGAAATCTTCTTCCACACTAGGCCCAATTCACTTCATAGTGCAACCTAATACTAGGGAATCCAGAGTAGTAAGAGGCTACCAAACTCTAGTGTTTCATCCTGACTATGGAAGAACCTACCTTTTTTGGTACAATCAACTAGCCTCGAGATCTATTTCTAGTTGGTAGGATCTTTGTAGGAAGTTTCTATACTAGTTCAACTCCACCGTGCACAAGACCAATATCATTGACCTCTCTAAATAAAAGTAGATGGTTGATGAATGAGTTTTGTACTTCATTGACTTATGGAAGGTACTCATGTAATCCATTGATATGAATATTTCCTTGGAGTATCTATTGATTATTTTTTTAGATAATGTTAAAGATTAGTTGGTCCTAACCCTCATCTCCCTGAGATATCTAGGTGAGTTTTTAGAGTTAACTAAAAGATATTAGAGTTTTGAAGAAGATTTGTAGTAGAATATGTAGTGGTCACACCCATTACCTCTTCCAGATATCATGTGAAAACCTATGAAGTTATAAAAAACTACTTCTATACAGACTGGGGTCCCATATCTAGTCTACCTTTAGGAACCCTTATATATAGTCTCCTCAAAGAGTAACCTCATCAAGCACAAAATCTCCATGAAAATGTTTCCCAAAACCCCTATTAGGGATAGAAACCTAGGATTACATTTGTAGAGAAGAATAACAAGACCTACTCTTTCAAGGATGTAGAGTTCTTGGGGTAATTCATATATTCCTTGGAAAAAAACATTTATAATCATCCAAAATTTAGAAGACCTAAGAAATATAACTTCACTAACCATTCTAACTAATGCTCGTACTATAGGATCCTTAAAGACACCATCAAATAGTGATTATCTTCAAGTGTTGGATCTATGAATATGTAAATCATGGCCTAATCAATTTGGGTGATATCCCATCACATGTTGTGCATGTCTCTACTGACCCCGATATCGGTGAAAAAGATTCCAACAAATGGAAGTTGGCTATATGATGGGGTAAATAGAAGTCTAATAACTGGATGTGTTGTAAGATGTCCACTCATGCCCACAAAATTATTCATGCCTTATTAAGAAAAACAGAACCCTCCTATGGTTTCCACGCCCACTCCATCCACCACATCTACATAAAAATATTCTATGTCTCCAAAGAATAAGTACTGATGATTCCAGGGAAATTAGAGCCCCCATAAGTACTAAAACTATCCTACAATTTTGGTGACCTATTGCTTCCTCAATTGAGAGAGACCCCTAAAATTCACCCTATCCTAGAATATTCCACTAATAAAGAACAATAATGTGATTCAATGAATGATGTCATGCTGGTAGATCACCGCACGATACTCAGTGATGAGGAACACACTAGTCTACCCTTAGGTATCAATAGTCAACACCATCAGAGGAGAGGTAGATACTGGGATTATAGGAAGGATATATTATCTAGTGCTCTAGAAGACATTTTTCATGCCACTAAGACTATAAAGTAATTCCCACATAGGTATTATTAGGTGAAACCCTCTTAGGTTTCTCTTTTTGGGATTCCTTTATAACCGAACATATTGGGAGATCATGCAGCCCAACCATCATAGAATAATGCTCATCCATGGTCATCGAGGGCATGACCTCCACTATCTAGTGCTCAGCCTAAACCATCTAGTCTATAAAATAACATGACCCACACCAATTAGGCCTCAACAACTCATCCAATTTAACCCACTATGCTCACCATAAAAGAACATACCTTAGAGAGCAGAAACATTCCCCTTTCCCAAAAATATGATGTGATGAAAAACATCACTACTCTACCAGTTAGATTTTCAATCCTTGATGCACTCCTCCTATCAAAAGATATGCGTGAGGCCCTAAAGAGACCTCTCTAGTTCAATACCTAGGTAGCTTCCTCTGAGGCCTACTATGTAGAGGAATCTATAGAAGAATAATGTCAAACTATCATTTCCTTCTCCAAAGAGGATGAGGGTGCCACTATCTAGGGGAATGTATTCCTATTTTATGTCATAGACCATTTAAATGGTGTGGAAATACACCACTACCAAGTGGATGTTGGATTTAGGATAAACCTCATCCCAACCCAGATGCTCCCAAATTTGGGGATTACATAAGCTGATATGACTCCCTCTAACCTAGAAATTATGGGGTATGAAAAAAGTAAGAAGAAACCACATGGAATTATTTTGATGAAGACCCAATTTGGTGGCTTGGTATCAGGAATCGAGTTCATGGTCATCTCACATGATACCACCTACAACACCCTATTGGGAAGGCCCTAGTTCCATCTTCGTGTAGTAGTCCCCTCTTCAAACCATCAATGCCTCAAATACTCCCTCAATGGTTGAGTTGGGGTACTCTAGGGTGATTCTTACCACTTTAACTCCCATGGTACCCACTAATTAGATGATGGGTATTACCAAAGGGAGGGAAAATAGATCCAAAATAAATGGTCTGATCATATAAATTCCTCTAATGATCTAACAACCAGTTTAACAAACCCTTGGGAAGATTTAAAATATAACATCATTCTTCCAATCCACCATTTAAAGCCCACAACCATGGATTTTTGAATCTATTTAATAGTCTTTAAGAAGAAGTGCTAATAGATTAACTCATAATCCTACATGGTGTATCCTTGTACAATATTAAAAATCCATACTCCCATGGAGTGCAAAATTTGTTTCCCTATGGACACTAATCTAAGACACTGTTTCATGTTTTAGAAAGTAGGGATGACTCAATAGAGGTCAAATTGACACCATTGGTTTGATATCAAATTTGGATATCATAGTTATAAAATACATAGAATTGGATCATCATATTTTTTCTCCATGATCTCTATGGAGTAAGAATCACTTGTTAAGGATCACACCCCTACTAGGGTTGATGGCAGTGCCACCCCCGGTTCTCTACTGCTAGCAGATTCTTCTCCCCACTCTAATCCTAATGTTTTATATACTGAAGATTATTTGGATGAAAACACTCTTGTGTTTGAATATGGTGTCTCCCCCATGATCGAGGAGATAATCCAGGTGAATCTTGACACAGATGAAGACCCATGTCTAAAAATGATCAATGAAATCATGTTTCTAGAGGACTAGAAATAGTATATAGATTTCTTTAAGAAACACTATGATGTGTTCAAATAGAGATATATGGAAATTATAGGGCTCCATATATATGTTTTACCTCACCTTGTCCTCCTAGTAGTCCATAGTGGGTTCAAACAACATCTTAGGAAGATTCCCCTTCCCAAGATACTATGGTTTAGGCTGAATTTGATAAGATTATCAAGGAAAAATTATTCTGGTAGGTTTAGTATCCCAAGTGTTTATCCAAAATTGTCCCATTTAGAAGGAATAATAGATATATTAGAGTCCACATTGACTTTTGGGACCTCAACTACCACTTTTTGAAAGATTATTTTCCCCTTATTGTGATAGAGTTATTGATTGATGAAATCTATTTTCCAGGCCCTCTCTTTCATAGATGGGTACTCCAGGTATAACCAGATCTATATGCCCCCCCATGATGAATAATCCACCATTTTTAGAGAACCCAGGTTAAACTTTCAATATTGGGTTCTACCATTCGATTTGAATAATGATGGATCTACCTACCAACGTGCCATGCACCATATCTTCAAATAGATCCTTGGGACATTGGTGGAGTGGTACATGGATGATTTTGTGGTAAAATACCAAAAACTCTAGGTCCATATAAAGGAAATTTAGAAAGTGTTTAACTTCCTCCTCTCTCATCACCTAAAGATTAACCCCTTGAAATGTGCATTCAAGGTTAGATGTAGAAACTTCCTTAGCTTCATTATCAAATACAACGACATTGAGGTTGACCTAAAGAATATAAAAGATATCCTCTAGATTCATCCTGCATGTAACTATTAATAGTTTCATGGCCATCAAGTTCTGTTGGAAAATATTTTATGATTAATTATAAATATGTTCAAAAGTGTAATCCTTTTTCAAGACTTGTGAAGAAATACACCATCTACCAGTGGGACAAATACTGTCAAACCATATTCAATGAAATTAAGTAGTATCTTCTACATCCTCCAGTCTTAATGATTCCCATACCAAGGAAGCCTATGTTCCTTTACGTGATATCCCTAGAATGGTCCCTTGTTTCCCATATAGCTTAAGAGAACAATGAAAATAAGGATAATAACCTATATTATCTTAGTCGCATGATCCTTGAAACAACAATAAGATATTATCTCATTGATAAGAGTTACCTCACCCTGGTCTTTGAAGTTAAAAAGTTTCAACACTACTTGTAGTACCACAAGATACTACTAGTATCTCGTGTTGATCTGCTAAAGTATATTATCAACTATCCCATGTCGATAAGATAAATGGAATGTTGGACCATAATTATGTAATAGTTTGACATCATGTTTTCCCCTAGAAAGCTGTTAAGGTATGAGAACTGGAATATTTCTTGGTTATGCATCCAACCCATGAGGAACTTCCCTTGGACATTGATTTTCTAGAAAAATCAACCCCCTATGTGGATTAGGCTGTGTTGTGTTGGAAAATTAATTTCAATGGTGCCTCCTATATCCTGACTGAGATAAGGTTCAATGACTCCAAAATCAATAGGACAAGCCTTGGGATTTTCTTCGTCACTCCTGCACTAGCCATATTTCTGTAATCATTCCCATTATTAGAATGTTTTACCAATAATGAGGCTGAGTGAAAAGCTCTTGTCACTATCCTTGATCTCACTATTGAGATTAATGTCCCTCGTTTGCATGTAAAGGGAGACTTAGAGATATTCATTAATAAGATAAATGGAGAATATCTCATTTGGAAATAAGAACTCATCCTTCTAATGAAGTGGACCCATGATTTGATAGATCATTTCCCTTCCAAAACTAAAGGTAACTCATCTTCCCTGCTCATAGAATGACTGAGAAATTGCTTTGGAAATCCTAGAAACATCTCTTAAATATTAGTGGATTTACATACGACCAACACACTATTGGCATATGCTCCTTAGACTAGACCTTAGTAGCGAACCAAGTAAAATTTCTATGTTATCTTGCTACTTTTTAATGTTTTAATTACTGAACATTATCATCATAAAGGTTTGAAAAGTTCCTACCAAAGTGGGAACAATATCCGTTACTTGAGAAGAAAAAGTTGACACCATGATTCACCCCTCCCCTCTCAGGGTGTTTCAGGGACATTCACACATGATCATTAGAAAACTCTATTTACACCTTCTACACACATCAAAAAAGTTTTTCATACTTTTAAATTCACTAAAATCCAATTCCATTTGATATTTTGGATTCAATCCTAAGTAAAAATGATTTATTTTACTATCAAGGTCTCAGATTAAATTTGGAGTGTACCTTTCCAATCAAGTGATTGTTTCTTCATATGTATCCACTAAATCATAATCCAGTATCAATTAAAAGAATTATTTTTCCATCCTAAGTTGAATTTCCTTTGTAAAATATTTCTCAAGGAAAATATTTTTGAATTCATCCCATTACAAGGCATCAATCTCCTCGTTATCTTTGATATTTTTGAACATTGACTACCATTGGTCAAAATCACCTTAAAAATGGTAAAAATAAAGACTAACTTGTTGATGTCCTGAATACCCCATGACATCAAAAATATTTTATATATATTTAATCCACCCATTAGTTACCACTGATCTAGAAGATCCATTAAATGAAGGAGGTTTTTTCCTCATAAAATGTTCCACCACTAAAATATTATGCTCAGGTTGTTCTAGATGATCTCTTTTATGGATGACACCTCTATTTATTTCTTATATTAACCAAACCATTACTATGAAAAACTAATTGGTTCCAATTAACACCATTAAAGTTTGTAGGTTTAGAAGGATATCATCCTATGGGTGCCTTCCTACTTCAGCTTCCCTGTTTCTTATGTGAAAAACCATTCTAAACAGACATATCTTAGAAAAAGAAACATGTTAATATTTAAATTCTATATAATTTCGACTTAACCATAAAGTAAAAATAATTTATTGTTATTCTATTAATTTTATCCTAACCCCTAAAGTTATCTAAACCTTTCTCTGATACCAACTGTAAGGACCCAAACTTAAATATTAAATAATATAATAATTCAACTAGAATTCACTTTTGTAGATTCACAAATATATTTTAGGTTTATATTTTTAGAGAATTATGACATAAACTAATACATAGAAACTAATATATTACAAATTATAAACTTTTAGATAAAAATCCATTTTTTCACAATATTAAAATTTTAAAATAAAACATGCTTTATTTCTGTATCAAAACTTATTGACTTTAAAATTGAATTCTTCATTTTCTTTACCCATCCATAAAATGTGTTAATTTTTTAAAAAAATGGTATGAGCACAAAAATATTAGTAAGGGACATATAATGGAAGAAGGAAAGTGTTATTACATTAATGAAAACATTTTCACAAAGTTATAACTTTTACACTTAAAACATAATCTCTTTATCATACCACATGAAAACATAAGTTTACTATAAAACCATAGAAATTATACAAAATAATAATGGTAAATTTTGGAATAATTTTTATATTACTCTTATATATAAAGTATATCTTCTATATAGATAGGGAGTAACCATCATGGTTACACTTAGAATAACAATCATAGTATATTCCCATAATCTCTTTGGATAAATCGAACTGGTAAACTCCATCCCTTTACCAAATGAATTGGAGACCTATAACGATCTCACTCACCCTCACTTTATCACAGAACCACCCATAATCATAAAAATTACCAAGAACCATAACATGATCATAACACATAAATCTTTCATAAAAGAAAAATTTATGAGGAAAATAAATTTTCCATTTTTAAATCACTTTTCATTTTTAAGAAACCGCACACTTATAAAAGAAAACATTTTATTTTAAAATAAAATTGTAAAATTATAAAGGAAACATAAAATAAATAAGGCATAATGAAATAGAGAAAAAATTATTATACTATATAATAGAAAAACATTTCTTTAACAAAAATAATTATAACTTGAAAATAATATTTTTAAAAATAAAGTCTCTTACCATATGTTCAAAAGTATTATGTACTTGTACTTAATGTCCAAGATAATCAAATTAGATTAATTAATTACATAATTGAGAATATTTTCCACTTATATTTTATTTATTTAAATTTTATTAAGTTCATTCATAGCCATTTAGATGACATATAAATATCAGAATCATCATTCTAGGAGCGTTTGTTTCATGGATTTATGGTCAGTTCCCTTGAGTACAATTATGGAAGTTCTTTGTCAAATATAATAAAACATACATAAGTGTAAAGAAATGGTATTAATATGTTTACATAATTTTAAATGATCACCATATATCATTTTTTTTTTCTGATATAAGGATGATTCATTAGATAAAATATTAATGATAAATGTTTGGTTTGTTTTTTGGTGGGTTTTTCAAGCATCACAAACTAGTTTCGTTTTATTTAATATTATGTCTATAAATTAGTTCTAAAAAATTAAAAAAGTTATAATATACATATTAAAATATTGTTTAACCATAATAATGGTTTTATAGAAATTATTGAACGTGGTAAGGAAAAATTAAAACTCATCGTCCACAAAGGTGGTGAATCAACATGTCATAGATGATGTTTTCATTTTTTAGAATAAGAGGAGAAGAGAAGAGGTTTGATGATGTACATTACATTGAAATAATAAAATTATACTATATATATGTTAATAGAGTTATAATTACACTTTGGATAGGGGATGATAGTATAATGCATAAATAAATAAATAAATAAAGAATTTAAAAGAGAAATAATGTTGGATTTTACTACTCGAATGTTGTCTCCTTGAGAACCTCCTTAAGGAACTTGGTTTTGGAATTTTGGTGAGACCAAAAGGTATAGGATGTGGGGAATAGGATTTATAATGTAATTAGGTAGAATTTATAAAATATTCAAGGCTTATAAGGTGCGAGGTGAATATGTGGTGAGGGGTGGTATTTATAGGGAGAGGAGAGGGGTGTTTTTGATTATTTTATCCATTTGTTTATTATTTTGGCTCAAGAATATAAATAGTGTTGATTATTGTGACTAATTATAGTAAATAGTGAATGCGAGTTCAAACTAATGGGTGATTAACTATTCAATACATCATCCATGACTCAATAATTCATTTATTTAATTATATCATAAATTTCTAAATTTCACTATTCACAAAATTCAAATATTTTAGAAAAATCCAAAAAATTCACCCTAACCATTTTTTCAATGTTTGATTTAAAAATTAGACTCAATTTTATGAAAATAATTTTATAAATATGATAAATTTAATTTTTAATTAAGATCATCATTTATTTGAAAATGTCGATTTTAATATTATAACTGATTTTTTGACACTTAAAACAAATAATTAAACTCTAAAAAATTATATAATAATAACAATAAAATATAATATTTATTTATGAATCTATTTTATAAAAATAATTTTTCTTTTAAATCATTATATTAATTATTAAATTGTAAAAAAAAAATTTACATTTAATAAAAATACCAACACTCAATTTATCATATTTAAAACATTTATGTACTTATACCATGATATAAATATAACATATTTTAATTTATGAGATACCTAAATTTTATTTATACTTTCATGGGTGATGTTACTACTCTTATGGTCAGATTAATATTCCATTAGTATAGATTCCTTAATTTCTATAAATACCACTTATTTCATTATACATTTATAATGAATGTAAATATTTAATTCCATAATGGAAAAAACTATTATATAAGTAACTGTATTGTTGCATTATCTATAAAAAAGTACTCTTAGAACATATCCATATGGGGACATGATTTAGTGGGCCCCTAACCACCAGTGACAGCTTGATGATGCAGGTTCATTTTGGCTGCCAGAGACTCCTCTTCAAAGTGGGTAGAGGTCATCCACCTCAAGGAGGTCAAAACCTGATCCATGATTAAAATTTTGAATTACCACATCATACATCAATTTGGGATTCCTCAAAACCTTTTCACAGATAATGACACCAACTTTCAAGCCATTAATCTAAAGAATCTATATACCAATTACAACATTTCATCCAACCAAACCTCCTAAAATCATGCATAGATGTCAGGGAGGATCGAGGAATTCAAAAAAACCATCTACAAAACCATGAAAAAGATGGTATTATAGAACAAAAATAGTTGTCCCATTAATCTCCATAATCTCCTCTAGGACTATCAAGCAATGACTTGAAATTCTACACAGGAGACATGCCCTATACTCCCTGGTGTATGGGATAGAAGTAGTTCTACCTATAGAGGTTTATATACCATCACTCTAAGCATCTATTTATGATCAAAAAAAGCTGGACAAGAGAGAATAAGTATATTTGGTTTAGATGTAATTCATTGATGAAAACGGTATCTATGCATTGAAAAACCTAGAAAGGAATTAGAACCGGTTATTGTGATCACTGAATAAAAAGGTCCACCTATGATCCTTCCTTCAAGGTGATATGGTATTGGCTCTTTGGATGAAGATGATACTCATAAAGTAGCCACCGAATCAGGAACAAAAATCAGAAGGGCCTTATTTCATTGATAAGTTCTAATCCAATGGTGTGTACTCATTTATCACCATGAACAGAGAGCACATCATGCCTTCCACCAATGTAAGGTTCTTCAAGAGATACTTCATATAAACCCACAGTCCATGCTTTATGAATTTAAACTATAGAGCCTAATGCACTAGTAAAATGATGCTAAACTTTATGAAAATTTCATCATCAGATGATGTTAAACTGTAGCATTACCCTTTGTAATATACATGCTGAACTTATATTTTTTATTCAAATAACACAAGACCCCAAGACAAATCAAGGAGGTCTAAAATGATGAAGACCTAATGAATCGCCAAGTACAAACTTCATACATTCCTGGGGTAGCGTCCCTACTCTCAAGAACAACAACATGGGATCGTCAAGGCTACTTTTCTGAGAGAGAGCATCCATAACAAAGTTAGCCTCCCTAAGAATGTGGCGAATCAAAAAATCCTTACCCAATTCCAAGGTGCATCAAATAATGATGTAAGTTAAACGCCAAGGCACCTCACATTTCCCTTGAATTTCTCGGATCAGTACCTCTGAGTCCTATTCCACTTACGATATTGTCAATGATAAGATATTGCAAAGCATGATGCTCATGAGTAACACCTAGCTCTCGGCGGCCAACGAACTTCCCGGACTATGATAGCTTCTAAAGGCTGCTAACACCGAGCCACTTATATCCCTCACCAGTACTCCTACCTACATCAGCCCATTCATGCACGAACCATATACTTTGAGTTTCAACCCATTAACCAGATGCTGCCATCTCACCCATCTCCCCTGTAACCTTGGACGATCAACTGGTATGTTAAGACTATGTAAAGTAGTAGCATTCTACCCCCCTTTAATAGAGAGACTAGTTCATGATGAAGGCCTTTCATTTTCACCAGAAGTAGAGAGCTTGGACACCGACCCTCCCATCTAACTACATTCTGTGCCTCCCACAAATACCAGAGGATCGATATTACTGTGATGCTGTGATTCTGATTTTCCTTCCCGTCCTGCTCCGATCCTAAGAACCAACCCTAAAAAAACACATGTAAAGAGTTTCAAGCCACATTTTACTTACCCCATATATCCATAGAAGACTAGAAAAATCAATCCCATTCACTCTTGATGAAAAAGTGGAGAATCGACTCCATCTTCGGGTTTGAACAACAATAACACCGGGATGCTAGTTGTATTCCTCTCTTCCAGATATTGTCTTCAGTGGACAGGGCCTGATTCCGCACCCTCCATATGAGGAAGTTTAGTTTCGAGGGAACCTCCTTACGCCATAGATGGGTCCTCTCTTCTAGCTACATTACATTAAAATGTATTATACCCTATAGGAAAAGAACATGATGCCTCATGTGGTAATAATGATACACCTTATGTATTTAGCATAATATTCCTCATTTAATGATAGTGGAACTACCCCTAAAAAATCTCCATGGACCTCCTAATTACGTTTAATCTCCAATCATATTCCTCAACCCATTTGTGGGTCAAGATGACCTCATAACCTGATATGTGGAAGAAAAAATGATCAGATCAGTGTGTAAACCCCTATACACAACATCCTTGCATATGACATTGAACTATGACTTTACCCTATGTAATGAATATGGGATACCCTATTTAATAAGAATGGTATACCTAATGTGATGAGAATAAGATGCCTCATGGTAAAAATGAAACGGTACCTCTATCCCTAGGAATCTTCCATGCATAAGACCCCAATCACACCACTGTTTCTCTTGCATCACCTAGGAAGATTCCATGCATAATCCCCCAATCACACCACCTATGGTCCTCAACTGTAATGGGTGGCCCCTGGAATAGGCCCACTATAGTAAAATATATATAATCTTAAACTAAAATAACCACATGTCCTCACCATATAATTTTAATATGCATGTTTGACATCTTTGCTGCAAGACATTAAGCTACATAGTCCACATTTCTATTTCATGATGTGAAAATGTTTGATACCTTGATCCCCCACTTGAGAGAGCCCCCTCTCTTTAGGTGCTGATCATCTACTACACAATGGTCAATAACTACATACGAATTGATTCCCACCTCTTATGGGATATTTAGTGATGCCTGAAACTCATATCATGGGACCAAATCAACCACAAACCTATTTTAGGGATCCCCGTTTGGAGAATTATTAATTAATTACCATTGATACACTCATCCAACACATTCAAGTCCATATAATAATAACTCTAAAAGTATTTAAATTGTCCCTGAGTATCCATATTTTTCCAGTTCCACACTTGATGCCCTCCTCAGTATGGACCATCATCACCCTCTTAGTCTGAAAACCCCCCTAATGGAAATGGTTCCTATAAAAAATATATCACCTACCACCCTTGTAATATGTATCTAAGAATCCCTGGTGGTAGATAATAGTTCCTGTGTTTTGAACATGTTCAATGGTCGATATAACATTTTTTATCCACATCCTTGACTAGTGTAGTTGTGTAACCTGTGTTTTTAACATAGTCAATAGTAATTCTCTACCCATTATTCTCCCCATTTCATTTTCTAGATATCAAATGTCATGATTTACTTCCCTTTCCACCTCCCTTTGTTCTCGTAGAGTTTTAACACCCTTCATGTTATTACCCTATGCATTCATGCACATTTATTAATAAAGTAAATGTCATTAGAACCTTCCCAAACTAGAATATTTCCCCCCTTTCATTCTATACCTTTTGACAAGGGAAACTCTCTATAGCTCCTTATTTTTTTCAATGATCATGGCTCACATAGGTTTAGGAGTCATGATGGAATTTTTACCAAGCACGGTTTAGATGCACAAGAATTCAAAAATATAACTTCACCACCATAGAGTCCAAGCATAATGACCTTATACTAGGTGTTAATTTTCTCAAATATTATTTTCATGGAACTTGTTTTCCTTTTCACAATTCACATTAGATTTCTTCCCTTTTGTGCTACACAAAAACCCCTAGGGAATAAATCCCTTGGTCTAAGAATCATGAGCTTAAATTGTTTTGAAACCCATAGTTTAAGCTTCATTACTTTAAACCAGAAGCAACCCCTTGGTCCAAAAAAATGACCTTAAATTGATTAAAAACACACAATATGCGATTAATGGATTTAAAATGGTAGCAATACCTTGGTCTAAACATCATGACCTTAAATTATTTGCAAGATCATAGTTTGAGATCCATGATTTTAAACTGAACAAATCCCATGTTGGTATTTGATACATGACCTTAGACGGCATATCTAGTGTCTTCCCCTACAATATTTTAAACCATAGAGTCAAATTCCCATCCTATCCCAAGATGATAGACCCTAAATTATGATGTGGGTATCCAATAACAATGTGTTCTAGGAATATGCGTGTCTTGATTCCTATTTCCATGGGATATATAGTTATGCCTAGACCCCTATCGCTTGACCATCCACAAGCACCCCATAGGAAAAGACCATTTTGTCTAGAATTTTTCCCCTTAGACCACTATTTATTGTAGGTTTGTCAGTGATAGGATTATAAAACTCTCTCACCATCCCATTTTGGTATAAGCATTATGACCTTAAATTTTTTTCAAACCCATAGTCCAAGCTCCATGAATCTAAATTGGTAGCAACCCCCATGATAAAGGTTATGTGACCTTAAACTACAACAACTCTTGTTCCAAGCTCTATGATCTTAAATTGGTAGAATCCATGGTGAAATAATTATACCCTTAAACTATGTGAAAATGGCCCTATATGGCCCCAAATCTTCATTTGGTTTTCCTCACCTTTAGTGATTCAGCAAACTAATTCCCACTCTTTAACCACATCCTCTCTTGAGAGGACTTCCCCTTTTGGAATTGGTCTCCCACCACACCATGTTCCAGAACTATGTGTGTTTTTATTCCCTATTTAGTGGGATATATAGTGATGCCTAAATATACTATCTTCGTCCCAAATACACATTCTTTCACCTCCCACACCTTGTTTTGATTACCCTTTTCCCACATTAGGCCTTAGAAACTTCACACATACTAAGGAATTGTGATTCTCAAGAAGAGGTGGTCCACACATTATAACCTTAAAATTATTTCCAAAATTGTGTGGTACTAGGTCTTCTTGGATCTCTTTTCACATAGGGTTTATAATACCTCCCATTCCACACAATATTCTCTAAAAAATATAAGCATAATGAACTTAAACCATGTGAAACCTAACCTGGGATTGTTTTTTGGGTACATGGCCTCTTTGGCCCCAATTCACATTGAGGTTTGAACTCTATGGATCAACACAAATACTCTTGGAGTATCACAATTTGGTCCAATATTTGAAACCTTAAATTGATATGAAACTTTTCTTTTGAACTCTATAGCCTTAAGTTAAGAGCCTTGGTCCAATCATCATGAACATAAACAGTGTGAAACTCATTTCAAATGTGTCAGTGTATTGTGAAGACTTCTTCTCCCCCTATTCATGTAAACTTTGAACTCTATAAAGCCACAGTTATCCTCGGGGAACACAAACCCCCATAGGATCCAAGCATCATTTCCTTAAACCGTGTGCTACTTGTATCGAAAAATCACATGGCACCAGGTATACTTTTCCCAATTCATGTTAGGTTACTACCCTATTACGACACACACAATTCTTTAAGACACACACCCATATATGGTCCATGAATTATGGACATAAACTATTTTCAAACTGATGTTCCAAACTCTAAATCCATAAACTAGTAGTTTTGATCTAATCACCATGACTTTAAATTGTGTGCAGTCATCCATACACATGCCCCTAAATATTTACCTATACGATATAACTAGAATGACCCTGAACTACCCAAAGAAAGAGGAAAACAATTCTGTCAGTTTGAAAAACCATAGAGTAAATCTAATATAACTTCGTACTTTCACCCACCAAGTCACTCTTTCAACTTTAGAAAATGAGAAGGAATGAATGGAAAGGTACAAATCTAGTGAGACTCATCATAAAGCCCTAGAAAAAGCCTAGTTTTTCTCACTGAACCCATTATTTCAGGAAAAAGTCTGGGAAAAACCTTAGATCCCCCTTCTTCATGATTTCCTCTATGAGGTACCACCTCTTTTGTTCCCTTTTCATTTACCACACTACCTCGATGATGTGGATTTCATTCACATCGGTTCACACATCTTGGTCACAAGGTGTTAAACTATACTACACAAATCCTAATCACATGATGTTAATATGTTTAATGAATTGTCCTTATCATATGATGTTAAAATATGTGTTCAACTTCCTTTAAAAAATATGTTAAAATAATTTCTTTCCATCCACATTGCATGATGTAAAACTACAAAATGTTTTAGGTCCTCACCCAAAGAGGACCTTTTCTCCCCATTGGTGCTGGTGACCTACTGTACCCCTCATGTTCCTTGATCATCTCTTGGTGACCAAGACATCACTACCCTTGGAAGGAACGTTTATATATTTCTAAAGTTTATACACCCAATAAATGTTCTCAAAACCATGGTGGTGTAATCCCAATATAACTTAGATTAATCCAAACATTCTATCAACTTCACCCCCATGCTTCGTATATTCCTTGATTTAGATACCCACCATATTACATGTTTGAATAGGACCCCTAATGGTGATGGTTCCTGACCATAATAGATCACCTTTCATCCAGGAAACACACCCTGAAGGAATTTTGATGACAAATTGACAAGTCTTATGTTTAAAACATGGTTAAAAGTTGACCTTCACTTGTATATCCTCATCCTTGGAAGTATGATAGAATAACAAATTTTTCGAACATGGTAAGTAGTCATACCCTATTAGCTTGTTTCTCCTCCTTGTATTCCAAGTCCTGGATGTACCGATTCACATCCCCCATATTCACATTTTCTCATGTAGAATCTATCACCCCCGACATTACCCTTCTCATGTACCTATACATGTTGGGAAAGAATGTTGACTATACATAGCCCCACTATCTAAACAAGGAATTCCTAGTCAAGAAACTACTGATGGTTGATGGGTATTCCAACCCCAATTGCTCGGCCCATGTCTAACACTCATGTTAGAAAGTGATTATCTATTTATTTCTTATATCTCACAATAATTGAAGGAATGGTGATGCTTGTGATAAGATACACTTCTCCTGACAAATGTGAGGAATGACAGGAGGACAACTCTGATTCTGAAAGCACTGATACAGAAACAGTTTTAAAAAGGCTTAAATCTATTCCTTCAAGAAGGGGGAGATTGAGAGGTTGAGGGCACGGTTATGGAAGGGTTGACTGGAATGCCCTTCAGGAAGAAGAAAGGAGGCTAAGTGAATGAATGTTGAAAAAGTTTGGTAAGTAGTTATTGATTTGGGGTTTTCCTTGTTTTCTAGTACTCTTCTCAGCTACTATCTTTTAATTTATTCTAATAATAGGCCCATCCTCCATCTTTCTCACAATAAGCATGAATCACATGGTATTATAGATATATAGTTGGTTTTAATTGTTAATGTGATTATTGTTAAAGAAAATAATCACACATGAAATTGAAAAAAGAACTTATATTACCATCATTAAGGAGGGTCATCCATAAGATGAAGCCTATCATTTATTATAATAGAAAGGAAAGTACCATAAAGTTTAGACTTAGAAATCGAGTGCTCTAGATAAAGCATCCATTATTGGGTATACTTTAGGGTCCATTATCGTTCAACCAGCTCTACTACTTATTCCTTGGTGGTAGTGTGAACCCCGTCATCTTGGGTCTGCACCCAGCCTTATTCAGCCCTGAACTCCACTATTAAGGATTCTACCTACACCACCTAAGCCTTGGATACCAATAAATACACCCTCAATTGGCTGATTATCTCTCATTTGGCATGATATATTATCTCATACTTTTACACTTTCCCTTCTAGTCAAGGAAGATCCTATTACACTACTTGGTAGTGCCTTGGTGCTTATAGACATATCCTTATACTTGGTAGAGTTGAATCCCCACCAATTTTCACATTCCCTATAAGAAATAAATTCCCAACCCAGAGCATGGTGACCATGAAATTCCACCATTCTAGTCCCCAGACTTTTGATCCAATGATAGAGAGATCCTGCTCAGATCATAAGATTAGATAATGGGGTATAGGTAATGAGATTACTCACACTTTTCCACACCCTGCACTAGAAAATATGATTCTTCTCATACAACTTAGATCTAGTGTCCTCAAAATACTCAAGTGACATAGGTTATTACTCTGTTAATTCTTCTAGCATGTCAATTATAGGGTCATACTTTGACATCCTCTCACATGGGATGTGATCCATATCTAGAGGGGGGGGGGGGGGGTCAACCTCATCTATCATGACTATCTCAAATATTTATTCAAGATGTTTTGTAGTATGGGAAGGATCATCTATAATAATTAACTTAGTAGTTTCCTCAAGTTTATCCATAGTATGGATAAATTATTGTATCATAGTATCCTCAACTACCCCTGTTATGGGTGAAACTTCAATCATCGCCACTAGTGGTTAAATCTCCAACATGGGGATCAATTTTATTCAGATGAAATTTTCATAGATTCAAACTAATGGATGATAATAAAACACAATAGAAGACTCAAAATATGAATATATACTAGCCAACAAGTTAGATATTTTCACTAGATGTTTTGCTGGAGAAGACATCACCAGAGTAACCAATGCCTTAGTAGTTAGAAGATGCTCTATAGCCAAACTTGTTGGATATTTTTCAAAAAAATAGACAAGTTAGAACTAGAATCAGAATGAAAAAACTAAAATTAAATAGGTATAGGAGAGGACTAGAAATTACCAGTGACACGTAAGGCTATTGTGTCCTCACCTCAGTCACATGAACCACCTCGATAATAGATAAATTCCCATTTGTAACCATAATATCGGAATAAGGTACCTCTACATCCCTTATAAGGTTTGGGGATTTATCATCCTCTATTAGGGGATCATCATTAATATCACACTCCTCCATACAATATGATTACTACCTTAGGCCAAAATGATGTAAGATGACAATTTCAATGGGTTAACAGCTGGCTAAAACCCACCAAACCTTGAAATTTACATCATTAGAAGTGAAGTCTCCTCCCCTGGGGGAGTCTTGGAAAGTCTCATTAACCTAAAACTCTATGTCCAAATCCTCTTCCCTAATTTAACTAATAGGTGACCAAACCTTGTAAAGGACTATAGGGGAAGGCATGTCCAATAACATCCTCAACCAGTAGGTTAGGGGTCATGCCACACCATGGGAGTGGATAATATATTCCAGATATGGTAGATATTGCACCACCTCATACTGGGGAGCATGGAAGCTAGCCTTGGCATGGATCAACCAAGGAATATGAGTCCCCTCATCCTGGAGATGTAGCCACATCACATGGAGAGAGTTAAACTATCAGAATATATCCCAACCCCTCTAGAAATATGGGAATATGACATCATTGGGAATATCTTCACATTCCAACCACTTCCCCAAATCCACGACATGCACCATTGGAAGTTTCTGTGAGGGTCCAACTTAATCTCATGGCCATTTTTCTTGGTGTATTGGTTCATCCACCATACCTACATCTATATTTCACCCTATGCATAACTGGGAACTGTTGTAGATGTATTTTCTACCCTCCCTTTTGGTCTATCAATTCTTATCATTCTCCACCTAGTGAAACATTCTCCTAACCTCATGGATATATGGAACTTTACTCTGAATACACCCAAATGAATGAGAGATTTAGTTAATCACTCATGTACACAATCTCCTAACTCCACACATACTCATGAGATATCCCATATGGATAATTTACTAGAGGTAACATATTCTTCCCAATGTAGTCCTCTCAGGAGAAAATAAACCATATTTTCTGAAGGATTGAAGGGTGGAACTTGATGCATACATCTATGTATAGATTCAGGGTTAGAATCTAGATGCTCAAAATTTCTTGGTGAATTGGTATGGGGTGTACGTTTTATAGACCACCCTTCAGTAGAATCTTTCCACTAGTACCCCACCTTGAAAGGATAAGAGGCATAACCACTATTCCACTATCCTCATTCCATCATACATAACCATACTCATTGGAAGGGGGGATGAGTGGAAGATGAAGCACTCCGATAGCCCTAATATCATAAGAATAATGACTTTCTATAGCTGTAGTGGGAGGATATTAGAAATATTCTTCATGGATGGCTAGAAGTCTATGTCAGGATGAGAGATCAGGTTCGGGTACTCATACCCCCCATGTGTGTAGTGACTCAGCCATAAAAATAGTGGAAGGGACCGAACACACAGAGGGGGTTTCTCCACTTTCAGATGTGCTAAAAAACCTTATACATCTTCACCAGCACCAACATGATGAAGTTGATATGTTGACCCACCACTAGAATCACTGTCATGATGAGTGTTCTTAGACACACCCCCATGTGTGAATCATGAACTAGGGGCATCCACCCATATATGAGTTTCATGATGAATACCATCAATCTAATCATAGGGGAAATGGTCTTCATGTTATACCCTCATAGGAACCAATGGATCACCTATTGGATCACCTAGTGGGAATTATCTTTCACATGTTGTGATACCTTAGTAAACTATAGGGGAGTACCTAGAATCCTCTAAGTGGGTTAATTCATAAAGTCGCTACACCAATGCTTGAAAGAGATATCCTTTATCTTAGGCTTGTACTGCTTATCCTATTTAACCAAGGGCAGAAGAGCCCTTTATATAACTGAAATCAACTTATAGTCCACCCAAAAGTTCTCAATAGGGATGAATTCATCATATCTTTTACCCTAAATAGGGATCCCAATAATCTGGTAGAGATCCCATAGGATTATTCTGACCTCACTGAGATGCAGATGAAAGGTATTGGTCCCCAGTGACCACCTTCCCAGAAACTCATTCATGATTTCTAGGTGATAGTAGATGCATAATTGTGAAGTACATGCTGCTTCATACAACCCCACTATATTTATCTTCACCTAAAATTCATCACATGATTGGCATAACTAGTATGATTAGGCTCACTCACCCATGAAGTTTCCACCCTGATACAGGTCCCAATCCTCGGTCCATCCTTAGAGATAGTCTGCTGGACCCACCTTGAAAATAATCTCTTTTTGAGGAGGGGAAATATCTGTAACAACTTATTCCCCATTGATTTTATTCACAAGGTTATATAGGGAGTAAGTTGTTATTGATGCATGGTCCTTGATTTAGTGACATGTGGGAGTTATTTTCCATTGATACAACCCCAACAAACTTTTGAACCAGTAGGAAGGGGCATCTCAGTTGGCATTGATGATAAAGACATCATCCCATAGTCTAAATCCATATAAAGGAAACTTATTTCATAAAGAAAAGTCCTTCTGATCCACCATAAGAAAATCAAAGACAGTGTCATGATTTGACATACTTTGGAAGATCTCTCTAATCATGATATTATTGACCATCTCCCTTGTTCTGGAAACACTAGTTTTAAATCCTTTTAAGGATATATAAAATAATTTAGGAATTTTTAGAGACTTATTCAGGGAAGTTGATTCTATAAGGTTAGAAGTTCATAAAATATAACCCTCACAAAAAATGCATGTTCCAATATTTTTTCATGAAAAGTTCATTTGCAGAAGTGAGAATGTTTTGCGAGCATTAATGATTGGAATCACGAAACACTAAAGAAAGTCATGATTTTCACAAAAAATAGAGGTATAACCAATATTAAGCAAAAATATCATGTCCCCCCATGGGGAGACTTTCTCTATTTTTAGGATAGGGTTTGATTTAAGTTTCAAAAATGAGATGCCCAAATTACCAATTTTTAGTGATTTATCCTCAAAATCTAACCCCCATCTCCCATATAGGCTCCCATTCTAGGGGGGGGGGGATTTTTGACCCCAAAAAATGTGTTGTAGGAAATATTGAGGAATACACAAAAAATTCTAGGTGAATATAGACTAAAAAGGGATCAAAATCCACCCAAGGGTTTGAATTTGTGAAGGTCAAATTCTTTTTGAAGTGATAAAGGTTCTCAATGGTTGTTGGAGTGACACATAAGTTTATCTTAAGTGAATATGGTAAGTTTTGTTCATTTTATATCTCTCTGCGGAGGTCATCAGTGTACTATGAAGGTTTATCTTACATGAAAATGGTAACTTTCACAAAATTCATGTCTCCACCTCTATAAAACCTATAAATACCTCCTTTCACCTGAAATTTAAGGGGTAAAAAACTTTGGACCTCCCCTAGAATCATTGAATTCAAAAAAATTCATCCTTAAAAAACTAAAGTAGAGATGGATTCCTATAGAAATCCATATTTCATGAACAACCTCCCATGATTACCTAAAAATCCAAGTCCATGGACTAAAATTGGAATTTTTATTGAAAAATAAATTAAACTGAGTACATAGTACATGAAAGAATTTACGGGGGCTAAAAAAATGTAAAACAAGAACATTTATAATGATATTTTACATAACCTACATAGGGATGGATCCAGTGTTGGAGAAACATATATGAGAGGTATTCTAAGAAACTCTATATGTAAATAAATTAGTTTATTTATTTCCTTCTAGATAGGTATGAGAGATAATAACATTTCTCTGGGACATTCTTCTACACTTGAGAACAAAATATGATATAATCCCAGGGGAGGAGATGCTCCCATTAATCATGTTAAATAGAACCTAATAATCTATTTCAATGATCTCAAGAGAGATGTTCCTCATACTGAACAATTTAAGACCTATGAGTATAGAATTGGACTCCACCACATCGAGATGGAATCAATAGAAAGCTTTATAAACATCAATGAAATATATAATGAAGGATTGGACTAAAAATGAGTTAAAAGGAGGAATCCATGGAAGGAGTAAATGACATGCCATCATCCCATTTTGATCAAGGGGATAACATAACCAACCACGGTGGTATAGGACACCCAACTTTAGAAAGAATGAATGTGGGGAAAAGAAAAAGCACATCGTCACCCTGATGCGCACCCTAATGAAAAGTGTCAGAAAACAAGGATTATTAAGGTATGATTTGATATTGAGTGAGATGGTTTTGTGGTAGTTTCATAGGATGGTTAAGAGGGAATCATGAATTCCTTACGGTGAAGTGCCTTGTATTGTAATTAGAGAGAATGTCTTAGTTGGAGTGAGTTGGGACATCAACATAGCTTACTAGGTTCTCTATAGGAGATATGTTTTATTTCACTGGGTGTGATTAGAAAATTTGAGGGTGTGGTAGAGGGATACTAGGATAAGGTTTTTTTTGGATCCATGGGTGTAGTTTTGTGTGACCTTAGAGGCTAGAGTGTGTTGTTAATTGGTGGTAATGGCCATGGGTTGGTGGAATCGGGTAATGTTTGTTTTAGGGTAACTTGACTAAAGGATCTAGGGCACAAAAAAAGTAGTTGGGAGAATTCCTAACAATATTTTTTTCCAGTTTCAATGAATAAAATCATTTTAAATTGACAAATAAACTCCATATTCTTCATATAGAAGCTCTTTTTTCTTATAATTTACAATTAATTTAAAAGTAATACTTACCTTAATATGAAAATTATTTTAGATTGTTGATAAATCTGGTATACTCTCTTTTCGAATCGTCATTATAGAGAAGAATCAAACTATAAATCCCCTAGTAGTATCCATAAATTCTCTACAAATCTCAGATTATTGTTTTTGGTATTTCGAGTTCTAATGTGGAGAAATGAAATAAATTATTTAATTTTATATTGATCACAATAATTAATATTTTATTCTTGAAATATTTCTATCTAATTCTATTAGTATTTAGAGGGAGGAGAAATATTATTTATCATTATTGAGAGAGTTTGTAGTGACTCGAATTTTGACTCGTAAAAATTTGTAATATTTCTAGGAATATTTCCAAAGTGAGGCACTGAGTCGGTGTGGGATTCTGAAGCACGGAATGCCTCAGAGAAGTGATTTTAAAAATATTAAATATATTTTTTCATGAACACATAGTTTCTCATGAAATGGAAAATAATTCCTTAGTAGAGTCTTCGATCATAATTCTGAGATCACGGTTGATTTCAGAACATCATGTTTACCCTAAGTGTGACATAAAGATATCCGCACTGGGTGCGCAAGCAAGGGCGAGTTGGAAGGATATTGTGTGGTTAGATTATTAATTAAATAAATATTTAATTAATAAAACTGACCTAAATACCTCCACCCTATCAAGTTGATGCATATAAATCAATAAGAGAAGCCCCATCATCTCCCCATTTTTTGAAATATGGAAACCAATACAAATAGAAGTGACGAAGTGCTGCCAGTCTCCATTCTTGGTGTCGATGGTCATCAGATCAAGGAGCAACACGATCCTGGCATCATTCTACACCCAAATATTCATAGTTTTTCAATAAAGGTATGAGGAATTGAGTTTTTTTCCCAATCCCATCATTATGCTTTGTTTTAATGTTCTCGATCCCTATTATGAATGCTTGAGATCTCTTATAGGTTGATCTATAGGTTTCAGAAAAAAACAGGGTGAATCAGGTGAACCGCAAGGTAATTTATGACTAGAATTACCGTCTACATGGAATATA
The DNA here is from genome assembly GCA_963277665.1 of Viscum album. Lineage (NCBI taxonomy): Eukaryota > Viridiplantae > Streptophyta > Magnoliopsida > Santalales > Viscaceae > Viscum > Viscum album. The sequence continues at coordinate 1,191,123,616 of OY728130.1, read as the reverse complement.
GTTCAGTAGACACACCATGTGTACTTTCTAGTTGGGGAAGAAGATGAATTTTGGGGACTTCATGTAGTGTACTGGGGTTATATTTCATGTAGTTACCCCATGTCTTGTGTCCAGAGGACATGGCTAGGGTAGCCATGTAATAGTACTTGGACGTGTAGAACTACATGACCAAAGTACATGGACATGAGGTTCCATACATGGGAATAAGAAAACCAGAAATCTAGGCGTCTATTTAACGTAAAAATTCCCTGTAGAATGAGATGCATGACGTGTGAGGGATATGACTAGTCGGGCTGTGTTAAAGGAAAATATGACCAGGGGCCGAGTGAGGTAGAACATGCCATATATGGGTTGTACACACTATATATACCTACATTGTAAAGCCAAGACATGTGAATGATAGACATGAATAGGTTATTGGGTATGTTCACATGCCATGTGGGCCCTAGTGCATGACATATACTTATTTGGGACCATATTGATATCTTCTTCCTTACATATTTCCTTCTAGGGAACTCAAATTTAGGCTTGTGAGTAGCCTATCATGAGAAGTTTTCCATGTAGAACGTGATGCTGGTCTTGATTTCAGAATTCAAGATATGGTGTGTCATTGTTGAAGCACGATGCAATAACAATAATGCTTAACCTTGGGTAGTGATAAAGGTGGATCACTGGGTTGACACCAGGGTTGGTACCCTTCCCTTTTGACTTAGGATGTGGGTCCCCTAGACTATCTAAGCTGGTAGAGCAGTGCTACCCTATTGTATCAGGGAGCAGGTCACCTACCAGTGGTTGTGATGTGATGTGAGTTATGATAAGTGTGATGAAAATTTTAGTGGCGCTTGGCTGGTGCTGGAGATCAGTTTTGTTATTAAAGAGAGATGCTGAGACTAGTAGTGTAACCCCCCGACCCCAGTTACCCAGAGTCGGTGCATTATTACATAACATTGGCATGATCACAAGAAATATCAAGTCTCTAAATACCGATTAGTTTAGTAGCCTTGGAATAACTAGATACATTCATAAAGTTTACATTACATCATAAAATGAAAACTACAACATTATAGTCTCCATAGTCCACACTCTTATCCGCTCATACTATCCCTGTAGGTCATTCATAAAATAATTCTTCACATCCTGGGAAAAATAAAACATAGAAAGGGGTGAGCTAAAATGCCCAGTAAGGATAACAATATAGCGTAAACTTTCATAAATAGGAATAAACATTTAAGGCAATGTATAACTAAAACAAAAGCCTTTTAAACTTGAAGTTCAACATAATATGGCAGAAATAAAATGAAATAATGCCATTTACATATTCACATGGATATTATACTAATAGAATAATCACATGAAATATCAATAACCACTTTTATAATGAAGGAATGCATAATGCCAGACTATTATAACCATGTAGCCAAGGCCTCGTGCCAAGACTACGAATAATAGTTTGTCAAGGCCTCGTGCCAAGACACTAGTTTGTCTCATGAGACCTATCAATGCATCGAGGAGCTATAGCGGGCTCCACCCGTCACTTAATAAGTCCAATTCATTCCTCATATTAAAAGTTTTAAACATAACATAAACATTCGTATTAAAACTATCATACAAAATGTCAATACTTTATCCACAAACCATGAATGGTATAAAAATAGTACATCCACAGTCAAACATAACTCATTCGATACAATATGGAATATTGTATTGTATCAAATTAACCTCAATCGAGAATGATGAATGATATTGACATAGATGAAAATAATCATCAAAAAAATTAGAGTGAAATATACCCCTTTTTCTTGAAATCATTTAAAAGTCACACTATTTGTCAAGAATCCATTTAAAATAGATTTTAGAATCAAAGTGTACCATACCACTTTGAAACTTTTAAAATGAGTTTTAATTTTAAAACTTTAATTTCCATATAAATAAATCCATAAAACCATTTTTAAAACATGGACATTAATGAGAAAGATTTAGAAGAATAAGTCTTTAAAACAATGAAAAATGGTATTTTAGTTAGAGTTTCTAACCAAAACAGAGACACTTGAATAAAAATAATTGAGGTAATAAAAACTTTTTAATATCATGAGAATAGAGGGATTCATGATATACTATGTCAAAGTACATTATATACACCACATAGAAGTGATTTGGTGTATAACAACAAAGAAGTCTCAATGGAATGTAAATTGAGATGAAATCTCTCCTAAAGGCTGTATCCTTAGGTTAAGGATAAATCAACGAAATAATTATGAGTGAAAATTATAAATACACTAAATATGATTGGATATTCAGTTTAAAACAATCAAATTACATTCACACATATTCTTGTAAAAACAACACCAATGAATTGGATGTTTAACTCAACAAATCGAGATTGAGTAAAAATTACTCTTATCAAGCTCATACCGATGACTTGAGAATTTATCAATGGAGTGATTATGTGTATAAATATTATATCCATATAAAGGGGATTGGAAATTATGACATAATAAAATGAATAGTGATTCCACACATAATCTTGGAGTAAAATAATCAATGAAGTATGCCTAAAGACGAATACAACCATGAAAGAAGGATCATACAATGATGATGTAAACACCCATAAATTAAATTATATTTCACAATGAATACAATTATGGGCAGTACACATACACCACATGCAATAAATAAGTAGTGAACAATGGAATTCTCACGAAATTAAGAGTGAGATAAGAAACCCCTTACTTTGTACTTTTTCCTTGGTCGATGGTAGGTTAACCTCCTGTATAATGGTAAAATAATTGTTATTTAATTATACAAGAATCATTTACATTAATATGATATCATATATGATCTTTTAACATTGATTTGTTAATAATATCTTAGTATTATCGTCATTTCGGCTGTTAACTTACTCATTTTCCTTTATATTCTTTGTTACGTAAGCCGTGTTTGTTATGGATAGGTTGTATCTTATTCATATCCAGAATTATATCAAGTCCTTAAACATTATTTTTAATCATCAAATTATAATTATACTTGAATGGATACGATGGAGAATGAATCTCATCGCGTTCGTGGAGATGGTAGTCTGTACGTACGCACGAGCGACAATATCATTCTTTTGATGTTAAAATAATATATAATTGGATGGTATATCATATAGACAGAATAATTATCATTTTATATTTATTATTTAAATGAATTACACATAATTATTATACCCATCCAAATAATAATTTATTGAATGACAATTACACCACGCCGTGGAGACGGTAAGCCGTACGTACGAACGTATGGTGACATGCCATTCAAAGGATGGATAGAATACTGAATATGGTTGTACCATATTTATAATAACATAAAATTATATAGAAGATACTGGTGTTATTATTTTAGAATATAAATAACAAAGAAAGAAGAAGTTGAAGAAGAAAGGAACTTGAAAGAGGGCGGTGAAAACATTACCTCTTCTTCGGGTTGTTCCTTTTGATTTGATCAAAAGGGCTCCTTAGGTTGGCTTTATGATTAAAATAAGGACTCTAGGTTGTATTGAGGGAAGTTGAGAGAGTATTTGGGCAGGGTTTGTCCGAGCCAAAAGTCTTTGAATGTGTGAATTAGTGAGAAGGGGGGGGGGGGTGCCCTTTTATAAGAGGGGTGAGGGGCACCTTTGGAAAAGCTAAAAATATTATTTTATAATAAATTCATATTCCATTTCTAATGGCTCAAAAGTGTATTATTTAAAGGTTAAGGTGGGTATGGGTCGCAAACCACTCAACCAATAGAATTTAGACAGGTTTGGGTTATTATATTAACCTTATCTTTAAGTATTAACTCTTAGTTAATTAGTTTCACTTTTACAATGTCTCTTTGTATTTTTATATTATATGGTTAATAAACTTACTATATCCATCCAAGAGACCCCCAAGTGGTCCATTAATGATACACCTATCATGATATAAGTCTCTTGGCCGAACCTTAGAGTTTAAGGAATTGAATATAAATTAATAATATAATATTTGTTTTAAAAACTCATTTATGTCAATTTTGACATTATTGGGTATTTTGTTTTTGATAAATTCATAACAACATTATTACTTCGAACACAATTTATATAATAAATCCTAATATGTCATATTAACATATAAAATTAGTGGAATTTATAAAAATTCTCAAATTACATTTATTTTGATATTTATAATATCAATTATTTTAATATTTCATTAATTAGGTAATTACTGCATCACCATTGTGTCATAAATAAATCAAATTATTTAATGTCTAAAAATTAGAAATAAAATACCATTATGTAGGAAAGATTTTTAGATTTCTAATTAATATTTAATGTATAATTTATCTTATGTATTACCCTATATTAAAAATTCTTTAGTAAATAAACTTTGATTTTAACTCTTTTAACTCTTCTTTGAATTAAATAATAATAAATTTCCTAATCTAATACAAGTGGACCTAAATGATAATATTTTACTCCTAAGGTTGTTTTTGGTCGAGATACACTTGTCCAATAGAATTAGGACATGTTTTAGGGTAATATTAATATCAGTTTTACCCTTAATTACCTTATTTACTTTTAATCGTGGCAAATAAAAGTTAAAAGTTACTATTCACCAAAAAATATTTTCATCTCATTGAACCAAATTTTACTCCTTGATATTAATCATGTCTCTCGGATTTTCGAAATTCCAGTCATAGAAGTTGTAAAATTATGTTTTATGAAAAATTCAGTTTTTTAACTACCACTTAGTGGTTTCACTATTCATCAAAAATGAAAGTTTTCAGAAAAATACCAAAAATTAGGCCTAAGATATATTTGATATTATGAATTCAAAAATGATTTCTATTTTACCAAATTCAAAACATATCAGTTGCATTAATTAATTTAAAAATTAATTCCCGTCGTCAAAACAAATAGCATGTTTTTTAAGAGATAATAACTATCAAAAGATTGACACTTGTTTATGTCTGGTTTAAATGTGAAATTACATCCAATGACCAACATTGTATTAAATGGTAAAAATATATTCTAAATATACTTTAAAACCACTCAAATTAATAATTTATCACTATTAATTATTTCGATTAAAAAATTTGTTTTTAATTAAAATTTAGTAATCTTCACTATTCATCAAAATATGAAAGTCATCCAAAAAGTACCAAAATTTCACCCTAGGATAATTTCGATATTCCAAATACTAAAATGAAGTCCATTTTGAAAGATAAAATGTATAAAATTTCAAAAAGTAGGTATTACTATTCATAATGGCTAGTTTGATTGGTTGTGGTGTGTTAGAACTTGAAGTTACGTACAACACACACTACTGTATTATTCAGAGAGAAGCGTACCGTGGAAGCTTGGGGTGTAATATTCTCCCCTCCTTCATTAAATTGCATCCTCGCAATTTTTAAAATTAGGCTTGGGAATATAAGGGAAAGTCCCACATCGGAAAGAGAGTCAACAAAACTATCACTTTAAAAGAAAGAAAGAGAAGTACAAAGGTCGCCCGAGATAACCCATACTAGGATTACATGTAGGAAAACACGGATATGGACGATGAACTAAGTGTTAAGTTATGATAGAGAGGGATAGAAAACATGATTAGGAGAAAGTTAACAATAAGATAATCACAAACTTGTGTTGGGACAAACGTTCATTAGTCTCCCAGTAGGAAAAGTAAACGGACAACATTTTTTGTTTTAAATTACATTACATAAGGACGAGGAATTCATTTATGATATTGACTAAGAACATAAAGAGATATACTTACTTTTTAAGTAGAGTTTCATTATTTAATAAATTTTTACCACTAACTCATTTTTTTTGAACGATGAGTATTCAAGAAGACTTGGTCACAATGGAAGAGCTAGAATAAACTTCTATAGAAATACATGATCCATGTAGGATAAACTATATATTTACCTTGTCTTTAGAGATTAATCAAAACCAAAATGGTTAGTATAATATCTGATGATCCCCCAAATAGATATTCCATTAGAGAAAAAAAACACTAATCTTAATTTCAAAAATTAAACCATCAATACCCCAAAGTTAAATAAATACCATTCAATAATCAATTGTCCTTAAAATCCTTCAATATAATCCAAACTAATATTGAAACCCAAAACTTATAAGAATGTAGTCTTCCACGTTAAATTTTATCTCCAAATGACATTAATTACTCTTAAATTCACATACTTAAAAGTAATTAACCTAATCATTTACATAAATAACCCAAATCACTATAAATCCACAATAAAAACATAGATAAAAATCCACCATTACTCCTCAAATGAAATCCCATACTATTATATTTTCCTTGGGCATATAGTGTTCACAACAAAGTGAACAACTTCCAAAATAACATTTATCACTTAATCACCAAATCATTTTCCTATATTAAGGGTATTCATTTGATATGACATAAGATCCCAAATCAAATTATTATTGATCAATAAAATCATTTAACTAAAAATAATAGTCACACTAACCAGGGAATTCACGTAGTCCAGTGGTAGGCGATAAATCCCAATCGCAATTTGGTTGTGGGTTTGATTCCCACAGCTTTGTCCGACATGACGGGTTTTCACATAGTCTACGTGTTGTCCTTTTTCAAAAACTATATTTTATAACATTACCAAAATGAGATAAATTCCTCAAAATAACCATAACATAATTTTACAACAAATCTTATCTCATACCTTTCATTTTCATCCCAAATTATAATAACTTATAATTGCCTCAAACCCAACGATCATATAAAACCAAATGGTTATTTATAACTATATCCACAAGAGAAAAGATAATTATTCCTCAAATATCATTCTCACATGGAAAATTGCAGGGTTAAAAAAATACAAGAGAAAATTATTCCAATGTAAACCCATCAACAAGGATCACTGATACTTTTTAAACATTTCCCCAACCATTTATTTCCACATAGATTTTTCTTTGACCAAGAAAATATCCTATAGAATAGGGCATTCACTCGGGTAATGGCCAGGTCCCCTACATTTACGGAAAATGACTGTAAATGGATTCTTGGGACAATTTTTATCTTCTTCTATAATAATCTTCATTTTTCTTCAGAAATTATTCACTTTATGTCCTTCCTTCCCACACGTAAAGAATTTCTTGGTCCCATTGAGACACTTTTCTGGGTGGCTCCTTCCACATTTTCTGCATAATAGAAATTGAGGATTCCTTTCTCCATGGTCTCTACTGCTGGAGATCTTATCATTAATATTCTTTCTCTTCTTTGTTGAGTCTGGGAATTGGTTAATATATATATTTTTGATCATATTTTTGGAAAATTGAATTGGCATGAAGACGATATCTTTTATGCCTATCAACATTCCATTTTGTTGCTCATTACCACCACCGTTCCCACCTTGCACATCATTCTCAAAGTCACTATGACTTCCTTGGAATATATCCATTGACTAAAACTAGAAAGCATTGTGTGAGTAATAGTAGTCATAAAATCATTTAGAGAATATCATGTCACCATTTTCTTAATTTGAAACAAATTAGGATTAACCAAGGTCATTTACTATCAACTTATATATAATATTTCAAATCAGTTTGTAAAGAAAATGTAAATTATCCTAAGCATATCCCCCAGGAGTGTCGTAACCAAGAGTGCAGCAAGGCCCGTTGTTGTGCACCAGTTCCCGTTCGAGTCTAGCTCAAAGCGGTGTTTTCGGGTTTTAACCCTAGGTACATCTGTGCCAGAGCCACCTCTACCTGCTCGTATCCAGACAGGGATGTATTGCTTGGAAAACTCACAAAATATCCACAATATCAAAATTCTAGGAAGTTCTTCTATACTAATCCTCAAAGTTCATCTTAGGTCTACGTGCTCTAATCAGAGTTTATCTAAATCTAGCTTCCAAGGTTTGTACTAAACTTCCTCTGATACCAACTGTAATTCCCCGAACCCAGTTACCCAGAGTCGGTGAATTATTACATAACATTGGCATGATCACAAGAAATATCAAGTGTCGAAATATCTATTAGTTTAACAGACTTGGAATAACTAGATTAATTCATAAAGTTTACATTACATCATAAAATGAAAACTACAAAATTATAGTCTCCATAGTCCATACTCTTATCCCCTCATACTATCCCTGCTGGTCATTCATAAAATACTTCTTCACATCCTGGGAAAAATAAAACATAGAAAGGGGTGAGATCAAATGCCCAGTAAGGATAACAATATACGAAAACTTTCATAAATAGGAATAAACATTTAAGGCAATGTATAACTGAAACAAAAGCCTTTTAAACTTGAACTTTAACATAATATGGAAGAAATAAAATGAAATAATTCCATTTACTTATTCACATGGATATTCTACTAATCGAATAATTACATAAAATATCAACAACCACTTTCATAATGACGGAATGTATAATGCCATACTATCATAACCACGTAGCCAAGGCCTCGTTCCAAGACTACAAATAATATTTTGTCAAGGCCTCGTGCCAAGACACTAGTTTGTCTCATGAGACCTACCGATGCATCGAGGAGCTATAGAAGGCTCCACCCGTCACTTACTAAGTCCAATGTATTCCTCTTATTAAAATTTTTAAACATAACATAAACATTCATATTAAAACTAGAATATGAAATTTCAATACTTTATCCACAAACCATGAACGGTATAAAAATAGCACATCCACAATCAAACATAACTCATTTGATACAATATGGAAGATTGTATTGTATCATATTAACCTCAATCGAGAATGATGAAGGATATTGACATAGATGAAAATAATCATCAAAACAATTAGAGTGAAATATCTCCCTTTTTCTTGAAATCATTTAAAAGTCACACTATTTGTCAAGAATCCATTTAAAATAGATTTTAGAATCAAAGTGTCCCATACCAATTTGAAACTTTTAAAATGAGTTTTAATGTTAAAACTTTAATGTCCATATAAATAAATCCTTAAAACCATTTTTAAAACATGGACATTAATGAGAAATATTTAGAAGAACAAGTCTTTAAAACAATTAAAAATGGTATTTTAGTTAGAGTTTCTAACCAAAAGAGAGACACTTGTATACAAATAATTAGGGTAATAAAAACTTTGTAATATCATGAGAATAAAGAGATTCATGATATACTATGTCAAAGTACATTATATACACCGCATAAAAGTGATTTGGTGTATAACAACAAAGAAGTCTCAATGGAATGTAAATTGAGATGAAATCTTTCATAAAGGCTGTATCCCTAGGTTAAGGATAAATCAACGACATAATTATGAGTGACAATTATAAATACACTCAATATGATTGGATATTCAGTGTAAAACAATCAAAGGACATTCACACATATTCTTGTAAAAACAACACCAATGAATTGGATGTTTAACTCAACAAATCGAGATTGAGTAAAAATTACTCTTATTAAGCTCATACCGATGACTTGAGAATTTATCAATGGAGTGATTATGTGTATAAAAATTATATCCACAGAAAGAGGAGTGGAAATTATGACATAATCAAATGAATAGTGATTCCACACATAATATTGGAGTAAAATAATCAATGAACTATGCCTAAAGCCGAATGAGTGCAAATTGAAATTTCAAATTCCCTTATCGATTAGGTAACTTAAGAAACATAAAACCATGAAATAAGGATCATACAACGATGATGTAAATACCCATAAATTAAATTATATTACACAATGAACACAATTATGGGTAGTACACATACACCACATGCAATAAATAAGTGGTGAACAATGGAATTCTCACGAAATTAAGAGTGAGATAAGAAACCCCTTACTTTGTACTTTTTCCTTGGTAGATGGTAGGTTAACCTCCTTTATAATGGTAAAATAATTTTTATTTAATTATACAAGAATAATTTACATTAATATGATATCATATATGATCTTTTAACATTTATTTGTTAATAATATCTTAGTATTATCGCCATTTCAGCTGTTAACTTACTCGTTTTCCTTTATATTCTTTGTTATGTAAGCCTTGTTTGTTATGGATAGGTTGTATATTATTCATATCCAGAATTATATCAAGTCCTTAAAAATTATTTTTAATCATAAAATGAGAATTATACTTGAATGGATACGATGGAGAATGAATCTCATCACGTTCGTGGAGACGGTCGTCCGTACGTACGCACGAGCGACAATATCATTCTTTTGATGTTAAAATAATATATAATTGGATGTTATATCATATAGAAACAATACTTATCATGTTATATTTATTATTTACATGAATTACACATCATTATTATACCCATCGAAATAATAATTTATTTAATGACAATTACACCACGACGTGGAGACGGTAAGTCGTACGTACGCACGTATGGTGACATGCCATTCAAAGGAAGGATAGAATACTGAATATGGTTGTACCATATATATAATAACATCACAGTATATATAAGATACTGGAGTTATTATTTTAGAATAGAAATAACAAAGAAAGAAGAAGTTGAAGAAGAAAGTAACTTGAAAGAGGGTGGTGAAAACATTACCTCTTCTTCGGGTTCTTCCTTTTGATTTGATCAAAAGGGCTCCTTAAGTTGGCTTTATGATCAAACTAAGGCCTCTAGGTTGTAGTGATGGAAGTTGAGAGAGTATTTGGGCAGGGTTTGTCCAAGACAAAAGTCTTTTAATGTGTGAATTAGTGAGAAGGGGGGTGACCTTTTATAAGAGGGGTGAGGGGCACCTTTGGAAAAGCTAAACATATTATTTTATAATAAATTCATATTCGATTTCTAATGGATCAAAAGTGTATTATTTAAATGTTAAGGTGGGTATGGGTCGAAAACCACTCAACAAATAGAATTTAGACAGGTTTGGGTCATTATATTAACCTTATCTTTAAGTATTAACTCTTAGTTAATTAGTTTCACTTTTACAATGTCTCTTTGTATTTTTATATTATATGGTTAATAAACTTACTATATACATCCAAGTGACCCCCAAGTGGTCCATTAATGATACACCTATCATGATATAAGTATCTTGGACGAACCTTAGATTATTATGAATTGAATATAAATTAATAATATAATATTTGTTTTAAAAACTCCTTTATGTCAATTTTGACACTATTGGGTATTTTGTTTTTGATAAATTCATAACAACATTATTACTTCGAACACAATTTATATAATAAATCCTAATATGTCATATTAACCTAGAAAATTAGTGGAATTCATAAAAAGTCTCAAATTACATTTATTTTGATATTTATAATATCAATTATTTTAATATTTCATTAATTAGGTAATTACTGCATCACCATTGTGTCATAAATAAATTAAATTATTTAATGTATAAAAATTATAAATAAAATACCATTATTCAGGAAAGCTTTTTATCTTTCTAATGAATATTTACAATATAATTTATCTTATGCATAACCCTATATTAAAAATGCTTTATTAATAAACTTTGATTTTAACTCTTTTAACTCTTCTTTGAATTAAATAATAATAAATGTCCTAATCTAATACAAGTGGACCTAAATGATAATAGTTTATTCCTAAGGTTGGTATTGGTCGAGATACACTTGTACAATAGAATTAGGACATGTTTTAGGGTAATATTAATATAATTTTTACCCTTAATTACCCTATTTACTTTTAATCGTGGTAAATAAAAGTAAAAAGTTACTATTCACCAAAAATTATTTTCATCTCATTGAACCACATTTTACTCCTTGATATTAACCGTGTCTCTCGGATTTTCGAAATTCCACTCACAGAAGCAGTAAAATTAAGTTTTATGAAAAATTCAGTTTTTTAACTACCACTTAGTGGTTTCACTATTCATCAAAAATGAAAGTTTCCAGAAAAATACAAACAATTAGGCCTAAGCTATATTTGATATTATGAATTCAAAAATGATGTATATTTTACCAAATTAAAAACATATCAGTTTCATTAATTAATTTAAAAATTAATTCCCGTCATCAAAACAAATAGCATGTTTTTTTAAGAGATAATAACTATCAAAAGATTGACACTTGTTTATGTCTGGTTTAAATGTTAAATTATATCCAATGACCAACATTGTATTAAATGGTAAAAATATATTCTAAATATACATTAAAACCACTCAAATTAATAATTTATCACTATTAATTATTTAGATTAAAAAATTTGTTTTTAATTAAAATTTAGTAATATTCACTATTCATCAAAATATGAAAGTTATCCGAAAAGTACCAAAATTTCACCCTAGGCTAATTTCGATATTCCGAATCCAAAAATTAAGTCCATTTTGAAAGATAAAATGTATAAAATTTTAAAAATTAGGTATGACTATTCATAACAGCTAGTTTGATTGGTTGTGGTGTGTTAGAACTTGAAGTTACGTACAACACACGCTACTATATTATTCAGAGAGAAGCGTACTGTGGAAGCTTGGGGTGTTACATTCTCCCCTCCTTCAATAAATTGCGTCCTCACAATTTTTAAAATTGGGCTTGGGAATATAATGGAAAGTCCCACATCGGAAAAAGAGTCAATAAAACTATCACTTTAAAAGAAAGAAAGAGAAGTACAAAGGTCACCTGAGATAACCCATATTAGGATTCCATGAAGGAAAACATGGATATGGATGATAAAATAAGTGTTAAGTTCTGATATAGAGGGATAAAAAACATGATTAGGAGAAAGTTAACAATAAGATAATCACAAACTTGTGTTGGGACAAACAGTCATTAGTCTCCCAATAGGAAAAGTAAACAGACAAATTTTTTTGTTTTGAATTAAATTACATAAGGACGAGGAATTCATTTATGATATTGACTAAGAACATAAAGAGATATACTTACTTTTTAAGTAGAGTTTCATTCTTTAATAAATTTTTACCACTAACTCATTATTTTTGAGCAATGAGTATTCAAGAAGACTAGGTCACAATGGAAGAGCTAGAATAAACTTCTATAGAAATACATGATCCACGTAGGATAAACTATATATTTACATTGTCTTTAGAGATTAATCAAAACCAAAATGGTTAGTATAATATCTGATGATCCCCCAAATGGATATTCCATTAGAGAAAAAAACACTAATCTTAATTTCTAAAATTAAACCATCAATACCTCAAAGTTAAATAAATACCATTCAATAATCAATTGTCCTTAAAATCCTTTAATATAATCAAAACTAATATTGAAACCCAAAACTTATAAGAATATAGTCTTCCACGTTAAATTGTATCTCCAAATGACATTAATTACTCTTAAAGTCACATACTTAAAAGTAATTAACCTAATCATTTCCATAAATAACCCAAATCACTATAAATCCACAATAAAAACATAGATAAAAATCCACCATTACTCCTCATATGAAATCACATACTATTATATTTTCCTTGGGCATATAGTGTTCACAAAAAAGTTAACAACTTCCAAAATAACATTTATCACTTAATCACCAAATCATTTTTCTATATTAAGGGTATTCATTTGATAAGACATAAGATCCAAAATCAAATTGTTATTGATCAATAAAATCATTTAACTAAAAATAATAGTCACACTAACCAGTGACTTCACGTAGTCCAGTGGTAGGTGATAAATCCCAATCGCACTTTGGTTTTGGGTTCGATTCCTACAGCTTTTTCCGACGTGATGGGTTTTCACATGGTCTGTGTGTTGTTATTTTTCAAAAACTATATTTTATAACATTACTAAAATGAGATAAATTCATCAAAATAACCATAAAATAATTTAACCACAAATCTTATCTCATACCTTGCATTTTCATCCCAAATTATAATAACTTATAATTGCCTCAAACCCAATGATCATATAAAACCAAATGGTTATTTATAACTATATCCACTAGAGAAAATATAATTCTTCCTCAAATATCATTATCACATGGAAAACTATAGGGTTAAAAAAATACAAGAGAAAATTATTCCAAAGTAAACCCATCAACAAGGAGCACTAATACTTTTTAAACATTTCTCCAACCATTTATTTCCACATAACTTCTTCTTTGACCAAGAAAATATCCTATAGAATAGGGAATTCACTCGGGTAATGTCCAGGTCCCCTACATTTACGTTAAATGACTGTAAATGGATTCTTGGGACCATTTTTATCTTCTTCCATAGTAATCTTCATTTTTCTTCAGAAATTCTTCACTTTATGTCCTTCCTTCCCACACGTAAAGCATTTCTTGGTCCCATTGAGACACTTTCCTGGGTGTCTCCTTCCACATTTCCTGCATGATGGAAATTGAGGATTCCTTTCTCCATGGTCTCCACTGCTGGAGCTCTTATCATTAATCACCTTTCTCTTCTTTGTTGAGTCCGGGAATTGGTTAATATATATATTTTTGATCATATTTTTGGAAAATTGATTTGGCATGAAGACGATATCTTTTACACCTATCAACATTCCATTTTACTGCTCATTTCCACCACCGTTCTCACCTTGTACATCATTCTCAAAGTCACTATGACTTCCTTGGAATCCAGCCATTAACTAAAACCAGAACGCATTGTGTGAGTAAGAGTAGTCATAAAATCATTTAGAGAATATCATGTCACCATATTCTTAATTTGAAACACATTAGGATTAACCAAGGTCATTTAATCTCAACTTATATATAATATTTCAAATCGGTTTGTAAAGAAAATGTAAATTATCCTAAGCATATCCCCTGGGAGTGTCGTAACCAAGAGTGAAGCAAGGACCGTTGTCGTGCACTAGTTCCTGTTCGAGTCTAGCTCAAAGCGGTGTTTTCAAGTTTTACCCCTAGGTACATCTGTTCCAGAGACGCCTCTACCTTCTCGTATCTTGACAAGGATGTATTTCTCAGAAAACTCACAAAATGTCCACAATACCAAAATTCTAGGAAGTTCTTCTATACTAATCCTCAAAGTTCATCTTAGGTCTACGTGCTCTAATCAGAGTTTATCTAAATATAGCTTCCAAGGTTTGTACTAAACTTCCTCTGATACCAACTGTAATGCCCTGACCCCAGTTACCCAGAGCCAGTGCATTATTACATAACATTGGCATGATCACAAGAAATATCAAGTCTGGAAATACCGATTAGTTTAGTAGCCTTTTAATAACTAGATACATTCATAAAGTTTACATTACATCATAAAATGAAAAAATACAACATTATAGTCTCCATAGTGCACACTCTTATCCCCTCATACTATCCCTACAGTTCATTCATAAAATAATTCTTCACATCCTGGGAAAAATAAAACATAGAAAGGGGTGAGCTCAAATGCCCAGTAAGGATAAAAATATAGCAAAAACTTTCATAAATAGGAATAAAAATTTAAGGCAATGTATAACTAAAACAAAAGCCTTTTAAACTTGAACTTCAACATAATATGGTAGAAATAAAATGAAATAATGCCATTTACTTATTCACATGGATATTATACTAATCGAATAATCACATGAAATATCAATAACCACTTTCATAATGACGGAATGCATAATGCCAGACTATCATAACCACGTAGCCAAGGCCTCGTGCCAAGAATACGAATAATATTTTGTCAAAGCCTCGTGCCAAGACACTAGTTTGTCTCATGAGACCTATCGATGCATCAAGGAGCTATAGCGTGCTCCACCCATCACTTACTAAGTCCAATGCATTCCACATATTAAAAGTTTTAAACATAACATAAACATTCGTATTAAAACTAGCATACGAAATTTCAATACTTTATCCACAAACCATGAATGGTATAAAAATAGCACATCCACAGTCAAACATAACTCATTTGATACAATATGGAAGATTGTATTGTATCATATTAACCTCAATCGATAATGATGAAGGATATTGACATAGATGAAAGTAATCATCAAAACAATTAGAGTGAAATATCCCCCCTTTTCTTGAAATCATTTAAAAGTCACACTATTTGTCAAGAATCCATTTAAAATAGATTTTAGAATCAAAGTGTCCCATACCACTTTGAAACTTTTAAAAGGAGTTTTAATTTTAAAACTTTAATTTCCATATAAATAAATCCTTAAAACCATTTTTAAAACATGGACATTAATGAGAAAGATTTAGAAGAATAAGTCTTTAAAACAATTAGAAACGGTATTTTAGTTAGAGTTTCTAACCAAAAGAGAGACACTTGAATAAAAATAATTGAGGTAATCAAAACTTTTTAATATCATGAGAATAAATGGATTAATGATATACTATGTCAAAGTACATTATATACACCACATAAAAGTGATTTGGTGTATAACAACAAAGAAGTCTCAATGGAATGTAAATTGAGATGAAATCTCTCATAAAGGTTGTATCCTTAGGTTAAGGATAAATCAACGACATAATTAGGAGTGAAAATTATAAATACACTAAATATGATTTCATATTCAGTGTAAAACAATGAAAGGACATTCACACATATTCTTGTAAAAAAACACCAATGAATTGGATGTTTAACTCAACAAATCGAGATTGAGTAAAAATTACTCTTATCAAGCTCATACCGATGACTTGAGAATTTATGAATGGAGTGATTATGTGTATAAAAATTATATCCACAGAAAGGGGAGTGGAAATTATTACATAATCAAATGAATAGTGATTCCACACCTAATCTTAGAGTAAAATAATCAATGAAGTATGCCTAAAGCCGAATGAGTGCAAATTGAAATTTCAAATTCCCTTATCGATTAGGTAACTTAAGAAACATACAACCATGAAAGAAGGATCATAAAATGATGATGTAAATACCCATAAATTAAATTATATTACACAATGAATACAATTATGGGCAGTACACATACACCACATGCAATAAATAAGTGGTGAACAATTGAATTCTCACGAAATTAAGAGTGAGATAAGAAACCCCTTACTTTGTACTTTTACCTTGGTCGATAGTAGGTTAAACTCCTGTATAATTGTAAAATAATTGTTATTGAATTATACAATAATAATTCACATTAATATGATATCATATTTGATCTTTTAACATTGATTTGTTAATAATATCTTAGTATTATCGTCATTTCAGCTGTTAACTTACTCGTTTTCCTTTATATTCATTGTTACGTAAGCCATGTTTGTTATGGATAGGTTGTATATTATTCATATCCAAAATTATATCAAGTCCTTAAAAATTATTTTTAATCATCAAATGAGAATTATACTTGAATGGATACGATGGAGAATGAATCTCATCGCGTTCGTGGAGACGGTAGTCCGTACGTACGCACGAGCGACAATATCATTATTTTGATGTTAAAATAATATATAATTGGATGGTATATCATATATACAGAATAATTATCATTTTATATTTATTATTTACATGAATTAAACATCATTATTATACCCATCCAAATAATAATTTATTGAATGACAATTACACCACGACGTGGAGACGGTAAGCCTTACGTCCGCACGTATGGTGACGTGCCATTCAAAGGATGGATAGAATCCTAAATATGGTTGTACCATGTTTATAATAACATCACAGTATATATAAGATACTGGAGGTATTATTTTATAACAGAAATAACAAATAAAGAAGAAGTTGAAGAAGAAAGGAACATGAAAGAGTTTGGTGAAAACATTACCTCTTCTTCGGGTTCTTCCTTTTGATTTGATCAAAAGGGCTCTTTAGGTTGGCTTTATGATCAAACTAAGGCCTCTAGGTTGTAGTGAGGGAAGTTTAGAGAGTATTAGGGCAGGGTTTGGCCGATACAAAAGGCTTTTAATGTGTGAATTAGTGAGAAGGGGGGGGGGGGGCTTTTATAAGAGGGGTGAGGGGAACCTTTGGAAAAGCTAAATATATTATTTTATAATAAATTAATATTCGGTTTATAATGGCTCCAAAGTGGATTATTTAAAGGTTAAGGTGGGGATGGGTCGAAAACCACTCAGCCAATAGAATTTATACAGGTTTGGGTCATTATATTAACCTTATCTTTAAGTATTAACTCTTAGTTAATTAGTTTCACTTTTATAATGTCTCTTTGTATTTTTATATTATATGGTTAATAAACTTACTATATAAATCCAAGAGACCCCCAAGTGGTCCATCAATGATAAAAATATCATGATATAAGTCTCTTGACCGAACCTTAGATTTTTAGGAATTGAATATAAATTAATAATATAATATTTGTTTTAAAAACTCCTTTATGTCAATTTTGACACTATTTGGTATTTTGTTTTTGATAAATTCATAACAGCATTATTACTTAAAACACAATTTATATAATAAATCCTAATATTTCATATTTACCTATAAAATTAGTGGAATTCATAAAAAGTCTCAAATTACATTTATTTTGATATTTATAATATCAATTATTTTAATATTTCATTAATTAGGTAATTACTCCATCACCAATGTGTCATAAATAAATTAAATTATTTAATGTCTAAAAATTACAAATAAAATACCATTATGTATGAAATCTTCTTAGATTTCTAATTAATATTTACAATATAATTCATCTTATGTATAAACCTATATTAAAAATTATTTAGTAAATAAACTTTGATTTTAACTCTTTTAACTCTTCTTTGAATTAAATAATAATAAATGTCCTAATCTAATTCAAGTGGACCTAAATGATAATATTTTACTCCTAAGGTTGTTTTTGGTCGATATACACTTATCCAATAGAATTAGGACTTGTTTTAGGGTAATATTAATATCATTTTTACCCTTAATTACCCTATTTACTTTTAATCGTGGTAAATAAAAGTAAAAAGTTACTATTCACCAAAAATTATTTTCATCTCATTGAACCACATTTTACTCCTTGATATTAACCTTGTCTCTCGGATTTTCGAAATTCCACTCACAGAAGCAGTAAAATTAAGTTTTATGAAAAATTCAGTTTTTTAACTACCACTTAGTGGTTTCACTATTCATCAAAAATGAAATTTCTAGAAAATACCAGAAATTAGGCCTAAGCTATATTTGATATTATGAATTCAAAAATGATGTCTATTTTACCAAATTCAATACATATCAGTTGCATTAATTAATTTAAAAATTAATTCCCATCGTCAAAACAAATAGCATGTTTTTTTAAGAGATAATAACTATCAAAATATTGACACTTGTTTATGTCTGGTTTAAATGTGAAATTACATCCAATGACCAAAATTGTATTAAATGGTAAAAATATATTCTAAATATACTTTAAAACCACTCAAATTAATAATTTATCACTATTAATTATTTCGATTAAAAAATTTGTTTTTAATTAAAATTTAGTAATTTTCACTATTCATCAAAATATGAAAGTTATCCGAAAAGTACCAAAATTTCACCCTAGGATAATTTAGATATTTTTAATCCAAAAATGAATTCCATTTTGAAAGATAAAATGTATAAAATTTAAAAAAGTAGGTATTACTATTCATAACGGCTAGTTTGATTGGTTGTGTTGTGTTAGAACTTGAAGTTACGTACAACACACGCTACTGTATTATTCAGAGAGAATCGTACAGTGGAAGCTTGGGGTGTTACAAGTAGTCCCTTGTGGAACCAGGGGATGATTTTCCCTTACCTCTATTATTTGGTAGAGATGAGACTCTCCATGTCGTGGGAGCAGGTTCTATACCTATGGGGTAGTTCTTATGAGGTTGGTACTCCCCTTTCGGACCAGGTCACGGGTTCCCCATATCATTCGTGTAGTTGGAGATAGTGTACCCCTTCCATGCTAGAGTGAAGACCCTCCATAATTTTTGGTAATATAGAGAAGTTACTCCTCTATTGGACGAGGGTGTGGGTCCTCTATCCATGGATTTGGTACTCCCATACCATTTTAGGGCACGAGTCCTATAGGTTTGATGTATAGATAGAGTGGGTACTCCCTTATCATGTTAGGGTGAAGGTTATTTATCTTTTAAGTAAGAACTCCCCTATCAAACTAGGGTGTGGGTCCTGCATATGTGTTGCCCTGATAGAGTTGGTACTCCCATATCATACCTTGGAGCAGGTCCTCTAGTCTAGGGTTGGTACTCCCCTATTTTGAGAGAGTGTGGGTCCCCCATAGGGGTAAAGTTGGTAGATTTTTGATCCCTTATCATACTAGGGTGAGGGTCCTCACCTATAGAGTTGTATTCCCCCTTCTTCGAGTAGTAGCAGGGAGCAGGTCCTCCATTGGAGTCAGTGATCTCTCAGCTATTGAGTATAGTTAAAAGGAGTAGGCCCCTCCACTTGTTATGTGTAGTAACTATTTAGGAGTTAGTGCTCCCTTGATGGGTTGAGGTGCATGCCACTCTATTTAGGATTGATAAAGGTTTCATAGTTTAGTTATCATCCATTACTCCCTCGACTATAGAGAAGTGGTGAGGTGTAGGTCCCTCTGTCATCTCTATCACTATAGGTGATGCATGTAATGCATAGTCTGGAGTAGTTCTCCCTCAACTCTATAAAGTGGTTAGGGATGAGACACTTCACTTGGGTTCTTACAACCTTACATAGGGTGCTAATAATGATGGAAATACCTCTAGTTCTGGTCACTAGGGATGAACCTATTGATTTGTTACTGATGGAGTTTGTCTCTCATAAGGGTTCCATATGGGATAACTGATCTTATGGAGTGTGTTATCCTGGTTTTGTGTTACCTTCGAGCCTTCGAGTAGAATCCTGTGGCTGGATATAACATCTAAATCTTATGAGACTTGGAGTATGAGATGAGTATATCTGGGTGATTTCTAGGAGTCTTTTTGGTGTTGTCATGTGTATGGATTGAAATCCCTTGTAGACTATGCTGTCTAGTCATTTTAGGATGAGGATGGTTCGAGATGGGTTCTTTCTCTCAATTAGGTTCCCACTAGATAGGTCGAGTGGAATGTTGCCTTTTAGTTTTTCACTTTTCTTCTAGATTTTTGGGGTACATACTGATTATTTATAAACTCACCCCTTAATGGAATTTACCCACATTTGTTGTGTCTTTTGCGGACCACATGCCTTTCGATAGAGTCCCTAGAGGACTCGAGGCAGGTGGATCTTAGCGAGATAGTCCAACCTAGGTGTTTACTAGAGATAAGATGAGGAGATTTATGGAAGTTTAATTTGATAGTGATCACATCATTTTGAGTACGTTGGATGCTTTTATAGTTTTTGGTGGGTGTATGTTTTTCAATTTTTATAATTTTTGTGCTTATGTTATACTTTTGTTTGTGATAGTTTTATTCATTCATTTTAGTTTCTAGTTTTCTATATCCCTGCACTGTTGCATCAAGGTGTTTATTAGGGAGTGCATACAGGTACTTTAGGAAAACTTCTCCCATCTATGTGATATGCCTACTCAGTGCTAGTCACCATCCCCTGTCCTATTAGAGGAGGGCTCATGGAGTTTTTGACCTGGGCCCTATTGGGTGAGGTTGTGATATAGTGGTATCCGATGATGTTTTAACTTTGGGACTGT
Source organism: Viscum album (assembly GCA_963277665.1). Classification (NCBI taxonomy): domain Eukaryota; kingdom Viridiplantae; phylum Streptophyta; class Magnoliopsida; order Santalales; family Viscaceae; genus Viscum; species Viscum album. Next base: position 1,191,102,183 of record OY728130.1, on the reverse strand, counting down.
AGAGTCATGATCTTGGTTTGGGTTGCATAGTGATACTGTTAAGGTGTATTAATTTCGGATCTCAGGAAAAATATTCCAATGATAGTGCGGTATCCGACATATCCATTCACCAAGAATCTAAGAACCTTCTTTTTGAATTGGTACTTTATGAAACTAGTTATAGGTAAATAATGATACATGCATCATATAGAACCAGGTTTTGGTTTTCCCTTGTACTTCTTGAGTAAGATCCCCATATATATTATTTAGCCATGGTGTGTCTTGATTTTTTTAGGATTCCACCACGATGATATCTAGATAGGGTTCCCTGGAGGGATTATGGTGAAAATTCTCCCCATGGAAAGTCTTCAGTGCATTGCACTAGTTCTGAGATGGTGCCTATGGGTGGTATGCCAGTTGAGTCATCGACCGTTGAGCTACTGGTTGTGTTTTTAGTTTAAGCTAAGGATTAATGTGATATGAGTGCACTCTATAAGTTCCATAGGTAGTGACCTTTGAGGTATTAGGGTGATCTAGGCCCCTAGGTAGCTGATGACTGGATTGAGGTAGTCACACTTTTTTTTCGCCGAGTGAGGACACCTACCGCTTAGGTGGTGGTCCTAGCAGCGAGCATTTTGTAGGGATTGTCCAAGAGATGGTGGATTTTAGTGATGTATTCCCATAGAAAAGCAATTATCACTTTTTTAGAGTTTTATAAAATCTTTAGGGAAGAGTTTTACCCCGCCATGTTGAGATCAATGTGTATCAAGGAGCTTCTACAACTTCAATAGGGTAGCATGACTATATAGGAGTACTCAACAAGGTTCACATACCTATAACGTTACTCCATGGATATGTTTTGAGACCCGTTATTCATATATCATAACTTTTATTAGGTCATATGCAGATAAATATGAGTATCTGTGGTCTCCTTGTGCCTTCCCTCTTATGTGGGGGTACTGGACTAAGCTCTGGTAGTAAAGAGATTTCTAGAAGCGGGATAGGTATATGTGGATTATAGTGGTGATTATGAGGCCGAGGCATCTACAATAGTTAGAAAATTACAAATTATAGGATCACGACATAGGAGGCACACCCATCCTAAGATTTAGGAACATGGTCTTGTAGCGCAAGAGCTGTGTTGAGGATCAGGTAGGACACAAGAGAGGCTATGTTATGCTTATGACGGTCAAGGACATCTTTCTAGAGACTATATTACCCACCGTGTTATTGATGGGGATATGGTTGACAAGACACCTTGGTAGAGGTATTATTTAGAGAATGGATTTCTTCAAGATGGTAGATGTGGTAGAGGAGATGAGAGAGAAGTAGGAGGTGTTAGGTAGTTCGAGTTGTTGCCACCACCACCCCAAGGTAGTCCACAACAAGCTTAGGGAGATGAAGGACTCATGTGATTATAATTGAAATACATAGAGGCCTTTAACCCAAAAGATTCAAGGATGAATAGAGGTATGATCTATGTCATTTATACTTTATGCAGTAGAAATTGATAGACACTGTTGTATGATACTATTTTATTTTTACTTATTGCTCATGGTTTAACTGGGGTGATGAAAGGTGTTGATAGAACCCTGTGTTGGTGTTGTTCGACGTAGCTTCAAATGTAAGAGGAATATGGGAATTTCATTCACTGTGATTCATTTTTTCAATGCGAGTAAAACCATTTGGGTGAGTTAGTGCCACCCAAAGATGATAATATCAAGGTGTGGTGGTTGAGTCTCTATGAATTGTGTGTTCAGGTTATGGTTCTGTGTTGGTGGTTTGCTGACAGAGGGACCAATAACACCCATTATGTGTGTTGTATAGCCATTTTTTTGATAGTACCCTTATGTTCTCAACATCAGTTTTTTATGCGAGACACTTGAGGTTGACATGGTGTGGTTAGGAATAGCTTTGGACTAATGAGGAAGAGGGAAACTTTCCCCACTGAGACTCATTTTTGTGACATGATCAAAACCATACAGGTGAGCCAGTTCCCCATAAAGAGGTAAGTGTCTAGGTGTAGTGGGAAAGTTTCTTAGACTTGTGTGTTTAGGTTGAGGTTGTGCGATGAAGTGTCAGAGCAGGTTATGGAATTTCTAGTGGACTTTTTATGCTCAACCCTTATGCTTGGAAACCATGGTGGAGGGAGAACCTTACTTAAAACGATTCTGTAGTGGTAGAGTTAGACCTTACGATGTTTATTTAGTGTGGATTGGTTTCTTACCTTCCATACTTAGATGGGATTCCACTAGTGGGTGTGATAGTGTTTTCTGGTTTAGCGAGCTGTGTTATAGATGGATTTTTGTAGACAAAGGTCTCAGTAAGACCTAATGTTTACACTTGGGATACCTTGTTTTATTCATTAGTACTCTCTCATTCTTGATGTAAACCTTGAATGTAAGATTCTTGAGGAGGTTTTGGTACAGTTCATCCAGGTTTGGATTTGAACTATAGGGTTATGTTGGTGTCTATATTAGGTTTGCGAGGTGGTGTACTAATAGAACCCATTACTGTAGATGGATTGTTGTGCATTGTGTTTTTCCACCTATCACAACTAAGGAGACATGTGCCTCTTATTGTACAATGTCACCCTGGTTAGAGCTAGAAATAAGTTTGGTGTGGCCTTAGTGGTTCCCTTGAGTGCGTTCTTGTAAGTAGCATGAGAACCCTAGGTGAGCTCGTTGATGTGGGAGTTCTAGTGAAGAGCTTAGTTTCTTTCCCTTATGCCCAATATTTTTCTTTTTAGAGACAAATTACTTGATATGGGGAGAATTTAGTGACTTGGGTTTGACCTGTAAGACTTTGGAATATTTTTAGGAATATTTATGAAGTCATGCCCTGAGTTGGAATGAGATTCTGAGACCTGAAGAGCCTCAGTGTGGTGATTTTAAAAATATTAAATACATTTTGTCATGCAATATAAGTTTCTATTGAAATGGGAAATAACTTCTGATATGAGTCTTGGATCATAATTATGAAACCGTGGTTGGGTTCGTAATATCGTGTTTACCCTAGGCTCAACATAATGTTTTTTGCGCTGGGTGCATGAGTGAGGGTGAGTTGGCGGGGCGTTGTGATGTTAGATTATTAATTACATAAATATTTAATTAATAATCCTAACCTAAATCCATCCCCCCTCTCATGATGGGGTGAACAATTAAAGAGTATAGGGTCCCTCCTCTCCAACTTTGGTGATGGATAAAAACTGAGTTGAATCGAAGCAACGAAACACTGTCGATATCCATTCTTGGCGCCAATCATCACCAGATTGAGGATAAATATGATCCAGGCATCGTACTACACCCAAAGCTTCAGTGTTTCTAACTCGAGGTAGTAGTTTTGTGTTTTGGTCCCAATACCATTCATCATAAATTGTTTTAAGGTTGTAGAGCCCTATTACGAATGCTAGATATCCCTTATAGGTTGATCTGTAGGTTTCATTGAAAATTGGGGTGAATTAGGTGAATCTAAAAGTAATTTATAACCAGAATTTCCATTTACATAGCATATAGTCTAGTAGAAACACTGTGTGTTATTACTATTTAGGTTATAAGACGGATTTTGGGGACTGCATGACATGTACCAAGGTTAAACACTGTGTAGTTACCCCATGTAATGTGGCCAAATGACTTGGCAAGGGTAGCCATGTAATAGTACATAGAAGTCTAGAATAGCAAAACCAAAGTACATGGACATGATGTTCCATACATGGGCAGAGGAAAAACACATGGATATGTGGTCATTTTACCTAAACACGCAATGTGGTATGGGATGTACAGTGTGTGAGGGACATGGATGGCCGGGTTGTGTGGAAGAACATGACCAGGGGCCGGGTGAAGTAGAACATGCCTTTTATGGGATGTACATGCTGTGTATTCCTACATGGACAAACCATGTCATGTGAACATGAAACAAGTCTAGGTGCTCAGGTAGGTTCACATGCTGTGTGAGCCCCAGTGCATGCCGTGTACATCTTTGGGATCCTCTTGAGATCTTCTGTTTACGTATCTCCGTCTATGAAAATCATATCCAAGCTTCAAAATAGCCTATCCTAAATAGTTTTCTATATAGAATGCAACAATGGACTTAGTTTGGAACATCGAGATATGGTGTGGCATGGTTCGAGCATGATGTTGTAGAAGTGGTACTTAGCCTTGGGTAGTGATCAGGGTGGATCAATGGGTTGACATCAGGGCTGGTACCATTCCCTTTTTCCTTAGGATGTGGTTCCCATGGACTCTATAATATAGTATAATGGAGAACACCTATTGTATTAGTGTGAAGGTCCCCTACTCGCGGCTGTGTTATGATGCGAGGTATGATAAACATGATGCTACTTTCAGTAGTACTTGGCCAGTGCTAGAGAGAGGTGTGGTTCTTAAATATATAAGTTAGTATTGGTAATACCCTATGGTATTAAGGAACTAGTTTCCCTTATCTCTCTTCTTTGGTAGAGATGATACTTCCAACATTGTGGGTGCAAGTTCTATACCTATAGAGTATTTCTTCCAGGGTTGTTACTCCCTTATTGGAATAGGGAGTGGGTTCCTCCTATCATTCATGAAGTTGGAGATAGTTCTCCCCTACCATTCTAGGGTGTGGGCTCTCCATACTCATTGGTATGATAGATAAGTTACTCCCATGTCAGACTAGGTTGTTGGTCCTCTATCTATGGAGTTGGTACTCCCATGCCATGTCAGGGCATAGGCACTCCATGAATGATGTATAGATAGAGTGTGTACTCCCCTACCATGTTAGGGTGTAGGTCCTCTATCATTGTAGTTAGAACTCCTCTATTGTACCAGGGTGAAGGTCATCCATATGTGTTGTTCTGGTAGAGTTGGTACTCCCCTGTCATACCAAGGACGGAGTTCTCTAGCCCAGGGTTAGTACTCCCCTATCGTTATAGGGTGTGGGTCCCCCATAGTGGTCAATATGGTAGATTTGTACTCCTATACCATACCAGGGTGTAGGTCCTCACCCATGGAGTAGTACTCCCTCATCTCTGAGTAGCAGCGGGGAGAAGGTCCTCCATTAGTTTCAATGCTCACTTAGCTATTGAGTAGAGTTAAGAGGAGTGGGACTCTCCACTAGTTACTTATGGTACTTGGTTAGGAGTTAGTGCTCCCTCGACGAACTGAGGTGTATGCCAATCCATTCAAGAGAGATAGAGGTTTCACAGTTTAGTTAAGAGATGGTACTCCCTTGATTGTAGGGTAGTGGTGAGGTGTGGGTCCCTCCATTATCACTCACTAGATAGGATGCACATAGTGCATATTATGGAGCAGTTCTCCCTTAACTATGTGAAGTGGTGAGTGGAAGGCCTCACCACTTGGGTTATTATGACCTTTCACAGGGCGTAGGTAACAATGGAAGGATATTTGTTGTTAGGCACTAGATCCAGAACTAGTGAGTTGTTTACGATGGTGTGTATCTCAAAGAAGGGTTCCACATGGGTTGGATGATCTCATGGAGTGTGTTCTCCTAGTTTTGTGTTACCTTCAATCCTTTTATTAACATCATGTGGCTGGATTTGAGGTCGAAACCTCATGAGACTTTGAGTCCGAGACAAGTATATTTGGGTGATTTCTATGAGTCCTTTTGATGTTTTCACATGGATATTTTGAAACCCCCTGTAGACTGAGATGAATAGTCATGTATGGATGAGGATGGTTCTAGATGGAGTTTCTCTCTCGATTGGGTTCCCTTTAGCTAGGTTGAGCGGACTATTTCCTTTTAGTTTCTCCATTTTATTTTGGATTTTTGGGGAACCTACTGAGTATTTTTATACTCTTCACTACATGTGACTTGCCTATACATGTTGTGTATTGTGCATGCCACATGCATTTTGATGGAGTCATTAGAGGACCTGAGGAAAGCAGAGCTTTGTTAGGTAGACCGACCAAGGTGTTTACTGGAGTTGGGATGAGGAGCTTTTTGATAGTTTCATTTGATAGTGATCACTTCCTTCTGAGTAGGTTGGACACTTTTACATTTTTAGTGGGTATTTGTTTTTCCCTTTTTATTCTTTTAGTAATTTTGTTGTACTCTTGTTTGGGATAATTGTACGCATGTATTTTAGTTTCCAGTTTTCTCTATCCATGCACTATTGCATCGAGGTGTTTGTGGGTGCATGCATACAAGTACTTTAGTCAAAGGCCTCCCATCTATGTGATATGCCAACTTGGCACTAGTCATCAGCCCCTGGCCCATTGGAGGTGGGCTTGGGGAGTTATGGGTCTAGCCCAATTGGGTTGGGTCTTGGAAGAGTTCTTGAAAATTTCTATCTAGTTATTTAGATAATTATCTTGAGAGAATTTATTATGCATAAAAATTACCGCATCCTTCTAAACAGATTTAAATATTATTATATAATCAGGGTTAAATAATTAGTAATTTCATGGAGACCCTTTATCAAATTGTTCATCCTAAGTAAACCCCATGTCAAATAATAATATTAATAATATTATTATTAATAATATTATTATTATATTCCATGGAATCTGATAACTCACTAATATTTAAATATCATTTTTTAAATAAATAAATCAATATTCATTTAAATGATAACAAATAAAATATATTATTTGTGTTGGGAGCTTAACTAATCCCATAAATCCTCCTTAGAATTTATCAAATATTAAATAATAATTATTTATATAAATAAATAAATATCATTATAAAATTCATTCATTCAATTAATAAATATTAGGTTTAAAAAATTTGGGAATAAATATTTATTTTTAATATACACATAAATAAATAAATATATAAATTAATCTATTCAAAAAACTTGTGAATACAAAAATATTTATTTATTACCATGAAAATAATAAATGATAGATAAATTAATATTATATTTACAAACTCCCGGATAATATTTATTTAATATTAAAACCGGATATATTCAAAACTAAATATTTCAAGTGATTGAATTTATTAGCTCAACAATACCTGAATAATTATTTAACCACTATTTGGGAATAATATTTATTCTTAATATTAAATTCTTATAGAATTTAAATAAAATTTTAGACACACTTAGTATGAAACCCTTTAGTCACTTTTCTCAATGGAATTAGGTAATCTTGTATAAAGTACAAGATTAACATATAGCTACACATCAAGGAATCCATAGAGAGTCCATTTAATGTTGTAACAACAAAAACCTACCAAAAATGATTATTTTGTTACATACTCACTTTGTCTCAATGTCTCATCAAATAGGTGGCATATATTTTTCATCAACCTATATTATTGAATTATCTTTTTTGGACTACCTAAAATGAACTCATCAATGAACTAACATGGAAATGTATTTAATCAAAAAATTCTATTTCAATCAAAATTAAATAAATACTATCCTCCATTACCTCAAAAAGGACAAATCATTTTATAGCTTATTTAATTAATATCATATCACTTATGATCAAACCAATGTATAATAACCTACCATGAAAACATGTTATCACAGTTTTCATCAATACATTAATGTACATTATTCATGATATACATCAATAATAATCTCAAGCATAATGACCAATACACATATCCACATATAAAAATTTCCAATGAAACATACAACATATGGAATTCCTATTGTGGGTCTATCCTCATAATATACTCTCTTGGATATTACCAAGTGTGAAATTTATTAAAATAAGTTTTTTACACTTAATAGAGTCTATCACTTGATAGTTAAAAAATATCCATGTCCCATTAGACTAAATTAATATAGACTATAGAATATATTTTTAAGAATATTTTCATTTCATTTCCAAGTTCTCATTATAGCAATGAACTAATATAACCATTATACATGAAAAATAATCTAACTAAATTATAATATTAATTTTATATAGAAAAATAATCATCATATGATTAGATATTTATTAATATTATGGTCATTGAATGTTATGGTTATAAAAATTTTAATTTTTTTTGCTTCTAGGGAACCAACTCCAACAGACTCCCACTTTCACTAGAGTAAACTATTAACTAACTTGTTATCTTATTCATAAAAAAAATTATTATGTTGGGAATGGATATAGCTATAAGGATTTCCAAGTTCTAAAGTATATATACTACTTATTTTAACTTTACTCTATCAAGAAAATCCCTAAAGAAGTGATATAACCAAGTATTTATCTTTTATTTTATGACATAAACTTAACATATTATACAATAATATAGTATTAATTTTATCATAATTATGATAATAATTCATTACCTTTGTACAATTCAAAAATCTAATTTTTTTTCATTAAACCACTTCTTAAGCTCCACCAGAAGCCGTAACGTACTCATTCTATGAAGATATAACAACCATCTACTTAAACAAGATTCTATTTACTGTTACCTTATCCATAATGTAATAATATATCAAATTTATCTGAAAGATGAATAGTTTTTTATCCCCTTTAAAAATATCATTACCATTTTTATAATTACTAATAAATCATTCATCATACTTTCTGAAGTACTTATAGATAGTTCTGATTTCTACCATTTGAAATTATTCTTATTCTTTTTGATATTTTCAAATTGTGAACCATGAATAAGAAATATTAAAACTTTTTACATATCAGGGCATATGTGATAAATTTCAAGAACTTAAGTGAATGGAATTATATTCATCACAAGAATATCCTCAATTTCTTTCATTCATCAACTTGGAGATATTTCAGGCCATATGATAGGGATCTTGAATTATTCCATCTTGTATTTTTCAATACCTTATCAATGTAAGTACTATGAATAGATCTATGAAACCCCATAGATCTATGTTTATAGATCTTATTTTATAGATATTGGGTTTATAATTTAATTCATTATTGAATAACTATATTTTTCTTAATCTTAACCAATGATAAGACTTAATTTCTTTTTACCTCATGATATCAACATATTTTCCTCAAAAAACTACAACACTCCCACTAACCTCTTTTAAAAACATGGAACACTATTGTTCATAACAAAACAAAACATTCTCTACATCAAAAGTAATATAATTTGATCATAATGCTTTATTTAATCTATAAATAGATCCTAGAAACCTATATTCCTTATTGATTTTCTTTGGTGTCACCAACCCTTCTGTTCATGTCATCTAGACTTCTTCAACAAGGTTTCCTTAAATGAAGGTGGTATTGGAATTAAATTAACAATATAATGATCATAGAAGTTTTCTATGAAAAATATAATTATAATGGATTTTAGTATTAAGATAGTTGAAAAGGTTTTATCTTAGAATTCATCTTAACATTACTTGAAACCATTAATAACCAATCAATCCTTATTTATACCAGATTATACTATCTATGTCTAATTTCTTCTTGAATACCCACCAATGATTTTACATCAACTAGATAAATTACTAAAATATGGGATTAGAATTTAGTATATGGAATCTATCTCTGAATTCACATGAACTTTCCAATTATTAAGAGTTACCATTTACTTATTCCTTATTGGATTCATTATTCTTATCTAATTATATATCACCTATCATAGTTATCATAAATACACCTCTTTGGTTTTAAATATCATATGAAATATTTGTCTTTGTAACAAATACTCCCATTGAATCTGGTAAAGTTTATTATACCCAAACCAAATCATGTGTAACTAGAGCCTTGACTTAAATAAATTCTATATTTCTATCACTATCTCAAAAGATAATTGACTAACACTTATTAGATATTGAATAATACCTTTATATGTTAGGGATATTAATATATTGATTATCTATAGGATAATTAACTAATATTCAAATAGTTTTTTCCTTGATGTATGTTTTTTCTAAGATTATCTTTAACAAAAAATTCACAGAAAACATATGAAGTTATGAAATAATGGATTCTCATCATAGTATAACTTATATGAAATCCATTAATCAATCTAGTTGTCATATTGTTAGTTGTTATGATTATATTTATAAAACATTCCTTGAAAGGAAATATGGAAGACTTGAAATATATATAAGACTCATAATTTATCTTTATTGTACTACCATCAACTATTTGATGTGTATAATGTAATGTGAGTTTATGAATAACACCACTCTACATTTAAATGATCAATGAATAAATGGTAAATATATTATCCAACTATACCACCAAGAGGATTTTATAACTTTTACCAAGTTTATTCATTACTTCCATTTTAAATTCCTAAAATATCTTTAAGGGATCTAATGGAGTATATGAATTTACCTCAAGATTCTCCTTATAATAGTTCAAACATATCCTTTTAAACATATTCTATAATATTTGTAGATATAACTTTATTTATAAAGTTATATTTTTCTAAAACATAATAGGGAAGTGTGTTTAAATACCTAATGGTTTTAACCTCTAATATTCTAAACACTCTTATAGGCATATACTTAAAAATTTCATTTAGTTTACTTGACTATGAATTATCTTTCCACAAATGGGTATGAGTCTTATATTTTATATTTGTAATTGATTTCCACTATTTTCATATTTCTGACTCAAGTGTTGCTAAAATATTAAGTATGAATTACCATAATAATATTCATTTTCCAACATGGAATAATGTCTCATATTTTCAAGACCTAGACAATAATATAAGTGTTCTGATAATGTTCAATATAAAATAATAATTTTACAAGAATCAATCCACTTGGAAATTAAAGTCATGTACTTCCCTTTATTGACCTAATAATCACTCTCCTTCAACTACTTAGAGAATTAAACTTACTTATAGTAATATTTTTGAACTTATTTATTTCATGTATTTGAAAAAAATATATGAGTAACATATTATATTTAACATCCAGGTAGTAAAATATAAATATTATTTGGAATAATAAATAAACCTGAATTTGAAAATTATGATTTCTAGTCTTCAATTCATTACAGTTCCTCTTCTAATGACATTTCTTGCTACATGTGAAGAAGAAATACTCCTATACATTTCCATCCCTTTTAATATTTTTAACTTATAAGGATGTTGTAAATATTACATTAACTTTTAAATTATCATTGTATTTTCAAACTTTTCTTTCAACTTGTTCACTATAAGTGGTGAGGAACCAAGTTCCCAATAGTCCCTATATACTTGGAGAAGAATATTCAATATATTCTTGAGTGTCTTCTCCATAATTTTCATTCTATAAATATTAATTAATATGGATAATAATAGTGTTAAGGATAATAATATGATATTAATTGATAATTTATCATCTACATGGAAGAACAAATTTTCTAACTGATCAATATATTTCAATATATTGAATGAAATATCACTTTTTAGGTACCCATCTTCCAATTTAAACTTGTATAGTGTAGTGAAAATCTGATTTATCATTATCCTCTCTTTATCATTTTCAAGTATTAGGAGAATGGTTATCATAGTATAAGCATCCATTTCCTTATGTTGCATCATCTGATCTCAGTATATAGTTGATAACATTATACAAAGAACATTTAAAGTACACCCTATGTATTTAATGTTGGAATTACTTTCACACTTTATCACTCATTGGCGTGGCTAATCAAGAGTAAGGGATTCTAGCACATAGTACAACTTTTTTTGTAGTATTGGAGTGTGAAAATCATTGTATTACTCTTAGATTTTTTTTATCATGATAACATGTCCTTTTTCTAGGAATGATCATAAAGTTCCCATAGTTTTCCTTTCCATTTTTATATAAAAAATATAATAATATTTTTGTAATTTATCTTGATTACCATGTTTTATATAATAAATTAATTTTATTATTTTCCCATTATTTTATCAAATTTCAATATCCCTATCTATTGGATTTGGTGTATATTTTTATGTGGATATTCTAGTAAAAAGTTACCATATCCCCCTTCTAATAACCTTGATTAGGGATTATTCAAATTAATAATATGTATATAGGTATGTGGTCTTATCAACTATGTTAAATAATAGTTCCAAGATATATTGAGTGGAATCCATGATCTTGAAATACTATACTTGGATTTCCTCAATGCTTTCCTCCAAGTTACACAAGTCCATCCATCCAATGGCCCTAAGGCCTTCATTTTTTATTGATTTTTGATAATACAACTTTTAAGGGGTGAGGTGGAACCCTTACAAGGCCCGTAGGCGTAAGTATTACATGTCCCATAGGCCTTAGAGGAATTCATTTGCCCGTAGGCTTCAAACATTACATACAACCCATACTAACTACTTGGAACTGCTCCTCCCCAACATCTTCATCATGAAATCAGCTCTCCACCTTCACATGACTGTTCGGCTAGGCATTCCCGTGCATGCACAGGCTTATCCTGATGGTAGGTGCTATACCATCTCATTCTTTCAATCTGTTTAGCTTCTGCTGTGGTGAAAGATCCTTGCTCATCCTCCTTGTAGAGCTAGTTCCTTATAGGTCATCTGGTTTTCATCTGCACTTTAAGGCAGCCCGAAGGCCTTGAGGTGGCCCGAAGTCCTTAGTGACCTAAAGGCCTGGGTATCTCGAAGGCCTTAAAGGACTTGGGGACCAAATCGGTGGCCCGAAGTCCCAAACGAGGTCATATTCCCGGCTACTATAGTGCCAAACAGTACCTGCTACAGTTCCCGCTATAGTACCTACTATAGTACTGCACAGTTCCCGCTACAGTATTGCTATAGTACTGCTACAGTACCCTCGAAATAATATCTCCGCCTGGATTTGATCCTGGGTCTCTTGGATGCACTTACGGAGTCCTTACCAACCGGGCTAAGGCTCATGTGCAAGTTACACAAGTCTTATTAGGAGAATTACTCTTGATTCTAACTTGATTAAGTTAATGAAAAAATTTCATTAGAACTCCATGATAAATTAAAGTGTACTAAGGAGGGAAAGGATAACATTTTGATCTATGATTTCATTCCAAATTAGGTTATGGATGGTGAATATTTGTTGTGGAAGAGTTGGGTGTAGTTCTAGTCTTCACAAAGCAATGAATCTTTCATAATATTTTCCATCATATAGACAAGTGGTTAATGGAACACCTACTTCATGAAAACAATAATGTGTGAAACTCCTACTTCATGTGATTTAGTTCACATAGTTTTTCTCTTTCATGAAGTCGAATGTCTCATGGTTTCTATGATTTTATATAAAAAATGAGAGCTCAAAATCTATCAGTAATGGATCTCAGTATTAGATTTTCTTATTCTATAGGTTTGTTTCCCTACCTCTCATTAGAGTTTCATTCCACCTATCATATGATTTAATCACATGTATGATAATTGTGGAGAGTCAATGATGAATCTTTTTAATATCTATGAGGTCTTTGGTATTAAAAAAACTTCATGTGACTTATGTGACAAAAAAAATAGTAGCATCCCTTGTAACATGATCTAAAATTCTTCCTTCACAATTAAACACTCATGAGAATGCATGATCAAGCTCAAAGAAAAATTATCAAACATTAAAATTCATTATTTTAGCTTGAAACTAGTAAAATGAAACAGATCCTATTCATGCATGGATGAATACCTCCACAACATCAGTTTTATCCCCATGAGCTTCGTATGACCTAAAATGACAAGATCTCAAAAAAATAAATATTTCTATAGCTAATGGACATGAAATACAATAAAGGATGACATTGAGGTCCATGGTAGGTTGAAGATGAAGGTTTTCAGATGATCAAATGTATGAGATTAGATTAATTGGAAGCCATATTTTATCAGTATGTTTTTAATAGATAAACCATAATGAAAAATTTTGAGTTCCATATCACATTGTTCTTCGGTAGGACTCCACTTAATAATTTTCACCCCTTCATATACCTATCGATATGTCACCCAAATACACTAACAAACACATTTACCCATAATCAAGCCATGTTACACACTTACATGATCCCTCAGGTACCCTCCTGAATGCGATGTACACTCTCTATGGTCTCTATGAAAGCCCACTATGACACGTGCTCCTTGTGGTAACCATTCACTATAATTGCAACCATGGGATGATCAGGTTAACCCTATTATATGTGTTTGACCCCTAGGTCCCACTTATGTAGTTGAAGGGGTATTTGATTGGCTAATGGTTGGACCATTTTATAAAATATCCAAACCAACCTTCTTCAAAATGATTCATCATAAAAAAATAAAAATATATTTTTTATGGAATTATTTAATTCATTTTCTTCATCATCATTCAAAATATTTTTTTTCATGGTCTTCAAAGTTCTCATGCAAAAAATATTTTCATGGTATTACTCAAAGTTTTTTTTCACTTTTTATAAACATCTTGTCAGTTCTACAACTCCATTAATACATTTCTTTGAACTTAAGATCGGTTTAACGATTTTTAGAGTTAAAACCACTTTATCCAAAATACAATGTATGTATTTTGAAATTCTTTAGTATAGATATTAAATCTTCAACAAAAATTTCTAGAAATAAAAATAAACTTTCAATTTATTCTTATTTACCAATAGATATTAAAATTAAAGTGAATCATAACTTACTAACTCATTGAAAATAAATAAAACACAAACACAAAGTATGATAATCAAGAATGTGACCTGTAACTTAATAATTCCTTGAGAGATTTTTTTTAACTTATTAATTAATATTTTGAATTTATTTTTCATATGATTGTTAATATTATATATAGTATATATTATTAATTAACAACGTTTGATAAAATAATTTATGCATAATAACTTTATTTTATTTCATATCACATAATAATTATTATTTTTACTTATGGTTTTCACATTTAAGCATTAAATAAACTTTTTTCATATAAATTAATAACCATGCACTTGGAAAATAAAATAAACAATTGATATGATCAATAGATTTTAAATATTGCTCTGTTAATTATGAAAAATCTAAATCAACATTAAAGCTAGGGGAAATAACTCCTTAATCCAATACTTGTCTCGAGTTTAAACATTCATCAATAATATTGTGTATTTACTTAGTTAGTTTCACCTTAGACCAGGTCTTGAACCATATCCTATCATAGGTAAATACTTTCTTTAAAATATCAAGTGAAGGGAACTAAGGTTTTAGGTTTATATAAAATAATCCTTATACTGGAAGACACCTACACAATAAAGGAGAAAGGGATGATACAATGATAATCATATTAATTTAATAATAAAATTTGTTAAAAACCCCCAAGTAATAAATAATTAAATTAAATAGAAACTAAACCCATTCATAGGTTTATCAAGCTCATGACCATTCACTACATGAAATGACTATGCATTAGAATTTATATAATTCATTTCAATTTTATCCTTAATAAGATAAATTTATCAAATTAGAAAATTAATCATCTTATTAAGTAATTAATTATTTATCTCAATTATCTATCTAAACCAGCCTTGAGATTCCCATCCTATATAATTTTAACTAAGTTAAATTAATTAATCTTAATTTAAAATTCATTATACACAACATGTACTAGAGGAGACACAATGTGTATTGGAGGTGACATGACCTGTATTCTTATGTGATTTATTAAACCCAATTACAGATTTTAATGCTTACATGGCGTCTACTGTAACTTGAAACAACATGTAACTAAAATTATGTATCATCGCTTTTATATACCATGTACTTACAAAGCATTTATGCGTTTATAAATTTTCTCAATCTTAAATGGTGTGTTGTTTTAGTGGTCAAACCATGTAGTTATTATAGAAATAATGATCACACAATGTACCATGAATATATATTGTATGCACCAATGGTGATTCTCATTAAGTTCACAACATGTACGATGACCATAAATGTTGTGTATTTTTAGAATAACATAGATATTAATTAAAACCATTTATTTATAGATGAATTATTGAAAATCAATCAAAGTGTAATTTGGTGTGAAATTATCTATTATAGGAAATGTACATCCAACTACTCACTATATACTTTGGTCTCAATTTTAATTATCCATGTGATTGTGAGGAAACATAGACCTACAATCCAAATATAGTTTTAAAAACACTTTCTTTAATCACTATCTTTGATACAAAGTGATATGTACCCAGCTAAAATTCCATACATTACACATTATCATCATTGCATAAACATCACATCTTACAAATAATCACACAATCCCAAGAATGGAAGGTTTAGTGTCTTTGAGGATCAACTACATAAGAATCTTATTTTATGATACTTGTGAAAATTTATCCATAATCATACCACACTAAACCCCCTTATATACTCCTTATAGGTTATACACATCTTCATAACCTGGGGAATGGAAACAAAAAAAATGGGTTACCTCAAGCACTCAATAATGGAAAAAATATCAACATTTCATCGAGGGTTAGATCATAAGCATATGAGAAAACAAAAGAATGTAAGAAATATCTTATTAAAAAGAACATGAAATAATAAGAGTTTTCCATAAGTTATGATAATGAGACATGTAATCTCAAATTAACATACATGTACCATGAAATAAGTGTGTGAAATAATACACATGATCCACAGAGCATAATCATAGGTATATAACATTAAAATTAGTTATTTCATAGAAAAATATCATAATATGTAACTATAAAAAATTATAAACATTAATATTTATAACATTTTAAGAAAGACCATGATTCAAATGATTTATATTGTGAAAACCCATGAATAGAACGCCTTAAATTGTGAACAAAACCATGATATCCATACTTTATTTCTTGAATAAACCCATGAAGTCCATTCTTTATGTTGTGAGAAAACTCATGATTCTCACATTGTATGTTTTGAACAAACCCATGATGTTCATGATTTATTCTGTGACAAACCCCTTGATGAAAAAACTTTAAGTTGTGAACAAATCCATGATGTCTATACTTTATGTTGTGAGAAAACCCATGATTCCCACACCATGTGTTGTGAACAAAACCATGATATACATGATTTATTATCTCATATGATATAAAACTTAAGAAACTAATTGAAGGGATACATAGGACCTCACCTATCATATTCCATACATACGTGTTCCATAATATATCTATCATTAATCATATGCTGAAAAATCTATAGAATGGAAATGGGTTTCATATAATTTCCAAATTGTATCAGATAACATGATATGAAAAGAATATCAGTCGATACCAAAAATTTAATCACTCAAAAATAGTATTTCATATAAAAATTTATAATTTAATTCATAAAAAATGACTCTATAGGAGATAAATATTTTATATTTAAATAGGTAAATAGAAGT
This sequence comes from Viscum album, assembly GCA_963277665.1. NCBI lineage: Eukaryota > Viridiplantae > Streptophyta > Magnoliopsida > Santalales > Viscaceae > Viscum > Viscum album. The sequence goes on along the minus strand of OY728130.1, from coordinate 1,191,085,019 downwards.
GAAACTTAAAAGAGTATTTATAATTTTTTAACATTGTTGTAAAAAGAAGATGTTTTGTGTCACTTTGGAAAATACAACTTTTGAGAAATTGAAAAATTTATTCTAAAAATAATTACTTGGAAATATTTATCAATAATTAATATTTTTTAAAATACATAAAATTTTTAAAAATGGTGAATTGAAATAATTTTGAAATATTTTACTTTAAAAAAAATCTTTAGTAATGGAGCCTTGAAAAATACCTTTTTAAAATAAAGAAATCATTTTAAAAATAAAAATTTTACTTTTGAAAAATATAATAATATTTCAAAATCATTAAGGGTCAAAATAATTTGAAAAAAAATTACAACCTAAAAAAATAATATTTATAAAGATTAATTCTCATAAATATGAAACGATGTTTTCACATTATAAACATTAAAAGGGATGTTTTTGTCTAAACGATACGTGTGGAAAATGATAAAAAATTATTTCAAACTATTTTAAAGAATTTAAAGTAGTATAAAATTTCCTTAATTAGTTATTTAATTATTTATAAGGATTTCAATAATATTAAGGTGAATATACAGGATGAATATTTCTTGACTATAATGAAGAGGTGGGTTTGGTTTCACTTACAACCGCCACATTGAGTAAATTATTTTCCATTGGAGATGAAAAAACATAGAAAAAGTAAAACCTCAATAATAACCATAGGATAAATTTTTTTTAGTGGTATTAAAGATAAATTTCACTCAAATTTCCCTAAATTAAAATTCATTCATGGCAATATTGATTTAAAAATGAGATTGGAAAGAAACTCTTACCGATTTTGTGACCCTAAAACAAAAATCCCTTGAAATATAGTACATGAGATAGATATATAATCCATTTAATAATAATTAAAAGTAATATAAAAATATATTCATTTGTATTATATATCCTACACAAAATAAAACTAGTGGTAGATATGGCATAAGTATCAAAGAACAAAAATTGAGACTAGAAACCCCTTATCTTTTATTGTCGCTTAGTCAAATGTGTTCTAATTTCTTATATAAAATATAGAACACTGATAATAATTTATTTCCTAACATTATTCATATATATTAACTTTTATACTATTAAATTATTATTATTATTTATTATACATTTTATAGTTAGTTATATTTTATTTTCATCATCAGATGTTTGTAATTTTAATTGTTTTTTCACATGATTTGTAATGTCGATGTTGATCCATGTTGTTTGATAAAACGTTTATCATTATTGGATTATTTTAGGTACCATAATATAAGTTTTATAATGATTTATAATTATCCAATTTCATTTCTTGATAGTTTTTGTTTTGCTTCATGAAAATGGAATTGGTGGCAAGCTTATTTTGGTAAATTTTCGATAAATAAAGGGTGGTTTTAAAAATAAGATAAATATTAATATAACCATTAAAGAACTATAAAAAATATATTTGAACATTAATTTATAAAAATATAATTAGTTATGTTTCCATATTCATTCATTATTTAAATTTATAGCATTGTTCATGTAGGTAATTAAACCGACCTAAACAAGAACATGCTATAATTGATGGTGAGTATGGTTGAAAAATAAATTCCTTTATCATAATATCATTATTAATAAATTATAATGATAATATTTTGATTTTTTAAAGTTATTATTAAAAATTTTAAGATAGTTTAATAATGAATAAAATTATAGATGAAAAAACAAAATATATTGCATCGTGGAGGTGGTAGTCCGCACATACACATAAGAGACGTTCTCGTTTACCATAGAAGGGAAATAAGGTATGTATTGGTGTATATTTTCATAATATTAATCATGTTTTAAATTTCATATTTATTTATTAAATACCCCTTTTAACCATAAATGTAAGAATTTATGAGAAATGGATTACGTCGCTTATGAAGGTGGTTTTCCACACACAACATAAGCAATATTTTCATTTTTCAAATGGTTGGAAGGTTGAAAATGGTTATCCCATAAACATAATAAAATTTTAGTACAATTATGATACACATGTAATTATTTCAGAATTTCTTTATTATAATCAATGGAGGTATAAGATGAAAGAAAGGAAAATAAATGAAAAAGAAGTAATTGTGATTTTTACCATACTCATTGGAAGTGATCCTTTGAAAATTAGATTAAGGTTTTTATAAGTAGTATTTTTAGAAGACCAAAATATATAAGACATGTATAGGATGTTTTTGAAGTTATTTTGGTACAGTATGGTAAAATATAAGAGTCTTGGGGTGTTAGGATAAGTGGGGTGGTGATGGATCCTTTTATATGTAATGAGAGTGGAAATTTTATAGTAATATAAAAGGAAAAGTCGCAATTAAAATCTCAAATGAATCCAATAATGGAAAATAATGGAGTGGGGTAAGGGATACGGTATAAAAAGACTCAAAAATACATTTAACACCCCTTTTTAACTTTTTTTTACGTATTTTACTCTTAGAAATTTTACTTTTCCAATTTTTAGTTTTTAATGTGGTAACTAATTTTTAGAAAAGTAATTTACATTTAATGCCTAGAAATAAATTGGAATTATTAAATAATTTATATATAATTATTCCAAAAATGAAATCCATTTTTTTGAAAAAAAAAATATAAGGGTAATAAAAATCAATTTTAATATTAGCGTATATAACTCGTAAAAACAATTTTTAGAAAAAGATTATTTTTATACTTAAAAATTATGATTAAGATAAAATTATCATTATTGTTTATTTATATGAAATTAATTGGTTTATTATTAACCAAATAATATTTATGTGTATTTATAAACAATTCAAAATTGAATTCGACCTTGTGGTTACTTAGTAAAAAGAAACATACCAAATATTGTTTTTAATAAAGTAAAATATATATTTATGTATCAAAACCCTAACATTGGTTTTATAAATTCAACAGAATAATTTTAAATTAAAATTTTTATTAATTAAATTCAAACATAATTAATTAGTTTTTTATAAAATTATAATTTTTTCTTATATAATGATTATGTCTTAAGAGTTAGAGTGTTGGTAAAAATAATTTTTTTCACTATTCACTTAAAAAAAACTAAATAAGAATAGTAAAAAAATAATAATCCTAAGCTAAATTTTACATTTTAAATTAAAAAAATAAACCTCACTTAATAAAATTAAAATTTGAAAAAATTATAAATTTATCTTTTTAACTAAAATAAAAAATATAAAGAAAAAAAATATATATATATATAAATAAACTTTTAAACTTTAAATGTTCCTAATATTATTTCAGGTAATTTTTTATTAAATGAGAGTTAATATTATAGTTATAATAATCATTTAAAAGTAATGAATTTAATTTATTTGGTATAATACACATAAATTAACAAATATTTATCAAAAAAATACCATTTTAACATTTAATAGTTTTAATCACATTTAATTAATTATTTACCTTCCATGCATTAAATTTAATCAAGACTTCAACCATTCTTTAAAAATTTTAATAATATGTAAGGAATTTAAATATATGTTTTTTTATAATAAATAAATTTATTATCTTTTAATTTACTTATGTTTTTTTATTATTTTCTTTTTGATGTTTCACATTATATTACATTATTTTAATATGTTATGTTTCAATCCATTTTAGTTTCGTGTTGTGTGTGAAGAAAGAGATAAAAAACATTAGTTTTTGTTAAAGAAAATATATATTATAAAATATTGTGGAATTACATTCTCCCCCATTTAACTAAATTTAACCCTCATAATTTTAATTATAAATTTATAGTGAAAAAGGATAAAGGTATCTAAAATAAAGACACAACTCAAGATATAATTTTTAGTTCAGGAAATATATATTTTTCCTCATAATAGGATTATAACTAATATTGAGTTTTTTCTCTGACCATTTGATATAATATTCTATCATTATTTGGTGTCAGGACACACATTATATAATTTTGTTTCTAAAGGGTGTTCATAATCATCCCTGTGTTGATATAATATCATAGGTTGATATAAAATGCGATTTCTTTATTCCAAAAAAATATTTTTTCCACTAAGTAGGGAGAAGCAATCCATTTAAAAAAAGTCACATAAAATTAATTTATGGGATGAATAATAATATTTTCACAAGTCATATTCCCATTAAATTCAACTTGGTATATAATAATCATACAACTATAAGTTTTATTAGATAATCTAATTTAAAGTAATTGGGGATGTGATTTTATGCTCTTAGAAAACTTTCTAGATATACTAGAGTGTCCAAAACTAGAATATAATTAGATTCACACAAATATAGAGTGTAGTATAATAATATTTTAATGATATTAATCCACTTTAGAAATAGTCATTTCATAGGCTCCTCCTTGTTCTCTTGGAGGTTTCTTATACCTATTATCCTTGTTAGCCTTTGGGTTAGGGTGTCAATCTGCATAATTCACAATCACCTTGAATTTTGGGAATTAAAGTGTGAGTGATATAATATTTTGGAACTTTATACCTTTCATTTTATCATCCGAACTATTCATTTATTATTAACAATCACGATCTCGATGGCCAATCCTTCCACTCTTGAAATATTTTCTTGTTCCTTTGAGACATTCCCTTTGGTTCTTCTTATCACATTATTAACACATATAAAATTTAATCTTATATCCTTCATACCTTTTATCATATTAAAATTCACAAAAATTCAATTTATCTTATATGCTGTATTTATAAATTTAACTAGGTTAAAATGGTTAATCAATACTCTATATAGCTATTTAGACATAAATATAATATTTCTCACTTTAGATCTTTGGTCATTCAATTGATAATTATTATAATCACCATATTTACCATTAAACCCATTATTTACATGGTTCCTCCAATAATAAAACTTTACTTAAATAATGTAAATTTGAGGTGTGAGAATACATAATTTAATAGATGTATAAAAGGGAAACTATAAAATTTAAAGTAACACATGAATGGATTGTATAACCCAACTTAAAAATCTATATGTTTTAATCTTGGTTACCCATGGTCATTTCTTAGTAGGTTTTATAACCTAAATATATTCAAATCCTTCATAAAGAGAATGTGAATTGACTAAAGAATATCACACATGAGTGTCAAAGAAGGTGTGGATTTAGGCCTCTTTTCATGTATCAAGTGGTGATTGAGTTAATACATAATATTCCACATTTAAGGTTACTACCCCTAGGTACATCTATTACATAGCTTTCATTCACTTATAGTATCAAGAAAAAATTACATTGATAGGAAATGTAATGAATCGACCTAGGTTACCCTTAGAAATTGGTACCCAAACCAATCCACCACATACCCGAAGGGCGTTCCCGATCCCCACAAGCTGGAGATTAGTACCTGGTCATAAAACAATAATCATAGGGATTTTTTTCCAATCATAAAACAAGATACATGGAATATTCACAATAGAAAGAAAATAATGGAATAAAATAAAAGCAAAATGTTCTATAATCAAATAAAACAATAGTAGTGATACAACTCGAAATCTAGATCAAACCCAAAGAACATATCCAACTATAAAGGAAAAATAAAAAAAGAACCAACTACTCTATATGATAATGTGGGTGATAACCCACTATCTTACCACAAATACAAATACCTAGATAATATAAAATATCACCACGTCATTGAGGAACCTCACCTTTTCCTATATCAAAAAAGAATACCAAGTCTATAGACCACTGAAGGTGTGTGCAAGGTGTGACATAAATAGGCTCAATGGGATCCCACCTAGGTGTTCTATATCAAGTCTCTATAAAAATCATAATATTATCAAATTTTCATAAAAAATGGAATGATAAGAATTAAAGACGGTCAATATCAAAATCATGGTAAAATTTTTCCCATTGTTCGAAAATTCCAAAACAAACCACTTAAAAATATTTTCAAAGAATAAATCCAATTTTTTTTTATTTTATAAAAAAATAAGTATATCAAAGAAATAACAATATGAATCCAATAACAATGGTAAAAACACTCCGTGGATAATATTATGGTCAAGTTAACTAGGAAAATAATACATCAATATGAATAGTATGCACTAAAATTACCTAGAACCCATGAATCAAGGTCTAGGGAATAGAGAAACTCCCTATAAAGTGAACCCTCCTACAGTGTCAAGTCAAGTCCTAGATAAAAATGCATCCCGATCTAGGAATATGAAGATATCCCATAAAGTGAAACCCCTAATAGTATAAAAGTAGATGATACCCAATACCAATCTTTACACTTAAGTACCTAAGGCTCCCATGTTATATATATAAAATCATTTGAAAATGTATTACACATTTCACAATATAATTTAAAATAAAATTTTTACATAAAAACCTACTATGAAACCCATTTTATAACCCATTATACTATTTTTTGAAAATCATATTTATTTTACCAAAACTAGGAAAAAAAATATTTTATTTAAAAATATTTTTACACACAAAAATAAATAAATCATTCCATTTCAGTTAGAAAACTATTTAATAAAATAAGAGAAATCAACGGTTCACAAAACATAGGCTAGATATGAAGTTATCTACCTTAAAACCGGGTTGAAAACTACCTACAATAGGATCCACCAACACCAGAAAGACAAAAAATACAATAATAGAGGACCTATAAATTATTCTCACATCTTTTAATTGATTATATATATGAAAAAACTGGTGAAGAGGATATATCAACACATACCTCAAGGAACTCTCACACCACACGACAACCAACATGGGGGATGACACCTAGAATAAGATCACACAATAGATCTAGATGAAAAAATGAATAAAAATTATCACATGATCAATATATGCCATAAACAGAACCCAACATTGTTGTCATAACCAAGAGTAATGAAGAATAAGAAAGGTTGCTTACCCATAGAGAAGCAATGCAACCATGTCAATGATCGAGCATTGAATGAAGAAATATAGAAGAGTGGAAGACACCTAAAATCTACTGGAAGGATACCCAAGGTTTAAGGGAGTTGGATACACAAATAATGAATATGGAGTTATGAAAATGGTTACTGAAACTTACTGAGAACAATGGTTTTATGTAGTAAACCCCATTTTTTGGTGTAAACATCCAATAAATCACAGACATAAAAAAATGAACCAACTCATATTAAATGATCCCAAGTGACAATTTTATGATGTAAGAATTTTAATTACAACATAAATTATTTTTACATCTTTAACTAGTTTACGACTTACCCAACAACACATTTTTGCTGTAAATTGTGTTTTATGGTGTAAAAACATCCCACAAACTACAACCATTCCAGGTTCTCTAGAAACTCCCAAATCAACTCCCACACCTTTTGAACTTAATAAAACTATCTTAAACATTAAAGGGAGAGTATATTTATATTCAAGTTGTTATAGGATAACCACACAATCTATAATTTACCAAAAATTAATGATGTTATCCTTTAATTATAATTATCCCTAGGGGTTTCAATAATGTAATTTAATCCACATACCAAAAATAACTAATCCAATCCTAACAAATAAATAAACGTAACTTTGATATTAATTGAGGTTCCCGAGTCCCTCACTCCCAAATCTCATGATAAAAGAACTTTATTTAAACACTTTCTTCGATACAAAGTGAGAAGTATCAAGATAAAATATAATACTTTACATATTATCTTTAGAGTTTAAATATTACACTCTAAAAATAATGAAAAAATCCAAATAATAGAATCTTTAGTGTATTTGAGGATCAGATACATAAGAAACTTATTTTATGATACTTGTGAACATTTATCCAAAATCAAACCAAAATAGACCCCCTTTTAGACTACTCATAGGTGATAGTCATATTCATAACCTAGGGAATGTAAATATAAGAAAGGTGTGATCTAAAAGCTCTACAAAGGAACGATTATCAACATTTCATCAAGTGTTAGATCATAATAATATGAGAAAACATTATCATGAGAGAAATTTATTATTAAAAAGAACTTGAAATAATAATATTTGTCTAAAAGTTATGATAAAAATACATTTAATATCAAATTAACCAACATGTAACATGATATAAGAGTGTGAGATAATAAACATGATCCATGGAGAATAATCATAGGCATATAACATGAAAGCGTGTCATTTCATGGAAATAAAGAATAACGAGGAAATACGGAACAAACATAAGCATATGGATTTATAATATTGTGAGAAAACCCATGATTCCCATGATTTATGTTTTGAGAAAACCCATGATTCCTACACTTTAAATTGTGAACCAACCCATGATGTCCACACTTTATATTGTGAACAAACCCATGATCTAAACACTTTATGTTGTGGGAAAACCCATGACCCCCCCACACATTCAATTGTGGACAGAACCATGATTTCGATGTTTCATGTTGTGAAAAAACCCATGATGCCCACACTTTAAATTGTGAAAAACACCAAGATATCAATGTTTTATGTTTTTTAGAAAACCCATGATTACTACACTTTGAATTTTGAACAAACCTATGATGCCCAAATATTATTATCTCATGATATATAAAACATAAGAAAATGAATTAGAGGGAGATATAAGACTCCATCAATAATTATCTATACATAAATGTTTTATAATATATTAATCATTAATCATATCATGAAAATCCATTGAAATAAAATGGTTTTAATATAATTACTCAATGGAATCACATAACAAGATATCAAAAGTAGATCAATTGACACTAGAAATTAAATCACAAAAATAGTACTTTATATTGGAATTTAGAATGTGGTTTATAAAAAAATTCCATAGGATCTAAATCATATATAGTTAGAGAGGAAACATGAAGCGAAACCTTGAAGAGTATTTATTAAACATTTCTTAACATTATGGTAAAAATAAGTTACGATTCACTTAGGAAAAGATCACATTTGAGAAATTGAAATGATTTTTTTTCAAAATAATTATTTAGAAATATATATCAATAATCAATCCTTGAATAAGACATAGGGGTTTTAAAAAGAGTAAAGTGAATATAGTTTAAAAAACTTTTCCTTTTAAAAAGAATATTCCGGAATAGAGCCATGAAAAAATTCATTTTTAAAATCAAGAATTCCCTTTAAAAATAAAACTTTTACATAAATATAATAGTATTTGAAAATCATTAAGGCTAAAAATAATTTGGAAAACCATTTTAGAACATAAAAGGAAATCTTCATAAAGAAGAATACTTATAATTATGAAAGTATGCCTTAACATGGAAATCATTAAAAAGGGATTTTTTTGTCAAAATTACATGCATGGATAATGTGAAAACATGATTTCAAACTATTGTAAATAAATTAAAATAGTAGAACATGACCTTAATAAATTATTCAATTATGGATAAAGAAATCCATAAAATGAATGTGGATATAAAGGAGTAGGATTCCAAATTGTAGTGAATTGGTGGGTTCAGCTTCACTTATAAGTGTTACATCAAGTAAATTATTTACAATGGGAAATTAAATGGAAAGAGGGTTTTTAAAAACTCGATAATAACTATATGAGTAGATTTTTGGGGACTTAGAGATAATTTTAGAATAATGTTTCCTATATGGAAATTCAATCATAACAATCTCGATTTGAAAATGAGTTTTGAAATAAACTCTCAAAACTTTGGTAAACCTCAAAGTAAAAAACTTAGAAAAATACTACATGAGATGTATCTGAAATCCATTTTATACTAATTAAAAATATGATAAAAATATATCCATGGTTATTATAAAAAATATAGAATAAATCAAGTGTTGGATATGGAATAATTCCCAAAGGAAAAAAATTGAGATGATAAAACCCTTACCTTTTACTCTAGCTTAGTCAAACATATTCTAACTTCCTATGTAGTTTATTTTCATCATTGAATATTTTAAATTTTAATTGTTTTGAACAAGATTTATAATATTTATGTTGATCGCCATTCTTTTGATACTTATTGCATCATTTATAGATTATTTAAGGTATTGTAATTTAAATTCCCTAGGTTTTTAGGTCTCACATTATTTCCATAAAGCATATGTTTATTATTATAATATTTTTCTCAAATGAATTGAAATAGACTAAGTGATAAATCATATAAGATAGTAATTATAAAAAAAAATCTTTATTTATTCATATAAAAAATTACACAAAATCACATGAAACTAATTATTACTCACCATGGATTATATCAACCTTTAAAATTTCATAAATTAAAAGTGAACAATAAATAGAGAAGAATAAAATATTCAACACTATGAGATATTTTGAATCATATTCACCCATGAGGATAAAAAATAGAAAAAGAAAACCTACAATGAGGAAGAACATCATAAAATGAGAAATAATTTTATGAGATCTAAATGAAAACTATGAAAATGACAAGGTTGGATTAAGAAGTGAGAATGGAATGCTTTATTCTAGAATTTCTATATATAGGAAAGAAATCTGGCCATAATAAATATGGTCTTTAGAAATATGGCCTTTGGAAGTATGGTCTTTGAGAATATGTTCATTGTATATACATGAATCTAATATATATACTGATGTTTTGTATTATTAGTAGTAAATTTAGAAAAAGACAACTCACAATGAAATAAAAATATATTATTAAAATAATATATATATATTTATTTATGTGTAATGTAATAATAATATATTATTATTAAAATATGATATAGTGTATTTATAAAATTCATTAAAATATTTTAATATCAATGGATAAGTAAAATTAAATTTTAGAATATAAATAATTAATTTTAATGGTATTTTTTAAGTGTATTTAGTATAAAAGTAATATATTTTTCTTTTCAAAGAATTATTTTATTAAGTGGTGTATATTTTATCCCAATAAATTAAATTGATCACTTTTAAAAAATTACTATATATGAAATAATATATTAATATTATTTAAATTTTAAATTGATATGATATAATATTAGCGATACTTAATGTTTAAAAACATCATTTTTAATAAAAGCATTTTTCCTCTATTTTTTATTTTCATTTAAAATATAAATTTCTACATTATATAATTTAAATTTAATAAAACGAGAATCATTTTTAGACTTATAATAATAATATTTTTATAGGATATTTTTTTTGGATTTTCTTAAATACTGGAATTTTTAGGTAAATAATGGAAATATCATATTTTCTAAAACTATAACTTTATAATTATATAATAAATAAATTAAAGTTTGCAAAAAATATAAATTAATCTTATATGTGTTTAAGAATTAAAACTATTAATTTTAATAATACTATGATGAATTTAGAAAGCCCATTATTAACATTTTTGGAACTTAAGTAATATTTTACAATAAAAACCATTTTGGTCATTTTTTTAATTAAATAATATTCTGGTAAAAGTTGTTTTTTGGTTGATTTAAAAGCCAAATAAATTTTATTTATTTTATAATAAACTAATTTATACCATTAAACTAAAATACATGGATAATGATACCCTACACATAAATTTATATCTTAAGAATACACTTTTTTTCTAAAATTGTTGTTTTACACGTTATATATGCTGATATTATAATTGAGATTTATTATAGACAAAAAAAATTCTAATAAAATGTATTTTATATTTTAAATCATTAGATAAGAATTATGTTATCAGTTCCATGTTATTTAAGGCATTAAAGTTAAATTACTTAGGTAAAAAATAGTTACCATGGTTAAATAAAAAATGCTAAAAGTGAAAATTATAAGACCAAAGGACTTAAAAACCTTTTTTAAATTATATTTTAGGTATTATCTACCTTATCTTATCCCCAATCCATTATTTTATTTTTTTGGTTCAACTTTATATGTTTAACATGTGATCCCTTTATATTAAGTGGTTATATTTACAAAAATGTCATTCTCACCAATTATAAAAGGGGCCTCTCCCCACCCCTTCAAGACCAATCCATAAATTTAGTTTCCACTTAAAAATATTTTAGTTATCCCTAATTTATAACCCTATTAGTTTTACTTTATCCTCTAGTCACAAGAGATTTTCTTAAGACCTCATTTCACAAGGGGTCTTCCAAGGGAAAGCCTAGGTTCTCAATGTGAGTACTTTTCTTTTTAATTTATTTTATTTTCTTCCTTAACTTACAAATATAATATTATAATTCCTATATAATGACATAAATTTTGTTTTTATACTAAAATTTATTATTCCTAGGTAATAACTATTCACCACATTTTCCCTTTTTTATTATAAAAAATGAAACTGTCATTTATGCATTGTGCGGACTACCACCTCTACAAAGTGAAGACTTCTGTTTTCTTTCACCACCAAATATATTTACTTGTTATAAGGGTGAAATTAAAGAATAAATGTGAAATGCATAATATAATTATTATTATTAATAAGAAAATTATAATCCACCTTCTTTCCTTTTACATCATTGAGAAATGAAAACATTGACTGTTTTTTATATAGATTACCACCCCCATGAAGTAACACATCTTGTTTTTTCTTCTAGTTTTTTTATTTATTAAACTCTATTCAAATATGATTCACCACCTTAAAAGTATTTAAATAATACAATTATTATTCTATAATAATTATATTCTTCCAAAATAATCATATTTCATAATCATAATAATCTATTAATTATGATATGTTCTTGTTTGGGTCAATTTAACCACCTACTTGAACAATGCTATAAAATAATATCAATTGTAGGGGTGGGAATCTCAATAGACTCTACATGTCACCAATATATGGGTGTGACCGAGTTCATCCATCATCGGTTATTTAACTTCTATTTAATATGTATCTTCTAGGGTCATATTCAGGATCTATTAGAAATGTAGGTGGACAAGAGTAGCACATTTGAGGCGATTCTCTTGAACCTCATGACTGGAAGTAGCCACAATAAGAAGATATAATTTTTTTTCTTTTTTTCTATGTCATCGGTTGTCTATTTCACATGGAAAGAAAGACATTATATTATGTTTGATAACAGTAATTTCTCAGTTCATGTTGGAAAGATAGTCATTCTGTCCCGACCCGTCCCCCTGGGGCTCATGCGGTGACTACCCCAAGCCCGCCTTCCATAGGCCAGGGGATGGAAACTAGAATCCAAAGGTGTATCCCCAATAACCGGGAAGACATTGACTATATATCCTATAAACACACGCAACAAATCACACAACAAGATACGAACATAAGTAAACTGTATAGAAAAAAGAGTTCTGAAAGTAAGAGGGGCCGGAATACAAGCCCAATAGTAAAGGTAAAAGTACAACTGAAATACAATACAACTGAAGAAAGAGAAAGATAGCTACTGGTTCGTCCTCTGGGGTTCCTAAATGAAGGGTAGGTATAGATCGCCTCCTCAACACTCCACATCCGCCCATATCCTCTGCGTACTGGCATGCTGTATGGTCTACCTCCGGGCACCGTCCAATTTTGGTACCCTCAGCCTCGATCAACGCTGTCCATCATTTGCACCAAGCACAACAAGGTGTGGGCATAGACCATGCAAGGGTGAGTATAACGATACTCAATAGGGACCCTAAGACCCTCAAGGTCTCACAAAATCCACAAAGCCTGAAATCAACTGACAACCCTACTTAGGTATATACCCATACATATACCTAAGTTATCATGTATACCCATCTAAAATAATGAGGAAACACAGGGTCCAACCCAAAATCCCAAAGATCAACTGTTCCACCAAGGAAAGAATACCAAAAACGTAAGTACCACACAGTTATGCCACACATAAGAATACCACCAAGGTATTACCATGAAGAAAAGTACCACACAGGTATGAACTCAGCTCACACCAGTTATAACTTTGGTACAATAGTAGAGATGATTAGTTGTAACTACCGAATCATCTTACTCTATTAAGAGGTAGACGCACAAAGGATCCCAAATTCCAGACCCACACAGGATCCTAGTACATCGTCAGACCCACACAGGATCCTAGTGCACCATCAAACCCACACAAGATCCTAGTTCAATGTTAGTATATTGTCAGACCCACACAGGAACCTAGTACAACGTCAGTACATCATGAGACCCACAAAGGATCCTAGTACAATGTCAGTACATCATCAGACCCACATAGGATCCTAGTACATCTTCAGTACAACATCATACCCACAAAGGATCCAAGTACCTCATCAATACATCGTCAATCCCATACAATATCCTAGTACATTGTCAGTACGTCGTCAGACCCACACAAGATCCTAGTACATCGTCAGTACGTCGTCAGACCCACACATTTAAGCTTACTTAATTAATTAATCAATTAATTGTTGACTCATTAATTGGGGTAATTTCAAGAGTTACCTCCCAATAAAAAAAGAGTTCAAGGTTGGGTGGTTTCAAATAATAAAATAAATGTTGTTGTTTTATTTTATTATAATTATTATTATTTTAACTCTCCCACGAAAATCCGGAAAACTAACTTTCACTCTCGACCTAATACGGTCAAGGTGAAGGTCTCCTTTAGTGAATATCAGTGCTGTGAGTTCAACGATTCCCTCCGATTTTAATTCTGAGCACCGGTTCAATAGTTATAAAACGCTGCTTGCACGTTTACTGAACGTACCCAAAAAAAGTTCGGAAAATTATTTACAGTCACCCTCGACCTACGACGATTGAGGTTAGGCTCTGCCTAAGTGAAACACACCCCAAAAAACCCAATGGTACTCTCGAATTTCCAATCCGAGTTACCATTTAAAATTTATGGATTTTACAATAAAATAATTGTCACCTAATTATTTTATTTATGGTAAAAAATTAACTTTCACTAGTGGCCCGCACTGACCAATGTTAGTATCTTCATAAGGAGATAATACCCTCACGAGTTCAACGGTGGTCTCATATTTTCAATCTGAGTTACCATTTGTGATTTATAATTATTTTAAAAATAAATAAATTTATTTAATTATTTTATTTACGATTATTCCATTTTTGGGTTTTATCACAGGAGGCCCACACCGACTAAACTTAAGTCATGCCTAGGGTAAAACCACTATCCTGAAGGAAACGATGGCCTCAGATTTTTGATCTAAGTTACCATTTATGTGTTATTATACTTTTTCAGGAAAACTGCTTACACACGCTAATTTAAACTCAACCAAACGTCGACGGATCATTCCAGGCACTCCGGGCCTCAAAATTGTGCGTCGTCAGATTTTGAGGTCTCAAAATAATTCTATATAATTAAAAAAATTATTCAAAATTTCTGAGACATTAAATTCTCCCCACCTTAGGGATTTACTTCCCTGAAATCCGTAACAAAGGAAAAACAACTGAAAGATGGTACTGAGCACGAATATTAGCCTCCTACTCCCATGTGCTCTCCTAGATGTTCCCATGCTACCTACGTACATGAACCAAAGGTATCAATCACCCATGAAGGACTCTCTCCTGTTGATTCTCAATATCCACTAGAACATCTAAAAACATTTCCCTATCCTCGATGTCTAGCTCACCATGGTCGATGATGTGAGATGGGTTGTGCACGTATCTCCTCAGCTGGGATACGTGGAAGATTTCGTGCACCATCTACAACTGTGGTGGAAGGGCTAGGTGATATCCCACCTCGTCAACTCTGATAAGGTCTTGAAAGGGTCCCATGACCCTTGGGGATAACTTTCCACCCCAGCCAAATATCCGCAAACCTCGTCGAGGTGAGACCCATAGAAAGATGTGGTCACCATCCTTGAACTATAGAGGTCTCTGTATCTTGTTGGCATAAGAATTCTGCCAACTCTGTGCAGTCTTCACTTGATGAAAAGTGAGACATCGTGATACAAACTCTGCCACTACTTCATTTATCCCGGGCCATCACTACTAACATCAGAGATCCTAATACATCTTCACCACACCAGGATGTACTGTCATAGGGGACGTATGGGACTCCCTCAACACCTACTCTTATAGCACTACTGGTACCATGGTACGTCCTCTAAAGAGGATGAAGTGCTCCCCACCTTTAGAAAATACATCAGGTGGATGCCCTAAGGATATCAGAACACGTCGAGCCTCGTAGTCAGTGTCCTCACACCGTGTCTGCCTAACTGGCTGAAGAAATAAAGGAGTGACTGTTAGAGACTGAAGATAAGCTACTCCATATCAATCCACATAGGATATCCGTAAATCGGCTAGATGCTATGTTGCCTCACTCAGCAGCTGAAGGCCAGACCTCCTACTGATTGCATCTGCTACCATGTTCCCCTTACCAAGAGTATAGACTATCTCAAAGTCATAGTCCTGGAGGAACTCTGGCCATTCCAGTTGGTAAATGAAAACTCAAAACTTCTACTGCCATGAGGGTGAGGCTTCCTGACTCATGAGTGATTAGCCGTACCCTCCTAACAGTAGTTTATCTTATGCTACCCAAGTTTCCTTTTTCGCCGAGTAAGGAAAACCCCATTCCAATGTTGTAGAGAAACCACAACTTTTTTCCTAATATAGTCAATCTGATTATGAATTGTGGATGTCCAGTCATACCCAAACTAACGTCGTAAGGCCTTGATGCTGCCACCAAGAGGTTCCAACCGAAACTCTCACCTCAAGGTCAGATCACACTTTCGACGTAAGTGTGATTATCAAGTCTCCTCCCAAAGGTATCTTCAGACATGAGGGTCAAGTCAACGGTTTAACCAGAAAATCTAGGTATTGGACACGATTCTTGGAAGGAAGGAATGATTGGTACCTATGTCTATTGATACGACCGCTAGTAGTAGACATAGAACGTACCTAAAATCATTCATGGAGCCCTTGTGTTGCACTTCTTGACCGCATGCAGCTACTCTCTTCCCCTGTCTTCTAGCTTCCTAAGCCTAGCAGGGACCACAATGGGGGGTGGTTGTAACATGTCGAAATGTACACCACCACATACTGCTCCCCTAGCTCTGCTTCCAAGTCTGCAGCCCTATAGATTCATCTGTACCTAAGACTTCTTCTTCTCGAAACATTTTTACACGCCCAAGTCTCTAAGACTGGCGCCAGTTTCCTGCTTTCCCACTACTAACATTCATCGGATGCATCTGCTCTGCCGAAGAATATTCAACCACAAAGGTTCTCTATATCACCCTAACATAAGTAGGAATTCATAGAGGAATAGTGCTAACTCAGATGTCCCTAAAGACACCTCGCTCGGAGGTCCGAGCTCTAAAGTACTGATCGTATCATATTCATCGAGTACCATGAATGATCGGTATGCCTCAATGAATACTCAACTACCGACATGTCGTCCTGTCAAAGCTATATAATCTCTAGAGAACTATCATCCACCTCCTCAAGCTAGTCCTCAGCCACCTGTGAGTTAGGATTTCCTTGAAACCTGAGGGGTATCTGATGCTGAATCATGTGTAAGGCCCCAAGCCTATATGTTTCCTTTACCGGTACCACTAGTTATAACTACTGACTATCGAGTAGTGATATAGCTGACACACTACCCGAAGGTACTATCTCAGGTAATGGTCCAAGTATTGAAGCCTCATCACTATATGGACCAACATCATGGTCACTCACTGAAAAAGGCTAGTAGCTAATATCACCATCTTCTCTACTGGTGTCCCAACTAGGCTGAAAAATCTAGCAACATTCTCTATCCAGCCCTCAACTGCGTGGGAAACTGTCTCACCTCGAAACCTTGGAGGCCTCTTCTATTGGAACTTGTGAAACACGCTCAGTCAGCGTGCACCGTCCACCGGTGTGACTAGTGGTAACTGTTTCCCAATGGGTGGTGGTGTTTCTGGTACACCACCTAAAGGTGCCAACATAGTAAGAGGGCACTGCACCGGAGCCTCATCACTCGATGGGACGTCATCATGTACTTTCTCAGGAGTCTTAGATGGATATCTACGCAATGGAATCCTGATAAGGAATAGGTGTTCCATGGTCATTAAGTTATACCTGGTGAGATGAATCAAAGAAAACACACGAAAAATTTTCAAAACACACACGCAATTAGTGTTTTTGTGCAATGAGTCAGAAATTAGAAGTCAGGGTCCTGGTGTATGGATACGTCGGCCACCACACTAACACTGGATTCCCTAAACTGATAACCACACTCACTAAACTTAAAACTATTGCCGTTAAAAAGATTAGAGTCCTATGTTGTATTGTAGAACCGACTCCTATGATACCAATTTGTTATGACCCATCCCCCGAGGCCCGTGCCGTGACTACCCCTAGCCCACCTTCCATAGGCCAGGGGCTGGAGACTAGCACTGAAAGGCGCATCCCCTAAAACCAGGAAGTCATTTCCTTTATATCCTGTAAACACATGCAACCAAGCACACAACAAGATAAGAACACAAGTAAACTATATAGAAAAAAGAGTGTTGAAAGTAAGAGGGGCCGAAATACAAGTCCAACAGTAAAGGTACAAGTAAAACTAAAATACAATACAACTGAAGAAAGAGAAAGGCAACTACTGGGTCATCCTCTGGGGTTCCTACCTGAATGGTAGGTACATATCGCCTCTTCAGAACTCTACGTCCGCTCGTCTCCTCTGCGTACCGACACACCGTATGGTCCACCTCCGGGCACCATCCAGTCTTGGTACCCTCAGCCTCGATTAGCACTATCTGTCGTCTGCACCAAACACCACAAGGTGCGGCCATAGCCTGTGTAGGGGTGAGTATAACGATACTTAGTAGGGACCCTGAGACCCTCAAGGTCTCACAAAATTCACAAATAATGAAATCAACTGACAATCCTACTTAGGTATATGCCCATACATATACCTAAGTTATCAAGTATACCAATCTCAATCATTAGGAAACACATGGTCCAACCCAAAATCCCAAAGCTCAACTATTCCACAAATGAAGGAATACCACAAAGGTAATTACTACACAAGTATGCCACATAGAATAATACCATCAAGGTATTACCATGAAGGAATGTACCACATAGGTACGAACTCATCTCACACCAGGTATAACTTAGGTACAATAGTGGAGATGGATAGTTGTAACTACTAAATCATCTTACTCTGTTAAGAGACAAATGTATTAATGATCCCAAATTGAAAACCCACATAGGATCCTAGTAAAGTGTCATACCCACACATGATCCTAGTACACCATCAGACCCACACAAGATCCTAGTTCAATGTTAATACATCGTAAGACCCACACATGATCCTAGTACAACGTCAGTACATCGTCAGACCCACACAAGATCCTAGTACATCGTTAGTATATCATCAGAACCACACAGGATCCTAGTACATCGTCAGACCCACACAGGATCCTAGTACATTGTCAGTATGTCATCAGACCCACACAAAATCCTAGTACATCGTCAGTACGTCGTCAGACCCACACAGGATCCCAGTACATCGTCAGTACGTTGTCCAGCCCACACATTTAAGCTTACTTAATTAATTAATCAATTAATTATTGGATTATTAATTGGGGGAATGACAAGAGTTATCTCCCATTAAAAAAAGAGTTCAAGGTCGGGTGGTTTCAAATAATAAAATAAATGTTTTTGTTTTATTTTATTATAATTAATTTTTTTAACTCTCCCATGAAAATCCAGAAATCTAACTTCCACCCTCGACCTACAGTGATCAAGATAAAGGTATCCTTAAGAGAATATCAGTGATGAAAGTTCAACGGTGCCCTTAAATTTCAATTCTGAACATTTGTTCAAAAGTTATAAAACGCCGCTTGCGCGTTTGCTGAATATACCTAAAAAAGTTCATAAAATTATTTACAGTCACCCTCGACCCACATCGTTCAATGTTAGGCTCTGAATAAGTGAAAAACGCCCCAATGAACCCAACGATACTCTCATATTTCTAATATGAGTTACCTTTTAAAAGTTATGTAATTTACAATAAAATAATTGTTACTTAATTATTTTATTTACCACCAAAAACTAAATTTCACTGGTGGCCCATGCTGACCAATGTTAGTTTCTTACTAAAGATAGAATACCTTCATGAGTTCACCAGTGGTCTCAGATTTTCAATCCGAGTTACTGTTTGTGAGTTATAAGTATTTGAAAAATAAAAGAATTTATTTAATTATTTTATTTATGATTATGCCATTTTTGGGTTTTCTCACAGGAGGCCCACGCCGACTAAACTTAAGTCATGCCTAGGGTAAACCTACCATCCTAAATGCAACGGTGCCCTCAGATTTTTGATTCGAGTTACCATTTAAGAGTTATTTAATTTTTTCCAGAAAACTTCTTATGCACACTAATTTAAACTCAACCAAACTTTGATGGATCATTCCATGCACTCCGGGCCTTGGAATCACGCGCTGTTAGATTTCGCGGTCTCTAAATAATTCCATATAATTAAAAAAAATTATAAGGAATTTCTGGGACATTACACATTCATAGGGATGTTTTTGTGGCTTCCAAGGTACAAACTAGAATGAAGAATAATTGTATATATTATCTTTCCACTCTTATAATCTTGGGTCTATAAGGAAGGATGAAGACCTATTGGTTTGAGATTCATCAGATGGATCCCCCAATTAGTCCATATATTAAGGTTAATGGCGATGGAGCTTAGTTTGTCTCACCAGGTCCATCAGGCTACAATGTTGTTTTTCACACCTTCCACAACTTTGTTCAAGGATGTTTTTATCATTACGTTGGACATGTGACTACGTATGAGGACGAGTTATGGGATTTAATTTATGATTTTAAGAATGCCTTCCAACATAATTGGAATCATTTATGGATTGAATATGACTCCCCGATGGATGTTGATCCTCTAAGGGTACATAATAAAAATGTTCCATGGGGTGTTTTTTCCTCATTGGATTGATTGTTTTAATGATATGGAGAAAATCAGGTGGATGATTTCTTATGCCTATTGGGAAACCAACTATGTCATAGATTCTTTGTCAAAGACGTCAATTGTTGAGACTAGCTTGATGTGGTCTTTAAGATCTCATGATTTTTTATCATCTTTGGCTGATACTAATATGTGGGGTTTCTTACATTCCCGAGTTTATAATAACTCCTTGAGGTCAATTTGGAGTTAGTCTCTTTATCTTTTCAACTTCCATGGAGTGTCATATTTGGAGTTTTCCACTTCACTTTTTCAGATAGTATGGAGTGGAATGATTTTCGATCATTGTTGATCATTTTTGTACTTGGATCGAAAGGACTAGTCTTCTTCACTTCTGCATCTAGAATTCATGGATTGGTCTGCTTCATTCATGCACCTAGAGCAGACTACTTCATTGTGGCCCCTGGAGTGGCCTGCTTCATTGCTGAAACTATAATGAAAGGAGTTTCCTACTTAATTGCTACACCTCAAATGCATGGAGTGTCCTTATAATAATTTATTCACCTAGAAAGTGAGTAATTTCTTTCTATCTGTCTACTAGACCCCATCCAATCTACTTAGGGAGGTTCATGATGCATTTAATGTAAAAACTGGTGTAATGAACATAAAAACCAAAAATCTTATTTCATTAATGTTTTTGGTTGTTCTATGATTTTATTATTTCCCTATACTATTTAACTTTTATTTAATAAATCTTATGAACAAGTTTTTCCAATCTGGATCCTTTTAGTTAACAACACCGCTATTATGAAACTAGTTCAAAACGATTAAGATTATTCACACACTTTTTTGAAAATAGATAATGACTAACTAATATAAATAGAGATAAAAATAATAAATACATTTTTATAAATTATTATATATATGAATAAGGTTATAAAATATGTGATTAATATATTTATGTTTTTTATAAATAATATTCAAGCGCTTTAGTGGAAATCTGGAATTAAGGTAAGGGTTTCTTGTTTCAAATTTTCACCCCTTGATACTTATTTCCTATTATAGACCATGTTTTCTTTAGATTGGTGTATCTATATCCAAATTAATTAATTATACCATTTTAATTTAATTCATGGGGTTTTATGTGCTCTAAAAATTCCTTTCTTTAAATGGATTTCAATTCAAAAGATACCAAAGTTGTAAGGATTTGTTGTAAATTTAACTCCCTCTATTGAGTTATAACACTTTCTATTGAACTTATTTATTCCAAGATTAGTTTCTATTACCTTAAGAGTTTATTTAATGGTAAATTATCTTCCACCATATTAGGAAATTTACTTTTAATTCATATCTTTTACCTTGATTAAATTTCACTCTCAAAAAGTATATCATTGTTGAGAATAATTCTCATCCTCTTTAATGAGGGTTTCCACTCCTTGTCCATAATTTCCTTTCCATATAATGTTATCATTTATAATTGGAAATCTAATTATGTGTTATATCATGTGATCTCTATATTTTATTTCAATTATTTTTAAAAGGATGTTTTGTTACTCTTTTTATGATGTGGTGTTTCTTAAAAGATATTTCAAAACATTAAAACATGTTTTCCATAATTTTATAGCAAATATTATATCTTCCACCCCACATTTCTTTTTGATACCTTTATGTCTTTTCAAGTATCTTTTCTTGAAATTTATTTTTCAAAGGTAATTTTTTTCCAAATCTTTCACTTTACCTTTTTGAAAATAACCTTTTAAAGTGAGTTGTAATATTGATTTTTTTATGATTGTGTTATAAGATATCTTTTAATGTCATGCCAAATTAACACATATTTTTTCTATATTTTTTTTATATTAAACTTTATCTCTAAATTTTCATTGTTACTAAAATAAAATAATTTATTCCTAGATTTATAAAATATTTCTTGTAAAATTATTTCTAAAGATTAATGATATTTATTATTTCAAAAGTGATTTTCATAAAACTCCTAAAAAGAGTTTTTCAACTAAGTCATTGTTATTTGAAATATATTATAATTGATCAAGGAAAATTTTCTAGTGGCACCATCTGAATTCTTTCTATAGATGAATTATATAATGTCCTTCACTTTTAAAGAAATGATCCATCACTTCCTTTGTCTTACCGAATCATCCACTACATATAAATATGATCTATATTCCAATTTTTTCTTCTATGAACACTATATATTTATTTTTTATGATTGAAGGGTGTTAAAATATACATCATACATTGATTTATTTTTGAAATTAATGACTTAACCATATACCATTTATATATATAGTGTAATTACATATGCTTTATTATCTTGATTGAATAGATTTACCTAGAAAGTTATTGAATTTATTTATATACCCATTTATTTTCCATGGGTTTATCTTATTATGATTATGAATGATTTTTTTATATAATTCCATTTTAAAAGGATATGAAACCAATTTTCTTTTAATTGGTTCATTGTAATATAAAAAGTGAATGTTTATTTATTTGAATGTTTTATGAAACCCATTTTATTTCCATTGTTTTTTTATAATGTGATAAGTGAAAAATTTTCTAGTGGCACTCATAAGTATGGATAATTATGGTTGGGGTCCTATATTTCCCTCCAATGAATTGGTTAAAAGATTATATCTCATGAGATAATTATTCATGATTACATTTTAGTTGCTTGCAAGCATGTAAAATAATGATATGGATAATGAAATTAATGTTTCCATATACTAATGTTTGTACCATATTAAGATGTCATAGTTTTATACTTATTATTATTTTTAGATTATGTTATCATGGACCATATTTATTGACTTATGTTTCCACACAGTTTTTATTCATGTATTATGTTATGTAAAAATCCCCTCCCCCTAAATGTGCACATTCTAGGCCGACAATGATAGAAGGAAAATAATGGCTCCTGAGGCCCATCTACAATTGGAAATAGGTTGGAAACAATCAATGGGTTTATAACACACACACAAATGGTAGGAATTACCATCTAATAAGAAAATGTGGAAATATAGATAAGAAAAAAACCCTACAACTCCAACAAAATATTAAATAAAAGGTCTCAAACATACATGTATTGTAATACATCTGAGACAACTAAAAAAAGGAAACTAAAAGTACAAAAAGTAAATCATTAGAAGAAAAATTAAAGCCCAAATAACTTTGGAGAAACTCCACAAGCTAGTAACATCCATCCTAATCACTAACCATCTCTTGCAGTCTTTAAAAATAGTTGATATATACATATGGGGAGAATAGTAGGCATACTCAGTAGGATCCTCCCTAAAGCCTAAAATGAAAGAGAAAAAATTCATACTAAATCCTAGTGAACAAACAAGTGAAGTTAACTCATAACCTAATCAGGTATACTAATCCCCTAACCTCACCAAGGATCTCTCACCAGGTACCCTACTACTACTTCCCCACTAGTTTTCCATTCCACCCCAACATCACATATCCTAATCCATCTCTCCCCAAAAGTAATACTACCCAAAGAAACCTAAGAAACTATATCATAACATGCACATCATGAATCACATCATCTCATCATCACAACATATCATGCACCCCATGTATCACATCATACCTATCTCTAGATAGTAATCAAGTAGTTTTTGGGAGACACTATATCCCCTACGTCATGTATTATACATTAAGCCACAAAAAATCACATAAAAAACCCTATAATAATCATTAAGATACTGTATCCAAAGATATATTTGGGTGAAATAATCAAAATCCATTATATCCCTATACACACATATATATGAGAAATATAACCACTATGTATAAAAACAAAAAACAATAACAGGAGAATAGAATGAGGAAATAGGGGGAGGTCAACCATCTATTCCTCACTAACTTGGATGTTAGGGGGAAAAACCTCTCATATTATACTGGGTGTCAGTCACCCAACATACATGTGTGGGGTAGCATATAAAATAATATGACATAGGAATATAAATGTAGCTCACAACCATACTATGGGAAGAAAATTAGCCTTAGGGTCCTGAACTGACCCACCGGGGCCTACATGGTTGGTGGAACATCGAGTGTGACACCCCAAGATTTCATCCAATAGGTCAGGAGATAGAAACAAGAGTTGATTAATCATATCTAACACATGTGAGGCCGTAGAATGATGTACCTATACGCACACAGAGATCTCTAAACACCCATACAGTGTAGAAAGGAAAGATACAGCTGATAAAAATATGTATAAATATAACTAAATCCCATATCAAAGTATGATTCAACTAAAAGAAACCAAATTGGAAAAATAAAATCCCAAAATAAATAGTAAAAGATTATGACATGCTAATAAGGAAGGGACTACTATGAAATGATACCCCTAGAACTGACTGTGGTCTATGTAAAGAAACTATGTTCCACCTGCTCCTAGAAAACCTAGGTCTCTATCAAAAGGCCTATCATCTACATAAGACACCACTTTTTCATTAAAATTCCATGCAAGCGTGATTATAATCATAACCAATATGATACCCTAAAATCACTGAACATAAAGCTTTAAAGAGTGTCATATCACAATAAAGGATAACATCAACCCAAATATACTCAAGATAGACATCAAGTCACAATTTATTGTCACAATAAAACTTCTAACCTAGGATTCCACTTGAGGTTTCAATATAATGCTCATCCAAGAGAACTCACTCCCTAATTCTTCCTAACACTAATGGTTCTTATTTGAGAGTTCATTACTACCAGACTTTCCATGAATAATTACATGTTGAAACTTTGAATATGCTGATACATAGATAGGTTAAATCACCTAAGGAAAATGGGGTATAACTAACCCTACCTGGATTAATCCACTAGGATAAGGATCACATTCCCTAGAAGTTGGCAATGGGATACCTAACCTAAACTAGGAAGAATGATGGAGGATTACACCTTGAGCTGCATGGTGAGATACTTGACTCTATCCAAGAGTAAACCATTGAAGGGATCAATCATCTTATTCTTAGGATGTAATTCCTCACAATACACTCATAGGGATGGAACAAAGGAAAAAACCCTACAGATAATCATATGGACTAAAGATAATAGGGACATCAACCTACCCTAAAATAAGTATAGGATGTGTAAAGGTATTAAATGATATGTCTTGGCTAGTACAAACATTACCAAGTCCATTACCATGCCTATATAGTCTAGTAATTACCATGTATAATGGTCACTATTTTGTACACTAGTCATTCTTGTGTACTCTAGCTATGTCTGGGTGCTCTGGTCATGTCTGGGTCCATGTTTGGGTACACTAGCTATGTTCGTTCCAATGTACCCTGGTCGTGCCCAGGTACTATGGCTGTTCCTATACCCGTGTACCCCAGGGGTACATCCAGGTATTTCAAAATTGCGTCACATGGTGTGTGGACATCCCACATGGAATGTGATATTTAACTATGTGTGAAACCCTAACCACCATAGAAAGGGATCCACAAGGTGTGTGTTCATTCAAACTACAAACCATGTAACTAGGTTTTTCTTAAAAAATCTTGGATATTCTACAAGTCTCAACCGTGCTAAAAATTCCATTGAGAATAACACCCATAGATCCTGAATATAGGGTTGAAAATACCTAAAACTTAACCAGTGTTTAGATTCCAGCCACTTATTCTCTTCAGAACTGTCTCCCATCGTACCATGATGCCTTAGCACAAAACCATGAATGAAAACTCTCGATTCAACCTTTGATATTATGTCATCATTATCATCACATGATCATGACTTTTATCCTATAACTAATGTAACACCCCGAGATTTTATGAAAAATATTCTTTTTAATTTCATTAATGTCGTGTGTTGTACGATACACAAAAAGGATCTTGCACAACACACATCCTTGACTTGCCTTTCATTATACGCAATCGCGACCTTCCTTGATAGCGTGTGTAGTACGCAATAGTAAGTTTCACTAAACAACGATATGCTATTATTAAAACTAGTCGTTATGAATAGTAATAACCACTTTTTGAAATTTTGTAAATTTTATTTTTCAAAATGGACTTCATTTTTGGATTCGGAATATCGAAATTAGCTTAGGGTGAAATTTTGGTAATTTTCGGATAACTTTCATATTTTGATGAATAGTGGAAATTACTAAATTTTAATTAAAAAAAACTTATTCAATCGAAATAATTAATAGTGATAAATTATTAATTTGAGTGGTTTTAAAGTATATTTAGAATATATTTTTACAATTTAATACAATGTTGGTCATTGGATGTAATTTCACATTTAAACCAGTTATAAACAAGTGTCAATCTTTTGATAGTTATTATCTTTTAAAAACACGCCTTTTGTTTTGACAACGGGAATTAATTTTTAAATTAATTAATGCAACTGATATGTTTTGAATTTGGTAAAATAGAAATCATTTTTGAGTTCATAATATCAAATATAGCTTAGGCCTAATTTTTGAAATTTTTCTGAAAACTTTCAATTTTTGATGAATAGTGAAACCACTAAGTGGTAGTTAAAAAAACTGAATTTTTCATAAAACTTAATTTTACCGCTTCTGTGAGTGGAATTTCAAAAATCCGAGAGACATGGTTGATGTCAGTAAGTAAAATGTGGTTCAATGAGATGAAAATAATTTTTTATGAATAGTAACTTTTTACTTTTATTTACAACGGTTAAAAGTAAATAGGGTAATTAAGGGTAAAAATGATATTATTATTACCCTAACACATGTCCAAATTTTATTGGATAAGTGTAATTCGACCAAAAACAAGCTTAGGAATAAAATATGACCATTTAGGCCCACTTGGATTAGATTAGGACATTTATTATTAATTTATTTAAAGAAGGGTTAAAAAAGTTAAAATCAAAGTTTATTTACTAAAACATTTTTAATATGGGGTTATACATAAGATAAATTCGACTATAAATATTCATTAGAAAGCTAAAAATATTTCATACATAATGGTATTTTATTTGTAATTTTTAGACATTAAATAATTTAATTTATTTATGACACAATGATGATACAAAAATTATCTTATTAATGAAATTTTGACATAATTGATGTTATAAATACCAAAATAAATATAATTTGAGACTTTTTATGAATTCCACTAATTTTCTAGGTCAATATGACATGTTAGTATTTATTTAATTAACTTTTTTGGAACTTATAATTCTGTTATGACTTTCAAAAAAATCAATTACTAAACAGTGTCAAAATTGACATAAAATATTTTTTAAAACAAATATTATATTATTAATTGTTATTTTATTCCTAAAAATCTAAGGTTCGGCCAAATGACTTAGATAAGGTTATATATATTAATAATAAACAATTTGGGGTTCTTTTGGCTTCTTATAGTAAGTTTATTAACTTTATAGTGTAAGAACACAAGAAGACACGGTAAAAGTAAAATTATTTAACTTAATGTTAAATCTAAATGATAAGGTTAAAATAGGAACCTAAACTTGTCTAAATTCTATTGGATGAGAGGATTTATACCCATCCTTACCTTATCCTAGAAATAAATCAATTTGGATCTATTTAAAACCGAACTTGACTTTATAATAAAATAATATTTTTAGTTTTTCCAAAGGAGCCCCTCTCCTCCCTTATAAAAGGGCACCTCCTCCCTCTCTTCCTCACACAACTTTGAGACTTAAAGCTCGGCCAAAACCTGCCAAATTCTCTTATCCACTTCCCTAGAAACATCCTAGAGGTTCTGGTCTTCCTAAAAGACCAATTTTAGTGCCCTAAAGGAGGTCTCAAAGAGGCGCTTCAAAGAAGAGGTAATTTCCGTTACCAATTCTTTCACCTTTATTTCTTCTTCCACTTCTTCTTCTTAGGTTGTTTCATTATGAAGTAACAACATCAGTATCACTAGTATACAGATATGTTATTATAAGTATGAAACAATCCTATTTCACCATCTATCCATCCTACGGAAAAATAAATCACCGCGCGTGCGTACGTACGAAATACTGTCTCCACGCCGTGGTGAAATCTATTTTCCACCACCACCTTGCTTGGATGGGTATAATGGTGTAAATAATAACTATATATTATTATTTTAAAGTTATATTGATTCTGAAATAGTATACATACACTCCAATACAGTCCCACGATCATGAGAACGATATCATCGCTCGTGCGT
The DNA here is from genome assembly GCA_963277665.1 of Viscum album. NCBI lineage: Eukaryota > Viridiplantae > Streptophyta > Magnoliopsida > Santalales > Viscaceae > Viscum > Viscum album. The sequence continues at coordinate 1,191,056,123 of OY728130.1, read as the reverse complement.
ATGTACGGACTACCGTCTCCACGACGCGATGAGATTCATTCTCCATGTTAACCATTTAAGAATGATTATAAAGTATATATAAGCAATAATAATGAAATATATGACATTATAAAGCTACTGGATTTATGTATATATGTATGTCATCTACTTCCATTCAAGACAATAAGGAAAGGAAAACAACGTTCATGCGCACGTACGGACTACCGTCTCCATGAAAGGTGTCTTTCATTTCATTTATCTATCTATTATATATATATATATACTGAATATATATGATATATAAATCATGTTTTATATTCTGGAAGTAATTAAATCATGATATAATTAATAATAATTTCAAGAACAACAAGTCGAAACACCTACGATAAATGAAATGATTTTACCCAAAACGCTTCTTTAACATGGAATTTACAAAAGAAAGGGTAATATAAAGTAATAAGTGAACCATATATGATATCATAACAATGAATATGATTCTTTAATAAGTTAATGACATTATTTAAATCATTATACAGGAGGTTCAGATACGTACAAAACATATCGGACATAAGGTAAGGGAAATATCACAATCTCATTTTTATCTGAGATTGCTTATACTTTGGTATTTACTGGGGTGTATTTTATCATCCACATCCATGTTTCCTCAATATGTAATACTATTTCCATTCACCTACAATTTTTTAAATCCTATTTTACCCTTCGGTGAGTTTTTAGTAAAATATATGAAAGGAATCTTTTGTCGTTTTTCGTTCGAGGTACTTTTTGACTTTTCTCACAAAAGTACGAGAATAATGTTTTTTTGACATATACGACATGAATGGATTTTTAAAACATTATTTCCAAGAATCTTACTTTACAAGTTTTCAAGTTTATTTTTAATTAACTTCTTTTAGTATTAAAATTGTACGACATGTTAAGAAAGGAAAATGTTTTTGAATTTGAAAGGATATTTTCCTCAAGAATGGAGTTCAAGTGTTTTATCAAAATTATTTTCCATCTAAGATAATAAAGGGTTATGTTTTCATCCCTATTATTAAATTTATTTGATTATGTTGTGATGGAATTATTTTTATGAATTCATTTATCTTATATGAATTTTTTTATGATGTCATGATGTATAAGATTCCGATTTTTATTTCATGGGTTATGCAATGATGTATGGTTTATGATTTTGTGGCACACATAAGAATGGTATCATTATGAGATGGGTGGGACCTATATCTCCCTCCAATGCATTGGGTAAAGATTTTATATCTCATGAGATAGACATGGATGGAATGGTAGGTTATACCGGTTTAGTGAAACAGGACTGAAACGAGGGTGACTCAGTTCAGAAAGGGACTTTGTCCACTAAGATACTCTTGGCAACGAGTCTTGACTAACAAGAAATGATTCTCTATGATTATGTGTGTATGCCACAAAGTTTCATGTTTTAAGTTATGATTATTGGATTTTTATTTCATTACTAAGATTTATCCCCTTTTATGAAATTATGCTCTCTTTTGCAGGTTAAGATTTCCAAAATGTTATGTTCTTATGAATATGATGTGATTGATATTTCTTTTGTTCACCCTTACTGAGCATTTGAGCTCACCCTTTTATGTTTTCTTTTCCCCAGTATATAAAGAAAGGTTTTAGGTAAAAAAAAGGAAGATCTTTATGGGAGATGTTGAAGATATTTCACCACGATTAGAAGATTATATTCCGAGTTTCCAAAGACACTAAAATATTACGATCCTTGTGTGTGTGTTTTTGTTATGTAATAAGTATTCTGAAAAAGTAATGTAATGTCCATGTACGTCAAGCTTTGGGTCTCTACAACTAAACCCATGAAAATGATCTGTTTCACTAAGTATAGATTATGTAATGATATATTTCTAGGTATTGTCGAATTGTCGGTCAAATGAGACACCGATGATGAACACTCAAAGGAAAGGGGTGAAAAGCATAAAACAAAAGGGTAGGAAACAGACATCGACCATTTTTCATGTTGGACTCAATCCATTTATAGAGTAAACATCCATCTAAGGTTACTAAAAAGGATCAAAATAAAAATATCAATTCCTAATTCTAGAAAGTTAAACAGCAACCAAAAAAAGGCACCAACCTCAAAATTAATATACTAAATAAACTAATTCATGTTCGGTAAGGGATAACCAAATACTGGGATTAATATACCAAAAAACATCCTACCTTGGAATTAGATCAATCACTGATGTAGAATGAATCCTACATCATTTTCATTTGCAATATTCAAGAAATTCTTTATCGATGACGAACTCATTGGAAAACCATTCATCAAACCATGATCCCGATGTGCTCATTAAGTATCTCTAATATGATACTTTCTAAACACTAGGGATATGTGGATAAACCTAGTGTTTGGACATACTTGAGAATATATAGAGTATGAATTTGGTATTTTCCATTTAATAAATAAATAATAAATAAATAAATAATAAATAAATAAATAATAAATAAATAAATAAATTTATTTATTCATCCTTCTATGACTACTTTTAATATAAACACCTGACACACACAAAGGTTATTTAAATCCTAGGTAAAAACCCATATTATAGATTTAATGTTAGTCTTAGATTTCCATATGAAACACCATTTAGTAGATATCCCATTATTTTAGAAAAACCACGTGTTCATGATATAAAAAATTTAATTTTTTTATTAAATCAACATCGAGGTTCTTGACTCCTCGCCTAACTATAAAAACATTCTTTATAATATTACAAATCTTTACAAGGAAAAACAGAGTCATTAAATTCTCCCCACCTCAGGTATTTTCATCCTAAAAATAAAAAAAAACTACTTAAAAAGTTGCGGATACTGAGATCTCATCTTATTTTCTTGCTCCTTGGTTCTCTCCAAATGATTCTTATGTAGATATTATACATGAAATAATTGAGTAACTTTACTAAAAGGATATTCTCCTTTAAATCCTCAATATCTACATGGTACTTTGGGAAGGTATCTCCATCCTTGATGTCTATCTCACCCAAGTTGATAACATATGACGGGTCATGCACATACCTCCTCATCTGCGACACACCAAAGAAATTATGTACCCTGTCTAACTATAGTAGTAGGGATAAGTAGTATGGAACCTTTAGAACCTTGCAATGTATTTGGAATGGTTTGATGAATCTTGGAGATAACATTCCACCCTGTACAAATTTATGCAATCCTTATTGAGGTGAGACCTTCAGGAACACATGATCTCCCTCATCAAACTCAAAAGCCTCTTTTTTTTTTGTATTTATAAGACTTATAATGGATATAGGAAGTCATCACCCAACCTTTATTACCTAAACGTTCTCTATATTCACTCACACCAACTTTAGGCCCATGAGAAATTACTCCCCTAGAGTAGTTCAACATAGCGGTGATCTTCATGTTCTCCCAAACAAGGCCTCGAATGGTGCAATACTGATGATGGAGCGATAACTGTTGTTATATCTACCCTCTACTAATTTTATGTGATCCTACCAGCTAAAAATGAAGTCCAACATGAATGATTAATGTATTTCATCTATAAAATGAATGGTCCACTCAGTGTGACTATCTTTTAATGGGTGAAAAGCCATTCTCAACTGTAACAAAGTCCCAAAGGCCTCATATAATCCTATATATAATCATGAAATGAATTGAGAATCATAGTCTGGGATTATTTTTAAGGTAAATCCATGAATCCCTGTTCTCTATTACATGTAATGGTGTCCCAATATCTCTACTAAACTCTACTCTAAGATGGTTAGGAAGTGGGATGACTTGCTGAGCCAGACTATGATCACCCAGATAGCATTGTGACCTCTATTTGATTATGGAAGTCCTATCATAAAGTCTATATATGTAATCTGACTTACAATGTGAAACCTTAATGGGTTAAAAAAACCTCTTGAACCTGGTGCTCAACCTTCACGTACTAATATGTGAGGTGTTGAGAGACAAACTCATCCACAAACCTCTTCATTTCTAGCTACCAGAACTGATTCCTAAGTTCTTAGTACATCTTTTACACTTCTATATGTACTACTAGGTGGGGGGGGGGGGGGTTATCAAACACGCCCATAAAACCCTCATGAATTATCAATAATACCATTTTCACCCTCATAAAATAATGACATGCTTCCCACCTTCATAGAATCCATTAGGAGTATATTCAGTGGATATCTAGTTACACAAGGTCTCACAATTGATATCTCTAAGATGAGACAACCTAACATGTTGTAGAAGAAGAGTGGTAATAACCATAAACTAGAGGCAAGATTCACCATCGTCATTTACTAAGGATAATTGCAACAAGGTCAACTGCTCTGAGGCCTCATTCAAAATCTATTAACAAAATACCCTACTAAGAGAATCTGCCACTATGTTACCCTTTTGAGAGTATAAACTATATCAAAGTCATAATATTATAGTAATTGTATCGATATACTCTATCTTAAGTTAATATATCTCTATTAAAATATATACTTGAGAATATTGTGGTTACAATATGAAGTTTTCTAGTCAGGATCCAAGTATCAGTGAGTGGGGGAGGTGGTGAATCAGTGATATATTTTTTATTTTATGTTTCCTTACTTAGGAAAAAACCTTCATCTACTGTTAAATATTTCTTTCCCTACTAAACACAGTCAACCACACAACCGTAGGAACATAATAATTTAAAAGGTTCACTACTCAACAAGAGTAGATACATCCTTCTTAGGGCTTTGAAACATCCAATTCCACAAAATCCACTAGAAAACAATCCTTTTATGTGGAATAAAATGAGTAGGGTGTTCCCTTAAACTCATGTATCTCTTTGAAAACAATCCAATAGTGTGTGTGATTTTTATGGAAAGAAAATGAAAATAAATATTTTTGTGCTTCTTGACCAGCTTTAAAAAAATTGATCTTTCCAAATGGTTCTCCGCTTTCCTACCCAGAAGCTGGTATGAAATTTCTTGATTCCTTTGCAAACTGTACTTCTTCCCCCACAAACTACCTCTATCCTCCATTAACTGAGTTTCACCATGTAACACAAGTGATTCATGAAAAGCCTATTCTTCTACAAATTGGATCTTCTCCATGGACTGTCATTACTCAATGTATCACCTCTGTGTACTTCCTCAGCTTACCGCCTCCACGTATCTATTCCACATACTATATTCGCATACCAGTTCCACGTACCATATTTACATTTGATTCTGTGTACCGCCTCTACATATTTCCTCCATGTACCACCTATACTTCTGTGAAATTAATTCTTATGCAGATTAATTCTTCCTATTCCACAAACCATTTCTTCTTCCATAGAAAAATTCTTCCTATGAGGATTCTCTCCTCTAACAGCTTCTCTTCAAGAAATTCTCCCTCATAAGCTCTTTTGGACATAGAAAAATTCTTCCTTAGAGTGAAGATGTTATTTTATTAAAATCATTATCTCTTTTAATAAATTTATTAGGGCTCCTTATATAGGAAAATAGATCCAAAAATATCACCTATCTTAATCTCCCAAATCATCGATGAGGTAAGACTTCACCACATACTAAGATTATTCAGTGAACTAAAATTGTCCCATGAATCATTTTAATTAGTGAAACATTTCCATATGCAGTCCATGTACCATATTTATTCCATCATGAAGGCCTAAATCCATTCTTCCATTCTGCGAATGACACCCTTCACTATGAACTTTTGACCTCCCATGAACTGAAAGCCTCCCACAAACCATGATCCACCCACATACCATTTCTCGTACACAGTCTGTTTACTATTCACATACCATGATTAGTAGTTCACATAACGTTGCTATATATAATTCATCCTTTTATGTTTTTCCTTTTCTCCTATGAATACCTCCTATGAATTCCATGAACTATCCTTCATGGTCGGAATACTTCACTCTATGAACTCCTTTGGAAAAAACTTTTCCTTTGCTAAAATAACAAACTCTCGATTTTGAGGCCCAAAAATTTGGTAAACACTGGGAAATGACACCACCTTAAATATCTAATTTGGAAATAACACCCATTATTCTTCACTTTCATATAGAATATTAAGAAAATGAAATATTTAATCACGAAATTAATCTATCATGATATATAGTCTTTAAACGATAACCTTTAGCATCGTCAGATTTTTTGGGGAAAGCATTGTAACTTCCTTATCTTCCAACAACATACTTCATTCCAATCGAAACTAAATATGATTGGAAATATTTTTACTATCCCATCCATTCATAAGGATTTCATAAAAAGTTCTCTAACAAAATTATGATATTTTTGAAATATAAATCAGCAAATCATCATCATTGTAACACCCCGAGATTTTATGAAAAATATTCTTTTTAATTTCATTAATGTCTTGTGATATACGCTACACCAAAAGGACCTTGCACAACACGCATCCTTGACTTGACTTTCATTACACGCAATCATGACCTTCCTTGATAGCGTGTGTAGTACGCAATAACGAGCTTCACTAAACAAACAATATGCTATTAAAATATTATTAAAACTAGCCGTTATGAACAGTAATAACCACTTTTTGAAATTTTGTAATTTTTTTTCAAAATGGACTTCATTTTTGGATTCGGAATATTGAAATTAGCTTAGGGTGAAATTTTGGTAATTTTCGGATAACTTTCATATTTTGATGAATAGTGGAAATTACTAAATTTTAATTAAAAAAAACTTTTTCAATCGAAATAATTAATAATGATAAATTATTAATTTTAGTGGTTTTAAAGTATATTTAGAATATACTTTTATAATTTAATAAAATTTTGGTCATTGGATGTAATTTCACATTTAAACCAGTTATAAACAAGCGTCAATCTTTTGATAGTTATTATCTCTTAAAAACTCGCCTTTTGTTTTGACGACGAGAATTAATTTTTAAATTAGTTAATGCAACTGATATGTTTTGAATTTGGTAAAATAGACATCATTTTTGAGTTCATAATATCAAATATAGCTTAGGCCTAATTTTTGGTATTTTTCGGAAAACTTTCAATTTTTGATGAATAGTGAAACCACTGAGTGGTAGTTAAAAAAATGAATTGTTCATAAAACTTAATTTTACCACTTCTGTGAGTGGAATTTCGAAAATCCGAGAGACACGGTTAATATCAAGGACTAAAATGTGGTTCAATGAGATGAAAATAATTTTTTGGTGAATAGTAACTTTTTACTTTTTTTTACCACGGTTAAAAGTAAATAGGGTAATTAAGGTTAAAGATGATATTATTATTACCCTAACACATGTCCTAATTCTATTGGATAAGTGTAATTCGACCAAAACCAACCTTATGAATATAATATGACCATTTAGGACCACTTGGATTAGATTAGGACATTTATTATTAATTTATTTAAAGAAGGGTTAAAATAGTTAAAATCAAAGTTTAATAAGTAAATAATTTTTAATATGGGGTTATAAATAAGATACATTCGACTATAAATATTAATTAGAAAGCTAAAACCATTTACTACATAATGGTATTTTATTTGTAATTTTTAGACATTAAATAATTTAATTTATTTATGACACAATGATGATGTAGTAATTATCTTATTAATGAAATATTGACATAATTGATGTTATAAACACCAAAATAAATGTAATTTGAGACTTTTTATTAATCCCACTAATTTTCTAGGTTACTATGACATGTTAGTATTGATTTAATTAACTTGGTTTGACTAATAATTCTGTTATGTTTTTCACAAAAATCAATTACTAAATAGTGTCAAAATTGACATAAAATAGTTTTTAAAACAAATATTATATTGGTAATTGTTATTTTATTCCTAAAAATCTAAGGTTCGTCCAAATGACTTAGATACGGTTATATATATTAATAATAAACAACTTGGGGTTCGTTTTCCTACTTATAGTTAGTTTATTAACCTTATAGTATAAGAACACAAGAAGACATGGTAAAAGTAAAATTATTTAACTTAATGTTAAATCTAAATGATAAGGTTAAAATAGGAACCTAAACTTGTCTAAACTCTATTGGATGAAAGTATTTCGACCCCTCCCCACCTTAGCTTTGAAATATATCAATTTGGAGCTTTTTAAAACCAAACATGACTTTATAATAAAATAATAGTTTTAGTTATTCCAAAGGTGCCCCTCTCCTCCCTTATAAAAGGACACCTCCTCTCCCTCTTCCTCACACCACTTTGAGCCTTCAAGCTCGGCCAACCCCTGCCAATTTCTCCTCTCCACTTACCTAGAGACATCCTAGAGGTCCTGTTATTCTTCAAAGGCCAATTTTAGTGCCCTAAAAGAAGGTCTCAAAGAAGCACTTGAAAGAAGAGGCAATGTCCGTTACCGATTATTTCATCTTTATTTCTTATTCCACTTCTTATTATTTAGTTGTTTCATTATGAAGTAATGACATCAGTATCAATCATATATTGATATTTTATTATAAGTATGAAACAACCCTATTTCACCATCTATCCATCCTACGGAAAAAGAAATCACCGCACGTGCGTACGTACGGAATACCGTCTCCACGCCGTGGTGTAATCTATTTTCCACCACCACCTTACTTGGATGGGTATAATGGTGTAAATAATGACTATATATGACTATTATAAAGTGATATTGATTCTGAAATAGTATACATATACTTCAATACAATTCCACGATTAGAGGAATGATATCATCACTCATGCGTACGTACGGAATACCGTCTCCACGATGTGATGCGACTCGTTCTACATGATCTTCATTTCGTAATGATTATATAAATAAATTGAATGAATGATTATGATATATATGACACTAATAACATTCTGGAAATGAGGTATCTATAACCTAAAGAAAATAATAAGAATTTATTCGACAAAACATGCATAAGAACAAAAAGTTATAAACACCCGAATAACAAGTAGCAATGAAATATTACTACTAAGAAGCTAAGAATATGACCATATATGATATCATAAAAATAATTATGATTCTGGAATAAGTAAATAACATTATTTAAAACATTATACAGGAGGTTCGGACACTTACAAAGCAAGTCAGACCTAAGGTAAGGGAAATATCACAATCTCATTTTTATCCGAGATTGTTTATACTTTGTTATTTACAGGTGTGTATTTTATCATCCACATCCATGTTTCTTCAATATTTAATATTATTTCCATCCACCTAAAATTTTTTAAATCCAATTTTACCCTTCGGTGAGTTTTTAGTAAAAGATACGAAAGGAATCTTTTGTCGTTTTTCGTACGAGGTACTTTTTAACTTTTCCGACAAAAGTACGAGAAGAATGTTTTTTTAACTTATACGGCATGAATGTATTTTTAAAAAATTTAATTCCAAGAAGCTTAATTTACAAGTTTTCAAGTTTATTTTGAATCAAATTCTTTTAGTTTAAAATTTTATGACATGTTAAGAAAGGAAAATGTTTTTGAAGTAGAAAGGATATTTTCCTCAAGAATGGAGTTCAAGTGTTTTATCAAAATTATTTTCCATTTAATATAATAAAGGGTTCTGTTTCTATCCATATTTTTACATTGATTTGACTATGTTGTGATGGAATTATTTTTATGAATTCCTTTATCTTATATGAATTGTTTTATGATGTCACGATGTTTAAGATTCCCATTTTTATTACATGGGTTATGCTATGATGTATGGTTTATGATTTTGTGGCACACATAAGAATGGTATCATTATGAGATGGGTGGGACCTATATCTCCCTCTAATTCATTAGGTAAAGATTTTATATCTCATGAGATAGACATGGCTGGAACGGTAGGTTATACCGGTTCAGTGAAACAGGACTAAAACGAGGGTGACTCGGTTCAGAAAGGGACTTTGTCCACTAAGATAGTCTTGGGAATGAGTCTTGACTAAAAAGAAATGATTCTCTATGATTATGTGTGTATGCCACAAAGTTTCATGTTTTAAGTTATGATTATTGTGATTACATTTCACTGCCATGAGTTATCCCAGGTTATGAAATTATGATCTCTTTTACAGGTTAAGATTTCCAAAAGTTATGTGCTTATGTATATGATGTGATTGATATTTCTTTTTTTTACCCTTACTGAGCATTTGAACTCACCCTTTTGTATGTTTTCTTTCCCCAGGTCAGGAATAAGGTTATTAAGTAGGATATGCCAAAAAGGGACTCTAGATATGATGAAATAAGTGGGAGGCAAAGTTGATGCTTTATGAACCAGTTGTTTATGTTTCCCAGTTTCTAAAGACACTATACCTATACGGTCCTTTCGTGGTTTTGTTATATGTTGTAATAAGAATGCTTAAATTTTGAAGTATTAACAATGTATGTAAAGTATGGGTCGTTATAGTTGGTATCAGAGCAAAGGATTAGTCAACCTTTGGAAACTAGGATGTAAGAACGTTAGTGAGATCCCTAGAGATATTTCTAAGGTATGTCTAGGGATGTCTCTAAGGTTAAGTATACGTATAGGTTATAGTCCTATAATTGTGCTAAGTATATTATAATTTAACCTAAGATGTTAGATATTGAGGGTACTCCCCCTTTACTATGTTGTTTTCTCTAGCATGATTTTGCCTCTCACAGAATTATTTTTGTGTTTTAGTTAATGGAGGGAACCAGAAGGAATTCGGTTAACATTGAATCCAATGGACAAATTGGTGACTATGAGCAACATAATTGTGTAATGCCTAGAGATAAAGATATTGTGATTATGCCCAATCAGTCTTCGCGATATATGATTAACAAGGTGAAATTTAGTGGTATGCCTAATTCATCAAAGAAGAGGAAGATAAACTATTATTCATGTTCGCATGTTGAGGAGCATAAAGAAAGGAAGATTGAGATTTATAAAGAAGGGAAGAAGAACCTTGAGGAATACCTCAAATGGAGGGACCGATGTTATCTGTGTGGAGAAAAGGGTCATAGAGTGATAGACTGTTATGGAGTTCAATGTATTATTTGTGGAGAACATGGGCATTACCCAACTCAATGACCTGACCGAAAAAGTTACTTCTAAATCAAGGAAGGACTTATTCCAAGACAATCATTGAAGATGATGGATTGAAGTGTTTATGTATTGGTATTCAAGAATAATGTTTTTGAGGTACTTTTATTGTGTATCGGAATATTTTTGTATTAGTCTATTGTGGTTTTCAATAATTTTAAGGTATCGGTAACCATGAAAAGTGAATCAAATATTTTGGAAAGCAGATGATATGCGCATAATGAAGGGATAAGGAGAAAAATGAAATTTTTAACAGTATTCATGAGCTCATGATTGATATAAGGACTAAGTGATATCATGGTTTGAGTATATAGAATTTTGAGGATTTTGGTATGTGGAAGGTGTTAACTTTTCACTGCATTCATGTTTTCACTAAGGTTCAATGGGTATTCATTCTTCAAGAGAATACATGATTAAGGTATTGAAATGTTTGTAATTTGACCAGAAAGATATATCTTATGATATATGGGGGATAAATGATGGAATTCACGTGATTGTTCTGTGACATTTCAAGTAACCATTTTCTTTATACTATGATCTTGGACCGAAGTATTTTAGATAAGATTAGAATGGATTATGTTGGACATAAGTTAGGATAAAACGTTTTTCGATATTATTGATGGGATGTTATAGTAATATAGCTTTAGAAAAAGGACAACATGCAGGATGGGCGACAGCCCATCGCGTCGGACAAGGATGTGGGAATCGAACCCACAACCGAAGTGCGACTGGCCTTTATCGCCTACCACTGGCCTACAGGAAGTCCCTATTTAGTAGAAACTAGTTTTATTATATTAAGCAGTATGATATATGAAGTATAAGTCCATTTTAGGAACCATATATGATTAATATCATTATAGAATGACTTATGTATATTTAATAACTTTTGCTTACCTTTTGTTTGAGACAGATGGAATGACCCGTCATTCTATCACATGATCTGCTAACACTTCACGAATAACAAATTCAACTTCATTTATTTAAGAGATGAAGTGGAAATTGTTCAAGGCACGAACAATAGTGAGATTGTACCAAAATAAAGTAAGTATTTATTCTAATTCAAATTATTTGACTTTAGGGAAACGATCTTGAAAACCAAAAATGTTGTCCTAGTGATCTTATATCTGATTAATCAGATGATACCTTAGATCGTCACAAATTTTTGGATTTGTGATTGTTGGATTTTTCATAGCCATGTTCTCTACCACTCTCCATCAAAACATGATGGTTAGATTTTTCTTCCATATCCATATTTTCACCTATGTGGAAACCCAGTGATTAGTTTATTTGGGTAACTGTTACGTTTCATACTTTTGTTTTTAAAGATTGGTTTTGGTATTCCTTTTTACGATGTGGGTTTCTATTAAAGAAACTTTCGAGTAGTAAACCATTTATAACCCCGACGAATTTCGAGGGCGAAATTCATTTTTAAGGGGGGTAGAATGTAACACCCCGAGATTTTAAAAAAAATATTATTTTTAATTTCATTAATGTCTTGTGTTATACGCTACACCAAAAGGAACTTGCACAACACGCATCCTTGACTTGACTTGCATTACACGCAATCACGACCTTCCTCGATAGCGTGTGTTGTACGCAAAAACGAGCTTCACTAAACAAACAATATGCTATTAAAATATTATTAAAACTAGCCGTTAGGAATAGTAATAACCACTTTTTGAAATTTTGTAAATTTTATTTTTCAAAATGGACTTCATTTTTGGATTCGGAATATTGAAATTAGCTTAGGGTGAAATTTTGGTAATTTTCGGATAACTTTCATATTTTGATGAATAATGGAAATTACTAAATTTTAATTAAAAACAACATTTTCAATAGAAATAATTAATAGTGATAAATTATTAATTTTAGTGGTTTTAAAGTATATTTAGAATATATTTTTATAATTTAATACAATGTTGGTCATTGGATGTAATTTCACATTTAAACCAGTTATAAACAAGTGTCAATCTTTTGATAGTTATTATCTCTTAAAAACATGCCTTTTGTTTTGACGACAGGAATTAATTTTTAAATTAGTTAATGCAACTGATATGTTTTTAATTTGGTAAAATAGACATCATTTTTGAGTTCATAATATCAAATATATCTTAGGCCTAATTTTTGGTATTTTTCTGAAAACTTTCAATTTTTGATGAATAGTGAAACCACTAAGTGGTAGTTAAAAAAACTGAATTGTTCATAAAACTTAATTTTACCGCTTCTATGAGTGGAATTTTGAAAATCCGAGAGACACGGTTAATATCAAGGACTAAAATGTTTTTCAATGAGATGAAAATAATTTTTGGTGAATAGTAACTTTTTACTTTTTTTTACCACGGTTAAAAGTAAATAGGGTAATTAAGGGTGAAGATGATATTATTATTACCCTAACACATGTCCTAATTCTATTGAATAAGTGTAATTCGACCAAAAACAACCTTATGAATATAATATGACCATTTAGGCCCACTTGGATTAGATTAGGACATTTATTATTAATTTATTTAAAGAAGGGTTAAAATAGTTAAAATCAAATTTTAATAAGTAAATAATTTTTAATATGGGGTTATAAATAAGATAAATTCGACTATAAATATTCATTAGAAAGCTAAAACTATTTCCTACATAATGGTATTTTATTTGTAATTTTTAGACATTAAATAATTTAATTTATTTATGACACAATGATGATGCAGTAATTATCTTATTAATGAAATATTGACATAATTAATGTTATAAACACAAAAATAAATGTAATTTGAGACTTTTTATGAATCCCAATAATTTTTTAGGTTAATATGACATGTTAGTATTGATTTAATTAACTTGGTTCGAACTAATAATTCTGTTATGTTTTTCACAAAAATCAATTACTAAATAGTGTCAAAATTGACATAAAATAGTTTTTAAAACAAATATTATATTGGTAATTGTTATTTTATTCCTAAAAATCTAAGGTTTGGCCAAATGACTTGAATAAGGTTATATATATTAATAATAAACAACTTGGGGTTCGTTTGGCTGCTTATAGTAAGTTTATTAACCTTATAGTATAAGAACACAAGAAGACATGGTAAAAGTAAAATTATTTAACTTAATGTTAAATCTAAATGATAAGGTTAAAATAGGAACCTAAAATTGTCTAAATTATATGGGATGAAAGGATTTAGACCCATACCCACCTTAGCTTCTAAATATATCAATTTGGAGCTATTTAAAACCGAACTAGACTTTATAATAAAATAATAGTTTTAGTTATTCCAAAGGTTCCCCTCTCCTCCCTTATAAAAGGACACCTCCTCCCCCTCTTCCTCACACCACTTTGAGCCTTCAAGCTCGGCCGACCCCTGCCAATTTCTCCTCTCCACTTCCCTAGAGACATCCTGGATGTCCTGGTCTTCTTCAAAGGCCAATTTTAGTGCCCTAAAAGAAGGTCTCAAAGAAGCACTTCAAAGAAGAGGTAATGTCCGTTACCGATTCTTTCATCTTTATTTCTTATTCCACTTCTTATTCTTTAGTTGTTTCATTATGAAGTAATAACATCAGTATCACTCATATACTGATATGTTATTATAAGTATGAAACAAACCTATTTCACCATCTATCCATCCTACGGAAAAATAAATCACCGCGCGTGCGTACGTACGGAATACCGTCTCCACGCCGTGGTGTAATCTATTTTCCACCACCACCTTACTTGGATGGGTATAATGGTGTAAATAATGACTATATATGACTATTATAAAGTGATATTGATTATGAAATAGTATACATATACTCCAATACAATTCCACGATCATAGGAATGATATCATCACTCGTGCGTACGTACGGAATACCGTCTCCACGATATGATGCGACTCGTTCTACATGATATTCATTTCATAATGATTATATAAATAAATTGAATGAATGAATATGATATATATGACAATAATACCATTCTGGAAATGAGGTATCTATAACCTAAAGAAAAGAATAAGAATTTATTCGACAAAACACGCATAAGAACAAAAAGTTATAAACACCCGAATAACAAGTAGCAATGAAATATTCTTACTAAGAAGCTAAGAATATGACCATATATGATATCATAAAAATAAGTATGATTCTGGAATAAGTCAATAACATTATTTAAATCATTATACATGAGGTTCGGACACTTACAAAGCAAGTCGGACCTAAGGGAAAGTATCATGAAGAGAATCAGTATGGTCGTATGGGTAGTATTTATGTGGATGATGATGAAGAGACTACAAATGATATGTGAGATGAAAGAATTGTTGAAGCTCAGTCAATGGTTTAAGAATGTAGTGGAATGATTACATTCTTATCATGTGTAATTTTGTATAAGTAATCTCCTGGTACTATGGAATAAAGAGACATCTAAGGATTGTTACACTGTTGTCTTTCCTTGAGTTTTGAAAGTGTATGATTAATGTTACCAGTATCCATGAAAGGTTATTCATATATTTTTGGAAATAAGATGATATGCGCATAATGAAGGGAAAACTAGAAAATGAAATTTTTAACAGTATTCATGAGCTCATGATTGATATAAGGACTAAGTGATATCATGGTTTGAGTATATAGAATTTTGAGGATTTTGGTATGTGGAAAGTGTTAAGTTTTAACTGCATTCATGTTTTCACTAAGGTTCAATGGGTATTAATTCTTCAAGATAATACATGATTAAGGTATTCACATGTTTTTAATTTGACCAACAAGATATATCTTATGATATATGGGGGATAAATGATGGCATTCACGTGATTGTTCTGTGACATTTCAAGTAATCATTTTCATTATATTATTAGTTTGGACCGAATTATTTTAGATAAGCCTAAATATTAGAATGGATTATGTTGGACATAAGTTAGGATAAAACGTTTTTCGATATTATTGATGGAATGTTATGGTAATATAGCTTTAGAAAAAGGACAACCTGTAGGACAGGCGACAACCCATCGCGTCGGACAAGGATGTGGGAATCGAACCCACAACCGAAGTGAGACTGACCTTTATCGCCTACCACTGGCCTACAGGATGTCCCTATTTAGTATAAACTAGTTTTATTATATTAAGCAGTATGATATATGAAGTATAAGTTCATTTTTGGAACCATATACGATTTACCATAAGATGGACTTATAACTTTTGCTAACCTTTTGTTTGAAAGAGATGGAATGACCCATCATTCTATCACGTAATCTTCTAACACATCACGAATGACAAAATTCAACTTCATTTCTTTAAGAGATGAAGTGGAAATTGTCTAAAGAACGAAAAACGGTGAGACTATACCAAAATCACAAAAGTATTTCTTCTAATTCCAATTTCATCAACTTTAGGGAAATGATCTTGAAAACCAAAAAATGTTGTCTTAGTGCTCTTATATCTGATGAATCAGATGGTACCTTAGATCTTCACAAATTTATGGCTTTGTTATTGCTAGATTTTCCATAGCCATGTTCTCTACCACTCTCCATCATAACAAGATGGTTAGATTTCCCTTCCATATCCATATTTTCACCTATGTAGAAACCCAGTGATTAGTTTATTTGGGTAACCGTTACGTTTCATACTTTTGTTTTTAAAGATTGGTTTTGGTATTCCTTTTTATGATGTGGGTTTCGATTAAAGAAACTTTCAAATAGTAAACCATTTATAACCTCGACGAATTTCGAGGGCGAAATTCATTTTAAGGGGGGTAGAATGTAACACCCCGAGATTTTATGAAAAATATTCTTTTTAATTTCATTAATGTTGTGTGTTGTACGCTACACCAAAAAGGAGTTTGCACAACACGCATCCTTGACTTGCCTTTCATTACACGCAATCACGACCTTCCTTGATAGCGTGTGTAGTACGCAATACTAAGTTTCACTAAACAACGATATGCTATTATTAAAACTAGCCGTTATGAATAGTAATAACCACTTTTTGAAATTTTGTAAATTTTATTTTTCAAAATGGACTTCATTTTTGGATTCGGAATATCGAAATTAGCTTAGGGTGAAATTTTGGTAATTTTCGGATAACTTTCATATTTTGATGAATAGTGGAAATTACTAAATTTTAATTAAAAACAACTTTTTCAATCGAAATAATTAATAGTGACAAATTATTAATTTGAGTGGTTTTAAAGTATATTTAGAATATATTTTTACAATTTAATACAATGTTGGTCATTGGATGTAATTTCACATTTAAACCAGTTATAAAGAAGTGTCAATCTTTTGATAGTTATTATCTCTTAAAAACACGCCTTTTGTTTTGACGACGGGAATTAATTTTTAAATTAATTAATGCAACTGTTATGTTTTGAATTTGGTAAAATAGAAATCATTTTTGAGTTCATAATATCAAATATATCTTAGGCCTAATTTTTGGTATTTTTCTGAAAACTTTCAATTTTTGATGAATAGTGAAACCACTAAGTGGTAGTTAAAAAAACTGAATTTTTCATAAAACTTAATTTTACCGCTTCTGTGAGTGGAATTTCAAAAATCCTAGAGACATGGTTGATTTCAGTAAGTAAAATGTGGTTCAATGAGATGAAAATAATTTTTGGTGAATAGTAACTTTTTACTTTTATTTACCACGGTTAAAAGTAAATAGGGTAATTAAGGATAAAAATGATATTATTATTACCCTAACACATGTCCAAATTTTATTGGATAAGTTTAATTAGACCAAAAACAAGCTGAGGAATAAAATATGACCATTTAGGCCCACTTGGATTAGATTAGGACATTTATTATTAATTTATTTAAAGAAGGGTTAAAAGAGTTAAAATCAAAGTTTATTTACTAAAACATTTTTAATATGGGGTTATACATACGATAAATTCGACTATAAATATTCATTAGAAAGCTAAAAATATTTCTTACATAATGGTATTTTATTTGTAATTTTTAGACATTAAATAATGTAAGTTATTTATGACACAATGATGATGCAGTAATTATCTTATTAATGCCATTTTGACATAATTGATGTTATAAATTCCCAAATAAATATAATTTGAGACTTTTTATGAATTAAACTAATTTAATAGGTCAATATGACATGTTAGTATTGATTTAATTAACTTTTTTCGAACTTATAATTCTGTTATGATTTTCACAAAAATAAATTACTAAATAGTGTCAAAATTGACATAAAATAGTTTTGAAAACAAATATTATATTATTAATTGTTATTTTATTCCTAAAAATCTAAGGTTCGGAAAAATGACTTAGACAAGGTTATATATATTAATGATAAACAATTTGGGGTTCTTTTGGCTTCTTATAGTAAGTTTATTAACCTTATAGTGTAAGAACACAAGAAGACACGGTAAAAGTAAAATTATTTAACTTAATGTTAAATCTAAATGATAAGGTTAAAATAGGAACATAAACTTGTCTAAATTCTATTGGATGAGAGGATTTCTACCCATCCCCACCTTAGCCTCTAAATAAATCAATTTTGAGCTATTTAAAACCGAACTTGACTTTATAATAAAATAATATGTTTAGTTTTTCCAAAGGAGCCCCTCTACTCCCTTATAAAAGGGCACCTCCTCCCTCTCTTCCTCACACAACTTTGAGCCTTAAATATCGGCCAAACCCTGAAAAATTCTCTTCTACACTTCCCTAGCAACATCCTAGAGGTTCTGGTCTTCCTCAAAGACCAATTTTAGTGCCCTAAAGGAGGTCTCAAAGAGGCGCTTCAAAGAAGAGGTAATTTCCGTTACCAATTCTTTCACCTTTATTTCTTCTTCCACTTCTTCTTCTTAGGTTGTTTCATTATGAAGTAATAACATAAGTATCACTCATATACTGATATGTTGTTATAAGTATGAAACAATCCTATTTCACCACTTATCCATCCTATAGAAAATGAAATCACCGCGCGTGCATACGTACAGAATACTGTCTCCACGCCGTGGTGAAATCTATTTTCCACCACCACCTTACTTGGATGGGTATAATGGTGTAAATAATAACTATATATTATTATTTTAAAGTTATATTTATTCTGAAATAGTATACATACACTCCAATACAGTCCCACGATCATGAGAACGATATCATTGCTCGTGCGTACGTACGGACAACCGTCTCCACGACGCGATGAGATTCATTTCCATGGTAACCATTTAAGAATGATTATAAAGTATATATAAGAAATAATAATGAAATATATGACATTATAAAGCTACTGGATTTATGTATATATGTATGTCATCTACTTACTTCCATTCAAGACAATAAGGAAAGGAAAACATCGTTCATGCGTACGTACGGACTACCGTCTCCATGAATGGTGTCTTTCATTTCATTTATCTCTCTATTATATATATATATATACTGAATATATATGATATATAAATCATGTTTTATATTCTGGAAGTAATTAAATCATGATATAATTAATAATAATTTCAAGAACAACAAGTCCAAACACCTACGATAAATGAAACGATTTTACCCAAAACGCTTCTTTAACATGGAATTTACAAAAGAAAGGGTAATATAAAGTAATAAGTGAACCATATATGATATCATAACAATGAATATGATTCTGTAATAAGTTAATGACATTATTGAAATCATTATATATGAGGTTCAGATACGTACAAAACATATCGGACATAAGGTAAGGGAAATATCACAATCTCATTTTTATCCGAGATTGCTTATACTTTGGTATTTACTGGGGTGTATTTTATCATCCACATCCATGTTTCCTCAATATGTAATACTATTTCCATTCACCTACAATTTTTTAAATCCTATTTTACCCTTCGGTGAGTTTTTAGTAAAAGATATGAAAGGAATCTTTTGTCGTTTTTCGTTCGAGGTACTTTTTGACTTTTCCAACAAAAGTACGAGAAGAATGTTTTTTTAACTTATACGAAATGAATGGATTTTTAAAACATTATTTCCAAGAATCTTCCTTTACAAGTTTTCAAGTTTATTTTTAATTAACTTTTTTTAGTATTAAAATAGTATGACATGTTAAGAAAGGAAAATGTTTTTGAATTTGAAAGGATATTTTCCTCAAGAATGGAGTTCAAGTGTTTTATCAAAATTATTTTCCATCTAAGATAATAAAGGGTTATGTTTTCATCCCTATTATTAAATTTATTTGATTATGTTGTGATGGAATTATTTTTATGAATTCATTTATCTTATATGAATTTTTTTATGATGTCATGATGTATAAGATTCCCATTTTTATTTCATGGGTTATGCAATGATGTATGGTTTATGATTTTGTGGCACACATAATAATGGTATCATTATGATATGGGTGGGACCTATATCTACCTCCAATGCATTGGGTAAAGATTTTATATCTCATGAGATAGACATGGCTGGAATGGTAGGTTATACCGATTCAGTGAAACAGGACTGAAATGAGGGTGACTCAGTTCAGAAAGGGACTTTGTCCACTAAGATAGTCTTGGCAATGAGTCTTTACTAACAAGAAATGATTCTCTATGATTATGTGTGTATGCCACAAAGTTTCTTGTTTTAAGTTATGATTATTGGATTTTTATTTCACTACTAAGATTTATCCCATGTTATGAAATTATGCTCTCTTTTGCAGGTTAAGATTTCCAAAATGTTATGTTCTTATGAATATGATGTGATTGATATTTCTTTTGTTCACCCTTACTGAGCATTTGAGATCACCCTTTTATGTTTTCTTTTCCCCAGGATATAAAGAAAGGTTTTAGGAAAAAAAAGGAAGATATTTATGGGAGATGTTGAAGATATTTCACCACGATTAGAAGATTATATTCTGAGTTTCCAAAGACACTAAACTATTACGATCCTTGTGTGTGTGTTTTTGTTACGTACTAAGTATTCCGAAAAAGTAATGTAATGTCCATGTAAGTCAAGCTTCGGGTCTCTACAACTAAACCCATGAAAATGATCTGTTTCACTAAGTATAGATTATGTAATGATATATTTCTAGTTATTGTCGAATTGTCGGTCAAATGAGACAACGATGATGAACACTCAAAGGAAAGGGGTGAAAAGCATAAAACAAAAGGGTAGGAAACAGACATAGACCATTTTTCATGTTGGACTCAATCCATTTATAAAGTAAACATACATCTAAGGTTACTAAAAAGGATCAAAATAAAAATATCAATTCCTAATTCTAGAAAGTTAAACAGCAACCAAAAAGGCACCGACCTAAAAATTAATATACTAAATGAAATAATTCATGTTCGGTAAGGGATAACCAAATACTGGGATTAATCTACAAAAAAACATCCTACCTTGGAATTAGATCAATCACTGATGTAGAATGAATCCTACATCATTTTCATTGGCAATATCCAAGAAATTCTTTATCGAAGACGAACTCATTGGAAAACCATTCATCAAACCATGATCCCGATGTGTTCATTAAGTATCTCTAATATGATACTTTCTAAACACTAGGGATATGTGGATAAACCTAGTGTTTGGACATACTTGAGAATATATAGAGTTAGAATTTGGTATTTTCCATTTAATAAATAAACAAATAAATAATAAATAATAAATAAATAAATAATAAATAAATGAATAAATTTATTTATTCATCCTTGTATGACTACTTTTAATATAAACACCTGACACACACAAAGGTTATTTAAATCCAAGGTAAAAACACATATTATAGATTTAATGTTAGTCTTATATTTCCATATGAAACACCATTTAGTAGATATCCCATTATTTTAGAAAAACCATGTGTTCATGATATAAAAAATTTAATTTTTTTATTAAATCAACATCGAGGTTCTTGACTCCTCGCCTAACTATAAAAAAATTCTTTATAATATTCCAAATTTTTACAAGGAAAAAACAGAGTCATTAAATTCTCCCCACCTCAGGTATTTTCATCCTAAAAATAAAAAAAACTACTTAAAAAGTTGTGGATACTGAGATCTCATCTTATTTTCTTGCTCCTTGGTTCTCTCCAAATGATTATTATGTTGATATTATACATGAAATAATTGAGTAACTTTCCTAAAAGGATATTCTCCTTTCAATCCTCAATATCTACATGGTACTTTTGGAAGGTATCTCCATCCTTGATGTCTATCTCACCCAAGTTGATAACATATGACGGGTCATGCACATACCTCCTCATCTCCGACACGCCAAAGAAATTATGTACCCTGTTTAACTATAGTAGTAGGGATAAGTAGTATGGAACCTTTCGAACCTTGCAATGTATTTGGAAAGGTTTGATGAATCTTGGAGATAACATTCCACCCTGTACAAATTTATGCAATCCTTATTGAGGTGAGACCTTCAGGAACACATGATCTCCCTCATCAAACTCAAAGGCCTCTTTTTTTGTATTTATAAGACTTATAATAGATATAGGAAGTCCTCACCCAACCTTTATTACCTAAACCTTCTCTATATTCACTCACAACAACTTTAGGCCCATGAGAACTGACTCCCCTAGAGTAGTTCAACATAGCGGTGATCTTCATGTTCTCCCAAACAAGGCCTCGAATGGTGCAATACTGATGATGGAGCGATAACTGTTGTTATATCTACCCTCTACTAATTTTATGTGATCCTACCAGCTAAAAATGAAGTAAAACATGAATGATTAATGTATTTCATCTATAAAATGAATGGTCCACTCAGTGTGACTATCTTTTAATGGGTGAAAATCCATTCTCAACTGTAACAAAGTCCCAAAGGCCTTATATAATCCTATATATAATCATGAAATGAATTGAGAATCATAGTATGAGATTATTTTTAAGGTAAATCCATGAATCCATGTTCTCTAATACATGTAATGGTGTCCCAATATCTCTACTAAACTCTACTCTAAGATGGTTAGGAAGTGGGATGACTTGCTGAGCCAGACTATGATCACCCAGATAGCATTGTGACCTCTATTTGATTATGGAAGTCCTATCATGAAGTCTATATATGTAATCCGACTTATAATATGAAACCTTAATGGGTTAAAAAAAACCTCTTGAACCTGGTGCTCAACCTTCACGTACTAATATGTGAGGTGTTGAGAGACAAACTCATCCACAAACCTCTTCATTTCTAGATACCAGAACTGATTCCTAAGTTCTTAGTACATCTTTTACACTTCTATATGTACTACTAGGTGGGGGGGGGGGGGGGTTATCAAACACTCCCATAAAACCCTCATGAATTATCAATAATACCATTTTCACCCTCAGAAAATAATTACATGTTTCCCACCTTCATAGAATCCATTAGGAGTATATCCAGTGGATATCTAGTTACACAAGGTCTCACAATTGATATCTCTAAGATGAGACAACCTAACATGTTGTAGAAGAAGAGTGGTAATAACCATAAACTAGAGGCAAGATTCACCATCGTCATTTACTAAGGATAATTGCAACAAGGTCAACTGCTCTGATGCCTCATTCAAAATCTATTAACAAAATACCCTACTAAGAGAATCTGCCACTATGTTACCCTTTTGAGAGTATAAACTATATCAAAGTCATAATATTATAGGAATTGTATCCATATACTCTATCTTAAGTTAATATATCTCTATTAAAATATATACTTGAGAATATTGTGGTTATAATATGAAGTTTTCTAGTCAGGATCCAAGTATCACTGAGTGGGGGAGGTGGTGAATCAGTGATATCTTTTTTATTTTATGTTTCCTTACTTAGGAAAAAACCTTCATCTACTATTAAATATTTCTTTCCCTACTAAACACAGTCAACCACACAACCGTAGGAACATAATAATTTAAAAGGTTCACTACTTAACAAGAGTAGATACATCCTTCGTAGGGCTTGGAAACATCCAATGCCACAAAATCCACTAGAAAACAATCCTTTTATGTGGAATAAAATGAGTAGGGTGTTCCCTTAAACTCATGTATCTCTTTGAAAACAATCCAATAGCATGTGTGATTTTTTTGGAAAGAAAATGCAAATAAATATTTTTGTGCTTCTTGACCAGCTTTAAAAAAATTGATCTTTCCAAACGGTTCTCCTCTTTCCTACCCAGAAGCTGGTATGAAATTTCTTGATTCCTTTGCAAACTTTACTTCTTCCCCCACAAACTACCTCTATCCTCCATTAACTGAGTTTCACCATGTACCACAAGTGCTTCATGAAAAGCCTATTCTTCTACAAATTGGATCTTCTCCATGGACTGTCATTACTCAACGTATCACCTCTGTGTACTGCCTCAGCTTACCTCCTCCACGTATCCATTCCACATACTATATTCGCATACCAGTTCCACGTACCATATTTACATTTGATTCTGTGTACCGCCTCTACATATTTCCTCTATGTACCACCTATACTTCTGTGAAATTAATTCTTATGAAAACTAATTCTTCCTATTCCACAAACCATTTCTTCTTCCATAGAAAAATTCTTCCTATGAGGATTCTCTCATATAACTGCTTCTCTTCATGAAATTCTCCCTCATAAGCTCTTTTGGACATAGAAATATTCTTCCTTAGAGTACAGATATTATTTTATTAAAATCATTATCTCTTTTAATAAATTTATTAGGGCTCCTTATATAGGAAAATAGATCCAAAAATATCACCTATCTTAATCTCCCAAATCATCGATGAGGTAAGACTTCACCACATACTAAGATTATTCAGTGAACTAAAATTGTCCCATGAATCATTTTAATTAGTGAAACATTTCCATATGTAGTCCATGTAACATATTTATTCCATCTTGAAGGCCTAAATCCATTCTTCCATTCTGCGAATGACACCCTTCACTATGAACTTTTGAGCTCCCATGAACTGAAATCCTCCCACAAACCATGATCCACCCATATACCATTTCTCTTACACAGTCTGTTTACTATTCACATACCATGATTAGTAGTTCGCATAACGTTGCTATATAGAATTCATCCTTTTATGTTTTTTCCTTTTCTCCTATGAATACCTCCTATGAATTCCATGAACTATCCTTCATGGTCGGAATACTTCACTCTATGAACTCCTTTGGAAAAAACTTTTCCTTTTCTAAAATAACAAACTCTCGATTTTGAGGCCCAAAAATTTGGTAAACACTGGGAAATGACACCACCTTAAATATCTAATTTGGAAATAACACCCATTATTCTTCACTTTCATATAGAATATTAATAAAATAAAATATTTAATCACTAAATTCATCTATCATGATATATAGTCTTTGAACGATAACCTTTAGCATCGTCAGATTTTTTGGGGAAAGCATTGTAACTTCCTTATCTTCCAACAACATACTTCATTCCAATCGAAACTAAATATGATTGGAAATATTTTTACTATCCCATCCATTCATAAGGATTTCATAAAAAGTTCTCTAAAAAAATTATGATATTTTTGAAATATAAATCAGCAAATCATCATCATTGTAACACCCCGAGATTTTATGAAAAATATTATTTTTAATTTCATTAATTTCTTGTGTCATACGCTACACCAAAAGGAGCTTGCACAACACGCATCCTTGACTTGACTTGAATTACACGCAATCATGACCTTCCTCGATAGCGTGTGTAGTACGCAATAACGAGCTTCACTAAACAAACAATATACTATTAAAATATTATTAAAACTAGCCGTTATGAATAGTAATAACCACTTTTTGAAATTTTGTATTTTTTTTTCTCAAAATGGACTTCATTTTTGGATTCGGAATATCGAAATTAGCTTAGGGTGAAATTTTGGTAATTTTCGGATAACTTTCATATTTTGATGAATAGTGGAAATTACTAAATTTTAATTAAAAACAAATTTTTCAATCGAAATAATTAATAGTGATAAATTATTAATTTTAGTGGTTTGAAAGTATATTTAGAATATATTTTTATAATTTAATACAATGTTGGTCATTGGATGTAATTTCACATTTAAACCAGTTATAAACAAGTGTCAATCTTTTGATAGTTATTATCTCTTAAAAACACACCTTTTGTTTTGAAGACGGGAATTAATTTTTAAGTTAGTCAATGAAACTGATTTTGTTTTGAATTTGGTAAAATAGACATCATTTTTGAGTTCATAATATCAAATATAGCTTAGGCCTAATTTTTGGTATTTTTCTGAAAACTTTCAATTTTTGATGAATAGTGAAACCACTAAGTGGTAGTTAAAAAAAATGAATTGTTCATAAAACTTAATTTTACCGCTTCTGTGAGTGGAATTTCAAAAATCCGAGAGACACGGTTAATATCAAGGACTAAAATGTGGTTCAATGAGATGAAAATAATTTTTGGCGAATAGTAACTTTTTACTTTTTTTTTACCACGGTTAAAAGTAAATAGGGTAATTAAGGTTAAAGATGATATTATTATTACCCTAACACATGTCCTAATTCTATTGGATAAGTGTAATTCGACCAAAAACAACCTTATTAATATAATATGACCATTTAGGCCCACTTGGATTATATTAGGACATTTATTATTAATTTATTTAAAGAAGGGTTAAAATAGTTAAAATCAAAGTTTAATAAGTAAATAATTTTTAATATGGGGTTATACATAAGATAAATTCGACTATAAATATTCATTAGAAATATAAAAAGATTTCCTACATAATGGTATTTTATTTGTAATTTTTAGACATTAAATAATTTAATTTATTTATGACACAATGATGATGTAGTAATTATCTTATTAATGAAATATTGACATAATTGATGTTATAAACACAAAAATAAATGTAATTTGAGACTTTTTATGAATCCCACTATTTTTATAGGTTAATATGACATGTTAGTATTGATTTAATTAACTTGGTTTGAACTAATAATTCTGTTATGTTTTTCACAAAAATCAATTACTAAATAGTGTCAAAATTGACATAAAATAGTTTTTAAAACAAATATTATATTGGTAATTGTTATTTTATTCCTAAAAATCTAAGGTTCGGCCAAATTACTTAGATAAGATTATATATATTAATAATAAACAACTTGGGGTTCGTTTGGCTGCTTATAGTAAGTTTATTAACCTTATAGTATAAGAACACAAGAAGACATGGTAAAAGTAAAATTATTTAACTTAATGTTAAATCTAAATGATAAGGTTAAAATAGGAACCTAAACTTGTCTAAATTCTATTGGATGAAAGAATTTCGACCCATCCCCACCTTAGATTCTAAATATATCAATTTGGAGCTATTTAAAACCGAACTTGACTTTATAATAAAATAATAGTTTTAGTTATTCCAAAGGTGCCCCTCTCCTCCCTTATAAAAGGACACCTCCTCCCCCTCTTCCTCACACCACTTTGAGCCTTCAAGCTCGGCCAACCCCTGCCACTTTCTCCTCTCCACTTCCCTAGAAACATCCTAGAGATCCTGGTCTTCTTTAAAGGACAATTTTAGTTCCCTAAAAGAAGGTCTCAAAGAAGCACTTCAAAGAAGAGGTAATGTCCGTTACTGATTCTTTCATCTTTATTTCTTCTTCCACTTCTTATTATTTAGTTGTTTCATTATGAAGTAATAACATCAGTATCAATCATATACTGATATGTTATTATAAGTATGAAACAACCCTATTTCACCATCTATCCATCCTACGGAAAAAGAAATTACCGCACGTGCGTACGTACGGAATACCGTCTCCACGCCATGGTGTAATCTATTTTCCACCACCACCTTACTTGGATGGGTATAATGGTGTAAATAATGACTATATATGACTATTATAAAGTGATATTGATTCTGAAATAGTATACATATACTTCAATACAATTCCACGATCATAGGAATGATATCATCACTCGTGCGTACGTACGGAATACCGTCTCCACGATGTGATGCGACTCGTTCTACATGATCTTAATTTCATAATGATTATATAAATAAATTTAATGAATGAATATGATATATATGACACTAATAACATTCTGGAAATGAGGTATCTATAACCTAAAGAAAATAATAAGAATTTATTCGACAAAACACGCATAAGAACAAAAAGTTTTAAACACCCGAATAACAAGTAGCAATGAAATATTACTACTAAGAAGCTAAGAATATGACCATATATGATATCATAAAAATAAGTATGATTCTGGAATAAGTCAATAACATTATTTAAATCATTATACAGGAGGTTCAGACACTTACAAAGAAAGTCGGACCTAAGGTAAGGGAAATATCACAATCTCATTTTTATCCGAGATTGTTTATACTTTGTTATTTACTGGGGTGTATTTTATCATCCACATCCATGTTTCTTCAATATGTAATATTATTTCCATCCACATAAAATTTTTTAAATCCAATTTTACCCTTCGGTGAGTTTTTATTAAATGATACGAAAGGAATCTTTTGTCGTTTTTCGTACGAGGTACTTTTTAACTTTTCCGACAAAAGTACGAGAAGAATGTTTTTTTTAACTTATACGGCATGAATGGATTTTTAAAAAAATTAATTCCAAGAAGCTTAATTTACAATTTTTCAAGTTTATTTTGAATCAACTTATTTTAGTTTAAAATTTTATGACATGTTAAGAAAGGAAAATGTTTTTGAAGTAGAAAGGATATTTTCCTCAAGAATGGAGTTCAAGTGTTTTATCAAAATTATTTTCCATCTAATATAATAAAGGGTTCTGTTTCTATCCCTATTTTTACATTGATTTGACTATGTTGTGATGGAATTATTTTTATGAATTCCTTTATCTTATATGAATTGTTTTATGATGTCACGATGTTTAAGATTCCCATTTTTATTACATGGGTTATGCTATGATGTATGGTTTATGATTTTGTGGCACACATAAGAATGGTATCATTATGAGATGGGTGGGACCTATATCTCCCTCTAATTCATTGGGTAAAGATTTTATATCTTATGATATAGACATGGCTGGAATGGTAGGTTATACCGGTTCAGTGAAACAGGACTGAAACGAGGGTGACTCGGTTCAGAAAGGGACTTTGTCCACTAAGATAGTCTTGGCAATGAGTCTTGACTAACAAGAAATGATTCTCTATGATTATGTGTGTATGCCACAAAGTTTCATGTTTTAAGTTATGATTATTGTGATTACATTTCACTGCCATGAGTTATCCCAGGTTATGAAATTATGATCTCTTTTACAGGTTAAGATTTCCAAAAGTTATGTGCTTATGTATATGATGTGATTGATATTTCTTTTGTTTACCCTTACTGAGAATTTTAGCTCACCCTTTTATGTTTTCTTTTCCCCAGGATATAAAGAAAGGTTTTAGGTATAATAAAAAGGATGATCTTTATGGGAGATGTTGAAGATCTTTCACCAGGATTAGAAGATTATATTCCAAGTTTGCAAAGACACTAAACTATTACGGTCCTTGTGTGTGTGTTTTTTTTATGTACTAAGTATTCCTCAAAAGTAATGTAATGTCCATGTACGTCAAGATACGGGTCTCTACAATCATATTTTCCAAGTATATTACAATGTGAATTGATTTATCCTTTTGAGAACAAAATGCAACACTCTTCAAAAGGAAATTCTTCTTACTTCCTTATCCATCCAACTTATTCCTAACAATACCGCCCTTTGGATTTTGTTCTCAAACAAGATTCATAAATAATTAAACATTATAACCTCAAGATATGGATCACTTATCCCTAATTATTAGCCTAAGTGAGCTATCTCATTGTAGGAAAGAAGAATTATTGACAGAAAAACCATGATGTCCAAAAGTAGTGACTTTGAAAATGCTCTTCAGATTTACTCCTCAATATTCTATAAAACATCCTTATATTTCTTCCAATTATTCTTCCTCAAAATTATTATTATGATTTATCCACTTTTTAAACATTCATGGAATAATAAAAAATTTGTTTCCCTACAACCGCTCTAACAAACAGTTAGAATAGTTCACACACTTACATGCTGGATTCATAGCTTACCCACAAACCTCCCTTTATGCATGATTTCATAAGGATATATTTATGAAACAATTATCCCACATAAAAACACTATATGAAGGTAAGATAAGAGAGGGGACAAAAACACATACCTCAACCTTGATGAGAAGGAGGTTGGGCACCCATGTTCAACCTCAATTTAGAAAATAGTTCCTTTGGTAAAGGTTTTGTGAATATGTTAGCAACTTGTTCTAATGTAAAGAGATACTCCAACTTCAATTAATTATTCTATAAATGCTATTTGTTGAAGTTATACTTTATTTAAATAATTTTTAAATGAGAATATTCTACCAAATTTCTTGTAAGATTGATTGTACTTTGATTATCACATCTGAATAGAAAGGGAAACTTTAATTCAATAAGTAAGTCTTCCAACCGAGATTCTATACACATAAGTTGGGTAATAGCTTGAGTGGAAACAACATACTCAGCTTCATCTATGCTAATAGTTATTGAATTATATTTCTTTGTATGTGAACTAACTCAACTTTTCTCAAAAAATAAAACTCCACCAGATATGAATCTTCTATCATCAATATTTCCTACCCAATAAATATCTAAATAGCCAAAAAAGTCAATATTTTCTAATCCATAATAATTAATTCCAATTTTTTTGTTCCTTTGATATATCTGAGAATTATTTTTCCATCAATTAGATTTGATTATTTGGGAGTAATCTGAAACCTTGCACATAAGGTAACAACATAAATAATGTTGGGTCTTAAGGCAATCAGATATAACAAACTTCCAAAAATCTTTCAAAACTCTTTCTAACCAACTTATTCATATTCACCATCTTTATACAACTTGGTTCCCACTGAAATTAGTATGGAAATTGGTTTTGAGTTTTCCATTCCAAACTTCTTAAGAATTTTTTAGCATACTTTTCTTGAGGGATAAAAAAGTGTTTCTTATTTTTAAAAATATTTAACCCAAGAAAGTATTTAATTTATCCTAGAATGGAAATCGCAAAAAACTTATTCATATCTTCAGCCAATAATTCAAAATATATTTCATAATTTCCAAAAAATATAATTTCATCAACATAAACATTTATAATGAGAGAAAATTCTGGTCTTTCCTTGATGTAAATATTTCTATCAACTCCTCCTTTCATGAAACTCATTTCCCTTAAGAACGTATCTAATTTGGAATACCATAAACTTAATGCTTGTTTTATCCCATAAAAATACTCCTTCAATATTCACATATAACTTTAATGTTTCCCAACAACAAATCTACAAAGTTATTCAATGTAAACATCCTCATTAAAATCACTATTCAAGAATGCAGATTTAACATCCATTTAAAAGTTCTTGTAACCTCATTGTATAGCAATAGAAAGAAATATTGTGATTGTTTCAACCTTGAAACTGGAGAAAAGGTTTCATCAAAATCAATACCTTTAATTTGTGAATACATTTTTTAAACCAATATTTCATTGTTTCATATCACTTCACCTTCTTCATTCAGCTTGTTCCGAAAAACCCATTTTGTACCAATAAATTTTTTATTATCCTTCTTGGGTTGGAGTTCCAAAATATCATTATTTTCTATCTGATAAAGCTATCCATTCATTTCTTGAGCCTATTATGGATGCTCAAAATATTTTTTTACATCATTAAACTACAATTTTAAATAGAAATAAGTATGATTAACATTATATGTTTTTCTTCTTGTTTGGACATTCTGATGTTGATCACCAATAATATTTTGATATTCCACTTGTTTACTCAGCCTATGATGAGCTATTTGAGTTTCATAATCATCACTGGAAATGTCTGAGTTTATTTATTCTTCTTGAGTAGGATTAACACTATCAGTATCATTGTTATAATTGTTAACAAAACTTTCCTTATCCCGCTCAACTTCTATACCGGCATTAGTATTATTTTCTTTATTAATATTTCAACAACATTAACATAAGTAGAATAAAAAATTCTTCTTGTTTTTGTGTTGAAACATCTATATCCTCTTCCTTCCAAATCATATCCAAGAAAAATTCCATCTTCACCTCTTTGTTAAAACTTTCCAAGGTTTCCACCATTCTTATTTATGATTCCCGGGTTCCTAAAAACTCTTTAATGTTTCAAACTTGGTGTTTTTACATAAAACATTTCATATATAGTTATATCTAATCTTGGACTATATTAATGAGAGATACCATGTTCAATTAACATAGTTATCCCCATTTCCACCAAAATTCTATTATTTCTTTTGGAAACCCCATTTTATTGAGGTGTGTATGGTGAGCTGAACTCATACTGAAATCCATGCTTCTCAAGATAATTTTAAAATTATTAATTATTATATTCACCACCATTATCAATTATAAACTTATTTACTGAATATTCATATTCCTCCTCTTCTTTCCTACTAAAAATTTTAAATAATTTCTATAACATCATTCTTAGTGGTTTTAAGGTGTTAACCAAAGTAGGTTTCCGAAAGAAGAAGTATAGTTTTATTTTCTTTTTTTAGTTTTGTTTCTTTCTCAAAATCCATAAAATTTTATTGAATAAATATAAAATAAATACACAATTATTATCAATAAACTTAGATTTTATTATTTTTATAGCATAACCTATATCTATCTCCACTTCCATCAAATGGGAAATAAATTCATCATTCATGTGTGCGGTGGACTACCACCTCACGAATTGATGTAATTCAGTTTCCATCAACATCTCCCATTATTGGTTATAATGAAGGAATTAATGTTGATACATGATATGAATGATATATTTATCATTATTTAAATATAATCTATCATTTAATTTCTTACCATTCCTTGTACTGAAATATGATAATGTCGTTCGTGCGTACGTGTGGACTATCACCTCAATGAAGCGATGCGATTCATTTTTCATATCTATATCATATAGATGATATATATAGGTTTATTTAGATAAATATTATTATATATATGATATTATGTAAACAAAAAATGATACTAAACTTCTTTCCATAATGATCATTGAAAAATGAAAGTGTTACTCATGCGTACGTAAGACCTACCATCTCCATGATTGTATCATAGTTCATTTTTCATAAGCATATATAATGGTTGAATTTAAAATTATAATAGATATATAAAAATGATAATTATGCCATGAATTTTATTATGAAGATGATATAATTATGGCCACTTTGACCCTAGATGACAGAGAAAATACATTTTTGGACTTAGGTACCAAATATCATCAAAACAAACGACATGAAATTAAATGAATACGCAATTGTTATAAAATGGTAATAAGTGATATAAAAGAAATAATAATCATGAAAATGTTCTAAAGAAATTTGAAACTAACCTATGTTTATTATTATGGATGATAAATAAAGTACATGATGATTCAGACTCAAGTCAAGGGATTCTTTAACTAGAAACCTCATTTTCAATGTTTTAAATATTTTTTTCTAAAACATTTTATTTCATGTTCATGTTTTTATAATAATTTTAATGAATTTAATTATATGTAAATGAATTTTTAAAAACGTTAATTTTCTATTTTATCCCAATTTTTTTAAAAATTAATATTTTTAAAATTTTATGTACGAGTCTTTATTTTAAAAATCCTATTTTAATGTTACTCTTTAACCTATTTTTACAAACATAAAAAATAATTTTTATTAACTTATATGGAATGAGAGGATTTTAACACTATCATTAAACCTTAATGTTTTAAGGATTCCACTATAAGATGAAAAGTTTATTTCAAATAAATTTTTTTCCATTTTAAAGTGTATAAATTTTAAAAAGAAAAGTGATTTCAAAATGGAAAAGTTGTTTTCCTCAAGAATATATTTTATACAAGATTTATTTTTTATGATTATTTTATTTTTTCTTTAGAATATTTTTTGAGGATGGGTGGATCCATTATAAACTGAGGGTGGGTGATCTCATTATAGCTCTATAATGTATAGGGTAAAGGGACGAATTTAATCGATTAGGTTTCTCCTACGTGATTATGGAAATATAATACGATGGTTATTCCAAATGAAAAAATGATAGTTAGTCCCTATGTATCCACGAGAGTTATAGTATATGTAATATTGATATGAAAATTATGTCACAAGTTACATTTATGATATATTATTTCTATGTATTTTATAAGAAATATTGGGTTTCATAAGGGAAAACTTATGATTCAAGGATGAAATTTATAACTTTGTGAAAAGTTTTCATGAAAACTTTATGAGTTTTTATTTTTCCTTGATGATTTTTTATTAAAATATTTTGGAAGAAAATGTGATTTCTTGGGTAATAAAATGTTTATTTTTACCTTATTTTTTATTTTTTAAGTAGGAAAAGTTTTATAAGTATTTATGAATTAAAAGTTTTTTCTTTATTATTATTTTCATTACTAAATTTCTTGTTCTCATCCCACATTTTTAAAATGTTTTTAATTGTATTTAAAGGAATATTAGATAAAATTATAAGTCCAAGATCAAATTTGTGAAGATATGTCATGAAATGAAAACTTGTTTTCTATTCAAAGGGTTTCCTTTAGTGAAAAAATGGACACTGAATATAATTTTCCACTTGTAATTTTTGGTTTTACTATGTAAGAGTTTGTAATAATTATATAAAAAAATAAAGTTAAAATATCTTTGGTAAAATAAATTTATTTCTAGTTTTAAAATAACTTGAATATGTACTGTTTGAGTCTGTCTCCTTACAATTGGTATTAGAGTAGTGTTTATATAACTTTATAGATTAGGATGTTTTAAGGTGATGTTATGTTAGGAGTTATGGATACCATTATGGGTTTATAATTTTAAGGCTGGACATAAGATAAATATATTATAAATACCTTTTTAGTTTTAAGTTATTAAATTTTAAGGCAACTGGTGATATTTTTGGAGACATTTATTTTTGATGAAATTATGTGTGATTACATGTTGGAATGAAAAATAAAAGGCATGAGAAAACCTTTGATGTTAAAAAGTTTATTTAATGTTTAATATATTAAAGTTAATTTGATTATTTTGTCATATATTTGTGAATGTTATGATAATTATATAGTTTTAGAAAAAGGACAACCCACAGATTGTGTGAAAACCCATAGCATATGGAAAGTCTGTGAGGTATGAACCCACAACCGAAGGGCGAAAAGGGTGCATCACCTACCAATAAAAAAAATTAGTCTCTAGTTAGTATGACTTTTTATTTTTAGTTAAATTATTTTATGGATGAAGAATAAGTTTATTTTGGAAACATATGTATTATCGTATTTAATACAGTGGGATTAAAAATTAATTTGGTGATTAATGTTATTTTGGAAGAAGATCACCATAATTTTGGGAAGCATTATAAGAATAAAGTAAACATAATATTATGAGATTTTATTTTAGTAATAAAGGTTAAATTATATTATTTTTCTTTATGATGTATGGAAATAATTAGAATATCTTGGACTGACTGAAAATTACCATTTGTATTGATACTAAAACACAAACCATAAGAAACAAACTGCCTTATGGGGGTCTAAAGTAATGCAAGACCATCAAATAATTGACAAAAAAAATGCAACCCCTCACTAGAAAAGGAACCCAAGTCAGTGAAGGAAAACATACTTCGATTTGGAGTAGCCAACGATGCCAAAGAGTCAGCCACCATATTACCCTCCTACCAGATATGAGAGACCTCCGTGTGAGCCTCCAAAAGAAAATTTCACCACATAACATTGTAGGTAATAGCCCACAGGATCCTTCCCTTGACCTGCAGTGCGTTATATAGCAATTTGGAATCTTTCTTTTCCCGACCAAGATGAAACCGCCTAAGCATGCACATATGTAAACCAGCAGTAAAAGCCAAGGCTTATTCCTGGAGCGCGTCAACTCTCCCGAGCCAAAATTATGTTGGAAGAATATACGACCAATTCCTTATGAATTTTGGGTTTCAATCTTAGTTTGGAATATTCTTAAAGAATTTTAAGGATATTTATTGACTGATTTTTATTGAACTTTGGGCATTATTTATGAATTCTATAGATTAAAGACAGTTTTTCTTCATTTGAAGGATTAATCATTTTGGGGAATTATCTTATGTCAACCTAACTATTTATGGTTTTTAATGCCTAAAGATAGGAGGAATATATTTTCATTTGTTTTTGGATTTATTTATTCTTAGAAGTTGATTCTAATGATTTAGTCATGACAAATTAATCTCAAATACTTATTATTGGGAGAAAAAGATAGGACTATGGTGGAAATTGATTAAAAAATAAAACTATAACTTTCAAGTAAGTATATTTACTCATGTTATTAGATAAGGAATTTAACCAATTCCTCAAATATATGAAAATGATCCTGAATTTTTTTTATCCATTTACTTTTATTATTGGGGAAATCAATGACCATTTAACCCATTAGATATTTATTGTTTTGTTATTTATCACTTTATCATGACCATGTTCTCTATTAATCTCTATCAGAACTTAGGTGTTATATTTTATCTTCCATTTCCATGTTTTCCTAAATGGAAACCTAGTATTTGTTACTCTATATGACCTTCATACTTCCATTTCCTTTTAAAGTAGAAGTTTTATTAATCTATTTTATGATGTGGGATTTCAACAAAGATTTTTTGAAAAGTCTAATCTTAGTTACCAAACACAAATTCAAAATTTTTATGTTTCAATTTATAAAATTGGGTGGGGGGGATAATTTATTATACCATGTTTTTAAAATGAAATACTATGTTCTATAGTGTACAAGATACGCAACACCAAGCTTAAATGAACAACTAAATATTGTTATTATGTGACCGTTATAACCTAGCCATAAAGTTATAGGTAATTAATAGTATTAAATGAATTATGAAATATCAAATAATCACACTCTTTAACAATTTTTTAATTAATTATTATAAAATTAATAACATAATTTTAGTAAAGTCATTTTATTCTTCAAATACACTTTATTCAAGAATGATTTTAATTGATTTTGTGAGTAAACAATATAATTACTTTATAATTTTTTTATAAATTTTATTTAATGAAATAAATATCATTTTAAATTCATTATATGAAAATTATCATATGGGTAAATTTTTAGAATTTTTTGAAAAGTTTTATTTTTCAATGAATAGTGAAAATTACTGATTTTATTTAAGATTGTATTTTCTTTTCAAGTATTTAAAAATTAAAATTATATTTTATATTATTTTTCAAATTTAATTTTTAATTTTTGTTTAATTATGATCCAATTATGGTTTTTTATATGAATTGTATACCTCAATTTAGTATAAAAACTTTTAAGTTTAAAAACATCATTTTTTTGAAAAACTATTTTTCATTACACTTTTTAGAAATAATTATAAATTAAATGATGGAAATTAGGTATTTTGAATTTTTAAAAATAGATTCCATGTTAGGAATTATGTTGTTTAAATTTATTAAATACTTTACTTTTATTTTTGGACAATATGAATAGTAACCTTAGTAATTTTTGTTACCATGGTAAAATGGTAAATCAAGTAATTAAGGGTAAAAATAAAATGATAAGGACTATAAAATGTCCCTAACACTTGTAAAAATTTTATTTTATGATTAATATCCATCCAATATTAGATATTTATTTCATTTTAAAAAGGTAAAGTACAGAAAAAAACAAAGAAAACCCACAACGGGTCTTACAATCCCCCCCCCCCCCAACAGACCTAAGGAGGTCGGAAATAATGGAGGCCCAGAGCATCCCCACGAACCAAATTGAAACCCTCTGGTTTCATAGAAACAGCTGTGTGGAAACAAAAAGGATCTGGTCTAGGAACAACAAGAGAGGCAAGATGGTCTGCAACCTTATTCCCCTCGCGCCAAGTATGGGTCACACTGGTATTATTAGATATCATACCTCGGCATGCCCTCATGCTATAATGAACCTACTAAGGAATGGAACCAGAACCCTACAAATATTTAAGAAGAATATGTGAATCAGTTTCAATCTGAGCAAGGATAATTCCTTCTTGGCGACATAGAGAGAGCCCCAACTTCAAAGCCCCTGCCTCCGCTTGTAGTGGAGTACCACGTCCCAACCGGCCTGAGAAAGCCATGATAACTGACCCATAACTATTTCTGACCACCCCTCCTCCTTGATTAACCCCCATGTTGCATGATCCATTGAAATTGAGCTTTAGCCCTCTACTGGGAGGATTCCACCTCACCCATTTCCCTCTGCTAGCACTCCTACTTGCGAGACCACTAGTATTTCCTGTTTGAAGATGGCTAAGAGAAGGCGCCTCCTGCCATTGTTTGAAAGATCTGATGAGATCCAAAATCATGAACTTGGTACGAAGGATAATCCCTCGTCCAGAGATGGTAAACCCCTCGTGGCGGGCCTTGTTCCGAGCTTGCCAGATCGTCCAGCATCCCGCATGGAGAATCAAAGTCCAGGCCATCTACTCAGGGCCCCTCTCCACCGCTCCATGGTACCATCTGTCCAGAAAAGGCCTGTCGTTCATAAGGTTATCCGAAAAGGACGTGAACTCACCGAAATGAGTCCAAACCGCCCTCGCCCATTCGCCTTCAAAAAACAAGTGATCAATGCATTCTTCCCGATGCTCCGAGCAACAGTGACACTTTGAGGCTAAAGGAATGCCGCACCTCCTAATGTTTTCATCTGTAGGAATGGATTTGTGCCGTATCCTCCAGTTTAGAAAGTTTTGTTTGATCGGGGAAACCCTGGACCAAAGAACCTCATTCCAGGAGGTGTTGTGATCGGGAATGGCCACGGAGCGGCGAAAATCCTTTGATGAGAAATAACCCGATGCAGAGAGGGTGAAAACGCATCTGTCTGGTTCGGTGTTGATTTCAATCACCTCATAAGTGGCACGTTGATCATCGTGAAGTACAACATCAATAAATGTTGGATGGTCATTAGCTTCCTTGAACGTGATCATTGTACCTGGACACCCTAGGAAACCGAGGATGGTCCCCGCCCAGTTATGATGCCAGAAGAGAATATCCCCCCGTCCCACGAGCCATCTGGAGTTGGGTTCAAGCGCCTTGATGAGAGACAAGATCGTCGACCAGTAGGGGGATACAGTGCCAGTGCCTGCGCTTCCAAACATGGAACCTGCATGGGAGCTGTGCATGGTGATCCCCCAAAGCGTGCGTTGTTCCAGCACCTCCCAAGCTAGCTTTGCATGAATGCACAAGAGTGTGTCGTCGAGCCGGCGAACATTTATACCGCCTTCTCTAATAGGTCTCGCCACCCTGTCCCAAGAAGCCCAGTGATTCCTACCCTCTGTTCGAGGATCCCATATAAACCCGGATAGAATCTTGTCAATCCTTTTGATAACGCTTTTGGGAACCATGATCGACGATAGCGAATGAATAGGAGTGGCAAGAAGGACACTATTGACCAGCGTTATCCGTCCCCCAAAAGATAGGAAAATGTTCTCCCAATTAAGAATTTTGGATGTGATCTTATTGAAAATACCCTCGAAGTCACCCACCTGAAGCCTCCCAGAGGAGATCGGGGCACCGAGGTATTCGATGGGAAAAGTTCCTCTTTGCATGTCCAAGTTTTGTTGTAGGTCATGCGGCCGAGAAGCGCCGCATCCATTGGAGATAAAGAAATTACTTTTTGCCTTGTTAATAAACTGCCCACTCCAAAAAAGATATTCTTGCATGATTCTGTTGAGGCCGTTGATAGACCTCCGACTGCCATTGGTGAAAATAATTGTATCATATGCAAACATCAGGTGAGAAACAGGGGGGATCTCCTTCTCCGGTGATAAGAAACAAGCTCACCTCTGTCAAGACCCTTGTGAATATGTCGACTGAGAACATCTTGGGTCAAGATGAACAGACTCGGGGACAAGGGATCACCCTGTCTCAAACCGCGGGCAGACTGAAAGAAGCCACAACATTTCCCCATGAAGGTGACGGCCATCCAGGAAGAACTGAAACATCTGAATATGATGTCAACATTCCATGGGGAGAAACCCCTTCTTGCCAGTACCTTGTTGATGAAACCCCACTCAACTCGATCATATGATTTGCTCATGTCTAGCTTGATCGCCACATTGGAGCCACGCGTCTTGAAGTTTAAATCCCTGAGTAACTCCTGTGCGAGGGCAATTTACCCTTGGATTGACCTTCCTTTCACGAAGCCGTGCTGTTCTAGGGACACGCACCGGGGGATAAGAGTAGATAGTCTTGCATTAATCAAACTGGCCAATATCTTATAAGGGTAGTTGCACAGGCTTATTGGCCGGTACTGAGATATGGAAAAGGGGTTGTTAGTCTTGGGAATGAAAACAACGGACGTGGCACAAGCTACCCTTGGGAGATTACCCCCTCGGAAAATTCAAACACGTCACACTCTTGTTTTTAATAAGTATATTTTTTAATATGGTTTTATCCAAATGATATGTTCAACTATAAATATTATTTTTAAATATAATAGATGTATATTCAACATGATAATTTATTTTTAAATTTTAGTGAAGAAATAATTACCTTAAATGCTTGAACAACACTGATGGATTAATTATTTAATTAATGGGAAAATAAAATAAATGATATTAAAAATATTAAAATAAATATAAAATGTGATAATTAATTTAATAAAAAAAATTATAGATACCTTTAACATGTAAGGGATTTATTAATTTTTTTAGAATTTATCTTGTTGTATTGATACGTTTAAAAGTCAAAGTAATGAATAATGTCAAAATTAAGACTAATTATATTTTCAAATAAAAAATATTTTATTAAATGATATAAAATTACTTAAAAAAAATTAAATGTGAAAAATTGATTTGGATAAGGTTTAAAATATAAAACAATATCCAATTATGGGTCTTTTGGAATTTTATAGTAACAATATTGACCTTCAAAGAGTAAATATCAATGTTGTCATGGTAAGATTCAAAGAGATTAAATAAGAGTTAAAACTAAATGATAAAGGTAATAATGTGTCCTAAACTTATCAAAAAATTATTTAATGAGAGGATTTATACCCAAACTCATATTATATTCTAAATCACTCAATTTCGTTCTATTTTAAAATGGAAATTAATTTATGTTAATTTAATATTTTTATAAATTCAAAGAGTGTCCCTCCCCTCTCCTATAAAAGGGAACCTCTTGTCATTTAAACACACTTAAAAACCCATTTTTTCAAGATCTTCCCAAAAATATTCCTAGAATCCCTAAAATAATTATAGGGGCTTTATTTTTAGCATAACAAAATCTTTAGTGGTTTTAAGGTGTTAATCGAAGAAGGTTTTCCAAAGAAGAGGTATTACTCTATCCTCTTATTTTAGTTTTTTTTATTCTTACAACTCATTAAAATACTATTAAATAATTATAAAATAAAAAAATATCCTAAATATATTGAGATTTTATTATGTGTATATAATAACCTATATCCATCTCCACTTCCACCAAATAGGAAATTAATGCATCGTTCTTGTGTACGATAGACCACTGCCTCATGAACCGATGTGATTCATTTTACATCACCATCTATCATGATTAGTTATAATGATGTAATTAATATTTATAAATTATTTTCTGGAAATATTTATTATTATGAAAAAAATAATATATCATTTTCCTTCTTACCATTATGTGTACTGAAAAATGATTGTGTCACTCATGTGTACATGTGGACTATCATCTCCACGAAGCGATGCAGTTCATTTTTCATCACCATATCACATGGATGATATATATTAGTATATTTAAATAAATAATATGATATATATGATATTATGGAAATATAAAATTACACTTACCTTATTTTCATAAGGATCATTGAAAAATGAAAACATTACTCAAGCGTACCAACGACCTACCGTCTCTATTATTGTTACATAGTTCATTATTAATAAATATATCTAATGGTTGAATTTAAAAATATATTTGATGTTTAAAAATGATAATTATTTCATGAATATAATTATAAATATTATATAATAATGACCTCATTTAGCATAGTTGAATTACAAAAGTTATTTTCGACTTAGGCACTGAATATCATCCAAACATTTGATGTGAACTTAAATGAATATGTAATTATTAAAACATGATAATAAGTGATATAAAAGGAATAATAATAATTAAATAATTTCTAAATAAATTATAAATTAACATATGTTTATTAATCAGGAATATGAATAACAAACGTGATGATTCAAACTCAAGGTAAGAGACCCTTTAACTAAAAAACTCATTTTTAATGTTCCAAATATTTATTTTAAAAATAACTATATTTCAT
Source organism: Viscum album (assembly GCA_963277665.1). Classification (NCBI taxonomy): domain Eukaryota; kingdom Viridiplantae; phylum Streptophyta; class Magnoliopsida; order Santalales; family Viscaceae; genus Viscum; species Viscum album. The sequence goes on along the minus strand of OY728130.1, from coordinate 1,191,013,962 downwards.
TTGCATGTTTTAAAATTATTTTAATGATTTTATTTATATGTTCATGAATGTTTTAAAAATTTACATTTCAAATTTCTCTCAAATTTCTTCAAAGAAGGAATAATTTTATGGTTTTATTTAAGAGACATTCTTTTAAAAACCCTCTTTTAACGTTTTTCTTTCAACTCTTTTTTAAAAAGTCAAAAGGAATATTTTTTTAACTTATATAGAATGAGTGTATTTTACCACTAGAATTATTCCTTAATGGTTCAATGCTTCCTCTACAAGTTTACAAGTTTATTTTCAAAATATTTTTTTTTTTCATTTTTAAGTATGTATATTTTTAAAAAGAAAAGTGATTTCAAAATGGAAATGTTATTTTCCTCAAGAATTATTTTATGAAATATTTATGTGTTATGATTTTGTTATGTTTCTTGGGATTTTTTTATAAGTACAAGTGATTCTGTTTTAAACCAAGGGTGGGTGATCCCGTTATAGATGTCCAATGCATTGGGTAAATGGATGGAGGTAACCAACTAGGTTTCTCCTAATAGATTATGAGAATATACTACAATGGTTATTCTAAATGTAACTATGATGATTACTCCCTGTATATCTATGATAGATACAATATATATAAGAGTGATATGAAAATTATTCCACAATTCACCTTTATGATTTATGATTTCTATGGATTTTATTGTAAACTTATGGTTTCATAAGGTAAGGTAAAGAGCTTGTGATTTATGAATGAAATGTATAACTTTGTCAAAAGTTATCATGAAACCTTTATGATTTTTTATTTTAAGTTTAATATTTCTTATGAAATGTTTTATAAGAAAATTTTGGTAGAAAATTTGATTTCTTTGGTAATAAAATGTTTATTTTTATTCTATTTTTTATTTTTGAAAAAAGAAAATTTTTATAAGAATTTATGAACTAAAGATGTTTTTCTTTATTTTTTTGTTCCTTACTAAGTTTTTGTGTTCATACCATGTTTTTCATAGGATTTTAAGAAATATTAGGGACAAGTATGAGGTCAAGATATAATTTTTAATGATATTTCATGAAAAGAAAACATGTTTTATTTTAAAATGGTTTCCTATAGTGAAAAAAATGGATTCTAAGTATAAGTGTCCACTTGTAATGTATGGGTTTACTATGTAGTATTTTTTCTTGATTCTATAAAAATATAAACATAAAACATATTTTGGATAAAAAATTTATTTATAGTTTTAAAATAACTATAATATTTATTGTTTAAGGTTGGGTCCTTATAATAGTATCATGCAAAACTAAGGAAGATTTGTACGCGAGACACACTCTTGGGTGGCTCCTATTATAGAACCACCTCAAACTTTCTTGAGTCCACCATAATTCCCTCATCTATAATGACATATCCAAATAATTTAACCTCTATAATCCATAATTGACACTTTGATATATTCCCAGAAAGCTGGTTCTGTCAATGTATCTCTAGGACCATCCTAAAATGTCTCGTGTACTCATTCTCTGATGCTGAGTACATGTAGATATCATCGATGGAGACTACCAAAAATGAGTCAAAGAAGGGATTAAAGATCTATATCATAAGTCTCATGAACACTAATGGGGATTTATTCATAACAAAGGGAATAAATAAGTACTCTTAGTGACCATAGAGACATTATAATGTGAAATTCTATATATCATCTTCTCAAAATCAGAGTTGGTGATATCCCAACTGGAGGTCAATCATCAAGAACCACCACACCACCTCACCCATTTTATTTGGCCAAAGAAGTCATTGATTATTGGTAGTGGATAATTTTTCTTTATATTCACCTGATTTAGGTGATGGTAATCCACACATTTCTTTAATATCCCATCCTCCTTCATAGATAACAACACTGGGGATGCCCAAGGTAAATCAATGGGTCTAACAAATCCCTTCCTCTATAAATAGTCCAACTACACATTTATATCTCTAATCTATATTGGGGATATCTGATATTTTGGTGCAGATAATAGGGTAGTTTATGGGTGAAAGTATGTGAATAAGTCAAACTATCGGTAGGGAGGTAAGCTTGACACATCCTTAGGGAAGCCATCCCCATACTCTTCCACCACTATAAGAAGCTAAAAGATCATTATATATGTTTCTCTAAGGGTAATAATAGCCAACTACTAAGTAATTAGCTATATAATATTGTGTAGGATCTTATCTTGATATTCCTGGATTTCTTTATCACAAAAAAATGAAATCCTCATCCCATCTACTCAAATTCACCACATACTTTGCCTAAAATATTTAATCTGTATATGATTTGTAGATAGAAAGTCCATAACTAGAATGAAATCATAAGACCTCATCTCAACTATGAAAACATACCATGAGAATCTATATTCTCCAATGTTCTACTCAAATTATCAGTAGAAGTGTGTGATCGTTGAATCTACCTCGATAAGTGTTTCTAAACACAAGGGTTCAGCCAAATACTCCACTTGAATCTTGACATCTCAACCAAGAGATGTCGTAAGGAAAGAGTGGGTAACACTAGTGTCTATAAATACTTCATATAAAGTAGATAAGGTAGATATCATACCACAAATTATACATAGATCCTTTTATTCATAATACTCTAATGCCTGTAGATACCCACATCCCCGACCACCAGGTCCCTAAGTCTAGCATGGACCACCTGTGGGTGGTGTTGGCAACAAATAAAATCATCATCCACCTCATGCCACTCTCTTAGATCCTATATTGCATAAAAAAACAAACATACCTATCTTCTATAGTCACTGAATCTACCTAGGTGGTCCATAAATATTCTCCCTATTAGTCGCATGGTGGGTTAGACAATACTACGTGATATGTCCTCACCTATCACTGGAATAACATCACCTCTCTCTCAGATAACTAGAACTATCCTGATAGCCTTGAAATATAGACCATATATCCTTAGAATATCCATAGAAATTTGTAGTCCCCCTAGATCCCTAAGACTATAATTAGTTTCCAAGAAGTTCGCTACTACCAAAGCATTCTCTAACACCCCATAATAAGTAGGAATACAAAGATATACCACACTAACTAGGATGTCTCAATAAAGGCTATAATCGAAGTTTTATTCTTGAAAGTAAAAATTTTAAACCATGTTAATAGAGTATCATGAGTGGTTATTGAACCATAATGAATAATTTTATATTGAAACGTTTCTATTGTAGAGATCATAAATATTCTATTTACATTCTTCTCTCAACAATTTTGTGTAGAACTTCTATTTGTGGAGGCACTTGAACTTTGTCCAAGTGAGAGTTTCCAGACTCCACCACCACCCCATGGAGCCATGGAGACAACTCATTTCTAGGAATACCATATGATCTAGAGGGGTGGTAATAAGGTAAAAAACTATCCTAAATACCTTGAGCTAATTCCTTACTACCTAGGGGTATGTCTCTCCCCAAAACATGAGGGGTCTCTATCTCTGGAACTCATGAAGTGCCCTCATCCTATAAAAATCATCTTCCAGTACTACCAGAGAAACCAGATGCTCATTGGGTGAAGGTATGATTGGTAAACCACTAGGGGTACCACCTCATACAAATTCCCCTGAACTAAAGCCTATTCACTCATAATATCATCCACAAGAACCAAATATGGAATCCTAGTTAGTTTTTCATCATAGAGGCATCTTGAAATGTTAATATACACCATAAACAAAGAGTATATATAGAGAGTTGATTCAAGAAGGGCATGGAAACCACAACCCATTATTATATGATGCATGTACCAATGTTTTCCCAACAACCATTTCCTACATGTCTAAATAAAAAAAGAAGGTTATCATAGTCCTTGTAAATGGATATGTCGACTTCCACACCATCACTGAGTTCATTGTCTTAAGATCCAAACTCAACACAATTTAACACCATTTCCCAAGTTCCCAAACCAAACCTCACAGTTATAAAATATATATACTAAGGTTCTAATATAACCTTTTTTATACCACTCTGTCATGTCCTAAACCCCTGAGGACTTCTGAGTTGGCACTAGGCTGAATGTGACACCCCAAGGCAGCATCCAATAGGTGAAGGGATGATGAAAAGAGTTGAGTAATCATATCTCACACATGGGTGGCCTTAGACTAACATACCTACACACACATACACATCTTTAAACAAACATAAAATGAAAAAGGGAAATATATATCTAATTCAAAGATTCATTAATACAACTAAATCCCTCATCAGAGTATTAAACAAGTATGAGAAATAAAAAGGGCCAAATACAAGCCCATTAAAAACTATAAAAGAGGGTAAATTTCTAGTAATGAGGGGAATAAAGTCAAATGAAACTCTTATAAATGATTGTTTTATGTTTATTTATAATTTTATCCACCAAATCATGGTCCACCTAGGACTCTATCAAAATTCCTATTACCAACATAAGACATGACATGTGTAGGTAGAGCATAAGCAGGGGTGAGTATAAATATACTGAGTAGAATACCCTAAAATACCCAAACATAAAGAATAAAATAGTGTTAGATCATAATAAAGAATAAAATAAATCTAGATATACTCAAGATAGACACAAAGTATCAAAGTAAGTCCACAACCAAAGTAATAACCTAGGATTCAACTCGATGATTCAAGGTAATTCTCGTCCAAGAGAACTCACTCATCTGGTATTCCTAACACTGATGTCACTCATCCAAGAGGTCATTATTGTTAGGAATCTCCATAAAGAGGCACAAAATGGAGATAAAAAGATATATATACACATACAGGTGATCTCAAACATATCCTATGGGTGATACCTAAACCTACTCAGAGTAATAAACTTGGAAAAGAGTCACATGATCTAGAAGTCAGTAACATGATACCTAACTCAACCTAGGGAATAATGATAGAGGACCACACACTAGGATGAATGGAGGGATAATTAAATATATAAAAGACTAAATAATATATTTTATCACTATAAAACCCTGATATTTTGAGAATGTTTTTCTAATTAATTTAATCTTTTCCATATTTATCATTTCACTCAACAATGAATATAGCTTTTGTTATACAAAAGTACTAAATTTTTATTGAGTTATACACCACAACAAGTTCATATTTCACCACATGAAACACATAGATAGACTTGTGGTACATGAAATACTATGTTCATCTTATGTTACACACAATATCAGGTCCCTTTGATAACTTGTGTTACATGTAAGATTTATTTTTACCGAACTACAATATAATCTTAATATTATTATTAAAATATTATTGTAGTTACCACCTAGCCATTGGATGGAGGTTATAAAAAATATTAAAAAAACTATGAAAATATTATTTACACATGTATATAAAATCAATATTTTCATTATTAATTTGTTATAAATGAATGTAAGAACTATTTGAAAATAAAGAAATTCTTTTTATATAAAAACTATTTTTCTATGTACAAACTCAATTTTATCTGAATAAATTAAACAAACCACTTCTGATGAATATTTTTAATAAAATTTATATATTATATATTTAATAATTTTTTTGACACTAATCCAATAGATTTTATTGGCATAAAAAAAGAATAAATCCAATTACATGAATAAAAAGATGTATTTCTTAAAAGGTAATTTAAGACCTTTTAATGGAGACAAATTTTAAATATAAATTTTAACACTTTTATAATTTTTTTGAAAAAATAAACTTCATTTTTAAAATCTAAATATCAAAATTTAATTTTGGTGAATCTTTTCTATTTTTCTAAGAAGTTTCATTTTTTGATGAATAGTTTAAATACTGAATTTTAATTAAAAAATGTGTTTTCATATAATATATTTATATAGTAAAATTTTATTATAAATTTATTTTAAAGTATATTTAAATCAATTATAAATTTATCAACTCAATTTAGATCATTGGAATCAATTTTAAATTAAAATATTATATAAAAACAATTCAAACTTTTGAACATTTTCACTATTAAAAACCTACTTTCGTGACATGTATATGAGATTAATTTTAAATTAATTTTTTCCAATTATATGATTGGAATTTAGAAAAATGGATTCAAATTTTTTAATAATAAAAATTTATAATTTATATTAAGTTCAAATTTTTTTTTATTAAAATATATTAGTGAAAGTAATTATAATTAATTAGAGTAATTAAGGTAAAAGCGGGCTTAATTAATGACTAAACTTAAAATACAATGTGTAAAAATGACCCCAAACTTTTCTAAAAATTATTATCTGACCATATTAATACCATTAAACCTCTAAGTATCTATAATGACCCATTTTCAACCCTTGTGAGGAAAGTAAAATAAGGGGAGCACACAATTATTTTCAAAAATACCAAGTGTGTCCTTTTCCCCACTTATTAAAGGACACCACTTGTTTCTCTCTATTAGCACCTCTGAAGCACTTTTGATTGGCCAAAAATTGCCCAAATATTTTAAAAACTTCCCTCCCCTAATGCTATAGGCCTTAATATAGGAATAAATTCAACCAAGGAATATGTTTGGAGAAAACCAAAAGGAGTTACCCAAAGAAGATGTATCATCCTTCAATAAGAACATTTGTTTTATTTTTTTATCCACTGCATAAATGATTTTTATTCTATGATTATATAATAACCAAGATTTAATAAATATAATGAGATTTTTTTATTCCAGGGGCATGACCTAACATCACACACACTTCCTTAAAATGGGATACCTAATCATCATTCGTGCGTATGGTAGACTACTGCCTCGCCAACCAATGTTGTTCATTCTTCCATTTCAACCATTCAAGGTTGGGAATTATGAAATAATTTATATTTTTATTTGATATATATTAAATTTATGATGCATTTATTCTTTTGTAATTATTATATAACACATACCTTTATTCTTTCCATTTTTTTAAATATAATAACTTTGTTTTTGGACATGTGGACTACCGCCTCCTCAAAGTGATATGATTCATTCCCACATTACATGGAATTAATTAAGGATGGGTTTATTAAATTTATATGAAATATATGAAATAATAATTCTACTTTAATGAATATATATATATATATATATACAGAAACATATTTCATTTATTTGTTTCTTTCAATATGATAAGAAAATAGAAACAACGTTCATGTGTACGTACGACCTACCATCTGCATGAATGATATATTGATTTTCTTATTTATATCTTTTTATAGATTATTATAAATAATTATATATTGAATATATATGATATTTATATCATGTTTTACATTATTAAAATAAGTAAATAATTATCTACTTAATTCAACCAAGAATAACAAGTCAAAACCATTACAAAAAACAAAGAGGTTATTACCCAAAACAAAAATTAACATGGAATTATTAATAAATGTGTAATATAAAGTCATATTAAAATAATATATGGTATTATATATAAGGATATGGTTCTGTGTTAGATTTATAGTAAAATTATATTTATTATACAAGAGGATTGAATGTGTACAAAGAAATTCAAGACTTAATGTCACATACATGACATATTTTAAAGGAAGTTTTCATTTACTTTTCATTAATGCTTTGTTTTGGGGGTTTCCCAAGATTTTATGGAGGAATGAGTGAGTTTTCGTGAATTGGGCCAAACCGTGAGCCCAATTCCAGATTTAAAAATAAATTGTGTTTCTTTTATAATTTTTTCATTTTTTAATATTTTTCACCCATTACAATTCTTAAATGGTTTCCCCAACCTATTAACACCACCATTGAAATTTGGACCATTTATTAATACATAATAATGGTTTATTTGGTGTTTTTATTTATGGAATTGGGCCAGCCCGAAGGCCCATTTCCAGTTTTAAAAACAAAATATGTTTAATTAATAAGTTATTCAATATTTATGATTTTTCGGTGATTCTAAGTTTCACCTAAGTCCATGGAACTTAGACACGCACTCAGCCTCTTTCCCCACTCTTTGGAGCTATTGTTCATTGTGAGTTTGTGCAGAACTTCATAGGGTGTCTCAAATCGTCCAGATTTGAGGAGGTAAGTTATTTCTTTCATAACTCTCTCAATTATTACTATTTTTCCTCCATTAAAGTTCCTAAATAAACTTCTCATCCTTTTTAGAACCACCCCTGAATTTTTTCTATTTTCAATTTCATTTGTTGTTTTATTTGGGGAGATTCTTTCAGTATCTCTCAAGTAAGTTAGTCCATTTCATTCCTCTTTCAAATTGCTTAGGGTTTCATTCAATTTGATTAGGTATTATTCTATTTTTCTTGAATTAACAAATGAATAGGGGGTAGGGTTTCTAACCTAGGGTTTAATCATGGGTTTTATTGGTCAATTATTGTTGTTTTAGGTTTTTTCTAAGTCCCTCTTGGTGCAGCGGTGGTGCGACTTGATTTTCGCATGGTGATTCAAGGGTTTTTCATTACATTGGTAGGTGATTCCAATTTTTATGCGATATATATGATTATAATGATGTATTTATGATATTTTCATGCTTATTTCATTTGATTAATTCTACAAAAATGATTTTTAGGGGTTTTTGTATTGCAAGTGAAATTTTAATACCAATTTCATGTGAAATTTGGGGGTTTTTCATATAAATATTTTTTTGGTACATTAAGGTCTGCCATATAATTATTTTGTTGATTTTATTGAACTTTATCATTTCTAAAAATAATTTTTTCAATGTTATTATCCTTCGGATGTTGCTGTGAAATTGTTTTTGGGTGACGTTTGTTAAGAAAATGATTTTTGAGTAGCAATTTGGTGTTGAATTAGGTACTTTACATGGCTATTCTATGCGATGCTTATTTAGGGTTGTTTTATAACTCATGTAATGGGTTTAAAGAAATGTTTTAGGTGTTTTGAATTCTTTTTTGGTTAATGTGAGTATGCACATGGTGTTAAAGTGGTATTTTCAATGAGTTTTGGGTGCAAAATAAGGAAAGATATGGAGAAGTTGTTTTTATTGAAACTCAAAGTGTTTTATTGTGTGTTATAAATGGTATAAAATGTGTGTAGATACTGTAAAGTATGTATGTGGCTATTAGTGGTGTTTTAAATGAAAATGGATATGTTTTGAATGCTGAAATTGTTTGAGAACAATGGTGGAAGCTCAGGTACCCAGGTTGGGAAGATGTGTACTACTACATCCAATTAACCGGATGAGTTTTGTCCCTATTTCACCTAGAATTTAGATAAAAAAACTCTAACAACACTATGTGGATGATTATTGGGAACCACTAGGTTATGGGTATGTTCCCTACTAGTGGTTCGTGCATGAGAACGAATTTTACTATGGTTACATTACACCGAGGTATGAGGTACATGGGGCCCGAGACTATCTAGTGCCTAGGGGTGTTCCTGATTTTGTTTCTCATTGTGTTTGTGGTATTTTTACTTGTATTGGGGTGTTTTTTGAATTAATTTATAGTAGATAACATGTATATTTAAATGTGTAAACATTCTAAAAATTTTAGCATGAAAACTGTTTTCAATTGAAAGTTGCATTTCTTGGATTTTATCACTGCTTTACTTTGCGTATTAAAATTGCTTGCTTTTTCACATTGTATTGCATGATATTTGGAATAATTGGGTGGTATCGTATTATTATTAGGCTCACACCCTACTTACACCCCTTGGGTGTAAGTATACTTTATTGTGCTTGACTCAGGTAAGGGGAAGGCTCTGGGTGATGGAAGTTCAGGGTGTTAGTACCCATCCTTGGTGCGGAATTGTGGAGACGGCTTGTGGGTGATGACACCTTATCATGTGGAGTCCTTCGGGATTTCTTGCTATTGACTTTATTTGTATTTGGACCACTTGTATTGTCTTTAAACCAATGTATTCAGTTCTGGTTTTTTCTTAAGACTTGTTTGGCTCAAAAATTTCAGATTTATATTTTGGATTTTTTTTAATGTTTTATGCTTTCATTCTCAGGAAAATCATTCCCAAACCTAAATTAATGATACCTGGGCACTTGTTCCAGCCCGTGTAGATAAGGAATGACCTTAGTTCCTTGTCACGGGTTGGGTTTGGTGCCGGTATTGGTGGCGACCAGATTCGGTTTGTGACAAAATGGTATCAAAGGAGGTAAATGTTTTTGGGTTATATTGCTATTTTGGGATGAGTCGGGATAGAAAAGAGCTAGGACTATTAGGGCTCGTGGTTTTGGTTTTGAGTAGGGTGCCTGGCCTACACCTCTCGTGGAAGACCTTGAGTCACCAGGGGACGTTGGAATTTACAAGTTGACTTCACTTCCAGGTGAGACGTGTGGGCTTCAGGCCACACATGGACATCATGTGGATGTAGAGTAGTTCTTTATTTTATTACTAGAATGTGTTTAGATTATTTATATTTGATGTATTTGATTAAAATTTTCATAATTGTTCTATTGATTATTGTTTTGTGACTATTTCATTTTTTAGCAACATGCCTCCCCGGAAAGATCCCACGCACCCACAGGAAGAAGCCATAGAGAGTTCCCCCACATCGATTGATCAGAGGATAGTTGAGGCTGTAATTCGGGCTATCCAAGATCTGGAGTAGGGACTGAATCCTACTCATATTCCTGCTAGGGCCGAAGATATGGGTCCTAGAAAAGATAAATATCAAGAGTTTCTGAAAAAAAAGCCTTTTAACTTTTGAGGCAGCTCAGAACCCCAGAAAGTAGAGGACTGGCTCGAGAAGATCGAGCGTATGTTTGAGTTCCTAGAAAAACTTGAGGAGATCAGGGTGAAGTGTGCCTCCTTTCTATTGTAGGGTCCCAGCCGTAAGTGGTGGGAGTCAGTGCTTCAGACAGGGAAGAATGAGAAGATGTGCTGGGGATATTTTAAAGCCGTCTTTAATGAATAATACTGCCCATGAGGTCTTGGATTATGCTAGGTCTAAAGGGTTCATGGACCTTTTTCAAGGGAATCTATCTGTGATGGAGTATGCCAATAGATTCACTGAGTTGGTTCGGTATTCTCCAGAAATCGTCTCCAATGAGAAGGCGATGGACCAGAGGTTTGAGAAAGGCTTGTGACTAGAGATATACTCTCGATTGTTCTTGTTTAAACTGAGGACCTATGCTGAGGTAATTGATCAGGCATGCATGGTGAAGATTGATAGGAAAGGCAGGGCTGGTTTCTCTAGTTTAGTATCAACAATGGGTAGTGGCAGCTCCTCAGAGAAGAATAGGAAGCAAGAGGATCATGTGAGGAAAGGAGGTGGCAGTTCAGGCCACTCTACCAGGAAGTTTTCATCTGCAGCTTCTGATGCGAGATCAGTCATGTTCCACCAGTGTGGGAATCCCAAGCACATTTGACCAGAATTTATATTTCCTTCGAAGCCTTGTTACCAGTGTGGAGGTATGGGGCATTTGAAGCGCTTCTGCGGTGTGGCACGTCCACTCCAGAGTGGGGCAATGTTAGTGGCTTAAAGAGGAGTTCCAGCATAGTCTGAGCTGTCAAGGACTGGGGGATCTTGTCTTGGAGGCCATGGTAGTAGGGATGGGTCTTCTTCTAGGCAGATCCAGTTAAGGGCACAACCACAAACTAGAGGTCTTCCTCAGGTAGAGACCAGACATCTCCATGTAGTGGATCATGCACCAGTAGGATCAGAGGCGGGACCGTCGACATTTATAGGTACTGTTCTGATCACATCTTTTATAGCTACTTCTAGTTTTTGATATTTTATCCTTTTTTTCATTTATTTATTCCCGTTTTGTGGACATTCTGAATTTTCCAACCGAGTTGATGTCTTTCACGATGGAGTTGGTGACACCGCTAGGAAAGAAGAAGGAGCAGGGCCTTAGGTGCCCCTCATGTGCACTTTCTGTGTCAGGGGAGATGGAGTGGGACCTCTTGGTTCTAGATATGGGACTGTTTGAAATAATACTTGTCATGGGTTGGCTAGTAAAATTCTAGGAACACATTGATTGCTACAGGCGGCAAGTGAGTTTCACGACACCTGATGGGAGTCGTCAGGTTTTTCGTAGAGAATGGGATCCTCGGTCGGGCCATGCAGAACCTCCACTCCCAGAGTTTGGAAGTCTTATCTTCAAGTTATCATCGATCACACTAGAGGAATATGGTCTTTCCCCTGAGGGTTCACCACCTCAGGCAGTGAATGAGTTTTCTAGAGGTATTCCTGGATGATTTCTCAGGTTTCCCTCCAAAGCGAGATGTGGAGTTTTCGATTGATCTGGCACTAGGAACAAAAATGATATCTCTTCCCTTTTATAGTATGGCTCCCATCGATCTGAGGGAATTAATGATATAGCTGGATGACTTATAATCAAAAGGATTCATTCACCCGAGCGTCTCTCCTTGGGCCACTCCTATGTTGTTCGAGAAAAAGGCTGACGGATTCTTCTGCTTGTGCATTGAATACCAGAAGATGAATAAAGTAAAAATTAAGAACAAATAACCTTTTCCCAGAATAGATTATTTGTTTGACTAGTTGAAGGGGGAAAAGTGGTTCTCAAAAATACACTTGTGTATGGGCTATCATCAGCTCAGGGTAAAGGAGTCAGATATCCCAAAGACAGCCTTCCGAAGCAGGTACGACCACTTTGAGAATTTGGTCATGCCCTTTGGATTGACCAATGCTCTAGAGGTCTTTATGGAACCCATGAATTGGGTGTTCCATCAGTATCTTGATTCCTTCATTGTGGTGTTCATGGATGACATTCTATTATACTCTGGTTCTGAGGAGGAACACAAACATCACTTGAGGATCGTCTTGGGCACTTTGCGGGATCACTGCCTCTATGAAAATTTGTCAAAGTGAACTTTATAGATTAGGGAAGTGAGATTTATGGGGAATGTGATCTATGAGGAGGGGGTTTTAGTGGACCCCGAGAAGATTAGCGCAGTTATGTCATGGGAGCAGCCGAGGAATTTGTTCGAGATCAGGAGTTTCCTTGGCCTGGCTGGTTATTACTGACGATTCATTCGAGATTTCCCTCGGCTTGCTTCACCGATGACCACACTCACTTGGAAAGGGGTGAAGTTTTTATAGGGTCCAGAATGTTAGGCACCATTCGAGGAGATGAAGAGGTGGTTGACTACCACCCCCATGCTTATTGTTCTAGAGGTTGGAAAGGGATATGTGGTCTATTGTAATGATTCAGGTATGAGTTTTGGGTGCGTGCTTATGCAGGATGATCACGTGGTGGCGTATGGATCTCGCCAACTCTGACCACACGAAAGGAACTACCCGACCCATCACTTGGAGTTGGCAGTGGTGATGCATTCTTTAAAGACTTTGGGTCACTACATCTTTGGGGAGAAGTTTTTGGTTTACTCTGATCACAAAATCTTGGCCTATATCTTCTCACAGAAGGACCTCAACTTGAGGCAGTGTCATTGGATCGAGTACTTGTAGGGGTTCGACTTTGACATTGTCTATACCCTAGGAAAGGGTAATGTGGCGGCAGATTATTTGAGCAGAAGAGTTCTAGTGCAGGCTTTGAGGAAGTCCAGTGATGAGTGGACTTTGATGGGGCTCTTTTATTAGATGCATGTGGAGACTAGGGAACACAGCGGAGGGGCATTCTTGGAAAGCATCTAGTTGACTACTTCTCTATTGGAGTTGATTCAGTAGAAACAACCCAGTGATGATATTTATAAGCGGTCGAAGCAGTTTCTTCATGGTGGGGAGACATCATCTTATTGGTCGTCGTCTACTGAGAAAATATTATGCTTCAAGGTCCGTTCTGTAGTTCCGTTATCTCTACGAAAGGTGGTGATGGAGAAAACCACTAGTCTCAGCGGAATATCCATACCGGTGACACCAAGATGTATTATGATGTCTATCGGCAGTTCTGGTGGCCTGGTATGAGACGAGACATAGCGGAATTTGTGTCGAGATTCTACACATGCCAGCAGGTGAAAGTAGAGCATCAAAGGACCTTCGATTTGCTCCAACCATTACCCATTCCTACCTGTAAGTGGGATTAGGTCTCCATGGACTTCACTGTTTTCTTAACACATATAACTCAGGGTAAGAATGCCATTTGGGTTGTGATTGATCATCTGACCAAATCAACCCACTTCATTCTGATTAGAGATACAACTAAAGTGGATGAGTTGGGCAATTTTTATCTTCAGGAGGTGGCAAGAATCCATGACGCTCCATCAACATTTATCTCAAATTGGGACCCCCGTTTCACTTCTTGGTTCTGGAAAGGCCATCAGAAGGCCTTGGGGGATCAGATTAAGATGAGCACGACATACCATCCTCAGACAGATGGTCAGAAAGAGTAGGCAAATCAGATTTTGGAGGACATGCTCCGTGCATGTGTCTTAGACTTTGGAGGTTCCTGGGATAGCCATTTGGGTCTGGTTGAGTTTTCTTATAATCATTGTTACCAATCCTCAATTTGAATGGCTCCTTTTTAGGCACTCTATGGTTAGGCTTGTCGGTCCCGCTGTGTTGGGATGAGGTAGGTGAGACTTCACTGTTGGGGCTAAGCCTTGTGTAAGAGACTTATGAGAAGGTAAAATTGATCAGGAAATGCTTTTTGATATCCCGGAGTCGTCATAAATTAGAAGCTTACCGGAGGCGTTGAGACATAGAGTTTTCTGTGGGTGACCTGGTATTCTTGAAAGTGGCCCCTTGTCTGGGCCATCATCGATTGGGAAATCAAGGGAAGCTGACACTGTGATATGTTGGACCTTTTGAGATCACCAAGACTATTAGCATGGTGGCATACAGATTGGCCTTACCTTCTCAGTTAACTTCCATCCATGACGTCTTCCATATCTCCCAGTTGAAGAAATAAAACCCGGATCTATCCCATGTACTAAGTTGGGAAGAATTGGAAATAGAGCATGACTTATCATTTTTTGAGAAGCCAGTGAAAATAGTGGACTTCCAAGAGAATTTTCTTAGAGGGAAGTCTATTCCTCTGGTATGGGTTCATTGGAAGCATGGTAGTGATACACATGAGACATGGGATCGAAAGTCATTGGTTAAGGAATAATATTCATTCCTGTTTTTCGATCAAGCTTCAGGTTGACTTTCCGAGATGTAATGTTTTCATGGTGGGGAGAATTTTCACATACATGACAAATTTTAAAGTTATTTTTCATTTATTTTTCATTAATTTTTTGTTTTGGGGGTTTCCCAAGATTTTATGGAGGAATATGTGAGTTTTTGTGAATTAGGCCAAACCGTGAGCCCAATTCCAGATTTAAAAATAAATTTTGTTTATTTTATAACATTTTCATTTTTTAATATTTTTCACCCATTAAAATTCCTAAATGGACTCCCATGACCTATTAACACCACAAATGAAATTTGGAACCTTTTATAATCCATAATGATGGTTTATTTTGTGTTTCTATTTAAGGAATTGGGCCAGCCCGAAGGCCCATTTCCAGTTTTAAAAACAAAATTTTTATAATTAATAAGTTATACAATTTCATTTATTTTTCAATGATTCCAAGTCTCACCCAATCCCATTGAACCCAGACAGGCGCTCAGCCTCTTTACCAACTCTTTGGAGCTCTTGTTCATCGCGATTTAGTGTAGAACTTCATAAGATGTCTCAAATATTCCAAATTTGAGGATTTAAGTTCTTTCCAGCATAAATATCTAAATTCTTACTTTTTTTTCATCCATTAAAGTTCCTAAATGACCTCCTCATCCTTGTTCGAACCACCCATGAATTTTATCTATTTTCAATTTTATATCCTAGTGTATTTGGGGATATTTCTTCTAGATCCTTCAAGTAAGTTAGTCTATTTCATTCCTCTTTCAAATTGCTTAGGGTTTCATTCAATTTTATTAGGGATTATTCCCTTTTTCTTTAAGTAACAAATGAATAGGGGGTAGGTTTTCAAACCTAGGGTTTAGCCATGGGTTTTATTGGTAAATTATTGTGGTTTTAGGTTTGTTCTAAGTCCCTCTTTGTGCAGCGGTGGTGCGACTTGATTTTCGCATGGTGATTCAAGGGTTTTCATTATTTGGTAGGTGAGTCCAATGTTTATGAAATATCTGTGTTTATCATGATGTATTTATGATATTTTAATGCATATTTCATTTTATTAATGCTACAAAAATTATTTTTAGTGGTGTTTTTATTGCAAGTGATATTTTAATGCCAATTTCATGTGAAATTTGGGGGGGGGGGGGGTTCATATAAATCTTTTGTTGGTTCATTAAAGGCTGCCCTATAATTATTTAGTTGATTTTATTGAACTGTATTAGGACTGAAAATAATGTTTTCAATGTTCTTCTCCTTTGTTTCTGAAAAATTGTTTTTTGGTGAAGTTTGTTAAGTAAATAATTTTTTTGTAGCAATTTGGTGTTGAATTAGGTGCTTTACATGGCTATTCTATGTGATGCTTATTGGGGGTTGTTTTATAACTCATGTAATGGGTTTAAAGAAATGTTTAAGGTTATTTGAATTATGTTTTGGTTAATATGGGTATGCACATGGTGTTAAAGTGGGGTTTTCAAAGAGTTTTGGGTGCAAAAAAAGGAAAGATTTGGAGAAGTTGTTTTTATTAAAATTCAAAGTGTTTTGTTGTGTGTTCTAAATGATATAAAATGTGTGTAGCTACTGTAATGGGTTCATGTGACCATTAGTGATGTTTTATATGAAAATGGATATGTTTTGAATGCTAAAATATTTTGATCACAAAGGGGGAAGCCCGACTACCTAGGTGGGGCAGATGCGTACTAGTATGACTAGTGGACCGGATGGGTTTTGTCCCTGTTTCACCTAGCATTTTGAAAACGACAAATCTAAGTAAACTATATAGATGATGATTCAGGACCACTATGTTATGGGTATGTTACCTACTAGTGGATCATTCCTGATAATTGATTTTACTATGGTTACTTTACACCGAGGTATGAGGTACATGGGGCCTGAGACTATCTAGTGCCTAGGGGTGTTCCCGATTTTGTTGCTGATTGTGTTTTGGAATTTTTCCTTTTATTGGGGTGTTTTTGTAATTAATTTATAGTATATAAAATTTCTATTTAAATGTGTTAACATTCTGAAAATTTTATCATGAAAACTATTTTCAATTGAATGTTTCATTTATTGTATTTTATTACTGCTTTTCTTTGCGTATTAAAACTGCTTTCTTTTTCACATTGTATTGAATGCTCTTTGGAATAATTGGGTGGTATCCCATTCAGATTAGGCTCACACAATACTTAAACCTCTTGGGTGTAATTATACTTTATTATACTTTACTCAGGTAAAGGGAAGGCTATGGGTGATGGCAGTTCAGGGTGTTAGTTCCCATCCTTGGGGTAGAGTTGTGGAGACATCTTGTGGGTGGTGAACCCTTTTTGTGTGGAGTTATTGGGGATGTCTTTATATTTTATTTATTTGTATTTGGACCACTGGTATTGTCTTTGAAATAATGTATTTAGTTTTTGTTTTTTCTTAAGACTTGTTTGTTTCAAAAATTTCAGATTTATATTCTGGATTGTTTTTAATGTTTTATGCTTTCATACTCAGGTAAATCGTTCCCAAACCGAAATTAATGATACCTGGGAAATTTTTCTAGACCATGGGGATAGGGAAAAAACTTTGGTACTTTTCACTGGATGGGTTTGGTGCCTATATTACTGGCGACCAGATTCGGTTCGTGACACTTAAGGTAAGAGTTTTCTGGTCTCACTTTTATTTCCATGATATATAAGCTATATTCACCATTTATTCTTGTTCTGTGGTTTATATACTTAAATATGACATTTTATATCATGAATTTAATTTATTTAATGATATTAAATGTTTTAATTGATGTTATTCTTTCATGTATCTCATGATTCAAAAGTTACTCAAGTAGTAAGGGGATTTCTAGTCTCACTTTTATTTCTGAGAGACTTATGAATTATTCACCACTGATTTATTTTCTGTGGTGTATATACTACCCATGAATTTATTATATTATTATTGTACCTAAATTTATGGGTTTTTAAATATCCATTTTAAGGGATTTTATGGTTCAAAATTTACCAAATCATTTAGAGAATTTGTCTCAATTTCCCTTTTTGAGACACATGTTTTGTTATGCATATATATTATTTTACGAGATATATATATAGAAATTTGGCATGTTATATCATGAATATACTTCATTTCATGAAACTTTCCTCATAATTTAATTTTATTATTTCTTGGGGATGAGGATGCAATGTTTCTAAGGTATTAAGAGTTTATTGCTAAAATCTCATCATTTATCAAGATTTTTTTATGATTATGCTTCAATTGGTGAAATCTAATAATCCATCTATCAATAATTCTCATGATTTTTATTCTAATATATTTTTTATGATATCATAATTTATTGGAACCATTTTTATACTCTTTGGTACATAATATATTTAAGAAAGTGTTTTTAATAAAAATATGACCTAATTTCTATATTCAGTCAAAAATATGTTTTATTCAAAAACTATGTTAAAAAATAAAATAAAAAATGTTTAAAATTAGGTTTTAAGATCATTATAAATGAAAAATATATTAGAAATGTTTTATTTATAATAATTTTTTTAAATTATTTTCAAATGTTATTTTATATTTTTTCAAAAGGTTATTTTCAATGAACATGATTTCAGTGCTTTTAAAGATTCTTTTATAAGTTTAAAAATATATTTTCAAAGTAAAAGGATTTAAAAATTATTTATGTTCTAAAAATATATTTTTCAATTTAAAAATGATATTTTACTCACGAAATATTTTTTTTAAATATTACTTCATGAATTTTCAAAGTGGTTTTTAAATAAAAGGATTTTGAAAATGTTTTATGTAATAAAAAGATGATTTTTAGGAAATTTATTTTTCAATAATAAATGATCCATGTGATATTTCAAAATACTTTTCCATCTATGTTGACGTCATTTGATATTTTTTATTATCTAATGGTAATATTATCCAACGACACCATTCATTTTAATTATTTGAATTGTTTATGTTTAAGATGAAAAGTTATTTATGAAACCTATTTATCTTCCATAGGTTATACCATGATAAAATGATTATGGAACCTACTCACTTTCCTGGATGATTCTATGATAAAATGATTATGAAACCTATATATTCTCCATAGTTTATAATATGATTAAATTTTTATGATACCCATTTAATTTCATGGATTATGATATGATGTTTATGAAACCTATATCTTTTAATGGGTTATGATATGATGAATGTTTTACTATATTAAGTCACACATATGTATGATTTCATTATGTGATGGGTGAGACCTATATCTCCATCCAATTCATTGGGTAAATATTTATATCTCATGATATAGTGATTGGAAACAAGTCGATGGGCTTGATCCATAATGGGAAATAAGTGTGTCCTGATCCACAATGGGAAATAGGTGTGTCCTCATCCACAATGGGAAATAGGTGTGTCCTAATCCTCAATGGGAAATAGGTGAATCCTAATCCAAAATGGGAAATAGGTGTTTCATAACCCACTATGTTTATGGTCTTGGTTGTTAACCTTGACACATTATTTTTTTCTGTATTTATAATGGTTCCACCCTTATATAACATGAGCTTGTGGTTCATGATTGTTTTGAGATGATTTATCACCCTTATGATTCATATATTATGAAAATATAATATTTAATCCATGACTCATTTATATGATCTTTAATATTTAGGATACTATATTAAAATATTATTCTCATGTTCTCTTACCCTTATTCTCATTTTGTTCTTACGTACCTCTTTTATTTACTCTTTCTGATCATCTAATCTCACTCATTCTTATTTTTCCTTTCCCTAGGTTAGGAATAAAGTCTAAAGGAGTAATAAATGGGAAGATATTTGTTAGAAACGTTGAATATATTTCCCTAAGACATAATATTATGTTTACAAGTTTCCAAAGAAACTAAACTATTACAGTCCTCAGGCATGTACTTTTGTAATGTGAGGAATGTTTATCTAAAATGATGTAATGTCCATGTATGTTATGTCTTGGTAACTATAGTTACTCGTTCTATGCTAAGGATATGATTCCTCACAATACCCTCATAGGGATGGACCAAGGGAACTCACCATATAGATACTTATCTAGATTAAAGAGAATAATGGCATCAACTTTATCTAGAATAAGTACATAGTGTGTATAGGTATTACACAATGTGCCTTGTAATGTCTGGACATGATTGAGTACATGATTATGCATGTTTCTTCCATCCTTTTACCATTTAATCTAACCATGATCATGTACACTGGATGTGAACACATACTGTGGATGTGTCCAGGTGCTCTGGCCATGTTCGGGTACTCTATCCATGTTTGGGTACACTGGCTGTGTCTGTTCTTATAACGACTCAAAATTTTGAATAAAATTTTGTTTCCTAAAAATGTGTGTTATATAAATCTTACACAACAAAAATATATCATTTTGTTAATAAAGTGTGTATAATTGAAATGAGACCTTTGGGTTTCAACTGTTATATGACCATTGGTCAATATGACTGTTGGAAACAATAATAAAATTTTAACGTTATAATTATTGTTTAAAATAGAAATAAATGTGGATAACTAATGTAGAAAGAAGAGTACATGTCCTCATCCAGTGGACTCGGGCCATACGGATCCCATATGTTAGAGCTTTGGAAGGAGGTAGTGTCACTGGTATTTTCTCTAAACCAAGCCCAAGTTGAGCTTCAAGATGTTAAGGTTTAACATAATCACCTTCGGGAGAAGTTCAAGCTGATAAAAATCACTACTCGGGCAATGTTTTCCGAGCCTCCACAAGATTATATCATATTTTCACACATTAATCTTAGGTCATATGTAGTTTTTATAAGGGGATATGTAATTAGGCCTTATTTACTTTGTGTAATCCCTTTATGTAAATAAAAATTGTTATTCCATCTTTCTTGTTTTAAGAATAGTTTTTCTTAATAAAATCGAATTTTATAAATTAATTTTTTTCGAATAAAATTTATACAAGCCATAAAATATATAAATGCTTATAATCAAATATGAAATTATGAATAATTCTTATTATAATGAAATAGTATTACAAAAACACTCATGTTTAATTAGAAATGATAAAATAATTTCTTTTTTTTAAATTATTTTTACTATGCATTCACTATGCATTTTATGTCCGCTATTATTTTTAATAAATGATTAATTTTGTTGTTAAAAAATAAATTTATTATATTTATATATTTATTATGATAAAATAAATTTCATTTTTGAACTTAGAATGTCGATATTAGGTTACAGTGAAGTTTTGAGATTTTAATAAAATGTTTAGTTTTTCGGTGAAAAGAAAAAATATAGTTTTGAGTTTATGTGTGTTTAATGACATCATTAATGATGTAATAATGATGTAATAATGATGTAATAATGATGTAATAATTCTTTCCTACTCTTTAGGAATACAAAATGTCATTTGGTGTCCCAAGTGGCCAAAACCATGCACAAATACCATGAGAAAGCCCATGGATTTGCAAATACCACTAATGAGGTGTCCCTTGGAAATTAATGAAATATTCCCTCACTTTTGTTATAAATACCAACCCATTATTTCATTTAATTCCTTCTAAATTTCTTTTCAATGAATATATGGTCGTTTTACCTCCCAAGTAGTCCTCCCAAGGTTCCCTCAATCCCCCAAGGTCCCAACCTTCGAGTTTTTGAAGTTACTCTTCAAGGTAAGAGAGCTTTTAAACCTCTTCTTTTAGTCAAGAATTATTTTATGTTATGTATTTTAGTTTCTATTTTCTTATTTTGGGGTATGTTCTTATATATCCTTATTTATATCCATTTTATTTTCAAATTATTAGAGACCCTTTCTTCTCTCATCAACTAATTTTCAGAATTTTTAAGCGATATCATTAGGCCACCAAATTTTCGTAAGGGAATTCTCAACTTCTCTTTTCTATTCAGGTTATCTTTTATGTGGTATAACTTTAAAGTTTCCATACCGAATTATTATTTCCATTTTATTCTATTAATCTACTGTGTTATGAGTCATTTATGTATGGGATACCCTTGTACCATCTCTTTTTAATGTTTTCTAAACCCATGTTGTATTGCAATTTTGCTGCCGAATTCTCATCTCAAAATCTCTATCTTTTTCTCAAGAAATTATATTATTTTTATTTATGTGAATACCAAAACCTACTTAATTTTCAGGGTTATTCATCAAGACATGAAAATGATATATTTTATTTTGTAATTTACATATATAAAACCCTCATTCCATTTATATGGGTTATAAATGACACAATGATCTTGTTTTTAATCACTTTTTAAAACGTCATGATTTTGATATGAAACCCAATTATTTTATTCTCATTGGGTTATTCCTAAAATGTTTGATTATGATCTATGTGGATCACATTAAAATGAAGAAATATTAAGGGTGTGCCCTGATGTCACTCCAATGCATTGGGTAAAGAAATTAATCTCTAGATATGACAAGTCTTATGATACCTTGGTGAATAACCTTAGTAATGTTTATAATACCTTGGGGATAGACCTTGGTGATATTATTATGAAGGTATAAATTAAATTTTGTAGCCAAAATTTCAAGTTATGTTCAATGTTATTTTTATTATGATATACCTATTTATTTTTCCTTTATGATATTCCCCATGTTCTTATTAATATCACTCAAGTTCACATGTAAACTATTTCAGTTATTTTCTTTACTGGGACTTCTGCTCACCCTTTCCTTTGATGTATGTCACCAAGGTATGAGATGTTGTAATTATTCTTAGGATGAACTTTTCAAGAAGCCTTTAAATGGGATTAAAATATTGTTATATGTTTTCATGTATTATGTAACTTATTTCCAAGACATTAGACTTTAAAGATCCTATGGTTGTAAAATGTAATGAAATGTTATGCAAAAAAGGCAGGATTCTATAGTTGGTATCATATGATAGTTTAGTTATTTTTGGAAATTAGGATATGAAAACCTCAGGAAGAACCATATTGAAAAGTTTAAATATAGGAAAACTTCCTAGTATTTTGGTGAAATATTAAGTAAGTGGTTTTCGAACAAATAAATCCCAATTTGGATATGAATAAGTGGATGTAGCTATGGTACATATGTCTTTAGTGGTAAAACCCAAAAACACTGCTTTGAGATAGGATCGAACGAGAAATGTTGCACGATAATGGACCTTGCTGCACTCTTGGTTTGACACTCATGGGGGATATGTTTGGTTAATCATGAAATTTTTATGAATCATTTTGAAGGATTTATAGAGAAATGTAATCATTGTTAAGGAATAATATGTTTAAGCATGATGTTTTAAGACATAAAAATCTTTTATAGTTAAAAGATTCATAAATGAAATAAGATTATCACTAAGGTTTTATTCTTTTAGAAAATGGTGGGCAATAGGAGGAATTGTTCAAATGGTGACCACAATAGACCATGTGCTGATGACCCTCCGATGGAAGCCATAATGAACACTTTCATGGGAATGATGAACCAACTGACTCAATTTATGGGAAATTACTTGAATGAAGCTGAGAGACCAATTTCACCTAGAAGGTAACTACTTTATATTTAGTCCTTTATGCATCAACAACCACAAAACATCAGTGGATCTACTGACCCATTGATTTTCGAAAAGAGAATCATCTCTATCAAGAAGATATTTTCTATGCTCTGATGTTCAGAATAAGAGAAGGTAACCCTATCTGTTTACCTCTTTGAGGGAGAAGCTGATTAGTGGTGGGAAATAATTAAAAAAATGAGGCCAAGAGTGGAGATTGAAGATATGGAGTGGGAAGAGTTCAAATGGATCTTCTTTTTATAAGTATTTGATGAGAAAAAAATGGGGAAGGATTTTCTCAAGCTAAAGCAGAAGGAGAATGAATATGTTGGAAGCTACGAGATGAACTTCACAAGAATTTCCCATTAAACCTCAAGCTTTGTCATGGAACCTAATGGGAAGGTTGATATATTCTTTAGTGGACTAAAACATCATCTATAGAAGAATCTATCCAACCGAGACTATGATAGCTATTAGTAGATCGTGTAGTGTGAAACGAAAGTCGAACTAGAGTTCAGTGAGATGCAATGGTTTCCAAAATCCAATGAAAAGAAGATATCAATAGATCCAATATTAGGGAGGACCTTTATTAAGGAAGAGGAGGCAATAAAGTGCAACATCCCATGTGTAATAGGTACGAGAAGAAGAATTTTGGGAACTTCTAGATCAGGAGCAGGAAGTGCTACAAGTGTGGAAGAGATGGCCATATCACTTAAAATTTTCATATTGAGGTGAAGCCTCAACTTCCAAACATTAACAACAAGGGGAAGATGGTGCAGGACATACCTGAAGTCCAATTATATATGTGTGGACAGGTTGGGAACTTTTCCAATCACTATCCCAATTCAATGGCGGTGGAGGGGAATCACCATCAGCCTCAGCAAAGGCCAAGGTAGAAAGTTCATGATTTTTCTATCAGGAAAGATGATGTTGAAGCTCCAAATGATGTGGTGGTAAGTACTCTTGTTATTCTCTAAAAGTTAGTAAGCACATTGTTTGATTCTAGTTCTATGCATTCCTTTATTTCCTTCATGTTTGCAAAGAATACAGAATCAATCCATGAACTACTAAAAGTAGAGTTATTAGTCAAGGCTACTAGTGGGATTATCCAAGCATCATCAGTTTTTAGAAACTCTAGTATTTACTTTAGTGAGAACAATATTTTCACAAATATAGTAGTCATTCCCATGTTGGAATTCAAAATTATACTAAGGATGGACCGACACTCAAAGTATAATTCTAATATTAAATACAGAAGCAAGGAAATCATATTATTCTTGAATGAGAACCCTATAGTTATCTTCCACAGAGAGATTTATCGACCTAATATTTTTCTAGAAGAACCTCCTATAGCCTTCTTTATGAAGTTTATTGGTGAATAAGAAGATGGAAATAAGGGTATAATAATATAAAATGTCCCTATTTTTTAGGAACACATTGACGTATTTCCTGAGGACTTACCCAGACCTCCCCCAGAAAGAGAGGTAGAGTTATGGATTGAACTCATACTTGGATCTCATCCGATATCAAAGACCCCATATAAGATGGAAAATGTGGAGATAGAGGAATTAAATAAACAACTAAAATATCTTTTGGAGAAGGGGTTTATCTGGATGAGTGTGTCTCCTTATAGATCACCTATTCTCTTTGTGAAGAAGAAGGATGGATCAATGCAGCTATGCATTGATTATAGAGAACTGATTGGGATCAAAGTGAAGAACAAATACCTTCTTTTAAGAATTGATGAATTATTTGACCAACTTCACAGGGATCAATTCTTCTCAAATATTGATATTTTATTTGGTTATCATTAATTGAGGGTGAAGAAAGAAGATATTAAAAAAATTCCCCCGATCAATATATGGGCATTATGAGGATTATTCCCATCAGATTGACTAATTATCCTATTATTTTTATGGATTTGATGAATAGAGTATTTATGTACTACCATGATAACTTGGTAGTAGTTTTTATTGATGATATTTTGATATATTACAAAAGTTGTGAGGAGCATGAGGATTATATAATGGTTATTTTATAAACTCTATGGAAGGAGAGGCTTTTTAAAATGTTCAGAAATGTGAATTTTGGATACATCAAGTTTCTTTATTGGGGCACATCGTAACCAATGAATGAATCACAATTGATCTTTTAATGAAAAAGGTTGTAGAGGAGTGGCCTCATCCAATCATAATAACTATGATTCTTAGTTTCCTTGGATTAGTGGGATATTATAGGAGGGCTGTGAAAAAAATGTAATGACTTTATAATACATTAACCATGTTAACTCAAAAATGGGTCATGTTCATATGAGAAAAGAAGTGTGAGGAATGTTTCCAAGAGCCGAAGAAGAGATTTGTTATTGCACCCATGATAACTCTTCCCTCAATAAAATAAGGGTTTGTTATTTTTATTGATACATATCTGAAATGGATTGGCTGCGTACTCATGAAAAATGAAAAGGTGATTTCTTATGCATCTCGATAGTCGAATACTCATGCGAAGAACTATCCTACGCATGATCTGGAGATGGATGAATTCATTTTTGCTCTGAAGATACAGAAGCACTATCTTTATGGGGATAATTGTGATATATACACAGACCATCAAATTTTGAAGTATATTTTCACACAAAAGGAATTGAACATGAAATAGAGGAGATGGTTGGAACTTCTTAAAGACAATGATCGTTCAATTAATTATTATCTTGGAAGAGAAAACAAAGTCACTGATACATTAAGTAAGAAAGACCTAGTTTTTCTATCCATGATGAGGATTAAAAGAGATACCATGATCCAAGACCTAGTAAAAATGGACATAAGAATTATAATGGAAGGGAAATCATCAAACCTATCCCAAATGATTTCTCAACTTTAATTACTAGAGAAGATCAAGAAGGCTCATAAATAAAATCCTTTGTTATAGAAGAAGTTTGAGGCTATGAAGGATGAGAAGTTTCTCAAGTCTAATATTGATTAAGAAGGTGTACTGAAATTTCATACAAGACTATGTGTTCCATCTATTTCGGAAATAAAGATGGAGATAATGGATAAAGCTCATATCTCTAAGTTATCTATAAATCTTGGAAGTACAAAAATGTATAGAGTCCTTCGTGATCATTATTGGTGGGATAACATGAAAAGGGAGATTTCCGACTACACTACAAGGTGCCTGGTATGTCAGAAAGTGAAGGAAGAGTGACAACATCCTAATATGTTATTACACCCACTACCCATACCAACATGGAAGTGGTATAATATCACTATGGACTTTTTCACCGGTATCCCAAGAAAATACAAAGGAAACTATGCGATATGGGTTATAGAGGACCATCTCACCAAGACTACCCCTTTTATCTATATTTGAGAAGATTTATCTCTTGATAAACTTTCCATGATTTATGTAAAGGAAGTGGTAAGGTTGCATGGAGTTCCACTTTATATCATATATGATCATGATCCAAGGTTCACACAAAAATCCTGGAGAAGTCTTCAGCATGCTCTATGTACCGAATTGAATTTCAGTATAACCTATCACCCCCAAAATAATTTCCAATCTAAAAGGTCTATTAAAACACTCATGGGAATGATATGAAAATGATCAATGAAATTTAATGGTTGATGGGATCAACATCTCCCATTAGTTGAGTTCTCTTACAACAATAGTTTCAACTCAATAATTCAAATGGAACATTATGAATATCTATATGGGAGGTGATTTATAACTTCTACTTGTTGGGATGAAGTTGGCGAGATAAATCTTCTTGGGCCTCATCATGTGCAATACATGGAAGAAAAGGTTCATGCCATCAAACAACACATTAAGGCTGCTTAGAGTCAATAAAAGAGTTATGCCAACATCCATCAAAGGGACTTGGAATTTGATGTTACTGATAAATTCTTTCTTCAAATTTAACCTTGGAATATTCATGAGGTTTGGAAATAAAGGTAAGCTCATCCCTATGTACATTTTCCCCTATGAAACCCTTGATCGCATTGGAGTAGTGGATTATCAGCGTTCACTTCCTCCAAATCAATCAAAAGTTTATGATGTCTTCCACGTATCCCTCTTGAGGAAGTATATACCCAACCCTTCACATGTACTAAATATATAGATGGTACAATTGGAAGATTTCCTCTCTTATAAGGATCATCCGGTGGATATCTTGGATCGTAGGGAAAATATAACGACCCATACTTTACATACATTGTTAATACTTCAAAATTGAAGTACACTTATTACAACATATAACAAAACCATGAAAGGAACGTATAGGTATAGTGTCTTTAGAAACTGGGAAACATAAACAACTAGTTCATAAAGAATCTATATTGTCTCCCATTTATTTCATCATATCTAGAGTCCCTTTTGGAATATCCTACTTAATAACCTTCTTCCTGACCTGGGGAAAGAAAACATACAAAAGGGTGATCTCAAATGCTCAGTAAGGGTAAAAAAAAGAAAAACCAATCACATTATATTCATAAGAACATAACATTTCGGAAATCTTAACCTTCAAAAGAAATCATAATTTCATAACATGGGATAAATTATAGTAGTGAAATGTAATCCCAAAAATCATAACTTAAAACATGAAACTTTGTGGCATACAAACATAATCATATAAAATCATTTCTTAGTAGTCAAGACTCATTTCCAAGACTATCTTAGTGGACAATGTCCATTTCTGAACCGAGTTCACTCTTCATTTCAGTCCTGTTTCACTGAACCGGTTTAACCTGCTATTCCAGCCATGTCTATCTCATGAGATATAAATCTTTACCCAATGCATTGGAGGGAGATATAGGTCCCACCCATCTTCTAATGATACCATTCTTATTTGTGCCACAAAATCATAAATCATACATCATAGCATAACCCATGTAATAAAAATAGGATTCTTAATCATCATGTCATCATAACATAATCCATATAAGATAAAAGGACATCATCAAAATAATTCCATCATATCATAATCAAAACAATGTAAAAATAGGGATAGAAACAGAACCCTATATTATCTTAGATAAAAAATAATTTTGATAAAACACTTGAACTCCATTCTTGAGGAAAATATCCTTTCTACTTCAAAAATATTTTTCTTTCTTAAAATGTCATATAATTTTGAACTAAAAGAAGTTGATTAAAAATAAACTTGAAAACTTGTAAAGGAATCTTGATGGAAATAATTTTCTAAAAATCCATTCATGCCGTATAAGTTAAAAAAAAACATTCTTCTCGTACTTTGGTTGGAAAAGTCAAAAAGTACCTCGTACGAAAAACGACAAAAGATTCCTTTCATATCTTTTACTAAAAACTCACCGAAGGGTAAAATTGGATTTAAAAAATTGTAGGAGGATATAAATAATATTATATATTGAGGAAACATGTATGTGGATGATAAATATTCCCCAGTAAATTCTGAAGTATAAACAATCTCGAATAAAAATTGACATTGCGAGATTGTTCCTTACCTTAGGTCCGATTTGCTTCATAAGTGTCCGAACCTCCTTTATAATGATTTAAATAATGTTATTGAATTATTACAGAATCATTATTATTTTTATGATATCATATATGGTTATATTCTTTGCTTCTTATTAGTAATATTTCATTACTACTTGTTATTCGGGTGTTTATTACTTTTTGTTCTTATGCGTGTTTTTTCGAATAAATTCTTATTATTCTTTTTAGGTTATATATATCTCATTTACAGAATGGTATTAGTGTAATATATATCATATTAATTCATTCAATTCATTTATATAATCATTATGCAATGAAGATCATGTAGAAAGAGTCGCATCACATCGTGGAGACGATATTCCGTACGTACGCACGATTGATGATATCATTCCCATGATCGTGGAATTTTATTGGAGTGTATGTATACTATTTCAGAATCAATATCAATTTACAATAATTATATATAGTTATTATTTACACCATTATACCCATCCAAGTAAGGTGGTGGTGGAAAATAGATTACACCACGGCGTGGAGACGGTATTCCGTACGTACGCACACGCGGTGATTTCATTTTCCATAGGATGGATAGATGTTGAAATAGGGTTATTTAATACTTATAATAACATATAAGTATATGAGTGATACTGATTTTATTACTTAATAATTATACAACTAAATAAGAATAAGTGGAAGAAGAAATAAAGTTGAAATAATCGGTAACGGACATTACTTCTTCCTTGAAGCACCTCTTTGAGACCTCCTTTCAGGGCACTAAAATTGGTCTTTGAAGAAGACCAGGACCTCTAGGATGTTTCTAGGGAAGTGGAGAAGAGAATTTGGCAGGGGTTGACCGAGCTTGAAGGCTAAAAGTGGTGTGAGGAAGAGAGGGAGGAGGTTCCCTTTTATAAGGGAGGAGAGGGGCACCTTAGGAAAAACTAAATATATTATTTTATTATAAAGTCATATTCAGTTTTTAATAGCTCCAAATTGAGTTATTTAGAAGATAAGGTGGGTATGGGTCGAAATCCTCTAATCCAATAGAATTTAGACAACTTTAGGTTTCTATTTTAACCTTATCATTTAGATTTAACTTTAAGTTAGATAATTTAACTTTTACCGTGTCTTCTTGTTTTCTTACACTATAAGGTTAATAAACTTACTATAACAAGCCAAACGAACCCCAAGTTGTTTATTATTAATATATATAACCTTATCTAAGTCATTTGGCAGAACCTTATATTTTTAGGAATAATATAACAATTAATAATATAATATTTTTTTTGAAACTATTTTATGTCAATTTTAACACTATTTGGTAATTGTATTTTGTGAAAATCATAACAGCATGATTAGTTCGAAAAAAGTTAATTAAATCAATACTAACATATCATATTAACCTATAAAATTTTTGTAATTTATAAAAAGTCTCAAATTACATTTATTTGGGTATTTATAACATCAATTATGTTAATATTTCATTAATAAGATAATTACTACATCATCATTGTGTCATCAATAAATTACAATATTAAATGTCTAAAAATTATAAATAAAATACCATTATGTGGTAAATCTTTTTATATTTCTAATTAATATTTATAATCGAATTTATTATATGTATAACCCTATATTAAAAATTATTTACTTATTAAACTTTGAATTTAACTATTTTAACCCTTCTTTAAATAAATTAATAATAAATATCCTAATCTAATCCAAGTGGGCCTAAATGGTCATATTTTATTCCTAAGGTTGTTTTTGGTCGAATTAGATTTATCCAATATAATTAGTACATGTGTTAGGGTAATAATAATATAATTTTTACCCTTAATTACCCTATTTACTTTTAACCGTGATAAAAAAAGTAAAAAGTTACTATTCACCAAAAATTATTTTCATCTCATTGAACCATATTTTAGTCCTTGAATAAACAGTGTCTCTCAAAGTTTTGAAATTCCACTCACAGAAGTGGTAAAATTAGTTTTTATATAAATTTGTAAATTCTCCTAGGAGGTGGGTAAAAGATGGTGAAAAGTTCAATAAAATTTTTATATATCTAAAATTATTATAAAATGACTCCAATGAATTAATTTGAACTTATAAAGGTATTATGTATCAATTTTGACATAAAATAAATTTAAATAAAATAAATAATTATTTAAATAAAATTCGGTTTTTAAATAGTAACCCAGTGTTTTCACTATTTATCCAAAATTGAATGTTTTCAGAAAAATACCAAAATTTTACCCTAGGATAATTTCGATATTCCGAATCCAAAAATAACATCCATTTTGAAAGATGAAATTTACAAAATTCCAAAAAGTCGGTATTACTATTCATAATGGCTAGTTTTAATAATATTTTAATAGCATATCGTTGTTTAGTGAAACTCGGTATTGCGTACGACGCAAGCTATCGAGGAAGGTCGTGATTGCGTGTAAAGAAAGACAAGCTAGTGTTGTGTGTAGTGAAAGATTCCTTTAATGATTTATATAACATAAAAACAAAATATTTCTCATAAAAGTCTCTGGTGTTACAGAAAAAGTTCTACACAATAAGACTACCCACCTTGTTAAAGTATTTTGGAGAGACCAAAAATATGAAGAAGCCACATGGGAACCAGAGGAGTCTATGAGGAAGAAGTACCCACACCTTTTCTCTTCTGAGGGTATGATTTTAAATTTTGGGGATGAATTTTTTTAAGGGGGTAATAATGTAACAACCCAAACTTTTGAATAATAATTTGTTTCCTGAAAATGTATGTTATATAATTCTTACACAACAAAACTATATCCTTTTATTAATGAAGTGAGTATAATTGAAATTAGACCTTCATATTTCGACTGTTATATGAACATTGGTCAATATAACCGTTAGAAACAATAATAATTTTTTATTGTTAAAATTATTATTTAAAATAGAAATAATAGTGGATAACTAATTAAGAACGAAGAGTTAATGGCCTCGTCCAGTAGACTCAGGATGTACGAAGCCCATCTATTAGAGCTTGGAAAGGAAGTAGAGTTACTGATATTTTCTCTGGACCAAGCCCAAGATGAGCTTTAATATATTAAACTTGAACGTAATTTCTTTTAAGAGAAGTTCAAGCTGATAGAAATCACCAGTCAGGCAATGTTGTCTAAACCGCGCCAATATTCTATCACCTTTGCACACATTACTCTTAGGTCCTATAAAGTTGTTATAAGTGTATATATAATGAGGCCTTTTTTACTTTGTTTAATCCATTTATGTAAATAAAAATTGTTATTTCATCTTTCCTGTTTTAAGAATAATTTTGCTTAATAAAATTGAATTTTATAAATTAATTATTTTTAAACACAATCTATACAATCCAAAGAAGATATAATTATTTATAATAAACTATTAAATTATGAATAATGATTATTATAATTAAATATTATTATAAAAACACTCATATTTAATTACAAATGTTAAAATAATTTCTTTTTTTTCTCAAAAATTTTACTATGCATTCACTATGCATTTTATGTCTGCTATTATTTTTAATAAATGATTATTTTTATAGTTAAAAAATAAATTTCTCATATTTATATATTTATTATGATAAAATAAATTTCATTTTTTAAATCAAAATGTCTATATTAAGTTACGGTGAATTTATGAGATTTTTATAAAATGTTTTATTTTTCGGTGAGTAGTAAAAATACATTTTTGAGTTTCAGTGGGTTTAATGACATCATTAGTGATGTAATAATGATGTAATAAATATATTAGACTCTTTAGGGATAAAAACACGTTATTAGGTGTACCATGTTTCCAAAACCATGGGAAAATACTGTTGTAAAGCCCATGATTTTTCAAATACGACTAATGCGGTGTCCCTTGAAAATTAATAAAATATTCCCTCACTTTTTCTATAAATACCAACCAATTATTTCATTAATTTCATTAAAAATTCTTCCTCAATTAATATATGGTATTTTTACTTCATAAAGAGTCCTCACAAGGTTCCCAGAATCCACTAAGGTCCCAAACTTCAAGTTTTGATGTTACTCTTCAATGTAAGGGAGCCTTTCACCCTCCTTTTTTAGTCAAGACTTATTTTATGTTATGTCTTTTAGTTTCCATTTTCTTATGTTGTGGTATTTTATTCTATTTCCTTGTCTCTGTAAATTTTATTTACAAATGAGGAAATTCCCTTTTATCTCTCTTCAACTGATTTTTTGAAAATTTAAGCAACGCAGTTAGGCTGCTGAATTTTCGTAAAGGAATTCTCAACTTCTCTTTTCCATTCAAGTTCTCTTTTATGTGGTATAACGTTCAAGTTTCCAAAAAATGTTATTATTTAAATTTTATTATGTCCTTATACTGTTTTATGAGTCATTTATGGATGGTATACCAATGTGCCCTTTCTTTTTAATGTTTTCTAAAACCATACTGTATAGCCATTATGCTGCAGAATTTTCGTCTCAAAATCACTCTCTTTTTTCTAAACAAATTATCTTATTTTTATTTATGTGAATACCAAAACCTATTAATTTTCTATGGGTATTCATAAATACATAATAAAAATAATTTTTTTTTCTGGAATTTACATACATAAAACCCTCATTCCCTTTCCATGGGTTATAAATGACCTAATGGTCTTGTTTTTAAGCACTTTTTAAAACGTCACAATTTTGATATGAAACCCATTTCTTTTATTCTATTTGAGTTATTTATGAAATGTTTGATTATGATCTATGTGTTTCACATGAAAATAAAGAAATTTTAGTGGTGCACCTTGATAGTTCTCCAATTCATTGGGTAAAAGAATTAATCTCTAGAGATGAAAAGTCTTATGAGACCTTGGTGAATGACCTTGGTAATGTTTATGACACCTTGGGGATGGAGCTTGGTGATATGCTTATGAATGTCTAAATTAAATGTTGTAGCAAAAATTTCAAGTTATTTTTATTATGATATGCCTCTTTATAATGCCTTTATTATATTCCCCATTTTCTTATTGATATCGATAATATTCACATGTAAACTGTTTCACTTGTTTTCATTACCGGGACTTCTTTTCACCCTTTCCTTTGATGTATGTATCCACGTTATGAGATGCTATAAGTTTTATTAGGATTAACATTTCAATAATCCTTTAAATAGGATTAAAATATTGTTATATATTTTCATGTATTATGTACTTTATTTTTAATACACCAAGCTTTAAAGATCCTCTGTTTGTAAATGTAAGGAAAAATTATGTAATAAAAAAGAGGGATGCCATTGTTCTCATATAATGTGGTTTTTCCTAGGTACTCTAGTAATTCATGTGACCATATACCACTAATTCACACATTTATTCATCAACATCGAGTCATATAGTGTATGGAGAGCCCACACAACATGTGATATTTAACTCTATGTGAAACCCTAGCCACCATAGAAACCATGTTAATCCGAACTACACTCCATGTAACCTGGTTTTTCATAGAAACTTCAGGTTGTTCTAACCATATATCTAGCCACCACCATCAATTCTTATGATAATCATGCCCGTAGGTCTTGAATACGGGGGTGATCATTCCTGAACCATTTTTGGTGGATGAATTCCATCAACCCATCCCCTTGGGAACCTCCTCATATTGTAATGCAATACCACAATTCCAAACCACAAATGAAAACTATCAGTATGTTCTTAAAACTTTTTTATTCATCATTATCACATGATATGGACTTCGATCCCACAACTAAACTTATGGAAGCGATTTGTTTCACGAAAGATAAATTGTGCAATGATTGATTTCTTGGTATTGTTGAACTGTCGGTCAAATGAGACACTGATGATGATTTCAAGAAGAACAAGGGGTGAAAATCATAAAACTCAAGGGTGAGTAATGTACATCAGTCATTGTTCAGGTGAAAATCAATCCATCGATGGAATAAATTTCAATCATAGGAGAGTAAATAAAGATCAAAATAAAATTATCAATTCCTAATATTTCAAAGTTAAACATAAACCACAAAACAAACATCATCCCATGAATCAATATGCTAAAGGGATTAATTTGTGTTTGATATGGGATAATAAACTAGGATGATTAATCCAGAAAAAAAACATCCAAACTAAATATTAGATTGATTTATAATGAAGAAAAAATAATGTGTCGTTATCATTGGTGAGATCCAAGAACTCCTTTATCGAAGGTGAACTACTTGGAAATCCAACCATCAACCCGTGATCCTGCAATGTTTGTTAAGGATCTCTTCTATGATCCTCTCTAAACACTAGGGTTATACAACCATCCTTAGGGGTTTTCCATAACTGAGATTATAAAGAGGAGGAATGTGGTCTAATATATTTAATAAACAACTAATTAATTGACTAATCTATTTACTTATTCATCTTTCAATGTCTACACTTAAGACAAACACCTAACACACACAAATTTTATGTCCTTCCTAGTAAAAACCCACATTGTAGATTTAATAGTGGTCTCATATTTCCCAAATAAAACTCTATTAATGAGATATCTTATTATTTAAAAAAACCACACACTTGTGATATAATATAATTAATATTTTTATTAAATCAACACGAAGCTTCCCTAGGCCACAAAATCTCATGCTGACTCCATTCCAGACTTCGAAAATATTCTTTAAAGTATTCCAATGTTTTACATGGAAAAAACAAAGTATTTACACTTATACCCAACTATAAAAATCACCATTCATATACTCATATTCCAATGCTAAGGACTAGATATCATATAAGCACACAAACATTACAAAATACCTAAATTTAATTAATTATTTCTTTTAACCATTAAAAATTACTTTAGCATGATCACAAACTGATTCACATTCCCTCCAAGCACAATCTAATCGATGCCACAATTTATCAAGAGTTGTCATCAATAAACATTTAATTCATTCACTGAACCCATGGGTTAAAATATTTAACATTCATTATCTTTCCACAATTATATTTACATAGGAATCTTTCTAAGTTACTATAAAATCTGAATACATTGAGCACAAACAACTACATCATGTATTGGGGAAAGGAATGAAAAAACAAGAAACTCGGCTATCTGAACATTAAATAAGATTCATCATCAAGAAACATCCCATATTTTAGTAAAATAATGATAAATCCTTGCTTCATCCCATTCCACCCATCTTAACACTGTGCTCGAAACCACTATCTATATCACTTTGTATACACCCATTTTAGTCATTAATTGCTACGACAAACATGGGTCTCCCCACCTATATCTTCCAAAACCATTATCTATACTATGATCACATCACTTCATGAAACTTGGATCACATATGAATAATTAAAACAATGAATCAAGGGAACATAATTAAGTCAACATGGAATATGGTCCCTAAATCCCAAGGTTCCAAACTCACACAAGAAAATGGGCTCACTCGACACCAACCATTTATCTTTATCAAAAAACTGGTTCATTTCCATTTTTAATTAACTAATAGGTTACAACCATAGTAATCCTAATACATTATTTATGAATACCTACAAGATATTCCAACATGATTTTAATAAACACTTTCAATTTCAAAGATCTATAAGGAATAAAAATCCAATTAACATTCTTATTTATTAATTATCCAACAATATTTACTAGCTTAAAAGTTTAACATGCCTCTTTATTTATTTATCCAATAATAATTACTAGTTTAAAACTATTTAACATGAATATTTTTTTATTTAGATAATAAGAAAACTAGATATACGTTCATTATAAATTTCCAAGAATAATAACATTCAAAAGAAAAGAATAAACATATATAACACAATATATAGTAAAACAAGAGGCTAACCACTATTATAATATAAACAAATACTATCACTTAAAATGAAAAAACCAATAATTTATTTAATATGATTTAATTTTCATTAAGGTTCATTTTTTTATTACCCAACGAGATAAA
The DNA here is from genome assembly GCA_963277665.1 of Viscum album. Classification (NCBI taxonomy): domain Eukaryota; kingdom Viridiplantae; phylum Streptophyta; class Magnoliopsida; order Santalales; family Viscaceae; genus Viscum; species Viscum album. The sequence goes on along the minus strand of OY728130.1, from coordinate 1,190,977,101 downwards.
AAATGATAACTTAACAATTTCTTGTAAATTAGAGGAGCAACAAATCACCTACCTCGAAAGGAATACCCAAAAATTGATACACTAAAAACCAGGGAAAGGGAGGATTAGGCAGTCACAACCTGGATATACTAGAGATAATGGATTTAAAAATATTTAACTTTTTTATAGAATAAAGAAAACCAAGTAGTAACAAGATCCTACCTCAAACGTGACTCACTGCTGTATAAAAATAGAGTTTGAACCAAACTATTGATCACACCCAAAACACGAACAAGGTGAATCCCATGGATTCAAATTACTCTTCAAGGGTCAAGAATAAAAGTATATTTCATCTAGACTTGAAGAAAGTAAGAAAGTATTTAAAAAAATTAAATATATTCATTTTGTAGTTATGGATATGAGTCCATCAATATTTTCACCAAGTAAAAAGTTAATTAAACATTAATGGAAATCTCAATTAATTAATGTTGAAATATACATATTGAAATCATTGATCTTTTATGAACCCAAGTATATAAATATCGTCTTATAATGGGCCTTAATTTACCTTATTTAAGGATTTAAGACCATATTTATTATAAAAAAATAGAACCATTAGAGTAACCATGAAAGGTGTGACTGTGAGACACATTTTCGACAATGAAAATGGGTCTACTACCATGAGAAAAACCTGCTACCATGAGAAGGAATTCTATGACTATGTGAAGGAATTATATTATTGTGTGACCAAACTACTACTATGAGACCAACCTGCTATCATGAGACTAACCGTGACCATGATTCCACCAGCTACTGTGAGGTTCACATGTGACTATGAGACTCACCTAATAATTCTAGGGGAAAGAAGACCCCAAAGACACCTTGTAACCTCTAGGCCTAGAGAAAACAAAAAGGAAAGTTTTTAGGAACCATAGAATTATATTTTATGCTAAGACTTATGACATGATTTATGATCTATTCTTTTCTAGGTATAAGTATCTTATGTATATGGTTTATACCTATATTATCATATTATTCTCACTAATGATATTCAATTGTTATCACTTATGTTTACCCTTAATGAGAATACGAGCTCACCCCTTTTTATGTTTATATTTCCCTAGGTTATGAAAATGAGTATAACTTATGAGAAGTCTACAAGGATACTAGTGTGGATCAATTATAGAGAAATTTTCCCAGTATTGTAAAATAAATTGCCAATATATATAGTCCTAAAATACACTAAACCTTCCATTCTAGGGATTTTGAGATCATTTTCTAAGAATTAATGTTTATATTATGAAAATAATAAAAAAAGACAAAATTTTATCTTGGGTTTCTATAATTGGTATCAGAGTAGGGTTTAGTTATTTTTGAGGATTAGTTTAGTTATTTTTGATATAGGACTAAATAAAATTAGTGAAAACTATTAGGACAATTCTATGTATAGGATAACATCCCAAAGTTTTTCTAAAGTAGAGATTTTATGGTTCTACTATAAATTAAATCTTTTTCTGCATACTGATAAGTGTATATGGTTGTGGTAAAAATGCACCTAGGGGTAATCTCCATGAAACAGGCTAGTTAAATGTCAACTCAATCATTACCCCGATGAATGATGAGCGGGCCTAAGACTGCACACCTGGCTAGATACTCCTGAGAGATATGTTTTGGTCAATCAAATTCACTTTACAAGAAACCACGAAGAACTTATTATGTTAATGAATTAGGTTAATAATTATGAGATAATAAAACTTAAATTAACCTATGTTGAACCAAGAGAGTTATTAGATAGAACAAGCGTGTCATAGTTGAAATTCTAATATCATTGGTTTAAATAAAGGATTCATTAAATAAGACATCTTCAGATTGTGATTTCATATTCATATAATCATTTACTATGATTCTAATAGGTATTATTATTATCATTTTGGATTTAATATTTGGTTAAAAATAGAATCTTGATAATTCATTGTGGGAGGTATGTCTCTAGAAACTCATAATACTTTACTATAGAGGCATATTTGGAATAAATTATTGAGAATATTAATATAAAACTATTATGGTAGAAAATACATGTCACATAGTCTTCCCAAAGATATAAAGGTTTGTATATCATTAGATGCTATATCTTCAGTAGTGGTTATCTTTTAGACACCCTTAGATACTTTTATTAGTATATGTTTTTTAAAATTGAGATAATGCCTTTTATATAGGGGTTGGGGGGATACAATTACCTAGGTTTTTAGAAATAATATATTTTTTCATAAAATATATGTTTATTATTTTAATTTTTTTAAAAATGAATTGAAATAAATTAAGGAAATAAGTTATAAAATATAATAATTAAAGTAACAAAAATATATTAATTATATTAAAATGTTACAAAAAAGATCACGAAAAAAATTATTACTCACAATGTATTATTACATCCTTTAGAAGTTCATAAATTAATAGTAGAAAAAAATATAGAATAATAAAATATTTAAACTAGGAGATCTCCTGGATCATCATCACTCTTGAGGACTACCAATATCCAATGAAAACCTATAATGGGGAAGAAAATCATAAAATGAAAAATAATATTTTCATATATAAAATAAAACTATGACAATGAGAAGTGTAACTTTAGAAGAAAGAATGAAATGCTTGATTTTAGAATGTCTATATATAGGAAATAGATATGGACATTATTAATATGGACATTGGAAATATGGTCATTAGAAATATTGTTGCTGAGAATATAGTCGTGGATATCCATGTATCCAAAAGATATACTAAGGTTGTGTATTTATAGTAGTAAATTTAGAATAAGATAACTCACAATGAAATAAAAATATAATTTTAAAATGATATATATATATTTAGTGGTTGGAGTTTGTCTTAGTGGTAAGCACCCCGTAATACAACATGAAAAATGGGGGTTCAAAACCCATTAGGTGCAGATCACTCTAGCAGTACTGTAGCATGCTATAACAGTGGTGGAACTGTTGAAAGGAGACACAATAGCAGTAATGAGTGACACTGTAGTAGCGCCAGATGTTGTGGTAGTGGAGGTACTGTAGCAGCTGGGTTACTATTCATAGAATGGGCCTTGGGCTTAAAATTTTGGACATATAGGCCATGTAATGGGATTCAAGCCCATTGGACATTCTGACCAAAAATATATTATGTAATAAAGTAGATGGTTGGGTAGGTTATTCCTTAGGGGGGCTATGATCTGCCTTTTAGGCATGTGTGTGCGCGATGTGTGTGTTTTTAATGTAATTTTACCCCCAAGAACCTAATACATACATACATACATACATACATACATACATACATAGATAGATAGATAGATACATACATACATACATATATACATACATACATGCATGCATACATATATATTTATGTGTTATATATTAATATTATTAATAATATTATTAATATATGATAAGATGTATTTATAAAATTAAAATAATGATTTTAATACCAATGGATTAGTAAAATTAAATTTTAGAATATAAATAATTAATTTTAATAGTGTTTCGTATAAAAGTTTTATTTTTTCCAAAAAACTTTTTTATTAAGTGTTTTATATATTATTCTAATAAATTAAATTTAGTAATTTTAAAAAATTATTATATATGAACCAATATATTCAGATTATTTAAATTTTAAATAGATATGATATAATGTTAACAACACTTAGTGTTTTAAAATTTCATTTTTTTTGAATAAAAGCATTTTTTCTGTTTATATCATATTTTCATTTAAAATAAAAATCTATAATTTTTTTAAATTTAAATTTAATAAGATGAACATAATTGTTTTACTTATAATAAAATTACATTATTACGAGAAATTTTTGGTGTTTCCTTAAATAATTGATTTTTAAGTGTATTTTAAAAATACTATTTTTACTAAAACTGGAACTTTACAATTATGCAAGATGTATAAGTTTATAAAGATTTTAATTTATAAAGGATTTTTAAGAATTAAAACTATAAATTTTAAAAATACTATGTCAAATTTATAAAACCTATGATCAAAATTTTAGGAACTTAAGAAATGTTTTACAAAAACAACTGTTCTTGTTACTTTCTTTTAAATAAATAATATTTTGGTAAAATTTGGTTTTGTCTTGATTTGAAATTGAAATAAATCTTATTTTTTATAATATACCAATTTATATCATGAAACTGAAATATATGGATAGTTTTTTCATGACCCCCTCCATCCAAAGATTCCCCTCCTAAGCTGGCAATAAAAGAAGGGAGATAATGACCCCCCGAGTCCCACCTTCAGTAGGCTCCTAGTTGGTGATTAGAACCAAGGGTATATAAATCTCACAAAATGGGAGGCATTAACCTTTATAAGAAAAAAGATCATGAGATTAGATGATTCATCCCCAAAAAACTCCAATATATATATATATATAATAAATCCAAAAACTATCCCACATGAATTCATAAAGAAGATTTTCCAAAAATACAATGAAAACTCCAAAGAAGAAAATACCCATAATTAAATATAAGAAGAGACACAAAAACTATCAAGATCTGAGCTAGTAGGGTCCAATATGGTCTGCAAAATCCTCCTAGAAACCTAAAAAAAGTTTTATATACATAGGGTGAGCATACATGTATACTCAGTAGGAAAACCAAAGTCTCTCATGCACATGTGAATGAAGCATACTAATTCCCATGTGAGAGAACATCAGAACCAAAAAGAAACTAATAGGTATACTAACCATCCCAATATTACTAGGGAACACTCACCAAATAACACAAGTCAAGTAATGTAATATAATGCACATCTATTAGAGGGTACCCAACACCACTTTCCCACCGGTATTCTACTCTTTCCAAACATCATGCATCCTGGAACTCCCCTCCCTTCTGTATATCACATCATAACCCACCCACACACACCTGGGACTCAAAAAAAATCCCACCCACACACACCAGTGTCACATACTACACCACATCTTATCCTAAAGTCACACAGGAAAGAAAGTCACCTCTCATCCTGAAGACACTTGGGAAATCACAAACCACCTTTCTTGAAAACGCATGGGCCATAACATCCCACCCAAAGACACATGGGTCATCAAAAACACCATTTAAGACACTAACAAACCTCCAACCATCATAGCATGTTCCATAACTACATCACCTGGAAGAGAGAAAGGAAAAGAGTGGGAACCCATCCATCTGTACTCCTCACCAGATCTTTGAAAAAATACCCTCCCTTGTGATGATGGGGGTGTTCAACACATAGTTCTTAACTAGGGTGGGGTAAGTATCAAAATAACAAGTAAAAATACAATTATATACATATATTGTACCAAAATTTCAATCCCAACTTATGGGTTCTCAAACAAACCACCCAGTTATAACACTGCTACCTTTTCTACTACCTATAAATGCACAACACCACACAATGATCCACAAAACCCGATTCACATTACCAACCAATTTAATTATTTATTAAATAATTCATTTATCTATTCCATCACTACCTAGTCAACTACTAAGTACAATACACAATAGGCAATACAATTTTTAGAAGGTGAAGAGCCATGATAGATTAAGGTAGCTTCATATTTTCCCTATTTAACACCCATTAATGATATATCATATATTGATCTCTAGATACATGGTGAAGCTTTATACTTGTTATCAATGGTTAAAAACCCATACCAAGCACCACCATACTTATTCAATGTTATCCCACTTAGTTCACATAAAAATAGAACCAACCCCCAAATCACAACCCCATACAGTAACACATTACCACACAACCTATTTGCATACCTACTACACAACACTTCTCATCCACCCCACAATCAATAAATATCTCAACCTGATATTCCATTACACAACCCAAGCCATCCCAAAACACAGAACAATTCTCATAACTATACTACATCACAACCCAGAGCAATCCCACACACATCAAATCACCACATGTACCAAGGAAAAACACAATTCTAGATTTAATAAGGCATCCCTTATTTAATTCCACTTGTTAATTATAGGGTTATGACAAAAAATGTATGATCATAGGGCATGAATTAATTAGATAAAAATGTGATTAACCAATTCTGATATATAATTTTCAAACCAAATAACAACATGCATTCCATAATTTTTTTGTGCACATAAAAGCCCCCCCCAATGAACATGATTTTTACTAGGTAGTTATCCCATTAAAATCATAATACCACAAGTAAAAACAAGTATTTAAAGGCATGAAAATCAACCCCTATAACCTTTTCAATTTCATGTAGCCAATTATTATCTTTGGTTAATTTTTCACAACCAAAATATATAGGTATAAAAGAGAAAAACCCTCCAGAATGATGAGCATTTGAAGAGAAACAAAGGAAATCCTACCTTGAAAGGGTGTATAAATTCTTCACACGAGACTGATCGTGTAATGGATCTCTGATCACCTCTCCCAAAAAAACTGTATGCACCTGAGAATGTCTTGACATCACCGCATAAAAAAACCTGAAGAGAACCACATTAAACCAATGGATATAATCCACCATCACATGGAAAGAATAATGGGAGGGAAAAGGAGATAAACCCCCAATGAAACCATAATAAATGGGGAAGAACACACCTTAGATTGAATATGGATCACTATGGATCGAATTAGAGAAGCTAGGAATCGATCCTAGATGATTTAATCCTCAAAACGCTGAAGAGGGATCTGCAGGTTACCTAGGGTTAAGGGAGAGTTTCTATAGCTATAGGGTTTGACAACCTAAGCAGTTGAAAAAAAACCTAAAACACTATATTAGTGCAGTATTACACAACATGTAATCCCCTTTCAGGTCGTGTAATGCCTTTAGGTTGGTTTCTGCCGAAAAACTTGTCACATTTATATTTCTTTCAAATGCCAAAACATTACATGCCATGGACCCCCCAAAACAAGATTTGAAACCAAGATTCATGATATGTAATACACTTACATGATGTGTAAACCCTGTAGAAACTTTACTACACCCCCAACTCCTGCGAAAACTCTCAGAACCTCCTTCGAACATATCCAACAACCGAAAACTGACAAATTAACTGACCAGGAGGACACATACTGTTACATAAAATACCTCTCAAATGATTCTCATCCTAGAGAATATAAAACCAAGAATAAAAGAAAAAGGGGTTCTGAAAAACATCCTTGTGAGATACCTCTTAATAGTCTCGCCACTCATCAAGTACTACCACCAGCCAAACTTGCCAACCCAAATGAACACAAACATACTTAACAACCTCACCACCACATCCACAAGCCATATCCTCTCATACAACCACACAACCACACAACCTACGCATAAAAATCTCAACCAATGCACAACCTAAACAAAAATCCTCTACGACCATCATACTGCACTGTCCTGAACACATAAATTATGTAATTTCATTTTCCATGTGAAGATAAAATCCTCTATGGGAGGCACTGACTCACCTATATGGGTTTAATCAAAACTCATCTCATAAAACAAAAAGATTCAAACTTAACATTTCAAATTAAAACAAGGAAAAAAAATTCAAAACAACTCTGGGTACTAGGTGCATATTTGCATTTCTCACTCCCAATCACTCTAATACTGACCACCATTCCTCCACAACACACAAAACAAAGGAATGGTCCATCCACACTTCAAATTCTCTTGAGGTTATTAGATCTCTTCTATCCGCTCCATGAACATCAAATCATCCTTGATATATAACTCTCCACAATCAATGTCATGGGATCCATCGTGAAGATACCAGAAGAGATGAGAGACGTGTAAGAAATCATGGATTCTCTCTAACCATAGTGGCAATGCCAACTAGTACACAACCTTGAAAACTCACCCTAACACCTCAAAGGGTCCAACAAACCAGGGTGAAATATTAATCCCCCTTCCAAACCTCCACCTATGACATTGAGGGGAAACCTTTTAAGAACATATGGTCCCCAAACTCGAACTTCAAGGGCCTCCTCCTGTGATTGAAAAAATACTTACGCCAGTCCTGCACTTCTTTCATCTTCTCATGATAAAGATGAACCTTATCTTCTGTAATATCCACTACCTCGGGACGAAGAACAGCTGTCTCCCTAACCACTGTTTAGCACAATGTTGAACAACATGGTATTCCATAAAAAGTTTAAAATAGATCCATTCCAATGGAAGAGGGATAGCTATTATTATAAGAAAACTCTACCAAGGGATGGTGTCACACCTAAGATCCACTGAAGTTCAAGACACATTCTTGCAACATGTCCTCTAATGTCTTGATAGTCCGTTCGATCTACCCATCTATCTAAGGGTGGAAGGTAGTGTTGAGGTGTAACTGTGTGTTAACATCATGCTACAATCCATTCTAGACTAACAATTTGAAACATGTGTCCCGGTCCAATACAACAGACCTCATAACTCCATGTAGCCACAACACCTCATCCACATACCTCTTTACCAAGGCATCCACCCGAATCCTTGAACTCTAATAATTGATCCAATTTTGTCAGTCGTTCCACTATTTCCTAGATATCATCATAACCGCCCCGATATTTGGGTAACCCTATGGTGAAATCCCTCGATTTGTCATTCCACTTCAACTCGGGAACATACAAGGGCTAAAAAAACCCACTAGGAACATGGTGCTCAAACTTTAACTAATGTAAAACAAATCATCTTTCTATAAACTCCTCTATGAATCAATTCATCATGGGACACCAAAAATATGTCCTCAAGCTACAATACATCTTATAAATTTCTGGGTGTACCAATAATGGTGAGTTATAAAACTCTTGAAGGACTCACTCATTCATCAATACTGGAATGAAAAACCACCCATGAAAAAAAATCTAATTCATACCATCCTATGACCATCCCTCTAGAGAATAACCATGAACAACATGATCGCACGACACCTCTTCCTTTGACTCTCCCCACTAAGACTCTTCCACATGCTGCATCCGAGAAAACTGCACTTTCTTGTGAAACAAAAATCTTATACCACCATCCACTCCTATATCTATGTGAAAGGCTTCCAACACCTCCATCACTCTACAATCATCTGCAGACTCCCGAACAACCTAATTTTGCAAATTTACAATTAAAGCATCATCTAAAATATTACCATTTACTATGGTGTGGTAGATATCAAAATCATATTCCTAAAGAAACTTCATCCACCTCCGATTTCTCAAGTTTAGATCTATCTTGGAAAATATATACCTCAAACTCTTGTGATTCGTGAATACCACAAAGAGCTCCCCAATGAGGTAATGCCTCTACAGATTTAGTGCAAACATGACTCCTGATAACTCTTGATCATGAGTGGTATAGTTACGAGCATTGGGACATATCTTGCTAGACCCATAATAGATCATTGCCCACTACTGCATCAAGACACATCCCAATCCCAAATGGGTATCATCACAGAACACCTCAAACAATACCCCTTCCTCAAGAAACTGGATCACTAGAGCACTAACAAAATTCCCCTTCAGGTAACCAAACACTTCCTAACACTGATCACTTCACAAAAAATCTCTGTCTTTTCTAGTCAAAACTACCAATGAGGCTGCAAATTGAGAGAAATCAGGTATAAACCTATGATAATAGCTCATGAGACCAAGGAAAATATGAACCTTCACCAAGTTATTAGGTGATACCCAAGAAAAAACTAATTTAAACTTTGACGAGTATTTTTCCACACCCTACTGAGAAACCACATACCAAAGGAAATGCTGCTCTCATGTCCAAAACATACACTTGGACAACTTTCTCCAGAGTTGGTGGAATTGATGAACATGAAAAACATCTCAGAGATGCATACCATGATCCTATTCTAACTTCTAGTAAATTAAGATGTCCTTGATGAATACTATAATGAACCGATCCAAGAAATCATATAACACAGAGTTCATAAGTCCCATAAATATAGCTGGTGTATTTGTAACTCCAAATGGAATGACTACAACCTCAGACCACCATCCCCCTTCTTTGCGAACAATAATGGATAACCCCAAAATGACACATGGAGCTGTATAAAACCCTTCTACATCAGGTCATCTATCTGAACCCTCAACTCCCACAACTCAGAAGGCGTTATCCGATAAGGATCCATTGTAATCAGAGAAGCACCAGGCTGTAATTATATCCTGAACTCAACATCACATAGAGGGTGTAACATCACAACTTGCTTAGGAAAAACATCCAAGAACCCCTCAAAGAATATGGGAACCTCTTCTATCCCATCTTCCATTAGTTATACTGAAAACCCATCAAATATGGAAATAAGTGGATCCATATGCCGACTGCCCACCTGAGAACCCTGATCGCCAATGAAAACCACATGTTGACCATCTGTATCTGAAAACATAGCTCTTCTCCTGAAACTATTGATAATATCATGTATGGAATAAAACCAATTGATTCCAAGAATGACATTGTATGGATGCATCTGTAGTAAGAAGAGATCCCCACGGTACTGGTGCGGTCTCATAATTAGTCTACACCCCCCGACATACATCAAATTGGTTGTCCTGGTCTCCGACTAGCGTACTCAACACCAGGGGAATGAGAAGACTCTCTAAGTATAGTCCTAGAGCATGGGATAGAGAAGGTGAAACAAATGAGTGAGAATCTACTGAATAAAATAAATAATAATTAGGGATATTAAACAAACTGATCACACCTCTGATGATCTTAGGCTCCCCTGGAACTGCTTTCTCCACTGCGTGAAACTAACCATTCCTAAATTCTCTACCTCTCAGCTATCGACCACCTCTGTGACCATGCTCGAGTCGAAAGGTAAGTAACGATTTCCTAAGCTTGAGTAGTATGGATTTTGTTTAGATTCATTTTAACTCATTTAACTCATTTTTTTATTCATTTAAAATTTACCAAAATAACCCAATTCAAACAAGAACACAAGTCTTTGTAATGAATGCACCTTTCCTAGGGTCTCTACCCAAAAAATGGTGTAACCTCACTTGGTCATTTTGTAGGCTCAAAGTTGTTTCATTAGATCATAGGGGGACCTAAAATCCCATGTACTAGATAGTACTCCCTATCCTATGTCACTCACCATGATCATATGACACTATTTCCATACCAACACATGAAATACTCACTGTGCCTCTCCTCAAAATCCATATTATCTCTCAACCATCACCTATGTAACCATTTTTTCATAACACTCTCCCTCCAAAGATTCCCCTCTTGGGCTTTAAATAAAGGAAGGGAGATAATGACCCCTGAGTCCTTCCTTTAGTAGGCCCCAGGTTGGTGAGTAGCTCCAAGGGTATACAAATCTAAAAAAATGGGAGGAATTACCCTTTATAGGAAACAAGATCAAGAGACAATATGATTAATCCCCAAAACAAATCCATGGAATATATATAAAAGAAATATAAAAACCATCCAAATGCAAGAATAATGTAGAACTACCACAAATACAATGAAAAATCCAATGTAAAAAAAGATACCCAAAAGTAAATCTAAGAATTGACACAAAAATTATCAAGATTCAAGAGAATAGGGTCCAACATGGTCCACAAAATCCTCCTAGAAAACTAGAAAAAGTTTTATATACCCAGGGTGAGCATCCAAGTATAATCAGTAGGAAAACTAAAATTTCTCATACATATGTGAAAGAAGCATACTAATGCACCTATGGGAAAAAAATAGAAATAAAAAACACGCAACATGTATACTAACCACCCCAATATCACAAAGTCACTATCACCAAATAATGAAAGTCAAGTAATGTAATATAATGCACATTGATGATATGTTACCCCACACCACTTCCCCATTGGTCTGTCACTCTTTCCAAATTCCTTACATCTTGTAACTCCCATACATTCTATATAACACATCACAACCCTCCCGCACACACTTGGACCTCAAAACACATCCCTAACACACACACCTAAGCCAAATACCACACTATATCTCATCCCAGTGACAAATGGGAATGAAAGTCACCTCTCACCCCGAAGGAACCTCGAAAATCACACACCACCTTTCCATAAAACACCTGGGCCATCAAATATGTCTTGAAGACACCTAGGACATCAAGACCACCATCTAAGACACAAACAGACCTCCAGCCATCATAGCCTATTCCATACCTACCTCTCCTAGAATATAAAAAAGAAAAGAGTGGGAACCTAACCATCCATACTCTTCATTGGTTGTAAGAAAAAACACCCCCATGACGATGGTGTTGTTTTACACATAGTTCTCAACTAGGGTCGGGTGCGCATATAAATCATAAGAAAAAATACATGTAGATACATATATTATACCAAATTATAATCCCGAACCTATTGGTTTTTAGACAAACCACCAAGTACCAACACTTCCACCTTTTCTGCTACCTCTAAATGAACAACACCACACAACAAGCCACAAAACCAATTCACATTCCCAACCAATTTATTTAACCAATTTAATTATTTATTAACAATTCATTTATCCATTCCATCACTAACTGAGAAACTACTAAGAAAAAAAAAGGCAACTCAGTTTTCAGCAAGTGAAGAGCCCCGATAGATTAAGGAGTATTCACATTTCCTCATAGTTTAACACCTATTCATGATATATCATATATAGATCTCTAGATATAGGGAGAATCCTTCTACATGGTATAAATGGAAAATAACCCATAACAACCAACACCATCCTTCTTCAAAGTCATACCAATCGGGTTACATACCAATAAAACCAACCCCCAACTCATAACCCTATCTGGTAACACATTAACACACAACTAGATTACAACCCTATTGCACAACACTTCTCATCCACTACACAATCAGTCAACATCTCAACCTGATATTCCATTACACCACTCAATCCATCCCACAATACACAGCAGTGCTCCCATCCATACTAAAACACAACCTAGATCAATCCCACACACATCACACCACTACACATACTAAGGAAAAACACAATTCCAGATTTAATAAGGCATCCCTTATTTAATTTTACTTGTTAATTATGGGGTTATCATTAAAACTGTATGATCATGGGGAATCCATTCATTAACCAAAAATGTGATTAAAAAATTTTCATATATAAGTGTCTAACCAGAGAATAACATACATTTCATAATTTATTTAGTGAGAAAACAAGGGCCCCCAATGACCATGATTTTTAGCGGGTAGTTAGACCATACCAATTATAATATCTCAAGTAACAACAAGGTTGTAAAGGAATGAAAATAAAACTAGATAACCTTTTCAATTTCTCAATTAAAATTATTATCTTTGGTTAATTTGGAGTAACAAAAATCTATAGGTAGAAAATATAAGACCCCTCCTGTATGATACAAATTTTAAGAATAATGTAAATCCTACCTCGAAAGGGTGTCAACATTCTATGCACAAGACATATCACATAACAGATCTACCATCACCTCTGCCGTAAGATCTTCACCCACCTGAGGATATTGTGACCCAACCGTATAAACAGAAACTGAAGATAAACCCATTATAACTGATAGAGATCATCCTCCATAACATGAAAAGAGGAACAAGAGGAAAATGAGATTAACCTAGAAGAAACCACAATAATGGGTGAAGAACACACCTTAGATCAAAGATGGACCACTATGGATCTATGGAGAGAAATAGGAATTGATACTTGATGAGGGAATCCTAAAAATAATGAATAGGTGTCTCTAGGTTTTCAAGAATTGAGGGAGAGTCACTAAAGCTATAGGGTTTGACAACCTAAGTGGCTGGAAAAAATACTTATAACATTACAAAAGTGGAGTATTACATGACGTGTAATCCCATTTAATATAATGTAATGACTTGAGGTTAGTTTCCACTAAGAAACCCATATCCTTTAAATTTTTATTTTTTATTTTTCAAAAATTGAAACAATACACACCGTGGACCACCGAGAACAAGCCGTGAAATAAAGTTTCACATCGTGTAATCCACTTACTTGACGTGTAACTCCTATAGTAGCTTTACTGAACCCCCAAATCCTTGGAAACATTATAGAACCTCCTATGAACATATCTATCAACAAACAACCATCAATGAAATGGACCAATATGACTCATACCGATACAATTTTTATCATATTATTAAATTATAATTTTAAGAATACACATTTTTTTCTAAAAATGAGTTTTTATGCATTATAAGCACTAATGTTAAAATAAATATTTATTACACATAGAAATTTTGTATGATAAAATTTATTTGATATTTTTATTATAATATCCCAATTTTTAAATAAGAAACATTTTATTTTAGGTATTAATTTTAATTTACTTAGGTAAAAATTAGTTACTATTGTAAAACCAAAAATGTTAAAAGTGAAAATTCTGAGAATAAAGGACTTAAGAACATATCTAAAACATGTGTGAAAATGAGTGGATGAGTTATTATAAATATTAAGTATTATATGAATCCATTATTTTTCATTTTTTGATCCATATGACATGTTTAACATGTGATCCTTTTATATTAAGTGGTTATATTTACAATAATGTCATTCTCACTACTTATAAAAGGGGAACCTCACCACCTCTTAAAAATACTAGAAAATGGGGATATAACCACAGTTTTTGAAACAAATATGGGTATAGACTCACCTATACCCACAGTTTTCATGAACCATGTGTGTTGGTGACATTTTCTGACCTATACCCATGGTTCTTGCTAAACTGTGGGTATAGAGTACCCGCGTAAGCGCGCGAAGCCAAAAAATTTCGTGGGAAAACCATGGGAAAAATTATACCCACGGTTTACATTGAACCATGGGTATAGGTGGAATATATACCCACAGTTCTCATAAACTATGGGTATATCCTTTAGTATATAAGCCTATACCCACAGTTTTTATAAACTTTGGGTATAGATGCCACCTATACCCACAATTTTCTAAACTTTGGGTATATCCTTTCATATAAAAGCCTATACCCAAGGTTTTCATAAACCATGGGTATATCTTAGACCTATACCCATGGTTTTACTAAACTGTGGGTATAGGGTCCCTTATTTTTTCAAGTGAGAAAAAAAATATATAACATAATAAATGTATATGTAATTGAAATTCTGCCCAGTGTAGTGGTAAGCCGGTCTTGGATTCTATGAGAAATGCGGGTTTGAAACTCCCACTGGTGGTTTTTTAATATTGTTTTTTAAATATATATACTACAAGATATATCAAAATATTTAAATAACTATGTGTAGCATAGTGGCATAGGAATTCCGGTACATCCCCGAAACGCAGGTTCAAAACCCTGCTTTAATTGTTTTCTAATGGTAGTTAAAATTAATATTATTAGATAGATATATAAATAAAGAAATGTAATTAACCTATCTGAGTTGGTGAGACGGTGTAGTTTTATGTAGAATGTCGTGGGATCAAAACTTTCTCGAAGATTTTGTTCTACCCGGATGATATATATTAATATATATAATGAGATGTAGACATATATGTTCAAAGGTTAAGTAGCTCAGTTGGTTAGGCTATAGGATCCCAAGTTGCAGGTTACAGGATCAATATTCAATGGATGTTTATAATTGATATTTGATCCGTTTTTCTAATATTTTATACCCACAGTTCTGTAAACCATGGGAAAAAAAATTTTCAATATTTTTTTATAATTAATTTCTTTGTTCATATGGAATAAAAATTAACCCCCCTTTCCATTTTCTATTAATAAAAACAAAACTTTCATTCACGCATTGTACAAACCACCGCCTCCACAAAGAAGTGACTTCTTTTTTTTTCACCACCACCACTCTATAATTACTATAAGGTTTAAATTGAAGAATAAATTTGAAATATATAATATAATTATTATTATTTATAGATAAATGACAATCCACCTTCTTTCTATCCTATTTTTTGATAAATGAAAATGTTAATCGTGCGTTGTGCGAACTACTGCCTCTACGAAGTAAAATATCTTATTTTTAACCAATTTTATTTATTATTTATTAAAATATCTTAGTATATGATTTAACACATTAGAATTATCAAAATAATTTCACTATTCCTTTGTAATAATGTATTATTCGAAAAGAAACCTCTTTCATAATCATAATTATTCATTAATTAAAGAATATTATTGTTTGGGTCAGTTTAACCACCTACTTGAAAAATTCTAAAAAATATTATCACAAACAACTTTGAGAAATTAATTATTAATAATATATGATATAAATAATAAATTAAATATTTTATATTGTGTCTTTAATGGTAATATAAATATTAAACTCATTAATTAAGTTACAAACATTCCTTTGTTAAAAATCACCGAAACATGCTAATCACCAATTTCATATACAAGAACCATGACCAAAATTTTCATAGAATGAAATTATAAAATTCCGGTGTAGTATATTGTATTATTTGAAAATTTTCAACATTGTGAGAATAATTATTAACAACACTTCTATTATGAAACTAACTCAAAATGATCACGATTACTCCAACTTGGAATTGAAAATAGATAATAAATAACTAATATAAATATAGAGAATAATTATAGATGAAGTTTATACAAGGTTATCTATATGAATACAATTATAAAATAGGTGATTAATATAATTTTTTTTGTTATACATGAGATTCAAGTGATTTAATGAAAGTCAAAAATCAAGGTAAGAGTTTCTTATCTCAAAATTTCACCCCTTGATATATATTTTGTATTATAGACGAAGTTTTATTTAGAATGGTGTATCTATGACCTGATGAATTTATTTTACCATATTAATTTAATTAATGAGTTTTTAATATCCATATCAAATCCTCTATTTAAATAAATTTCAATTCAAAAGTCACCAATGTTGCAAGTGTTTTTTGTAAACTCAACTCCCTCCATTGAGTTAAAATGATTCCTATTGAACTTCTTTCTTCCATAATTAAATTCCTCCAAATTAAGAGTTTATTTCATGGTACGTTATATTATTATTTTGTAGAAAATAACCTTTTAATTAGATATTTTTCCTTGATAAAATTTCATTCCCATAAAGTATCTCATTATTGAGAATAATTTCTGCCTCTTTAGTGATGGTTTCCCATCCTTGTCCATAATTTCCTTTACTACAAATATTATCTTTTATAATTTAAATAATAATTATATTTTATCTCATGTGACTTATATATTTTCCTTCTTATCTTTCAAAATGATGTTTTTTATTACTTTTTGGTGATGTGGGCTTTCAACAAAGATATTTTAAAACATTGAAACGGTTTTCCATCATTTTAAATCAAATGATCTATCTTAAAACCCACACTTATTTTGATAAAATCTATGTCTATTAAAGGATCTATTATTAAATTTTATTTCTCAAAAGCAACTTTTCTTCAAATATTTCACTTCAATTTTTTGAAAATAAAATTTGAAAGTGACCTAAAACATCATCTTTTAACAAATTTTTTCTAAAAAATTGTTTTAATTTTTTTTCATGTGAACACACATTTCCACTTCGTTTTTCATTTGATATGGAAATTTATATCTATGTTTTAATGGATACTAAATGAAACTAATTTTACAATATATTTATATAATATTTATTTTTGAATTATTTCAAAAGATTAAGGATATTCTTATTTAAAAAATGATTTTTCTGAAACACCCAAAAAGTATTTTTCAACTAAGTCATTATTCTTTGATATATGTTCTACTTGATCAAGAAAATTATTTAAATGATATCATCCAAATTATTTCTCTATATGAATCATTCTATTTTACAGGAATGAACCATCACCATATTTTTCATACCTTATCATCCGATGTGTATAAATATGAGATATATTCTAATGTTTTTCTTCTATTAATAGTCAACATTTTATTACATTTATTAAATTCTATTAACCTAGATTTAATATGTGAGTTTATTTATAGAATTACAAACTTAACCATATAACCTTTATCTAATCAATGTAAATACTATATTCTTTGTTATCTTGATTGAATGGAGTTTATTGAAAATGTTAAGAAATCTATTTAGATACCCATTTATTTTTCATTGGTTTGTCTTATTACAATTAGGAATGATTTATTTATATGATTCCATTTGAGAAGGATTTGAATCCCATTTATTTCAATGTGTTTTTTATACTATATAAACTAATGATTTTTATTTTTAAAGTTTCATGAAACACATTTTATTTTCTTGGGTTCATTATGATGTGATAACTGAATGATTTTCTGGTGAAACTCATATGTAAGGAATATGATAGGTGGGTTCCTATATAACTTTTAATACCTATAAATAAAAATTAAATAATATTTAGTTTTAAGTTAACAATTCATTCACTTAAATTTGAGGATATTTATAATTTAGATCTTTATAAGATTATTCCATCACCCTTACATAAATAAATATTACATCTCAAAGTGGAAAATTACACTTATTTTCATTATTCCCACAAAGAAAACATTTTCTGATATAAAAAAATTTTCATTTAATGAATTATCTTCACAATTTTCATATTGACACCATCCTTGTTCGTAATCACCCTTAAAACCTAGTGAAATACTATTTAAAATTTGGTATGAGCAAAAAAGCTTAGTAAGGGACATATAAAAATAAAGAAAAAATTATGTTTGTTAATGAATTATTATACAAGAATTGACTTTTTAAATATTAAATTTAGGCTCAAAACAAAAATTTTATTTCCCAATAAATCATCTTTTCTACCCAAATATTTTCATAAAAACTTTAATAAGAAATATTAAAGGAAACATAAAACCCATAATGTTTATTTTATAATTGTGAAATTTTCTTGAAAACTTTTTCAAAAATGTTTGTACATTTAACCATTATGAAGTAACGTATAATTTCCTTTAAACATAAGATCGTGATTGATAACATGGGGAAAAAAATAAATAAAAACTTATCATAAGATCACGGAAGCATAGGAAATTTTGAAGCAAGAAAAAACATGATATAATCATAATTCAAGGATAATTTCTTAGAAAACATCACATAGTGTACATAGTCCCATCATAGATTAGGTATACTCCCTAATCCCATACATAATGTCTCATGAAACAAAAACGTTACCTAATGCATTGGAGATTTATCTAGGTGAACCCATTATAATATGTTCATGTTTATGTGTGCCACAAAATTAAATCAATCATAATGTTTTATAATATGAATTACCCAGGGAAGAAATGGGTTTCATAATATTTCCTCATATCATAATCAAAGGAAATTTTATAAAGATTACAAATAGAAGAAGTAATTGATTATTATGGATCTTCATATCTATGTATATATATATAGGTCTCAAAATAAGGATTTCATTTGATAATAAACACTTTAAATTAGAGTTTCATAAAAGGATTAAGGTATAGAAAATTTCTCCTTAATTGGGTTTGATTTCAAAGATGAAATTAAAAAAAAACTTATGACATGTATTTTCCAATCTAAAGAAGGAATAATAAGATAAGTATATATGTGAGAAAAATATATACATAATTTAAATTCATTATATAACATAAAATTGATAGAGGAATTAATTTAGACAGATAATTTCATAGTAGGAAGAAAAATGGTGGTTCAAAGAGATCCCTTCCACCCATAAGAAAAACATTTATGGATATAGAAAGATTCATTTCATTTAAAACCATTTTTTGAAAATAATTAGAACAAATTGAAATAGGTTTTTTAATTAAATAAAACATGGAATCTTATAAATTAATCCAAACATGAAGTAATTGTTATGTTGGTAGAAAAAAATATTGTTGTTGTAAACATTAAAATAAAACATTTTTTTGTCTTTTGTAAATTAATTCAAAATGTTCCGTATAAAATATGTAAAAAGATCCCTTTTAATTTTTTTTGAAATAATGTCAAAAGAGATATAAATTTTCTTTTATTATTCATTTATATCAATATAACTACATCAAGAAAATAAATTTAAAAATATGGACAAGGAAAATAATTATTTAGTAAATAAATCTTTAAAACATTCAAAATAAGGTTTTTAAAGTAAATTGTCCCTTAACTCAAGAACGACTCATCATGTGCATTTATTATCTACCTAAATAATAAAATTATGTTAATTTTTTTAGTTTATTAAGAAATTATTTTTAGTTTATTATTCTTTTTATTTCACTTATTACCATATTATATATAGTTACTTAATAAGTTCAGTTCATGTTGGATGTTTTGATGATGTTCAGCGGATATATCCAAAATGACTTTAATAGGTGGAGTATAGTAAAAGTGGTAATTATTTAATCATATAAAAAATAATAATCATGAAATAATGATAATTTTTATACATAAATTTTACTTTTAAAAACAACCATGAAATATGGTTATAAAAAATGAACTACATTACAATCATAGAGACCATAGGTCGTACACACACATGAGTGACATTTCCATTTTTCAATGATCATGATGGAAAGAAGATAAGTATTATTTTATAGTTATAAAATGAAAATTTTATCATAAAAATAATATTATTTATTTAAATACATAGATATATACCATCTATGTGATGCAGTAATGAAAAAAATTACATCACTTCGTGGAGGTGGAAATCCACAGGTACACATGGATGACGTTATCATTTTTTAATGAATAGAAGGGTAAAATAATATATGATATATTAATTTTCCAGAATAATTTTTTTTTCATTAATATAATACATTTTTATTAAATCCATCATAATAAATATCTATGGGAGGTGATGATGGAAAACAAATTACATTAGTTCGTGAGGCGGTTATCCCTTATACAAAAAAATGATGGTTTCGTTTCCCATTTGATGGAAGAGGAGATGAATGTAAGTTAAGAAACTAACATAATAAAATTTTAATATATGGTATATACTGATGAAATTATACTGGTATGGTTGAATAAGATTTTATAGAGGCATAAGAAGAAATAATTCTAAAATATTTGGTAAAATTTTATACCTACTTGTCCAGATAATATGACCTTAATCCCTATAAGGTTTGTATTATGCCCAAAACAATAGCTGGAGAATGTAGATAAGTATTATACAAAGATATTTGGGTATATATTTACTTACCTAAAATTATTTTTAAGTGTGAATAAAAGAGGATGGGAGGTGCCCTTTCATAAGTGATGGTTAGAGCACTCTTGGAATTACTTACATTGTTAAATTAATATAAATTAATTATAATGGGAAAAGTACACATGTAGAGACCCTAGATTGACGTATATGGACATTACATTAAATTTTTAGAATACTTAATACATAACAAAAAAAAGACACCAAAGGACCGTAATAGTTTAGTGTCTTTAGAAACATGGAACATAATCTTCTAATCATCGTGAAAGATCTTCAACTTCTCCCATAAAGATATTCCCCTTTTGTTTTCTTACCTAAAACATTTATTTATATCCTGGGGAAAAGAAAACATAAAAAGGGTGAGCTCAAATTCTCAGTAAGGGTAAACATAGAGAACATAAAACAATCCAAAAACATTTGAATGAAAAAATATGAACATAAAATCTAAACATCAAAATCTTGAGCAATGACATAAATCTTGGAAGTACGTAAGGCATATATCATAAAGGAACATAAATAATGATAAAATAGCATGGGAATAAAACATTTAATTTTGGAAAACCATTAATCACAAGATATGACTTCAATAGTAGCCAAGGCATTGTTTCCAAGACCATTATAGTGGACAAAGTCCCTTACTGAATCGAGTTGACTCCTCGTTCCAGTCCTGTATCACTGAACCAGATTAACTTTCCATTCCAGCCATGTCTATATCATGAGATATAAATCTTCACCCAATGAATTGGAGGGATATATAGGTCCCACCATTGTCATAATGAAACCATTCTTATGTGTTCCACAAAACCATAAATCATACATCATAGCAATACCCATGTAATAAAAATGGGATTCTTAAACATCATGACATCATAATGTAATCCATAAAAGATAAAATAAATTTCATAAAAATAATTTAATAATAACATAATCAAATAAATGTAATAATAGGGATAGAAATAGAACCCTATATTATCTGAGATGGAAAATAATTTTTATAAAACGCTTGAACTCCATTCCTGAGAAAAATATCCTTTCTACTTCAAAAAGATTTTTCCTTTCTCAAAATTTTAGAAAATTTTAAAGTAAAAGAAGTTAATTGAAAATAAAATTGAAAACTTATAAAGGAATCTTCATGGAAATAATTTTATATGAAATCATAAAAATCCTTTCATGCCGTATAATTTTAAAAAACATTCTTCTCGTACTTTGGACAGAAAAGTCAAAAAGTATCTCGTACTGAAAACGACAAAATATTCCTCTCATATATTTTACTAAAAAATCACCTATAGGTAAATTTGGATTTAAAAAATTTTAGTGGAATAAAAATAATATTACATATTAAGGAAACATGGATGTTGATGATAAATATTCCCCAGTAAATACCGAAGTATAAACAATCTCAGATAAAAATTGAGATTGTGAGATTTTCCCTTACCTTATGTCCAATTTCATCCATATGTGTTAGAGACTCCTATATAGTGGGTTTATACATATTATTAACTTTTAATAGAACCATAATAATATTTATTATATCATATATGATTCATTTACGACTTTATATTACCCGTTCATTTGTCAATTCCATGTTAATGCATCGTTTTGGGTAAAATCATTTCATTTGTCGTACGTGTTTTGACTTGTAATTATTCATATGATTAATTATATCATGATTACTTAATTCCATAATTTAAAACATGATATATATATATATATAATATATTCATAATATAAATAGAAATAACAGATCGATAAATGGAATGAAATACACCGTTCATGGAGACGATAGACCATACGTATGCATGAACGCTGTTTTCGTTTCCTTATTAATTTGAATGGAAGTAAATGACATATATATACATAAATAAATTATAATTATTATATCATATGTTTCATTATTACTTATTATATATACTTTATAATCATTCTTGAATGGTTAACATGGAGAATGAATCTCATTGCATCGTGGGGACGGTAGTCCGTACGTACGCACGAGCGACAATATCATTCTTTTGATATTAAAATTGTATATAATTGGATGGTAGATAATATATACATAATCATAATAATGTTATATTTATTATTTAAATCATTTATACTAATTATTATACCCATCCAAATGATGAAATGTTTTAATAACAAACTACACCACGACGTGGAGATGGTAAGCCGTACGTACACATGTGTAGTGAATTTTTCATTCATTGGATGGATAAAATAACTAATATGGTTGTACAATTTCTATAATAAAATAAAATTATATATAAGATACTGGAGTTATTATTTTAGAATGGAAACAAAAAAGGAGGAAGTGGAAGAAGAAAGGAACTTGAAATAGGTGGTGAGATATTTACCTCTTATTCGGGTTCTTCCTTTTGATTTGATCAAAAGGGATCCTTAGGTTGGATTTATGACTAAAGAAAGGCCTCTAGGATGAAGGTAAGATAGTTGAGAGAGTATTTGGGAAGTTTTTGGCCGAGACAAATGGCTTGGGAGCAGTGAATGTGAGAGAAGAGGGAGTTCCCTTTTATAAGAGAGGTGAGAGGTAGCTTAGCAAAAACTTTAAATATTATTTTATAATAAAGTCATATTCAATTCATAATTTCTCCAAAGTGAATTATTTATAGGATAAGGTGGGGATGGTTCGAAATAATCTCAACAAATAAGTTTTAGACAAGTGTAGGTTACCATTTTAACCTTATCATGTAGATTTAACTCTAAGTTAAATAATTTAAATTTTATCGTGTTTTCTTGTATTCTTACACTATATGGTTAATAAACTTACTATAAACCGTCAATAGAACCCCAATTGGTTCATTAATGTCATATATATTTTTATATAAGTCTTTTGGATGAACCTTATATTTTTAGGACCATTATATCAATTAATAATATAATATTTGTTTTAAAAACTATTTTAAGTCAATTTTGACACTATTTGGTATTTTGATTTCTCTAAATTCATAACAGCATTATTACTTAAAAAAAATCATCTAACCAACACTAATATGTTATATTAACCTATAAAATTAGTTTAATACATAAAAAGTATCAAATTACAATTATTTGGGTATTTATAATATCAATTATGTTAATATTTCATTAATAAGGTAATTACTGCATCATCATTGTGTCATAAATAAATTAAATTATTTAATGTATAAAAAATATAATTAAAATTCTATTATGTATGAAATAATTTTATATTTCTAATTAATACTTATAGTTTAATTTATCTTATGTATAACCCTATATTAAAAATGTTTTAGTTATTAAACTTTGATTTTAACTATTTTAACTCTTCTTTAAATAAAATAATAATAAATGTCCTAATCTAATAAAAGTGGACCAAAGAGGTTCATATATTATTCATAAGGTTGTTTTTGGTCGAATTATACTTATCCAATAGAATTAGTACATGTGTTAGGGTAATAATAATATCATTTTTACCCTTAATTACCCTATTTACTTTTAACCATGGTAAATAAAAGTAATAAGTTACTATTTACAAAAAATTATTTTTATCTTATTGAGCCATATTTTAATCCTTGATATTAACCACGTCTCTCGAATTTTCTAAATTCAACTCACAGAAGCGGTAAAATTAAGTTTTATGTAAATTTGCAAATGCTCCTAAGAGGTGGGTAAAAGACGGTAAAAAGTTCTATAAAAATTTGTATATCTAAAATTATTATAAAATGACTCCAATAAATTACATTTAAATTATATAGGTATTACGTATCTATTTTGACCTAAAATAAATTTAAATAAAATAATGATTATTTAAATAAAAATTCGGTTTTAACCAATAACTCAGTGTTTTCACTATTCATCAAAAATTGAAAGTTTTCAGAAAAATACCAAAAATTCACCCTAGGATAATTTCTATATTCCAAATCCAAAAATGAAGTCCATTTTGAAAAATAAAATTTATAAAATTTAAAAAACTGGGTATTACTATTCATAACGTCTAGTTCATAATTACATTATAATAATATCTCGCTTAGTGAAACTCAGTATTGCATACAACACACGCTATCGAGGAAGGTTGATCTGGTGTGCAACACAAGCCTAGAATAGTGTTTGTGTGTACTACAAGCTAATAAGGTGTTGCGTATAGCGCAAGTTACTCTTGGTGTAGCGTACAACACATGACATCAATGAAATTAAAAAATAATAATTCTCATAAAATCTCGAGGTGTTACAATAAAAACTGATATAATTTGAATATAGTATGAGTGTGGTTCATCATAATATCATCCAATATAATTTTGAAATTTTTTTATAAGGATTTTACTCTTATCTTTTGATTTTAACCCACGTTAACCCTTTTAACAATTACTGAGAAAATACAGTTTTTACTCTTTATGTGTCTATATAGTTTCTATAAACGAAAACTTAGTCCATAAATGGAAATTAGTGAATATTTTAAAAAATTTAACAATATGTTTTTAGAATATTGTATTTTGAGGAATTTTAAATCATTTAATAAAATATTATTTATTATAAAATAAGATTAATGTCATTTTTGGAACTATTCATTTAATTTGACTTTGAAAAAAACAAGAAATTTTTTTTAATTAGAATATAATATAATAAAACATACATTATATATTATATTTATCCAAAATAATTATATAATCAAATAATTAATTCAAATTATAGAACTTTTAATACTTTTAAGACCATTTATTTTATTTTTCTTTTAATTGAATAATGTTGGGACGATGTTGGACAATCATTTAAGGTAATTATTTCATCACTAAAAATTATAAATAAATTAAAATCATAAAAAAATAATTGATATTTCAAATAAACATTTATAACTGCACATAGCCTCTTTTTATCCCTATGGAAAAAATTTAGAGACAATAAAATAAATAGAATGATATTTTCATTTTTATTTACATAAAATAATATAAAGGTAAAAATCAAAGAAATATGTAACCAAGATGCTATATTTTCAAATATTGGATGCAAATTATTAAGCTAAACTCATAAAACATAATAAAGGAAATAATTAGGGTCATTTTTTTAGTCCTTATCATATTATTTTTAACATCAATGACCTGATTTACCCTTACCGTGGGGATAATTATTTACTAAAATTGCTATTCATAATGGCAAAAAATAAAAAAAACTATTTACCAAATTTGGAAATCCTAATTTCAAATATAGAATTATTTTTTCAATATTTAATTTTTATAATTGGAATAAATTAATTTAAGATTAAAATGAAAAATGCAATAAAATGTTTAAAAAAAAGCCCTTTTAGGTATAAAATTGTGTTTATACCAAAACCAAGTATGAAATTAATTAAAAATCTTATAATTGGATTATTATTAATAAATAATAATTAATTAAATTTTAAAACTAATCCGAAATAGAATTTTAATTTATCAATAATTTAAAATAAAAAATTATTTTCAATAAAAATCATTATTTTTAATTATTCATTTAAAAATAAAAGCTTTCTGAAAAAATCAAATTTTTACCATAAGATAATTTTTAATGATGATTTAAAAAAATTATATCTTTTATATCAAATAATATTTATAAAATTTCCAGTAATTAATTACAATATTTTCTCACAAAATATACCAAAACCATTTTTATAGAAACATATTTCTTAAGAATAAAATGACTTAACTAAAAATTGAGTGATTATTTACTAGTAAGTTATTAATAAATATATATCAATTAGGAAATTTATATATATATTTCATAAAGTAGTTTTTCCTATTCATACATGTCAATTCATTAGATCGATTATAAAGGCCATATTTAAATACAAATATTTCATGGTCCGTTTAGGCTCAATGTTGTGTATTTTGTACATTTTCAAACAAACTTTTCTTTTTAAAATAACAGGGTGTTAAATTCTCCCCCATTATATTTCATCCCTAAATTTGAACTTGATCTCACAAAATAAGGGTTTGGCATTTCAAAAAATATATATATTTTTCAATCCCACACCCTAAAAAGGGTTAGTAAAATTTCATCATGAAAAGAGGGAAAGGGAAATATGAAGGCCATTTATAATAACTCATATCTAAGTTTTAGAATAGGATATAATTTGTGGGAAGTGAAATTATGGACCTCTAAGGAAATAATAATTTCCAAATAATGTTGGATATTGACATAGATCATTGATTACCACAAAGTGAATGATCATGAGAAAGTTAATGACTATAAAACAATAAACCAAGGATGTGTGAAAAAGATCACAGATTAATAAAAAATAAAGGTAATATGATATATGTTTTATTTCAATATCCTTTTATTAGAGATGAGAAATTCCTTTACCATAAGATAATATAATTTCTTAATAATTAAAATTTCATACTTTAATCAATTTCCACCACAATCTTATCTTTTCTCAAAATGATGAGTATTAAAAATAGATTTCTATGCCTAGAAAACTGATATCAACTTAATAATCCAAAAAAGGATATCAATATATTCCCCCTATATTTAAATTTTAACTAAAATTGAATGTTTAGAATAGTGTAAGATAATATCCAAAATTTATAAACCCTCATTTGATGAAATAACATGTTTAACTCCAAAATTTCCAAAATAATAATGAAGTTTATAGTTATATCATTTCATAAATAACCATACATCTCAAATAACATTAATAACCACAAAATTAAATAATGTATTATCCAAAAAGGTTACCACATACCTTTCATCTTACATTCAAAAAAAAATTAATTAAATTATTCCAAAATAATATTTAATGTTAAATCACATGTTAAACCAAAATGTTACATATATCTCAACCCAAAGAAGAATCTCAAAAAATATCATTAATCACCATTATAAATCACTATATAATTTTATAATATAGTGAACTTCACCAAAATATCATAAATAAAATTGAGAAACTATCTGGAAAGGTAATAATTATCTTGATCATAAATATTTCTAAAAAATCACTTTATCTATGAATCAATTTTCAACTGTCAAGATTATATACATATAAATATACAATTAACATGACTTGAAATAATATACAAACTTAATTGTTTATTTAAACATCAATATAGTATTATTTCTAAACATATTAAAAGTTTAAAATCACCTAAAAATCTAATTACTTAAAACCTCAAAAAGGGTATCTATGCCTTTGAGTATATGATCAACCTTAAAATTATAATCCCATGATGGTATCTATAGAAATTAATTTAACCTCACATAAAGAAATATATGATTGATAAAATTAAAAAAATCCTTATTAATAATAGACAATTTAATATATTCTATAAATCCAAAAATGAAATATACTTAATCAAAGATGACATAAATCACTTTTTCATCAAATCACTAACCAATTTCAAGGTTACAAATACTATCTCATTTACCACATTAATTTCAATCATCTATTTATCCCAAATAAACATTATTAACTCAAAAAAATCATATATTAAGGTTTATGTTTCCCTTAATCATCATCTTAACACTAAATTACTTTTCTTAGGTATGAGAACCATTCAACATATGTTTTCAAATCATTAAAGAAAAAATATTTTGGAAAAATCCATACATGTTTTATGATTCTTATAACCAAAATACCGTTGATAAAATGATTTATATATAATAATTCTCAAATCAAAATAAATTAATACTTTAATCATCTTAGTGCATCAATTAGCATACCATAGGTCCATACTTAGTCTCGGAATTGACCTTTATAAGAGGGAATTGACTCAGATAATTCCTAGGTTCCTCATATTTAATACAATAACCTATAAATGTATGTTTACAATGAAATTTATTTCTCTCCATTGATCTTCATATTTTACTGATAAATTCATTGATCTATTCCCTTATTTTCAACACATAAATAATTTTTATCTAATTTTGAGACATTATTTTAAGTATCTTTCTACATTTCTAAAAGGAGAGAAATTTACCCTTATTTCCTCCATGGTCTACACCACCCAAGATCATAGTGGACTCGGTAATTTTATTTTTTGGTGAGTTTGAGAGTTGGTTAAGGTATAGGTTATTAAACATATATCATGATAGATAATTATTCATAATCACAATATATTTAACTTCAGTCATCATCTGATTTTATTTCTCAAAATCATTGTATTGTTCATCACATTTAGTGTTAAAATAATTCTTACTGGTTCTATCCATCGACTAATATAAAAAATAATGGTGTTATCAGAAATAATCATAATTATTAAAATCATTTATTGGATGTTTAAATCATGACACCTTATTTTCAATCTATGACACCTTATGTTTAACCTAGGTCTTCCATGATCATCTTCTATTAAAATCTTTCATGATGGTTTTGAAAGAAAATGTGAATTAATCCAAGCATATCTTTAGGGAGTTTTGAATTAGATGAATAGTAAGGTAACACTCACTGTACATCAAAATGATTACCGAGATATACTCGACCAACTCTTTTCAGTTTTATTTCCTATAGATGCATCTATGTCAAAACCACATCCACATATAGTATCCAAATAGGGATATATTTCTAGGGAAAGCACATAATCTCAATCTTACCAAAAATTTAGGATGTTATCCTATATTTATTATTATCCCTAGGTTTTTCCCCAAATGTTTCTAATTCTAATCTCAAAAGTTATTAAAACCCTTCCTCTGATACCAACTATAAGGACCCCGCCTTAAAAATTAAATAATATTTAGTTTTAAGTCAAGAATTCATTCTCTTATATTTGATCGTATTTATGGTTTCGATATTTAGAGGATTATTTCCTCAAAATTTAGTAAATAAATATTAAATAACAAATTATTCACTTTTACTTATTATCCATTTTTCACATAAAAACACTCTTATGATATAATAAGTTTTCTTTTCTTGAAATATCATGGAAATTTTTACCTTGAACTCATTCATTTCCGAAGTCATCCTTAATAACCTATTTTTTTTAAATGTGGTATGATAAAAAAATCTTATTAAGGGACATATAAAAATATTGAAATAAACTTATTAGTTAATGAATTATTATTCAAGATATTTCTTTTAAAAAATTAAACTTTAGGCTCAAAATAAAAATTTTATTACCAAAGAAATCATCATTTCAACCCAAATAATTTCATGAAAAATTTTAGAAAAAATATTGAATGAAAAAAACTCATAAAATTTATTTTTTAATCAAAATAAAACTTATAAAGTGTTTTAAAAACAATCTATACATTTTAACCTTATAAAGTAGGATATACATTCCTTTAAACATAAGATCATGAGTAATAAAATAGGGGATAACTTAAAGAAAAATTTATTATAAAATCATGGAAACATATGAAATATAGAATCAACAAAACAAATGAAATATTTATAAGTCAAGGCTAACTACCACGACAACATCACATGGTAGACAGAGTCCAATCGTGGATTAGGTTTACTCCCTAATCCCATACATAACATCGCATGAGAAAAAAAACCTAATGTATTGGATAGATATATAAGTGAACCCATAATAACATGTTCATGATTATATGTGACAAAAAAGGAAATAAATCATAACGAATAAAAATAATAATTACTCATGGAAAGAAATGGGTTTCATAAGATAAAGTTTATTTTCTAAGAGAGTGGGGTACGAGTGTTTCTTTCATGGCCATCCGGAGAATAGTCAAATTTGGATTTTCTAGAAGAGATCTCTGCAAGTGGACCCTGTGAAGGTGGAGGATAAATGTATTACAGTTAAAATCAGGTTCATAGGTCGAGAAATTATGTTTTCCTTTATTTATGCTAGTTTTGATTATTTGGAAAGTCTTAGGCTATGGGGCTCTCTAGATTCCTTAGATACAGTGGGTTTACCGTGGTTTATAGGCGATGACTTCAATTTTATAGTGGACTTATCTGAAAATAAGGGTGGTAATTTTCCTATAATCATGGGATGCTGGACTTCAACAACTTCATTCCCAATAAGGGGCTTTTGGACCTGGGATTTTAGGGTCCCAAATTTACTTGGTGTAACAACCGATGAGGTGGTAGCCGTATATTGTGAAGATTGTATAGGTGTTTGACAAACCTGTAGGGCCTTGATTCTTTTCTAATACTGTGGTCACTCATCTATCCCGGGGTATTTCAGATCACTCACCTTTGTTCGTGATTTGAAGGTGGGAAGTGGAGATAGTAAGGATTTTTTTGTATTCTGTTAACTAGTATAGTAAAGTGGGGTTCTTTTAAATGTTAGAAGATTCCTTGAAGAAAGAAATTGAGGGTAGAGCCTGGGTGCCTTGTCTAGTAGTTTGAGGAGACTCAAAAACGATATTATCAAGTGGATCAGAGATGCTTCTGCTCGAGATTGTCCAGTGGAGTCTCTGCAGGAGGAGGTCGACTGTTTAGAAGGGATGTTGCTTCAAATTTTGGATGATGCAATATTTCTCAGACTTTGTGATAAAAATGCCTTTCTGGTTCAAAGACTTCTGGAGGTGGAAAGTGGCATTCGCAGAGGTCTAGGGTGAAATGGCTCAATGAAGGAGATAGGAATAACCGCTTCTTCCATGATTGTTTGAAGGAATGTACTAATTCGAAGGTTAATATAAGATTGGAGGATGGATAATTATCCTATGATTTGGATGTTTTTGGGAAGATCGCTCTCGAACCACTTCAAACTTATTTTAGCAGGTGGTCGGGAGGGCTGCCCGGAGTGGGGGATTCCAATGTTGTGCAGGAGGAGTTCTTTCAGAATATCTCCAAAAGGGTTTCCAGAGGGAATAATGAGTCCCTGAAGGCTGTCCCTTCTAGGGAGGAGGTTTGGGAGGTGGTTCGTAGCTTTCCCCCCAGAGAGTGCTCCTAGTCCGGATGGGTTCCCTAGATCTTTTTATGTGGAGGCTTGGGGCTTTGTGGGGAAGGATGTCACTGAGGCGATCCAAGATTTTTTTATGGGGGCGCCCTCAATAGGGGTACGTGTGCTTCCAGAATGGTTCTTGTTCCTAAAGTGAAAGCCCCTTCTTCTATTTCCCAGTATAGACCAATATGTCTCTGTAACGTCTCATACAAGATCCTGGAAAGTCTATTGGGCAAGGAGGCTTAATAAGTTAATTCCCAGTATCATCTCTCCTGAACAACTTGGATTTGTTAAAGGTATGGGCATCCAGGGAGCGGTGGCTATTTCCCAATAGATTCTTGAGGACTTGAACAAGAAGTGATGAGTTCCAATTTTATTCTTCAGGTTGATATAGAGAAGGCGTATGATAAGCTATAATGGAGTTTTATAATTCGAGTAATGAGGGCGCTCGGTTTCCATGAATGAGTTTTGGATTATGCTTTCGCTGTTTTTCCTCCCCATGGATTTCCATTTCGCTCCTTGGGAAAGGATTTGGTTTTTTCAAGAATGTGAGAGGAGTGAGACAAGGGGACCCCCTCTCTCCTAAAATGTTCCTTATTGCCCAAGAAGCGTTATCTCAAAACCTCCATAGAGGGATTCTGGATTGGAGGATCTTTCCTTATAGATCACATGCCTCGGACGGATCCTTTCTCACCTGATGTTTGCTGATGATATTTTGATTTTTCTTAATGGAAGACGATCATTCCTTGACTAATCTTATGTGGATCATGGGAGCCTATGGCACTCTGAGTGGACAGTAGATTAATAGCAGAAAAAGAAATGTTTTTATCTCCACAAAATGTCTAAGGAGGAGGATCTGGATTATTCAGGAAATCCTGGGGGTACAACAAAACCAACAACCTATATTATATCAGGGGGAACCTATCTCTCCTGGGAGGGTGAAGAAGGCCTTCTTTGAGGATCTGATCAATAGGATGATTGGGAGGATCTTCAACTGGAAAAACATGTTTCTCTCCTTTTGGGGCTAGGTGACTTTGATAAATAGCGTGATCTCGTCGATGCCGATGAATGTCTTATCTATCATTACCCCTCCCAAGGGGGACCATTTCTACTATGGAAAAGATTATTAACAGATTCATGTGGGACACCAATGACTCCGAAAAAGATCATTGGTCCCCATGGGCTCGGTTGGCGAAACCTGTGGAGGAAGGAGGTGTTGGGCTGAGAGATTTAAATACTTCCATGCAGTTGATGCAGGCACGGTTAGCATGGGTTTTTTTGTTGAGAAAGTCGCTGTTGGCCAAAAAATCTGAGAATTAAATATGGGAATAATTGGGAGGATTGGAACATGATGAAATTATCTTGGTTGGGGAGAACAATTGTGTTTCATTTGGATATATTTTAGGATTCGTCCAGCTGGGTGGTTGGCCGTGGAGAGGTGAACCTTTGGAGGGATAACTGGCTCAGTGAGAATCTGTTTTTCCTGGTTTCCCTGGTCTAGATTTCTCTGTGAGAGAGTCATGGTAGCATCCCAGGATATTGGAGTCTATTAGCATCCCTGCCCAGAAGAAGTTAGTTCAAGATATCGTTCTCTCAGTTGACAAAGACAGACTTTTCTTTACCGAGGCGAACTCTGGGGTATTTAACAATAATGACTATAGAAGTCTGATTCTCCAACAGGGTAGCCAGGATGTATGGGGTGAGCGATGTGGTGTAAAGAGCTCCCCTCGAAGCTGAACTTCCTGTTTTGGCATGCTAGATACTAGGCCTTTCCCACAGATGAAAATATCCAGAAAAAAGGCATTTCTTTGGCCTCCAGGTGTGTATATTAGAACAGCCCCAAAAGGAATAATTTTTTCATCTCTTTTTCAGAAGCGAATGGGAAGGCCTGCTATGGAGAAGTTAAGATAGAAGGACATATTTCAAGGCTTGCTGTAATTCGGTACATGAATTTCTGGAAAGATGGTTCATGGGAGACAAGCCTAATGGAACTGAGTCCAAGTTCCGGTGTTTCATTTTTACCTCGATTTGCTGGACAATCTGGGAGGCGTGGAACAAAACCATATGGGAGGCCAGCCCCTCGACTTCTCTTATGCTAATGAATTCGAAGGGACTAATACATGAGCTAATATCTTTATTAAAGAGGGGCACGAGCTGCTCTGGTGGATATGCTCTTATGCAGGTTTCGGTGGGCCATCCGAAGTTGCAGGGGGGTTGGGTGAGATGGCAGGCCCCTATCATCGGCCTTAAATTGAATGTCAACAGATCATTCATGAATGGAGATATGCCAGGAGGGGGTCTGGTTCAGGACAGCCGCGGATCAGTTCTAATGGCATTTAGCAGCTTCCACAGTCCGAGGAACTCAATGGGGGTGGAGGTACGGGCGTTACATACTGGTGTTATTCTATGCAAAAGGCTCTCGCTGATGATCATGGAAGTGGAATTAGACTCCAGAGGTGCTGGTTTGAGCTCTACAAGGTAGAGGTGATATCACTTGGTGTTGGAATTATTTGGTTCGTGCATGCGGATTAGAGCTTTCTAATGATTTTGGTATCCGTCATATCCCTAGAGAGGCCACTTTGTCGCAGATGCTCTCTTTCTCGTGGCGGTAGTCTTGACAACCCTTTGGTGATTTTCTCTACTCTGGGATCTCTACCACAGGAATATTTAAACATTGTGGTTGGGGACTCTTTGGGTCTCCATCATTTTAGACCTCCGTGATCTTGTAATGTATTGTTCCTCTATTTGAAATAAAAAATCAAAGTTCAGTCAGCCCCTTAATCGTGTTTGATTTTAAAGAAGGAATTTGATAAATGAACTTATGGCATGTATTACCCCATTAAAGGAAGGCAGAATAAGATAGATATATATTTAATAGAAATGTATACATAATTTATAATCATTAAATTACATAAAATTTATATAGAAATTATATTTTAGATAGAATGTTCATAACCTAAAGAAAAAAGGTTATTTAGAGAGATCCCTTGCACCCATAAGAAAAAACT
This sequence comes from Viscum album, assembly GCA_963277665.1. Lineage (NCBI taxonomy): Eukaryota > Viridiplantae > Streptophyta > Magnoliopsida > Santalales > Viscaceae > Viscum > Viscum album. The sequence continues at coordinate 1,190,942,290 of OY728130.1, read as the reverse complement.
TTCTAGATATCCAAATATCAATTTGATTTTAAAAACTTTTGAAAATAATTAGAACAAAGGGATATGGTTTTCTTCATTGAATAAAACATCGAATCATAAAAATGAATAAAAATTCAAGTAATATTTATGGTGAGGAAAAAATGGTCATGTTCCATATGTTAAAATAGAAAATTCATTTTTTTCTTTTTTAAAGAACGTAAAAAATTCCGTATAAAATATATAAAAAATTATTTTTAAAAAATTTATAGAAAGTAAAAATACTCATAAAATTTCGTTTATTATTTATCAATTCCCATATAAATAAATCAATAAAATATTTTTAAGTATACAAACATTGGAGAGAAATATTTAGATAATAAATCATTAAAAAATTTAAAATATGGTTTTATAGTAAAGTATCCCTTTCATCGAGCTCGACTCATCACATAAACTTCTTAACATCTTGAATAATAAAATCATGTTAATTAATTAATTTTTTAAGTACCATTTTCAAGTTTAATATTCCTTTTATTTCCCTTATTACCATATTATATACAATTACATAATCATTTAAATTCATGTTTGTTGTTTTTACTATATTAAGCTCATATATTAAAAATTACTTTTGTTGGTTGACTATGGTCGAAGAGGTAATTATTTAATCATATAAAAAACAATAATAATAAAATAATTATCACTTTTATGCACCAATTATAATTTTAAAACCATATATTAAAGATGTTAAGAAAAATAAATGATGTTACAACCATAGTGACGGTAGACCGTACACACACATGATTAACCTGTCCATTTTCTAATGATCATGATGAAAAAAAGGTAAGTATAATTTTATATTTAAAAAACAATTATTATTTCATAAATTTCACATTATTTCTTGGAATATACTCATATATACCATCCTTGTGATTTAGTAATGAAAAAGGAATCACATCGCTTCTTGGAGGTTATAATCCACAGATACACATGAATGGTGTTATCATCTTTCTATGAGTGGAAATATAATAAAATATATGATATATTTATTTTAAATAATGGAAAATATTTCATTAATATGAAATATATAAATTAAATTCATCATCATAAACATCCATGATAGGTGATGATGGAAAAAAATACATCAATTCGCGAGGCGGTAGTCCATCATACACATGAACGATAGTTTTATTTACCATTTGATGGAAGAGGAAATGGATTTAGGTTATTAAATTATCATAATAACATCTAATTATATGGTATATACTTTTGATCTTATATAATCATGGTTTAATTATACTTGAAGGAAATGGGATAGAAAATAAAACTAAAATACTTAGTTAAAGACTATGCCTCTTCTTTGGATAATATCATTTAATTTACACCTTAAGCACTATAAGGTTGGTTTTATGCCTAAAAAATACATATATAATGTGGGTAGGGATTATATGATGGTATTTGGGTAGTTATTAATAAAAATAAAAGGATTTTTAAGTGTAAAGAAAATAGGGGAGGATGTTCCCTTTTATAAGTGAGCAGAGGGGCACTCTTGGAATTACTTAAATTGTTAAATTAATATAAATTATTTTTCTTGAGAAAATACTAAAAAGTGATATAAGTATAATATATGATGTTTATGGGTCGAAATAATATCATCCAATAACAGTTTTAAAAGTTTACATTAGGTTTTTACCCTTATCTCCTCGTTTTAACACATGTTATCCCTTTTTGACAATTACCTACTCTTACAGTGGAAATATAGTTACTATAAAAGGAAAATTGTTCCACAAATTGACCATATTAGATATTTTAAAACATATAATAATCATGTGGTGGAAGATATGATTTTTAGGAATTTTAAATCATTTATTAAATAATAATTTATTATAAAACAACATTAATATCATTTTTAGAACTATTCATTTAATTTGACTTTGAAAACAACATGTAAATAATGGAATTTTAATATAATACATTAAAAAAACCCCTAATATGTTATATATATAGAAAGTTATTTAAACACATTAATTCATTCTACTTATATTACTTTGAATATTTTTAGGACCATTAATTTCATTTTTCTATTAATTAAATAAATGTTTTGTTAGTGTTGCACAAGAATTTAAGGTAATTATTTCACCACTAAAAATTAGAAATAAATTATATTGAAAAAAATAATTTATGATAAAAAACATTTATAATACAATATATCCTCTATTTTTAAATATTTCAAAAATTTAGTGATAATAAATCAAAGAGAATGAATATTTTCACTTTCCATTACATAAAATAATTTGAAGCTAAAAATCAAAGAAATATGGAGATAAGTTTAATTTTTTTTTTGGAAATTTTTATGAGAATGTATGAACCCCCAACATAAAATAGTATAAATTAAAGTTTTATAGTCGTTTTTTAGTCTTTATCATAATAATTTTAACCTTAATTATGTGATTGACTATTACCGTGGTGAAAATTATTTACTATGATTTATATTAATAAAGAAAGAAAGGGAAATATTTACAAAATTGGGGATTCTTGATTCCAAATATGGAATCAATTTTTCAAGATTAAATTTCTATAAGTGGTAAAAATTAATTTAATATTAAGACACAAAATGCATGAAAATAGTTTTTTTTGAAAAATGCTCTTTTAAGTATAAAAATATTTTCATACCAAATCAAGTATAAAAGTAATTCCAAAGACTATAATTGTATTTTTTTAATAATAATGAAATAATTAAATTTAAAAACTTATATATAATATAATTTTAATTTTTAAATAATTTAAAATAAAATATAGCTTTAAAAAAATAGTTTTTTTCACTATTTACTGCAAATTTAACTTTATAGAAAATATCAAAATTACACCATAAGCTAATTTTAATATGATTATTTTAAAAAATGATATTTCATATAAATTTTTTTTTATAAAAGTTTAAAAAATTAATTATAATATTTTCTCACAAAATAAATAAAATATATCTTTGAAGAAAACATATTTTTGAAGAGTAAAATGACCATTATAAAATGAGTGATTATTTAATAACCAGATATCAATCATTTGAATTGAGTAGGGAATTTATATAAATCTCATAATTAAGTTAATATTATTCATAAATTTTAATTTAATACCTATGTTATAATGGACATATTTAAATAATAACATTTCATGGATCCTTTAGGCTTGGTGTTGTGTATCATATACGTTTTTTTACATAGTTTTATTTTTAAAATATTAGAGTGTTACAATATCTTTCTAATGAATCGATTAAAATTTTATATATCATGATATAAGTTTTCATGAGTAAATTTTAGTTTCTCATAATCATGGATTTTATTTCTTGGATCATGAAATTAATTTTTTCTTATTCAAATATTTATTCCATATTTGAAATTTTTTACAGTTATATTTTTATTTTCATTCTTATGTTATTCCCTTGTGGATTGTGTTTATTGAATCATGTTTCCACACTTTTTTGAATAATTCATTATGTTATTATAATACTTATTCCTTGATTTAATATTTATTCTTTATTGGGTATAAGTTTATTATGTATCTTGATTATATCCAAATGCTTATCTTATTCTCACTAATGATATTCGATTGTTATCGCTTATGTTTACCCTTACTGACCATATAATCTCACCCCTTTATTATGTTTCCATTTATACGGGTTATGATGATGATTATAACTTATGAAAATTGTATAACGAGTCTACTGTGGTTCAATTATGGAGAAATTTCACAATTGTTATAAAATAAATTGTTTATATATAAAGTCCTTAAAGACAATAAACATATCATTCATGGGATTCTGATATCATTTTATGATATATAATGTTTAAATTATGGAAATAATGTAAAATAAAAATATTTTTAGATTGATTCAATATAATAATAGATATTTTATAATTATTAACAATTTTCTAATTTCATTTCATGAGAATTTTACTTTTTGTTCAGGAATATGGAATCAGTGACAAGCTTGGATCACTAATTTTTAATGAATAAAGGGTTGTATTAATAATAAGTTAAATATTAATATAATCAATATAGAACCATAAAAAATATTTGATAATAAATTTATAATGAAATCATTATTTAAGTTCATATAGTCATCCATTGTATTAATTTATAGCATTTTCCTGTAGGTGGATAAATCAATACCGAAAATAATATGCTATAATTTATGGTGAGTATGGTTAAGAAAGTCATTCATTTTGAATAATATTTTTTTAAGAATTATAATGACACTATTTAGATTTTTTAAAATTTTTTAATTACATTTTAATATAATTTCATAAATAATAAAATTCTAGATGAAAAAACAAAATGTGTTGCTTCATGGAGGCGATAGTCTACACATACACTTTGGAAAAATTATCATTTTCTATAGAACATAAAAAAGGTAGAATTGGTTTATATTTTTAAAATGTTGATAAGTTTTTAAATTTTATAATTATTTATTATATAACCTATTTAAACTATCCACGTAAAGTGGTTATGAAAAATGGATCATGTCACATATGGAGGTGGTAGTTTTCATGTAACACTGGAGAAGTTTTCATTTTTTGAATGGTTTTGTGGAAGATAGAAAATGGTTATACAATAAAAATAATAAAATTTTAGTCTAATTATAAAACTTATGTAATTATTTCATCATATTTTTATTATATTCACAGGAGGTAGAATAAAGAATAAATGGAATGAAATGAAATAAAAAAGGAGCAATTGTTATTTTTACCTTACTCATTGGAAGAGATCCTTTGAAAATTAAAGTAAGGATTTTATTGGTGGTACTTTGAGAATAACATAACCTATAAGACATATATAGGGGTGTTTTTGAGTTATTTGTTCATATTTTGGTTAAATATAAGAGTATTAAGGTGCGAGGACAAGTTATGTGGTGATGAATCCACTTATAAGTAAAAATAGTAGTATTTTCATAATAATATAAAATGGAAAGTCGTTATTAAAAGGTAAAATGGATCCAATAATGGATATTAATGGATTTTTTAAAGGGTTATGGTGAGTAAAACATCAACCAACCATTTTTATAATGTTTTTATCATTATTTTAGGTATTTTACTTTTCAATTTATCACCCTTATCATTTTTTGTTTTTACCATGGTAATTAATTTTTACCTAGGTAATTTACTTTCAATATATACAAATAAATTCATCCCTATTACATAATTTGGTCATATTTACTCATTATATTAAATCAATCATTAAAATAAAATTACTAAGGGTGATAAAAATTAATTTTAATATTATCACAAACAACACATAAAAGCCATTTTTAGAAAAAAGTGTATTTTTACACTTAAAAATTATGACTAAGAAACAATTATCAGTGTTGTGGATTTATATGACATAAATTGATTTATTATTAACCAAATAAAAATTATATATCTTTTAAAACAATCCAAATCCCAATTACACATTGTGGATACTTAGTTAAAATAAACATATCAAAATTAATTTTTATTAATGTGAAATATTACTTATGTTTCAAAATTTTAAACATGAATTTTTTAAATTCAACATAGTATTATTAAATGTATAATTTTATTAATTAAATTCACACTTTATGAATTAAATTTTTTATAAAATTTTAGTTTTTCTAATATAATGAAAAAACATTAGTGTTAAAGTATTGGTAAAAACTATATTTTTCAATGTTCAACTAAAAAAAATATTTTAGAAAAATAAAAAAATTAATTTTAAGCTAATTTTAACATGATGAATTAAAAAATAAAGTTAATTTTAACAAATTTAATTTATAAAATTTATAAATTTATATTTTAAATTAAAATAAAAAATATAATGGGAAACCATTCTTATACAAAAACAAACTTTTAAATGTTAAATGTTCCTAATCTTATTTCATATCAACTTTTAATTAAATAATAGTTAATATATTAGTGAGAATCATATTTTAAAAGTGAAAAATTTAATTTATTAGGTAACATACACATCACATTAAAAAAATCGTTCATGGAAAAATATCCATTTTAACATTTTATAGTTTTTAATTAAATTTCATTAATTATTTTTATTCTAACCCTTATATTTAATAAATAAATAAATAATTGTTTTAAACCAATAATATGTATAGAATGTAAATATATGTTCTTATAATAAATCAATTTATTGTATTTTTATTTTTTTATGTGACAACTGGGTCCCGGTGACAACACAACCACCCCGCCTTAACATGGTCATCGGGTCCTGGACCACCAGGTACCACCAGTTGCCCCGTAGACACGTGGGGCCCACCCCAGGGTCCACCCACATGCTTGAACGGGTCATCTGACTAATGACAGTCCCCACAGGCCAACACATGTCCATTCCAGTGTGCTTTGTCCTCACTCACAGACACCCTGGGAAACATTCCAGAAGGTCACCCATCCTGATCAGTACTCCAGGCCAAGCACGCTTAACTGTGGAGTTCTAATCAGATAGGCTCCCGAAAAGGAAGGTGAACCATGTTGACATGAGTCATATCATTTATTCATTTAACCCTTTATCATTTGAGGATGTTACAATCACCCCCCTTTAGAGCACAACGCCCTCGTTGTGGACCCTACATCTCAACCCAGGCTGTGCACCACACTTAAGGCTGGGTTCCTCCTCTGATACCAAATGTGACAACTGGGTCCCGGTGACAGCACAACCACCCCGCCTTAACATGGTCGTCAGGTCCTGGCCCACCAGGTACCACCAGTTGCCCCGCAGACACGTGGGGCCCACTCCAGGTCCACCCACATGCCTGAACGGGTCATCTCACTAATGATAGTCCCCACAGGCCAACACACGTCCTTTCCAGTGTGCTTTATCCTCACTCACACACACCCTGGGAAACTTCCCAGAAGGTCACCCATCATGATCACTACTTCAGGCCAAGCACGCTTAACTGTGGAGTTCTAATCAGATAGGCTTCCGAAAAGGAAGGTTCACCATGTTGACATGAGTCATATCATTTAGTCATTTAACCCTTTATCATTTGGGGATGTTATAATTTAAGGCTTTATTAATATTTTCGTATTGATGTTTCACATCATATTGAATTATTTTAATAAGGTTTGTTTTGATTCGTTTTACATTAGAATTGCAGGTGAAACAATATATCAAACACTTTATATTTTTTTAAATGAAAAATATATAGTAAAATATTGTGGAATTATATTCTACCCACTTAAATAATTTTTTCCTCACAATTATAAATATCCCTTACTAGTTAAAATAGCTATGGGTATCTAAAATATAGACAAAAATCAATATATTGTTTCTAACTTATGAAATATATATTTTTCCATATACTAGGATTATCACGAATAGTGATTTTTTTCTCTAAACATTTGAACTGAGACTCTATCATTATTCAGTATCAAGACCCACATCATGTAATTTTCTTTTAAAGGGTGTTTATAAACATCCTTGCCTTGATAAACTATCAAAGATTGATATAAAATGTTATTTCCTTATTGCATAAAATAATGTCTCATCTAATTAGAGGGAACTAATCAATTTACAAAAACATACATTAAATTCATATACATGATAGATAAAAGGACTCTCAAAAGACTCATTCCCATGAAATTTAATATGGGATACAATAATCATACAACTTTAAGTTCTATCCAATATTCCAATATCAAATCATTGGGGTGGTAATTTTTTCCTCTTAAAAAACTTACAAGATATAAAAGAGTTTCTATAACCAGAATCAAATAGGAAATCTATAAATCCATAGTGTATTATAAGCATATTTCAATTATCTAAATCCAATTTAGTGGTAGTCATCACATAGGTTACTGGTTGTTACCTTAAATGTTTCTCATACATATTAACCTTGTTTGACCTTGGGTCAGGGAATCAATTTTCATAATCTACAAACTCCTTACATTTCAAACATTGAAGTGTGAATGATATATTAGTGGGGCCCTATCTACCTTCCATTCTATTAGCCAACCAATTTATCTATTTTCAATAATCATGAGCAATATGTCCAATACCTATGAATTTGAAACATTTTATTATTCCTTTAAGACATTCTTTTGTGTCCTTACAATATTGGTGACACCTAGAAATTTAAATCTTCTTTCCATCATATTATTTATCATAGTAACATCCTTGAATATCCAATTTTCTTATATATGGTGTGTTTAGAAATTAAACTAGGTTAAAATTGTTAATAATAACTATAAATAGCTGGATAGGCATACCCACATGATTTATCATCTCTGATCATACATTCCTCAATTTTTTATTAGGACGATCACTATATTGTCCCTGGTACCCAATATTAACTTTTTTCCTCCAAGAAATATTCAATAATTAAATAAAAGAAATCCAAGGTATGATAATAATTAATTTAATAAGCTTATAAAAGACAAACTATAAACTTTGATGAAGCAAATCGTAAATGATCTTCATAACATATCTCATGAATCTCTAATATCCAATCTAGGTTATCAATATTGATTTATCATTTGGGTTTCAAAACTAAATATATTCAGATATCTCATAGTGGTTCATCAAGATAATGTGTTGGAGTTTCAAAATAGGAGTTCACTTAGGACTCTTTTTCTTGAAATTAGTGGTGATTGAGTTAATATCTAATATGCCCTTTTTAGGGTTACTACCCATAGGTACATCTGTTCCAAATCCCACATCCACTTATAGTATCTATAAAAGTATTTCATTTATGAGAAAACAATACAATATCAACTTTACCCAAATTTTAGGATGTTACCTAATAATTAGAATTATCACTAATATATTCATTAAAGTCATCTCATATTAATCCCCAGAATGACTAAAAAAATACTAAAAAATATCCCAAACCTACTCATAGACCAACTAAGGCACCTCACACCAAAATTTTAATATTTGGTGTAAAAAACACTTTCATAAAACAATATAATTAATATAAAGTGAGATATCCCATGTTAAAATTTCATACTTTACACATTATCTTTAGTTCTTATTCAGGTAATGACTCAACCCACCAAGGCCTACCTGGACAGTAGAAGGCCAGACCACCACAACCCCAAGCCCACTTCCAATAGGACAAGGTATGGAGACAAGTACCAATAAGTCATAATATATAATGATATGCCTTATCTTAATATACTTGCATTCATGCGCCCATCCACCTCCACGAATCATTGTAGAGGAATATAAGAGATAGTAACATCTTGAGTAAAAACCATGCATGTAATAACCTCTAGGAAATACATCAGGGTAAGATAGAGTAAAACCGAAGTTTAAAGGGGAATTTTCATGTTCAACCAGAATTTAAGTCCAAAAAAATAGGAAATAGAGAAATCTGAGATCTCAAATCCTGATCTCTAAGCTTGGACACTATAAATAGAAAACAATCCTAGGTATCACTATGCTACACCAAAGATACTGCCGATATTTCCATCATCTTCATAATTCATGAAACGTGTGAGCCAATACAATGTAGAGGTGAGTATACAAATACCTAGTAGGACACCCCAAAAATATAAAGGGAGTTATATAAAGATATAATAATAGTCATCTCAACCCAATGAAGTCTTATCAATAACAAACTGAGAAAAAAACCATAAATACCCAAATATGCACAACAAGAAGCCCAAATGAGAAAGGGAATCTATATATCCACAAACCAAATAAGAATGATGAGTATTTATACATATCTAAAGGCCCATCTCCGATGTACAACATCATGTGAAACCACATAAGAATTTTTGTGGTGGAGCCAGCCCTTTACTACTACTCTCCACAGTAAAGGGAGCCGCAACACCCGTGGATGATTTTTGTATTGTCTGAGGTTGAAGATAGAGGAGTAACACTCCATAGAAATAAGACCCATACCTAGTATAGGGGAGTTTCACCTATATCTATATAAAGAGTGTGGGGAACCTGCACCTTTGTTTGATAAGGAATTATCAACCTTAGAAACTCTCTGATGATCCTGCCTTGATCACTACCATCATCGTGAATCACCTAAATAAGTGTACCACTCATAACATCTTTTTATATTATATCTTATTCCAAAAAAAAATTCCACCACCATGTTCTACATGAAAAAAATACATAGGATATGATACCATTGGGCCAAAATCCATGTTAAAATGAAGGATATATGAGAGAAATAGGTTCTGGAGGTAAGTACATGATGTGTAAGGGGACCACACCACATGTGACCCCACCTAGTAACCTATCCATGTTCTCTTATGGATATTTATTGGAAGCCACGTCATAATATATAGTTTTTATGGGTCAAACACAATATGTCTTTACCACTCGGGGAGTCGTAGTGTCTTTATTTATAGTTTTATATTAGAAACTTGACACTTATGTTGGTATATAATGTTTTCCGTTTTAGTAGATTATTGTTTTCCCATTTTTTTTATCTTGTGACACAAGTATTTTTCTGGTTATGTATGGTTAACAAATTGTTTATTTATTTTTACTGGCATCTTACTATGATAAATGAGGGTATAGTCTCCCCATGAATTACTTATTAGACCCTCGTTACTAGTCAAAAACCTCTAGCATATGGGGAGGTGTGATTAAGGTCATGTGGCAAACCATCTCGGGGTACTGAAGCATAGAACCCAGGTCGGGACATCACAAAGTGGTATCAGAGGTCTAGTTTTATTTTTTCTTCTTTTGTCTTACTATTTTGGGAAAGGTAGATAGGATACTTGGAAGAGTTGGGGCTTGGTGATGATCTCATGCAAGGGAGTTGTAAACCTATGTATGGGGAAAACCTAAGTACTCGGGGTGGGATTGTTGTTATTTATGTTTCCTATTATAGTTGAAATTTATTTCACCTTGGGTGATGCACTTGTGGTGTGATGTGATTATTGTTTCTGAGAATTACGGGTACTGATTCACAGACTAGAATGGAATGATTTTTGAGACTGTATGCATCATTCTAGGCACACAGGGTTGTTGTGACATGCATTATTTATGGAATATATTAGGAAACGAGTTATGAGTAAGTTGTTAAACTTGAATTGCTTTCTTAGTTGTGAGATTATAGTGAAAAATGGTGCCTGACATGAATTGATAAAGATTGTAAAATGATGAAAAATGAAAATAATTGGGGTTTTAAATGAGAAACTTTGTTATGATAGTGTTTTTACCCTTGTTAACCATAACCTAGGTGTAGTATGACTAAGGGTAGTGATAGTGCCTCAGTTTTTACCATTTGGTGAGGTGGGGAAAAAGGATAGTTACAATTACTTTCCTCTTACGTAGATGTTAAAAGGTTGTGTTATGAGAAATGAGATATGTGTATGGATTTGTAGACATTATTCCTCCACGAATCTTATTGAGGGGATGACAGAGGGGGATCCCCAAGAATGTTTTTATAGTTAGGGAACTTGAGGCACCGATCATGCCATCTGAATTTGGAGGTGAGAAGTTTCGAGAGAACTTCAATCACTTTATAGAATTCATGGAAAGTGACCTAGGGTGGGTTGTGAAACGTATGTATGAGTTGACAAGGTAGTTTCATTTGCAGCACCATTTGATTATTACTAGAGATGGTGTACCTAAGAGAGATTAATTTTGGGAAGAGTCCATAGAGACAATACTTGACCATTTAGAGACTCTGGATGAGAGAATGATCAAGTTAGCCCATTATATTTTATGGGGATTAGCAAAGCACTAGCGGGACATTCGGGTAGGAACCTCGAAAACTTGCAGTATGTTATGGAAGGACCTCTTGGAGATGTTCTTGGAACACTTTTACCCAGATATACTGAGACAAGAGAAAGCTACTGAGTTCATGCATATGGCATTGGGGAGCATGTTGGTGATGGACTATGCTGGATTCTACACAGATCTGCAATGATGTTCTCCAACTTTAGTAGGATAAGATGAAGCTATGGTGAAACATTTTTAGGATGGAATTTAATGTGTGATTAATTCCTAGGTGAATATCTTCAGGATAAATAAGTTTACGGAAGTGGCGGATCAGGATATCATAGTTGAAGGGAGCCTGAGGGAGGATTCTAGTGTTGGATAGGTGGTTGTTACTAAACGATCAAGAGGTGGGACTTTCAAGAGTAGGAAACACTATTATGAAAACTTTATCCATGGTAGTGGGAAGCATAATACACATACATGAGGTTCAGTTGGATAGGACCTTACTGGGGTGATCTATCATCAGTGTGGTATGCTGGGACACTATCGTCGACACTGGTCCCAACCACAAGTAGAGTTTCAATCTTGTGGGAAGGTCAGACACTTATAGAAATTTTGTAGGTCTCTGCGATAGACTGGTACTAAAGGAACAACTAGATAGAGTCATATTATAAGAGGATGATATTTTACACCAAATCGGATTGGTAGTTAGAGTTCTACTGGACAAGGTGGTAGAGGTAGTGGATGTGGTGCGTCTAGGTAGGAGCACCCACATCATTAGAGTGATTCTACTTAGGGGAGTCAGACAATATCACAGGGAAGAGGGGTAGCATAGTTACATTCAGTACGTCCTACACTTGTGAATAGAGAGGCTGGACCATCAATAGTGAGAGGTACTATTCTAGTAGCTTCTACTTTAGCTATTTCCTTGTTTGATACTGGTGCCTCTCATTCTTTTATATCTGAAAAACTTTTTAATGGGGTGATCCAAACAATGGAGTATGTGAGTGGGGTAATGATTATAAATACATTGTTGGGAGTATGGTCTAGAGATATCTGTCTTTGAAATGGATGTTCACTAGAGATCAGGGAATATATTTTCCTATAGGATATATTTGTTCTTGATATGACGAGATTCAACTTGATTATTGGTATGGAATAACTAGTCACATATCGATCCCACATTGATTGTTACTATAGGAGGGTTACAGTTACATCTCCTAAGGGAGACTGGTATATTCATCATGGAGAGTGGGATATCCAGATAGGCCGAAAAGGTCCAATTACTTAGAATCTAGGAGAGTTCATAGCCCATGTTTCTAGTCTATTTCTAGATGATGAGGCTGTTAGGTAAGATGTACTTCCACCGATAGAAAAACTGTTTCAGGATGTATTTCTTGAAGACTTCTTAGAGATACCACCTAAGAGATATGTGGAATTCACTATTGATTTCATGATGGGGGATAATCCAGTATCTACTCCACAATAAAAAATGGCACCAAATGAGCTTCAAGATATTACAACTCATTTGGAGGAGTTTGAAGATAATGGATTTATCTATCCAAGTACGTTGCCTTGGTGATCACTAGTTTTGTTCACAAAGAAGGTTGATGGGTGTTTACACTTATGTTTCAATTTCCGGATGTCAAAAAAAAAATGAATATGAATAACCTATATCTTCTTCCACATATTGATGATCTGTTTGAATAATTTACGGGAGATTTTGTTTTTTCAAAGATAAATGTGAGATCAGGGTATCATTAGTTGAGAGTGTGGACTTCTGATATACTGAATACTGCTTCCAGAAGTATTTATGGCCTTTATGAGTTTTTCATAATGCTGTTTGGGTTGGAAAATTCACCAATAGTGTTTATTTCTTGGATTAACATGATCTTTTATCTGTATTTGGATCAATTTTTGGTGGTGGTTGTGGAAGAAATCTTGGTGTACTCCAAGACTCATGATGATCATGATCAATATATTTACATAGTCTTGAGTACACTGAGAGATAATCGACAATATGTGAAGCTACATACGTGTCAGTTTTGGATTAACAAGGTACACTTCTTGGGGAACATCATCTTAGAGGAAGGTGTGTCAGTAGAACCAGGAAAAGTTTATGCAGTGGTTTCGTGGGAGCATCACAATATTTTTTTTGGATTCCTAGGATTAGTTGGATATTACAATAGAATTGTCCAATAATTTTCCTATTTTTCAGTGAGACTTTCTGTCTTGACCAAAAAGTAAGTAAAGTTTGAATGATCAGTGGATTGTGAGAGATCTTTTAAGGAGTTGAAGAAGCTCTTGACATAGGAATTGATATTGATACTAATTGAGTTAGGTGAGGAGTATACAATTTATTTTTATGCTTCTAGCTTTAGACATGGAGCTGTGCTGAGGTAGGGAGATTGAGTTGTGGCATATGGGTCTCATCCGATGAGGCCTCATGAATGGAATTACCCTATACATGACCTTGATTTAGAAGCAATCGTTTATTCTCTTAATTATTTGTGACACTATCTTTTCAAAGAAAATTTTACAGTTTATATTGATCATAATATCTTGAATTACATCTTTTCACAACGTTATTTGAATCTTTGGCAGTGGATATGGGTTGAGTATATGTAGTATTTCAATTTGTAATTGAAATATATGCATCAGATAGGAAATAGTGTGAATGATGCCTTGAGCAGGAAAAATCTGACTCATATGGTTTAAGAGTCAAGTGCATAGTGGAAGATGATGACCTTTCTGGCTGAAATGTATGTGGTGGTTTAGGAGAGTCAAGAGAGTATGACCCAGGTTTTAGTTACAGTGGATCCTACACTTTTGAGACTGATCAGAGATAGATAGTATGAGGATCTAGAGTGCTTATCCTTGAGTGAAATATTTGAATGTGGGAAAAATCTTTATACTAGTTGGTAGACGAGTATATGATCATCTATGTGAGAAATTAAGTGGTTTTACCTATGAGAATGTGAGAGTAGATCATGCAAGATTTTCATGCCTCAAAGTGGAAAATTAATACATATATATTAAAAATGTACCATAACCTTTGAAAACAGTGTTGGTGGTCAGAAATGAAAAAATAGATAACATGGTTTGTGACAAGATGCTTCACTTTTCAATATGTGAAGGCAGAGCATTAATGACCTAGAGGTTTAATAAAACCATTTCATATTCTAAATTGAAAGTGGGACATCATGAAAATTGATTTTGTGGTGGGTTTTCCAAAGTTGCTTAGAAAGAATGAAGATATTTGGTTCATTGTGGATCTACTAACAAAGGTAGTTCATTTATTTCCTATAAGGTAAACCATTACAATAGAACATTTGGGAGAACTATACATTTGGGAAATAGTACATCTGTATGGAGTGCCACAGACTATAGTTTCAAATCGTGATTCACACTTTACTTCACATTTCTGGTAGGGCTTGCAGAAAGAACTTGTCACATAGGTAACATTGAGTATGACTTTCCACCCACATATAGATGTGCAGTAGGAACATACAATTCAGGTGATTGAGGATATATGCTACAATCATGAGTATTTGACTTCGGTGGATCTTGGGAAAAGCACTTGGATTTAGTAGAGTTATCCTATAAAAACATTTATTTGGAAACTATACAGCTGGAACAATACAAGGCTCTTTATGGTAGGACATGCAGATCACCATTATGCTAGATAGAGGCTAGTGAGTTAGATTTGTTGGGGATGAGTCTCTTGCATGAGACATAAAAGCATGTACAATTGATTCATAAATATATAACTATAGCTCAGAGAATACATAATTCTTATGATGATAGAAAAAGACTACCCATAGAGTTCACATAGGGTGATCATGTATTCCTTTGGGTGACACCTAGATTGGGACACCGCAGGATATGGACTTAAGGAAAGCTGATGCCTAGGTTTGTTGGACCCTTTGAAATAATGGAGATAATCGGGCTGGTGGCATACTGATTGGATATTCCATAGCGATACAATTCTATTCATGATGTTATTTATATATCACAACTTCATTGGTATAATCATAAGACTTATCATGTAATCTATGTAGATAAGGTTGACCTTGAGGAAGATTCATCCTTTTTGGAGCATCAGATATGTGTGATTGATCCTAGTGAGAAAGTGTTGTGGGGAAAGACCATGCTGATAGTTTGTGTGTTATAGAAACATGGACGAGTGTAACAGGAAACATGGGAAAGAGAAGTAAGTATGAGGGCTCTATGGCCCTTTCTATTTAGGTTGGAATCTTAGAAAGGATTGGAAATGTAGCTCAAGGATGAAATATTATAAGGTAGGGAGATTGTAAGATCCCAACCTTCTTAGGACTCATCTCAGGTATGTTTTAATTATTTTTTTTTTGTTTTTAAGTGGCATTATTTGGAGTTATGTTTTGGGGTGAATTTCGGTGGGGTTTTAATAAAGTTTGAGGCCAGGGGGTTGTGCACGATTTGAGCATGATTTGAAAAACCTTGCACCTCAATTTAGGTAATCATGTGACCTCAGACAACAAGGTCCACATGGTTAGTGCATTGTTTCCCTAACTATACACCCCTACCAGGGAATACTTTCTATGCTGTTTTATTTCTTCCAAAAATTATTTTAAATTTCCCCGAACCCCCAAAACACCCCCATTTCAACCTAGGCTATGTATTGATGTATTTTGGATGATTAAAAAGCCTTCTAGAGGGGTTTCAAGGTCGTTCGATCTCTTTTCTTCAATATTCAAAGCCCGAATCGAAGATCCTCTTTTCTCTAGGTAAGTGAATTTTATCCCAATGCCTATCCTGATCATTCCTTCTTATCCTCTTGATATTTCGGTGGAGTTTATTATATGTTTCTTTATATATAAATCTCTATGGTGAGATCTAGATCTAGGACTATAGATCTAGATCTAGATTGATTAGACCTTGATATTTTTATATATTGATTTATGGATTTAGATTAGGATTCTCAGATCTATATCATTATGCTACTCGAATATTGGGGATTTCCGTTGAGAAAACATCCATCAACGAATTGAGGTGGGTTGTCAAAATCTAATTCCCATAGTCATGGATTTGATATGTATATGCAATATTGTATAATTTCTAGCATCCTTTAGCAATTTCTTTCCTTGAATTGGGTTTATTAGATTGACCCTTTTAGTTATTGAAGCATTGTTTAAGTAGGTGATTTATTGGGGAATCAATAATGAGAATAAGGGGCTTCCCTACTAGATAATTAATTTGGGGACGTTGATTATAGGTTATAGGGGTTGTAATTGAGATAATAAACTAGGGGATTAATTATGATATTTTGAAATATATAAGTTGAGATAATTAATTTTGGATTAATTATGTTCCTTTGATAATATTATTTAGATAATTAATTGTGGGGTTAATTATGAAAAGTCTATATTATAACGAGACAATTAATTATAGAAAATTAATTATGGAATATGAATTTCAATATTGATTAATAAATTGATGAATTAATTAATGGTTTAAATCTCTTAGTTAATTGTTGAGTAAACTAATAGAACATATGTGTTTAACTAATTGATAAATTAGTAAAGGTATTGGGGTGGATAATTAATTGGTAAATTAATTTTGTGATAAATAATAAAATCGCGATCATTCTAAATTGAGAAGTATAAATGGTAATATGGGCATCATACTTATGATCAAACAGAATGGGAACATGGTCATTCTAAATTAAGAAGTATACATGGTATCATGGTCATTATACTTAGGAGTAAAGAGAATGAGAACATGGACATTCTATTGAGGGGTATGAATGTTAACATTGTCATCTTACTTATGTGATTGTGATATTGGTAATTTTGACACTGGGGAATTTAAATGTGAAATTAAATAATAGAAATAATATTTCTCAGAGTTATGGCCTCACATGAGAATATTAGATATCTATAATGAGTCAAATCAGGTACTAAGATATACTAGCACCTTGAATACTTTGATATTTATCTATAATAAGGTATTAAGATATGGTATTAACTAGAGAAAACTTCAAGGTTCAGTAATAAATGAAGTTAGTATTGAGGTACATGTATCCTTGGGAACCCTGAAGTTAATGTAGTTAGATAAGAATAAATGAAAATGTGAAAACTATTTATTATTTCATTATAATTATTTCCCTATAGAACTGCATGCACTATCTTTTGAATGGAAATATTTTAGACATTTTTTGTGGTGTTCTACTGAGTGGTACTCACACCCTATTTGGGTTGTTTTATTGGCACCCAAATATATTATATTGTTAAAGGACTGTATAAGAAAAAAGGACATAGGATAGGTGGATGATTGGGGATGGAGCTTGTATGAGGGAAACAAATATGGTTCTTAACCCACTTAGGGAGTCATTGTGTCTTTATTTTCAGTT
The DNA here is from genome assembly GCA_963277665.1 of Viscum album. Classification (NCBI taxonomy): domain Eukaryota; kingdom Viridiplantae; phylum Streptophyta; class Magnoliopsida; order Santalales; family Viscaceae; genus Viscum; species Viscum album. Next base: position 1,190,924,271 of record OY728130.1, on the reverse strand, counting down.
TCTTATTAGAATCTTCACACTTATTTTGTTATAAAAAGTTTTCCCTTTCAGTTGAGTATTGTTTTACCATTTGGTTATCTTGTGAGATGAGTCTTTTACTGTTTATATATGTTTTGACAATTTTGGTTTATTTCCACATGTGTCTTACTCTGATAAATGAGGGTATAGTGTCCCCATGAATAACTTACCAGATCCTTGCTTCTAGTCGATTGCCTCTAGCATACGGGGAGGCACGCTTGAGGTCATGTGGAGAACTGGCTCAGGGCACCATAACATGGAAACCAGGTTGGGGAATTACATTTATCATCACGAACCCCATCTATGGACCTACAAGATATTTATTTCTAATATTAGTTCAGTATAAATGTGACTTTCAGGGTCACTAGTACAAGTACTTTAATGTTTCTATGCTGATAAGAGAGTGATAACTACTATAATAATCAAACTGTACCAAAGAAAACCAATACTCCTAGTTCCAACTGAAGTCTAACACATAAGACCTTATAATATCCTCTAACATCTAGATAGTTTGCTCAGTCTTCCCATCAATATTGGGGTGAAACAATGTACTCATCCTCAACTGGGTCCTGAATGCCTCACACAATCATCTTTAAAATTACGATATAAATTTCCTATCAAGGATAGAGAAAATCATCAACAATACCCAATGAATTAACATGATATTTAGCATGTACAACTTCCCTAAACTCTCCAATGAACTTTGGTCCCTGATAGCAAGGAAGTGCACTAACTTAGTAAGTAGGTCAACTATCTCCCAAATAGAATTGTGGCCTTACACAGTCTGCAAAAAACCTATCACTGCATCCATGGATATTCTTCCCATTTACACTTAGAGATTTCATGAGGCTATTACCAAACATCCAAAACTTGGTGCTCATACATCACATACTAACATGTGAGACATAATAGATGAACTTAGATATGGTCTGCCTCTTGGAATCCCACAAAAATTACTGAAGGTCTTTTTATAAATTTTCCACTATAGAATGTACATAAAAATGAGAATTATTAAAATCCAACATCAACTCCTCAAAAAATGTGACAAGAACCACTATCCATCCTAAAAAAGGATTATGTGTTCCCCTCCATCAGAAAATCCATATGGTGAATCCCTTGAGGATATCTAGTTACAAAGAACCTCATAGTTAATGTCTCCAATCCGAGCTTCTATCACATGATGAAGAAGAAAAGGAGTCAACACCACTGACTAAAGACAGGATTCACCCCTCTCCTCCACCATAGTCTATTATAAATAAACCAAATTCTCAAAAAATTCCTCCACCAGGTGTGAAAGAGACTTATTTATAAGGGAATCTACCACCATCTTTCCCTTACAAGGAGTATAGACCATCTCATAGTCATAACCCTATGAGAACTCCAATCAGTATATTTTTCTTAGGTTAGGATCTCTATAAGTGAAGATATACTAGATAATGTGGTGGTATGAGTAAACCACATTTCTCTCTCCCAAAAGATAGTTCCACCACATTATCATAATCAAGACCACTACTATAAATAATAGGTTGTGAGTAGAGTAGTTATTCTCATGGGGTATCAACTTACTCGACCTATATACAATCACTGGTGGCATCTGGATCAAAATGAAACCGATCCCAGCTCTAGAGGCATTGAAAAACACTATATACTCCACATCATCCTCTGGTAGTCTCAACATAGGATCACTTGTCAGCCTTAGCCTCAACTACTCAAAGGCTCCATTAAACTGTGTGATTTAGTAAAAAATTATCCCTTTCCACATCAAGGTGGTCAAAGGGGATTCTACTCTAGAAATTACAGGCACAAACCTTCTATAGTACCCTACTAATCCAAGAACGCTATGCACTTCTTCCATGATCTTTCTAAGATATCAAGAAATAATTACATCAGGAATCTCTATGTCTACAACTAAAACATTATTATAAATGGCATACCCCAAAAAGTGAATCTTATATATTTAAAAATGCCACTTCTTGAGCTTACCATAAATTTGGTGCTCCTAGAGTAAGTCCATGACCATGCCCAAGTGTTCTACATTCTCCTTGTAGTATAGAGTAAATGAGTATTTTATCAATAAATATAACCAAATATTTGTCCAAGTATGGATGAAATATCCACTTCATCAAAGACATAAACATAATATAAGAATTTATCACACTAAAAAGAATCAACAAGAAATCACAGTGTCTATAAATAGACATGAGATCGATCTTTGATAATCAACTTGTACCTATCAACTAGTCAAATAGGTTATAAATCCTTGGTAAGGGGTTCTTGTTCTTCATTATTACCTAGATCAGGCGATGATAATCTAAACAAAGTCTCAATCTCCCATTCATTTTTTCATGAATAAAATTAGAGCTAAATAGGGGGATACAATGGGTTTGATAAATCCCTTCCATAAATGGTCCTCCAACTACACCCTCATCTTCTAGAGCTACACATGGTCATATGATATACTAGCCTAAATATCATGCCATCCCTAGTGAAATTATAAGAATAGGAAAAATCATAATGGGTTGTTAACCTAGAAAATCCTAAAAAAAATCCTCATACTCATCCAAAATCGTAAGAAACTGAAATCTCAAAGAATCCACTACTCCAGGGTCATATTATTCAACTGATAAAAAATTGACTATATCCTCCTACACATGAGGTCATCCAACATTCACTAGGATTTCTTCTCAATTGGGAAGTAAAATTACATACCACTACATCAAGTATACTACAACATTCAATAGTAGTAATAATATGGTCATGGATAATAGGAAACCATTCTATACTGAGGAAGAAATCATAGGGCATCACTGTCATCTATGGAAATATTCCATGAGAGTCTCTCTTTTTCTTCCTATAGTCATCTCACACTAATGATAGGAGTGCATGTCCTCTTATCCTCTATGATATATATTCTAAGTATAAGGGTCAAGATAAAAGGAACCACTGGTATCTATATGTTTTTGAATATGGGCCATGTCCATGGAAAGTTACTTACGACCACATACAAAAACTAAAACTTGAGCAGAGAAGACACAATTTATACCTTGATCACACCCTAAGGCTTAGGATGATGAAAATTTACTCCCAGAATCCATATTTCTCCTCTCCCACATATCCTCATCAATTGGGGTCCACTCTGAGAGCATATCACATCTATATTACCTCAAAAATATAAGTTAAAGGAACTTGTCCACCACACCTAAACACTATCTGCTTCGGGATACCCTGAATCAAATGTATGATCTTATTCCTTTCATAAGGAAAAATCTCAATGGGGGAAGTTCACCTCTTCCCTATATTCCTAAAGTCATGTTAAATATCAAAAACACAAGGTTCTACTGATTCCCCACTTCACCCTAAAGAAGTCCTACAACCATAACCACCATTAATAGGGGGCCTATCTAATAAATAATATCTCACCAAATTCTTTTTTCATTCCTCTAAAACATGATTTTTGGATCACAAATAATCATGGGTGATATCTATCTCTAAAACCCTTGGGATGTGCTGGTACCTATGAAGAAAAAACTACTCATGAAGAAGACTGGTCGTCAGCAAAACCATCTGATCTGTCAAGGCCTGAATTTTGGAGGACTCAAACCATTACCTCAAGGGTCTATATTCCCATAAAACCTCAGAGGTATCTATTATTTGAAATCACATAACTTCTTAAGACTGTACATACCATCATCCCTCCATGATAGATCCATTAAATACCCATCATGAAGATGATCATCCACCTGTCCCATTAAAGGTGGATCTATGTGATATTCAATGGGTGGTATCATTACTCAGTGACCACCTTGAGGTAAAACCTCTTGAATGGGCCCCTAAACTGTGATATTAATTCTCAACTGGTCATCATCATGACACTATCTTGAAATCCTAGTTAGTTATCATTGTGGAGACATCTTGAATGTTATTAAGATGTACTATGGTCAAAGAGCTTATCTCGGGAGACAAAACAAGAATAATAGTCAAAGTACTCAATATTATATGATGTATGTAACATTTCTTCCTAAAACTAATATCTCAATATTTTGAGTCTATAAGAAGGTATTTAGATTCGTAATGTATGGGTACGTTGGCCGCTACACCAACATTGGGTTCCCTAGCCTAAAATCTGCACTTGATACACTTTAACATAATTTACCTAAGTCCCAACCAATACTTATGAAGGTAAAACTCCAATAACCATCCTAAGGAATGTAATGCTTTGATACCACACTATAACAACACGAACCACTGTGTCCCTCCAGATTGGTGGAAGACCAAGCTTCCACAATCCCAAGCCTACCTTCAATAGGCTAAGGGCTAGTGACAAACAGTGATAAGGTCTTATAAAAATGGGAGGAATTTTCCTAATGTTACTGTATGAAAAAACCATCTACCTCCATGAATAAATGCATATTAATATTAGAGAAAATAACATATAGAGTAAAAACCATGCATGCAATAACCTCTATAAAATACATCTGGGTATTAAAAAATAAAACTAAAATGTAAAGGGTAAAATACACACCCAACTAGAAAAGATGTATCAACCATAAAAAACAAAAAATAGAGAAGGCTAAGAGAGATCAAATCCGGATAACTAAGATTGACCACAGTACATAGTCAATGCACCTATATATCACTTTGATCCACTAAAGTCAACTTCAATATACTGTTAATATTCATAATACACGACACATGTGGACCAAACCCATGAATATGTGAGTATATACATACATAGTATGAAACCCTGATAATATAATGAGAGTGATAAAAAAGATACAAAAATAAACATCTCAAAATAATATGGTCATGTCTTTCAGAAATTGAGACAATAACCATAGATACCAAGATATGATCAACAAGAAGACTAAACAAGAGAGAAAGGATATCTATATCTCTATATCCCAACTAATAACAATGATTCTATATAAAACTCTAAAGGTCTATATCTGATTCCCAGTATCATGCACAACCACATAAGAATATGTGTGATGGCCCCAATCCCTCTCTATTACACTTCTCAGTCAAGGGGGCCACAACACTCATGGAGGACCTAGATGTTGCTGCAGCTCAAAGATGTTGGTATAACACTCTATAGATAGAGGAACTATGCTCAATTTAGGATAATAATATCTCTATTTGTATAAAGAGTTTGGGGAACCCACCCCTAGTGTATAGGGGAATATCAACCCTGGAAACTCTCCAATGATCCTAGCCTAATAACATCCATCATTGAGCTTTTCCTAAAGAAGAGTCATGCTCATAACATCTCTCATCATATCTCATATTCCAAAAAAATGCCAACTACTTATTCTATATGTAAAATTAATCAGGATAGGCTACTCTTGGTCCAAATTAGAGTTCAAACAAAGAAGATATGAGAGGAATAAGTTCTCAAGGGATGTACATAGTGTGTAAGGGGTCCACATAGGATGTGAATCTACCTCATCACCTAAACATGTCATGTTCTATAAATTCATTATAATCTATGTAATATTAAATGGCGTGTATAGGTTATACACAATGTGTATCAACCACTCAGGGCCTTACCTTATGCTATTGGTTTCTCCTATGTATGTATAGTAGTGCTCATGTACCTTGTCGTGCCTGGGTGTTGGCCCATGCCCATGTACTCCAAAAGTACCTAACGTGTTATCCCCTATAGGGTCCTGGGCATATAAAGTTGGAATACCGCCTAGATTCCCAGGTAGTGTCATAGGGAATATGGGAACCACATGCTATGTGATTTTAACTCTTCCTAAAACCCTATCGCTATAGTTAGGGGAATCATGGTATGTTCTATTCAGACTACATGTTGTGTAGTCGAGTTTTCAATAGAAAAAATAGTTCTTCACATGTATTTTAGATATATCATTTCCACCTCTAATCATTCATATTGATAACTCAAAATCTACCATAATTTAAGGTTAGGTTTCCGACCATTAATATCAAGTATTTGATGGCTGGAAATTAGGAATTTTCTCACATGTTTGAAGCTTGCAGTGCATACCATCCACATTCCATTGCCATCAACACTATGGATCACATATCCAGGAAGAAACACCTAATATTCAACCAAATTAATAAAAAAATACCTATCATGATCATTGTTTACACAACTTCCACAAATATAGGGGTTCTATCATGCCCAAACCCACCCAGATAATATCAAGCTGTGACCCCATGGGACAACAATGAAGAACATAAATAATAGCGGGGGAAAGAAACATAAAAAAAATATTTAAACATTTTTGGACAATAAATCCTTTTCAATGATCATCAATTTGGGAAATAAGGGTGTTAAAATGGTATAAACAATAATAAATTGAATCAAATAGTTTAATTCATCTATAGGGCTCATGTAAAGAATGTGGGATCATAGAATCAAAAATAGATAAAATATCCATGAAAAATATTATAATAAAAAGGGATAATTACATATTGATGTGCCCTACCTCAATTAGTATTGGTCACAAGTGAATAATTAATTCATTAACAAAGGATAAGATCTTATTCATTTGGTGCCTCTCAATCTACCTTGATCTGATCACTTGTCATCCTTCGATGCAATCTTCCAATGAAGAGCATTTAGAGATCCTCTAAAGTATCATAGGGTCTATGAGCATAATCCTAGATAATTTTTATAACATGTTATTTATATATTTACTTATCTTGTGAGTATTTAAAATATACTAAATAAATTTAATTATTCATTTTAATTAAATGAACCACCAATGACTACCTTAATCAGACATCCAACGCCAAGAAACATTAGGTTGTTCCTAGGGTAAACCTCATGTTCCTGACTCAAAAATGGTCACATATTTTAGATATGTGAATCCATTCAATATTTATCTCTCTATTTTATTAAACATATGTGAATGTGATATTAATGAATTTAATATTTTTAAAATATCAATTTTGGGCTTATCGAGCCTGAAAATCATACACAATCTCAGTGAATGGATCGAAAAATATTCTTTAAATTATTTCAAAGTATTAAAATGTAAAAATAGGTTCACTAAAATTAATTAAATCCCAAAAATAATCACACAATCTCATGAATGTAAGTTTTAGTTTATTTTAGGATTAGATACATAAGAAACTTTTTTTATGATACTTGTGAACACATCACCACAATCAATCCAGACTATAACTCTTCTATACTCATAATAGGTTATATTCATTTCATAACATGGGAAGTGTAATCATAATAATGGGGTGATCTCAAACACCCAGTAAGGGAAATTTTATCAATATTTCACAAATGGTTAGATCACAAGAATATGAGAAAACATGATCATGGGAGAAATATCTTTTTATATAGAATATGAAATGATAAAATTTTGTGTAACTCATGTTAAAAAGATATCTAATCTCAAATGGAAAGACATGTACCATGATGTAAGAGTGTGAGGTATTACAATTGATACATAGAGTATAATAATAGAAATATTACATTAAAATATACCATTTCATATAAATATAGCATAATAATGAATAATGGAACAAACATAAGCATGTGGATTTATAACATTTTTAGAAAACCCATGATTCCCATGCTTTATATATTGAGTAAAACCATGATTCCCATGCCTTAAGTTGTGAACATAACTATGATTTCCATGATTTATGTTGTGAATTAATCCATTATGTCCCCAATTTTTTTATGAACAATCCCATGATTCTTGTATTTTATGTTGTCGATAAACCCATGATTCCCATGTTTTATATTATGATGAAACCCATCATCCCCATGATTTAATTAGTGAAAAAACACATGATGCTCACACTTTATGTTGTGACTAAACTCATGATGCCCACACATTATGTTTTGAACAAACCCAAGATGTCCATGATTTATTATCTCATGAGATATAAAACATAAGAAAAGAATTAGAGGGGAATATAGGACCATACCAATCATCATCCATACATCTGTGTTCTATAAGATATGAAAAATTTATTATATCATGAAAACCCATAGAAATAAAATGGGTTTCATATCATTTTGAAATGGAACTAAATAACGTGATATCGAAAGTAGATCGATTGATACTAGAAATTCAATAACCTAAAAGGAGTATATAATATAGGAATTTAAAAGATGATTCCTAACACATAACTCTATAGTAGCTAAATCTTACAATGTTAAGGAGTAAAATGGAATAAAAACTTATAAGATACTTTAGAAAACAAAAAGAAGTTTGCATCACATAAAAAAGGTCACTTTTATGGAATTTAAAATAAGGTATTTTGAAAATAATTATTTGGAAATAAATCTCAATAATTAATCCTTGAAAAGGTATGTTTTCAAAAATAGTGTTTTAAAAACATTTTGAAAACTTTTACTTTAAAAAAACTTCAATAATAGAGCCTTGAAAAAAACCTTTTTAAAGAAATAATTACTTTTAAAAATTAAACATTTAAATTTGAAAAATATTACAATATTTAAAAATAATTAAGGATAAAAATTAATTTTAAAAATAAATTTATAACTAGAAAATGATTCCTTATGATTATGAATACTCATAACGATGAAAGAATATATTGACATGAAAAATGTTATAAAGAGATGATTTTTGTTCAAAATGATACACAAGAAAACCATTAAAACATTCATTAAAACTATTTTCAAGAAATTAAAATAGTATAAAATTACCTTAATCAATTATTGAATCTTTTATATTGAAATCCATACAATGAAGGTGGGTATAGTGGAGGAAGATTATCAACCATAAAGAAGAGGTGGGTTCAATTTCACTTACAATAATCACATCAGATAAATTATTTTATGTTGGAAAGGAATATAAAGAGTAAATGAAAATACTAAATAAAAATGGTTTAAATAAAATTTATGGTTTCTTAGAGATAAAGTTCACAAAATCTTTCCACATAGGTAAATTCATTCATAACAATTTCAATTTGAAAATGAGATTGGAAAGAAACTCTTACGGCTTCGGTAACCCTCAAACCAAAATACATTGAATGATAGTAAATAATATGGATCTATAATTCATTTGATACTAATTAAAATTATTGTCAAAATACACACATGGGAATTATATACACCACAAAAAAAGTTGCGGACATGACATAAGTCTCAAAAAATAAAAAATAAGATGAGACACCCCTTACATTTTATTCTTGATTAGTCAGACATGTTATAAATTCTTGTATAACAATAATAAATCTATTAAAAATTTATTACATAAACTTATTCATATAAATTACCATTTATACTCTTAAATTATAATTATTTATTATACATTTACAAGTTATTTATAGTTTACTTTCATCTTTAGATGTTTTTAATTTCAATTATTTTTCACGTGATTCGTAATGTCGATGTCGATCCTCATTATTCGATACCGATTGAATAATTTATATATTATTTAATATACTATAATAGATACTTTATAATTATTTGTAATGTTATGATTCCATTCCTTGAGAGTTTTAGTTTTGGTTCATAAAAATGGAATCAGTGACATGCTTGTTTCAGTAAATTTTTAATGAATAAATAATGATATTAATAATAAGAAAAATATTAATATAAACTTTACAGAACTATAAAGCATAAATTATTTGTTAATTAATTTCTGATAATACCATTATTTAATTATACTTATTAATCCATGATAAAAATTTATAACATTTTTCATATAGGTGGTTAAACCGACCGAAAAAAGAACATGCTATAATTGATGGTTAATATGGTTAATAAAGTGATTAATTTATGATAATATGAATATTAAATAAGTATAATTATATGATTTATATTTTTAAAGTTTTTAAATATATTTTCATATAGTAGGGTAAATAATAAAATTCTAGATGAAAAAATTAAATACATTGTTTCATGGAGGCAGTAGTCCGCACATGTACATGGGTGACATTATCATTTTCCATAGAATGGAAATAAGGAAATAATTGGTTTATATTTTTAAAATATTAATAATGTTTTAAATAAAATATTTATTCATTAAAACCCCATTTAACTATCAATGTATAGAAATTATGAAAAATAGATCAGATCCACTATGGAGGTGGTAGTCCGTATGTAACACATGTGACATTTTTGTCTTCGTAATGATTGAGAGGAAGATAGAAAATGGTTATAAAATAAACATAATAACATTTCAGTATACTTATTTTACTAAATTAATTATTTCATCATGGTTTAATTAGATTTATAGGTGGTATAGGAAGAAAAAATGGGAAAAATGAAAAGGGAGTAAATGAGAATTTTACCTTACCCCTTGGAAGAGATCCTTTTAAAACTAGAATATGGATTTTAGAGGTGGTCTTTTGAACAGTCCATATCCTCTAGAAAATGTATAATATTTTTTTTGAATTTATGTAGATATATTTTTATAAAATTTATTAGTATTGGGTTATGAGGAGTAATGTGATGGTGATGACTACTTTTATAAGTAAAGGGACATCCATTTTTGTATAATATAAAAGGAAATATCACTATTCTATGGTCAAATGGATCCAATAATAGATAATAAAAAACTAAAGGAGGGGTTAAGTACAATAAATATGCAACCATACATTTTAAAAAATGTTTTTAATGTGTTCTTAAGTCTTTTACTCCTATATTTTTTCACTTTTACCATTTTTTACCATAGTAACTAATTATTACCCAAGTAATTTAATTTTATTACCTAAAAATAAATTTGAACTTATTAAATTATTTTGTAAAAATATGAAAGATATTTTTAAAATAAAATTCTAATTGTGATAAAAATTTATTTCAATATTAGCGCACATAACATGTAATTTTTTTTTAGAAAAGTGTATTTTTATGCCTAAAAATTATGATTAAGATAAAATTATCAATGTTGTTTATTTCTATGACATAAATTAGTTTATTATTAACCAAATAAGATTTATGTGTTTTTAAAAACATTCAAAAAAAAATTACACCTTGTGGAAACTTAGTTAAAAGAAATGTACGAAAAATAGTTTTTATCGACTGAAAATTACTTTTTTATTACAAAAACACTTTTGAGGAAGAAAGTGAGAAACCACAAAAATAGACTGAGCAATCTCAAAATAGCACAAGAAGATAAAGAGAGGAAAAAACACCAAGGAAAACACTCAGACCTGCCCCACCCCAACAATTTAGTCCTGATAGCAAGCCTTCATCAAAACAAGACCCTTTAGTAAGTAGAAAAAAAATAGTTTTTATTAAAATAAAATATTACTCAAGATTCAAAATGTTTAATGTGGATTTTTTAAATTAAAAATAAAATTTTTAAATGGATAATTTCATTTCAAATATTCAACCTATATCAGTTCAAATTTCATATAATCATATATGTTTTTCATATATAATGATAAAGTGGTAATAATTACTGTATTCATAAAAAAAATTCACTATTCAATTAATAAAACTATTTTAGAAAAATAAAGAAAATTATTCCTAAACTAATTTTGAAATGATTAATTAAAAAATTAAGTTAATTTAATCAAATTAAAATTCATAAATTCATAAATTTGACTTTTACATGAAAATAAAATATACAAAGAAAAACCATTATTTTAGAAAATATTATTTTAAAATATAAATGTTCCAAATATTATTTAATATAAAATTTTAATTAAATTAGAATTAATATATTAGTGATTATAATATATTAATTTTGATTGATTTAATTTATTTTATAAAATACACATGAATTTTAAAAAGTAGTTATTTGAAAAATATCTATTTTTAATGTTTAATAATTTTTATCACATTTCATTAATTATTTATCTTTTAACCCTTAAATTTAATCAATACATCAATCGTTATTTAAAAATAATTAATATATGTATGGAATTTTAATATATGTTTTTATGATAATTAAATTTGTTATATTTTTATTTAATTGAGGCTTTATTGTTATTTTTTTATTATTGTTTCACGAAATATTGTGTTATTTTAAAAACGTATGCTACAATCCATTTTAGTTTGGTGTTTTTTGTGAAGAAAGAAATAAATTTTTTTATATTTATTTAAAGTAAATATATGTAGTAAAATCATTGGGTGTTATTGTTTGAACCACACAAAATTCCTATACTGGTGTATACCATGCATTATTTAGGAAGAGTTACACAGTGAGTCCAGCCAACTATATTCTATGTAATCCATTTCTGTCCACCTGTGATACATGTCTAGGGAATGTACATGCAACTTTAATGGATTATCACATTTTATATGTTTTGAAAATAATTAAACATACTATGTACATCACATGATTCCATGTTTCTTAGCTGACAGTCAATATGCGGTGTATGTAATAATTACAAACGGTGTACTTTGACCACATGACTTGCACAACCATGTGTGGAAGAATGACCTGAACACCAGATACATGTCGTATACTCCCTATTAAACTTTTTACTAAATAGTGGTCAATATGTGGAATCAAATAACCCCATTTACCAAACCCCACATGGCATGTCATGAATTACATAGATCGTGCTTGTGTGGCTGACCAAGGGTACACAATGTATAATATTGGTTACACACCATGTAACCATGTCCTATAGCTAGTTTCTGCATCACCTACAAATAAAATCTCCAATAATTATTCATATGTTCTTGGATTTTCCATGGTCATATTAACTCAAAAAATACATTATAATGAATTTTGGATTATTGAATTAAAAATGAAAAATAAAATATCTCTTACGAAACCGGAAATTAATCAACCACATAATAAATAATTATAAATTATAATATGATCACTCTTATACCACTTGAAGGATCTGGCCCATAGTAGTTAGTCTGATGCCCGAAATTTTTTTTTATTGATTTCAATGGATAAAATCAAATTAAATTGACAAAGTAACCATGGATTCTTCTTAGAGAGAATCAATTCACATATAATTTATAATTAATTTAAAATTAAAAATTATCTCTAATCGATTATTCTTATTATTTTTTTATCAATAGGGTAGCCACTGTTATATTATCTGTATTACATTGGATAATCCAAACTACAATTTCTTTCATGGTATCTACCTGTGCTCAATGGATCATGAAATTTCATAGTTGTTATTCAAGGTGCTTTAACATAGAAAAAAGCCCCTATTTCATTCCCATTTGATCAAAACAAGCTATCTTTTAGTCTGGAATGAATCATATACTGTTATCTTGTTCTTGAAAGGGAAGAGTATTATTTGTCATTCTATATATATTTCCTAAGGAGTTCTCTCTAGGGATTTAAATAAGTCTCTTGATAAATTATGATGTGAAAAAAATTATTATAACATTCTAATTTGATATAAATCAGATTATATACTTATTGTTAAACAACTAGAAATTTCACAGAGGAACTTTATCTAATTATTTATCCTATGTAAATCCCATATAAAATAATAATAATAATATTATTATTATATTCCATAACATGATCTAACTCATGAATATTTAAATTTCATTTTTAAGTGAATATATTAATATATATTTAAATTATATTAAATAAAATATAACATTTCTTTTAGGCCCTTAATTCGGCCCTACAATCCTCCTTAGAATTTATCAAACCTTGAATAATAAGTATTATTTAAATAAATAAATATCATTATATAATTAATTTAATAATTAAATAAATATTATAATTATAAAATTTAAAAAGAATTATTATTTTTTATATTATCATAACTAAATAAATATTTATATTAATATATTATCTAAAATAGTGAATAAACAAATTTTTATATATTACCTTGCAAATAATAAACAAGATATTAAAAAATATTAGTATTTGGGGGCTTTCCTGAGTTGTAAGGCCACCTCGTAATTCTATATCCAACCAAGTTTCAAATCTTGGCATCCTCCTTTTGGGGGATTTGTGGGCATGGGAAATATTTTAGGGATGCTGTAGTGGAGGGGTGATGGTGCAGTTAAATGTAGGTGGTATGACAAGCATGCATTGGGGGCCTATTGGCTATGATAATAGGGCCTTTGGGTTGTCAAATATGGGGACTTCAAGCTATAAAATTGTAATAGGCTATTATTGGAGTGAAAAAACCCTTAGAGAGGGAGTGGGTGTTCTATCCTTTTTTTCCTATCGGTGTGTGGGTTGTTTCTTTTTATTGTAACCACCATAACCTTAATAAATAAATAACTATTATATTTACTAACTTTCAAATAATATTTATTTAATATTTAAATCAAATATATTATAAACCAGAATATATCTAGAGATTGAATTTATGTGATAAAAAATATCTAAATAATTATTAAACCACAAGTTGGTAATGAAATTTATTGTTAATATTAAATTGCAATAGAATTTAACTGAGATTTTGGATATACTTAGTGTATGAACCTCTAGGAATATTTCTTTATAGAATTAGGTGATCTTTCCTAAAGCACAAGATTGGTGTCTTGAAACAAGTCAAGTAACCCACAGAGAATGATGTTATTATAATAAATAAAACAACCTCATATAAATGATTACAATTTAATATAATCCCTCTATCTAGATGTCCCATTAAGTAGGTTTCATACATGTGTCATCAAACTATATGCTTGATTTATCTTTCTTTGAACACCATAAACAATCTCATCAATGAATTTCCATGTCCATGGATTTAATTAGATAGTTTTATTTCAATTAAAGGGCTTGAGATATCTTATTCCATTAACTCATAATGGGAAAATTATTTCTTTATTTATTCAATTGATTCCATATCACTTATGGAACACTCAACATATCATAACTTTCTATGAGAATATTTCATCATAATTTTCATCAACTCATCAAAGTATGATATTCATGATATAAATAAAAAATAATCTTAAGTCCTAGGAACAATAAACACATCCACATATTTTAATATCCAATGAAATATATAACATGTGTATTTCATATTGATGGTCCAATCCTCATAACCTTCTATCTTAGAGATTAAAAAGTATAAAATTTTTAATAATAATTTTCATCAACTTACAAGCATGAAAAAACTAATAATAAAACATATTCTATGTCCCATCATAGATATGTTATATATACTGTTGAAAAAATGTTTAAGAATATTTTCATTAAATTTATATGTTCTTATTATAGTGGGGAAAATATATAAACTTTCAATATATAAAATACCCTAAGGATATTATCACATTAATGTCACATATAAGAACAATCATTATATGATAAGATATTGATTAATATTTTGGTTTATGAACATTTTTCTAAATGAAAGCTAAAAATTGAGCTGGTTGTTGGGAACTAAATAAAACATTAAGACCTATATGTAGAGATCATGGGTTGATATTTCTATGTTTTGATGTGGAGGTCTCTTGTGTTGAGTTTTTTGTGCAATACTGGTATCTAGGTTAGATAGGATTAGTGAGAAAAATAGGGATAATATAATGATTGGGAGTGTCCTAATAGCCTTTTGTTGAGTTATATATGCATATGAAGATGGTGTTTGATATTAGGGTTGTGGAATGATGAGATTAACTTGTGATATGATGTGACCATTTTTTCCTATAGTTGTTGGTCAAGTTAAATGTGTATGGTTCTGAGGCTATACCAAATATATAGGTTCATATGCAGTGGTTGGTGTAGTAAATGGGTTTTCAAGTTGATGAAGAGTATGATTTGTGAAATGAGTTGGGTAGGGATAATTTATTTAGAAAACAAAATTTGGTTTGGGGCATCAATTTCAGACCAGGAGTTAATATCATGACTAACAAATGTTGGTTAAAAGAATATTAGTGCATATGTGATTTGATGAATTGTTTTTAATGTATTATGGGTAATAAGATGGTTTTTATATTGTATATATTTATCTGGATATGTTTAAATCATTTTGGGTGGAAAAATGATATTTTCAAAGAAACATTTCTTGGGATTGATCAAGTGTATGTGTAATTAGGTTTTATCTTAATTGAAATTGAAGACGAGTAGTGGAATCAGATTTAAATGGATTATTTGTGTATTGAAATATCATTATGGATATATATAAGGGATTTTAAACCATGTTCTAGGGAGTTTATAATAACCTAAAGTTAGGGATGTTTTCATAATTGTGATTCTTTTTCGGATTTCTAGGGTTGGGAAGTCCCTAAGGTGTATTTTTTATAGGTGTTATAGTGATTTAGATGTTTTGTGGTGTTGTATGGAAGTTTATAGGATTTTATGAGAGGTGAATCATAGGGCCCTAAAAAAATTATTTTTAACCCAAATTAATGAATTATTAGGGTAAATCAAGTTGTCTACAAAAAGGATAGTGTTTTTGTGTGCATTCCTTTCTTGTTTAAGGTGTTTGGTGTGTCAAAACAATGATCAAATTGGATTGGTTTTAAATTAAGTTTTCTAAAATATTGTATTATCCTTAGATAAATCCCTCATTATCCAATTTAATCATAATTATAGTTATTTCCTTACTCTTTCTCTAATCGAATGAGATCTCATCAATTACTCACACCTCATAGTTTCATATTGAATAAGAGGGTATAATGATCATGTATCCCCTAATATTTCCTAGCTTAGTGATCGAATGTCTATAATAACCCTTATACTAACTCACTTCTCACTATCTCACATAATAGAGTTAAATTGATTATGTGTAAAATTTTTAGAATGAGATAGTTAGTAATTACACAGAAAGGTGAGTAGAAACCTATAACTTACTAAGAAATAAAAAAAACCATAGAAATGAGTAAGAGAAATTAATAATTAGATAATATAACTAAATAAAAATTAATGGGGTTATTCTACATGGATTGAATTATATTGAACTAGTGTGTAATCATCAGAGTATTCCCACAATTAGAAATTAAAATAAGAAAATGTAGAAAATATAGTTCAGAAATTACAGAAGGATCCTCCTATCTTGTGTGAACAATTATTTTTTATTTATAAAATAATGATTTAGGTTTCTTAATTCTTCAACATCTTCTAACTCCACATTCATATCATAGGATTCACCATTTTACTTCCTCTAAATTATTTCTCAAATTCCATGCCCATACTCTTCTTCTTTTATGCTTACATATGTGAAGCTCGAGGGTCCATATCCCTTTAGGTATCTTCCCATTGAATATTCTACGTCCGAACTAGTTTCATTATATTATCCTTATATTAGATGAATACCATATGAAAATTTTTCTTGATCTATCCACATTTCTTCTAGAAAAGATAAAAGATAATTGATTCTGATTTTAGTTGAAGCTGCTCTTATGTGGGAAATTCTTTTTTAATTATGCAGGTACACTTATAATTGTGGAAATAGTGAGATGAACCATAATAAGGTCTCAAGGTGTATCATTTACCACTAAGTATCATTTTAAACATTCCATTAACATTTATGTAGGAGTATTTTTACCCTTATGTAGCTTGCATGACCATGAAATGACCCTTTTGTGTCCTTAAAATTCTTGATAGGACTACTACACAACACTTGGAATGTAGGATTCACCTTTATGGGGTAGTGTATTCCTTAACAATGACCCTTACATGAAACATTTATTACAAGGGTAAGATTTATGTAGCTTTGGGACCTCATGTATCAACCCTTACATAGTATGTTGGGCACTTAGTTACCCTTATGTGGTATGAGGTTCCGAGAGATGACTCTTACACAATGACATTTATCCTTACATGAGATGACTTGAGGGGCATGGTTGGTCAAGAATATTCATACGGCCAGTTAGGTTGGAGTCTCAAGGTAGGTTTATTTTTTTAGATTCAGGACTTGATGTCAATGATGCATTTCTCTTATAGTCGAGGAGGAAAGTTGTGTAGTAACATCATAGGGTCGGTGGAGTCTCATTGAGGAAGGTTGTCTATGGTAGCTTGAAGGTATCATGTCGTAGATTTTATGGAATCTTCCTGTATTTTGGAAGGTAGGGTAGGTTGGATGAGTTTAGAACATTACATAAGTGGATAGAAACCCTTACATAGTAGAAGGATTCATGAGATAATCCTTACACTGGCTCAAGTAGGACATTGAAAAAACATTCTATCCCTATATAAATGACTCTTAAACAACATGTAACCTTCACACTACTCCCTTAAATCACATAAGGGTAACTAAAAACCTATTAAAGAAAGAAAAATCACAATAATTAATGTATTTATTGGTCATATTAAGTCTAGAATTAATGATAAATAAAATTCAGATGCGAAATCCTTTAATTTACTAAATTCTAGAATTCAAAGATTAATGCATGAAAGAAATAATAAAACATATAAAAATAATATTTTGAATGATTTATCAATTTATTTAAAAATAAAAAAATGACAAAAATATATTAGTTACTCATGATTAGGATTCATTAAGGGTCCAATAATCATTGAAAATAAAATACAATTTTGATAAATGTTGGATCACACCACTACCCCCACACATATAATATTTCATTCCTAGACAATATAAATAATTCTTTCTATTTGAATAGATATGTGCTACCTAAACATAAATATTAAAACCAGAAAATAAGAATATCAATGTTTCATCTATTTTTTAAATCATCATGGATCCTCAATGAATTAATCTTACCACCTCTCTTTAATTAAGTGCAAGTTTGAATTCTAAGATTGAAATTTATTGATTTGAGTGGAATTTGAATTTTAACAATTGGGTCTTAAATTTATCCCTCCTTCCTAAATTTATTAAATAAAAATTCCAATTTTCACTTCCTTGATACCACTCAAATGAAACTATTATAACTCAATTTCCATCATCTTTATTTGATCTCAATACTATAATCATCTAAATGAATTCATTTATGATAATTGACCACTTTATTGATTTTTTCAAAGCCATGTATGTGCCAAAAACTTATTGAATTTGTAGATGGATTTTATTTACTCATAAAAAAAGTTCCTTATGTCATAATTAATCATTTTGGGATCTTAATTTCCCATTTTACTTAAATTTAAAGGGACTTATATAAATCTCTTTTGAGTTGGCTCCATAATGTGTTTTTTCACAATGTATAAGTTACTTTGAATTAAGTTCAAATTTAATTTTCCCCAAGTTATAATTTTAGTTCCATAAAGATATTTTTACTCACACCACATTTCCTAGTTTTATGAAGAAGATTCATGAAAATAGTAACCAAATTCACTTAGAATTCATTTCACTCTCATAATTTCAAAACCAACTAAATTCTTCCACTCTAGAATTATATCCTTCCAAGGAAAGAAAAAATCCAGATTGAAATTTTCTATCTAAAGATACTATAAAAATTGAAAAACAAAATCATAGAGAAACTATTTATAGATTCCTAAAAATAGATTTTGAATACCTTTGATTTATTTTATTTTAAGTCAAAGACACCTGGAAATGCCCAATAAAAGTAAGAAAAATTATTTACATCCTAAGTTACTTTTCCTATTCCCACATACTATTTCAGACACAAATCTAGTTAAAACTAAAAAGTATATATTAAGGAAAATTAGTCTTAATTAGTGAGTATCCAGACTAATATAAGGGAAAGAGACAACTTGGATATCCTTTATTCAATGGAAGTCAGGATGAGTTTGGAATACTCCATTGGTTCTTTCTAAAATTATTTATATTCAGGCTTTACCTATTGGATATTAACCTTAAATAGATGATTTGAAACTTTTCATTTGATCTTAACTAAACAAAATGGGAAAGTATTAGTCATAATGTATAGCCCAATCGACTTGGAATGAAGCATTCTGGGAATGAGTTTCATTATTATGGAGAATAAAAACACTCTATCTCCAATTTGAAAGTCTACTCTCTATATGAGGCTGTCATGTAAAGATATAGAATTATCCTTATACAATAGGGTGTTCTCATTTTCATCCCATACCATATCGTCAAGTTACATAATCTAAAGCTTCATCATCTTAATGGCCTTTCCACAATCCAAGTTCAATCTCTTCATAGCCTAAAAGGATTTATGTTTTAGATCAACTGGTAAGTGAAATTTTTTTCCATGAAAAATTCTATAAGGGGAAATACCTAAATGGGTTATATATAAAGTTCAATATACCCATAATGCATCCTCTAGCTTATTACTCTAGTCCTTCTGGCTGGGTTTCCCTATCGTCTCTAGAATCCTATTAATAGCCCTATCAGACAACTATGAATTACCACTATTATTTGGATGATGTGTAGTTGAGGTTTTGTGGTTCACTACATACCTCTTCATAAGGGATTCTATGTTATTATTTTATATGTGTGTTCCATGGTCACTGGTTATAACCTAATGCATGCCAATCCTTCAAGTATTTGATTTTGGAAAATATACCACAACTTTAAAATCATCGGTTCTAGATGATTTTAATTAATACACTATTCTACCTCTAAGGTGGTGCATTTCAGGTGGTGTAGAAATGTTCTGATAAGGATCATCACCGATCCCTTTTTCTTGAGACAGTTTCTTGTCAAGTTCACCATTTATTTTGTTTCGACCCATCCAACATCATTATCCATTAAAGGAGGTTGGATTAAACCTACGGGAACTGTTCTTCCCAATGAGTGATTGCATGGGGTCAAGTACTTATGCAATCAGTCCTCCTCAGATATAACTTCCTTGGATTGTCTCTAACGGGTTTATTTGTGGAGACAAAAACACCCAATGACCCTAGTATCCATGATTTGTGGACTTTCTTTCCAAAGGAAGTCACTCATTAATTGATGATTCAACCAACGACACTTAAGGAATCCATTGGTCGAGAGGATGGGAATTCAGGCTCACCATACCCTTATGGGGGGGGGGACTATTAACTGTTTTATTGGACACCCTTTTAGATTTAACTTCTGTTCATATGTTTTTGAATCCTTGGTTCATTCTTGAAGAGTGTGTCCATGAGCTACCCTTGGTCTGCATGATCATCATAGGCATGCATATATTTGATGTTATAGAGGTAATGCTGACTTGAGACATACAATAAGGATCTTTGGAGTTTATCATCATCCAGGGGTTGGAAGGTGATTTGATGTTGGGATTGGTCCCACAATATGAGTTTCCTACATATCCTTGAGATAGGAATCAGAACCCACGTAGTTTGGATGGTGTGGGGCTTACCCATGGAAGCTTCCCATTTGATAGGCCATGATTGGGTGGACCCACTACCACAAAACTGGGCAAGGCCAGCGCCACCCCTTTATCAGCGCTAATGAAAAAGTGCTGATAAAGGGGGGGGGGGGGCTTTATCAGTGTTAAAAAAAGCGCCGATAAAAGTACCCCTTTATCAGTGCTTTTTTTAGCGCTGATAAAGGCCCCCCTTTATCAGCGCTTTTTTTAGCACTGATAAAGGGACCCCCTTTATCAGCGCTTGTTTAGTAGTGCTGATAAAGGGGGGGGGGGGCTTTATTAGCGCTTTTTTTAAAAGCACAGATAAAGGGTAGACTTCAAAAAAAAATTAAAAAAGTTTTAATATATAAATATAGTTATATAGTTATATTGATATAAATATAATATATAATTTTTAAATATATTTTAGATAAGTATAAATATACATTTACACTTATTATAGTTAATATATATGATATTTAGTGAAAATGGCTTCTTAAAAAAATTTAAATTTTTTTTAATTAATAATTTGCTAATTATTATGGATTAATAGTCATTTAATAACAATTTGAAGACTAAAAAAATTTTAAAAATTTAAAAAGATCAAAAATATGTTGACAACGTAACTCAAACTTCAAACAACCATAACTTTTTATCCGGGTGTTCGTTTGAGCCCTACCACATATCAAATCGAAGCCTGCGACGGGCTCTACGTCGCTGTGAACCAGGGTAACCTCGATCAAGCATTTTTTCGAGGCCAAAAGAGGCCCATAAGGCTTCCAAAACTGAGTTTTTAGTCGGGGTACCCAGATTTTTTAACATTTTGTGGATTTTCAGCCGCGTTTAAGGGGGGTATTATTGGCTTTTTCTGGTGGGGACTGAATTTATTCCAAGGTATTACATTCATATTGATATTATGTCTTTGAAATTTTATCCTTTTTTATAATGGACTGCTATTTATAATCAATTATATAACTATATGTACATATTTTTTATATATTCGCACATAAAAATTAAATTTTTTGAATAAATAATTAAACATATTTACATATAAAATATATTAGCATTATCTAAATAATAACTAATATCAATTTTATTTAAAATGCCAATATATGAATATTTATATAACTACTATATATTAATATAACTATACATATATTAAATATAACTACATAAATATATTAATATAACTATATGTATATATTAATATAACTATATATATATATTAATATAACTATATATATTAATATAAATATATATTACTATATGAATAAATATAACTATATATATATATAAATAAACAGATATATCATGAATAAGAGAACAAATCAATATAGGGTAGTGGCAAAGGCTTTAGGTGGGCAGGGGGGAGGTCTTGAGATCAAATCTGGGTGGAGGCACGGGTGCGCGCACAAGGTTGATTTAAAGGGCTAGCGCTGATAAAGGGTGTAGGTGGTGCCGACGGGTGCTGGAGGGGCGGGAAAGCGCTGATAAAGGGGGGCTCAAGCACTGTAAAAAGCCCCCCCGAGATTGGCAGTATTTTTTTAATTTTTTTAATTTTTTTTAATTTTTTTTAATTTTTTTATTTTTATCACCGCTAAAAAAAAGCGCTGATAATAGTGGTCTTTTATCAGCGTTAAAAATAAAGCACTGATAAAAGACCCTTTTATCAGCGCTTCGTTTTAGCGCTGATAAAAAACCCCTTTTATCATCGCTTTTTTTAGCACTGATAAAAGGGGTCTTTATCAGCGCTTTTTGGAGCGCTGATAAAGGGGACCCCCACTTTATCTTCGCCGGCATTAATAGCACTTTTTCTAGCGCTGTTAATGGCCATTTTTAGCGCTGATAAAAGCCATATTTGTATTACTGACCCTTTATGGGAGGGAACCCTTTAAGCTTGGTCCTTCTAGAAGTTGTCATACATATCCTGATTTGACCAGGAATCAAAGTTATCTTAGTTTAGGTGGGTGTGGATGTTGAAATCATCACGAAACTCTAGGCTCATGTGAGTCATAATTAGTGTGAGAAACAAGAGGATGTGTGATATTCAAAAAAGCACATTCCTTCTCTCCTATGGGTAGGAGAGGGAGAGCCCACATCAGAAGAGTCCGGGGCGATCGTGGGTGAGGGCATGGAGCAATAATCCTTTCAATGTGAAAAGACATTAAAAGTCATGTGTCCCGGACTTGGAAAATTAGTGACTTACCTCATTGGGAGGGCACCAAAATACATTTTGGGATGGTGAGGAGTGGCGTCCTTGTCAAAGGGGGGAGCGAACATAACCCATTTGACAGATCACTATTCCTTAGTGAAAGGAAAAGAAAGTGATCTCCCCCAATCCCTAGAATTGGGAGGTTCATGTCAGCATCCCAAGGTTGGACTCTGAGTTAACATGGGAATGTAGACCCATAGACATTCCTGAATCCCCAACCATTTTAGGGAGAGCCTTCGTGACTTCGCTTACCATGGGTATGTAGACTCAATGGGGTGTGTTGATGCACTCGATAATATGATCATACAGGTTTGGTGGATTTGGAGGAGGCTTAGGCCTGATGCTGGAGGACTGGTTAACAGAGAGATTATGGAGGACTGGATGGTAATAAAAGGGTGAGGTTGGGACCGGAGGAAATAATACCCGAAAACACCCCATTCCGCATACTGGTTTCTTATGAGGGATGGGGAGGACTTGCATACCATAGTGGTATGTGAGAAAAGGGGTCATCTGCATACCGATGCAGTACAAAAAAATGGGTATAAACCACCATGTACCATAGTGATACGTAGCCCATCACACTTCTTTACATTCCATCCATGTACTGATATAGTATGTGGCGTCAGGTTCAGTCTGTATAGCGGTACACTACGTGGAGAACCATATTAAAGGATGGTCTTTGGGATTATTGTTTGCGGGGAGTTCATCCACGAGAAGTTTGTGGTTTGATATTCACCAATTATGTTTAGGATTCTTTTTTTATTATTAAATTCCCCCATTTTATGGTTCGCAACCGGCTGTATATATGGAGAGAGTGGCTCCCAATTTGGGCTTCATCGATGAATCGAGAGTGAAGCCGGAGTCTTCTCGGAACTCTTTCTTCTAACATATGGGTTCCCTTCAGGATTTCATCATTCGTACTTCATCCTTCTACTATTATCCTTTCATAAAGAATTGGGGAAATTGTATCTATTGGGAACCTGACACCATTTGTGAAGGTCCATGAAGAGATATCCTGACCCAAAGAGGACTTGGTCAATTTGAGGTTTTAAGAGGCTTCAATTAGTGATAACGGTTTGCGGAACCCTTCCCATTGCTTCGTCCACGAACAAATTAGTTCCCAACATGGTACGCGGATGGACTTCAGACGTATTAGTCCTTCAATGATGAGGTTTGCGGTACACCTTGTTCATTATCCATCAGTCTATAGGACCATGTCTCACAGATCATCCCACGTACCTGTTGGCTCGTGATCCACGCGGTCCGCGAACCTTTCCCGATGATGGTATGCGAGTCACTTGAAAATCATTGAAAACAAGAATTTCTTCATGTTTCATCTAAAATTTTCAACTTGATTTGAGTCCATTCACCTTGATAAACTTGTACGAATACTTTATTCCTTCTGAAAATTGATTGTGGAGGTATTTTCTTCCCGTGTTGGAATTTTTAGGACTATACAAATGCCACCATCGGAATGGGGTCCATTCAGAATGAAAATGGGACTATTCTGATGTAAAAGTAATCCTAAAATGAAATGGTTTGTGGAAGAACAGATGGACCTGGTAGGAGGGTACCACAGGTATATATAGGGGTCCATGTCATTTTTCTTTTACCATTTTTCATATCTAAAAGCTCACTCAACTTCCCCAACTTCTTCTTCTCTTGTATATCATGCTCCTTGCGAAAAACCCATTCGTGAACCACTTCGTACGTACCGAGAACCGATATTCTAGACATTTGTCTGTTCGCATACCATATTTTGGTTTCATAAACAATGTTTCATAATTTTAAGACTAAAATCTGGATCCTATGAAGGAGGATTCTATGAAGTTGGCATGTCCACATACCAAACTTGGATCGGTGAACGAAACTTTAAGAATTAATAATCCAAACTTAAAATTTAATCCACAATTTCTGAATATGAACTTAATAAAGGCCTAGGATCACGACATCCACCATTAAAAAATATTTCTATTAATTTTCCAATGATCTATGACCCAACACCTCACATATGGTTCACGTACCATGGCTGTATGCGGTGAAATGCATACGCGTACCATAGTGGTAGGAGGGGTTACTTCCTCGTATCATGCAGTACGCGGATTGTGCCTTCCACACACTATGTAGTATGTAGGATGTAGCTACTAAATAATATTTCAAGAAATAGTACACAGAGCCTTATGTGGACATATTTTGAGTCCTTTATGCATTATTCCATAGACTTTATCCATCAATTTTTATTGTACTAACGTTTTTTGGATTATGGATCTTCCTGGGAAAGTTACAATGGCTGCTTCACACGCTGTGATAAAATCGACAAAAACAAGGGTGACCATGGTGGGAAATAATGAGGATCATCTTCATGCCCAAATCATTCATTGTGAAAACTTCTTAAGGGATTTCTTGACACTATAGCTTCTAGCCTGTCCACTATCTATAAAGTTTCCACTTTACGACGTTGGTCTCCCTAACAACGTTTCTTTGCTGTTGGATGACCCAGATACCCCATTCATCCTCTTAGAGGCACCACAAGGTCATGACCAGGCCAACATTTTCCTAAAAGGAGAAGTCATTGATGCTCCAATTCAGGAGAACATATTTATACTAAGAGGCTCAGTATGGACTCAGGGAAACCACGGGTGTCACGATGGTGTCCCAAGACTAGACACCCGAGAGTACCCATCCATTATCAACATCTCCCAAGATAATCCTAACGACGGGTAGAACATCAAGTGGGATATACAGGACCGAAGACTTTTCTCCGATGAATGTTCCTAGGAATTCTGGGTACATCAGACATATTTGGATTCCCCCGACCAATTGGAGGTGGTGGGCTTATATCAGGAAGCCAAAGATTCTCATTTTTCAGTATTCTCCCCAGGAGAAATCCTTCCTGAGATACTGAACCATGGGTGTTAAATCACCAAAAACTTCCACTTATTTTATGGAGTGGTGGGGATTAACCTTTGGGATATCCACCACATTGGAGGACTCCCTATCCTTGGAGAGATGTACCACAAGTTTCTCTCGACATTCGCTACTTGAAATGACACTGACCATGTGTCCCCTTTGTCAAAGAGTTTATTAGTCATAGTAGAGGGATTACTTGATCACCCCCTCTAGGCTCACTCGATTATCCTATTAGATTCATGGATAGGGTTAGTCTTGCAGAAGAACATAACTAAGCTAAGGGATCTTCGCATCTAAAATCTTCCATCCTTCTAGTCCCACCAGACTCTAGGGTCATATTGTGCTACCCTTGAAGCGGGACATTATACCACATGGGGATATGAGCTTCTACCAGACGTATCTCCTTCACTTAGACTAACAGGTTTCTTTGCCATGTTTTTGAGCAGATGGATTTTCCCATACCGTGATATATATAATGGGGTTCAACCCTATACTTTGATGATGACTGCCATACTAGAAGAGGGTCGAACCATTAATATGGACCTTCACACTCTCGCCCATCATTATGAATTGTTGGAAAAAATATAGGAAGGTTGGCCCCCACACCATCTCAGTGGACTATTTCAATTTCTATACGGGTTGATGGAAGAACACTTCTTCTTTTAAGAATACCAGCATACTGCAGAGGTTACTAATTCTGACTTTCAACCCAACCTTCTCAACATTTTCACTGTTCATCCTAAAACTATTAGGGTTACTGATGCAGTTGGGACATTGAACGATGCTTCTCATTTCTCATTTACACCCCATTCTACCCCTCATGGATCATTAAGAGGTGATAGGGACAGTTCTTTGGAGGAATGCTCATTCCTTATCACACTTCGGGACGAGATGCTCACTGCTCTTATAGATCGAGTTGTCATTTGTGAGGCATACCTCCCCTACCTGTGTTCCAGGAAATTCTTATGCCTTCAATAGACTGCACTTCTTATGGCTGTTCAATTGAGGGGAGAGTCTCACCCCAGAGTTCTTCACTAATTATGTCCTCTGATGATGCATGAAGGTTCTTCTATAGAATTTATCATCCAAAATATGATATAATCCACTTTTCAGTCATTAAAATATTCCAAAATGTGGGTGGATTGTTACCCCAATAGGATCCTGAATGAACTAGTTTAGTGGGTGCCGAAATCTTTAACCATTTACCGCCCCGTCCTTGCCCCAATGTAAATTCTACACATTCCTTCTACTGTGAATAACCCTACAACATCCATGACAGATACACCACATGTTCATTCCCTTGTGGTAAGAAGATGCTGAGTTCTCCATCAGAAGCATCTAGAAGGGGTTCATCAGTACAACCTATTTCAGTGGGGAGTGATTCAAACTGCTATCCTCTTACGGATACTGGCCAAGACCTTAATGAGGAAGGAACTAGTCGAGTATCACCAATCACCTCAGAAGTTACGGCTAGACCTCTTCATCGAGCTCTAGTAGTTGGGCCATCTAAGGGAAAAAGAGTCCCCCATCTTGTGAGACATGTCTTAGGTCCCTCCCCACTCATGTGAAGACGCCTCATGCTTACATACACATTGTGGAGGGGGAGGATCAAGGTACTGGTGCTGCGGTGAGGCACCCGGAAGTGTGAAAAGAGACATGGTTCTAGTTATATTCTCTTTTCATGAAGACACCCATGGCCAATTTTGATGATGAGGGTAAACTTGTTTAGTGATTATTCACCGAGCTAGGTTCTAGTGGATTTTATTATTGACACTTACACCTTCTCATTTACCAAATCATCATTTTCAGAAAAGACCTTTCCTCCTGTGAGGATAAGATGGTCAAGTTAAATTCTTCCCATCACTAGGTGGAAATCTTTTGAGATGTTTCATAAGAATTTGATCATCTAAAGGATGAGGAAGTGAAGGATTGTGATTTGGTGGACACTCAAGAGGAAGAGTTTTAGGAGTGCGAAGCCCGGACAATAAGGTTGAGGGGTTAACTGGTCTCTTCATGTTCCATTTATGAAGTCTTCCATAAGAAAGGGTGGGACCTCAACGTTGTTCTAGAGAGGGTGAGTCTGACAGTCAAGGCCAAAAATGAAGGAGAGAGATTCTTTAGAGCAAACTATTGATAGCCCGTGGAAATAACTTTCCATCTTTTTGGAAAGGGTGAACCGATACATGTTGTAGTTCTGTCCCAAATTATAATATGTACTCTTCCCCCTTTTTTTGATATTTTTGAGAGACTCTAAACTAGGGATGCTCCTCCATTTTTTTGAAATCAATGAAACTAATTTTTCTTTAAATCCCATTTCTGTGACTTTTCCTGTAATGTAAACTAAACATAATCAATCATACAATCATCATTTCACCAGGAATTAATTTTAAACCATGAAATCAGTAAACTAAAATAATTGAATCGGGTTCTAATTTTTTCCTGAGCTGCGGGAATCACCGACTGTAGTTCAACTATTGGTGGAGTTTTATGGAAAACCTCATAAACATTTATGTCTTTTTCATTGTAACCCTAATTTTTGCCTAAGCCTGCTTAAAATAATATTAGAGGGTATAACATGACTTTTTCTTAGGCCCCCCTTTACGTGTTTTCGACCTAATAAGATTCACTCCTTTTTTGATGGATCAATGTTTTTTTAATGAACTGATACTCGACTTTAACCTATAAGTTCCTTCTGTGGATTTTACCTTTGGTAAGTATGGTGTCTTTTTCCCTGGAAGTTCACAATCCTACCAATAAAACTTATTACTGATGTTTTAGGCTGAACAACTTTGACCAAACTTAATAGGGAAAGGGCTCCAATTCAAGACCATCAGCCATGAATTTTATAATATCCTTCAGACATATATTATGGATTTTTCTTGACTCTAGATTTGTGATTTTGGACAGGAATAAGGATCGATATCCATTTTAGGCATAAGGAGGTAGGAAAGGACTCTCCTGGGATGAAATTGATATTGATTGATGACTATTTTTGTGGGAAACATATGTAGATCTGCTGGGGCATGATGTGCATAGTCAAACAAAAGTTTCCACATGACACTGGTCTTCTATTTCTAATGGCCTAGTGGGATTTGAAACATTTTGATGGTGGATGGCGTGAGTAGTGTTGTCTGAAAACATTAGGGACATTCATATCAGATTTTAGGGAGAAACTATCCCCACATGGTTATTACTTGCATGGGGGAGAGTTGGTGAATGGTTAGTTTAGTTAGAAATCCTTTTTTTATAACAGGGGAATTTTGAAAAAAGAAGTTATGTAAGTCGTTATCCAGGAGTTTTCCAAATCCTGGGGTGTGAATGAACATGATTGTCATTTAAGCATATAGAGACTATGAAGGAATCTCTAGGGAATGAATTTTCTTTTGATTGATAGCCATTTTTGTTGGAAATATATACAGAGCCTCTAGGGAATGATGTGAATATTCAAACAAAGGTGTCCACATGACAATGGCCTTCCATAACTAATGGATATGGTAGATTATAGAGATTGTGAACTTTTTGAATATGGTATATGACCTTTGACAAGGGGTGAAACTGAACACAAAAAGGGGAATTTTAACTTATCTTATACTAGAATTGAGTGGAGGTACACCACTTTTTTATGCCTATCAACTTCACGCATATGGATGGGGTGCCTTTAGAAACCTCAAAAAGGGGACATAGATGAATTGGGCCTGTATGTTTTGATATATCTAGAGTGTGTGTAGGGAGGAAAATTTAAACCATGACTTTTAGGGCCCTTGAATCAAGAGGGATGGAATGAGTCTTAGAAGCCATTGAGTGTACTGATATAGGAGAGGACTTTCATGGGGATGAATTGTCCTTTGATTGATGGCCATTTTCATGTGAAACATATGTAGAGACATCGAGGCATGATGTGAATAGTCAGTTAAAGGTTTCCAAAGGATAGTGGAATTACATCTCAGATGGACTTGGAGGGTTATGTAGATTCAACATTACTCAGAGCATGGAGTTTTTGGTATGGCATGAGTGTATCCAGAAATATTTGGGTCATTGGGCTGAAATTTACTCATGGAATCAAGTGTCCCTTACGTTGATCTGACTCATACGTAGGGTGAAGCATTCATTCCATCTTTATATACATGGTTATTTAACATCTTATTGTTAGGATGTGGGGTTCCTCTTGGATAAAGGAACCATGACATGCCTTTTACGGTCGGAATGCTATGACCCAATTTCTGGACTCTTTTTCCATAATGTCATGGCAGATCTCTTACTATGATCCCTAAGCTCACATGAGCTATGATCGGTGTGAGAAACAAGGGATTATAAGGATTCTGATTCATTTCCTAAGAATAGAAAAATCAACATCAGAGGGAACTTTGGGCTTATACCATTACTATATAGTTCAACGTCGTACAACAAGGAAAATTTTGGACATGGAATTTAATGTTGTGTGGTGAGGACATGATTCTGTGTAGTTTAGAGTTATGTAGTGAGGACGATTATACTATCATAAAGATCTTTAATAGTTTTGAGTTAATCACAATCAGAATTCTCTTGCGTTCCCCAGATGTGAATAGCGAAAGAAGGTGTAAACTATAGTCTGGGGGGAAACTTGAATCATGGGGGATGACATGGGTCTTGGAAGCCATTGGGAATAATATGATAAGAGAAGAATCTCATGGGGAAAAATTTTCATTTGGTTGATAACCATTTTTGTGGGAAACATATGCAGAGTCGCTGAGGCATGGTTTTCACAGTCAAATAAATGTGTACACAGGACCTTGGCCTTCCATTTCTGATTGCCTTGAAGGGTTATGGGGATCCAAGTTTTCTTGGGATATGGATTTTGAAAAACGGGAAAGATGTTCCTGGGAACATAAAGAATACCCAGAACATGATTAATTGTAAACCACTTGGATCTTCCACATATATTAGACTCATATATAGAGGAGGAAGCATGATATTTTGACTTCTTATGAATGGGGGGGGGGTATGTGCGGGATATTGTAACAAAGAGGACTAGGCCACACATAACTCTTGAAGAATTTCACAGTTTATTGTTTTTCGATTAGGACCATTCATGGACTCCTCATACAAGTATGACCTATGTATGGGGAAAGGGGGGAATAGTTTTTTTGTGGCTGGGCCAGGATGTCAATCCAGGCGTCACTACTTATCTTGTGAGGGCAATAATCAAGACACACATAGTTATGAACGTTTTCTACAAATGTTTTTTTCAATGTGTATGAAACTATGAGGGATTGTTTTAGGATGGTTGGGCCAGGATACCAAATCTGGGCATCAATACGTACCTGTGAGGGTAGGAACCATGTCATACATAGTTTTAAACGTTCCCTAAACCGATCTAGGTCATTCCATGTGTAAGAACATGTGAGGGAATGTTTTTCATATATATGTGTGGTTGGGATGGGATTCCAAATCTAGGTGTCACTACATATCTTTAGAGGGAAGGAATCAAGACGTACGTAGTTCAGAACGCTCCCTATATTGATCTGGCTTGGTCCATATGTAAGAATATGTGATGGAATTTTCATTCTATCTTTCATAGTTTCTAGGTCTACCATGTTACTCTATAGTTTTATTTCACAAGGGAATACCAACCACTGATCCTAAGCTCACATTATTTTCACTCGATGTGAGAAAAAATGAGTGATAGGGGTTTCCCTTAAAAATGTGGGGAGATAGGGGGCATGATGGAGGTAGTTTTTAATGGTGGGGGTTGGGCCATGATCAAGGATCGAGGCGTCTCTATGTATCCGACAAGGGTAGGAATCATGACATACATAGTTCTGTGAGAGATCATGTATTTTATTTTCATGAAATTAGGATGCTTAGTTCCATATAGTTTAATGTCTTACAACGAGGACATAGATCCCAGTTTAATGTCATGTTTTAGGGAAGACTTCCTTACAGTTAAATGTCATATTGAAAGGACAATGAATCATAGTTCAAGGTCATAGAGTTTGGACCATGAAATGACATATTATAACTCATAGTTTAGGTTCATACAGTTTGGACCTTATAATCTGGGTATTATAACTCATAGTTTAGGGTCATAGAGATTGGACCATGGATTCATGGTTCAATTTCATGTTACATTGACTAATACCATACAGTTTAACGTCATGTGGTCAGGACAACAACTCATAGTTTAGGGTCAAAGATTTTGGACCATGGCTTGTGGGTATTATAGCATCCCATCTTTTTATAACATAAACTTTCATTTCATTACACGGAACTGAGGATATTTAAGGTTTAGTGTCTTGGAAACTAGGAACATAATACATGAAAGGAACATAAAACATTCTTCTTAAACACTTGAAAGGCTTCTCCTTAAGTTCATCCTAGGTTCATTACTGCATCTCATAACCTGGGGACATACATCAAAAGAAAGGGTGAGAAGAAGGCCCAGTAAGGGAAATAAGAGAAACATTTTACATGTGAACTTGAGATACTTCAATAAGGACATGAAAAGAACTTTAAGGAATGAGAAAGAAATCATGAGATACATCATAATAAAAATAACATTTTTCATAACTTGAACATGTGGCTGCAATATTCAGTATTGACAATCATTTCGTTTCACCAAGGTCCATCCCCAAGGTGTCGTTAAAATTACCAAGGTTATTCACCAAGGTATCAGTCTAAAAAGTCATCCCTTGAGATTAAGTCTTTACCCAATGCATTAGAGCGCTATCTGGGCGCACCCTTAAACTGGAATCTCTTGTGGTTACATCATTATCCAATGCAATGGGGCGCTATCAGGGCGAACCCTTAAATTTGCCTTTATTATCATGTGATCCACATATATCATCATCAAAAATTTCCTAAATAAACCATATAGCATAAAATAAATGGGTTTCATTTCATAATCATAATGTTTTAAAAACTGCTTTAAAGACATGATCTTTACGTCACTTTAAACCCACGGAAAGGGAAAGCGGGTCTCATGTATGTAAATCCCAGATTTTAAAATAGAACACTTTGATATATGTGTGAATACCCTTGTAGAAATAAGAGCTTTGAGTGTTCACTTTATAACATAAAATAATTTTTAGAAAAGAGAGAGGCATTTTGAGACGAAAATTCTGTAGCATAACGGCTATGTTACAAGGTTTTAGAAAACATTGAAAAGAGAGGGGACATGGGTCACCCACTCATAAATGATCCATAAAACAGTAGGGGGACAGAATATAAGGGATTTAAGAACATGGTAATGAAGTTTGAAAGATATACCATAAGAAATGAAAAACATGGAAGTGAGACAAAAATAAGATTTCTTTTATGAAAATTCGGCAGCCTAACGACGTCACTTAAACTTTAATAAAAAAAGATTAGACAAGATCAAATAGGGTATCTCATCATATGATCATAAGAGATCAGTATGATAGATATAGAGATCATACCCAAACATAATAAAAAGTAACTGGAAAGACTTGACATGAAAATAGAACTTAAAAAAAGAGAAGGGTGAAAGAATCCCTTAAAAATTCGGCAGCCTAACGGCGTCACTTAAACCTTCATAAAACGAAATGATGAGAGTTAGAGGGGATCTCTCATCATAAAAACATGAAAAGGGAATTAAGAGGAATATAAAAGAACATCCTCTCACATAAGAACATGGAGCATAAAAGGAATGACATAAAAGAGATTACATGAAGGAAAGAGAGAGGTCAGATCCCTTACCTTAAAACGTGACTCTTGAAACTCAATGGTTTGGACCTTGAGGGCTTGGGGGCACCTTGGGAGGACTCCTTGGGAGGTAAGGAGACCAGAACTTCGTTGGGGGAGAGTTGGGAGTGAAAACTAAAGGAGGAAAGGGTGGGTATTTATAGGGAAAGTGAGGGGACAAGGCATTAATGGCCAAGGGACACCTCACAAGTGCTTTTCTCAAACTCATGTGCTCTCTCATGATATTTTCCATAAAGTTAGGCCACATGGGGCCCCCAAAACAATAGTTCATCACCCTTGGCCGCCCAACCCTTAAAATATCTCATGAAATCATCATGACACAGCTATGATGTCATTAAACACACCGAAACCCTAAAACTGCATTTTTACTATTCACTGAAAAATTCAACTTTCTCAGAAAAATACCAAAATTTCACCTTAACCAATTATAGATGCTCTAAGTACATTTATGAACTCCATTTTATAAAAATATTTTTCTAAATATTTTTAAATTAATTTTTAAATAAAAGCACTATTCATCGAAAATTCATTTTTTTCCAGAAAAATCCCCAAAAATTACCATACCACGATATCGATGCGCTGAGTTCAAAAATAAAGTCCTTTTTATAAAAGTAATTATCTAAATATTTTTAATTAAATTTTTAATTAAAAAACACTATTCACCCAAAAAAACTAATACTTGATTAATCATTTATGAAACCGTTATTTACCCATTTTATTGAATAACATTACTTAATCTAGGTGTCTAAATTATATTAAAACTTTCTTAGAGTGAAATTACTAATTCATTTGGTCACATTACTAATCCTAAGCGTAAAATCACTATTCATAACTTAATATTCATCAAAAATTAAGTTGATCTTATTAGACTCCAAATTCCATACGAAACAGTTTTGTAGAAGACCATTTTTTGAAAATCATTACACATTATTAGTTATTTAGGGTTTTCTAAAATATTTTAAAATATCCTTTTTTCCAAAATTCATCAATAAAATACATTCTAAAATTATCTAGACATTTGAAATTTCACAAACATCACTAAAGGAAGAAATCTCAATCCATTCATCCCAAAGGATTACACAAAGAAGCTAGGGTCTCATCACATAGCCCCTTATAACACCGGCATATGACCTAAGTGTAAGGTGTGCTATGGTGAGAGAATCTGAGGGAGGCTCAGATAAAATTGCCCTAGTTGTAATCTCTACTAACTTGAACTTCTCCCGTAGGCGTTTCCGTTCAAGCTTGACACGTTGGAGTTCAGCTTGGGCTTGGTCCAAAGCGAAGCCCACAGATTCTACCTCCTTCCCAAGCTCTGATAAGTGGGCTTCATAAGGTTCGAGTCTACTGGATGAAGCCATCGACTCCTCTTTCTGCATTAACCATTAACATCTTATTAAATCATTAAGAGTAAGTTAATATACTATTTAAAAAGTTTGGGTCATTACATTCTTCCCCCTTTAAGAAATTTCATCCCCGAAATTTATACTTGAGGCCTAGTCGAAAAGGTGAGGGTACTTTTGCTTCATCGTTTCCTCAGGCTCCCAAGTCGCTTCCTCATACTTATGATTCCTCCACAACACTTTCACAAGGTGGGTAGTCTTGTTTCGTAGAACCTTGTCTCTACGGTCCAAGATCTCCACTGGCTGCTCCTCATAAGAGAGGTCATGTTCCAGTTGTACCACCTCTGGGTTCAGTACATGCGAAGGGTCGGGTATGTACTTCCTCAAGAGAGATACATGGAAGACATTATGAACTTGAGCTAGGTTCGGTGGAAGTGCTAGATGATAGGCCACTGCTTTGATGCGATCAAGGATTTCATAGGGGCCAATGTACCTAGGGATGAGCTTCCCTTTCTTCCCAAACCGCATGCCTCTCTTCCATGGAGAGATTCGAAGGAAGACTTTGTCACCAACACCAAACTCCAAGTCCCTTCAACGATTGTCAGGATAGCTCTTCTGCCGACTCTGAGCTGCCTTTATGTGTTGTTGGATGGCATGAACCTGTTCCGTCATCTCTTGCACGAGATCAGGCCCAAGAAGCTTCCTCTCACCAGTTTCATCCCAATAAGTAGGAGTTCTACACCGCTTTCCATACAGAGCTTCATAGGGTGACATCTGAATACTCGCATGGAAGCTGTTGTTATAGGAGAACTCCACTAATGGGAGGTGTTGATCCCATCCACCTTTAAATTCCATTGAGCATAATCTCAACATGTCTTCGAGTGTCTAAATAGTCCTTTTAGATTGGCCATTAGTTTGAGGATGATAGGCCGTACTAAAATTCAATTCAGTATTCAAAGCATGTTGAAGACTTCTCCAGAATTTTGATGTGAATCTTGGGTCACGATCAGATACGATGTATAGTGGTACCCCATGTAGCCTTACCACTTCCTTCACGTATATCTTGGAAAGCTGATCCAGAGATAAATCTTCCCGAATATAGATAAAATGGGCTGTCTTGGTGAGACGGTCCACAATAACCCATATCGCATTGTTTCATTTGGATGTTTTTGGGAGACCAGTTACAAAGTCCATAGTGATATTATCCCACTTCCATTCTGGTATGGGTAGCGGTTGTAATACCCCCTTAGGAAGTTGTCGTTTTGCCTTTACTTGCTGACACACCAGGCACCTTGTAGTGAAATCAGCAATCTCCCTCTTCATGTTATCCCACCAATAATGATCACGAAGGTCTCTATAAATCTTAGTGCTTCCCGGATGTATAGAGAAAGTAGAGCTATGCACTTCATCCATCAGTTCTTTATTTATCTCCGGAATAGATGGAACACATAGTCTTGTACGAAATTTCAATACACCTTCTTGATCAATATTGAAATCAGGGAACCTACCATCCTTTACATCCTCAAACTTCTCCTGCAGCAAAGGATCTTCTTTTTGAGCCTTCTTGATCTTCTCTAGTAATGAAGGTTGAAAAATCATTTGGGATAGGGTTGATGATGTCCCTTTCCGTATAATTCCCATGTCCAGTTTTACTAGATCTTTAATCAAGGGATATCTTAAGATCCTCATTGTTTCCAGAACAACAGGATATTTCCTGCTTAACGCATCCGCAACTTTGTTTCCTCTTCCAGGGTGATAATGTATTAAAAAATCATAGTCTTTAATAAGCTCCAACCATCTCATTTGTCTCATGTTCAATTCTTTCTGTGTGAAAATATACTTTAGACTTTGGTGGTCAGTGTATATATCACATTTCTCCCCATAAAGATAGTGCCTCCATATCTTTAGAGCAAAAATAATTGCTGCCAGCTCTAGATCATGCGTAGGATAATTCTGCTCATGAATCTTCAACTGTCGAGATGCATAAGCAATTACCTTGTCATTTTGCATGAGGACGCACCCGAGCCCTTTCAGAGATGCATCGCTAAAAATAACGAATCCTTCTCCGATAGAGGGTAGTGTTAACACCGGTGCAGTAACCAATCTCTTATTCAGCTCTTGGAAACTTTCCTCGCATTCCTTTGTCCAGATGAACTTAACCCCTTTTCGAGTCAACTTGGTTAGTGGATTAGAAAGTCGTGAAAAGTTTTTCACAAACCTCCTATAATATCCCGCTAAACCAATGAAACTATGAATCTCAGTTACTGTTGTGGGTTGAGGCCACTCCTCCACAACCATTGTCTTTGCAGGGTCAACTGAGATTCCTTCATTGGTTACGATGTGCCCCAAGAAAGCCACTTTTTGTAACCAAAACTCACACTTTCTGAACTTCCCAAAGAGCCTCTCCTTCCGTAGAGTTTTCAAAATAACCCTCAGATGATCTTCATGCTCCTCCCGAATTTTTGAATATATCAAAATATCATCAATAAAAACTACCACAAAGTTATCAAGGTAGTCCTTAAAGACTCTATTCATCAAATCCATGAAAATAGCAGGAGAATTAGTCAAGCCGAAAGGAATAACAGTAAACTCATAATGCCCATATCTTGATCGGAAGTCAGTCTTTGGAATATCTTCTTTCTTCACCCTCAGTTAATGATAACCCGATCGAAGGTCAATCTTAGAGAAGAATTGAGCCCCACGAAGTTGGTCAAATAAATCATCAATTCTTGGAAGAGGGTATCTGTTCTTCACTGTGATCCCATTCAGTTCTCTATAATCAATGCATAGCCGCATTGATA
This sequence comes from Viscum album, assembly GCA_963277665.1. NCBI lineage: Eukaryota > Viridiplantae > Streptophyta > Magnoliopsida > Santalales > Viscaceae > Viscum > Viscum album. The sequence goes on along the minus strand of OY728130.1, from coordinate 1,190,886,279 downwards.
CATCCTTCTTCTTCACAAAGAGAATTGGTGCCCCCCAAGGGGACACACTCGGTCGGATAAACCTCTTCTCTAATAAGTCTTAGAGTTGTTTCTTTAACTCTTCTAGCTCCACATTTTCTATTCTATACGGAGTCTTTGATATCGGTTGAGACCCAGGTACGAGTTCAATGGAGAAATCTACCTCTCTTTCTGGGGGAGGTCCATGTAACTCCTCAGGAAATACATCCATGTATTCCTGAACAATCGGAACATCTTCAATTTGTATGCTCCCTTTCCCTTCTTCATCATCACCGATTAACTCCATAAAGAAAGCTATGGGAGGTGCTTCTAGATAGGGATCAGTTCGAGATATCTCTCCCTGGAAGATAACTGTAGGTCGTTTATTCAAGACTACTGAGATTTCCTTACTTCTGCATTTGATCTTAGCATTATACTTTGAGAGCCAGTCCATCCCTAGTATAACGTTGAATTCCAACATGGGAATGACTACTAGATTTGCGATAAGATTGTGCTTACTAAAGTAAACACTAGAGTCTCTAAACACTATTGATGCAAGGATAATCCCACTTGGAGTCTTGACTGACAACTCTACCTCAAGAAATTCAGGGATTGATTCTATATTCTTTGCAAACTTGGAAGAAATAAAGGAATGCGTAGAACGAGAATCAAATAAAGTACTTGCTAGTTTTTAGAGGACAACAAGAGTACCTTCTACCACATCATTTGGAACTTCAACTTCAGTTGTTGTGATAGCGAAAGCACGACCTTGCTCCCTTGGCCTCTGCTGAGGTTGATGGTGATTCCCCTCCACCGCCCTCAGAATTGGAAATTGATTAGAAAAGTGCCCAAGCAGTCCACACTTGAAGCATGTGACTTCGGGTAGGGCCAAAACCATCTTTCCTCTGTCGTTAGTGTTGGGAAGCTGAGGCTTCACTTCACTATGACAATTCTGAGCAATATGGCCTCCTCTTCCACACTTTTAGCACTTTCCACTTTCATTCAAGCAGTTCCTCGGATGCTTCTTCCCACATTTATTGCATGTGGTAAGTTGCATTTTCTTTCCACCTCTTCCCTGATCAAAAGTATTCCCTAAATTGGGCTCCAATGATCTCTTCTTTTCATTGGATTTATGAGACCACTGTGTCTCACCAAACTCTATCTCGACTTTCATAGCACTTCGAACTATTTCTTCATAGCTATCATAGTCCCTGTTTGCTAGATTCTTCCGTAGATGAGGTTGTAGTCCACCAAAGAATCTATCAACCTTCTCATTAGGGTCCATGACAAAGCTTGAGGTATAACGGGAAAGCCTTGTGAATTTCATCTCATAGCTTCCGACAGATTCATTCTCCTTCTACTTCAGCTCGAGAAACTATTTCTCCATTCTCGTTCTCATGGAACGAGGGAAATACTTGTTAAAGAATATTCCCTGGAATTCTTCCCACTCCATATCTTCCATCTCTCCTCGTGGCTTCGTGTTTGTGATCAGTGACCACCACTGATCACCTTCTCCCTCTAGGCGGTAAACAGCAAGGGTGACTTTTTCTTGTTCCGAGCAATGAAGTACAGAAAAGATCTTTTCAATGGAGCTTATCCATTGTTCCGCAACCAATGGGTCAGTAGATCCACTGAATGTTGGCGGTCGTTGACGCATAAAGGACTCAACCGAAAGTTTCTCCCTTCGTGGTGAGATTGGCCTCTCAGCTTGATTCAAGTTATTACTCATAACTTGAGTCAGTTGGTTCATCATTCGCATGAATGTTTCCATTCCAGATTCCATCGGAGGGCCGTCAGCACATGGTGCATTGCGGTCACCATCGGCATGGTTTCTCCTCTTGCCCACCATTTTCTAAAAGAATAAAACCTTAGTGAGAAACTTGTTTCATTTATGAATATTTTAACTAAGACTTCATGCTTAGACAATTACAATTCTCTATAATTCCTTTATAATGATTCATAAAAAGCTTGTGATTAACCAAACATATCCCCCAGGAGTGTCGTAACCAAGAGTGCAGTAAGGCCCGTTATCGTGCACCAGTTCCCATTCAAGTCTATCTCAATGCGGTGTTTTCGGGTTTTACCCCTATGTAAATCTGTGCCAGAGCCGCCTCTACCTGCTCGTATCCAGACAGGGATGTATCTGTTTGATAAACCACTTACTCAATACTTACCAAAATACCAGGAAGTTTTCCTATATTAAAACTTTTCTATAGGGATCTTCCTAAAGTTTTTAAATCCTAATTTCCACAAATAACTAAACCATCCTTTGATACCAACTATATCATCCCGTCTTTTTATAACATAAACTTTCATTTCATTACACGGAACTGAGGATCTTTAAGGTTTAGTGTCTTGGAAACAAGGAACATAATACATGAAAAGAACATAAAACATTCTTCTTAAACACTTGAAAGGCTTCTCCTTAAGTTCATCCTAGGTTCATTACTGCATCTCATAACCTGGGGACATACATCAAAAGAAAGGGTGAGCAGAAGGCCCAGTAAGGGAAACAAGAGAAACATTTTACATGTGAACTTGAGATACTTCAATAAGGACATGAAAAGAACTTTAAGGCATGAGAAAGAAATCATGAGATACATCATTATAAAAATAACATTTTTCATAACTTGAAGATGTGGCTGCAACATTCAATATTGACAATCATTTCATTTCACCAAGGTCCATCTCCAAGGTGTCGTTAAAATTACCAAGGTCATTCACCAAGGAATCAGTCTAAAAAGTCATCTCTTGAGATTAAGTCTTTACCCAATGCATTAGAGCGCTATCTGGGCGCACCCTTAAACTGTAATCTCTTGTGGTTACATCATTATCCAATGCAATGGGGAGATATCAGGGAGCACCCTTAAATTTTCCTTTATTATCATGTGAGCCACATATATAATCATCAAACATTTCATAAATAAAACATATAGCATAAAATAAATGGGTTTCATTTCACAATCATAATGTTTTAAAAACTGCTTTAAAGACATGATCTTTACGTCACTTTAAACCCACGGAAAGGGAAAGAGGGTCCCATGTATGCAAATCCAAGAACTTAAAATAGAAAATTTTGATATATGTGTGAACACCCTTGTAGAAATAAGAGCTTTGAGTGTTCACTTTATAACATAAATCAATTTATAGAAAAGAGAGAGGCATTTTGAGACGAAAATTCTGCAGCATAACGGCTATGTTACAAGGTTTTAGAAAACATTGAAAAGAGAGGAGACATGGGTCACCCACTCATAAATGATCCATAAAACAGTAGGGGGACAAAATATAAGGGATTTAAGAACATGGTAATGAAGTTTGAAAGATATACCATATGAAATGAAAAACATGGAAGTGAGACAAAAATAAGATTTCTTTTATGAAAATTCGGCAGCCTAACGGCATCACTTAAACTTTAATAAAAAAAGATTAGACAAGATCAAATAGGGTCTCTCATAATATGATAATAAGAGATCAGTATGATAGATATAGAGATCATACCCCAACATAATAAAAAGGAACTTGAAAGACTTGACATGAAAATAGAACTTAAAAAAAGAGAAGGGTGAAAGAATCCCCTAAAAATTCGGCAGCCTAATGGCGTCACTTAAACTTTCATAAAACGAAATGATGAGAGTAAGAGGGGATATCTCATCATAAAAACATGCAAAGGTCAGTAAGAGGAATATAAAAGAACATACTCTCACATAAGAACATGGAGCATAAAAGGAATGACATAAAAGAGATTACATGAAGGAAAGAGAGAGGTCCGATCCCTTACCTTAAAACGTGACTCTTGAAACTCAAAGGTTTGGACCTTAAGGGCTTGGGGGCACCTTGGGAGGACTCCTTGGGAGGTAAGGAGACCAGAACTTCATTGGGGTAGAGTTGGGAGTGAAAACTAAAGGAGGAAAGGGTGGGTATTTATAGGGAAAGTGAGGGGACAAGGCATTAATGGCTAATGGACAACTCACAAGTGCTTTTCTCAAACCAATGTGCTCTCTAATGATATTTTCCATAAAGTTAGGCCACATGGGGCCCCAAAAACAATAATTCATCACCCTTGGACGGCCAACCCTTAAAATATCTCATGAAATCATCATGACACAGCTATGATGTCATTAAACACACCGAAACCCTAAAACTGCATTTTTACTATTCACTGAAAAATTCAACTTTCTCAGAAAAATACCAAAATTTCACCTTAACAAATTATAGATGATCTAATTAAATTTATGAACACCATTTTTTAAAAATAATTTTTTAAATATTTTTAATTTAATTTTTAAATGAAAGCACTATTCATCGAAAATTCATTTTTTTCAGAAAAATCCCCAAAAATTACCATACCACGATATCGATGATCTGAGTTCAAAAATAAAGTCCTTTTTATAAAAATAATTATCTAATTATTTTTAATTAAATTTTTAATTAAAAAACACTATTCACCTGAAAAAACTAATACTTGATTAATCATTTATGAAACCGTTATTTACCCATTTTATTGAATAACATTACTTAATCTAGGTGTCTAAATTATATTAAAACTTTCTTTGAGTGAAATTACTAATCCATTTGGTCACATTACTAATCCTAAGCGTAAAATCACTATTCATAACATTCTATTCATCAAAAATTAAGTTGATCTTATTAGACTCCAAATTCTATACTGAACACTTTTGTAGAAGACCATTTTTTGAAAATCATTACACATCATTAGTTATTTAGGGTTTTCATAAATATTTTAAAATATCATTTTTTCCAAAATTCATCAATAAAATACAGTCTAAAATTATCTGGACATTTGAAATTTCACAAACATCACTAAAGGAAGAAATCTCAATCCATTCATCCCAAAGGATTACACAAAGAAGCTAGGGTCTCATCACATAGCCCCTTATAACACCGGCATATGACCTAAGTGTAAGGTGTGCTATGGTGAGAGAATCTGAGGGAGGATCAGATAACATTGCCCTAGTAGTAATCTCTACTAACTTGAACTTCTCCCATAGGCATTTCCGTTCAAGCTTGACACGTTGGAGTTCAGCTTGGGCTTGGTCTAAAGCGAAGCCCACAGATGCTACCTCCTTCCCAAGCTCTGATAAGTGGGATTCATAAGGTTCGAGTCTACTGGATGAAGCCATCGACTCCTCTTTCTGCATTAACCATAAACATCTTATTAAATCCTTAAGAGTAAGTTAATATACTATTTAAAAAGTTTGGGTCGTTACATTCTTCCCCCCTTAAGAAATTTCGTCCCCGAAATTTATACTGGAGGCCTAGTCGAAAAGGTGAGGGTACTTTTGCTTCATCGTTTTCCTCAGGCTCCCAAGTCGCTTCCTCATACTTATGATTCCTCCACAACACTTTCACAAGGTGGGTAGTCTTGTTTCGTAGAACCTTTTCTCTACGGTCCAAGATCTCCACTGGCTGCTCCTCATAAGAGAGGTCATGTTCCAGTTGTACCACCTCTGGGTTCAGTACATGCGAAGGGTCGGGTATGTACTTCCTCAAGAGAGATACATGGAAGACATTATGAACTTGAGCTAGGTTTGGTGGAAGTTCTAGACGATAGGCCACTGCACCGATGCGATCAAGGATTTCATAGGGGCCAATGTACCTAGGGATGAGCTTCCCTTTCTTCCCAAACCGCATGACTCTCTTCCATGGAGAGATTCGAAGGAAGACTTTGTCACTAACACAAAACTCCAAGTCCCTTCGACGATTGTCAGGATAGCTCTTCTGCCGACTCTGAGATGCCTTTATGTGTTGTTGGATGGCATGAACCTGTTCCGTCTTTTCTTGCACGATATCAGGACCAAGAAGCTTCCTCTCACCAGTTTCATCCCAACAAGTAGAAGTTCTACACCGCTTTCCATACATAGCTTCATAGGGTTCCATCTGAATACTCGCATGGAAGCTGTTGTTATAGGAGAACTCCACTAATTGGAGGTGTTGATCCCATCCACCTTTAAATTCCATTGAGCATAATCTCAACATATCTTCGAGTGTCTGAATAGTCCTTTTAGATTGGCCATCAGTTTGAGGATGATAGGCCGTACTAAAATTCAATTCAGTATTCAAATCATGTTGTAGACTTCTCTAGAATTTTGATGTGAATCTTGGGTCACGATCAGATACGATGGATAGTGGTACCCCATGCAGCCTTACCACTTCTTTCACGTATATCTTGGCAAGCTGATCCAGAGAGAAATCTTCCCAAATAGAGATAAAATGGGCTGTCTTGGTGAGACGGTCCACAATAACCCATATCGCATTGTTTCCATTGGATGTTTTCGGGAGACCAGTTACAAAGTCCATAGTGATATTATCCCACTTCCATACTGGTATGGGTAGCGGTTGTAATACCCCCTTAGGAAGTTGTCGTTCTGCCTTTACTTGCTGACACACCAGGCACCTTGTAGTGAAATCAGCAATCTCCCTCTTCATGTTATCCCACCGTTAATGATCACGAAGGTCTCTATACATCTTAGTGCTTCCCGGATGTATAGAGAAAGTAGAGCTATGCGCTTCATCCATCAGTTCTTTATTTATCTCCGAAATAGATAGAACACATAGTCTTGTATGAAATTTCAATACACCTTCTTGATCAATATTGAAATCAGGGAACCTACCATCCTTTACAGCCTCAAACTTCTCCTGCAGCAAAGGATCTTCTTTTTGATCCTTCCTGATCTTCTCTAGTAATGAAGGTTGAGATATCATTTGGGATAGGGTTGATGATGTACCTTTCCTTATAATTCCCATGTCCAGTTTTATTAGATCTTTAATCAAGGGATCTCCTAAGATCCTCATTGTTTCCAGAACAACAGGATCTTTCCTGTTTAACGCATCCGTGACTTTGTTAGCTCTTCCCGGGTGATAATGTATTAAACAATCATAGTCTTTAATAATATCCAACCATCTCCTTTGTCTCATGTTCAATTCTTTCTGTGTGAAAATATACTTTAGACTTTGGTGGTCAGTGTATATATCACATTTCTCCCCATAATGATAGTGCCTCCATATCTTTAGAGCAAAAACAACTGCCGCCAGCTCTAGATCATGCGTAGGATAATTCTTCTCATGAATCTTCAACTGTCGAGATGAATAAGCAATTACCTTGTCATTTTGCATGAGGACGCACCCAAGCCCTTTTAGAGAGGCATCACTAAAAATAACGAATCCTTCTCCGATAGAGGGTAGTGTTAACACAGGTGCAGTAGCTCTTGGAAACTTTCCTCGCATTCCTTTGCCCAGATGAAATTAACCCCTTTTTCGAGTCAACTTGGTTAGTGGATTAGAAAGTCGTGAAAAGTTTTTCACAAACCTCTTATAATATCCCGCTAAACCAAGGAAACTACGAATCTCAGTTACTGTTGTGGGTTGAGGCCACTCCTCCACAACCATTGTCTTTGCAGGTTCAACCGAGATTCCTTCATTGGTTACGATGTTCCTTAAGAAAGCCACTTGTTGTAACCAAAACTCACACTTTCTGAACATCCCAAAGAGCCTCTCCTTCCGTAGAGTTTTCAAAATAACCCTCAGATGATCTTAATACTCCTCCCGACTTTTTGAATATATCAAAATATCATCAATAAAAACTACCACAAAGTTATCAAGGTAGTCCTTAAAGACTCTATTCATCAAATCCATGAAAATAGCAAGAGCATTAGTCAAGCCGAAAGGAATAACAGTAAACTCATAATGCCCATATCTTGATCGGAAGGCAGTCTTTGGAATATCTTCCTTCTTCACCCTCAGTTGATGATAACCAGATCGAAGGTCAATTTTAGAGAAAAATTGAGCCCCACGATGTTGGTCAAATAAATCATCAATTCTTGGAAGAGGGTATCTGTTCTTCTCTGTGATCCCGTTCAGTTCTCTATAATCAATGCATAGCCACATTGATCCATCCTTCTTCTTCAAAAAGAGAACTGGTGCCCCCAAGGAGACACATTCGGTCGGATAAACCCCTTCTCCAACAAGTCTTGGAGTTGTTTCTTTAACTCTTCTAGCTCCACATTTGCAATTCTATACGGAGTCTTTGATATCGGTTGAGACCCAGGTACGAGTTCAATGGAGAACTCTACCTCTCTTTCTGGGGGACGTCCAGGTAACTCCTCAGGAAATACATCCATGTATTCTTGAACAATCAGAACATCTTCAATTTGTATGCTCCCTTTCCCTTCTTCATCATCACTGATTAACTCCATAAAGAAAGCTATGGGAGGTGCTTCTAGATAGGGATCAGTTCGGGATATCTCTCCTTGGAAGATAACTATAGGTCTTTTATTCAAGACTACTAAGATTTCCTTAATTCTGCATTTGATCTTAGCATTATACTTTGAGAGCCAGTCCATCCTCAGTATAACGTCGAATTCTAACATGGGAATGAATACTAGATTTGAGATAAGATTGTTCTCACTAAAGTAAACACTAGAGTCTCTAAACACTGTTGATGCATGGATAATACCACTTGGAGTCTTGACTGACAACTCTACCTCAAGCAATTCGGGGATTGATTCTATATTCTTGGCAAACTTGGAAGAAATAAAGGAATGCGTAGAACCAGAATCAAATAAAGTACTTGCTAGTTTTTAGAGGACAACAAGAGCACCTGCTACCACATCATTTGGAACTTCAACTTCAGTTGTTGTGATAGCGAAAGCACGACCTTGCTACCTTGGCCTCTACTGAGGATGATGGTGATTCGCCTCCACCGCCCTCAGATTTGGACATTGATTAGCAAAGTGCCCAAGCTGTCCACACTTGAAGCATGTGACTTCGGGTAGGGCCAGAACCATCTTTCCTCTGTCGTTAGTGTTTGGAAGCTGAGGCTTCACTTCACTATGACAATTCCGAGCAATATGGCCTCCTCTTCCACACTTTTAGCACTTTCCACTTCCATTCAAGCAGTTCCCCGGATGCTTCTTCCCACATTTATTGCATGTGGTAAGTTGAATTTGATTTCCACCTCTTTCCTGATCAAAAGTCTTCCCTAAACTGGGCTCCAATGATCTCTTCTTTTCATTGTATTTATGAGACCACTGTGTCTCACCAAACTCTAGCTCGACTTTCATAGCACTTCGAACTATTTATTCATAGCTATCATAGTCCCTGTTGGCTAGATTCTTCCTTAGATGAGGTCATAGTCCACCAAAGAATCTATCAACCTTCCCATTAGGGTCCATGACAAAGCTTGAGGTATAACGGGAAAGCCTTGTGAAGTTCATCTCATAGATTCCAACAGATTCGTTCTCCTTCTACTTCAGCTCGAGAAACTCTTTCTCCATTCTCGTTCTCATGGAACGAGGGAAATACTTGTTAAAGAATATTCCCCAGAATTATTCCCACTCCATAGCTTCTATCTCTCCTTGTGGCTTTGTGTTTGTGATCAGTGACCACCACTGATCAGCTTCTCCCTCTAGGCGGTAAACAGCAAGGGTGACTTTTTCTTGTTCCGAACAATGAAGTACAAAAAAGATCTTTTCAATGGAGCTTATCCATTGTTCCGCAACCAATGGGTCAGTAGATCCACTGAATGTTGGCGGTCGTTGACACATAAAGGACTCAACAGAAAGTTGCTCCCTTCACGATGAGATTGGCCTCTCAGCTTGATTCAAGTTATTACTCATAACTTGAGTCAGTTGGTTCATCATTCGCATGAATGTTTCCATTCCGGCTTCCATCGGAGGGTCATCAGCACATGGTGCATTGCGGTCACCATCAACACAGTTTCACGTATTGCCCGCCATTTTCTAAAAGAATAAAACCTTAGTGAGAAACTTATTTCATTTATGAATCTTTTAACTAAGACTTCATGCTTAGACAATTACACTTCTCTATAATTCCTTCATAATGATTCATAAAAAGCTTGTGATTAACCAAACATATCCCCCAGGAGTGTCGTAACCAAGAGTGCAGCAAGGCTCGTTATCGTGCACCAGTTTCCATTCGAGTCTATCTCAAAGCGGTGTTTTCGGGTTTTACCCCTATGTACATCTGTGCCAGAGCCGCCTCTACCTGCTCGTATCCAGACATGGATGTATCTGTTTGATAAACCACTTACTCAATACTTACCAAAATACCAGGAAGTTTTCCTATATTTAAACTTTTCTATAGGGCTGTTCCTAAAGTTTTTATATCCTAATTTTCACAAATTACTAAACCATCCTTTGATACCAACTATAGAATCCCATATTTTTATAACATAAACATTCATTTCATTACACGGAACTGAGGATCTTTAAGGTTTAGTGTCTTGGAAACAAGGAACATAATACATGAAAAGAACATAAAACATTCTTCTTAAACACTTGAAAGGCTTCTCCTTAAGTTCATCCTAGGTTCATTACTGCATCTTATAACCTGGGGACATACATCAAAAGAAAGGGTGAGAAGAAGGCCCAGTAAGGGAAAAAAGAGAAACATTTTACATGTGAACTTGAGATACTTCAATAAGGACATGAAAAGAACTTTAAGGCATGAGAAAGAAATCATGAGATACATCCTAATAAAAATAACATTCTTAATAACTTGAAGATGTGGCTGCAACATTCAATATTGACAATCATATCGTTTCACCAAGGTCTATCCCCAAGGTGTCGTTAAAATTACCAAGGTTATTCACCAAGGTATCATTCTAAAAAGTCATCTCTTGAGATTAAGTCTTTACCCAATGCATTAGAGCGCTATCTGGGCGCACCCTTAAACTGTAATCTCTTGTGGTTACATCATTATCCGATGCAATGGGGCACTATCAGGGAGCACCCTTAAATTTTACTTTATTATCATCTGAGACACATATATAATCATCAAACATTTCATAAATAACCCATATAGCATAAAATAAATTGGTTTCATTTCATAATCATAATGTTTTAAAAACTGCTTTAAAGACATGATCTTTACGTCACTTTAAACCCACAGAAAGGGAAAGTGGGTCTCATGTATGTAAATCACAGAATTTAAAATAGAAAATTTTGATATATGTGTGAATACCCTTGTAGAAATAAGAGCTTTGAGTGTTCACTTTATAACATAAAATAATTTTTAGAAAAGAGAGAGGCATTTTGAGACGAAAATTCTGCAGCATAACGGCTATGTTACAAGGTTTTAGAAAACATTGAAAAGAGAGGGGACATGGGTCACCCACTCATAAATGATCCATAAAACAGTAGGGGACAAAATATAAGGGATTTAATAACATGGTAATTATGTTTGAAAGATATACCATATGAAATGAAAAAAATGGAAGTGAGACAAAAATAAGATTTCTTTTATGAAAATTCGGCAGCCTAACGGCATCACTTAAACTTTAATAAAAAAAGATTAGACAAGATCAAATAGGGTCTCTCATCATATGATCATAAGAGATAAGTATGATAGATATATAGATCATACCCCAACATAATAAAAAGGAACTTGAAAGACTTGACATGAAAATAGAACTTAAAAAAAGAGAAGGGTGAAAGAATCCCTTAAAAATTCGACAGCCTAACAGCGTCACTTAAACTTTCATAAAACGAAATGATGAGAGTAATAGGGGATCTCTCATCAAAAAAACATGAAAAGGTAAGTAAGAGGAATATAAAAGAACATACTCTCACATAAGAACATGGAGCATAAAAGGAATGACATAAAAGAGATTACATGAAGGAAAGAGAGAGGTCGGATCCCTTACCTTAAAACGTGACTCTTGAAACTCAAAGGTTTGGACCTTGAGGGCTTGAGGGCACCTTGGGAGGACTAATTGGGAGGTAAGGAGACCAGAACTTCATTGGGGGAGAGTTGGGAGTGAAAACTAAAGGAGGAAAGGGTGGGTATTTATAGGGAAAGTGGGGGGACAAGGCATTAATGGCCAAGGGACACCTCCCAAGTGCTTTTCTCAAACCCATGTGCTATCTCATGATATTTTCCATAAAGTTAGGCCACATGGGGCCCCCAAAACAATAATTCATCACCCTTGTCCGGAAAACCCTTAAAATATCTCATGACATCATCATGACACAACTATGATGTCATTAAACACACCGAAACCCTAAAACTGCATTTTTACTATTCACTGAAAAATTCAACTTTCTCAGAAAAATACCAAAATTTCACCTTAACCAATTATAGATTCTCTAAGTAAATTTATGAACTCCATTTTATAAAAATAATTTTCAAAATAATTTTAATTTAATTTTTAAATAAAAGCACTATTCATCGAAAATTCATTTTATTCAGAAAAATACCCAAAAATTACCATACCACAATATCGATGCTCTGAGTTCAAAAATAAAGTCCTTTTTATAAAAATAATTATCTAATTATTTTTAATTAAATTTTTAATTTAAAAACACTATTCACCTGAAAAAACTAATACTTGAGTAATCATTTATGAAACCGTTATTTACCCATTTTATTGAATCACATTACTTAATCTAGGTGTCTAAATTATATTAAAACTTTCTTTGAGTGAAATTACTAATCCATTTGGTCACATTACTATTCCTAAGCGTAAAATCACTATTCATAACTTACTATTCATCAAAAATTAAGTTGATCTTATTAGACTCCAAATTCCATACTCAACACTTTTGTAGAGGACCATTTTTTGAAAATCATTACACATCATTAGTTATTTTGGGTTTTCATAAATATTTTAAAATATCCCTTTTTCCAAAATTCATCAATAAAATACATTCTAAAATTATCTGGACATTTGAAATTTCACAAACATCACTAAAGGAAGAAATCTCAATCCATTCATCCCAAAGGGTTACACAAGGAAGCTAGGGTCTCATCACATAGCCCCTTATAACACCGGCATATGACCTAAGTGTAAGGTGTGCTATGGTGGGAGAATCTGAGGGAGGCTTAGATAAAATTTCCCTAGTAGTAATCTCTACTAACTTTAACTTCTCCTGTAGGCGTTTCCGTTCAAGCTTGACACGCTGGAGTTCGGCTTGGGCTTGGTCCAAAGCGAAGCCCACAGATGCTACCTCCTTCCCAAGCTCTGATAAGTGGGCTTCATAAGGTTCGAGTCTACTAGATGAAGCCATCGACTCCTCTTTCTGCATTAACCATTAACATCTTATTAAATCATTAAGAGTAAGTTAATATAATATTTTAAAAGTTTGGGTCGTTATAGGTATTATAACTCATATTTTAGGGTCATAGAGTTTGTACCGTGGATTAGAGAATTAATACGTGAAATACTTATTCAAGAACTTTGCGTTTGTGGGAGCTGTGATGAGTTGTATGTCCAATGATATCAAGGCCCACACTCATTTTTAATAGACCCTATGTATGACATATGGTCCTTCCCACTTTCATTCAATCTTTCGGTACTTCTTATTGAGTATAATTGAGGTTTTGAGGAGTAACACCATTTCTCCTTTGAAGAAATATTGAAGGAGAACATTTTTGTTGAAGGATAATGTAATCCTGTTTCGGTAGATTTCCAAATAGTGAAGAGTGTGCAACCTTTTTTTGTCTAGCTGATCCAATTAATCAAACCATCTCTAGTATTACTCATCCATGGACAGTTGATCGGAAATGGCCACACGAAGTGATGGAACATGTATTTTGATAGGCAAAACCGCATCTTTCCCATATAATGGTGAGTACGGGGTTACCTGGGTGGCAGTGCGAGTCATGGTCCGGTAAGCCCATGAAGCATGAAGGAGCTTGTCTAGCCACAATTTATTATCCTTATTAACCATCTTCTAGAGTATGTTAGAAATAGTATTTTTTAAAGCCATTATCTTCTCATTGGCCATGACATAGTAACGAGACGAACAATTGGATTTAATTCCATATTCCTGGTATAACTTATCTAACTCACCAGAGAAAAGCTTGGTGCTGTTTTCCATCAGTATTGTATGAGGGACCCCAAATCTGTTAATGATGTTGGCCTTCACAAAGATAATGATGTTTTTCTCCGCTAATTCATTAAGAGGTATAGATTCAGCCTATTTGGAAAATAATTCGGTCACTATGAGTATAAACATGAACTGTCTAGCCATGATGGGAGGGTAGGGCCTCCCAACATCCATCCCCTAGGTAGTGAATGGCCTAGAGTAATTAGTTGCATGAATTAAATCCCATGATCAGTGTATGAAATTGGCTTGAACTTGGAAATAATGGAACTTCTTGGTGAATATGGCACAATCTTGTATCATAGTAGGTTAGTAATAACCAATCCTTCAGATTTGGTGAGAGAGTTTGGTTACTGATTGATTCACTCCACAATCTCTGGCGTGCATTTCTTTCATGATGACAGCAGTCTATTCTCTATTAATGCAGATGAGAAGGACTCCACCAAGGACTCATTTGTAGAGAACCTTTTCTTGGTTTAACCCATTGTACAAGACAATGTTGACCGCCTATCTTTGGACATACTCCCTTCTTGCCCTATCTGGTGAGAGTTCCCCATTTAGAAGGTAATTTTCAATGGGTGTTATCTAGCTAGTGGTGTGACCATAAGGCTCTAGAACATGACTATTTTCATCGATTTACTCTATATTTCTACAGTTTAATGGCAAGAACATCCAACCGTGGGAAATTCTAATGACTGTTTCATCTTGGTCTGGATCGACCAAGGTTGTGGCTACATTTGCTAAAGCGTCAGCTTGGGAATTTTGTGACTGGGGTAGATAGGTCAATGTTGGTTCTGATGGGAATTTTACCATCAGTCCTCAAACATGGTTCATCAGGGGGACCAATATTTCTTTCTTAATGACGTAGTCACCACTGACCTATTTCATGACTATATGTGAATCACCCTTTATTTTTAAGTGTTTATCTTGCACATGAAGTGCCACTTCTAGGCCTTTAATGAGGGATTGATATTATGCTTCATTATTTGTACACCCTTATAAAAGTAAGAAATAGTATGGTAAGAAGTCCTTTTTAGGGGATACAAGTATAAATCCCATCCCCACTTTGTTGAGTTGGGGATTTTCCATCCTTTTCCCAGTCAGGCTTCTAGAAGAACCATCGAAGTATATTTCCCATGTTTGGGGGTCCTCTCACACAGAAAAAAATTATTCATCTAGAAGTTCAGTATCCAATGATGTTGTTTCCTTCGATGAGTGCTATTCTAGGATGTCTTCTAATGCCTGACATTTTATGGACTTCTGGGGCATGTACCATATGTCAAAATATTGTAGGATGGATGCCCATCGCGATAGGAATCCAATCAGAATGAGATAGTTGAGGATATATTTGAGTAGGTTGAAATGGGAAACTAGGATGACCTCATGGTGCTGTAGGTAATGAATGAGTTTTTAAATGAAGAAGATTAGGTCTAGGAAGTTCTTTTCAAATTTTAAATACTGATTTTCGACATCGATCATTGTTCGGTGGAGGTAATTGAGGCTGTTCTTGCTGCCGACATCATTCTTCTACATGAGGAAGGCACCTAATGACTATTCTAGGGTGGTTACATACAAAATGCGTGGTCTCCCCACAACTGGTGGCATAAACACTGACAAGATTAGGATATATCTTTTGATATTGTCGTACGCTTCTTGGAAATCATTATCCCACTCATACGTAACTTCTTTCTTCATGATCCTGGTGAAAGGTAAAAATTTACATGCTAGGTTGGCTATGAAGTGATAAATGTAGGTGAGGTGCCCATGGAGACCTCTTAACTTGGTGAGGTTTCGAGGTGGTGACATGATAAGAATGGATTTTTTTCTCAGGGTCGACTTTGATGCCATGATGGCATACAAAGAAGCTGAGGAATTTTATCGAGGTAACGCCAAAGGTGCATTTTAGGGGATTCATCTTTAAATTGTGCTATCAAAATTTGTTGAATACAATTTTGAGATCAGCTATGTGGTTTGAGTGCAATCATGATTTAACCAATAGATCATTGAACTAACACTCAACACACTTTCCCAAGAAGGGATTGAAGATGCGATGCATGGTACACTGATATATTGCACCAAAATTCTTCAGACCAAAGGGAATCACTTTTTAATAGAACACACCCTGAGGGGACCTAAAAGTGGTATCCTCTTCATCTCCTCAGGCAATCCAGATTTGGTTGTATCCAAAATATCCATGCATGAAAGAGAGTGCTTCATATCCTGTTATTTCATCGATAAAAAATTCTCTGATCGGGACTGGGAAATCGTTTTTTTGGGAAGTGGCGATTAAGGACCCTGAAGTCAATGCATATTCTAATATGTTTGTTCTTCTTTTTTATAGGGACTATTTCTACTACCCAGATTGGGTATTAGAACTCCTTTATGAAGTTGTCTTTGACCAGCTTGTCAACTTTACCCTCTATTTTGGAAGCATGTGTCGAGTGGGCCCTTCTGGCTGCCATCTTACAGCCTCGATGATCTTCTAGTAAGCCCATACTATGGGTGGCAACTTGCAGATCAAGGCCTAGAATTTTAGAGTAATTCTAGGAAAACACATCTCAATTCATCTTTAGAAAGGGGATACATTCCTCCTACTCCTCATCAAGAATGGCCAAACTAATCAGAGTGGGCTATGGGTCATCATTGGAGCCTAGATTTTTCTCTTTAAGTTAATCGAATATAGTGAAGAAACCTTCTTCAAATGTAGGAGGGGAATATTTTAGGTCTTCCTCTTCTTCTTCTTCATCATCTTCATCTTCTTCCTTTTCTGATGAAGAGAAGGTTTTTGAGACGAACTATTCAATGTTGGGAGGGAAATCATTTTTCCCTTATTGAGGAAGGTGAGGGCAGTTTGAGGTCCCGTGGATGGGCCGAGAGCATCTTTGATAGGGCTTTTCCTGACATCATGGGAGTCGGCCCACTTTTACATGTCTTTGGACTTGGTGAATATAACTGAGACCATGTAGACGATTGGGTCTGCATCTAAAATTTCACTTGTGCATTCAACTTGGTTGATCAGTAATACATACTCTTCCCCAAGATACTATAGGGGGTCAGCGGGAGACATTTACAATCCATTCAGGGATGTAATACAATCAATTTCATTGGACAAAAGATTTTTTCTTCTGATTCATATAAACCTGCATCAATATAATTTGACTCAAAGGACTCAAATGAGGATTTATCAGCATGAAATGTCCTGTTTTTCCCATTAGTGCAATATTTGACACACTAATGGTATGTTGATGGAATTACAGCATACTGATACAGTCATGGTCTCCCTAATAGGATGTTGAAGTCCATACTTTTCCGTACTACTAGGAACTCGGAATCTGACATGAGGTATTTGAGACGAGTTTTAAGATTGATTAGTCCCAACAGTTTCTGCTCTCTTTTGTCATATCCTAGCAGAGTTGTGGTGCATGGTGTCAAGCTATATTCATCATAAAATAGCTAGAGAAGCATTCGCAGTGGGAGGATATTGACTCTAGAGATCTTTACAATGTATATCCTCTGGACATCAATTCCATTTATCTTTCCAGACACATATAAGGGTTTTATGTGCCCTTGTATGATGGAGTCTTCATCCCTGTATGTAAAGGAGTTGATGACATGAAATTCTTTGGGACTCACCTCTATCTGATAGAATTCATCCACTACTAATTCGGCTATGAATTCCTAGGGACTTATTAAGGCTTCAATGTGTGCCTCCCTAAGATCTACAGATAGAATCAACGTATATAGGATCGACAATTTTGCTGGTACAGAAGCCAGATGCTTTAGAATATCACATTTCCTCTCTAAAGGTTTGTGCTTCCCATCTCAGGGTTTCTCTTTCATAGTCACTTTATGTGTTTGGGATTTTTACAAAAATAGTTTTGCCTCTTTGACCGGTGTCAGTGGTGTTGCGGTCCTTTCTGGGTTTGTCTGAACTGGTACGCCGAAATGCCTTGAGGGATTTTATATTTTTTCTTACCCTGATGTATATTCCAATATAAATGGGATTGTATTTTTTCTAATGGGGGTAAAGGTGTAACACCCCATCCTTCCGAGGTACATTTCTTTTTGAATAATAATATAGCATGTGATTTATGCAACACCGAGTTCAAGAGCACCACAACCTATCAAACTAGCCGTTTTAAAAGTAGTTATGAATTGTAATACCCAATTTTTGGAATTTTATAAATATTATTTTTCAAATTTAACTTCATTTTTGGATTCATAATATGAAAATTATCTTAGGGTAATTTTTTTTGGTATTTTTATGATAACTTTCATATTTTGATGAATAGTAAAAAATACAAAATTTAAATTAAAAGAAACTTTTTAATCAAAATAATTTATAGTGTTAAATTATACATTTGAGTTTTTTTAAATTATAATTATTTCATATTTTTATAATTTAATATAATTTATGTCATTGGATGTAATTTAAAATTTAAATCGTACATAAATACATGTTGATCTTTTGATAGTTTTTACTTCTTAAAAACCCTCTTTTTGTTTTTGACAATGAGAATTAATTTTAAATTAATTTCTACAACTTCTGTGTTTTGAATCTAGAAAAATGGATGTCATATTTTTAATCAAAAGGTATAAATTTTGTAAATGGGTAACTTTTATTTTTAGACATTATGAATAGTAACTTTAGTAAATATTTTATTTACCATGGTGAAAGGGTAAATCTGGTAAATAAGGATAAAATATAATATTTTAATAGTATTAAATTAACCTAACATGTATCCTAAACCTATTGGATGATACATGTATGACAATGGGCATAGTTGGGTCAATTTATAGACCCCATGTAATCACTTGTAAGTGAAAATGAAACTTTATAAAAATTAATTTAAAGATAAGGAAAATGTAACATAAACATACATCTTTTAGTAAAACAATTTTTATAAGGTTTTATATAAGTGAAATTTTATAATATAAATAGTAATTAGAAATATAAAAATATTTCATATATCATGGTATTTTATTTATAATTTTTAGATATGAAATATATATATTTAATTATGGCACAATAATGATGTATTATTTACCTTATTAACAAAAGAATCAAATAAATGACATTATAAATATTAAAATAAATATAATTCGAAAGTTTTTATGTAATAAATTAATTTTATAGGTAAAAATTAGAATTTAGGGTTGATTAAATATTTTTTGTCAAATTAATAAATTTGTTATGACTTTCAGAAAAACCAAATACAAAATAGTGTCAAAATTGGTATAAATGAGTTTTTAAAACAAATAATATTTTATTAAGGTATATAATAGTCCTAAAAATATAAGGTTCATAAAAAGGATTATCTAATTATATATATGTAATTAATGAACCACTTGAGGTACTCTTGTAATTTTATAGTATCTTTACTAACCATGTATTATAATAATACAAGAAGACATGGTAAAAGGTAAACGATTAAACTAAGAGTTAAATCTAAAAGATAAGGTTTATTTGGTGAACTAAACTTGTTCAAAACCTTTTGGTCAAGAGTTTTTTGACTCAACATCACCTTATCTTCGAAATAAATCCATTTGGAGCCAATTGAAACTGAAAATGATTTTATAATAAAATAATATGTCAAGCTTTTCCTAACATGACCCTCACCTCTCTTATAAAAGGGTACTTCTCCTTCTCTTACTTTCACACATCCAAGGCCTTTTGTCTCGATCAAAACCTACTCAAATATCCTCCCAACAAACCTCAATTCAACCTAGAGTCTTTACATTGATAAAAAATGTAACCTAAGGACCCCTTTTGTTCAAATAAAAAGGAAGAACCAGAAGAAGATGTAATTACTCCATCACCTCTTTCAAAGTTGTTTTCTTCTTCCACTTCCTATTTATTTGTTGTTTCCAAAATAAAATAATAAGTCTAGTACCTTATACATAATGAGATATTATTATGAATATGGTATAACCATATTCATTATTCTATATATCCTATTAATGACAAAGTCACCATATGTGTGAAGGTACGACTTACCGTCTCTATGTCGTAGTGTAGTTTGTTATTCAACACTTCATTATTTAGATGGGTATAATAATGAGTATAACTAATGTAAATAATAAATATAAAATTTTAAATATTCTGTATATATAATATACTATCCAATTACATATGATTTCACCACTAATATAATGATATTGTCGCTCGAGCGTACGTACAACTTACCGTCTCCACAACGTGATGATATTTCGTTACCCATCATAACAATTGAAGAATAATTTTCACTTGATGGTTAAAAATAACGTTTAAGAAATTAATATCATTCTTTATATGAATTAAATACATCATATCCATAACAAACATGACTTACATAACAAAACATATAAAGGAAAACAAATCAGTTAACACCCAAAACAATGATACTACTGAAATATCCTTAACAAAGCAATATTAGAAGATCATATATGATATCATATTTATGTATATGGTTCTTGTATAATTTAATAACAATTATTTCACCATTATAAAAGTGGTTAACATACCCTCGACTAAGGAAAAGTAAAAGGTAAGGGTTAATTTTACAATCTCTTTATTATCTGAGGTTGTTTATACGTAAGTATCTACTGGGACATTTTCCTAATCATCCAGATCCTTGTTTCTTAAAAATGTATTTCAATACATTTTTACTATATCCTAGACTATGGGTTAAATTTATTTATACATTTTTTTACTTTTTATAAAATGGTTTGAAAGGAATCTTTCTGTTGTTTTCTAAACAAGGTGCTTTATGACATTTTTGACAAATTAAGGAAAGAATCTTTTTAAATTATACGGTGGGTGAAGACATTTTCAACCACCATAACAGCTTTGAATCATCCCTTATAATCTTATAAAAATATTTTAAAAATAATTTATTTTACTTTTAAATGATTTCAAAGTAGAAAGAGATATTTCACTCAAATATTTTTTGGATTGATTTCATCTATGTCAACATCCTTTGTTGGATTTTATGCTTGTTTGAAGTTGATTTATTATAATGAAATATTCAATATTGTATTGAATGAGTTATGATATGTTTTAATGTGGATGTGATATTTTTATACCATTAATGGTTTATGGTTGAATTATTGACATTTCGTATGATAGTTTTTATACTAATGCTTATGGTATGTTTCAACATTTTCATATGAAGAATGCATTAGACTTAGTAAGTGATGGGTGAGGCCCAATATAGCCCCTCGATGCATCGGTATGTCTAATGAGACAAACTAGTGTCTTGGAACAAGTTCATAACAAAATATTATTTGTAATCTTGGCATGAGGCCTTGACTATATGGTTATGATGTCCAACATTATGCATTCCATAATTATGAAATTTTCTATTGATATTACATGTGATTATTCGACATGTATAATATCCATGTGAATAAGTAAATGGAATTATTTGATTTATATTTTCCATATTGTACTGATTTTTAAGTTTAAATGTCTTGTTTTTTAGTCTTATACGTTTATTTAAATGATTATGATCTTTTATGAAAGTTTCCACTATATTGTTATCCTTACAGAGCATCTGAGCTCACCCCTTTCTATGTTTTATTTTTCCCAGGTTGCGAAGAAGTATATTATGACTGAATTTTTGGGATAAGCTAAGGGAAATGAGTTTTTTCAAAGGAGACATGATTTTGTTTTTTTTAATTTCATAATGTAATGTAAAACTTATGTCTGTATTTAGTACTTCAAAAGATACTAAACCGATTGGTCTTTTGGGATTTGATCACTTGTGATCATGTAAATGTTATGTGATAATGCACCAACTCTGGGTAACTAGGGTTGGGATGTTATATTTGGTATTAGAGGAATTTTAGTACAAACCTTGGAAACTAGATTTAGAAAAACTCTGATTATATAACATTACCCTAAGATAGACATTGAGGATTAGTATAGAAGAACTTCCTAGAATTTTGGAAATGTAGAGATTTTGTGAATTTTCAAAGAAATACATCCCTATATAGATATGAGTAGGTATAGTAATATTTGTCACAAATGTATCTAGGGTAAAAACCTGAAAAAACCACTTTGAGCTAGACTCGAATGAGAACTGGTGCATGACAATGGGCCTTGCAGCACTCTTGGTTACGAAACTCCCAGGGGATATGCTTAGGGTAATTCATATTTTATTTAAAAACACTATGAAGGATTTATGAGTAAATAATACCTCATTGAATATTTTTTATGATTATGGATTATATTCATAAAATATTCAATTTATGTTAGGTATTTTACTAGTTTGGAATTATGTATTGTGATTCATAAACTAATATAGTGTATTCCATTATTTAGAAATGGTGCCTAGTTGAAGGAATGAAAACTGTATCAACGCATGTAATTCATGTAGGGATTTCCCTCCTACTCAATATTATTATAGTGGATCTAGTGATGAAACTGGTGTTGAACAAATTATAACCATACTAGGAAAACTCACTAAGGTTATGAATAATAACCTTACCTATATGAAGCACCATGATCCACAATGTGTAGTTTCAATGTTAGACCAATTCACGAGGAAAAATACACCAACATTAAATGGGACTAAAAACTTATTTGTAGCTGAACAATGGATAATTTCATTAGAGAAAATATTTTATGCTATGGGGATTAGCGAAAAGGAACAAGTTGGCATAGAAGTTTATCGCCTCCCAGGAGTTGTAGATCCATGGTGGTCATTAATTAAAAATAAAAAAAATGATGAAGAAGTATCAAATATGAAATTGAGGGAGTTTAAAGTTCTTTTCTTTGAAAAAATAATTTCCTCATGAACATCGAGCAGATATGGAAAGACAATTTATGAGTCTAAGGAAAAAGAAGGATAAGAATGTCGAAAAGTATGAGGTTAAATTTACAAGGTTAGCAAGGAATGTTGTAGATTATATACATAACCCCATAAGTAAGATTGATCGAATCTTTGATGGGTTAAAACCATTTCTCTGTCGAGTATTATTCTCACAATCCTTCTCAACATATGATGATATAGTCTCATGTGCTATCAAGACAGAAAAATAATTATCTATGTTTTAAAAATTTAAAACAAAGAAAGAGAAGAAGAGATCGGTTGAACACTCTGGAAATGGAAATAAGGGGAAAAGGGGAAAAGTTGAATTTTCATCCTGTATTAAATGTGGGAAGAAACACCCCAATACTTGACTAAGGGGAATGTGAGTTTGTTACAAGTGTGGAGAAAAATGCCACCAAGCTTGTGATTTCAAGGGGAAGAAAGAGGATGTCAGTGTTGAATGCTACAATTGCAAAGAAATGGGGAATTAAGCAAATGAATTTCCTAAGCATCAAGGAAACTTACCTCAGAAAATTCCAAGAGATAAAGGCCAAGATTATTCGATCAAAACTACATAGGTTGGAGTTTCAAATGATGTAGTGGAAGGTAATTTAATATTTTCCTCAAATTTAGCCAATGCTTTATTTGATTCTGGATCAGCACATTCTTTCATATCTTCCCAGTTTTCCAATTAAATTAGATATTTTCAATTTCATTTAACAAGGGGAAGTATCATTACAACAAAGTTTTGTGAATCAGTTATCATTATGGCATATAAATGTGATTTATCTGCTGATCACATCATCATACCCATGATTGAATTTGATATAATCCTTAGTATGGATTGGATTTTAGACCATGATGTGGAAATTTATTGCAAGAAGAAGGAGGTTAATTTTTTTGACGATGATAAGGAATCCCTTATATTTAGAGAAGAAGAATCACTATATTATTCTCATCTAGATCCACCCCCAATAACTCTACTAAATTCAATTATTAGGGAGGAAGAGAGTGAAATAACTATGGTTGAGGATAGAAATTTTCAAATAGAGTATGTACCTATTGTTTAAGTATATGTCGATGTGTTTCTAGAAGATTTACTTGGACATAATTCAGAATGAGAAATTGAATTTTCCATTGACTTAATTCTGGGTTCAAGGCCCATATCAAAGACCCCTTATAGAATTTCCATTGTGGAATTAGTGTAAGTAAAGAAACAACTAGACTAATTGATTAATAAAGGATTTATTCGACCTAGTGTCTCTACATGGGAAGCCCCGATTCTTTTTATTAAGAAGAAAGATGGATCTATGAGTCCGTGCATTGACTACATGGTGATCAATGTTATAACAATAAAGAAAAAGTATCCCCTACCTCGAATTGATGATTTATTAGATCAACTTCATGGAGCTCAATATTTTTCAAAGATTGACCTTTGATCTTGATATCATCAGTTGTGCATGAAGAAGGAAGACATTCCAAATACAACATTTCGTACCAGGTATGGGTATTATGAGTTTATAGTAATGCCTTTTGGATTGACTAATGAACCCTCTGTTTTCATGGATATAATGAATTGTGTTTTCAAAGAATATCTTGATGACTTTGTAGTGGTATTTATTGATGATATCTTGGTATACTCCAAAATCTATGAAGATAATGAAAATCACTAGTGCACTTTTCTAAAGACTTTTAGAAGAAATGAATTATATGGGATGTTTAACAAGTGTGAATTCTAGCTTCATGAGATTTATTTTCTTAGCCATATTGTCTCTAAGGATGGAATATTGGTTGATCCTTCTTAGACAAGAGCAATAAAAGAATGGGCAGCACCGACGAGTATAACTAAGGTATGTAGTTTTATTGGTTTAGTAGGTTATTATCAGTGTTTCATCCAGAATATTTCCCGATTGTCTAACCCATTAACCAAGCTCACATGTAATGGGGTTAATTTTTTTTTGGAAAAAAGAGTGTGATGAATTATTTGAAGAACAGAAGAGAAGATTAGTCAATGATCCTATCTTGACTCTACCATCGGGAATTGATGGGTTTGTTATTTACAACTGACTGAAAATTATATTTTTTTTATTTCCAAAAGAACTACTTTGAGGGTAAGAGATAACCACATACAAGAGGAAACCGAAATAAGAGATTCATACCATATTTGAAGTTCAAAAATGGACACCCAACCCGAGGATTGCTTGAGCCATGAGTCACCCATGATAGCTGGTCTTATCGCCTGTAATTAGTCATGACACATCCTCATCGGTGGCCATAACCGTCATTGCTGGTGGTTCGATGTAACTGAAAACCTTCAAAAATCCCCACTGAAAGCATAAAATCAAACAGAACTCAACCAGAAATGGAACCATCATTAAACAAGATACAAAATCATTCAAAGATGATAAAAATCCAAAAAAGAAATCAGAGGCTGGATCCCAACAGCCTCGCAAACTTGCGCCCGAATTGAGACCATAAGACAACATCTTCAGCATCTTCAAACTCTTCAAACCACACCACCAAACCAAAATCACCACCAGTTCCACCGTGAAATCCCACATCACACATAAAAAAAGCCAAATCCAAATCACACAATCATAAAATTGAAAATAGAAACATCACCACAAATCACCGAACACCAAGCCACGCTGGAAGAAGCCCCGCCGTAAGTCAGGAACCGCAACCCGTCACCGCCTTCAAAACTGCCACGAAGACCACCCCAAACCACCCCTCAGGCTCCCAGACGACACCCGAGATGGAATCCTTAGACAGAAATGTGGATCTCAACTGCTAGAACTCACTGCACCTCTATGGAACCCTAGCCAGCGAAGGAGACAAAGGGCGTGGTGTGGGCCATCAAATGGTGAGGGAAGACGTGCCGCCAAAGAATGATAGAGTTATTTCCTATGCGTCATGACAACTAAAAATCCATGAACAAAACTATATTACTCATGATATTGAGTTAGCAGCTGCAATCTTTTTTTTGAAGATATGAAGACACTATCTTTATGGTGAAAAATGTGAGATATATACCAATCACAAGATCTTGAAGTATATTTTCTCACATAAAGAACTCCACATGAGGAAAATATGATGGCTTGAACTACTCAAGGATTATTATATCACTATACACTACCACCTAGGGATGGAAAATAATATGGAAGATGCTTTGAGCAGAAAGGATCATAGAGTTCTGAACAATATAATAGTTGAAAGGGATCCTATGTTCATGGATCTAGAAAAGATGGATATGAGAATAATCCTGGAAGGTGAAACATCGATACTTTTTCAAATGGTTGCCAAACCATCTTTAATTGAAAGGGTAAAAAATTCTCAGACTGATGATGTGGAGTTTTAAAAGAAAATTAAAGCTGTGAATGATGGGAGAATGATAGACTTCATATATGAAGATTGAATTTTGAAATTTAGGAGGAGGATTTGTGTTACTGATATACCGAATCTAAAAAGGGAATTGTTGGATGATTATCATAGCTCTAATTTCTCTATACACCCTTGTATCACTAAGAAGTATAGATATTTGATAGAAACTTTTTGGTGGGACAACATGAAGAGCGAGATTGCTGATTATGTGTAAGATGTATGGTTTTTCAACAGGTGAAGGTTGGAAGACGACATCCTCGAGGAGTCATGCAACATATTCCCATACCTGAGTAGAAATGGGATGATATTACAATGGACTTTGTCATGGGGATATCAAAGACTCCTAGGAGGAATGATGCAATATGAGTCATTATTGATCATCTTACCAATTCAGCACATTTTATTGCTATAAGAGAAGATTTAACACTAGAAAATTTAGAAAGACTATATATTAATGAATTTTTAAGACTTTTTGGTGTACCCATATCGATTTTTTCTTATCGAAATCCCCATTTTACATCAATATTCTAGAAATGTCTTCTGAAAGCCCTAGATACCGAACTTTGTTTAAGCACTGACTACCACCCTCAAACTGATGGACCATCAGAACAGACTATTCAAACCTTAGAAAACATGTTGAGATATTTCTCACTTGACTTTCAAGCTATGTGGGATCAATATTTACCTCTGGTAGAATTTTCCTATAACAATAGCTTCCATTCAAGTATTTAGATGGCACCATATGAAGCATTATATTGAAAGTGATGTCACACACCAACTTGTTGGGATGATATTGGTGAAAGAAAACTAGTATACCCAGAAATTGTTAACAAAACAATGGAAAAGGAGAATATTATCCAAACCCACATCAATGAAATTCAAAGTAGGTAAAAGAGTTATGCTGATAACCGAATTGAAGATTTTAAATTTCAAGTAGGAGATCATGTTTTTTTGAAGGTATCCTCATGGAAGGGTGTTGTGCGATTCAGTAAGAAGGTTAAACTGAGTCCCATGTACATTAAACCTTTCAAAATTATAGAATGAATTGGAGTTGTTTCTTATCATTTGGAAATGCCACCAAGACTCTCCAAAGTTAATGATGTGTTCCACGTATCACTGTTGAGAAAATACATGACCGACCTAATGCATGTACTCACCTATGAAGAAATAGAACTGGAACCCGATATATCTTATTGTGAAGAGCCAATTAAGATTCTTGATACCAAATAACAAGTGTTGGAGAAACTAAATGACTCGTCTGGTAAAGGTTATTTAGAGAAACCATAACATGGAAGAGGCAACATGGGAACTTGATGAACTTATGATGAAGAACCACCCAAATCTTTTTATACAGTAGTATTATAGAACTTTTTAGGATGAAATTATTTGAATGAGGGAAGAATGTAACACCCCAAGTTCCCATGGTATGTTTCTCTTTGAATAATACAATAGCCTGCGATGTACGCAACACTGAGTTCAAGTGCACCACGACCTATCAAACTAGCCGTTTTAAAAGAAGTTATGAATAGTAGTACCCACATTTTTTAAAATTTTATAATTTTTTTTAAATTTGACTTAATTTTTGGATTTTTAATAACAAAATTATCTCAGGGTAAATTTTTGGTATTTTTATGATAACATTCATATTTTTATGAATAGTGAAAAATACTAAATTTCAATTAAAAACAACTTTCTTAATCGAAATTATTATTTGTTTTAAAATATAAATTTGAGTTTTTTTAAAGTATAATTAGATTATATTTTTATAATTTAATATAATTTAGGTCATTGTATGTAATTTCACATTTAAATTGTACATAAACACATGTCGATCTTTTGATAGTTTTTAGTTCTTAAAATCAGGCGTTTTGGTTTTGACAATATGAATTAATTTTAAATTAATTTCTTAAAATTTTGTGTTTTTAATTTATAAAAATTGATTCCATATTTATAATAATAAGGTCCAAATTTTTTAAATA
This sequence comes from Viscum album, assembly GCA_963277665.1. Lineage (NCBI taxonomy): Eukaryota > Viridiplantae > Streptophyta > Magnoliopsida > Santalales > Viscaceae > Viscum > Viscum album. The sequence continues at coordinate 1,190,858,262 of OY728130.1, read as the reverse complement.
GGTAACTTTTATTTTTAGACATTATGAATAGTAACTTCAGTAAATGTTTTATTTACCATGGTTGAAGGGTAAATCCGGTAAATAAGGGTACAAAATAATATTATAATAATATTAAATTACCCTAAAATTTGTTCTAACCCCATTGGATTATACATGTCCAACCATGTAAATCCTTGGGTCAATTTTTGGACCCAATGGAGCCACTTCTAAGTGAAAAGGACACTATAAAAATTAATTTAAAGTTAAGGAAAATGTAACATAAACATATATCTTTTATTAAAATTTTTTTATAAGGGTTTATATAGTGATATTTTAGATGATAAAAATAATTAAAAATATAAAATGATTTCATAAATTATTGTATTTTACTTATAAATTTTAGACATAAAAAATATATTTAATTATGGCACAATAATGATGAAGTATTTTCCTTATTAATGAAATAATCAAATAAATGATATTATAAATATTAAAATAAATATAAATAGAATTTTTTGATGTGATCCAAAAATTTTATAGGTAAATATAAAATTTTAGGGTTTATTAAATATATTTAGTTCAAGTTAATCTAGTTGTTATTACTTTAACAAAAACCAAATACAAAATAGTTTTAAAATTGACATAAATGAGTTTTTAAAACAAATACTATTTTTTAAAATTATATAATAGTACTAAAAATATAATGTTTGGACAAAAGACATATATAATTATAGATATGTCATTTATTAACCACTTGAGGTTTGGTTGGAATTTTATTGTGTGTTTATTAACCATGTATTATAATAATACAAGAATACATGGTAAAAGTTAAACTATTTAACTAAGAGTTTAATCTAAACGATAAGATTAATATGGAAAACTAAAATTTTATAAAACCTAATGGTTGATAGGTTTTATACCCATACCCACATTATCCTAGAAATAAATCAATTTGAATTCATTAGAAACTGAAAATGATTTTATAATAAAATGATATTTCAAGCTTTTCCTAAAGTGACCCTCACCTCTCCTATAAAAGGGTACTTCCTTCCCCTTCTCTTAATTTCACACCTCAAAAGACATTTTTCTAGGCCAAAAATTTATAAAATATCATCCCAAATACCCTAAATTCAACCTAGAGGCCTTACTTTTATAATAAAGCCAACCTAAGGATATTTGTTTGTTAAAATCAAAAAGAAGAACCCAAAGAAGAGGTAATTACTTAATCACCTCTTTGAAAGTTATTTTCTTCTTCCACTTCCTCTTTAATTGTTGTTTCTATACTAAAATAATAACTCTAGTATCTTAGACATACTGATATGTTATTATAAATATGGTACAACCATATTCATTAGTATATCCATCCTATGAATAACAAAGTCACCATACGTGCGTACGTGCGACTTACCGTCTTCATGTCGTGGTGTAGTTTGTTATTCAACACTTCATTATTTGGATGTGTATAATAATGACTATAACTGATGTAAATAATAAATAAATTTTTTTAATTATTCTTTATATATAATATAACATCCAATTACATACGATTTCACTACTAATAGAATGATATTGTCTCTCAAGCGTCCGTACGACTTACCGTATCCACAATGCGATGAGATTTCGTTCCCCATCATAACCATTCAAGAATAATTTTAATTTTATTATTAAAAACAATTTTTAATAAATTAATATCATTCTTTATATTAATCAAATACACCATATCTATAACAATCATGACTTACATAACAAAACATATAAAGGAAAATAAATTAATTAGCACCCAAAACAATGATACTACTGAAATATCATTAAAAAATCAATATTAGAAGATCATAAATGATATCATATTTATGTATGTGGTTCTTTTATAATCTAATAACAATTACTTCACCATTATATAGGTGGTTAACATACCCTCGACTAAGGAAAAGTACACGGTAAGGGTTAATTTTATAATCTCTTTATTATCCAAGGTTGTTTATACATAAGTATCTACTGGGGATTTTTCCTTATCATCCACATTCGCTTTTCTTAAAAATATATTTCAAAAAAAAATTAATATATCATAGACTATGAGTAAAATTCATTTATACCCTTTTTGACTTTTTATAAAATGGTTTGACATGAATATTCCCGTCATTTTTAATAAAATGTGCTTTACGACCTTTTCAACAATTTAAGGAAAGAATGTTTTTTAACTTATATGGTGGGTGTGGCCATTTTCCACCATTATAACACTATCTAAGATTCCCTTAATAGCTTATAATAATATTTTCAAAATAAATATTTTTTTTACTTTTAAATGATTTCAATGTAGAAAGAGATATTTCACTCAAATAGTTTTTGGATTGATTTCACCTATGTCAAAATACATTGTTGGATTTTATGATTTTTTGAAGTTGATTTATTATAATACAATCATCCATATTGTATTGAATGAGTTATTATATGTTTGACTGTGGATGTTCTATTTTTATACCATTCATGGTTTATGGTTAATGTATTGAAATTTCGTATGATAGTTTTAATAAAAATGTCTATGTTATGTTTCAACATTTTCATATAAATAATGCATTAGAATTAGTAAGTGATGGGTGGGGCCCACTATATCCCCTCGATGTATCAGTAAGTATAATGAGACAAACTTGTGTCTTGGTACAAGGCCTTGAAAAAATCTTATTTGTAGTCTTGGTACTAGGCCTTGACTATGTGGTTATGATGTCCGACATTGTGCAATCAATAATTATGAAATTAACTATAGGTATTACATATGATTATTAGACTAGTAGAATATCCATGTGAATAAGTAAATGGAATTATTTGATTTATATTTTCCATATTATAATGAAGTTTAAGTTCAAAAGGATTTTCTTTTTGACTTATATGTTGCCTTAATTGTTTATGTTTATTTATGAAAGTTTCTGCCATATTGTTACCCTTACTGAGAATCTAAGATCACCTCTTTCTATGTTTTTTCCCAAGATGCGAAGAAGTATATTATGACTGACTTGTGTGGATATGCTAAGGGATATGAGCGTGTTCAAAGGAGACACAATGTTTTTTTTTCATTTCATAATGTAATGTAAAACTTATGTATGTATATAGTACTTCCAAGGCTATTAAACAGATCGGTCTGTTGAGATTTGATCTCTTGTGATCATGTCAATGTTATATAATAAAGCACTGAATTTGGGTAACTAGGGTCGAGGAATTATAGAAGGAGTATTCCAATTCTTTTTGTGTCTGCTGGAGGGTCCATCCATGAGTTTCTATGATGTTAATGGTTTGACTTGTGGTGTGGCCGAGAATTTGACTCCTTCCATGATCAGGCCTTCCAAGAAACCTCCAGCCTCTGTAGCCTATTCCTCCAGCTCTCTGATTGGGCATGGGGAATTCGAGATCGTGGCCATAGTCTTCATAAGAGAAGGGTTCCATCAAGTTAATGACATTAATTGAGAAAAATATTAGTTCTTGATCTGACATGTTTCAGTATGACTATCTTCATCTGATTGTACCGTTTGGTAAGACCTATATCTCCCTCCAATTCATTGGGTAAATATTTATCTCATGAGATAGAAATGGCTGGAATGTAAAGTAAATCTGGTTTTGTAATACAGAGCTGGAATGACAAGTAAACCCGGTTCAGTAATGGACTTCTTACACTATGATCATGCCTTACGTACTGCAATGATTTATGCCATTGTTCATGATTTTGATGTTTAAACATCATGTTCATGTTTATACATTCAATTTTTTATGGGTTTTTATGTTCTCTATGTTTACCCTTACTAAGAATTTGAGCTCATATTTTCTATGGTTTCTTTTCCCTAGGATATAAAGAAAGGTTTTAGGTAGGAAAACAAAAGGGGAAGATCTTTATGGGAAATGTTGAATATCCTTCACCATGATTAGATGATTATGTTATGAGTATCCAAAGACACTAAACTAATAAGGTTTTTGTGATTTTATTTGTTTCATGTTTTAAGTATTCTGAAAAATAAATGTAATGTCCATGTACGCAAAGCTTGGGTCTCTACAGTTGGTATCAGAGGAATGGTTTAGTCAACCTTTGGAATCTAGGATGTGAAAACTTTTGTGAGATCCTTAGAGATATTTCTACGGTATGTGTAGGGATGTCCCTAAGGTTAAGTATAATTATAGTTTATAGTCCTATAATTATGGTAACGATCATGAATAACGTAGGATTAATCCTAATATGTTAGATATTGAAGTACAACCCCTTGATTATGTTGTTTTCCAAGTATGATTCGTGCCTATCACACTATTCTTTTTGGGTTTTAGACAATGGATGGAACCTAAATGAACCATGTTAATGATCAATGTAATGGGAAATGAAATTATTGTCCTCTCAAACAACCAAATTTTATGGGAGATGGAATTAAAAATCTTATTTCTACTCTTACACAAGCTATGAATCATTCTGGACTCCCAAATGAGTATAGAAGGGAGAAATATTCTATTGAGTCCTTCATGAGGCAACACCCACCTTCTTTCAGTGGGTATTCTGATCCACTTATTGTTGAAAAATAGATCAGTACAATTGAAAATATATTTTCCATCCTTTGATGTTCATAACATGAAAAGTTCATTTTGGCTATCTATCATTTAGAAGGTGAATCAGGCCAGTGGTGGACTCTAATTAAGAATACGAGGCAAAAAAATGAAATTTAATCCATGGAATGGGATGAGTTCAAGAAATTATTTTTCAATAAGTACTTCACTCTTATTCTTCAAAAAAAGATGGAAATGGAGTTCCTTGATCTTAACACAAAGTATGATGAATCTGTTGTTACATACAAGGTGAATTTTACAAGTATTCCAAGGAATTATTTTGGATTTATCATCTAACCTGAAAGTAAAGTTGATTGATTCTTCAGTATCTTAAAACCAAGTCATTGAAGGGAATTAGCTATAAGATACTTCAGTAGTTATGAATATATTTTTCATTTTTCTATCAAGGTAGAAAACGAATTTATTGTTACATATCCATCTCATGGTTTTGATAAGAAACAAAAGATGTAGTTCACGGGAAAATCTCAAAAAAATGGAGAAGAGAAGATAAATGTTTCTTTATGCTCAATGTGTGGAAAGAAGCATGGTGGATATTGTCTTAAAGGGACTAGAAAATATTTCAAGTGTGGAAAGGAAGGTCATTGAGTAGTTTAGTTCCTAAGTAATTGGAAAAAGGTTTCTAATGATGTGAATGGAGAAAATACTATAGAGAATGCACTACCAACACATCAATTCTATAAGTGTAATAAAATGGGTCATTATGCAAAACAATTCCCTAATACAGTGGTTAATGATGATAGAAATCAAAAACCTATTAAAGAAAAAGAAAGTGGGAATTCACATGGGATCACTATTGGTGATGTTGAGTATGACAACAATGTAGTGGAATGATTAAGTGTTTATGTAATGGGATTTCAAAATAGTGTTGTGGAATCTCATTTATAGTATTATGGAATTTTGAAATATCTATGTATTGGTATATTATGGGTTTTAATAATTATATGGTACTAGTAACCATGAAAAGTGATTGAAATATTTTTGGAAAGAAGATTATATGCACATAATGGAGGGATAAGGAGAAAATAATATGTTTGATAGTATTAATGATCTCATGACTGATAAAAGGAAAAAGTGATATCATGGTTTGAGTATATATAATTTTTGGTATATTTGGTTTTTAGAAATAGTTAATATTGATTGAATTATTGTTGTCACTATGGTTCAATGGTGATTTATGTTATTATCATATTTCAAGAGAATACATGATTAAGGTATTTAGATGTTTGGAATGTGACGGATAAGAACTGCCAAATGAGAAATGGGAGACAAATGTTAAGTCGATTTAGTTCACCTCCTTATAAAGTCTTATATTTTTAGTTTTTGTAATGGTATCCATTTATGGATAGTATAATTTATATTCTGGTTGAAGTTTTTTAGATTGATGTATTATCTCTCTATAGGTTTACTTATGAATATTTAATAATCTGTTCAAACATTTTTGTTAAGACAGATGAAATATCCTATCATTCCATCATATTATCTGCTAACACTTCAAGAATGAAAAATTCAACTTCATTTCTTTAAATAAGAGATTAAGTGGAAATTGTTTAGGGAACGACCAATGGTGATATTACATTGAAATCAAGTAAGTAGTTCTTCTAATGAAAAATTCTTCAAACTTTAGGAAAATGATATTAAAAATGAAAAATTTTATCCAACTACCTTATTATCTGATGAATTAGATAGTCCCATAAATCATTGAGGATTTATGGCTTTTTGGTAGTTAACTTTCTCCAAACCTTGTTCTTTATCACTATCCATCAGAACATAATGGTTAGATTTATCTTCCATATCCATGCTTTCACTTCCCACCTATGTTATCCTATGTGGAAACCTAGGGATGAGTTACTTTGGGTAACCGTTATGTTTATAACTTTCCTTTTAAAAATGAAGTTTTAGGTTTCCTTTTTACGATGTGGGTTTCCATAAAATAAAATTTCAAGTAGTAAACCACTTATAACCTTGATGAATTTAGAGGGAAAATTCATTTAAGTGGGGTAGAATGTAACTCCCTGAGATTTTAGGAGATAAATTCCTTTTAATTTCATATATGTCTTGTATTTTACTCTATAACAATATTATCTTGCTCTATACAAAACACCTTATTAGTTTGCAGTATACGCAATAATATACTTGGCTTGTGTTGCACACAAGTTCAAGTTCTTTTGATAGAATTCATTTCACACAACAATGAGTATATATTTTTTTCAATGTATAAATGAACTAAGTTTGGATTATGTTATATGAAACACCCAGGTAATATTTAACTACATGCAACACTGACATGTCTTTCATTACATGCACGAGCGACCTTCTTCGATTGCTTGCGTGGTACACAATACCGAGTTTCACTAAGAAATGATATAATATTAAAATATTATATAAACTGGATGTTATGAATAGTATTAAGCAAAATTTTAATTTTATATAACATTAGAATTCATATTACACATGATATGAGAACAATATCGTTTTTTTCGGATAAAAGAATCATTTTTCAAAAAAATGTAGTTTTACAGCCTTTTGATGGTGTGCCCATTTTAAATATAGTTTTTTAAACTTTTATAAGTTAGATTTTACAAGATAATGTTATTATTTGTAAGAGGTACAAAAAAATTTAGTTTGGATAAAGTTTTGATATTTTGCTGATAACTTTCATATTTTGATGAATAGTTAAAATATGATAAATTTTAATTGAAAACAAATTTTTTCATTGAAATAATTTATATGGTAAAAATATAATATTTAATGGTTTTAAACTATAAATAGAATATATTTTAATATTTTAAGACAATTTAAGTCATTTTCATTAATTTTACATATAATTCATATGTAAAAACATTTCAATCTTTGGAAATGTGTTAAATAAAAACCCATTTTTTTGACAACAAGATTAATTTCAAATTAATTACTAGAACTTATATGTTTTTAATTTAGAAAAATGGATTATTTATTTAGAATCATAAAGTTCAACTTTTTTAAATAAGTACTTTTTATTTTTGTACATTATGAATAGTAACTTCAGCAATTATTTTATTTACTATGGATAAAGGGATAATTCGGAAAATAAGGGTAAAACAATAATATTATAATAATATTAAACTACTCTAACAAATTACCTAATCTCATTTTATGATATATTTCTGACCATGGGCCTCATTGGGTAAATTTTGGGACCCCATGGATTCACTAGGATGTGAAAATGACATTTTATAATAATTAATTTAAATTAAAGATAATTATAACCTAAAGATATATATTTTACCAAATTGATTTTAATATAGGGTTATATAACTGAAATATAGGACTATAAATAGTAATTAGAAATATAAAATGTTTTACCACATCATGGTACATTATTTATAATTTTTAGACATAAAATAAATAAATTTATTTATGACACAATGATAATGTAGTGATTACCTCATTAATGAAATATTCAAATAAATGAATTTATAAATATTAAAATAAGTTTAAATTGAATATTTTGATGCCATCCATGAATTTTATAGATGAAATTGACATATTAGGGATGATTTAATACCTTTTTTATGAGTAATAAGTTTGTTAATTTTTTTTATAAAAAATTCAAGTATGAATAGTATCCAAAATTAACATAATTCATAACTTATATCATAAATTAGTCTATTAAATGATATTAAATTACTACAATTATAAGATTATGAAAAATGGTTTATATAAGTCAAAATATGTCATAAATAACTTTTTTGGGTCGTTTGACATGTTATGGAAATTACATTAATCCTCAATGTGTAAATAACATGCTATCATGGTAAGATTAAAAATGGTAAAATAAGGGTAAAACCAAAAAGATAAGGATAATAAAATTATCAAAACATGTCAAACATTTATTTTTTGATGGGTATTAGAACCAAAATAATATTATATTATAATTAAATAAGTTTTGTAACTTTTTAAACGGAAATTGAAATTATAATAAATTAATATTTTGGAACTTTCCTAAAGTGCCCCTCTCCTCTCTTATAAAAGGGAACCTCCTCCCTCTCCTCTTCACTCCATTTTGAGCCTTCAAGTTCCACCAAACCCTGAAAATTTATCTTATAAACTTCCATAGTAACATTATAGATTTTCTGGTCTTTTCAAAAGGCAAACTCTAGTTCCTTAAGGGGAAATTTAAAGGAAGCATGTAGAGGAAGAGGTAATCTCTTCTACTGATTATTTCACATATATTTATTCTTATAATTAAATTTTTAGTTGTTTCATTATAAAATAATAACATAAGTATCACTCATATACTTATATGTTATTATAAATATGAAACAACTATATTTATACTTCTATCCATCTTACAAAAAATGAAATCACCGTGCGTGCGTACATACGAATTACCATATCCACGCCATGGTGTAATCTATTTTTCACCACCACTGTAAATGGATGAGTATAATGGTGGAAATAATAACTATATATGATTATTATAACATTACACTAATTATGATATATTATACACCAACCAATTCAATACCATTTAACAACTATTGGAACTATATCATCATGTGAGCGTACGTACGACTTACCGTCTCCATGACACGATGAGATTCATTCTCCATGTTAACCATTCACGAATGATTATAAAGTATATATAATAAATAATCATGAAATATATGACATAATAATTATACTGTATTTATGTATATATATATATTTCTTTTACTTACTTTCATCCAATTAAACAAGGAAACAAAAACCGCATTCATGCGTACGTACGACCTACCGTCTCCATGAACAATGTATTCTATTTCATTTATCTATTTATTATATATATATATAATGAATATATAAGATATATAAAAATCATGTTTTAAATTCTATAAGTAATAAAATCATGATCTAATTAATCATATAATGAATAACATGTCAAAACTCATACGATAAATGAAATGATTATTACCCAAAACGTTTCTTTAACAGGGAATTAACAAATGAACGGGTAATTTAAAGTCATAAGTAAATCATATATGAAATCATAAATATTATTATGGTTTTGTTACAAGTTAATAATATATTTAAACCCACTATACAGTAGTTTTGGACACATATTGAAGAAATCAGACCTAAGGTAAGGGATACTTTTTCAATCTCATTTTTATCTGAGATTGTTTATATATAAATATTTTTTTGGGATATATTCATCATCCATGTCCATGTTTTATAAAAATTATTTGATAAATTTTTTAATACTCTTTTATGTATATTTAATGTCATTTTTACCTATTTTTTACTTTAAATACATGGTATAGAAGGAATATTTATTTGGTTTACCATATGAGGTACCTTTTTAATTTTCTTGAAAAAGTACAAGGAGCATGTTTTTTTAATTTATACAACATGGATTTATTTTTACATCTTCTTTGTGCCTTATTTCCATGAAGATTACTCTATAATATTTCAGGTTCATTTTCAACAAAATTCTTTCTTTTAAAATTTCATGGAATTTTGAGAAAAGAAAATTATTTTAAAGAAGAAAATATATTTTCCTTAAGAACTAAGTTCAAGTGGTTTATCAAAACTATTTTCCATCTAAGATGACATAGGGTTATGTTTCTATCCCTTTTATTAATTTTATTTTATTATGTTTAATATGGAATTATTTTTATGAATTCCATTTATCTTATATAGATTATGTTATGATGACATGATGTTTAAGAATATCATTTTATTTATGGGTTATGATATACTGAATGATATATGTTTTTGTGGAACATGTAAGAATGATTTCATTATGAGATGGGTGGGACCTATATATCCCTCAAATGTGTTGGGTAATGATTTATATCTCATGATATTGACATGGATATAACCACAAGTAAATCCAGTTCAGTAATACAGGGCTAGAACGGAATGTAAACCTAGTTCAGTAATGGACTTAGTACACTATGATGGTGTTGGTAGCAATGCATTTTCCACTATAGAAATCATATTATGCTCTTATTAGTTTTCCAAAATTACATGTTTTATTGTAATGCTATTCTATCATGGTTGATTTTCCTTTATGATCCATGCCTTATGTACTTCCAAGATTCATGGCATTGCTCAGGATTTTAATGTTTACACATCATGTTCATGTTTTTATGCTCAAATTTTTATGGTTTGTTTTATATTCTCCATGTTTACCCTGACTGAGAATTTGAGATCACCCTTTCAATGTTTTCTTTTCCCTAGGATCTAACGAATGGTTTTAGGTTGGAAAAAATAGGGAAGATATTTATAGGAGATGTTGAAGATCATTCACCATGATTAGAAGATTAAGTTTTGAGTTTCCAAAGACACTAAACTAATATTTTATTTGATCTTTTTTTTGTTTTTTGTATTATGTATTCCAAAAAATAAGTGTAATGTCCATGTATGTCAATTTTTGGTCTCTATAGTGGGCCCAATTGGACTTGCCCAGAATCCACCAACTTTTGTAGGAGATCCTTTAAAACGAAGCATTCCTAGATGGTATGTCCCTGTATCCAGTGATAGGGACAATAATTTGGATAGTTTTTGAGATACACTTCATTGGCTTTCTTTGGATCTGGTAGACGGAGAAAATTGAAATTCATGGTGTTTATGAAATATCCATGGATATGGTCGTCTTGTAATGATTAAAATTTATTTATTTCTTCTTATAACTAATTTCTTTTAGCACCCCATCACTTATCATTCCGAGGTGGGGGTGGGTTTGGGCATCTAGAGGGTCCCGCATGGTTTGGTGGGGGTCTCACAACTGGAGCTAGCGTCGGGGGTGGCTTAAGCATGACAGAAGCTGCTTCATATTTTCTCGTTCATTTCCCAGGGGATGATGGGGCCACTAGGTACTTAATATTGGTCTGTTGGGAGGAATAATATATTATTTGGGAAATGGAAGAGAAGTCCTTAAACCCACTTGTGTACTTCACTAAGATGATAGATGTTCAGAATTCATCATGAAGGTTATGGACGCACATGGAGAGCATCTCATCATGGGGGAGCAGGCGGTTCAGGGAATAAGTTAGGCCTTCCCATATGGAAATGAAGTCTGAGACTCTTTCATTCTCTCATTGTTTGCGGTTCATGTGATCAATGACCATTTTCTTAGGCAGCGTTGAGCTGAACTGGAAGAGAAACTATTGCTAGAGGTCCTCCAAGCCTGTGATTGAGTTATCTAGTAGGCTAGTACATCATACGAAGGCCGATCCCTACATGGTTCATATGAACCACTTGAGTTTTAATTCTTCTTGCTGCTCCAGAGTGACCATCTTGGGGTCAAAATAAAAGGATTAGCGCATTAAATGCTATTTTGGGTCCCCTGAGCCATTAAACACTGGGAATAAAGGGTTTCCTATGTTTGGTGGTGGAAGAACATTGCTTACCCAATTCGGGTAGGGTTTTCACTCTAGATGTATCAGAGCACGTTGCCCTTCCATGGACTATAGTCGAGTCGTTAATTGGTTGATGGTATTCAAGATACCTTGATTCATATCCTATCAGGCTTGATCTTGGGCTGGAACAATAGTGGAAAAGACTAGGCATACCGATGCTACTAGAATTTGGGGTGGATACGAAACTAGGGGGTATCATTTTTGGGTTTTACAGAATATATTTTTGTTGCCTTCCTAGCAGGGGGAGTCTTGATGTCCTTCTGAGGCTAGGTTAAACAAAACTCCAATCTCGGCTTCATTCAATAGGATGAGTGCTTGTGGCAAGGGAACCTCTTCTGGGAGCACCTACTGATGTTCCGTTGGGGGAACACATCCGGCAAGATAGACCCCTCAACGCAACTCAACATTTATTCAGATGAGATCTTTCATTTCTTCCTCCGGCGTTGTGAATCTTTTCTCAAGGGTGAGGGGAACATCCTCCGAGGGAGGTGGAGGTGGGTCATAGACGACCTTGGATTTATTCTTGTCATTTTTGGGGTTTTTTGGTAGAGGTAGCGACAGATTACCTAAGAGGGCACCCTGGTTTAGGACCGCTCTCTAGTTTCGGGTCTGCACACCATTAGGCTCGATGTGGGTTGCCTATGGGAAGGATCCATCTTCCTTTGTGTACTTTCCCTCTCTGCCATTTCCTATGAGATCTATGGGGTTGTCATTTACCATGTTCACTGAGTCATACCACAATGGGGGTGGTGTACTTGGTGCCGAATGGTAGGGAGGATTTATGAATCCTTTTTTGGAATTTATCCTTACATTTTGTGGTACTTTTTGGGTTTCTTATCAAATATTGACCCGATGGGAGCCCTGGTCTGACCATGTGACCTGGCTTTGTCTTGGAGGGTGCGAACCATGAGAAGGGGTGGAACGAGAGACTCCTCTATCCATTGTTCGTCCTAAACGGTGGAACAAAGATGTCTGCCATGCGGTGATTTGAGGTAAAAATTCCCCCAGCCCTGTGGGATGGGGTTGTTTCTATTCTTCTATTGATGCACTACGACATAGATTTGTTGGTCTTATGGAGTCAGTTTGATTTAAAAATTCCCCGAGACCTGTGTGCTGGGATTGTTCCGATATTGTGGTGGCAGCCATCACTATTTCCAACTTTTCAATTTCATGTACTATTACATGGGTGTGAGTTGAGTATGAAATTGGGTTTTCATGGAATCTATGGCCTTTTGAAGACATGGGAACTGCCTGATGGTTATATTCCCTTAAGCGGGAAGCCTACTAGATGTTCTTGGTTGCCTGACTCAGAAACTTTTCAATGGCTTGGCCTCTTCAGTCCTGACGCTGTTGAGACTTACTATGGGACATTTTTTATTGAGTATCCCATATTTTCGGAGCAGGGGTTTCACTTGATTTCTCCCTTTTGGTGATGATATTACACGATGTCATTTTCAATGGGGCATGCTGGACAGGACGGGGGGTGAAGTGTAGGTCTCCATTTTCTTCTGATCCTTGAATGTGAACTCCAGTAGGGGAATTGCTAATGATGCAACACAACCTTTGCAGTTCATGGAGGCAATCCAGTTCAAAGTTTTTTTTCCTTTTCCTTTATTATTGTGGCTGCCGTACAGAAAGGATGTATTCTAGGTAGATTTGATGGTGAAGCTCCCCCATCAAACTGACATGGTCTGTATACCTTTTGTAGGGTCATAATTTTTCTTTTAGCTGACAAAGATTCATCGATATATTGAGGTGAATGTCATGTGTGAATTCCCCAGACAACTCTCCTGGTATGTCGAAGTGGGAAGTGTCCGTCGGAAAACTATTGTTAATTATTATGTTCCATGAAACTAGGCTGGTGGGAGCCTCATTGATTTGGGGACACTGTGGGGGTGGCTCAGATGATGAGCATATCCTCGGGCCATCCTCTGGTTGATGAGAAATACCAATCATTATAGACAGAGTGCCTGTTGTGTTTGTCTTTTTTCTGAGTGCCTCAGCAGAGCAGTGCTTTCTCACATTTTTTCTAGCAAGGGGAGGACCTTTCTTCCAGTACGAAGTATGATTATAGGGAGGAACTTTTCAATTGGCACAACAATGGTAAGGTCTAGCATTACAACTTGATGTCTGACCATGAGACATTTGCTTACAAATTATACGTTGGGGAAGACCTTCAGGGAAGGCTACAACAAGGGGAGTACATTCTCGCTGTCTGATGTCACTGAGGGGAGGACCTTCACAACAACTGCCATTAGGGAGTGAGACTTCATAATGACCGTCATCATGGTGAGTAATACCATCATTATTTAATACCTGGTTGTAGGGAGAATTTCAGCAGTGCACATCTTGGGGAGGGCCTTCATGATGTACTACAATGAGGGGAGTAATTTCTAATTGCTTAAAATTACTATGGGTAGGACCTTCAGAACAACTATCATTCTGGGGAGGGCCTTTTCAATGACCGTCATCATAGCGAGGACTACCATCATGTCTTGATTTCCGAGTATAGGGAGAAGTATATCTGTAGTGTATACCCATGGGGAAGACCATTAGGGTGGATAACAACAAGGGGAGGACCTTCTTGCTGTCTGATCTTCAGGTCGAGGGGAGGGATACCCCGATGCATATCAGGAGATAGTCTCTCATGATCGATCATTCCTAGCCCACAGAGTGAGCCCCCATGAATGCTCTTTGGATGACCTTTAGAGTTTCTAATAGCTACATTGCAGGGGGGGGGGTTCACAACTACTACTAAAACTTCCATAATTTGGTAATGGACTGACATGGTCTTGAGACTTTATTGATATATGTTTGAGGGAGTTAAGAACCCCAATTTCCAGCAGATCCGGATAATGTATCTCCTATTTATTTTCCAGTTTCCTTTGGAGGCTTTCATTATTGGGTGCTCTCTTATGGGTAACTGAGGCCATCTGCTATTGGTAATGGCCTTCATATATGAGTACATATCTTTCTAGGTCCCTTGATGTTGTTGGGATATTCTGAGTAACATCTTGAGTTTTGGTTGGGATATATGTCTTCCCTGGAGTGACCACAACATTGGACCAGCATCCCTTAGTTGGAACAAGTATTTTTCCCATATGGGTGTTCGTGTATTGTTTATATTGTCGTAGACCCTCCAAGATTGGATTAGGGATGCATAACTAATCTGAAGTAACTAACTCATTTTGCGAGTAAGTCATTATGTTCGAGGAAACCGGGTTGTGGGCCCGGTTTCTTGCCTTTTCCGCTGATGCAATGTTATCATGACATGTTTGGAGGATATGTTCTAGAATCAACATTTGATCCTCCATAATTTCCAGGATGTGTTGAGATAAATATTTGTAAATAATTGGTATGAAGGCCCATTCTGATTTCGGAGAAAGATTTTTTGCCTGCTCCGGTCCTCCATGAGTTGCCTGTAGATACTGGCAGTTCTCCAGTTCCGGGACAGAGGAATGAGTCTACCACTAGTTGTCTTCTCCGATTTCCACTGTATTTGTCTGGTGGTCTTTATATCCATGAGTGGGTATTTTCATCTAATCTCTTGCCGCTATATTTTTCTCACAATATTTGTATGCATCCACAAGAATTTGACTCTGCTCATATTTTGTTGCCTCCGTAATTAGATGGATGGCTTGAAACGTGTCAGCAAGTGTTTATTCCAACATGCCGCTGGTTCCTAACCTATTTGGTTGTCAGGCTTGGTGTGCATAAATACGTGTTTGTGCCTATGTGTAGCTAGTTTCCACCCTATTTAGATGGTGTGATTGTTGTGGCTTGACAGATATTTTCATATGCCTGTAGTTTTCCACTCTTTCTGCATAGCGGGACTGACGAGCATTAGCTGGAACATGTAGGTTCTTGTATTATGCAACCCTATTTCTGCGGTGGGATTGAGTAAAGAGGAATGAGTTGTATGTATTCATGTTGAATGCCTCTATGTTAGTACAACAAACTTGATCCTCAAGAACAAGGATGATAGCATGTTCCTGATTATATATTCACCTCCCTTGGTGGAAAGACCGAGGAGACCATGTCTCATGGAGTTTTGTAGGTTCCTTTGGCATAAGGTCCTCTTCGACAGAAGGAGGCTTGGTCATCTGGTGTCGGTAGTGACTCTCTATGGCGGGAGCCTGTGTGTAGGACCCATATGTAGTTGAGATGAAAATGTAAACACCGACTTCATCTACCTCCCTAAGAAAAGATAGGTACTCGTTGTCACGTTTTGGAGATAGTTTTCTGAAATGGTTTGAGACAACCACCAGGGCCGCCTTGCGCTGGGGTGCCGACCGTGGCTGATGAGGTGGTTGATGGAACCTTGTAGACTTGAGGGCCTGTCTCACAACCTCCAGTGTGGGAAAAGTACCATTTAAGTGGTACTCTTTGATCAGTGAGTTGGATACCCAGTGTTGAAGACACTGGATAGGCAAGGGGGTCTTGATCTTTATTGGGGCCCATGCCACCTGTGGGATTGCTAATTCATGTGTCTTCATTGGTTGTCTGGATGTCATTTTTATCGAAGGATGCTAGGTGTGTATCTGTGACATACATATATGACATTCATACCACACAACCTCATTAAAGTAGCATTCTTTTAAACATTTGAATATTTGATGATTCATCTTGGCTCCCTTCCCTCTTTATTCTATTGTGGGGTGAAGGGTATTGAGTGGGGTAGAACCACCACCTTGGTTAAGTATTCATTTTAGGTGCCCCATTTCTATTCTGCCTCTGAGGTGGTGCGTTTCAGGTGGAACGGAAATTGTCCGACGAGGATCATCACCTGTCCCTTTTTTCAGAGACATTTTCCTATAAATTTCACCACTTCTTTTTTTGACCTGTTCTACATCATTATCCCTTAATGGAGGTTGGATTAACCCCACGAGAGCTATTGGTCCTAATGGGCGATTTCATGGGGTCATGTACTTTTGAAATCGGTCCTCCTCGGATATAACTTATCTGATGGTCTCTAACGGGTTTATTCGTGGATCCAGAAATACCCAATGACCCTGGTATCCATGATTCATGGACTTTCTTTCTAAAGGCAGGTTCTTGTTGATTGACGATTCAGCCAATGACACTTAATGACTCTATTGGTTGAGAGGATGGGAATTTAGGATCACCACACCCTTCTAGGGGAGGATTATTACATGTTCCGGAACTCTCTTATAGATTTAATTCATGTTCATATATTCGTGAATCCTTAGTTCATTCTTGAAGAGTGTGTCCATGGGCTACCCTTGATCTGTAGGATCATCATAGGAATGCATATCTTTGATGATATGGAGGTACTACAGACTTTTCCTATACAATAGGGTTATTATGAGTTTATCGTCATCAATGGGGGATGGATGGTGATTTGATGTTGCGATAAGACCCATTGTATGGGTTTCCAACATATCCAAAAGAGAGGAATAAAAACCCATGTAGTTCAGATGGTGTGGGGATTATGTGTAGAAGTTTTCCATTTGATAGGTCAAGATTGGGTGACCACTTTATGGGAGGGAACCCTTTTGAGCTCGAGCCTTCTGGTAGGTGTCATACATATCCTGATTAGATCAGGAATCAAAATTCTCATAGTTCATATGGGAGTGGAAGTAGTAATCGTCACAAAACTCGAAGCCCATGTGAGTCATTCTTAGTGTGAGAAATAAGAGGATGTGAAAGATTCAACAAATCACATGCCTCCTCTCCTATTGGTGGGAGAGGTAGAGCCCACGACAGAAGAGGCTGAGGCGACCGTGGGTGAGGGTGTGGGGAAATGAACCTTTCAGTGTGAAATGACATTGAAAGTAATGGGGCTCGACCTCAGCAAATTGGGGACTTACCTTAGTGGGAGGACCCCATAATACATTCTGCGAAGGGGAGGAGTGCCGTCCACATCAAATGGGGGAGGGAATATAACCCCTTTGACTGATCACTATTCCTTATTGAATTGAAAAGAGAGTGATCACCCTTAATCCCTAGAACAGGGAGGTTGATGTTGGTGTGCCAAGGTTAGACTCCGGGTTAGCAAGGGAATGTAGACCCACAAGAATTCCCGAATCCTGAACCATTTTGAAGAGAGGCTTCGTGAATCTACATACCTTGTGTATGTAGACTCAAAGGGGAATTCTGATGCACTCGATGGTCTAATCATATGGGTCTGGTGGATTTGGAGGAGGCTTTGGCCAGATTCCAGAGGACTGGTTAGTGGAGAAATTATGGTGGAATGGATGGTAATTGAAGGGTGACGTTGGGACTGGAGGAAATAATACCCGAAAACACCCCATTTTTCATACTAATTTCTTATGCGAGATGGAGGAGGATCTACATACCATATTGGTATGCATCCAAAGGGGTCATCGACATACCGATGCAGTATGGGAGCATGGGTATAGACCACCATGTACCATAGAGGTATGCATCCCATCATGCTACTTTGGGTTGCATCTGCATACTGATGCAGTACACGACACCAGGTTTAGTCCGTGTAAAGGTACACTACAAGAAGCACCATATTGAAGGAGGGTCCGGGGGATTATTTTTCGTGGGGAGTTCATCCACGAGAAGTTTGTGGTTCACAGTTCAACAATTAGGTTTTTGGTTCTCTTTTTATTATTGAATTCCACTTTTTTATGGTTTGCAACCAGCTTTACCTATGGAGAGAGTGGTTCACGATTTGGGCTTCGTCGATGAATCAAGAGTAAAGCCAAAGTCTTCTACTAACTCATTCTTCCAACCTTTAGGTTACCTTCGGTCTTTCATCATGCATCCCCCATCCTTCTACTATTCTCCCTTTATAGATAATTGGGGATATTGTATGTATTGGAAACACAAAACCATTTTTGGAGGCCCATGAAGAGATATGCTGACCTGCGGAAGACATGGTCAATCTAGGGTTTGTGGAGGCTTTGGTTCGTGATAATGGTTCGCAGAACCCTACTTGTTCACTTCATTCTCGAGCTGATGATTTTAGGAATGGTATGTGGATGGCCTTCAGGCGCATCAGTCCTTCGACAATGCGGTTCACAGTATACCTTGTTCCCTGGCCATCACCCCATGGGCTAGTGTCTCATGGATCATCCCACATACCTATTGGTTCGCGATCCAGGCGGTCCATGAACCCTTCCTCGTGATGGTATGTGGGCCACTTTAAAATCCTTTAAAACTTGAATTTCTCCATCTTTTTTTTTGAAATTTAAAAATTTATTTGAGTCCATTCACCTTTCTAGACTTGTAGGAATACTTTCTTCCTTCTGTAAAGTGATTATGGGGGTATTTTCTTCAATTGGAGGAATTTTCAAGACTCTAAATCCACATATATACATAGTAAACTACTAATAAAATGTCTGAATTTACAAAGGATATCAGAAATTTTCCAATAAATCCAATCTGCATACCTAAATTTTTTCATAAAAATTTATGGGTTTTGAGGGAATTACATGTATTTAGGACAATCCACCAATAAACTAATAGTTTTACATGTTTTATAAATATCATATGAATCTTTGAAAATGGGGTCTAGAAACATAATCCTGAAACAATTTCCTAGATATTCTTTGAGGTCCAAAATAAACTCCACATGCTAGTGTATGGTAAATAGAAAACAAAAAATAGCTTCTTCCATGGGGATACATCTCTTGATTACATAGTACTTACAACTATTCTATAAATATGGATATTCCTAGACATAAATCATTGACTCAAATTTTAATTTAAATGTTTTATTCATATTGAAGGAGGAGATCCTTTGATGTGTATATAAAATTAACTAGAATAATATACTATGGAACTTGGGTGACTTTGTATAGTTTACCATTTAAGAATGAGTCATCCAGGTTTGTTTGAGTTGGTGGTTCTACCTCTGTAGTGTGGGGTAACTAGCTCATATGGTCTACCACTGTATTTTTATATCCCTTCTTATCATAGATCTCTATATTGACCTCTTATTGTGGAAACATACTTCACACTAACCTTAAATTTTCTTCATATTTATTGATCAAATACTTGAGTGTTTTATGATTCGATTAAACAGTTTCATTATTTCCAAATAGATAGGACTAGAATTTATCCCAAAAATAACAATTAACAAAAAATCCTTCTCAATTATTGTGTGTTTTGTTTTGGATTTTTTGCAGTTTCTAATAAGTAGTGGCTATCAATTTTGTATGCCTATCATTTTTTTTAATAAAACTCTACCCCTAGAGATTTAATGAAGGTATCATATAATGTCTCAATGGTTTATTTCAGTTAGGTGGGGAGATTGTGGGGGTTGTGGTCAAACTCTCTTGGAGCTTATTAAAAGTTTTTTTGCATGAATTTTCAAATACAAAGTCATTATCTTTATTTAAAAGGTCAATTATGGGAAATAAATCTTGTTAAAGTCCTTAATATTACTTTTATAAAATTTAAAATGACATATAAAATATCTAATGTGTCTCACAGTGGTAGGGAATGATGGTGTAGAAATAATTTCAATTTTGGATTTATCTATTTTAATACCATATTTAATAATTATACATCTAAAAAATTTCTTTTTTACACCATGAAATGATTTTTTTATATAAAGCCAAGTTTTTCATAATGTATTTGTTTAAAAAATTCATATTCTCGAGATAAGTTTCAAAACCAATTTTATACATAGAAAAATAATCATAGAAAACCAACAATAATATCTCAATAAAGTTCTAAAATATTATTACCACAAAATTATAAAAGGTATTTGGTGAATTAAAAATCCCAAAAGAAATCCTTTAGTAGGTAAACATAAAAAATGGGAATGTGGATATGGTATATCCTGGTCTAGAAGCTAAAAATACCCAAAACATATATCAAGGAAACATTAGTGACTCTTTCCATTGATCTACTCTAACATTTAATCATTAAAGGGAATATGGAAGTGATCTTTTCTTAACACATTTTTTAGTTTCTAGTAGTCAATAAAAACTCTCCAACTTTTATTAATCCTTGGGGAAAGTAAGTCATTATTCTCATTTTTTATAATTTTGTATCAAGTATTATCTAATAAAATTTGAATGGGACTTATCCATTGGAGGTTTGATATAAGGTATATAATTTTATCCCCTTAAAGTATTTCAACTTCTTTTTTTATAACTTCCTTGGGGGTCGAGTTGAGACAGCTTTGGTGAAGTCCATAGGTTTGGACTAGATTTATAACAGAATATGTTACATGCAGGTGGTGTGGGCGGTATAATCCTGGGATGTTTCCAAAGGAATAGACTATTTCCCTAATGTTTTATTTTAGAACACCCTATAGTTTTTTTCTTGATTGGGCTTTAAATTGTTTGGCATTATGTCAAGAATTTTATTATTTTTTTATAAGAAAATAAAATTTTACGTTTGAGGAAAATAAATTAATTCTAATTCATGGGGATTTTAAAATGACGTTTTCAACTAATTTTCACCCATTATTTTAGCCTACACATGTAAAGAAGTAGTGAAATGATAATTTTGATTAAATCATCAAAATATTCCTCACCATTTTTTCAAAATGTTTAGTATATAATAGACATTTCATATTAAGTTTATTTTCAATAAAAGATTCATTTAAAAATTCATATCCTTCTAGGGATTATCCTAATCTAATTATACCATCAAATATATCAATTTATTCTTTACTACAACAATAGAATTCAAAATGACTAAATGTAAAAACAGATTTCTCATCAAGGGTATATTTCAATGAATCAAGAATGTTAAAGCTATCTATTTTTAATCCATAATTAATTTAAAGAGTTCCTTAATTAACATTCATTATTATCATGGTAGTATTGATAAATGTTCTACTTAATATTACAGGGGAGTGATATTTACTTATATCTTCTTTTATGTTCAGAATATAAAAATTAGTTGGATACACTAATCCATTCATTATTACTATAAAATCCTCAAGAAAACTAGATAGGTAAGCAATGATTCAGTAAAAATGTTTTACAACCACTGAGGTGGGTTTTATCACTCTAATATATAGGGAGGATTAACCTGAATAAGGTATTACATTAACTATTTCTCCAAAATCACACAATTCATTTGAAAAAATAATTTTTCCTATAATTCAAGGGATGATGAAGGTACCAAGATATTGAAATTTACTAGGTAATTATGTGATAAAAAAGGAATATATATCTCTACATAAATTTATCATTTCATTTCCTTATAATCATCTCTTCCTGATGTACATTTACTTGATAAACTTCTCATACCTTGGGATTTGGGGGATGGATTCCAACAAATGAATGTTGATCTTTTCTCTTTTTAATATCTCCATGATCTGTTATTGTAATTCTTTATCAATGGTTCTCTTTGATTGTTTTATCCTTATAGGGAAGAGAGTTTGGATCTAATTTACATCTTATATCTTGGATTTTCTAGGATCCTTATTTACTTGGAGTGTTTCAATAGGTTCTTCTTCCAATGATTCCTTCTCGGGAAAAACTTATTCAGGTCTATAAATATATCCAGTTCTAAATTTGTCTCGAGAAAATTATTCTTTATTTTTCCCCAAATCCTTCCCACTCTTTAATGAAATAGAATTAATATAACCTTTCGGGTTATGAATTTACTAAACAGCAAGTTTAGCTACACCATTATTATTCACGTCATTGATAGCAGTCATGATATGGTTGTACATTCCTTATAACTCCACCAGTACAGATCAATTAGCGTTGAGGGTAGTTTACTGAGTGTTTTAAGACTTTATAAGCTATTTCAAAATTTCCTTCATTATGGTATCTTGATATCTCCTTTTTTGGTATATTTAAGTGGCCTGTAATTATCTTCTTCGGAAGGTAGGTAGTTGGAAGGATGGATGAAAATTATGTTATCCCTAGGGTCTTTGGGGATGATAGATCCTAGATCAATATTGAATGTATGAATACTCTCTGAATACTTAATTTATTGATGTTTTGATGGTATTACCTATGGAACATGAAATCACATCTCTCTGTCTCTTGTGGAAAACCATCTGTGTAGTGTTCCAAGGACTGAAAATGTTGGAACGCTCTTGAATATGTTGTTTTTAATGTTTCTTATACCTTTTTTATATCTAACTATCTTACAAGATATGTTAATTTTTCAATATTGTTTTTAGTAATAGATTATTTTGAGCTTTTTAACTCATTCACTCCCCTTATGGTAGTTCTTGTACTAAATTATTTGGAATTTTAGGAGAGATTTTTAGTTATTATTGTAAATTTATCATGAAAATTTTATATGAGTAACCCTCTAGAGTAAGAATATAGTATGTTCCACTCATTTTCCATCAATACATAGTAAAATAAAAACAAGAAATGATGTTCATTGAAATTATGATGCTATCAGTAGGTTTTCAACCACTTGAATCTCTCCTATAAATCCTATAAAGTTTCTCCACATTCTTGTTTGATACCGTAAATATATTTCCATGGTTGGGTACTCCCCAAGGAATGGAAATTTATTTATATTTAATCCATATGAAGCTCATCTCAAGTGTTGAATTCTTTGGGTTTCATGTTGTAGAGACACTCCTTTGATGATCCTTCTAGAGAGAATGGAAAGGCCTTATATCTAATCTAAGCCATGGTAAATCCTCTAGGTATGAAATAATTATATAATTATCTAAATTATCTAATTTTTTTTGGGATACTCTCATTAAAAACCCTGATATTTAGGTAGTAAACCAATCATTACATTTTTATGCACACAATATTTTTTGTTATTTAGTTTTTAAAAATGAGTTTCATTGTTAAAATTGAGTGCATTTAACTCTCTCAAGTTCATATTTATTTGAGTAATATTATATTCCATTTTTTTAATTAATATGGTGAATTCAATGGATGAATAATAATAGAATGGGGAATTTGTTTTATGGGATATTGAAAAATCAATTTTCCTCTAATTAAGTGATCTATATACTTCAAATTATTTACATAATTATTTGGTCAACCTCTAGATAAAATCAAATGATGTGATTTTACATATATCTATTCATGTGTTGATATAATTTAAAAAAATTAAAACAGAACAATAGAATCTATATAAACAATGATGGGTTTATGATTGGTGTGATATGGGGACCTTATTTAAAAATATTTTGAACCATAAATAATGAATTAGTAGCATGAATAAGGTTTTACCTAGATAGGATAGTGGTTTAGGAATATTCTTATGTCGTTTAATGAGTTTAGTGTGTGAAAAAAATGATTGAATTTTATTGGTTTCAAATCCAATTTTTGGAAATAGTTTTCTAACCTTATATTATTCCCTTATTCTCTTATTCAATCACTATTCAAATTGTTTCCCTACTATTTATCTAATAAAAAGGGATCCCATTGATTACTCTCACCTGATTAATTCAACTTTAGATGGGGAGTATAATGATCCTTTATCCCCTAATATTTCCAATCCAAGTTATTAGATACCTCCAATCTTCCTTAGACCAACCCACTTCTCACTATCTCATACAACGAAGTTAATATAAATGGATGTGTGTAAACTTTTAAGATTAATATAAAAATTATATAAAATCAAAACTAAGTAGAAAACTTCATCTAATTAATAAATTAAAAACATATAGTGAAATGAGATGAATAAATTATGAGTTAACAAATATATTTCAAAAATTGAGATTTGTGAAATTCTTTTTGGATTGACTACTAATGGACCAATGTTCTGTCATCATAGTATTATAATTATTATAAATGAAAATAATAAAAATAAAAGAACTAAAGTTAAGAAATTATTGAAGTTATATCCTCTACTAAGTGATGAATTCATTTTTATAGAATAATGGATGATGGTTCTTTATGCTTCAGCAGCTTCCCACTCTACGTGCGTAGAATTGGCTTCATTATTTCAGTTCCTATAAATTATTCCTCAAATTCTACAACTAGAATCTTATTCTTCATTACTAACACATGTGAGTCTCAAGGGTCTATATTTATTTAGAAAGTTACCTATTAAATATTATCAGAACAAATCAGTTCCATATTCTTCTCCTCCTATTAGATGAGTTCCATATAGAACATTTTTTCAAGCCATACCTGATTTTCCAAGACCATATGAATGAGAAATGATTATGATTTTAGGATGAGCTACTGTAATTTGGTAAATTCATTTTTAATCATCATGTGCACCATTTTAAAATCTTTAGTGGTGTGATGACCCTTACACAGGTCCTAGGATAAATATTTTACCCTTATATAGCTTTTGAAACATGCCACTGAACTTCATGAAACTTAATATTTACCATGTAATAACTCATAAGATCATTGAATGACACTTGTTTATCTTTAAAATTCTTAGTAGGACCATTATATAAGAATTGGAATTTATGTTTTACTATTACATTGTCGTGGATTCCAAACCAATGACCCTTAAAAAGTACCTTTATTATGATGGTAACCATGACTAGGATTCAATATCATGGGTATCTACCCTTAGAAAACATATTGAGTGTGAAGATTAACCATATATGACATCGGTTTCTAAGAGATGACTATTACATAACATCATGTACCCTTACATGAGCTGCCTAGAAGGGTGAAGTTGGTCAAGAGGTTTCATGAAGTTGCTTATTTTGGTGTCTCATGGTTAGTTGAACATGGTCAATTCAAGAATTGTGATTGACCATGAGGACTTCATATTAGTTGATTGAGTATTTATCTGATAGTAAATGAGGAAAGTCGCATGGTATCTTCAAATAGTAGGTGGAGTATCCTTGTGGTAGTTTTTCCATGGTAGTATAAAGGTGTCAGGTAGTCGATTGTGTTGAAGGTTATGGTTGGTTAGAGGGTGTTGTAGATTAGATGAGTTCAGAAATTTTTGTAGGTAGAAAAGAACACCTAAAAAATTGAGGGATTCATGATATAACCTTAAAAAAACTCAATAAGGACCTTAAAAAATCTTTTTATCCCTATAGAAATGACTCTTACATGGTATTTCACATTCATGAATCTCCCTTACATCATGTGATTGTAAATAAAAAACTATTAAAGAATGGAAAATCACAATCCACAATGCATGATTTGTTTAGTTTTAAGTATAAAAATGATTAAAATAATAAAATTCAAGTTCAAATTCCTATAATAAACTAAATTCTAAAATTAAAATATTAATTTATGGAAATAATAATAAAACATGAAAAAACCACGTTTTGGTCTATTTATCAATTTAATTACAATTTCATTAAAATGATAAAAAATTATCAATTACTCAAAATTATGATTCATTAGGGGTTAATTATAATTTAAAATTATATAATAATTTGAAAAATTTTGGCTCAAATTAGTGGTATATCATATTGAATCCCTAGGCATTACACTGTGAGGGCTCCTTGATGAGGATGTATCATTCCGTAACTAGAGGGTTACATTAGGAATGGTTCTTAGGGGATGAGTATCATGTTACGACCACAAAAAGGATTGTGTTGTGAGGTATCTGGCCTTGTATTAATGTATGTCTTAGGGTTTTTTAATTCTACCCAAGATGTGATAATTGTGACTAGAGCCACATAGTCATCCCCTAATGAATTTTCCAAGGTGTGTGTGGGGGAGGGGGGTGGGATATTCCCTGATCCCCTTAGTCATATAATAATGAAACCACTATATAAAAAAGATATTTTTAAAAATATATTAATGGTGGAAACCTCCCATTTTCTATCCACTCATCCCATATCCCCACTCCCACATGATTTTCCCCTCCCTTTTAACTCTTTGGGTCACATAAAGGTCATCTCTTGGTGGATAGATGTGTTGTTAGAACATGAAAGTTCATCCCAATAAGGATAAGGTAATACCCTGGTCACATATTATTATTTCTCACATTTCCGTTATTTTTTTAACAGCCTTCATTTTATGAAATATTTGTTAGATATCTCAATTTTATGAAAACAGTGATGGATCAAGCTATGATATTAGATGAGTTAATTTCTATGAGTTGGATGTTATTGATTTCTTTGATATATCACCATATTTTTTATAGAGTTGTTTCATTCATGTGTGTTCTTTTTTGTCCAAGTTTGGTAATTGGGTGAAGGGGATAATTAGGAACTAAATTGTTATCTATGTAATCCTAGAGCCTCCAACAAGTGGTGTGGACTCTATGAGTAGTTTGAAAATTTTAGAGATGCTTGATGGATATATCACCAAGGGTCTTAACCTACAATTGTGTTTGTTTGACCTAGAATGGGTCTTGGTCTATTTTATAAATTCTGAATAGGAAAGGGATGACAATTTGTGGGTTGTTTTAATATTTTATTAGTGGATTTCATGTTAGGTAGAGTTTTAGGTAAGTGAGATGATTTAAGATCACGTGGTATCTATCATGGGAATTCTTTATGGATTGAAACAAATGATCGTGGTTATGATTTATTGATGTGACCTCACTTTATAGGAGGGGATTAGTTGTTTTAAAGAAATGGGATTTGTGAATTGGTTTGTTTTGTTTGCTATGATTCATTTTCATGCATGTAGATTGTGCACATGGTGGACATGGCTCAGATAGTCTTATAATTATAATTCCTTGGGATAATAAAAGTGTAGTGTGAGTAAGATTATTTATTCTCTGTATGGACCTAGTGTAGGTTTAGGTGTTGGAAAGAGCCTATGGATCTCATGAAACACCATGGGGTGTTGTTTGGTCACTAATATTTTGTTATTGGTATGAATATTGGTGTCATGTGTCTCTTGACACCCTATAGAAGGGGGAATTTATAAAGTGGGGTGTGATTAGCCGATGTGTTGTGATACCCTAGGGCTAGTTGAACACTATGAAGAGGGTGTGTGAAATAGGGGTCCATATTTATGAATTCACAATTCAACATCTGGAACATGTTGAGGTTCATGATCTAATCAATATAAAATATCAACCTCAACTTGTATGAAATATATGTAAAGAGATATCATTACATAAGTATGTACAAGGTTTGACCTTAAAGACCCACTTCATTTAATGATTGGTTATAAGACCCTATCAAGGATTGAACACTATATATATAAGTGGTTACACCGCAAACTTCACCGGTATGATCAATATAGATTCCACTTTATTCCTTATCCAC
Organism: Viscum album; assembly: GCA_963277665.1. Lineage (NCBI taxonomy): Eukaryota > Viridiplantae > Streptophyta > Magnoliopsida > Santalales > Viscaceae > Viscum > Viscum album. Next base: position 1,190,830,263 of record OY728130.1, on the reverse strand, counting down.
ATAACCGGTTATACCCCTAGTTATAGTTTTCCATTCACATGATTGGTCATACACCCCTAATCATAAAAAATGTTTTATCCATAATTAAAATACCTACTTGAACTCTAGGTTTATTCTAAAACACTTGGAGTGATCTTCCCCCATGAGTAGATGGATCACCAAGTATGCATGTATATATTTCTTCAAGTCCTATACATGTAGAAATTCATTAGGATGTGGACATATAACATGATTACATTTTTATACCTTCACATGGTATAATTATTGTCAGCACTTTGAATACTTGGGAAATATGTCTTCTTATTCTTAGATATCTCTTAGTTTCAAACTCTCCAACATATTCAATTGATACAAATGTGTATCTATCTCCCATAATTCTTCATTGACTCATTTTTCTTCTTAAATAAAATAACACCATGAAAGTGTCTAACTATTATCATAATATTTCTTCTTTATCTCATAATTTTTTATATTCATCAAAATAATAACAAGAATATTATCTTCTATATTTGAAATATGGAAACTCCCTGACATTTGGATGTATGTCATCTTCTATCAATTAAATTTGAAATTTTTTCACAATTTTATTACCAAACTAAAGATCCTAAGTTATTCTCCATTTATATCCTAATGATTAAAAATCTACTCATGTGATATAAAAATATTGTATATTCTTTATCTCTATAAATTCCACTGGTATTTAAGTTTTCTCCATGTCTTCAAAAGTCAAGTAACAACATATCATAACCTACGGTGTAGTGATACACATTTATGCATTGATTATCTTTCAGCATCGAGGGAATATAAGAATATTCTTCTAGATTTGACCATGGCATGAGACTCAATGTTTTAGATTCCCAGCTCTCATATCTCATGCGATTCACCATGAACAACGTCAAGAAAATTTCCAGTTCACTATTTCTCATAGGTGATTTTCAGAATCACCATGGGAAAAAAATTCTCAATGATAGTACACCATGGAATGGTATCATATTCATTTACATTATCCCTACATATTAGGCCCTAGACATAAACATTACATAATATTGAGTTAAGTTAATAATTAAAATTGAGGACATTTTCAGGTTTAGAGTTTTAGAGAATTTGGACATAACTATCACATAATAGAGTGAGACATTACATGTGGACCGTTACACTCATCATCCACTTTTTCCACCAAAGTAAAACCTTTAAACAAAGCATGATTTATTTTTATTGGTAAAAATATTCTCGACTTATTATTTTATCTTACCCATATATATACCTTGTGGAAAACATTTCAAAAACATGGGATGAGCATAAAAATCTCAGTAAAGAATATAAAATAAGGAATAAAACTATTATTCCATGAATATTTAAAACCCATGAAAACATTTTAAAAAAATCATACTTTTCACCCACAAAACATAAACTACTTATCTTAAATTATGTAATCTTAATATTCATAAAGAGCTCAATATAAATCAAAAAATATAAAGGTAACATGTGGAATATATATCATACTTACATTGTTTCCTACACAACTACATAGGGAGTGACCTTCATGTTTATGTTTGGAATACCCATCACAGTATATTCCCTAAATATCTTAGAAAAAACCTTATCGTTTACCTTCATCACATTACCCAATTCATTAGAGAGCTATCATGGGATCACCAAACCTCAGTTTATCATGGAACCACCTGTATATATAATCAATGCCCAAGAACCATAACATAATCATAACACATGAATAATCATAAAGGAAAAATAAAATTTCAAAATTGAAATCATAAGAAATGATTACAAAATATAGATATAATAAATACATACTCAAAAAAAATTTAAATACCAAAATAAAAGAAAAAGGAAAATGATATTTAATATTTTTTAAAAATAGTATGGCTTGTAGAGGTAACCAAATACCAAAAAATGGTCAGAGCGACAGAAAGGGTCATTGTACCTGTGTACATTAAAAAAACATTCCCTTTTGTTATTTAGTAAAATGCTTCATAGAAAAAGATTAATTTTGATAACCACATAATTAAATTAAAATAAAAAGGGTATAATTATACATCGTACAAAATAAGGAGGTGTATATTATCAAAATATGCACCAATGAAAGGAGGCTGAGATGAAGTCTCTTACAAAGATCGTATCATTAAATTAAGGATAAATCAATAAAATTATTATGTGTAAAAATAAAAATACACCCAATATAAGTGGATAATCATTGTAAAATGATAAGAGGTCATTAAAACATATAATTTGAAAAAAACCAATTACATGGATATTTAACTCAATGAACGAAGACTAAGTTAGGATTTCGATTACCTTGAGTCCGACTCATCACGTACAATCGCTATGTTCCAAAATAATAAAATAAGGTTAATTTAAAATTTCATGAGAACCTTTTTCAAGAATATTATTCCTTTTATATCACTTATTACCATTATATAAAAATTACATAATTATTTAAGTTTATATCGGTCGTTTTGTTGATTTTTGGTACTTGAGTCGAAAATGAAATTGTTTTTATGTAAATAGTCTATGTGGTCTAAAGTATATCATCTGTAGAATATTATTCATTATTTAAATATCATATATATACAGTATATATTTATTTAGAATAGTCCATAAAATTTTGAGATAAGAAACTAAATGCACCGTTCATGGAGAAAGTAGGCCGTACGTATACATGAACGGTACTTTCATTTCTTTGTCATATTAAAGGAATGAAAAATAAATGATACATAGGCATATTATAATATATATATAATATATATGTTATATATGTTACATAATTTTATTAACATAATCCTTTATACGTTCCATGTATGGAATTAATGAGTAATATCACTTTGAGGGGGCGGTAGTCCACACTTCCTCAAATGAAATTATCGTATTTACACATTATGGAAAACATAAAGGTATATACTGTAAATAAATATTACATAAGCATAGATAAAATATAAATATAATGTATTTAATATATAAATACAGTTCCATCATAATTTAAACCATGATAGGTGGTAGGAGAAAATTGAACAATCATCATTTCACGAGGTAGTAGTTCACCGTACACAGAAAGAGTATGTTCTATATCCATTAGATGGAGGTGTGTGTAGATTTAGGTCAAACCATTATCATAAAAAGTCCAATTGTTGTTAAAAAATAATGTAACAAAGAGATTTTAGGCTATTTTAGATGGAAAATAAATGTAAGGATCTTGAGAGAAGACGTTGCCTCTAAATCGGGTAACTCCTTTTGATTTGAGACAAAAGGCTTCATTAAATTGACTTCTACCCAAGGTAAGGATTCTATGAGTAAGGGAGGGGTGTTGGGAGGTATTTAGTAGAATTTTAATGATACAATGGGATTGAGAGGTGTGAGTAAGTGGGTAGATGTGGTGGCCTTTTATAAGAGGGAGGAGGGTCACTTTAGGAAAGTCTTGAAATATTATTTTATTATAAATTGAGTTTAGAATTATAAAAGATAAAAAGTAATATATTTCAAGGATAAGTCTAGGATTGGTCTAAATTCACTCAAATAATAGGTTTTAGAGAAGTTTAGGTCAAAATTTGACCTTATCATTTGGATTTAACCCTTAGTTAAAAAAATTAACTATTACAATGTCTTCTTGTATTTTTATTCGATATGGTCTATATAGTTACTATAAAATTACAATAGAAACTAAAGTGTAATAGTAATGAAATTTGTAACATTATATTAGTTAGTTGGATGGATATTATATTTTATTACTATTATATCATTTTATAAAACTGTATTTTTTTTAAAAAGTCATTTTTGTCAATTTTGACACTATTTAGTAATTGATTTTTGTTAAAGCAATAAAAACTCAATTGATTCGAAAAAACTACATTAAATAAAATATAACTTGTCATAATCATCCATAATATTTTTGGATGACATAAAAAGTTTCAAATTACATTTATTTTAATATTTATAATATCACTTATTTGAATCTTTCATTAATAAGGTAATCACTACATTATCATTGTGTCATAAATAAATAATTTTATTTAGTGTATAAAAATTATTAATAAAATACTATAATGTAGGATATATTTTTATATTTAGAATTACTATTTATAGTAAAAGATTTCAATTATATAACATAATCTTAAAATTTTTTTAGTAAAAAGATACATGTTTATGTTTTATATCCATTTAATTTAAATTAATTATTATAACATGTAATTTTCACATCCATGTGGCTCCCAAATGCCACAAATTGAGCCGAAGGATTGTTTTGGTATCCTACGATTAATCCAATATTTTTAGGACATGTGTTAGGGTATATTTATATTATTATCATATTATTTTTATCCTTATTTTCTTAATTTACCATTTAACCTTGGTAAATTAAAATAATTATTGAAGTTACTATTCATAATTAAAAAAATCAGAGGTACCTATTTACATAATTTGGACCTTCTAATTGAAAATATGGAATTAATTTTTCCAAATTCAAAATAAATAAGTTGTAGTAATTAATTTAAAATTAATTCCTGTTGTCAAAACCAGAAAACATGTTTTTAAGAAGTAAAAACTTTCAAAAGATTGACATGTGTTTATGTCTAATTTATATGTTAAATTAATTAAAATGACCAAAATTAGAATAAATGATAAAATTATAATCCAATCACACTTTTAACCTAATTAAAAAGATAATATAACTATATAAATAAGTTATATGAAAAGGTAATTTTTAATTAAAATGTAGTGTTTTCATTATTCATTAAAATATGAATTTCATCCGAATAATACCAAAATTTCAACCAAGGTAAATTTTGATATCCCTCTTAAAAATATAAAGTTTATTATGTAAAATAAAACTTATAAAATTTTTATAAACTAGATTGAAAATGGGTTCTCCATCAAAAGGTGGTAAAACTGTATTTGTTTTTGAAAAATATTTCTTTTATCCGAAAAATTGAATTTCTTCTTATGTCATATCTAGAAAAAAATAACATGAATTTAAAATATTACATTGAATATATAAAATAAAATTTTTATTAAATAAAAATACATAAAGAGTTATATTATTTTATAAACACAATTATTCTGTTTTAAATAGGTTTTCATAAAAACACATCCTTTATATTCAATTGGTTTTTATTTCCATTTCTAATAAATTTGGTAACCAATGAATCATTATTTAAACATGTGTAAACCAAATCTTCATAATTCTATTGAAACTATTTCTTCATTCCATTCCAATGGCTAGGTTATAACAGTAATATTTAAATAATAATATTTAGTTGTTTGTTTAAGATCAACGTAATGTATCATGTAGGTTATTTAACAAAGTGTTTCTATCTTAAAACTACAAATGTTACATGACCCCCCTTTTAATAAATTGTGTCCTCAAAATTTTAATTTTGGGTTGATAAAAAGGGTATTGATTTTCAAAATACCATTATTGAAAACCCACATCGAAAAAGGGTTAATAAAACTTCCACTTTAAAAGATAGAAAGTGAAGTACAATGGTCACTAGGGATAACACGTAATGGGGTTACAAATAGGAAAACATGGATATGGAAGAAAAAATAAGTTTCAAGTTTTGATGGATAGTGATAGGAAACATGATCAGGAGAAATTCAACAACTAGAAAACAACAAACTTGTGATGGGTTAAACAGTCTTTAATTTCATGGTAAGAAAAGTAAACATAAAATGTTTTTAAGATAATTTTCATAATGTTTAGAAATTTATTTATGAGCTTCACTAAGAACATATGAAAAAATAGTTACTTGTCAGGCAGAGTTTCACCCTTTTATAAATTTCTACCACAAACTCATCTTTTCTCTAAACAATGAGTATTAAAGATTACTTGGTCACACCTAAAGCACTAGAATCAACTTCTAGATAATCACATAATCCAAAACATATTAACTATCTATTCATCCTATCTTTAAATATTAACAAAAACCAAAATTATTAGCATAACATCAGATAATCCCCCAAAAAGAACAATCCTTTTTAAGGAGAAGGACTACTTTTAATCTCCAAAATTCAACATTAATACCCAAGTTCTGCATAGACCATTCAACAAACAAATGTCCTTAAAATTACTCAAAATAATCTAAACTAATATTGAAACCCAAAATTCTAATGGATTTGATCACATAGCCTCAATCAATAAATCTTAAAAGTTATTTCCAAATAACATCAACTACTCTTGAAGTCTCATGCTGAAAAGCAATTAATCTAAACACATATTCCCCTTGATAGGTTAATAATTTCCATAAATAACCTAAATAACCATATACCCACAAATAAAACATAGATTATTCCAAAATAATATTCAACCATTACTACAAAAATAAAATACCCTAGTATTCTATTTTACTTAGGAATGTATGTTTCCTAAAATAGTGAACATATTCCAAAATAACATTTATCACTTAATCCCCAAATCATCTTCCTATACTAAATATATCAATTTGATAAAACATAAGTTCAAAAAATAAATTTATTCTTAATCCATAAAATCATTTATCTAAAAAGAATAGGTCATACAAATAAGGGACTTCACGTAGGCTAGTGGTAGGTGATAAATCCCTATCACACTTCAGTTTTCAGATTGATTCCCTTAGCCTTGTCCGTCACAATAGGTTGTCACATGGTCTGCATGTTGTCCTTTTTCAAATACTATATAATTATTATAACATTACCAAAATGATATAAAATACTGAAAAATAACTATAACATATTTTAACCTCAATGTTTACGTCATGAATTTCATTTTTCATCCCAAAAAATAATAACCCATGATTATCAAAATCAAGGATAATATAAGCCATAATGGTTCCTTATAATTATGTCTATAAAAAAAATACAATTCTTCCTAAAATAAATTTTCACACAACAAAATTAATTTTTAAACACACAAAAAAAATTCTTTCAAATTATTCCTTTAATCAAAGTATAATTAATACTTTTAAACATTCATCATTTTACAATCTACCACAACTCTTGAATTCCCTTATAACTATTCAGTATCCTTTATGATCCTTTAACCATGATTTTCCATATTATTCTATAATAATTATTTCGTATAACAAAAACATGAATCATTTTCTACGATTAAATAATGTAAAATAATAAGCTAAGAAATAAAAAAAAACCATTCATAGGTCATTTTCAGTTTTGTCATATTCAATTGAAATGGAATTAGGTGTTGGTAAACATATATTTGTATGGTCCTACCGATCCTATAATTTCCTCAAAGGTGAATGTCTCCAAAAAACCATTAGTCTTCTTAATGTTTCAGAACATAAATCCTAAAAAGTGTATACACTACATTTAACTTACAATCAACTTTAAAATTACAAACCCATGATGATATCTCTAACTATAAAGAAAACATCATATTCTCCCAAGTTGTCAAAACCAAACTTTGATACCAACTATAAGGCCCCAAATTTAAACAATACATAATCTTGAGTGAAGTCCAGAATTTACATTGAGGATCTTTTTAGGTTTAGGGTTTTATAGAATTAGGCAATAAATATTACATAATAGACCTAGCCATTACATGTGGGCCGTTACACTCAGTATCCACTTTTTACACTAAAGGAAACCCTTTAAACAAAACATAATTTTTTTATTGATAAAAATTTTATTGAATTATTTATTTCTCTTACATATCATTATACCATATTTAAAACATTTAAAGAGCCTAATATAAGAATAAAAATCTTATTAAGGAATATAAAATAAGGAATAAAATCATTAGTCCGTGAATATTTAAAACCCATGAAAACATTTTCACAAAATCATACTTTTCACCCATAAAACATAAACTAATTAGCTTAAATTATTTAATCATAATATTCTTAAAATAATTCATATGAATTATAAAAAATAAAAGGAAACTTGTGGTATCCACATCATACTTACATTGCAGCTTTCACAGCTATATAGGGAGTAACTGTTAGGGTTACGTTTGGAATAAACATCACAGTATATTCCCTAAACTTCTTAGGATAAACCTTATTGTTTACCTCCGTCACATTACCCAATAAATTAGAGAGCTATCATGAGCTCACCCACCCTTGGTTTATCCCATAACCACCCGAATACATAATCAATGCCCAAAAACCATAACATAATCATAACACATGAACAAGCATAAAGGAAAAATAACATTTCCACATAGAAATCATAATAAATCATTTAAAAAACATTGATATAATAAATCAATTATCAAAACCATTTTCAATACCAGAGTAAAAGAAAAGGAATATGGTATTTAATTTTGTTTTTAAAAATAATATGGATTGTAGAGGAATACAAATACCAAAAAATGGTTTCTGCGGTGAAAAAATGCCGTTGTCTCCACAGACATTAAAAAACACATTCCTTTTTTTCATTTAGTAAAAAGATCCATAAAAATAGATTAATTTTGAAAAAAATTAAATTAAATAAATAGAAAAAGGGTATACTTATACAATATATAAAATAAGGAGGTGTTTATTATCAAAATATTCTTCAATGAAAGGAGGTTGAGACAAAGTCCCTTATAACGATCATATCATTATATTAAGGATAAGTAAATGAAATTATTTTGTGTGAAAATAAAAATACACCCAATATAAATGGATACTATGTTTAAAACAATCATAGGTCACTCAAAAATATTCTTTGAAAAAGAAAACCAATGAAAAGGACATTTTACTCAATGAATGGATATTGAGTTAAGATTTCCCTTACCTTGATTATGACTGATCAAGTACAATAGTTATGTTCTTGAATAATAAACTTAGGTTAATTTATACTTTGTTGATAACATTTTTATTTTTTATTATTCCTTTTATATCACTTATTACCTTGTTATAAATATTACATAATTATTAAATTTTATATCGTTTTTTTTCAATATTCAGTACTTGAGTCAAAAATGAATATGTTTTGATGTAAAATTTCCATGTGGTCAAAAGTACATCATATATATAATATTATTAATGATTTAAATATCAGTTTTATAGATTATATATTTATTTATAGTAGTTCATATCATCTGGAGATAATAAATGAAATGCACTATCATTGAGTGGGTTGGCCGTACGTACGCATGAACACTACTTTCCTCTCTTTGTCATATTAAATGAATGAAAACTAAATGATACATAAGTATATTATAATTAAATTATAATATATATGTTATATATGTTATAAAAGTTCATCAAATTCATCCTTTATATGTTTTATGTATGGAATGAATGAGTCATCTTACATTGAGGGGGCTGTATTCGACACTTCCTCAAATGCTATTATCATATTTACACATCATGGAAAGCACAAAGTTATATTGTAAATAAAAATTATAGAAGAATATAGGAAATATAAATATTATATATTTCATATATAAATATATTTCCATCATAATGGCTTCCATGATAGGTTATAGGATAAAATTGAATAATCATCGTTCTGTGTGGTAGTAGTTCACCATACACAGAAACAATAAGTTCTATATCCATTAGATGGAGGTTTGTGTTAGTGAAGATAGAAGCTTTATTATAAGAACATCATAGAATATATAGAATATTTATGTTTTTATAAAATAATGGAATATAGATAGGTTAGGGTGTTGGATAAGTAAAATAAATGAATGGAGTTTAAGAGAAGATGTTACCTATAAATCGGTTAAGTCCTTTTGATTTGAGCCAAAAAGGATTTCATGAATTGACTTATTCACAATTTAAGGATAAAAGGTGGAATGGAGGGATTTTGGTAGATTATTTTATCAGAATTTGGACGATCCTAGGGGCTTGAGATGTGTAAGTAAGTGGGTTGAGGTGGTGGATTTTTATAAGAGGGCGGAGGGGCACTTTAAGAAATTATGGAAATATTATTTTATTATAAATTAATTGTAGAATTATAATAGATAAAAAGTGATATATTTCCTGTAAAAGATGAGTATGTCTCAAAATAATTTCAACCAATAGGTTTTAGACATGTTTAGGTCAGGAATTTAACCCTATATTTTGGCTTTAACCTGTAGTTAAATAAATTACCTCTTACCATGTCTTCTTGTATTTCTACACTATATGGTCAATATAGTTACAATAAAATGAAATGAGAACCTCAAGTGGATCATTAATGAAATTTTAAAAATATCTAAGCCAGTATTCAGAATATTAGATTTTATGACTTTTATATCATTTACTAAAATAGTATCTGTTTTAAAAAATCATTTATATCAATTTTGACACTATTTAGTAATTGTTTTTTGTTAAAGCTATAACATGTTGATTGATTCAAAAAACTCTCTAAAATAAAATATAAAATGTCATAATAATCCATAAAAATATTTTCAGGCAAAAAAATTTTCATATTACATTTATTTTAATATTTATAATATTATATTTTGGAATCGTTCATTAATAAGGTAATCACAATATCATAATTGTATCATAAATAAATTTATTTATTTAATGTCTAAAAATTATGAATAAAATAACATGATGTGGGGAATATTTTTAGATTTATAATCACAATTTACAGTCAAAGAGATCAATTATATAACTCCATCTTAATACTGGTTTAGTCAAATGATACATGTTAATGTTATATTTCCCTTTACATTAAATTAATTATTATAACATGTCATTTTCACACCCAAGTGGCTCTCAAATGAAAATATTTTGGAATAAATATTTTTTTCACCCATGATTGATCTAAAAAGATTAGGAAACATGTATTGGTAGTTTTATATTATTATAATATTATTTTTATCCTTATTTACCTAATTTACCTTTTAACAATGGGAAATAAAAATAATTACTGAAGTTACTATTAATAGTGTCCAAAAATACAAGGTATCTATTTAAATAATTTGGACCTTCTAATTACAAATATGGAATTCATTTTTTAAAATTCAAAATAAATAAGTGGCTGTAATTACTTTAAAATTAATTCTCGTTGTCAAAACCAGAAAGCATGTTTTTATGAAGTAAAAACTATCAAAAGATTGACATGTGTTTTTGTCCAATATAAATGTAAAATTAAATAAAATGAACAAAATTAGATTAAATGTTAAAAAAAATCCAATAAACTTTAAAAACAATTAAAAATATAATCTAACTATATAAATAAATGAGATCAAAAGATAGTATTGAATTAAAATGCAGTTTTATTCACTATTCATTAAAATATAAATTTCAACAGAAAAATAAAAACAGTTCCAGCCAATGTAAATTTTGATGCCTCTCTTCTAAATAAGAAGTTTATTATGTAAAATATAACTTATAAAATTTTCAAAAACTAGATTTAAAAATGATTCTCCATCAAAAGGTTGTAAACTATTTTTTTAATACTTCTTTTATCCAAAAAAATTGAATTTGTTTTTATATCATATCTAGAAATAATATAAGATAAATTTAAAACATTAAATTGAATATATAATGTATATATTTCATTAAATAAAAATCCATAAAGGGTGATATGATTTTATAAACACAATTATTCTCTTTTAAATAGGTTTTCCTAAAAACACATCCTTTATATTCAATTGGTTTTTATTTCCTTTTCTAATAAATTTGGAAACCAATGAATCATTATTTAAATATTTTTAAACCATATTTTCATAATTATGTTGATGCTATTCATTACCTCTATTCTAGTAGCTAGGTTATAATGGAAACATTTAAATAATAATATTTAGTTCATTTATCCTCAATGTACCATATCATATATGCTATTGAACATAATGTTTGTTTCTTAAAAAAGGGGACGTTACATCCTCCAACCTTTATTAAATTTCATCCTCATAATTTTAAGTTGGGGTTGATAACTAGGGTTTTAATTTTCAAAATACCTTTATTACAAACCCACATTGGAAAAAGGATTAATAAAAATTACACTTTAAATGATAGAAAATAAAGTACAAAGGTCACTTGAGATAACACATAATAGGTTTCCATATAATAAAAAATTGATATAAATGAAAAAATAAGTGTCATGTTCTGACATAGAGTGATAGAAAACATGATTAGGACAAATTTAACAACCAGAAAACCACAAACTTGTGATGGGTTAAATAGTACATGATTTCAAGGTAAGAAAAGTAAACTGAAACCTTTTATGTTTTAAGATAATTTTCATAATTTTGAGGAATTTATTTATTAGATTTACTAAGAACATAAATAAAAATACTTACTTGTCAAGTAGAGTTTCATACTTTAATAAATTTCTACCACAAACTCATATTTTCTCCAAATGATGAGTATTCAAGATGAATTAGTCACACCTAAAGCACTAGAATCAACTTCTAGAGAATCACATAATTTATATAAGATTAAATATCTATTCATAATGTCTTGGAATATTAACCAAAAACAAAATGGTTAGTAAAATATCATATAATCCCCCAAAAATAATAATCCTTTATAAGGATTAGGAATACTTTTAATCATTAAAATTCAATAGTAATACAAAAGTTATAAATAGACCATTAAATAAACAAATGTACTTAGAATTATTCAAAAATATTCCAATATAATATTGAAACCCAAAATTCAGAAGGATTTGATCTCATAGACCTCCATAATAAATCTTAACATTTATCTCCAAATAACAAAAAATAATATTAAGGTCTCGTACTGAAATGTAATTAATCTAATAACATATTCTACATGATAGGTTAATCATATGAATAAATAACCCAAATATCTATATGTCTACAACAAAAACATAGATTCTTCCAAAATAAAATTCAATAATTACTCCCCAAATAAAATCCCAGAGTATTCAATTTTCTTTGGGCATATAGGGTCCCCAAAATAGTGAATGTCCTCTTAAATAAAATTTATCACTTAATACCAAAACCATTTTACAATACTAAGGATTTCCATTTGATAAAATAAAAGTTCCCAAAATAAACTTGTTCTTAATATATAAAATCCATTAACTGAAAGGAATAATTCATACTAACTAGTGAATTCACCTTGGATAGTGGTAGGTGATAAATCCTGGCCGCACTTCAGTTGTTTGTTTGATTCCCATAGCCTTGTCTGTCGTGACGGTTTGTCAGATGGTCGACATGTTATCCTTTTTAAAAAACAATATAATTATTATACCACTACCAAAAAGATTTAAAATACTCAACAAATAACCATAACATATTTTAACCTCACACTTTATCTCATTGATTTCATTTTTCATCCCAAAAAGTAATAACCCATAATTACATAAAAATCAAGGATCATTTAAACCCCAAAAGTTCTTTATAATTATGAAAATAAAAGAAAATACAATTCTTCCTCAAATAAAGTTTTCACAAAAATAATTAATGGACAAAAATACTTGGAAAAGTCCTCCAAAGTAATCCCATTCTCAAAATAGAATTTATACTTTTATACATTCATCATCCTATAATCTATCATAACTCTTGAATTCCATTATAATCATTCAATATACTTCATAAACCTTAAACCATGCGTTTCCATATTATTACATACCAATTATTTCCTAAAATATAAACATGAATACTATTCTAAGATTAAATAATGTCAAATCATAATCTAAGAAATAATCCTTACCATTCATAGGTCATTTTAAATTTCCTCATCTTCAATTTGAATGACATTTGGTATTGGTAAACCTATATTTGTATGGTCCTGCTGATCCCATAATTTCTTCAAAGGTGAATATATCCTAAAATACAATTAGTCTCTTTAATATTTATAAAAATGAATCCTCAAAATGTATTTATTAGACATTTAACTTATGACCAACCTTAAAATTATGAACCTATGATAATATCCCTAACTTTTAAGTAAATATCATAATCTCCAAATTTTTCTAAACCAAACTCTGATATAATGTATATGGGCCCTTCATTAAACAATACATAATCTTGAGTTAAGTCAAGAATTCACATTAATGATTTTTCAGGTTTATAGTTTTAGAGAGTTAGGAAATAACTATTACATAATATACCAAGCCATTACATGTGTACCATTACACTAGGTATCCATCTTTTCCACTATAGGAGACTCTTTAAACAAAATATGATTTATTTTTTATCGTAAAAATCTTGTTGACTTATTATATTCTCTTACCCATCCTTATATCCCATGGAAAACATTTCAAGAACATGGGATTAGAATAAAAATATTAGTAGGGAATATAAAATAAGGAATAAAAGCAATAGTCCCTGAATATTTAAAACCCATGAAAATGTTTTTAGAAAATTATAATTTTTACCCATAAAAAATAAAATACAAAGCTTACATCATCTAATAATAAAATTCACACAAAACTTTATAGAAATCACAAAACATAATGGTAACCTATGGTATATATATCATACTTACATTATAGCTTTCCCAGCTGGATAGGGAGTAAACTTCATGGTTATCTTTGGAATACCCATCACAATATATTACCTAAATCTTCTAGGAGAAACCATATCGTTTACCTCTATAATGTTACCCAATGCATTGGAGAGATATCACATAATCACCAACCTACGGTTTATCATGGAACCACCTGAATACATAATCAATGTCCAAGAACCATAACATAATCATAACACATAAACAAGCATAAACGAAAAATAATATTTCCACATTGCAATCATAAGAAATAATTTTAAAATATTGATATAATCAATCTAAAATCAAAACCATTTTAAAAACCAAAATACCAGAAAAATAAATATGGTATTTACTTTTATTTTTTAAAAAATTACAGTTTGTAGAGGAAGAAAAAAACAAAAAAATGGTTATGGTGATAGAAAAGGTTATTATCACCGTATATGTTAAAAAAATTCCTTTTTGTAGTTTAGTAAAACTCTTCTTAGAAAAATATAATTTTTGAAAGCCATTGAATTAAATTTAAAAAAACTTGTATAATTATATACTGTATAATATAAGGAGGTGTATATTATAAAAATATGTCACAATAATAGGAGGTTGGGATGAAGTCCCTTATAAAGATCGTATCAATAGATTACAGACAAATCAATGAAATTAATATGTGTGAAAATAAAAATAAACACAATATAAGTGGATATTCAACTTAAAACAATCATAGGTCATTCACACATTTCCTTTTAAAAACAAAACTAAGGACATGAATATTTAACTCAATGAATAGAGATTGAGGTAATATTTTCCTTACCTTAAGTCTGAATCATCACATACAATTGTTATGTTCTTGAATAATCAAATTAGGTCATATATAATTTTTTAAGAAATTTTTTCAATTTTATTATTCCTTTTAAATCACTTATTACAATGTAATAAAAATTACATAATTTTTTAAGTTCATATCGGTGGTTCTATCTATATTTCATACTTGAGTCGGAGATGAACTTGTTTTGTTGTAAATTGTCCATGTGGTCAAAATTAAATCATCTCTAAAATATAATTCATGATTTAAAAAACATGTATATCTAGTATGTATGTATTTATAATAGTCTATAATATTTTGAGATAAGAAATGAAATGCACCGTTCATGGATAGGGTAGGCCGTACGTACACATGAACACTACTTTCATTTATTTATCATATTAAAGGAATGAAAACTAAATGATAAATAGGTATATTATAATTAAATTACAACATATATATTATACATGTTACATAATTCCATTAAATTCATCTTTTATACATTCCATGTATCCCATGAACGAGTCATATCAATTTGAGAGAACGACAGTCCACACTTCCCCAAATGAAATTATCATATTTACATATTATAAAAAGCATAAAGGTATATTTAAAATAGAAATTACAGAAGAATAGAGAAAATATAAATATAATATATTTCATATATAAATACATTTCCATCATAATGGACAACATGATAGGTGGTAGGAGAAAAGTAAACAATCATCGTTTCGTGGGGAAGTAGTTTGCCGCACATAAAAAAATATGTTTTATATCCATTAGATGGAGGTTTGTGTAAGTGTAGGTTGAACCCTTATCATGAAATTTTATTTAGTATATTTATTAGACTATTTTTTTATAAAATAATTAAATAAATAGAGGATATGATGTTGGATATAGAAAATAAATTAAATGATTTGGAGAGAAGACGTTACCTCTAAATCAGGTAACTCCTTTTGATTTGAGCCAAAGGGCTTTCTTTAAATTCCTTATTCCCAAGTTAAGGCTTCTAGTACGAAGTGATGGATGTTGTAAGATTATTTGATTAGAATTTGGATGATCTAAGTGGATTGAGAGGTTTGAGTAAGTGGGTAGAGGTGGTGGCCTTTTATTTGAGGGAGGAGGGGCACTTTAGAGAAGTCTTGAAATATTATTTTATTATAATTTTTTTAGAATTATAATAGCTCAAAAGTGATATATTTCATGGATAATATGAATACGCATTGAAATCCTCTCAAAAAATATATTTTATACATTTTTAGGTCACAAATTTAACATTATATTTTTGCCTTAACCCGTAGTTCAATTAATTAACTCTTATAATGTCTTCTTGTATTTTTACACTATATGGTCAATATAGTTAATATAAAATTATAATAGAAACTAAAGTGGATCATTAATGTAATTTTTAATATTATATATGTAATTTGTCTGAATATTATATTTTATTAATATTATATCATTTAATAAAAAAATATTTTCTTTAAAAACTCATTTATGTCAATTTTGACACTATTTTGTAATTGATTTTTGTTAAAGCTAGAAAAACTTTATTGATTTGAAAAAACTATATTAACTCAAATATAAAATGTCATAATCATCCATAATTTGTTTTATAGAATCAAAATTTTAAAATTAAATTTATTTTAATATTTAAAATATCATTTATTTGAATCTGTCATTAATAAGATAATCACTCCATCCTCATTGTTTCATAAATAAATATATTTATTTAATGTCTAAAAATTATAAATAAACTACCACGATGTAGAAAATATTTTTATATTTATATTTAAAATTTATATTCAAATAGATTAATTATATAACCCTAATATAAAATTATTTTAGTAAAATGATAAATGTTTTTGTTATATTTCCCTTTATATTAAATTAATTATTATAACTTGTCTTTTTCACACGAATGTCGCTCCCAAATGCCAAAAGTTCAGCATAATTTTTTTGGTCACCCATGACTCATTAAATAGTATTATGATACAATTTATGTTATCTTTATATTATTATAATATTTTTTATCCTTATTTACATAATTTAATTTTTAACCATGGTAAATAGAAATAATTTCTGATGTTACTATTCATAATGTCAAAAAATAAATGGTAACTATTTACATAATTTGGATCATATGATTCCAAATAGGTAATCCATTTTTCCAAAATAAAACCCAGAAATTTAAATTAATTAATTTAAAATCCCATTGTTAATATTATAAAGCATGTTTTAAGAAGTAAAAACTATCAAAATATAGTCATGTGTTTATATCCAATTTAAATGTGAAATTACATTCAATGAAAAAAATTGGATTAAATAAAAAATAATACAATAAATCTTTAAAACCAAATAAAAATATAATCTATATATATAAATAAATTAGATGAAAATGTTGTTTGGAATTAAAATGTAGTATTGTTCACTATTTAGTAAAATATGAATTTCATCATAAAAATTAAAAAATTCCAACCAAGGTAAATTTTAATATCCAAATTCAAAATAAGAAGATTATTATGTCAAATATAACTTATAAAATTATCAAAAACTAGATTTAAAAAGGGTTCTCCATCAAAAGGCGGTAAAACTATATTTGTTTTTGAAAAATAATTCTTTTAACCGAAAAATTGTATTTGTTCTTATATCATATTTAGAAAACATATAATATGAATTTAAATAATTACATTGAATATATAACATATATTTTTCAATAAATAAAAATCTATAAAGGTTGATATGATTTTATAAACACAATTATTCTCTTTTAAATAGGTTTTCATAAAATTACATCCTTTATATTTAATTTGTTTTTATTTACATTTTTAATATATTTTTAACCTTTAATCATTAATTTAACATGTTTAAACCATATTTTCATAATTTATTTGAAACTATTCATTATTTCCATTCCAACTACTGGGTTATAATGGTAGCATTCAAATAATAATATTTTATTGTTCGTTTAAGTTCGATGTAGCGTATCTTGTATGCTATTAAATATAGGGTTTCTTTCTTAAAACTTAGGATGATACAATAAAACATGTCCTCCATTTAATTGGAATGGATCATATATGGAACCATCTTCTTCCTCGACTAGAAAACCAAACTAATGAGATTTAATTACAATCAATTGATTGATTGCAATATTTATATCCACATAGGGCATTACAACAACATTGTATGATTTTTATTTTTTTATTTTTGAATTTATAACTCCAAAAATATATATTTTCTCAATACGTATGAATTTGTAAGTTATATAATGTTTTGATTCATTTATGGATTTTCAACTTTAGAAAAAGTCTTACATTCATGAATTCATATTCTTATTTTTATTCATTTTTTATTTCCCTAACTTAACTAAAAGTCATATGAAACATTGCATTTTATAATAACATACCACAAGAATTAATAAAACACTTATAAGAATTGGGAAACACTAATATAATTCATAAATAACTTAGGGTAACTTTGTAACGTTATACAAAGTACAAACTAAAGTCTTACAAAACTCAAGGTGACTTCAAGACTTACCCATTTTCATCTCTAAAATAGAAATCCATACTTCACTCAATTTAATTACATGACTATTTAAATAATTAAATGATTCTTAAAATATATAAAAAACACTTCTAAAATGCGTTAGACCAGTTTACAGTTATCCACTAACACTTTTCTTGATTTCCTTGAAGAAAAACTCCCTAATCATCAAAATTACTCTTAAGGATGTTTCCATAACAATACTCTAGAAATCATTAATTTCTTATCTTCCACTTAATATAATAGAATATAAAAAACACATTTTAAAACGTTCCCCAACACCTATCTTACTTATTCAAAACAAATACAATTCAAACTAAAGTTCACAAAAATCTCTCCCATTGGATTTGTTATTAATACCTCTACATATTTAGGTCAATATGCAAGTTATTTTCTTTCCCCTTATTTACAATGAATATAAAGGGAAACAACTTATATCACTTATTGATATCATAAATACGAGGGTTAATCTTCTTTCTCATTTCCTAATTATCAAACCACAATTTCATCTCCCCCTTTCCGTATCACTATTTCAACTTGAATAGTTTTAAAGAGGGATGATATTACGTTTTTTCTTAGCAAAGAGACTTTATCTTAATATAGATAACATTATATGGGATAACCTAGTGTATAAAAAAAATTTTATAAACAAGGTGATCAATTATGTCTATAAATTATCCATCATGTGATAAAAACTCACAAAAAATAATTCAAAGTTCATATTTTGAAAATATTTTTGAATATTAATATGAAATATATACTTATCTAAAAAAACCCTCAAAACAGTTCATGTGAATTCCATGAAACCTATTTTTTCTCATAAATTCATCAACCAAGACTCCAAATTTGTAAAAAAATTAATATAATCAAAAGTTTTAAAAGTATGATTATCATACCTTATTCGTCTATTTTTTTATAACTATCTAGAATTTCTAGATTCACTGTATATCAGCTTCTTCTAATTTTTCTCCCCCACATGGGATGCACTCAATTCTACATCCTCATGGTAGTTAGTATAATCCATGAAGAACCATATCTTTATTTTATAGTGTTTATAACCATCATACTTCTCCCTTAATACCCATCATGTTATATTAATAATAAACAAGAATAAGGGAAGAAGGATGGACATGTTACTCTTTTAACGAGAGCTATAAGGTTGGAACTTGAGTCTTGAAAAATATTCCTTTTATCCTTTAGTTTTATTTCACGTTAAACCCCATTTATAATTTTTCCCATATCACATATTAAAAATATGTTATTTTATTTTATTCTTAAATAGTTCAAACTTTCTATGTAACCTTGTTAAGAATTTTCTAGCTGTATGTCCTAGAATCTTGAACCATATACTTAAACACTCCAAAACCTTAATGTTACCATTGATTGGTTATTTATATACTTTTTTATCTAGGATGATGATATCTACATATTACTTATTTATTAAATTCTTGGTATAATTTCGTGTTATACTTCACTTATGTTTTCTCTACAAGGTATATACATGTTCATTTTATTTTAACTTATTATTTTTCTAATATTTTCTCTCTTTTGTATAGTTTTTATCCCCTTCTTGTGGCATTGTAAAGTCTTGATAAAATATCATTTTATGCCAACATTCTAACTCATTTTTTCCAAACCTATTATAAAAAAAGAAATTCCCCAAATTTTTTGATCTTTTTCTCTAAATTTCATCCTGTATAGTCTTATCAGCTTGCTATTTTTTGGGATTTTTTCTCAGCTGTTTGGGATTATGTTGGGGAACCATTTTTCATACACACTTTTTTTTCACCATAGATATATTATAAGACTTATCATCATTTTCTTTATCCATAATTATATATATTTTTTCATTAAACACTACAATTTTTATAAAAATAGATTTACTATAATCAACCAATTTCGATATAGATGGTACCACTTTTATAGAGCATAGAATCAGTTAATCAAAGAATGACATTGAGAACATCTTCCCACTCATATGATTGTTCTTGTGATTATGACTATCAATTGAAATTTTTGTAGTATTATACTTCTTATTAACAACCTGATAAGTTATAGCTTGTATAGATTATAGATTTATTAACCTTAATTCAGGATCAAGACATTTCATGTTGAGGTAGTTCATCTCATCCTCAACTGATAATAGGATATCTTTCCAACATTCTTTTATAATTTGAATTTTTCTTCATGAATTTTTCTTTGTTATTGTAAAAAATTATCAATATATTTTTTCTTTTTTTCATTAACCTTTAATTGAGCATTTTTAGTGTCCATAAAGGGTTTTTATATTTTTTAAAGTACATGGAAAACATCTATAAATACTGTTTTAGTGACCAATTTCTCACAAATAAATCTATGAAATTATTCTTCAATAAGGAAATATATTCTATTTCTAAGTGATATAGATTTCTTCATTTCTTTAACTAGGTCTATGATATAAATGAATAATCTAATCCTCTTACTTAGTGAACTATTTATATCTTCATATTATTTTTTATGCATGTTTTTTCTTTAATAAGTCCTTTAATTAAATCAAATTTATATGTGACTAATTTTTTAGGAACTTTATTTAGATTATCATTTATTTCATAATGATGATCACTAAGTGATAGATTATCATCACAACTTGAACATGAATAATTAAAATAATCAAAATTAAAATACTTTTTTTATGGCTTATATAACATTGATCACCATTAGTTATTTTTTCTCCTTTTAATTTTATATTATATTACATTTGTTTCCTCATATTTTTCTGAATCTAAGTCAAAATATTCATATTTATTCCATTAATAGATTCTTACTTTTATCTATTTAAGGAAGATCTAAAAATTCATGAAATATACACTTCATTAAATCTATGAAATTCAATAGGGAAAACTTTTATCTTTTACAAGGGAACCTGGATCTAATATCACATGTGAAACCATGGCCATTTCACCATTGTGGGTGGGTGGGGGGGGGGTGAAATAATTTTCCTCTTTTAGAAATTCCCAATTGAACCACTTATACTTATTAAAGTTCTTAGTCTACTAAATATAAAATCTTAACCTCAACTTGTATATAGTAGATATAATGAGAGAGTAACACAAAAGGATTTAAAATGTTCAACCTTAAAAGACCAACTTCTTTTCATGATTGGTTATAAACCCCAATAAAACATTTACCACTATATATGCAATTGGTTACACCATGTTCAAATATATTTTTATCAACATATATTCCACTACACTCCTTCTATACATAAATAGTTATAACACCCAATTACAGTTTCCCCTTCACATAATTAATAATACACCCCAATCACAACAACAATACTGATTCACAATTCGAAAGACATTCTTAATGATAGGGGTTTATTTATTAACAATTGATATAATCATCCTCCATGATAATATGGATGTGAAATTTTGTATGTGTATAATTATTTAAGTATTGTACTCAAGATTTTTTTTATAAAGTGGACTTATGAATTTTTTACTTCATTAAATCTTCAAATGATTTAATTCTTCTCATCATTTTGATTACTCAGGCAGAATCTCTTCTTATTCTTAGATATCTCCTAGATTTGAACACTTTATATTCATTCTTTGATATTGATATGTATTAGGTAGTCAAAATATTTCTTTGACTAAGTGTTCCTCATCATCAAAATTAATCCCTCAAAGTATCACACTATTTTTAGAATGTTTATACTTCTTATACTATATTTTTATATTCACCAAAATAACAACTTGAATATTATATTCCATATTTTAAATATTGAAACTCATTGATCTTTGAATGAAGGTGGTATTCTCTGAATTATAACAGTCATCATTTTTCCAATTTTATTTATCTATTTCAAGATTCTAAGTCATTATCCATTTGGATTCCAATGACTAGGGATCTCCTCATGTGATATTAAAATACTATGTCTTCTTTATATCTACAAGACCAATAGGAATTTATGTTTTTTCCAGTACTAACTGAATCATATAGTAACCTATAATATCCTATTGTATGGGGGTCCTTATGCTAGACCTCAGGCATGTTCTAGAATCAAGGGATTATCAAAATAGCCACTAAGATTGGACCACATGTGTTCCTAAGCATTATAGATCCCAACATTTAATCTCTAATATGAGTGACCACATACACCTCCACGAAAGGTTTTGGTCCCCCATTACTCATATGTGATTTATAGACTCACCATGATCAACAAAACTCCTTATGATAATACACCACAACATGGTATCATATTCATTTTACATATCCCAATGGTATCATATCCATTTATTTGGAATAGAGAATATAAAGATATAGATTCTTCCTTTATTAGAACTCAAAACTTGAGAGTTTTAATTACAATCATTATATTGATCATAATATTTTTATTCATCAAATTCATGTAAATTACATAATCTAATTAATATCAATTTATTTTAGTATTCATAGTTAACAAATTTTTTATTTTCCCATTTTGTATAACATTTTATGTCATGTGAAATTATCACTCCTTTATGAATTTTCATGATTTGATGAATTTATACAATCATGATGTCATGTGGTTTTACCTTTGTCATTTTTCTACCTCTTCTCAAAGTCATACAAAACTTTCAAATTCATATGAAAATAGCTTATAAATTCAGAAAAAATTCTAAATGAGGTCATATAAAACTCATTATGAATTTATAAAGTTAAAAAAAACTCTATATTAAGTCATACAAATGTTAGGTTCTCTTTAATACATAGCTATTTTTAGATCCACCACAGAATTATAAAATTTACCCAATTTAATTATGATCCTTTTCAATCATTTTGAGGCATCTTCGAACATCTAAAAAACACTTCCAAAATGATTTAGACCTATGTAACTTCATCCTCAAACACATGTATTGATTTCATTAAAGAAAAACTCACAAATAATATTAATTACTCTTGATTAAGTATATATAACAATCCTATAAGCATCATCAATTCTATATTTTCATCTTAATATGTTTATATCTTAATAACACACCTTGAAATATTCTTAAACACCTAAATTTATTATTAAAAAAAATAAAATTCAAACCAATGGAAATAACAGATGGATGGGTGTGAATAGTGGGATAAGATTGTATAAAATTGAGGACTTGAGGGTGCGAGATCATCATCGGATTGTTTGTTGGCTATAATTTCTATTTAGATGACCTGAATTTTTAGGTCTAGTTATGTTTGAGCTATTATATAATAACCCTTTATAGATTTCTAGTAATGGGGTTTTCACTATGTAAGGCTAGTATATGATATATTTTACATTATTTTATATATATCATGTCTATTTTAATATAGATGATGATGTGGTTGTTACTTGATACCCAAGTATTGTGGGGTAGTGTTACACAACCCAGGTACTCACTTTCTCTTGAGTTCTGGGAGGATTTCCAAAATGTGTTAGATAATAATCAATTACTCTACAATATGGATCTAGATATATTATTTCCTTACCCATGAATTATCTCACATAAATAATATTTATGATGATATAGTAGTTTGATATAGGTATTCACATAATAACAAGGAATCATGATGTGAGGATTTCACTACCCAGGTGTTCATGATTTCTGAGTGCTAGATGGATTACTAAGAGATAGTCCTAACTACACTATTGCTCTAGGATCGCTAAGAGAGTATCCAATAGATGTTGTTATATAGGGATCACTAAGATAGGATCCCCATAGACATTTTTACTTGAGGATCACCACGAGAGGATCCGCAGAGTTTTTATTTCCCAGGGAACACCAAGAGAGTGCACCCAGTTCTTGTGTTCCTTGTTCTTCATCTATTATTTCCTTTCCCCGACTAGATTCCAACCTCATGTGAATATGACATAACAGTGTCATAATTGAAATAATCATGGGGGTTGGGTGTTTGGGTGGATTGGTTAGCACCTGATGGAATAATGTGATTTAATATGTGCTACATGTTTATTTTTCCTATACATCCATAAACAATATTTTTTTTACATATATGCAGAACCCCATTCTTGGTTCCCTACTTGGATTTATGATGAAACAATAGATTGGAACCCCAGTGCATGTGTAGTTATTTTATTACACTTATGGTTTATAATTTGTGAAAAAGTTATAGCTAGAGCAGTTTTATCGGTTTTGGTAGACAAAGTTGAGGACGTACTTGAGATCATGAAGTGATGTCTCTACTTGAGATTTTATCATTTAATTATTTTAGTACATGATCATATTGATGGTGATCCTTTTATTCATGTATGTATCTGTAATATGGGTCTTAGTGATCCTTTTTTATATCATAATGTTTTTATTTTATGTTTTTTATTATCACTTATCTATGATTCCACATATTTAATCTAAAAATATTCGATACCTCTATTATTTTTATGTTATTGGATTTAATGGTTCTAAGATTTTACTTTCCCCATGTTTTTATAGACTCTCACCACTAGTTGGAAACCTTTAGTGTATGGGGAGGTAGTCTTGATGTCATGTGGTTCCCCCAGCTTAGAGGAGCTTTCGGTTACCCTTGTTAGTACCTTACGCCAACAAAATAATATTATATTAGAAGTTGACCCCAATGGCCTCTCATAGACATTTATTACTTAAAAAATAAAGAACTTCCATATCTTTATCCACTATAATAAAAACTCTATCAATAACACTTTTGGAAATAATTTTTTTTGGTAAATTAATTATCTACCATTTCAATATTTTTTGATATCTCTAAAAGAAAATCTTGTAAAAATATCCATAAATCACTATGAATCATACACCTAAAACTCCTATAAAAATGATGAAAATTTAACATATAATCTATTTTAAAATTATTAGATTAATACATCAAAATCATAAACTACACACCAAACTCTGAGATAGATGAAATTACTTATTTTATCACTAATAACTCTTACTTCAAATCAAGCTAAAGAGTATTGAATAAGAACTCTTACATGAAGAAAATCTAGAAATTGATCTAGTATTATTGTAGAAACATCTCAATATAATAAGAATTACATCTTCCACCAATACACTAATCCTCATATCAAAATCATGAATAAAAGAAAATCATTCTCATGTCCCATCTAGATTAGTTGAAAAGATATCTAAACCTCCTACAATCAATGCCTAGTTACCTCATTAGTGATAAAGCCTTCATTATTTAATAATTTTTTCTTCTATAACTCACTCAATATTTTTTTCCTAATTAAACCTCATATGGGTCTATTTTTTAACACATGGCCATAGGTCCTTGATATACCAATTATTTTTAAACCTCATGATGAAATTGTACAACCATAATTACTATAATAAATAGTACAACCTTCACCTAATGATATATGTAGAAATTTTAAACACACTATAGGGTTTTATATTTCATAAAAGGTTGTTACAACATTTTTTAGATAAAAAACATAATAATAATATAATCAAGAACCAAAAGGTTTATTTTCTTGGTAAAATTAGGCACATACTACATAATAATACATAAAACATTGAAAATTATTTAGTTCATTAAGAAAAAACATCTTATTATCTTTCATTTCATTCTTATTATTTGTAATAACCAGAAGAGAAACATAAAATAAAAGGTGATATAAAATCCTTGTAAGGGGAGGAATAAAGAGGAAGAAACATGAGATATGAATTAATAAAGACATCGGTGAGAACAATCCTCATAATCTTATCATAAGAAAATGATTATCAGCATAAGTATGAGGGAATCACTTGACAGAGGAATGGAATGTAAAATATGAATAATAATTAAGAATTATAACTTGTTGGTCAAATTACATATATAAATTGTGAACAAATCTAACATCATTTTCACATATAACATATCTATAGAAATAATCACTTAATAAAATGTGAAACAAGCTATCATCATGTTCATTAATAATAAGAATAATTTAATGATATATATCACATTACCTGGTGAGTTGGAGGTATATATAATTTAGGTCCCACCTATAACAATCATAATATGATCATCCCACATGGTATGGAAATCATAGAAAATCAAAATCATGATATAAAACCATGAGAAAAAATAGGTTCCATGGAGTTATGATAAATCATATAAAGAAGAATACACTTAGATGTTACCAAAAGATGAATGTAAAACATAAATTTCACTATTAAATGGAATTAATATAAAACAATAGGTCATACTTATGGAAGAGGAAAATAATGAACATAATAAGATTTTGAAGAGAGTTTTTTTTAAAAATGACATTGATAAAAAAACCATGAATGTGTCTTATAATTCATATTAAATATGAAAGAACATGTATATCCATAAAAGAAAAATGAAATAAATGTAAAATGAATTTATAAGGTATCTAAAACATTTATTTTTAAAACAAACAGAAACATGTGATAAACATAAAAGGAAAGAGTTAGGTTTGAGACCCCCAAACCTTAGGTTTCATTATCTTTCATCATATTAGAACCACATATAAAATGAAAATTTATTTATTAAAACAAGAATACGTAAGTTTAATATATTAATTTTTTTTATTTTTAATCAATATTAACCATTAAAATTTATTTATTTATCCCTTTTTATTATAGATGAAATGGTTTTATTGACACATTTCTTTAAATAATCTCGTTTTCATTTCAATTTTGTTGATTTGGTTCTTTATAATCTATCATTTTTAAAATTAATTCAATAATTTTAAAATAAATTAAAATAAATTTATAAATATAATATATAATATATAATAACAATTTATGAAGGTGGTGATAAGTAAATCGATGATAATGACTTCAGATGCAGATTAAACTGACCATTGGCAGGACATGTCAAAAGAGGGACTGAGAGATAGTATATACTATAAATATATTAAAATAGTTATAACAATTTCAAAATAAAATTAATATTGTATATACTTATATATTAAATATTTTATGTTGGTGGTAAAATACAAGAGTCTGTGATATTAGAAAGTAAAAGAAAAAATGAGAAGAAAAGATCACATGCTACCTCTTCATTGAATATTTACTCCTTTTCTAAATCCTTGAATGTTGGATGATAACAAAAATACATAAGGATATAATGATACACATTATAAGGTATTTTTGGTAGATATTGGTCTTGGAAAAGTGGATAGGAAGTGATTTTCCATTGGATTGGAAAGAGGTATTTATACTTAGGGTTATTTTTTGATTAAAATATTGAATAAATTATTATTTCCAAAGAAAACCTTTTAGTAGTGATATTTTTATATTATTAAATATAGTTTATTAAAAATATATAAATAGTAATTTCAAACCATTTATATAAAAAATTTATTAATTTATATAAATGGAAAAAGGAAAAATAAAAAATTGGGTTTTAATTGAATTATTTCAATTTTTAGACTTTATAAATTACCTTTTAGGTACGGAAACTATGTTTATTTCTCAAAATTAGTTATTTATCATATTTAAACAATTATGGTTTGTTATAACCATTTTATGATATTTTAATTCTTTATTACATAAATATTACATCGTAAAACATCAATATTTTTAAAAATTATATTTTTACTATTAACGTAAATATTCAAGTATTTAAGAAAATAATAAAAAATTAACCGTTATAAAAATTTTCCATAATGAATCTAAAAACTAATTAATTTTCTCAAAATAATTTATTTTAAATTAGATATGTTTAATTATTAATCAAAAATATGATTTTTACAAAATATGTTAAAATACGCCTAATAAAAAAAATATTCTTGTTCTTTAACCGAGTTTCTAATTTAAATACTTATTTTATGGAATTATAATATTTATATTAAATAAAGTTTATCTTAAATATTATTTCCATGTAATTATACATTTTTTTGATTGTTTTACTATTCTAATGGTAAGATAACCATTATTAATGGTCATGTTACTATTCATAACAACCATGTTATTATTGCAAATGTCATATTATTTTTATAATTCTTATTAATTAATATACTTTTATTCATTCATCATTCAATTAAATTCCTCTCCAGGATATAAATTATTTATTTTTGAATGATCTATTTCAATACTAATTTTTTGTTTCTTTTTTATAGTATTATTCATGGAAATGATATTTCATAGAGATTAAAATAACACAAATTTTACTATTGTAGATTTTTTTATGTTTATTGTGATATTATATTTTTGTCAATATTCATGGTTTTATTTATTTATTATTGTTCTCAATAATTGGAATAATGTTTTGGTGTTATTTATTATGTGGTGTATATGTTTTATATTATTTTACATTAAAAAATATGATAAATATGATTTGTCAGATGAAAAATTCCATATATAAAAGTTAAGGGTGTTACATTCTCCTCCCATAAGAAATTTAGTCCTAAAAAATAATATTCTTGGATGAGAATAGACGAGGGTTCTTCTGTTTCATTGTATTCATAGGTCCCCATTTTTCCACTTCATTCTTATGGTTCAGTCAAAGTAATTTCACAAGTTTAGTTGTCCTCTTTCGTAGAAATTTGTCTCTAGGATACAATATTTTTAGTATTTCTCTTCATAAGTCAGGTCATTATTTAGTTTTTCCACTTTTTTATTTATTAAATTTATAGTATTTGGTATGAACTTACTCGGGAGACATACATGGAACACATCATGAACTTGAAAAAGGTTTGGTTAATTTCTAGACTATAGGACACATCTTTTATATGATTGGAAATCCTAAATGGGGTAACATATATAGGGATAAGTTTTCACTTATTTACAAATCTTATGAATCTCTTATGAGGTGATATTCAATGGAATACTTTGTATCCAACTTCAAACCCCAAGTCTATTCAATAATTGTTAACCTAGTACTTATATCGATCCTGAGTAGTTTAATGTGTTACAGAATAGCTTATATATTCCTTATCATCTGTTATTAAATTTCAGATCTAAGAATATTTTGTTCACTAAATTCATCGCACCATGTAGTCATTCTGTATCTCTTCCCATATAGAGCTCATTATAATGTCATTTGAATACATGAGTGAAAATTATTGTTATATAATAACTCAACCAATGGAAGATTTTGATCCTAGCCTTCTTTAAAGTTCATTAAGAAAGATCTCAACAATTCTTTGAGTATCTGAATGTCCCTTTTAGATTTTCCATTAGTGTGCGGGTAATATTCTATACTAAATTTTAACTCATTATTCAGGGAATGTTGAATACTGCTCTTTAAATTAAAGTTCAACATGATATCTCGATTAGATATGGTTTTAATTAATAACCCATACAACCTTACAACTTTATGTATATCACAGAAAGTTAGTTAAGTGAAAAATCTTCCTGAAAATAAATTAATTTAGCATCCTTGGTGAGTTTATCCACAATAACTGATATGGTGTTGTTTCCTTTATATCTATCTTGAAGAAATTTGAAAAATTACATGGATTTTATCTCCAATTTCAATGATATTATGTGTAACTATTTCATCTTCCATTTTGAATTATAATACTATTTATTTACTTATTTACATGTTAAGAACATTGAGATGAACTCATCAATCTCTTTATTCATTTGGTCCCACTAGAAGTGATCTAAAAGATATCAGTACGACTTGGTACTCACAGGGTTGAAGTAGAAAGATAATTTTTTTTTATAACGGATCGGGAAATTTACACATATTATTACATGATTTTAATCACAATAAACCATCAAATAAAAACCAAGGATCATAATGTCTAGCATCTTTGGATAATTAGGTACATAAAACTGAAAAATGAAAATATAATAATAAAAATTTATAATACTCTTCTATAAAGAGATCCAAACATACTTTGATCTCTTAAATCTACATGGAATAACTTGTTGAATAAATTGAAAAAATGGGTGATCTAAAATGTATAATAAGGGAATAAACATAGAAATAATGAATAACACATGGGTTAAAAGGAATAACATGATGAAATAAAAAGGTATGGAATATGAATAAACATATAGAAGTATAATATATAGAACATGGGATCGTGGAAACATAGGAATGTAGAAGAAATATATAACATAACATAAACATGAGTTAAAGATAACTGTGAAGACTATATCAAAAGGTAGAAAAGTCCCATAAAAACAGGTTTAATATCTATCCCAAAATAATGTCTCATGAGACTATACATTAACCAATGCATTATAGTGATATCTGGGTGCACCCATAATAACATGTTCGTACATATTTATTCCAATTTAAGAATCATACATAATAATAATAGAAACCAATGGAAATAAATCCGTAACATAATCATTTCATAAGAAATAACCAAATTTTGTATAATAATGGCGTACAATAAAAAATGGGTTCAAGTCATAAAAGTACATTTATAATGTAAAATACGAATATTTCATGATAAATGATGTCAAACAGAAGTGAAAACATATAAAAAGTGTGTTTACAAAGCTTTAGAAATGATCCAATTTAGTGCATTTCAAGAAAGAATATTAAAGATTATTAAAAACAAAACAAGAGGTAATTGTTTATATAAAACTAAAAATGAAAAAATATAGTTATTTATAATAAAATGATTTATTTTAGAAAAATAATTATGGGTTAAAATTAATTATTGAGTGTACTTGAAAATGGGTAAGAAATTGGGAAGTTCCCTTTAAATGAGATTGCTTATATGAAGGAATTGAAAAGGGAACCTTATAAATCATGTATTTCCCTATCAAGGAAAGAATAATTGAGTTCGGTAAATATTATTGGGACATA
Organism: Viscum album; assembly: GCA_963277665.1. NCBI lineage: Eukaryota > Viridiplantae > Streptophyta > Magnoliopsida > Santalales > Viscaceae > Viscum > Viscum album. The sequence goes on along the minus strand of OY728130.1, from coordinate 1,190,798,886 downwards.
AAAAATAATTTTGGAGAGTAAAAAGTAATAATAAAAAATTATATTTGGGTAAAGAGAGAGAAAGTGAAACCCAATGGAAAAAATGGATGTTTCAGGAGAATCACTTACGTTATGTACAAAAGTGTTATTAACTTGTAATTAATGTCCCAAATAATCAAATAAAACCTATTAATTAACTAAATAAAAATCTTTTCTACATTTATCCAATTAATTTAAATTTTATGAGCTTCATTAATGGAAATTTATTGACTTATATTGTTTAGTTTTATTGTTTTGGGAGTGTTCGTTTCATGGTTTCATGGTCGGCTTGCTTGTGTATAATTATGAAAGTTCTTATCAAATGTAAGAAAACTACAAACATTTAATTATATTGTATTAATTTAATTAAAAAATTTTAATTATCATATATATTATTTTATTTTTTTAAATGAGTAATTTTCATTAGATAAAAAATTGATGAAAAAATGATTAGTTTATTTTTTGTGGTTTTATGACCATCGTTATTTAGTATCATTTTATTTAATAATATGATTATATACTTGTTTAAGAACATTAAATATGTTTAAATACACATATTATAATCTTTTTAGACTATAAAATTATTTTAATTTAAGGCTATAATGAAAAAAACTCACCGTCCATGAAGGCGGTGAATCGAAACCTCACAAATCATTTTTACATTTTTAGAAAAAATAGAGAGGAGAAGAGATTTGATGATGGATATTCCATTAAAAAAATAAAATTATAGTATAAATATGATATTGGGGTTGTCATGTTACTTTTTATAGGGGATTTTAGGGAATTATATGAAAAGAAAATAAATTAAAAGAGAAAGACGGAGGGTTTTCCCCCTTGAGTGTCGTCTTCTTGAGAACCTCTTTAAGGCACTTGGAAATAGTCTTTTGGTGGGACCAAAAAGAACAAAATGTTTTAAGAGTTTTGGGAGAGTAATTTGGATGAATATAATCATACACCATGGCTTAAAATCTATGAGGAGAAAATGTAGTGAGTGGTGGTATTTATAGTGGGAGGATAATAGTGTTTTTTATTATTCTGTTCATTTGTTTATTATTTTGGATCAATACTATCAATATTGTTGATTATTTTGACTATGTATAGTTAATATAGAATATTATTTCATGATAATAGTCACTTACATCATCCATGACTCATCTGTGACTCAACAATTCATTTATATAGTAATAATGATAAATACCAAAAATTACCATATTTCACTATTCACAAAAATTCAACTATTTTGGAAAAATCCCAAAAAAATACCCATACCATTTTTAGATGTTTAGATTTTAAAAATAGAATCCATTTTATGAAAATAATTTTCTAAAAATTAGAAATTTAATTTTCAACTAAAGTCATCAATTTTTTTGAAAAATATAGATTTTAAAATTAAAATTGATTTTATGAAACATTGAAAAAATAAAGGTCTCATAATATTATATTATAATCATAATTAAAAAATATATTAATTTATAAATATATTTTATAGAAATAAATTTGTTTAAACCATTATATTAATTATGAAATTATATATAAACATTTACGTCTTCAAAAAACACATAAACTTAATTTCTCATTTTAAAAAAATTTATTTACTTTTCCCATGATATAAATATATTATATTTTCATTAATAAGACACCAAAAATGTAATTATAATTTCATTAGTGAGATTAATATTCTATTTACCGGTTTACAATTTTTAATGTTTACAATACTATTCCAACAGTCCAGTTATTATTCCATTGGTATATGTTACTTAATTTCTATAAATACCACTTGTTTTATTTTTAATTTAAAAAAATAAATTTTTTATTTGGTTCTCTATGTGATGAATTTATTTTATACTATATAACTAATTATATGAAAAGAAATTTGATTGATAAAATTATGCATCGTTATATTCTCCCCCCTTATTAAATTTTCCCCCGAAATTTCATTTTAGATTCTAAGTAGAAAACAAGTTGGCGTACTTATCTTTCATTGCTTCCACTAGTTACCATGTCACCTCTTCATACATATGGTTCCTCCATAGTACATTGACCAGGTGAGCAATCTTGTGGCATAGAAATTTATCTCTACAGTCTAAGATCTTCACCGGCTGCTCTTCATAGGAGAAGTCATTATCCAGTTATACTTCCTATAGATTTAGTTCCTTTTAAGGATCTGGTACGTACTTACTAAATATGGATACAATGAATACATTATGTGCTTCAGACATGGTAGGTGAAAGTGCTAGTCGACATTCCACAACTCTGATATGATCAAGAATATCAAAGGGGTTGATGTACTTATAACTCAACATTCCTTTCTTCCTAAATCTCATGACCCTCTTCCATGGAGATATATGGAGGAATAACATGTATCCAAACTTAAACTTTAGGCCCCATCATCAATTGTTTTCATAGGTATTTGTTTTTTTAATTTGGGTAAACCAAATATTCTACCTAAATCATTTCACCTTTTCTATCATTTTTTCAATAATTTTAGGTCCCAACAGATTCCATTCATCAACTTCATCCCAATATGCCAGTGTTCTGCATCTTTTCCCATAGAGGTATTCATATAGATGCATTTAGATGCTTAAGTGGAAACTACCATTTTAAGAGAACTTGAATAGAGGTATATGATGGACCCACCCTCCCTTGAATTCTATAGAACATGATCTCAACATGTATTCTAGTGCGTGAATAGTTTGATCATATTAACTATCAATATTGAGGATCATAAGCCATATTGAAGTTTAAATAAGTGTTTAGAGTATGTTGGATAATTTTTGAAGACATGGAGGTAAATCTAAAATCTCTATCAGATACAATTGATAGTGGAACTCCATGAAGCCTCACTACTTCTATGATCTGTATCTGTGCATGTTGATTGAGTGAGAAGTCCTCTCGAATTTCAATAAATTGAGTTGTTATTGTAAGTTAATTCACAATGACCCATATAAAATTATTTCCTCTGTATTTCTTTGGAAGTATAGTTATAGTCCATGGTCTGGTTTTCCAATTTCCACGTTGGTATGTGTAATGGATTCATCATTAACCAATAATTATTCTTTTCAGCCTTCAATTTCGAATATACCAGGCACTTTGATGTATATTCAGTGATCTCCTTCTTCATATCCCTCCCCCAATAGTTCTTCTAGATATCTCGGTACATCTTTATGATTATTGGGTGAATAGATAAAGTTAATCTATGTGAATCATTAAAAATATCTTTCTTTATCTCTAGATTTCATGGTACACATAGTCATGACCCGAATATTATGACTCCTTCCTCATCAATTTTGAACTCTGAGGATTTCCCATTTTTGACAGCTTCCAATTTTTTTAAATTTCCACATCATTTCATTAAGAATCCTTTATTTCTCCATAAGGGATGGTTAAGAAATAATTTGAGAAAGTATTGATGATGTTCCTTCCTTAATGATTCCAATGTCCATCCTTTTCAAGTATAAAAATATTGGATCTTTCTCAATTATAATCATTGAAAAAGTTATAGGATACTTTTTACTTTGAAAATCTGCCACTTTATTTTCTTTACCAGGTTGGTAGTGGATTGAGAATTAATAATAATTTTTTATATCTAACCATTTTTACTGGAGAATATCAATCTCCTTCTATTTGAATATATATTTGAGTCTCTTATGATCAGCACATATCTCACACTTCTCTATATAGAGATAATTCATCTCTATTTTCAACATGAAGATCACAACTGCCAACTACATATCATGCATGGGACAGTTTTCCCATGTATTTTGAATTTTCTTGAGTGATAGGATATCACTTTATCATTTTTCATTAGTACACATCCTAATCCCTTATTGGAAGAGTCATTTTTTACCACAAAGAGTTCCCCACTTGTTGGTAGTGTGAGTACGGGTGTAGTGATAAGCCTTTTTTCAACTCTTTGAAGTAGTATTCACAATCACTAGTCTAGATAAACATTAAATTATTTTGATTCAAAATGGTTAGAGGGTTTTAAAATAAAGATAAGTTATTCCAAAATCATCACTAAAACACATATAGACCAAGGATACTACAGATATCCATTATAAATATTGGCATGGGCCACTCTTTGATTACCTTTGTCTTGGAAGGGTCCACATAAGTTTCTTTTCTAGTGATAACATTCCCTAGGAATGATACTTACTCCATCCCGAACATAAATTTACAATAATTTTCATATATTTTCTCCCTTAACAAGGTATTTATAATAGTATTCAAATGCTCTTCACATTTATCCCATTCTCTTAGTGTAAATTAGAATATCATTAATAAAAATTACTATAATTTTTTTAATGTAATATCTAAAGAATCTATTCATTATTTACATGAAAATTACTATAGAATTAGTTATTCCTAAGGGTATAACTATGAACTCATAGGGTATATACCATATTTAAAAGGCAGTCTTGGGAATTTCTTCCTTATTCACCATTAATTGGTGGTATACTAACCAAAGGTCCACCTTACAGAAATAATTTCCCCCACATAGTTGATCAAAAAAGACATTTATCCCTGGAATGATATAATTGTTCTTTATAATAATTTTTTTGAGATCACAGTAATCAATTAAGATGGATATCAATCAATCTTTATTCTTGACAAGGATGACTAATGCATCATATAGTGAAGAACTAGAGCGTAAACAACCCTTGTTCAAATTGTATTGTAACTTCTTCTTCAGTTCCTCCAACCCAGTGGAAGTCATTATATAAGTTGTCTTTGATATATTTAGATATCTAGGAATAAGATCAATTTATAACACAACCTCCTGGTCATGAGGAAGAGGAAGACATTCATTATAGGACAGATTAGTTTCGTCCCTCAAAATGGGTATGCATTCAATCATGACTCTCTCATTTATCTCAATCATTTGAGCAAAATATGATTTCTCATAAGGTAATAATATCCACAAATAAGATGATTATTCTAAAAGAGATTATTCCTCCTCTTTATACATGTATATAATTATAGGATTCCTTAGGATGTGATGAGTGATTTCTCATATTCAACATTTGATGTTGTCTTTATATGAAGATATCCAATCCACACCCTATATAGCATAAAAATACACTAAAGGAAGTATGAATATATTTTTTTGGATGTTCAGTAAAAAAACATTAACCAGAGAGGAGATATATACTAATTTCCCCATTTTTTTCTCTTAAAAACTCAACCTATATATTTTGAGGTGGTGTTTGAATAGTTCTACTAACCGTGAAATATAATCAAGAATGTGCATAACCAAAATCAAATAGTATATTATCTATTCTTGCATGAATAACCAGCATACATTTCACAACATAATTTCATAGCTCCACCTTAGCAGTAGTGATATCATATGACCCTCCTTGATTCCTTGGAGGTTATTGTTGATTGCCTCAAACAAACATTGTCTTAGGGAATTGGATACCATAATTATCATATTCCTTTAATTTGAATCAATGGAATACATGTTGAGTGTTGATCTGAACCTTCATTTCATCTTCCACATTAGTAGTATTATTCATATCTCTTTGGTAATTATTATCCAGATACCCCACTTATCCATATTTAAATCATCTCTTGGTTCCCCTTAGGTAGTTTCCAAGATGATTCTTCCCACATTTTTTACACGTGGGATGTTGTGTTTTCTTTCCATCATGGATTTATCTATTGATCATACCATATTAAACTCCATTCTAGGTTCACCTAAAAGATATTGAAGTCTTCAATCACAAATTATTTTTTGAGACTCAGATTTAGTCCAGTAAATAAGAAATCCACCTTGATTTCAGTGTTAATGAAAAAGCTCAAGCTGTACCATGGAATCCTTTTAAATTTTCATTGTACTCCCTAATGGATTCTTTATCCTTTTACTATAGTTTTATGATATCCATTTGTATATTAAAATATATAGTTTAGTGAAAATATTTATTGAAAAATATTTTATTGACATCTTCCCATTCCATGGATTAAATCCCCTCTTTATACATTGTGCTTTTGATCTGTTCCCACCACTTATCATCTTACCCATAAAAATGGAAGACCACCAGTATAAATTTATCTTATTCTAACCATTTAGAGATAAAGAATGTAATTCCCCGACCCCAATTACCCAGAGTCAGTGCATTATTTAAATACATTGTCATGACTACAAGGAATCAAGTCCCAAAGGACCAATCAGTTTAGCAGTCTTGGAAAATAGATTACATACATGAAATTTACATTACACTTCATAACATACAAAACAACATAAATAATCCTTTATGAATGCCATTACTCCCTTGTCTTAACCCTGCATATCAATCACAATACACTTCTTGGAATCCTGGGAAAAATAAAACATAAGTAGGGTTGAGATCAAACGCTTAGTAAGGGTAAGAAATACAGCAGAAACATTCATAAATTAGCCTAAACATTTAATGAAATGTATAACTTAAAAAAATCCTTTTAAACTTGAACTTCAGAATAATATAGATAAAATAAAATGAAATAATGCCATTTACTTATTTACATGGATATTCTACTAGTCGAATAATCACATGCAATATCACTAACCACTTTCATAATGATGGAATGCATAATGCCAGACTATCATAACCACGTAGCCAAGGCCTCATGCCAAGACTACAAATAATATTTTGTCAAGGCCTCGTGCCAAGACACTATTTTATCTCATGAGACCTACTGATGAATCGAGGAGCTACACTGGGCTCTACCCGTCACTTACTAAGTCCAATGCATTCCTCATATGAAAAGGTATAAACATAACATAAACATTCATATTAAAACTAGAATACGAAATGTCAATACTTTACCCATAAACCATGAATGGTATAAAAATAACACATCCAGAGTCAACCATATCAAAAAACGTTCAACACAATATGGAAGATTTGTATCATGATAAATCAACTTCAAAACAAGTTTAAAATCCATTAAAGGATTTTGACATAGATGAAAATGATTCGTAAAACTCTTTGAGAGAAATACCCCTTTTTCATGAAAACATTTAAAAGTAACACAATTTACAAAAGAAGTCATTTAAAGACATTTTTGAATCAACGTGTCCCATACCACTTTGAATCTTTTGAAGGTAATCAACATTTTAAAACATTCATGTCCATTGAAATAAATCCTTAAAACCATTTGGAATACATGGACATTAATGAGAATGGTTTAGAAGAATACATCTTTAAAAAATTTGAAATGATGTTTTAGTAAAAAGTACCTTAAAATAATCCCTTTTAAAACTCTTTTATAAAATATGGACATGGGTAATAAATATGTCCCAGTAGATACTTACGTAAAAACAACCTCGAATAATAAAGAGATTGTGAAATTAACCCTTACCAATTTGGTAACTTACGAAACATACACCCCATGAAAGAGGTATCATACAATGAATATGTAAATACATATAAATTAAAGTGGATTAAATAAATAATAACATTATGGGAAGTAAATACACCACACAAAAGGTAATAGTGGCAATATGGCATGAATCTCACGGGAATAAGGAGTGAGATGAAAACCCCTTACCTTGCACCTTCCTTTAGTCGAGGGTATGTTTAACCTCTTGTATGAAGACTATAGTATGTTATTAAATTATAAAAAAACAATATTAATATTTATGATATCATAAATTATTCATTTATGACTTTATACTACCTAATTAATAATAATTTCCATGGTATATTAATATTTCGGGTAATAGTCGCTTTCTTTATCATGCGTGTTTTAACTTGTTACATCTGATTGTATCACATAGAAAATGATTTAAATAATTCCAGAATATAAAACACGATTTATATATCATATATATATATAATATAAATATGTAAAATATACACATATATGAAATGGAAAACATCGTTTATGGAGACGGTAGTCCGTACGTACGCATAGACGTTGTTTCCGTTTTCATATAGTATTGAACGGAAGTAAGTGATTAAGATATATGTTAGTACATAAATACTTATAAATATATATCTACAACAGAATTATTATTTCATATAATACATACTTATTAGTAATATATATTTTTATAATCGTTGATGAATGGTGAACTTGGAAATGAATCTCATCGCGTCGTGGAGACGGTAATCCGTACGTACACACGAGCGAAAATATCATTGTTTTGATACTAACATAATATATAATTGGATGGTATATCATATATAAAGAATAATTATCATGTTATATTTATTATTTAAATGAATTATAAATAATTATTATACCCATCTAAATAATAATATATTGAATAACAATTACACCACAACGTGGAGACGGTAGGCCGTACGTACGCACGTATGGTGACATGTCATTCAAGGGATGGACAGAATAATGAATTTGTTTGTTCCATAATTATAATAACATCACAGTATATAGAAGATACTTGAGTTATTATTTTAGAATGGAAATAACAAGGAAAGAATAAGTTGATGAAGAAAGGAACATTAAAGAGGGTGGTGATGACGTTACCTCTTCTTCGGGGTCTTCTATTTGATTTGATCAAAATGGCTCCATAGGATGGATTTATGATCAAAATAAAGACTCTAGGATGAATTTAGGGACGTTTTGAGAGTATTTGGGTAGGGGTTTTCTGAATCAAAAGGCTTTGAAGGTGTGAAAAAGTGGTTAGAAGTGGTGTCCTTTTATAAGGGGGAGGAGGGGCACCTTAGGAAAATCTAGAAATATTATTTTATAATAAATTAATATTCGGTATCTAATGGATCCAAAGTGGATTAATCAAAATTTAAGGTGGGGATAGGTCTAAAACCACTCAAAAAATAGATTTTAGACAGGTTTTGGTCATTATATTAACCTTATCTTTTAGTTTAAACTCTTAGTTAATTAGATTGACATTTACCATGTCACTTTGTATTTTTATATTATATAGTTAATAAACGTACCATATACATCCAAGAGACACCAAAAGTGGTCTATTAAAGATACAAATATCATTATATAAGTCTCTTGGCCGAACCTTATATTTTTAAGAATTGAATATCAATTAATAATATAATATTTGTTTTAAAAACTCTTTTATGTCAATTTTGACAATATTTAATAATTTATTTTTGATAAAGTCATAAAAACATTATTAATTATAAACTAATTCATTTAATAAATTATAACATGTAATATTAACCTATTAAATTCTTTTATGTCATTAAAACATTAATATTATATTTATTTTAACATTTATAATACCAATTATTTGATTCTTTCATTGGTAAGGAAAATTCTGCATCATTATTGTGTCATATATATTTTTACTTTTTCAATGTCTAAAAATTATAAATAAAATATCATTATATAGAAAATATTTTTATCTTTATAATGAATATTTATAATCGAAAATATAACATATATAACCTTATGTAAAAATTGTTTTTCTAAAAGATATAAGCTCATGTCATTTATGTATTTACTTTAACTTAATTAATATAAAGTGTCCCTATCACCTACAAGTGGCTCCATGGGGTCCCAAAATAGACCCAAAGAAGCCCATGGTCGAACATGTGTCCAACAATAAGGTTAGGACACGTTTTAGGGTAATTTATTATTATTATAATATTATTTTTAACCCTTATTTACGGGATTTACCCTTTAACCATGGTAAAGAAAATATTTACCGATGTAATTATTCAAAATGTCTAAAAACAAAAGTTACCTATTTACACAATTTGGACATCCTGATTTTAAATATAGAATCCATTTTTCCAAATTCAAAACACAGAATTGGAAGAAATTAATTTAAAATTAATTCCCGCTGTCAAAACAAAAAACGTGTTTTTAAGATATAATAACTATCAAAAGATTGATACTTGTTTATGTCTGGTTTAATTGTGAAATTATGTCCAATGACCAAAATTGTATTAAATGGTAAAAATATATTCTAAATATACTTTAAAAACACTCAAATTCATAATTTATCACTATTAGTTATTTTTATTAAACATGTTGTATTTAATTAAAATTTATTAATTTCCACTATTCATTAAAATATAAAAGTTATCCGAAAAGTACCAAAATTTCACCCTAGGATAAATTCAATATTCCAAATCCAAAACTGAAGTCCATTTTGAGATATAAAGTTTATAAAATTTGAAAAAGTAGTTATTAGTATTCATAACGGCTAGTTTGATTGGTTGTGGTGTGTGTTAGAACTCGAAGTTGCGTATAACACACGCTATTGTATTATTCAAAGAGAAGCGTGCCGTGGAAGCTTGGGGTGTTACAAATAATTTATTCTCAATGTATTTAATCCATTGTTCCATGATGATGGGATACAAAGTTCTACTAAATATGGGAAACCTTTGTCACATAAAGGATTCAACTTGAACGTGATATTTATTAAGAGAAGGAGGCAGTTTCACATAATTCATGTTATTATTCATAACTTGATCTAGTTTACCAAGTATTATATTTAAGTTTTATATATCCCATTCCCATTAGATTTGGAATTTAATTATGGAAATCATCACATTTCCTATCACATTGACTTTTGGTATGGGTTATTCTATTTCCGGCTTTTAACTAAAAAAGTACAATTAGGGGGGCTTGAATAATTATCTAAAAAGAATATAAAAAAACACTAAACATAGGAGGATAAACTCATAAATGTAAATTATATCATATCTTTTTACTCCCTTGGTTTCAATCTATGTTATCCATGGTGATAGAATTATCCCTAGGGTTTTAACTAAAGTTTTCTAGTTATAATCTCAAACAATAAATAGATTGTGCTGTTATACAAACTATATCAAACCTATCCTTTAACACATATTATTAAATGATTTTAGCATAATTAAATATCAAATACAAACCATGTATTATAAAGTATAATGTTATTGGAATATTAGGTATATCAAACTGAAAACATGGAAATAGAATATAAAATCATTATATTAATCATCCATAATGAGCTTCTAACTTCATTTTAGATCATAAATCTATATAGGATAGCCTAGAAAAGACATTTATAATAGGGGGGAGTTAAAAATCCTAGTAATGGAATAAACATAGAAATAAATCATAAAAAATGGGTTACAAGGAATAACATGATGGAATTAAAAGGCATCAAACATGAATAAAAATATGGAAGGATAACTATAGAACATTGGGTTATAGAAACATATAAATTTGGAAAAATATATATTAAAGGAAATAAACATGAGTCAAGGGTAACTGTCAAGACTATATAACATGGTGGAAAAAGTCCCATAAAGGAATGAGGTTTACTCCCTGTCCCTGGATGTTGTCTCACAAGACTAAAATTTACCCAATTCATTAAAATACTATCTGGGAAGACCCATAATAACATGTTAATTCATATTTGTTCCAGATGAAGAATAAAATATAAACTTAAGGGTAACCCATGGAAATAAATAGGTTTAGTAATCATTTTATACGTCATAACCAAAGGGCATATCATAATGGTGTTCAATAAAGAAGGGGTTTAAGTCATAATTTTACATTCATAAGGGATAATAGGCATATATCATGATAAATTATGTCCATATAAAGTGAAAACATGTAAAAAGTGTGTTTAAAAGACTTTAGAAATGAGCCACTTTAGTGCGTTTTAAGGGATAATATTGAAAGTATTTAAAATAAAAGAATAAGTAATTGTTTTCATAAAACCATTAATGAACAAAGATAATTTTTCATAATAAAATGAGGGATTTTAGAAAAATAATTGTGTATTAAAAATTATTATGGAGTGTACTTGAAAATGAGTAAGAAATTAGGAAGTTACCTTTAATCGAGATTTCTTATTAGAAGGAATTGAAAAGTGAACCTTATAAAACATTTATTTCCCTATCATAGAAAGAAGAATTGAGCTAGGTAAATTTTTTTGATACATGCACATATAATATTTGAGGATTTAATAATAATAATTAATAATTACGTAGGGGTAAATAGAGAGAAATAATAACTTGAAGGAAAAAAATAGAGGTTTGGAGAGAATCCTTTACCTTATGTTTGGAAGTGTTCTGCACTTGTAATTAATGTCCTAGATAATAAAATAAAATCAATTAATAAATTAATTAATAACTTCTTATACATCTAATTAATTTATCAAAATTTTATTAGGTCCATTTATGTACATTTCTTTGACTTATAGTGTTTAATGTCATCATTTTGAGAGTGTTCATTTTGTGGGTTCAACGCCAGTTCACTTGTGTAAAGATTTGAAAGTTATTGTCAAATGGAAAAAAACTACAGAACTAGATTGAGATTGTTTTAATTTATTTCCATAAATTTAAATGTTCCCATACACAATTTTCTTTTTTTTAAATGAGGATGATTCATTAGATAAAATGTTGATAAAAAAATGAATAGTTTATTATGGCAGGTTTACGACCATCACAAATTAGTATCATTTTATTTATTAATAAGTTTATATACTAGTTCCAAAACATTAAATAAGTTTTAATACACATATTATAATCATTTTTAAGTATAAAATTGATTTTATGACCATAATTGAAGGTGGTAAAAAAAAACTCATCATCCACGAAGGTGGTGAATCGACACCTCATAGATGATGTTTTCATTATCTTGGAAAAAAATTAGAAGAGTAGATTTGGTTATGGATATTCCATTAAAACCAAAAAATTATAGTATGTAAATATGATACTAGAGTTATCATATTACTTTGGATAATGGATGTGAGGTAAGGATAAGAAATGGAAATAAATTAAAAGAGAAAGAGGGAGGGTTTTACCTCTTGAGTTCAGTCTCCCTGGGAACCTCCTTAAGGAACTTGGAAATTGTCTTTTGGTGAGACCAGAGCATGGGGAATAGGTTAGGGTTAAAAATTGGGTGGAATATAAGAAAGATAAAAGTATTTTAGTGTGTTATGAGAAGAGGATGTGAGTTGTGGTATTTATTGTGGTAGGGGAGGGGTGTTTTTGAGTATTTTATTCATTTGTTAATTAGTTTGGCTCAAGACTATCAATAGTGTTTCTTTTATGGAGTATGTAAATTAAATAGATAATGTGAGTAGAGATAATGGCCACATACATCATCCATGACTCAAACATTAATAAAAAATTCATTTATTTACTAATAATGTTAAATACCATAAATTACAGTATTTCACTATTCATCAAAAATAAAACTATTTTATAAAAATACAAAAAAATTTACCCTAACCAGTTTTTAACATTTAGATTTCAAAAAAGGACTCCATTTTATGAAAATAAATTTCTAAATATGATAAATTTAATTTTTAATTAAAATCAACATTTATTAAAAAAATACCGATATTAAAATTATAACTAAATTTAGGACAGTTTGAAAAATTAATCAAGGTCTCATTAAATTTTCATATAATAATAAGACAAAAAAATATTAATTTATTAATCTATTTTATTAAAAAAATAAATTATTATATTAATTATAAAATTCTAAATAAACAACTACATTTCAAAAAAATACCAATACTTAATATATCATTTTTAAAATATATTTTTTACCTATTCCATGATATAGGTACATTATATTTTCATTCATAAGATTCCAAAAATTTATTTATACATTCACATGAGGGTTACTATTCCACTGGCCATTTAAGTATTCCTAATGGTCATAATACTATTCCAATAATCAAGTTATTACTCAATTGGTATTGGTTCCTTAATTTATATAAATACCACTTATTTCATTATTAATTTATGAAAATATTGTTTTTATTAGGTTCTCTATGTGATTTATGTAGTTTGTACCATATATAATTATTATAAGAAAATAAATTCGATTGTTAAAATTTAGGGTTGTCGCATTATGTGCACCATACAATATATCTTTCTTTATCTAATGTTATTATGAAACAAAAATTCTAGTATGAAACCAAATGAATCTATATTTATTGATGTTGAATTCATAAATATTCCCTTTTATTCTATCTATATATTTTTAAGCTCCAAATAATCTATTTGTGCCACCTTGACCTTCACTTGGAAATATGGTTAGTCAATAATTTGGAAAAGGTATCATGTCTTCCCTACCTTTATGATTTCCAAATTCATCCCTTAAATATCCATAAATATAGGTTATTTATCAATCCCCATCATTAATAGGGTATTATGTTCTTTTATTCTAAGAGAATCAACTACTTTATTCACTTTTATAGGATAGATATTTATTGATACATATTCTTCTCAGTCTTTTTGAATATATATTTTAAACTCATGTGTTAGTATATTTTCACACTTATCTCCATTAAGGTAGTGTTTCAAAATATTCAATGCAAAGATCATATATTCAAACTTCATCTCATACAAAAGGTAGTTATTCTCATGTATATTCAATTTTCATGAGGTAGAAACTACAAATTTATCATTTGACAGGGCTATGATACCAATGCCTCTCTTTAAATAATTATTTTATATAAAAAATCCTTATCTCATTTAGGGGAGTGTGATTACTTGTGAAGAATTTTAATCTTCTTGATATCATTATATATTTCCTCTTATTCTACCTATAAATAATTTATCATTTCCCATTTTACCTTAGTTAGTGGGCTTGAAAATCATGAGAATATTCTCAAAAAGTATTGGTAGTAACTAGGTAATCTAAGAAATTTATAAATATCCATGAAACTTATAGGAATAATCGATTCCTAAATTATATTTTTTAAAGGATATATAGATATTCTGTCACTCATGATCACATTTCCTAATAAGGTGACTTACAACATCAAAAAGTCACACTTTATTAATTTAGTACGGAACTTCTAATTCCTTAATCTCACCAGCACAATCCTTATATTATTTTCACATTCTTACTTTCTCTTGGAGTAGACGAGTATATCATCAATAAAGTCCACTAAAAATTCATCAACTTAGTCTTTAAACACTGTATTCATAAAGTCCAAAACGATTTTTGGTGAATTTGTAAGTCCAAATGGAATCACTATGAATATATAGTGATTATATCTCATATGGAAGGATATATTTTGAATATATTATTGATTCACCTTCAGCTGATGATATCTAGAATAAATATCCACTTTTGAGATGTAATGAGATCCTTGAAGTTGATTAAATAAGTCACCAATCTTTGGAAATGGATACATGTTCTTAATAGTGATCTTATAGAGATATCATAAATAAATTACCAACCACATTTACCCATCCTTTATATTGATAAAGAGCATTGGTATAAATTAAAGTGATACACTAGGAAATATAAACTCTTTGTAAAAATTATCTTTTAACCACTTATTTAAATTATCTCGTTCTACCAAAGTGATTTTATAAAGAATATTTGATATATTTCTGGCTCTAGGTAATATTTATAATGAGAAATATACCTCACAATCTAGGAGAACGTTAGGAAATTCATTAGGTAAATTAATTAGTATACTCCATCATAATCACCATGCCATCATGGTTGTTTCGTTCCTTTGAATAAACCAACTGAGAATGATATTACTCTTTATTGGGTATTAACACCCACACCATTGAGTTATTTTATAAAAGGGGTTCAAAATCATCCTTTCATTTGTATGAAATCAAAGGATAGTTTTGAACATATAATGAGATTTCATTTTCCTATAATTTGATGTGATCTCCATATAATAATATCAAATTGATGCCAATATATCATCAAATATAATAATTTAATTATTATGAGATTCATTGGAGAAATATTCCCATAGGTGCTAATTGGTGAAGAGTCCAATATAGGGGTTGAAATGATTTCACTACTAGGTGTTTTCACACATATTTTTTATTTAAAGGTATCGAGGAGGTGATTAAATTTTTCTAGATAAACTTACAGGATAAAAAGAAATGTGTTCCTTCTGAATCAAATAAAGACTTTTCAATTATCGAGTGGATATTAATTATAACATTGACAATTTTTTATTGATTAATTTTCCCACCATTCACTTATGAAAAAAATTTTATAATAAAACATACATCAATAAATCATGGATAAATATATTATTAACTTGGGAAAATTAAATTTTAAGGTCTTCACTTCTAGGACCCCTAAGTTTATCCAAGGTTATTTTTACTAACCATATTTCAAAATTAAAAAAACATTTTTCTGAAACAAACTAAAATGACCCACATCTTTCATAGACATATCATAAGCATGATGGAATAATTTAAAAGAGAAATGGAATGTGGAATAGTCAGAATAATGAAACATCACAATTTTGTGGTCACACATCACACATAAATTATAAACAAAGATAAAACCATGTTCAATCATTATATATTGGTAAGAATCATCACTTCATAAAATTCTAACAACAATAGAATCATGTTCATCTATAATACACATAATATCACCTTACCCAATGAATTAAAAGTCTATATAATTTCATGTTAACTCATCACTTCATAATATTCTCATAATCCTGGTTTTTCCCATTGAATGGAAAACATACATCAATGATAATCATGACATTGACAGATGAGAAAATAACTATTTCCACAGTGTTGTAATAAATTATATGTAAAATAATATACTTGGAGGTTCCCAAAATATTAAGTGAAAACATTATTTTTTTGATGAAATGAAAGTATTAGCAAATAATATATCATACTTCTTAAAGAGAAGAAGAATAAACATAATAATAATTAAAGATAGTTTTTTATGAAATGTATTTGATTATAAAATGATGAAGGTTTAGTATAATTCATCTCAATGTTGTAAGAACATCTAAATATCTAGAATAAAAAAAATTAAAAATTAATAAAAAATAGATTTAGAATAATTGTTTTGATAAAAAAGAGAAAGAGGAGACAAACCCTAAAGGATAGAGTTTAGTTTAAGATTCCCCCTACCTTAGGTCCTATTATATTTATTCACATCAGAACCTATTACATAATTAACTTACATTTATAAAAAAATGAATCCTGAAGTTAATTCTATTCATTTATGTTGTTCTTGATCAATTAGAACCATAAAAATATATTTATTGAACATTTTTTAAAAAAATTAAATGTTTTAATTAAAAGATTATTTAAATAATCTCATTTTAATTTTAGTTTCATTGTTTTGATTATTTTTTATTTAAATTTTTTCAAATTTCATTCAAAATATTAAAATAAATTAAAATAAATTAAAATATATTTATAAATATATTATATAATCTACACTAATAATCCGTTAAAGCGGTGACAAGTAAACTATAAACAACCTCCTCATAGGAGAATGAAATAGACCACTAATGGGACTTGCCAAAATAAGGGAAGGGTATATATTCTAAAAATATATTAAAATGGTTATACCAACATAATAATAACATAAATGTGTTATATACTTATATATTAAATATTTTATTAATGTATTAAAATAAAATAAATATGGAGATTATAAATAAGAAGAGAAAATTAAATGAAATTATCATAGGTTACCTCTTCTTTGAAGATTTAATCCTTTATTAAAGCCCTAAATTATTGGGATTGGATGAAACCAGTACCTACATAAGGTTATAAAAATACATAGTAGGATGGATTTGGAAAAATATTTTATTTAGAGAATTTGATGATAAGTTATTTTCTATGGGAAGGGAGACGGGGTGTTTATACTTTAGGGGAGGAATATTTTTGGGATAAAAAAGAGAATAAATTATTATTTCCACAGTAAACCTTATAATATTGATGTAATTTAAATTATGAATTATATTTTATTAAAAATATATTTTTTAGGAATTTAAGAACATTTTTACACCAAATTTATTTGTTAATACAAAAGTAAAGAAGAAAATTGGAAAAAATATTTTTTAATGGAATACTTTACATTTTCAAACATTGAAAATTACTTTTTAAGTTTGTAAATTATTTTATTATTTTTAAATAAATGATTCATCTTATTTAAATTGTTTGGGTTAATATAATAATTTTAGTATTTATTAAATCATTATTACATTAATACAATATCATAAAATATTATTATTTTCAAAAAAATTATTTTTACTACCCACATAAAAATTCCATTTATTCAGAAAATTTAAAAATTAATCACCCTTATAGAATTTTAAAATTCTAATTCCAAAACAGAAATTAATTTTATCAAATTAATTTTATTACTTATACATTTTTAATTATTTAAATAAAAATAATGGTTTTAAATAATATGTTAAAATATGTATTATAAAAAACATAATTATGATTTTTTTCATTTTATAATTTTAGTACTTATTTTATATAATTCAAATATTTATATTTACATATTGTTTTATGGAAAGTATAATTTACTTTCTCTTATAAAATTTTATTGGTTATTTTACAATTCTAATGGTCATATTATTATTCCAAATATCCAGATTATTATTCATAAGGGTAATGTTACTATTCCAATAGTCATATTGGTTTTATAATTCCTATAAATACCACATATTTTCTTTATTAATCATTCAATTAAATTCCCATCAAGGACATATGTATATATATATATATATTAATTTTCAAAATATTGATTTCAATACTAATGTTTTGTTTTTTTACTAATATTGTTCATGGTTGTGATAATTATAGGAGATTAAAATGATCCAAGTTTTTATATTATAGTAATTCTATTTTTTTTTGTTTTTATGGTAAAATTTTAATATTTTGAATTGATTGGATATATTTATTCTATAATTTTATAAATTAATAAAATAAATTATTGTTTTATTATTTTTGTGATGTATTTTTTTATATTATATGACAATTTAAAATATGACACTGATGATTATTTAGAAGAAAAATTCCATATATAAAAGTATGGGTTGTTACAAACACTGCCACATTATTAAATGCTAGATGGACCATTACCCCAATAATAACACACATAATTAACATGAACTAAAAATATATGATTTATAAATGCACACCTATCAAGATTCCCTACAATAGTCAAACTGTTCCCTAAGTATTTACCATTCAATTATAGAGTCATCACTAAATTTATAGGAGCCCTTTTACATAAATCTTGTTTCTTTAGTATCTTTAATATACTAGGTTCTAGTAATACTAATAACTTACCACCCATGAAATACCCAATATTTACTATGATAAAATCTACTATAAAATACTCTCTCATAACATTTTATCACGACCAATCTCCATTTGGACTCCACATGAGCTTGAAATAAGTTTGTCTATAACCATTAGAGTCCTCCTACATTAGGCCATAGGTTGGGGACTGGAACTAAATGTATACCATCACACATTTATTGAAGGAATTAAACATTCTAAATTAACGCCCCCTGATACCAAGAATAATATTAATGAAAATATAATCTATGATACTTAAATAATATATATCATAGAATTTCATGTCATGAAAATATACTCCACAAGTGGTGATATGACCGTAATGTCTGATATCTTCTTTATACCTCATGTATGGAATAATTTAATATTATTCCACTATTAGGAATCCTATTTCTAGAGCCAAGGTCACCAAACACTACCAAGAACTATATAAAAATAATGTAAAATATATATATAAATTTGGTGTGAGCATATAAATATACGCATCAAATTCCTCAGAACACACATGTGTCTATATGAATGAAGCATACTAATAAGTGTATTTCATACGTAATTTCTAGAGTGTTCTAATGTTCAGATTTTGTATTTAATTGATTAATATTTCCAATTTTAGAATGTATTAACTTGTTTTATGATATTTGATGGAAAAAATGAATTTGTGGAAAAGTAAAAAAGAGGGAAAATTTATGGAGAAAAAAGACACTTCACTCCACGAGCAAAGAAAAACGGCGCGACACCAAATTTTTGGAGATGAAGAAGAGATGGAAGCTAAAGAAAAATGATTACACATCGTGTAATATACTTACATTTGATGAGTTTTTAAAAAGTAATTTGGCACACATGACAAGTCACGACTTCAATACATGTTGTGAAGCATCATTACATGTCATGAATTCTAATTTCATGAAGTAAAATTTTTCGATAAAATATTTCTAATATTTGTAATGATTTAAGACTAAAGGATTACACTTCATGTAACCTAGTTACACATTGTGTAATTGTCGACTCATATAAAAAAAATTAAATTCAGATGCGGTTGAAGGTCTGACGAAAAGGCCTATAAATACTAGCCTCATATACTCTTCAAAAACATTATAGAAAATGTGGAGGAAAAGAAACAACAATGGTGACAGAAGGACATGAAGTGATGATCTGAGGTCATGTTTCACCATTATTATTCGCTACCTTTATACTTCGAGATCCCATACTACTCGTTTTCAACATGCCTATCATGAGTGATTAGTCTTCTTAGTACAGTGTGATGTGATTTTAGGGGGATGTTATGCTAGTGACTATTTCTTTTCATTATTTATGTTTTGGATTGATAAAAACTATTATTAAATTTCCAATATATCTCTTTTTATATTTCATGATAATTAATGAATTTTGAGATTGTTTATTTAATTGTATAAATTAATTGATCTAGTATGTGTATGAACATTATACAATCTAGATTAGTTATGTCTAAATATGGTTTTCAGTCACCAATTTCCATGATGAAAACTGGTATATGATCTTTATAAAGGTGAAATTACAGGAATAGGGAAGGGTAACAAGACTAAGGATATTTTCTCACCCAATTCTGACACCAAAATTAAACAAATCAATTATTAATTAAATCTTTAGAATATTATCTTGAAAATAACTGAACCTATCCTACCTCTCATGTTGATTTCAGAACCAATATTTTCTACCTCTATTTCCATTTTCTTAAAACCAATTAAATAATTTCATTTTCAATATACTTAATTAATTTTGAACATAAGGATCATCCCTATGGTTTTGGCACCCAGAATTTCCAAATACTATATTTTTAGTAGGTTGTTAGAGTAATAATAAATAATTAAATTTGTTTACCCCTATAGAAATTAAATGACACCCTACGGGCTATTACAAACTAATGAATCAATTTATGGAATAAATGAAAAAAAATAATTAATTGATATATATATTTTAAAAAACCATCCAACCACTCCCATTTTATATTATATAATTATATTACTTTACAAACCACAACACTTTTCCAATCAAACATAATAACATGGACACCACTGAAATAATAAACTCCACCAATCTACATATAAGAACTGGGTATTTTTAAACCTATATAAATCTAACTATAATACCCTCTTATAGTTTTCCACATCCGTGGACCTCACCGCAAAATTTCCACTTCCATGCAGCAATCCTGCTGTAAGAAAAATTCAAAAATATCATTAAGTTTGAATCTAACTACTGGGATCATACTAAATATACACATCTATTACCTTATCTTTTTTCTATCCATAGGGAATATCACTAGTTTTTTAGGTGTCTACACTTAGAGAATCTCCCCACCTACATTGGTTGGGAGATTTTTCACCCATTTTGACTCTGATAATATTATTGGGTTTACACATTTAGGGACTTTCCAATCCTAAAATTACAACATCAACATTAAAAATCACATATCCACTATGGACAATAATTTCATCCACACCACTACCACCACCACCATTATCATCACGTATCATTGACCACTATCACATAAGTATTCCAAACATCCAAAAAACTATAAAATATCACAAATGTATTCAAACCCTTATCATTCATTAATTATCTAACTTAGTCCAAAACACAAAAACGCAACTAATAAATATAATCACACTACATATATACATTGCAATCCCACCTAGGTCCACTTCATTTGGATCCTTGGTTGTAATTCACCAAGTCACCAAATTTACTCTTAATTTTGGCATAAATAAGTCTATAACAAAATTATTATCTGAAACATAAAAAAATATACCTTTTAACCAATCCACATCATCTATCACACTATTACATAATGATAAATCCATGTATTCACTCAAGAGAGGTTTAACTAAGTGTTTGTAAGATATTAGAGTGCCACTACCATTATCAACTCATCTATCTATCAACTAATACAACCAGTATCGAGTTACATAACCTATAATGGTTGTGTCCAAACCCCATGGCAGGGTGCCACAACCTTGGTATAAATCAAACCACCCCTATCTAAATCATTTCTAAAAGTCCCACTATTCCAAAATATGTAATGGCCCCATTAATATGTGGTACAACCCCTACGTAACTCACATCCACTTTATCCCTAACCACTAAAAACGCATAAAAAATTATATAGAAAGCGACATGACCCTATGCAAATTGTCTTGAGTAATTTAAAAATATATAAATTTACTCCTCAAACAACATTAACTATTTACAATATTTTTATCCATCATGGGCTCAAAATTAAAAATAAGGTCTAAATATTTCATACTAATTCATAAAACAATATTTACCAATTTATATTATAATAAATACATCAATCATAAGAAATAAATAACATAAATTCATCTATTTCTTCTTCAAACCCATCGTTCGTCATTTATAAATCATTAATTTTCTTTTATATAAATTAATTAAAATTATTTTATAATTGAATTAATTTTCCCAATCATGTACACATTTCATTACTATCATTTATAAAATTCCCATCAATATTTCATTATTAAAAAATGTATATTTATTAAAAAATTCATCTCGAAGATTTAGTCCAACAATTACATATTCAACTGTAATTTTCAACTCTTATTTACCATATAATCATTATATTATATTATTATGAAACATATAATCATTATGAAAAATAGAATCATGATTAATTCATATAGATTAATAAAGATATGAGAATTTTAAGTCACATACCTTGATTCTATGAGGAATGTTAATACTTAATCCACTAATGGTCTTTTATGTAAATTCTATTCTCAATTAGATCCACCACAACACATCCATACCCATATTTTCCACCTTGAGGATAGAGGGTTTAGAGGTAATATAGGAGGTATTATTAATAATAGTGAAAATTAATCCCAATAAAATTCAATCCCCTAACTCACCATTGGTTTCCCTATCATAACTCCCACGAAGATTGTAATTTAAGTTCTCTTTATCCACCATCAGCTCTCTAATTCAAATCCCTCATTGCACCATTTAATTAACATGCAAAAATTAATAAAATATTCAACTTGTAGTTCCAATAATATTTTAGGTTAGAACAACCACAAATATACCATATAATCACCTTATTTATTTTATAAAAATATTCCTTTAAAAATAAATTAATTTAATAAATAAATAAATTCCATTACCCCTGAAAATAATATAAAATTCAAACCACCTCAAAAAATTACTAAATTAATATAAAAGGATAAAAATCACATCTTGAATGCAATAATGTGTGAACATTTCGTTATGAGACTAGAAAATACCATTTTACCCTTTAAAGTCAAACATCCATAAAATTGTAAAAACTAAAAAATATTAAAAATAGTGTATTTAAACATTTGAAATATTGTATTATGAGTGAGTATACATCTTCTAACTATTTATAATGTGTTGTAAAAAATAGATTCAAAATCTGAAAATTTGATAGAGTAATTTTGCTTTATGTTATTAAGGAAAAATGTTATCCAATATATGATACATATATTTCTATGTGTATTATCGTTGTAATCTTGAATAATCATCTATATTATTATATATATTTACTAGAATCAAAACATATTGAATTAGAATGTGTAATTAATGTTTTAGGATGACTTTGATTAGATTAGATATATAATCCTTAGGACTCTTTGTTAATTTTTTATTTGTTATTTTATTTCATTAATATTAAATGTTAAATTCCTCCATCACTATTCCACCACTACGTTCACATATCTATGATATAAAATTGTAAAATTAAAATTCACTCTTACCATTTTCAATCTCTATTATTCATTACAACTGAACAGTTGACATGTTTCCTTTGAAGTTAAACATATAAATAAAACCAACAAAAATTGTAAAGTATACTCACTATAACAAAAAATTAAATAATTTTAATATATATATATATCAATATAAATGTTCAGTTACCAAGTATTACATAATTTATACTAGTATGTTTACAGGTGAATGCAATAATAAATATCTAAATCACAAAACTTAAGTGTTAAAATATGTCAGTAATTTCTTAAAAATTAGTTAAAAAAATACTTCCTTAAATTAATACATTAGTTTCGTATTTAGAACTTGAATTCATGATTTTATCAATAGAGTTTCAGATTTTATGTTCATTACATTTATAAGTTTATTTTTTATTTTTAAAAATATTTTATTCTCTGATATTATTCGGTTTTTTATGATACTTTAATCCCAATTATCAAATGATCCTGTACAATTTTGTTTTTAGTTTTTAATATAAATTTATTTTTATTATTGAGAAATTTGTGACTTAATTAATATTTATATGGTAAATTCCCTTCGACTACCTCATTGTATTATTCAATTCTTTTTTAATATATTTCAATTATTATTGTCAGAATTTTGGTGGATAACTATCAAAATATAAAATTATAGAATTAAAATTTGGAGTTTAATTATTAAAATATAGAAGAAAATTATTGAAATTTGGATCAAAATTTAAAAAATATACAATTCAAGTGTTTAAACGTATTTAAAATATTTTAAATTTTTATTTCTATAATTTGGATACTGTCTTTAAGATTTAAAAATATCAAATTTTTATTTTAATAATTATTTTAAAAAAAATGGAAATGAAGAAAGGTCATTTATCTTCATAGCATAGAACAACACTATTCGGGTGACTGATGAATTTTGAACCACACCCCTAGGACAATAAAAAAAATATTTAAATAAAAATTAAATCTAAACAACATCTTAACATTTTTCTTCCACTTTTGAATACTCTAGTTTTATATTTTTAACACTTTATTTTGAGATTATAACATTATAATTCCAAATTTTATGTTCAAAAAATACATACATATTCTATCTATATAACATATGTAAACATACACACATAAAAATACATATATTTTGTAATGAAATGAACATAAACACCCTATAATTACTTGTTTCTCAATGAAATTGACAACACATATATTCTCAAAACATTTAGGCATAGAGTTTTAGAGGATTATGACACCTATAACATAAAAAATCCCATACTTCCACTTAGTGAATATTTTTTCACAAAAAAAACTCTTTAATTGATAATCTATCATCATTCAAGATGAATCACCATAACATGACTTTTTACAAAATTATTGTTTATATTCTACCTTAATCCCAGTAAAAAACATTATAAAATATATAGTGTTTATAAAAATCTCAGTAAGGTGTATATAATGAAAAAAAACTAATTAGTCCATTAAAATACATTAAAAATCATGAAGGAAAAAATTTATCTTATATAAGATTGTAAACATATAATAAATCATGAAATGAAATAAAATAATCATACCAATGAAACCCAAAGAGGTCTATAAAAGAATTCAAAAGTTTTAGTGAATACAATAGAATAATCTTGATGGTTTATATGAACATATATTAATATCATCTGAAATCACTCAAAATCACCCATAATGGAAAAACCTAAATGGGTAATTTCAACAGAAAACCTCTATAAAATGAATAATTACTCAATGAATTGATGAGATATATCCTATGACCACCTATCATCATATATAATTTATAAGAAGCATAAAGTTTATAAAACAAATTAGATCATGTATTTAAATCTATAAGCATAATCCTTGATGGTAAACTAGGAAAAGATAATGAAAGTAATATGATGGGTTAACCAATTCCCTATTGAGAGTAAAATGGAAGATAATAATTGATTATAGATTAATAACGACAAATAAAAATATGATAAAGAAAATTTGTATATATTATTAAAGATACAATTGAGATAAATACTTTTAATAATTATGTAATGGATTTATGGGGAACCCCTTACTTTATTAGAAGATGATTTAGTGTGAATTTTCCTATAAAAAAATTAAGTATATTGTGTTATGAATTATTATAAAAAAATTAATATATTATTTAATAGTATATATTTATTTTATTATTATTTAATATCTTAATTTAATGTAAATTTTATGTTCCATATCCATAGTCTTCATGATTGTTTAAATTTTGATAGTCACATTAGTATAGAATTACTTCCAGATGAAATTAAGTGTCATAAAAAATTAAGATTTCAAAAATATTTTTAAAAATATTTTTATGTAGCTAAAATATCCATATTCATGATTTTATTTACTTATTGTTGGAATTCCATCCCTAATATATTGTTCAATAAAAAATGTTTAATTTTGGAAATTTTCCCTTCACAATGATAAACACGTTTCTATGTATATGTATCATTTGAAATAAAGATACCACTCCAGGATGACCACATACTTATATATATAGAGTAATCTTCCAGATAGAGTGATTTCATAACCATTTTAATTGAGTTAATTAAATAAAACGAATTGAAATTATATATATATTTTAAAATAATTAAGTGGATACTTAATCAACTAAATATTATATATAGTTATATAAATATATATACATCATAGGGAATAATTTTGATACCAAATATACTTTAAATAATGGTAATTAAATATTAATACTACATTCATCAGTGGAATATCATAACTATAAGTGGCTCAAAAATAATGAAAATAAAAAAGGGAAAGGAAATGAAAACAAAATAGAAAATTAAATCAAATGTAAAGTTATATATAATAAAGACAACATTTTTGTGTTTTATCATTTAAGATAAAAAATAAGGATTAAACACTATTTTTGGAAATCATATTTTTTTTAAATATAATATAACCCTACTAAAATAGAAAAAATAGAAATAAGTATATAATTGAAAAAGAAAAACAAATCATACATTTTTCAATCTTTAAAACTAATACTTTTATCTAGTTGTTTAGTTGAGAAATGAATTTGGAAGAGTGTAGGGAATTAAAGTAAAAAACATTTATAGTGTACATGGAGATAGAAAATAAGATAAATACTTTCATCAAATTGATGGTTTGATAAGAGAGAGTAAAATCTATATTTATAAAAATTATTTAAGGGAATTTTTGTAAATATTCATTCCTTGAGTGTTAAGAATGTAAATTTAAAGTAGAAAATGGACTATAAATAGAAATGGTATGATATTTTAAAGAATGTATCATTAATATATGACTTAATATATGGTTTTGTGTTTTTATTTTAATTTATAAATCATTTTCAAAAAAAAAATTAAATTTATTTAGATTTTTAGGTTTATTCTTGTAATATGAGTGTCAAAATATATAAAGAAATATTTAATTCAATCTATCATGTTTTATATAAATAATATATAATCACATTTACCCTTAAAGTAGTGTATATAATTTTCCATTCCAAATATTATCACCAAGTCACAATTTTTTATGTTTTTATGCTATGTAAGCACTGTATCGACATTTCATAAGATTTTTCATATTTAACTTGACATAAAAATAAATTTTATTAATAATATAATATTTATATGAAAATTTAATTATCTTATCATGTAATATATGTTACATATATTTCTATAATTTTCTTAATCATTTTAGATAACAATATAACAATAGGTAAAATTTTTTATTTAAACTCAAACTCTTACATTAAAAAGGACCAAAAATGTTTTACTTAATATCTAACCAATTAAAATTAAATTTTTTAGATTTTAAGATTAATTTTTTATATATTATTAATTTTTAATAGGTTTCATACCTTTAGAAAGTGTTACATAAATTTCAAGACACAGATTTAATAATAGGTTATAAAGATCAATTCAAACATGAACACTAGTTTTTAAAAAGGTATTTAATATTATTAATAAAATTATAATCAAATGGGTTTTTGATATTAATATAATAAAAAATAATGATCTATATATAAAATATTTTAACACATTCTATATATATCATAATTTTTCTAAAAAATAATAGATACTTACAAAATAATAAGTAATAGAATTAAATTTGAATTCAAAATCTTAATTTTTTAAAATGAATTCCAATTCATATGTTTCACCTAACTTATAAAAACATTTAATTAAAATATTGACTTTAAAAATCACACCTTTAATTATTTTAAAAAATAAAATTAATTTAAAAAATAATTTATAATATTTTACAATAATGTTTAGAAAAAATTATAAATATACATCACATTTTATATTTACTATTTTGTATTATTATTTAAAATTTCAACAAAAATAAAATTTAAAATAAAAATTATAATATATTAAAATAACATATATATACATATTATAAAAATATCAATTTCATTTCAATCTAAAAATTAAATACATGTTCCTACCATGTATATTAAACTATTTTTTCATTTTTATGTTAGTTTTTCTTCTATATTTTGTTTGTTTTTATTTGAATTTCAGATTTTAATGGTATTTTTTAGAATTATGATATATTTTGGAATCCATGAATTGATTTAATTTCATTAATGATATATTTTTTATCGTTACATTTTTAAAATGAATAAATTATTTTTAGAAGTATTTGGATGTAATGGAAAGGAATGTAGAAGAAGGGACAAATTATTGAAAAACTTGTGTTTGACTAAAAATTTGGGGTTAAGGAAATATTACTGAAATATATATCATGCATTTATAACTATATTTATGTTTTCTACTTCTAACATAGCCTCATATATTCACTTAATAAAGCATCAATACTCCTATAAAGCACTGTAGATAATTATGAGTGTTTGTTAAGGACAAATTAATATCATAGAAGTGGGAATATTAATAAATCATATAAAATAGAGTCCAGTGTCTGAACATGAGAATAAAATATAGCTCCAACATAATTCTTTATTCATCATCATGGGTTCATGTCCGCTCATCAATAGATGTTATGTCAGTTTACCAAGACTACACCATATTAATCCAAGTGTAGGGGAGACATATGAGTTTTCATCATTGGTAATTTTATCTCTTGAAAGAAAAAATAGATTTTGATCAGGATATAACATAGAATAAGGGTCCAATAAGAGATATAAACTCAAGGAAACTCCATCTGCATTATGATACTTTTCTTCAAGAAATTTAAAATGTTGGAAGATATAGGTTAGATTTAAAATACAACACTACTCCCATCACAACCCAAGGCTATGATCACACAAAAAGTACCTATGTCTTTCCCAAAGGATCTATACACACTTGAAAATAATATCATAAAATAATATAGGACATTCAATCAATCAAGAACATCCCTGGACAAACCAATGTGAGACAAAATTTCTTAAACAATGGAATATTGGTACTCAATGCAAGCCACGTTGTCTCGAACATGTCATTTAGGATATAATTTCAAAATTAAATAAAAATATACTAGATAAGTATCATAAGAGTACCATAATTGTTTACTAACACTCAAATCACTAAAACAATCTAAAATCATAAATTATAAGGAAGTAAAGGAGATCATGAATTGGATGTTGTTGATCACTGAAGATGCTAGGGGGATCAAATGCATAACTCATGGGGACCAAGTGAATCCCCATAAAAATATGTCTAACCAAATAAAGGAATATAATAATGATTTGAAAAATATGGAAGAAGATCCTTAAGATATAATAAGATGATCTATATGAGAATTTTATTGGAGCTTAATCAAGAGTAATGAATGTTACTAGCCATCTAGAGAGATATCATCACTTTTATATCTATATGGGATGATCATGAAAAATTTAAAAGATGTAGAAAGGGATAATTAGATACATAGGGGAAGGATTTTTGATTTGGATGGCTCATGTTGGATAAGGAGACATTTGTTATGGAGATCCATCTATTAGAATAATTTTCAGCAATAACATTCATTAAAAAATCTTCTTCTTCTCATTTTATTTTGATTGTATAACATGATTATGTGTGTCTCAATACCTAGTGGTGTATAAAATAGGGGTAATTTTGGATTTCTGATCAATGATTGAATGAGTCAAATTGTATCTATCTTCTTCTTTTATACTTAATTATTTAATATTCTGATCAACTGGTATATGATCTTAGGGGAAATGGTGAAGGAAAAAGAGTAAAAATACAATACAATGAACATGAAGAAGGGTATTGGACCTATAAATAATGAGTGAAATCTAAGAGGATATGGTGCATACTAATAACCTACTATAATAATTTATTACTCTTAGTATAGTTAGAAGAGGTAACTTATCGGGACACATAATTGTACGAAGAATATGAATAGTGACTTGAGTGAGATATTATAAAGAAATACTGAGTATGCATGGAAAGAACCAAGGAATTCATGCATAATAAATATGAATCAATGAAACCAATCCAAAAAACCACAATTTTATTAAATTTATTTATAAAACATTTAAATAATTTTCTTGTTAAAATATCCTATACTTTATTACTACTAAATATCTCTATAATAATTCTTACTTAGATTTATGATTCATAATCACATCAATAATTATCTTCTCATACTCACACTAGTAAATATAATATATGAATTAAACTTTTTTCCATGTGAATATAGACAAGATAAATTCCAAGTAATGTGTTACATGACCCTATAATATTATAGGAAGGTTGTGTACTTATCACTATAAAATTAATCCTCAATAATTATTGTCACTATTATCAATGAAGATAATAATGGTCCACCTATTAAGATTATAGTACACATAAAAAACAAAAATAGTGATTACATGGTATAAACGGTTCATAAATATTCACAAATTTTCATTTATTACATATTACAGTGTGTTCAAATATTAAATTGTGTCATTCAACATGTTCATGGACACTACTAGTTTTAGTGAAGACCTACTACATATGATTCCTAAAATTTAAATACACTTATACAAGTGAAAGTATAAAAAATATGATAATGATAAATATAACAATCTATGAGACATTATAATAGAGGAGTGTAACATTTGTATAAGTATTTCATCCAAAATGATCATGGTCTACCAAGACTAATTGATTTACATGTTCCTAAAGTGTTCAAAAACCCCTCTTGCATCATATTGAAATAAAATTCAAGGAACTATGTGTGTTGAGGAACCATCACTTGAAATACTAAACAATATTCATTGTATTTCAATCATAGTATTATTTAGTTTTTATAAATGAGTTTTTTACAATGTAAAGTACTTTATACTAAATATATTGATTGAAGATTATATAAATATGAGTTGACTTTCATATTATCTTAAGGAAAAAGTAAGGACATGGTTGTTAAAATAACAGAGAATTAATTAAACACATTGTAGGATATTTACAATTCCTTAATAAGCATATTATATCCTACATATAAAACAGTGTACTTAAGGGATAGAATCTCTACCTTTATTTGGAAATATTATAAAGCCTTATACAAGGCATGGAAATGAATCAAATATGACTACCAATAATACCATATTACTAATTTTCACATGCTATTTATTTTTAGTTATTCTATAAAGGGAAGGATTCCATGGTAAATACATTAATAGACACTGCAGTAAGAGGTATCTATGATGAAAAGATAGTATATAAACTCAAAATTATTTACAATATGTTTTATACTAATTATCAAAAAATATTATTAATAGGGATAAGAGTCATGATCCATGAATTTCCAGTTACCTTATGAATATAATGTTGTATTATTTGTTTTCAATATTTTCTAGAAGAATGTTTTTGAATTGGCTATAATGTTTGTAATACTGGAGAACTGATTTGGGATGTTTTTATATGTTTACAAAAAATTCAGGGAGAGGGATATCCATAAAACTAGTTATATGATGTGCTATTTGATCAATGGAAGAAAAAAACTTTGGCATAAGGATAATAGTGATTGAAGCAGCAAAAATGTATTTCTAAGTAAATTGGATGAGAGATGAAGGAAGGTTTATGATACAAGGTCAATATGAATAGAGGAAATACAAGCTTTATTTTCTTATGAATATAAAGAAATGTAAATCTAGAAAATGAGATGACCAAAAAATAAGTTTCATACCCAAAGCTAAAATAATGCTCAAATTATCAATAGATGTTCACAGAATGATCTTAATTCATATAATAACTTTTCAAAGTACTAAAGGATTCATGAGGGTATGTTAAGATAAAAAAAGGAATAAAAAAATTACATTAACCAAAATATGATTCTTGGCTTTAAATTTAAAATTTTGATGAGAAATTCATTATGAATGTGATATGCTTGGTGATAAAAGTTCTATCATTAGTGAAGTAGTGTTCATGATTCATATTGGGATCTTAAAAGGAGTTGAATAATGTTACCATCAAGTAATTTAGAAGATTTTGAAAATTTAAAATTCTGATAAATTCAAAATTTATTCTTGGTTGTTGACTAGAAACTTAAATTGAGTGGGATTTGGAATTAAAACCCTAAGAATTATCAATTTTTATCATTGAAATTATGGTTATATAAAGGGATATAATGTTTGAGAAAATGATATTAATTTTGTGTTATTGAACATATAGATCTGTATGAGTGAAGAATTTTATTGATAGTTAGACAAAATGTTTTAGAAGATACTCTGATTCAAAGAAGGAGGTTGTATAGTTGAGTTTTTTAGAATAAAAAATTTGAGATGAAAAAATTTCCATAAGATGAAATTATACAAAATCCAAAAAATATAACTAGTGGGAACTGTTATAATCATTTTATCAGGAGATTTTAGTGAATTATTCACATATGGGTAATGTTTGATCCCTTACCATACCACTATAATTGTTGATTTATCATAGTATAACATTTGTGACACAAATATTAAGAGTGCATTGAAGAGTAAGTTTCCTCAACAGGGTTAATCCTTATAAAATTATGTGTACATTTATTTCTTGTTTACTTAATTACATGTGGTGAGAGTGATATTTATTTCATACCAATATCTTGAAAATAAAATTTTGAAAAGGTTAACTTAAGGGGGAGAAATCCTTAAAAAGGAGCCACTAATTAAACCCCTATCAGTGGTTTACCCATTCTTGGTTATCATATGTGGTATTAAAGCCATGATTACTCTATTATATTTATTTTAATGAAGTATAGAACATAAATTACATCAAAGGATATGATATTATTATCTTTAATTGAAAAAACATTCACGGATTGAAATATATGATGATACCATGTCTCCTATCCCTTTTATTTAAAGCGTTTGATAACAATTATCAGAATGAAATTGTCATGTCTTTATAAGAAAAGGTCTAAGCCAAGATAATAGGTATTCAATCAGCTAAGGAAACATGAGATAAACTTGAAAGTATCTTCAAATTCAATGTTAACATAATGGAAGAAAACATCATATTTTGAGATGGGTTGAGGACTTGAATATGAATAATGAAGAAACCATATAGGAATTATTTAGAAGGGTAAATGAAATAAAAAATAAAATCATAGGATTTAGAGATATTAAAAAGAACATAGATATTAATAATAATTGAATGAGGAACTTCCAAGGTTGATTCAATAATAATGGCTCATCCCAAGAATATAGAGAGGATTTATCTCCATATTAAATTTAAAATATTACTGTTGTATATGAAATGAGAAAGGATTCAACATTAAAGAAAAGGGATAAGGAATAAATGGATTTTTAAACCATGAGGAAACTAAAATTAAATATACCAGAAGATAAACCATTAAATGAATTAGAAGAATAAGATGAGATTAAAAAGAATAAAAATATGATAACATCTATTATCTATAAACATATAAAAAAGTAATATGTAAGTACAAAGGAATGATTCCTTTGAAATGTTTTTAGTTTGGTAGAGATGGGAAATTTTCTAATAATTTCCCATAGAATAAAGATAGTAATGGGGAATAAGGTGAGTCTGATGAAAATAATCAGCTAAATAATTGGAATAATGATAAAAAGGTAGTTAAATAATTAGTTGAAGAAACAAAGTAATTTTTACCTAAATAAGAAAATAAGTTTGATAAGCAAAGAAGAATCAGAATCGTCAGAAGATGTATCATTCAACGTTGACATTTAGGAAAGAATCATGAATTTTATGGATCATGTGAAACATAAGGAACCCCTAATTGATGAAGGACTGGGTGGAGAAGTCACATTTCTGGAACACATGATGAAAAAAATTTCATGTCTCTCTCGATAAAAATAACAAAACAAAGAAAGAACTTCAGGTTCTAAAAATGAAACCGAAGAATAAAAGTGAAGAATATTTTCTCAAAAATTACAATTAATACACTGAGTAAATTAATAATATCAAGTCAAATGTGGAAAGTAGGGTTACCATTTTTAAAGATAAAAGTGAGAATATAGATGCAAGTAATGATTAACTAGGTAAGAAATAATCTAAATATATTGAATTTAAATAAATATAAATTAGTTAAAAGATAATTTCAAACAGGAAACATAAGTTAAATATGAATCATTAAAAGATATTGGAATGTTTTTTTTCTGAAAAAATAGGTAAAATATATTCAGTATAAAAATAAAAATAAATCAATTTTATACTAAAAATGTAGGTTTCTCAAAAAAATGGGAAAGTATGGATTGAAAATAATAGTGCTAGTAGTTTTGTTAAAATTATAAAATTTAAGAAAAACCAGGAAACGATAGATCCCCTATGATAGAAGTAGATGAAATTTATTTCTACCAATGAACCACCATGATATTTATACAACTGAAAATTCTATAAATCAAGAAGATGGTAGTTTGAAGGATATTTTGGTGTAATAGAAATTTTGGGCTCAAAGCCCACAATTTTTTGGAAAACATGTCATTTTTGGGAATAAGGTATGATTTTATTTGGATAAAAACTCAAAGAAAAGAAAATATCAATTGATATTTGAGAGATGAGATTTAAAAGAAGAAGGAATCAAAAGATTATAACTCTTTAACAAGAAATCATTTTTTCTTACTGGAATAAACCATTAGAATATTTGATCAGACTGGTCGCTAAACAAAAGAATTGATGGAAACTCCTCCAATAAAGGATCCCTAAACTCTAAGAGAAAATGATAAGGGAAAAAAGAGAAATGAAAAATCATTAATATTTTAAGTCTCCTTGAAAGATATCCACAAGTATAAATCATTTATTCTTTATAGTGGATACTCATTGTATATAAAAAGTGAGTTTAAAATCATAAGAATCTTTGATGAATACAATGTTGGAGTTGTTACATTTGGAAATGATAGTTACATTAAATTAAAAGGAATTGTAACAACTGTCATATATTATATAAAATTAAAATGAAAGGAATTATTTTTTGTTAGTGGGATTAAAAATAACTTACTAAGTGTAAGTCAGTTTTATAATGATGGAAATGAAATGATTTTTTAGAGAAACTGTTGCATTATCTGACGCCTGAATGAGGAAAGAACAATTTCTAAAGGACTAAGAATTGAAGGAAATATATTTTATAATTCATATTGGGTAAAATCATGTTAACTAAGTGAGAAAGATGAAAATAAATTACGGTAAAACATGTGAGAAATATAAAAGGAAGAATCTATAAGATATTTACCTCCACTAAAAAGAGAAAGAAACATATTTTTTAAAGATTTTGAATAATTGAATGTGAATATATGAAATCATATAATATTATAAATTCAATCCACTAAACCACTTAAAATTATATATTTTTTGATTTATTTAGGATTTTGAGGCATCAAGGAATAAATTTTGAAATATACTTTATCACCATTATTTATCACTTCTCTTGAATGATTAATATTATGTTTTTGAAACATAAATATGATGTCATATAAATGATTCATAATTATAAAATAAAACCCTAAAAGTAACTATGTTCACATATTTAGAAGATAATAAATGAAGAATATAATAAAATTTTCATGTAACTTTTTTCATATAATATCTATCAAAGCATAAAATAAAACATTCCCATTTTTCTCCCTACACTCCCATAAAAATTGGGTTATAGAGGGGAAAAATAGAAGTTCAATTGAAATGGAAATGACCATGGTTTCATAGCATAAAATTACAATGTTATATTAGAGGGAATCCAAATGTATGGTTGAAACTGATTATAATAGATGTATACTAACACTGAAAATAAGCATTACTCTTTATGAGATATGGTAAAATAATAAGCTAATAATGAATTATTTTTAACAGTTTGGAATTCATTTCATAATGGAGATAAAAAATAAAAAATAGAAAAATTAGATAATAAATACAAAGAAAGAATATTCTTTTTTTCACATGAAAAATAGAAGGATATATTGGTTCTTGAAAAAAAGATCACAAAAAATTGTGGAAACATGTGATGTTAATGTGATTCAAAATAATCCCAAACCAATAATACAAAAGGAAGGTGAATCTGATAAACCAAGAAAATATGTTATAGAATATTTTGGAAAAGTGAGTGAAGAAGAAGGAAATTTTGAGTCTAACATCAAAAAAAAATATTCCAATGAATCTAGTGATGAATAAGTCTCTACCTGAAATAAAATCCTACAATTATGTAAATTGAACAAGATTGTTGATCTGGTTAATATCATTGGATGTTGTGAATCTCTAGTCTAGACAAAGAAAAAACTAATAATAGAAAATTAAATGGGACATATATCATATTATAAACCACAATTAGTATAATAAGTTGTTGAGAACAATAAGTGAATAAAATCAATGAATAATTAATTAGATGAAATTGATAATAATAACACATGGAATCTTTTCCTGATACATGAAGGAAAGATATCATCAAAACTAAATGGGGTTTTAGGAATAATATCAGTGAAAACAGGTAAGTTTCATGAAATAATGTAAGGTTAGTTTTCAATGGATATTCACATGTGTAAAGTGTTTATTTTACAAAAATTATTTCCCCAATGTCAAGACCCGAGACCATATAAATGCTTTTAGTCAAGGATTATCATCATAAGTGAAGGGTTTATCTGATAGATGTAAAGTCAGTATTCATGAATGGTGAAGTTGATGAAGAATTTTACATTAAACAACCAAAGGGATTAATACTTGGTGATTTTGGAAGTATGATTTGTAAACATAGGAAATATTTATATTTCTTTAATCAAGCCTTTTGTTCATGGTATTATAAACATGATATCTTCTTGAAGATTCTTAAACTTTCTATATAAAAAGTTGAAAACAACTTTTATGTGAAGAAGGAATGTTCTATAAATATAATTTGCAATGTCTACATTGATGAAATAATCTTTTTTGGCAACAAAAAAATTCATGTAAGGAGTTATCCAAGAAAATGAAGGTACACATTGAAATTTAAATGCTTTATAAAATGATTTTATTTCTTGGGATATAAGCTACAAAAAACAAAAGATACATGTTCCTATAATTGGAAAATTATTCCAAATATCTGTTAAAGAATTTTTAATAGGGGATTATAATGAGGTTTCTAATCCAATTTCCATTTGAGTAAATATAAGAAAATATAAATGAAATAAAAGTATTAAAAAAATAAAATTTTAAAAGTTAGTTAAAAGTTTTCTAAATCTAACGACATATTAACCAGGCATTTGTTAGTAGTCACATTATATTCTAGATATCAAAGTGACCCAAGTAGTCACACTTAATGGATGATAAAATAATTTTACGTTATACAAAAGGAACATTAATCTTTTTCTTGTTGTAAAAAATATGTATTAAATTGAACTTACCCAAGTTCATTGATTCTAATTATCTTGGTGATTCTTAAAGAAAAAAATAAACATGTGGTAGAATATAATTTTTTGGAGAAAGTTGTGTTTTCTGAAATACATAAAATCAAAACTTTGTGATTTTGAGTACTTTAGAATTAGACTATACTTCTTCCACCCATGAATTTACTCCAATGATGTGGATGAATTTTTAGCTGTAAGACTTGAAAGTGAATGTTGAAAATTTAATGAAAAATTTATATAATACTAAAAAAACAGATATTTCAAATAAAATTATTCAACATTCTAGGTCAAAACATATTGATATTATGTTTTATTTTATTAAATATAATTTTGTTTCCGAAGAATATAAGTTGCAGTATATTTCAAAAAAAAATATCAAATTGATTATATTTTCATTAAAGTTATGCCGATGGAAAGGTTTGAAGAACTATCGCTGAAACTTAATGTTCAAATTTATCCTTCCACTTAATAGATGTTATGAGAGAAGCCCCTCCCCCACACCATGTTGTGGATTATGTTTATAAAGGGGGAAAAGTATAACTCTTTTTAAATAAATAAATAAATAAATATAATTTTATATAATATGTTTAGAGTTCTCTAAAAAAAAGAGAAAATATAAAATATATGAATTTATGTGGAGTAAATTGAAATCACTTGTCAAAAAATTCTTGTCTATAAGATGTTAAATTATCTCAAAAACTTTTCTTTCTCAAGCAGTGTGGAGTTATTATTTTTCTCCTTGAAAAAGGATGGGATTAGATGGAAAATAAAATGATTTAGGATTGAAAAAGATTTATATTTTAGATAAATAAAAAAGGATTGATTGAATTTCCAATATGATTATAAATTTGGTTTATTTGCTGGAAACACTTTTTAGAGTAATGATTTTATGTTGGGATTTAACGTTTTTCCTTCCAGATAAATGATTATAGAGGTTTTAAAATGTTCATCAAAAGCTTATAAGGACATGAAATAATTGGGGTTTCACCGGTGGGAGCTCTAAAAATCATTAAGACAGTGTTTTAGTGTTAAATAAATGGAGGAACCTCACTTTGGTAGATTACCAATGGTAATTCAAGTAGTGATGATCTATGTCTAAGTCAATTGGAAAAGTGAAGAAGGAAGGTTGATGCTGGAAGCATTGAACGAAGAGAGAAAAAAATGTGTTTTTTTAGTGGAAGATAAAGCATTAGAAATTTAAAAAATTATTCGATTGGAAAAAATAATTTTCATGAACAACTATTGAACAATTCTTGTATTTTGGAAACATTTTAAAAAAAACTTGAAAATTCATATCATAACTATTCAAATTGATAAAGGTTATAAGAGAGTGATTTGAGCTAAAGAAGTGGTATAATTATAAATATATTATCTAGAATATGTCGAGGGACTTTACATAAAAAATTATGAAGAGACATTCATTATGAGGATTTTATCTATATTATCAAAGATCCATCTTTCATGATGTAAATGTCAAGTTTATAGTATATATTTATAGAGGAGTTGATGACTGTTGACACAAAGTATTTCATAGGATTTTATGAAGTAAAAAATATAATATCTTATTCTTATTTATTAACTAGAGACTGGAAGTGACCATGATTTTCAAATCAAAGACTGCGTATTGCACAATTTTATGAGTGAATGTTATGTTATATAAATGGGAAATAGTATTAGAGAAAATGTTGTTTATTTTTTATTGTTTATATTGAGCCACTTTAGTGAAAGTATTCCCGGTAGTTCAACCTAAATTCATTAGAAGATACACTTAGTCAAATAACTACCTCATGGAGTTGAGTTTTCTAGAATCTAAAGTATTGAAAAAATGATGTTTTTTGTGATGAAAATATGTAGGTTGAAATTTGTGAGTAAAATTTTATTTTCTAATCAGGTGGATTAGAGGATAATCTAAACATTTTTACTAGATGGAACAAGTACATTAATTTTATCAGAAGAATTTTTTATAAGATTCACTTTTGGGTAAATAACAATCCTTTACCATACCACTATAATTATTTATTGATTATAGTTAAAAAACTATGACCTGGAAATTCCATGAACAATAAGGAGTATGTTCCCCCATTAGGGATGAACCTTTTAAATATTAATGTGAATTTATTATTTCTTTAGTGAATATTGGTCTTAAAAGGTTGTATTGTTTAACTTAATGGAAAGGAAGTTGTAAAAATGAATCACTGATCTAATCCCCTCCCCAATTCTTAGTGGTTAACCCTTTCGTGGTTATCATAGAATTGATAGTAAGGGATAATTTGAATACAAAAATAACTGATTTGAGAATAACAATATATGGTATTGTAACCAATAACTATGGATTAAGGAAAAAATCATTTATTATAGTTTTTATTGACAAAATGTTTCCCACTATAAGAATTTTAAAATTCTAGATCAAGATACATCACAAAATCAATTAGAGGAATCATGTTATATGAGAATGTATAGAAGACAACCCATTAAGAATGGTCCATTTTCAAATGATTATAATCCAGGATAGAAGAATAAACCTAATTTATATTTATATAATAAAGAAACTTTCAATAAGTTCAGTTAGGTTGAATTTAATGAAGTCTGATAATTGGGTTTGAAGATAGAAACAACCATGAAACATCTAAAAAAAATATATAATTTAAATGAAAGTTGATTATATAAGATTCTATAAGATCTCATGAAAAAACAAAGTTCATAAATAGAAGTTTAATGACATTTATTTAAATAAAAAATTAAAATTTATCAAGAATTGATCAACTAATATGAGATAATTGGTTCATCATTTACAACATGAAATAATATATCGAAAAAAACAAGTAAAAAAAATACAAAAAAGAGATAAATAAAAATTTCGAGGAACCACTAAGAAAAATAAAACAGAGGGTTTTATATAAATAAAAACTAAATGAGTAAAAAAAATTAAAGATAGATATAAAGGGGGACTTATATAACATAAAGTATATGTTAATCTAGAGAATTAAATTAACCAGTTTGAGGAGAAACATGACAGTGTGAAGTTGAAAAATAAACTCAAAGCTGAATTGGATGAGAAAAAGAAGAAAATAAGGAAAATAGATTGTGATATAGTGATTCTTAAGCTATACGGTAGTTATGTCAAGGATTATGAGCCACTTGATTCATGTTACAAAAATAGATAAAGAGATGGATAAAAATAGTGATAGGTATTTCAAAAGTTTCATTCAAATGTTCTAAAAGATAATAATTGATATAACATTTTTAGAAAAACATGTAAATATAGAATCCTATACCTAATTATTAAAAAAATATATTCTCAAACAAAATTGAGTTGGAATAGTTTTCAAAAATTCCTCTCATTAAAGAATGTGGTGTTGTGATTCAAAGGGAAATACCTTAAAAACTCAGGGATCTTGGGAGATTCAAAATTCCCTATGAATTTATAGTTAAGGGTACATTCACATTTCTTGTAAATTTAGGATATAATTTCAACATAATTACTCTAGTATTTTTTTAGAAGATTATAATTTTAGAGATTAAACCCATAGTAACAGCATTAAAAATTGATGATATATCAGTCACCTAAACAATCCGTGTGATTGAGGATTTACTAGAAATGGTTGGAAAGATAATCATACTAGCCAATTTTTTAGTGTTATACATGGAAATTGATACAAAAAATACAATTATACATGGAATTCCATTTTTAGCTACTGGAGGTATATTTATTTATTTTTTATGAGGTAAAATAGATTTTGAAGTGGGTGAAGGACAAGGAAATTTTGAATAAATTACAAGCGGAGAATAGACTATAACATACCAGATTTAAGTATTCATTTTATTTCCCTAATTTACTATTTTTAATCATTATAATTAATATAAAATTCATAAAAAATAAATCATACAAGACGTGAATTAAAATAATAATACTTTATTAAATCATAATGGAATATTACAACAAAAGTAAAAGATACAATGTATTTCACACCATAGACTATTACATACCACTGATGATTACATCCCATAAAATTGAATAAATTAAAATGAGGAAATAAATAGAAATGAATAACATATTTATAACTAGGAATCTCTATGGATCATTTTCAACCTTGAGAATCACTTTTAGTGAAAATAAACCTATAATTAAATAGAACATCTTGAAATGAGAGAGAATGTTGTAAAATTCAAATGAAAACTATAGGAATGAGAAGTGAGGTTTGTGAAGTTAGAATAGAATGAATTTATATGATGTAATGGAGTGTAATATATCTATTATATATTATCTATTAAAGGGTATATAGTCGTTGGGTATAACAATAATAAATATCTCACTAATTTGGAATTACCTCAATATGGTAAATATGCATAATGATTATTTAGATCTTAAAAATATAAATATTCATTATAATTTTTGTAAATAGAAAAAATTAATTTTCAAAATATTCGAAATATACAAATATTTTTTTTAAATAAATGTGTTTCTATAGAATTTTTTTTATAAAATATGAATTTTTTTTAAACATATTACTTTTAAAATCATTTTAATAATATTCATTGATAAAAAGGAAGGATTTTTAAATTAAAAAATTAAAATCAATGAAATAATTAAGAAACTATAACGAATAAAATTTTTATTATTAATGGCTAGTGAAATATGATTGTTTTATTTTATATTATATGTTTTATTTAAAAATTAAATTTGTCTTATATTCGGAAAAGAATTTGATGAAATGTATTATTTTTATATATAAATGAATTAATATCCTTATTATTATTAATATTAATTTTATATAAACAAATATTAAATAATTTATTTTAAAAAATACATATTTTTAGAAGAATTATTTTTATTTGTGTAATGTATTTTGTTATCTTAATAAATTAAATTAATCATTAAAAATAATGGGTTAATGAATTTTATTAATATATATATATAAATTAACATTCATCTAAATATTATTACTTGTCAAGGAATAAGAATAAATTTATTTTATGCTTAAAAATATATTTCTCTTAAAAATATCATTTTGCGTTAAAAATAATTAAAATAAAATTAATTTTTATCATATTGATAATTTTAATCAAATAAAATGGTTTTAATATTTGGAATCATCATGTCAAATATTAGATAGTAAGTTAAATTTCATTTTTTTGAATAAAAATAAGTTACTATGGTAAAAGTTGGTTACCATAGTAAATGATAAAATGATATAAATAGTTAAAGTAGGTATTAAAATTTATAAACTATCTTCCTAAATTATCAGTTAAATGTGTGTATGAGATAAATATTGACCTAACATCCTTACTTCAAATTTTTTGTTGGTTACATTGAAAATTTAGTTGTCTTATGCATGAAGGAATGAGTATTTGCGAAAATATCACTCCTCCTCACCTATAAAAGGAACCTTCACCACAACTTTCAAACCAAACCTAAAATTATAATTCCTTTATATAATATACCATATTTATTTTATATTAAGGCTCTAACATGTTTTTTATCACATGTTCTCAATGTATTCCTCAAATCCTTCAAAACCAAGATGTATTTTATGAGAAGATACGATTTATTCTTTTTTATGTAATAACAACTTATCCCTATTTTTTATTTACATCCTTTCCCTATATCTTCAAAAAATTTATTTTAGACATTAATAACATATAAAAAATATCATTATATTTCTAAAATAATTATATTATATCAAAATCACTTCATATTCACACTCATATATTAATTATAGATTATCTTGTTTGGATCAGTTTAACCACCTACATGAACGATGCTATAAAACATTATCATGCATGGTTATAAATACATAATTAATAGTATGATATTATATTAATAATCAATGAATATTTGTTTGGTTCAGTAATTGTAATATATATGTATATAAAATATTATTAATATGAAAAATTATGTTTATTAAAAAATACTAAAACACAAGAGTTATGGATTTCATCATGGATTAGTGTGACTAAAAACCCCTAAAATAAACCTAGTTTTTATTAAATAATTATATAAATTATATTCTAGTTCCTTGAATATTATTTATACGAATAACCTATGATAATGAACTGATGATTGAGACCACCATATTGAAACTGAAAAAGTACCGTTAAAAACACTAACAATATATGATCAATATAAACTAAAAATAAAAAATAAATATGTAATAAATAAAAATATAAGATTAATATAAAAAGTAATATACATAAATAAGGTTATAAAATTTATTATTAATGAGTTTTTGTTTATTATACAAGAGGTTAGAATATTTATGACCAAGTAGGAATCTAACGTAAGGTTTTTGTCAACACAATTTTCATTTCATTGAGTTATAATCATTTTGTATATTTATTCTTATAAGTTGGTCACATTTTAAATTTTTATTTAATTATATTTTAATTATTTTTATGTATATATTTATATTAATTTATTTCTCATAATATCATTTTTTATTTATTTTTACACCATAATATTTTACATTTTAAGGGTTTCTTTTCCGAACACACTTTTAAATTGATAATATTATGAATAAAATTATATTTACAAGAATTAAATGTTATTTATCTCCAAGAACCAATATTTGTTTCCAATTAATTTTTATATTATTTATTTTATAGTATTACTCCTATATATTTCATTGATTTTTAAGCTCATTTTATATTGACATTTCATTTCTCTACAAAAGTGTAAAAGGATTCTCTTTTTTATATTTATTTCACATGATCATATATTCTCATAGTATTATTTAGTTTTATTTATGAATATTCCTATATAAGTATTAACAATTTTACAAAGTTATTTTAAATCACACTAATTTATAAATTACTACATTTTAAATCAATTTCATTAAAAATGAGAGGGTTATTTGTCATAATTTCCCTTCTTTGATAGATATTTATTCTAACAAGCCTATATTCTATTATATGGAATATGTGAGGAATCTTGAAATATTTTATCATAATTATCTTTATATTAATGTAATTTACTAAACTTTTTGATTTTATCTCTGTTGTTTTCAATTACCTTATTAATTACCAAAACTGTAATTGTTTTTTTGACTTAATTTTTATTTTATTGGGTCATAATATATTTTCCCGGACGGGTTTGTCCTATTTTTT
The DNA here is from genome assembly GCA_963277665.1 of Viscum album. Taxonomy (NCBI): domain Eukaryota; kingdom Viridiplantae; phylum Streptophyta; class Magnoliopsida; order Santalales; family Viscaceae; genus Viscum; species Viscum album. The sequence goes on along the minus strand of OY728130.1, from coordinate 1,190,754,253 downwards.
TTATATTTTTACATTAATATATTTTAGGTGGAATTTTATATTTCTATATGGGTAAAATAAATATTCATATCAAAATATTCTTCATTAATGGATTTCTTTCTTCATTAAAATATAACATAATTAAGAATAATTTGATTCCCCTAAATTTGATTTTTCTTGTTTATGTCAATATTATTTCATACGAAAAGTATTTTATATGATTATTTTGAAATAAAAATATTTATTATATCATACAGTCTTCATATTTATCTTTATCCCATATACAAAATAAAATTTAATATCTCTTTAATCGATGTATATTTTTTCTAAAACTATAATAAAATTTTAAATATGAATTTATTTCCACTTTTGTATATTTTATATCATCCACTAAAAATTTATTTACTTAAAAATTATTTATTTTAATGTTCCCTTTATTATGGATTATTTTAAAATAAATTTTTAATAAGTCTTTTATTCACCTTATTAAAAGTTATTTAGAAAGGTGACGTGTTACTTCATTCTATTATGACAATGTAAAGAATGTTTCATGAAATCTATTTTTAAAATTTCTCCTAAATTATACTATCTCTATCCAAACTATTTTTCTCTTATGAAGTTATTTTTAATGAATTAACCCCTTAATTATATTTTTTCGTATTTCTTTTTGGTTATTTAAGTTTTAGTCACAATCAGACCAATTATTAATTTAATCTCATATGATGCAATTTTAACCTGTTTTGTAACCGACCTTCTTTCCATGGGTTTTTCCTGATTAGTTGTATGAATGATTTTTTATTGAATGTATATATATAGTTTATCATTATTTTATGGGTTGTTCTGATATGCCACTCTGAACCACTACGTTATGTTTTATATCTCACAATATAATTATGTTGTGCATGGAAATGATATTGATTGTCCATGTTTATAAATTTTAGTGTGGTCTTGATTGCAAACATAATTTCTAAAAAATTTACAATTGTGATTGATTATGGATAGATTTGATCATAACTTTATGCATGAGTGTGATTACATTTATCTATGTTAAAAATGTTTTGATTTCCTATACTTATGTTTGTACCACAATTCTATTTTATACTACATGACTATGTTATGGCCATGGATCATGATTTTTGTCCAATATTTCTACTATTATATAGTTTCATGATACCCCATTGAGGCTATATGTCATTTTTCATTAGTTGTGGATTTTGTTGGATCCTGTGATTTTTTAATCATATATTTATTCCATGATCATGTTTTCTCACATGATTATAAACTAAACAATTATAAATCTCTATTAAGTTTTTCCCTTAGTGAAAATTTAAGATCACTCCTTATGTTTCTCATTTTATCAGGGAATTATATACACAATTATGTTTTGAATGAAGTCATACGTGGAGAATCTTTTGGTATATTCTAAAGAAATAATGTGTTATAGGCATTTATGTAACTAATATCTAAAGAATCTAAACCTTTGGGTTCCAGGATTATGAATTATTTTTGAGACGTAGTAGTAAAATTATAGAATTATTTTTAAATATATATTTTTTAGGATTATGTCAAATCAGTTTGTATAAAAATGGGTTTTATTCATTTTTTATATTATATTATTGATATTAAGAGGATAAAACTTATGAAATATAGGTTAAACTAAAAGGGTAAAATTTTGACTCAATTATGACATTGTTAAACATAAAATTTCCTAGGTTGAAAAGAATGCTAAAATAAAGGGATTAGGTTGTTTCATATTCATATGATGGTTATATTATTTTTTAAAGATTTATCACGATTCTATATAATCATTTTTGTTTTAGTATATGGTTAGAAGAAAGATCATGAAAATAAAGTTGTTAAATGTATTACTATAGAAAATATCATGTCTTACAACCAAATAATGTGGAATATTTAGATTTTTTTAGATTAATGAAAATATCATTATATTCCAATTATAAAGGACATGACAAGTTTCCTAATTTTACATATGAAAGTGAGGTTAATATCTCATTAGAAATTATATATTGAGTCATGCATATACTATGGATAAAATTATTATTTTTCATTAGTGAGTGATAATTAAAATTTGGAGGACATAATTTATTTGGGGGGGGGGCATGTACCATTCCAGATTTAAGTATGAACTTTATTTTATAAAGTTACATGTTATATTATTTATACCGAGTAAAAACATCACTAAAAATAAAGCATAAAATATATGAATAAAACTATCAACACTTTATTTAATAATAATGGAACATTACAAAAAATATACATGATACCAATTATTTCAAACCTTTGATTATTATATACTATGGAAAATTACCTAGAAAAAAAATATCTTTACAATAATAAATTTTATGGATCATCTTCAACCTTGAGAAACATTATTAGTTGAAATAAACCTACAATGAGAAAGAACATCATGAAAAGATAAATCATATTTTAGTATCCATATAAAAAATATATAAATGAGAATAGTTTTTAGTGAAGTTGGAATGAAATTAATTTATAGGATTTTATGAGGGTAATGTAGTAATTATATGGCTTTTATTAAAGGGTATATAGTCGTTAGGTGTAAAGCCAGAAAATATATTTCTATTTTAGAATTACTGGTATGTTTTTAATATAAATAAATAATATTTAGATGTTAAAAATATAAATCCTCATTATAAATAATTTATTTCAAAAAAATTAATGATTTTTTATTAGAATAAAAAGATACCAGTCCATTTTTGAAATTAAAATTTATTATAAAGAATTTTTTTAACAAAATATGAATTTTTATTAAAATTATTACTTTTAAAGAACCATTTCAATAAAATGGATTGATAAAAATGAATTATTAGTAATTAAATAAATAACAACAATGAAATAATTAAGGAACTATATTGAATGATAATTTAATTATTCATGGCCATTGAAATATGATTGTATTATTATATATTATTTTTTTAAAGTTAATTTTATCTTATTTAGAAAAATAAATTTAATGAAATTTATTATAAATACATATGAATTTATTAACATTCATATAAGGATTATTAAATGGTTATAAATTATAATAAAATTATTTACTATTAAGAATATATGTTTTCAAATAATTGTTTTTATGCATGTAATATATTTTTACTATAATAAATTAAATTAATCACTAATAATTAATTATTTTAATGAAATTTATTGATTATATATATAAAATAATAAATTTACATTCATTTAAAGGTTAATATGTTTCAAAGAATAAGAAAAAATTCTTTTAATGTTTAAAAATAAATTTTTCTAAGATTTATTTTTTTCCATTATAGAATCTTATGTTAAAAGTAATTTTTAAATTTTATACAATTTAAATCAAATAAAATTGATTTAATATTTTTGATCATAATTTTAAAAAATTAGGGAATGAGTTTAATTTCATTTTTAGGCATTAAAAAAAGTTTCCAACATAAAATGTTGGTTACCACGGTAAATGTTAAAATATGATAAATAGTTGAAGAAATGACTAAAATGGATAAAATAAATCTATAAATTATCAATTAAATTTGTTAATGAGATATATCTAGACCAATATTTATTCAATGATTTTTTTGGATTGCTATATAAAATTAGTTTGATTACCTAACAAAAAAAATGTATTTGTAAGAACACCGCACCTCTATACTAATAAAAGGACCCATCCAACAACCTTAAAAAACACATAAAATTAAAATTCATACATGTAATATACTATATTTAATTCCATATGAATCTTATCATAGGTTTATTTAGCTCTTATTAAAAATAGTGTTCCCTAAATCCTTCAAAAAAAAGAAGGCTTCCAAGAGAAAGTACAATTTCTTCTTTGTAAGTAAATAATTATTATTCTTATTTTTCATTTATATTCTTTATCCAACTGATAAAAATTCAAAATTTTCACATTAATAAAATAAAAATTCAATAATTAAACTCTTTTATAGTTATTGTTTAAAAAATCACATTATAATCATATTCGTCCATTAATTATAACATGTTCTTATTTGTTTTTGTTTAACCATATGTATGGAGGATGCTATAAATTCTATTAATTTATGGACATAGAAACTTAATTAATAGTAATATATTATATTTTTAAAGAAATATACGTTTTTTTTGTTTTGGAATAAAAATATTAATATTTATAATATTTCTAATGTAACAATTTATATTGGTTAAAAATTACTGAAACAAACACGTTATGGATTTCATCTTGGATAAAAATAGATAAAATATCCCATAGAATTAACCTGGAACTATAGAAATTATTATAGAACTTATATTATATTACCTTGAATATTATATAGATGATTAAATTATCATCAATGAATGTTTAATGAGACGTCCATAATGAAATAAATAAGGTATAGTTAAAACATCTAACAAGAGACGATCAAAATAAACTAAAAATAAGTAATAAGTATATAATAAATGAATATAAAATATTAATATAAAATTTAATATACATAATAAGGTTATAAAATATATTATTATCAAGTATTTTTTTATTATAAATGATATTATAGAAAATATATTCAAGAAAAAATCCAAGGTAAGTGTTTTTATTAACACAATTTATTTTTATTAAGTTATACTCATTTTTATTTAACATTATTCTTCTAAGTTGTGTTAAATACACGTTTTTATTTTATTATATTCTGATTTCTACTATATTTTTAGGGATTTTAATTTATTTCTCATAATCCCATTTTATTGATGTTTACACCATAAAATATGACATTTTAAGGGTTTCTTTTTCAAACTCAATATTAAATTGAGTTTTTATATTACTAAATTTCTATTTAGGAAAATTTTATGTTCTATATATCTAATGTAAAATTAGTTTTCTTTAAAGTGTGTCCATATTTTTTATTTTATGGTATTATTCCTCTATACTTAAATGATTTCTTAAGGACATTTTCTTTTGACAATGAATTTATTTAAAAAAGTTTAAAAGTAATCTATTTTTAACACTTTCCTTATGATTTCCTTTTCTCACCCTATTATTTGGTTTTTATGATATTCTTTATCCAAGTATTCATGGGATTTCAAATAAAATTCTATTATTAGTTTTTATAAAATATTTTCATTTAAATTCAATTTATTAACAAAGTAAGGGTTCTTCATCTAAATTTCCCTTATTTGAGACTAGTTTTGTATTATGAAACTATTTCATTTATAGGGTGTATATTTTGAATCATGATATATTTTATCATATTTTATTTTATATTCATGGAAATTAAAGACCCAGTTAATTTAATCTTCTACTTTTTCAACAAGCTTATTTATTACGAAATTTATAAGGGTTTTGTTGACTGAATTTCTATTTCGTTGGGACATAATATTTCTTCCTTGAATTTATTATTATATGTTCTTTATATTCTACCATTCCTATATATCATATGTTATTTTATCTTTCCCTCTAAGTAAATTAAATTTTTATTTCAATATAATACTCTTTTAATGATATCATTATTCATAAATATTTGATGTTGTTAAGAATAATTATCATCTTATGTATTAGATATATATCATATATGTCCAAATTAGTTAATAAAATAAATTTTTTATTTTCTAATTTTAAAAAATATATTTGTATTATATTATTTAATCTTATGATTTATTTTTATCTCTTTAGAAAATTAAATTTTATTATTCTTTCATCAATGAGGGTTTTCTTTAAAACATCCTAAAAATATTAAAAATGAGTTTATTTTAACTTTCATATATTTTATATCTGAAAATATACATTTCATTTATTAAAATTTATTTGAATTCAAGTTACCAATATTATAGATTATATTAAATCATTTTTTTAACATTTTTCTAGTCTCCTTCTTGAAAATGATTTAAAAAATTGATTTGTAACTTCATCCTTTTCATTATGTCATTAAAAATGTATTATGAAAAATATTTTTAGGATTTCACTTCTATTTACTCTCTATATCAAAATGATATATCTCTTATGATTTTTTTCATGAATCACCCCCTAAATTATAATCTCACATACTTATTTTGAGTGGTTTAATTTTTAGTAACAATTGAACTAATTATGTATTTCACCGTATGTGAAACCATTTGAAATATTTTGTGACCCACCTTATTTCAATGGCATTTTCATGATAAGATGTATAATTGATTTCATGTAGCACACATATTTATGGTTTATCATTTTGTGATGTATGGGTAAGATATATTCCTCTAATGAATTGGGGAATGTTTTATATCTCATGAGATAATGATGTTATGTGTGGAAATGATTGTAGATATCTTTGTCCACAAATTTTGTAGATGAATTTATGGTTATCTTTCCATAGAACATTATTCAAGGGAATGAATATGGATATATTTTCTCAAAACATTATGCATGATCATGATTTCATTTAGCTATATTCATAATGTTATGATTTCATAGGCTTATGCTCATGCCATATTTATATGTTATTCCACATACACATTTTATGACCATGGATCATGATTATTTTCCCATGTTTCCACTTTCTTATTCTATGGTATATATGAGGCTTTCATGACTCCTATTTCAAGTTATATATCATTTTTTTCATCCATTATATAAAACTCTTATGATACTTTAATATTGTTAGTAATATATCTCTTCCATGATCACGTTTTCTCACATTCTTATGAACTAGAATTTTATGAATTTCTAATAAGTTTTTCCCTTACTAATCATTTGAAATAAATTTTTACCTGTTTGAGTAATTAATAGAGTGAGGTTTATTTTTTAAATAGATATGACTAAAATGGGATTTTAATTTGAGTGGTATAAAATCATTTTAATTTAGTTTCCCAATTTTTTCGGTTAAACAGGTTGTTCAAATCGCATGTTCAAAGGGAATAAATCATTGGATCAATGAGTAAGGATTTGGATAGTCATTTTTATCACTTTTAAACTATATTTTTCCTGATGATCGTACAAGAATATAATTTATATAACTTAGTTGTGGTTGATGTGAATTTTGGGAATATACAATGTTTAATTTGTCTAATCTTGGATCAAGTGGTACTGTTCTGTATGTGTAGTTTGGTGAATATACTTCCATCAAGAGATGTTCTCAGAAATGGTTTAATGATTCAGATTAAATATTTTACTAGTAGTATACATTTTAAATGGGTGGGTTGGCTTGTGATTTTGTCATTTTATGATGGTGTATCTCTCTCTAAAGTGAGTAGAGTATGGATATGTAAAGTAGGTGGATGTGTGAAACTTGATTGAGATACGAAACCCTTCAATGGTTCAGCTACATTGTTGTTGTTTTTTGGTAGAGACCTATGAGATAGATGGGTTAATGTGAGATGTCACCTTGGATTGTTGAAATATGGATCTATGTGTGAGATCTAGGATAATACTTATAAAAGGATGATGGTTTCACTTATAGACCTTTGGTTCTATACCTGTTAGTGGAATGATTAGGTTTTGCAGGCCTTGTGAGGTGTGTGAGTGGATTATTCTTCATGTATTGAGAGAAAACCAAGTTGTATATTCTATGGAAATGTGAGTAGTGGTTCATGGATTGGGTATTAGATACCCCAATTGATGATGATTGATCACAATGGGACTAATCATCTGGATTTGTTAGTAACATCTTGGTGCTAAAGAGTGATCTTAGTGAGGCTCAGGGCCTTGAATGTAGTTCAGATATGAGTTTGGAAAGAAGAATACTAGATAATTGTTGAGGTATAGATTTATATAATGGTTAATAGTATGAACCAAGTGTTTAGGCTATAAAGGGGACTCCTGGTCATATTCTTATGAAGGTTAGAATCGGTTAAGGTTGATGTTTTAGCTTTGGGTTTTAGTATATAAACCAAAGATGTGTATGAGAGTGAGATGAGGTAGTAGTTTGTTACTTCGAGTGGAATAAACAATACGAGACTTAGGTATCGATAAGCATAACTATTGTTGGTGTACTACAAGATCATGTTGATATAACTTTGGGTCATTGTATTACAAGGTTCAAGGAACCTTCTGTTTTTTGAGAAATATATAAATAATGGAGTTTGGGTTATCTGGTTGACCATAGTGAGAAATGTCATCGAGATGTTGTATTCAAAGCATTAAGTGTTATCGGGAGTGTCTTTTATGGTTAGTTACATAAAAAACCAGCATATTAGAGAACATATTTTGAGTCTCCATATGTCTTCTTATCATGTTTGATTAGAGAAATGTAATGGTGTGCCATTTTTTCAATTTAACCTCTGTCAGGATCAAAAAGAAGTTTGGGACAATCATGACGTTTTTTGATATTTTTTTGGTCAAAAAATTTGGATTAGAAAAATGTTATGTGGCTATAGTGGAGTTTCATAAATTGAAAATGTATTCTTCATATAGATAAATGCTCATAGTTAACATTGGGTTAAGGAGAACGTCTCAATAGTGGTATGATTGGATGATGATAACGATTGTTTTTTCCTCTGTTAGAGATTTATGGTATAACATTATTAATCATTGGGATATACTGGTTAGAAGTTGGGGAATGCCTTGAAGATTAAATTTTCCTCCTTATGTGGAGTTTATAATTCTTAAAATAAGGGCTGTTTATCCATTTAGGTTATTTTAATTTAAATTTTGCACATTGGGATGAAGTTTCTGGGTTTCTAGATAAATATTATGTAAGTTGAACCCTCATAAAATGGTAAACCTGAGTGAAAGAAGCTTAAGAAAATTGGTGGTGTCAGTTCCACATTGGAAGGCAGACTGATGGATGGTGACCTTATATGGAAAAAAGATGAATGAGTTCAATATTGATCTGTGGAATTATGAGGATGGTTTGGAGGCTAGTGTCTAATGATAGTTCAAACAAAAATGGGTGAGTGGTTAATATGTTTCTAGTGATGGTGCTTCATGTTATTAGTGATTTCCATGGATGATAGCTAGAGGTCCAGTTATCCAATATGATGAAATACCACCATAGGGTTATGAAAACATTTCACTGGGAAGTAAAAAGTCCTACAAGAACTCTTCAAAAGGATTCAAACATTCACATAGGTCCAACAAGGAAAATAGATGCAAATTAAATTGGAAACATGGGAAGAAACTTGAAGAAATCTAAATTTCCAAGAGTTTTAAGTGAACTATGTACCTTCACCTGGAAAATTTAGAAGAGAACATGAACTATGGACCACCGATATGTGGAATTACCCACGAGGAATTGGCTCGCGGGGTGATGGCCACAGAACCCAAGAAGCCATGAACCACATAATTAGTGGAATCAAGTGCGTGAAAGACATCCACATACCATCCTCCTAACTCAATAGTTCGCGGATGATGCAAATCTTTAGGGTTCTGCAATCCATGACTCATAAAATGCAACCTCTGCAAAACCCAGTTGGCCGAGTCCTCCACGGGTTGAGGTATCTCTTCATGGGATTTTGGAAATGGTGTTGCATGCCCACAAACATGATCTTCCCAATTCTCAACAAAATAATCACAAGAGGAATTGAGAAGGGGGTGAAGGAAGAAAGCATGGAGGAGACTGTAGAGATAAGAAGAAATAATTCAAAGAGGATTCCAACTTTAGTTTGGAATCAACGAAGAAGTGAAAACCGTGAACCACATTTCTGAATTTATAACCAGCCACTAACCCTGAAAATAAAGAACTTAATAATAATGGGTAAACCACAAACCAAGTTTGTTTCATCACGCACTATATATTCCTTGCGGATGAACTCCCCACAAACCATAGGTTCCAAGACCCTCCTTTAACACAATGCTTCGAATAGTGTATCGCTATGAGGATCGTACCCCATGCCGTGTACTATATTAGTATGCATATGGAACCAAAAGTGGCAGAGTAGACCGTATTTTGGACTGCATATCACTTTGGTACGTGGTGGTCCCTACCCAAGCCTACTCACTGCTTCTTTACACAAATGACCAATCTACCCCCATACAAGTATGGTATACAGAGCTCCCCTCATCCCACATGATAAAATAGAATGTGGAATGGGGTGTCTTCAGGTGTCCTTACCTCCGGCTCCAATCTCCCCCTCCATTACCGTCTAGTTCTGCATAAATCCTCTGTGAACCAGTCCACCGACATGAGGCAAAATCCTCCTCCAAAGCCATCAGACCTATATGATCAGATCATAGTGTGCACCATCATGCCCCTCTTTTTCTACATGCCCATGGTAAGAAAAGTCACGAAGGTTGTCCCAAAAATGGTTCAGACTATCGGATGTCTATAAGTCTACATTCCCATGGTAACCCAGAGTTCAACCTTAGGATGCTGATGAGAACCTCCCCATTCTAGGGATTGAGGGTGATCACTAGGATTTCCATTCAATGAGGAATGACGATCAGTCAAAGGAATAATGCTGTCTTCTCCATTTAATAAGAGGTGACTTTCCTTCCCTTTCTTAGAGTGCATTTTGGGCCACTCCCACTCAAGTATGTCCCTAACCTTTAGAGAGTCGAGCTATATAACTTCTAATGTCATACCAAATTGAAGGGTTCATCGCTCTAAACTCTCTCCCACTATCACCTTGGCTTATTCCTTCGTAGGCCCGACTTATCCCATTAGTGGGAGAGAAGGTGTGTGGTTTTTCGAATCTCTCACATCCTCTTGTTTCTCACACCGAGCATGATTCACATGGGCTTAGATATGTGTGATGATTACAATATCCAAACCCCCAACTCAACATGAAATACAATAACTCTAATTTTTGTTCAAACTAGGATATGTAGGATTCCTTTTTTAAGACCTGAGCTCAATGGGGTTCCCTTCTTAAAGGTTCCACCCAATTATGCCCCTATAAATGGGCCTCCTCCTAGGACCAAGACCCAAGCTGACTGAACAATGTGGGATTTTATTCCTCTCTTGATGGTGCATAGGAAGCCCATATTATAGGCCCAATCCCTATATCAAAACACCTTCTGCCCCCCCTGGATGGTGATAAAATCTAGAGATCCTTATTGCATGGATTAAGTCAGCATTTCCTCCGCAGTATCAAATCCATGTATATCCATGATGATCCTGAAAATCAGAGGTATCCTATGGAAAAACTCTTCGGTAATAATCCAAGGACTCTAGAATATATGAACATGACTTAAATATATAAGGGAGACCTGAAATAGGAAATAATTTCCCCCCAAAAGGGTGCGATGAGCCCGACTTCCCATCATCTTGACCAATGGAGTCCTTAAGTGTCCTTGGCCAAATCTTCATCCAATGATAGCCTCCAACTGGAAAGAAGGTCTATGAGTTATGGATACCAGAGCCATTGGGTGTTTTTGGATCCACAAATAAACCTATTGGAGACCATCCATGGATTTTATATCCCAAAAGGAGTAACTGCACAAATACATAACCCCATGAAATCTCCCTTTGGTACCACATGACTACAGGACCTCCTTCATAATGCGAAAACGATAAATTTCCCAGTCCCCGCAGGGTCATTTGAATTACTCCTAATGGATAATGATGTGGATTTGGTTGATAAAATAATGGAGACATGAAATTATCTCTAACAACAGAAAAATTCATTTCACCCGTCAGACCATTTTGTTTTCCCAAAGAATACTCTACCCCAGAGAAAAACAAAAAGGTGAACCCGATGTGAATCCTAAACTAATGTGGTACTTATACCCCACTCAAGCCCCTTCACCTCACCAAAATGGGGAAGGGTCCAACCTGAATAATCCAATATGCATATGTTAAAGAGATGAAAGATTGATGGGGTTTTTTTGTCTATACATGTCATATATGTATATTTCAGGTTCCCACAGAGTAACCATATATCCAATTTAACTCTTGGAAACTAATGCAGACACAGACTTCAGCGATCCCGCAGGTAGCCGGGGCCCTGATAAAGAGTAGGACCCTCTCTCCAACCCAACAACTTCCACACTGGGCATCCAAAACACTGATCAAAGAGTACCACCAAAACGGTACTTTCCTTATAATGGAGACTGAAAGACAAGCCCTCCAATAGGAATAATCTCTCTATCTTTCTCCTCAGCCGCATACGACACCCCATAACAAGGAGACCCCAATGGTTTTCTCAAACCATTTCAGGCTCCTATCCCCGGAGCCTGAAAAAACGTACCTCCCTTATATTAAGAAGGAATATGAAGTCAATTTTCATGAATTCATCCTAGCAACACAGGGGTCCTACACATGGATCCTTTCCAAATATCATCAACTCCAACACCGAGTGACCAATTATTCTCATTCTGAATAGGATCTTATTTTGAGGGAACCTACTGAAGTCCAAAGGACATGAGCCTCTCCGACTGCCCACTGAGGGTGGAAAACATAGAACTAGGAATAGTCTATGATGCTAATTACTGAGGGGGAACTGCACCATAAAAACGTGGTGGCATTAAATGGGAATATATACAACTCTTCCCTATTCTCAAGCCCACCACCGAAATAGGGTGACATAATATGAGCACGTTCACATTCCTGTCCGTGATCGCCGGTCCCACTGTGCAAATAAAGAAAAAAATTATAGGCAGATGTGGAAATTTGACGATGCATAAGTAGCCTATCATATAAAGAGTTCTACAACCATATATAGGCTTGAAAAAATACCTACATATGTGTATCAATTCAACCATCCAAATAGGGAAGAAAACAAATATGGATAGAGTCTTATTCTTGTGGATTCATACAAAGTTTGTGAGACAAATACAGTGAAAAGAGAGAAGATAAAAATTCCCTCTCAAGAATATGAATCCCACCAGTCAAATGCGATGGAAAATAGAGAACAAAAATAGTGGTAGACTTGTCACTATATCCCGATATAGAAGAACTTACAGTATCTACTAGAAACCTACGAAGGACCGGAGTAGGAACAAACTTCTACTCTGACATCAGAATGGGCCTTCATACCCATTCCAACCAAAGATGTTTCTCAAAACATTCTAGAATTTATGGATGATCAGACATTGATTCCAGGCCATATCCTCCAAACACGGAATGATATCATTGCATCAGCGACAAAGGTAATGAACCAGGCCCATGACTCGATTTCCTTGATTGGAATGACTTACTCGCAAAATGGGTTAGTCACTATAGAGAAGTTATGCATCATTACTCCAGTCCAGAAGGGTCGATAATAATATCCCATGATACAAAGACAACCAGATTAAGAAAAAAACTCATTCCAACTAGAGGACACTGGTCCAACGTGGTGGCTGCTCTAGGGCAGACATATGTCCCTTAAAAAAATCAAGATGTGTATCGGCATATCCCAAATGGAATCTTGGAAACCAACAAAATAGGGTCCCATATATGAAGGTTGTTAACAACAGTAGATAACCCCAGTTACCCCTAAGAGAGTGCCCAAAAATAAAATGCGTTAAATGAAACTAGAAAATCAAAAGCGTATACATGATCCTGATCTACTGGAAGATGGAGTTCTTGATTCCCTCGAGCATATATCAACGAAGGATAGAGAACCTTCCAGTTAATTACCAAATTATGGAAGTAGAAATAGCTGCTGCAAAGGACCTCCCAAAATGTTTTCTACCAACAGCTCTGAAGGCCCTCCCCAGAGCACCCACAAGGTCTTACTTGGTTGGCTAGGAATGATTGATCACAAATTCCTATCTCGGGTTGCATGTCAGTGTATCCCTCCCCTTGACTTGAAGATTAAACAACAAGAAGGTCCTCCACTTTATTTCATCCACCCTGATGGTCCTCCCTAGGGTATACACTGTAGATATGCTTCTTCTTTCAGTCGGACTTTGAGTCATGATGGTAGTCGTCATGACGATGACAACCATTGAGAAGGTCATCCCCGCAATAATAGTTTCTATGAAGGCTCTCCCCTTAGAAACATCAAGAAACAAGAAGGTCCTCCCCTCATTGCAGTACAACTTGAAGGTCCTCCCTAGGATGTACACTTCCAAAATTCTCTCTATAGCTAGATATCAAGTATGATAGTAGTCCTCGCCAACATAGAAGTCATAGAAAAGGTCCTCCCCTTAGTGACATCAATAAGAAAGAAGGTCCTCCCCTAATAGTATCCTGCCGTGAAGGTCCTCCCCAGGGTATACACCATAAGGACATTACCCATGGAAGGGAATCAAGTTTCAATGGAATCCCTTGCCATTTTAGCAATGAGTGCAAAGTTCCTCCATGCAATCAAAATTCATGCCAGTAAGAAGGTCCTCCAATTATTGGAGAAAATGTGAGAAAGCCCTCATACTATGAGGAACTCAGAAATTTGGAGTCAGACATGTCAAAAATTATGTATATGATGAGTGATATCCTTTCCCAACAAGAGGACGGTCTAGGGACACACTCATCTTCCAAGCCACCCTCATTCCATTCACATATAAATGAGGCTCCTACTAGTCCTTTTGTCTGGAATGAAATTGTTAATAAGTAGTTAAGATAGACATATCAAGTTGAGAAGTCCATGAAAGAACAATAGTAGGATATTATGCTCATGAGAAGAAAAATTGATAAGGATAATATACCAGTGATGTATTGGCCCATGACCACTTATCACTTTGACATACCAAGGCAGTTTTCTAAAGAATGTATGCATAACATTCACCTCAAAATCAGAATGAATCTTCTCCATTTAAAATCAAAGTTCTTTCTATTTGAAGGGTATGCATACCATTCCAACATATTAGGAGATATCCACTATCTAATTGACCTAGAAGCCCTATCTTCTACATGGAAGACATGGTCAGAAAGTTGAAAGAAAAACATTGAACTTACTTTCCTCCATGCACCGCAGAAGTTGTGTTGCCATATCTACAACACCCCATATGGAGTTTATATTTGAGAATGGGGAGAACATGGATCTTAACACTTCACCCCACGTACCGTCCAACAAACCTAATTGGAAATGAAATCCTGTAATTTCATTACCCAAAGGACATAATCAATTGAAATACATTCTCAAGAAATATGGGATACTCAAAAAAATTGGACCAGAGTATGCCTCAAAAGCATCAGGCCCGACGAGATGAAGCCATCACAAATCTTATGAGCTAGGAAACTGAGAACATCCAAAAGGCTTCCTACCTATGTGAATATAACAATAAATTAGTTCTCATGTGCTATAAGTCCAATATATCCCATTTGGATCCAGTTCCATACTCAGCCCACACCCTTGCGGGAGTGCATGAAATAAAAATGGTGGAAATTATGGAAGATACCACTGAAATACAAGAATAGTCCCAGAACACAGGGATGGAGGGATTTTTAACTAAAAATTCCCCTATAAGACCAACAAATCCAGGCCAAAGTGCATCAATGGAAGAATGGGAGTAACCCCAGTTCATAGGGCTAGGGGAATTTTTACCTCAAATTCTTACACAGAAGAAGTCTGTTTTCTCCAATTTGGGAAGAACGATAAATAGAGAGCTCACCTATTCAACCCCGTCTCATAGTTCATACCCTCATGGATAAAAGAATACAGTGAGGTCAGAGTAGGGATCCCTTCGAGTTGATCTTCACCATGAAAATCGAAGGATACCATAGAATGGAAAGAGAAAGTCCATCAAAGGATATAAGAAGCTTTCCTACCATACGGAACTGGGTACCCCACCCCCAATGCGGTATGAATTGGTGAACATGGTAAACGTCAGCCCCATGGATCTCACAGGAAATGGTGAAAATGTAGAGGAAACACAAGAATATGTTTCCCTCCTAGAGGCATCCCACATCGTGCATGATGGTGTGCATTCCCAAAACCATAGAGCTACCCAATATTTGGGAACCCCTCAGTTAATCCAACATTACCTCCCACATGAATCCCCAATAAGGAGAAGAATAAATCCCAGGTCATCTTTGACCCACCTCCTCCTCCCCCTTATAATGTGTCCCTCACACTTGAGGAAGGATTCACTAAGCATGATAAGGAAATGAAAGAGATTAGGCGAATCAATGTTGATTTGTATCAAGGGATCTATCTTGCTGGATGTGTTCCTCAAGAGGAACATCAACAAGTGTTCCTAGAATAGGTGCCCCTACCACAGGAGCCCATCATGTTAAATGTAATTAATCCTAGATTCCTTTCCAATCCACCACCTTGACCATAAACCAACTTGAATCCAGCCCCGAAAGGACATCAATACTTCCTCTACTAGGAATGTTTCCAGAATATGTTTAGGAGATCCCACAAAGGATAACCCTAGATGGGTATCCTCCCCAAATACCAGTAGTGATGGCACGTCCATCTTCTCCCTTGGCTATGATCACCAAAGATCATGTCTGATAGTATATGCATCAAGGGATCTTGAATACCATCGATCAACTAATAGCTCAACTAAAAGACATGGAAGGGCTATGCACTCCGATACAACTAGAGTGAAGACCCTACCCTAATTGGGTGAGAAATGTTACACCACCTCTAATCTTCATGAACCCCGTATACCCAGTGTTTAACGGTTCAAGAGACCCAGAACAATATCTAATGTACTATGCCTCTTAATGTGACCCCATGATGGGAACCTTAGAGAAACAAGTAGCTGTAAAACTTATGTGCTTCATGTGAACTCTGTAGGGTTCAACCTTCATGTGGTATAATAGTTTTCCATCTAACTCAATCACAAGCTGGGAGGACCTCCAATGATAGTTTCTCTTCTAGTTCGGTTAGACATTTCCCATGACAACAGTCCTTGATCTCATGAACTACAAGCAGCGAGAGAATGAAAGAGTTGTGGACTTCATTGCTAGATAAAAATTCCTAATATATTTCCTGAACTGGCCACTCTCCCAAGATGAAATGACGATTATGTGCATTGATAATCTCTGTTATGAATTGTGAACACCACTTATCCTAGTGAAGTACACAAGTGGGTTCAAAGATTTCTCCTCCATTTCTCAAAGGATAAAGGACTCCGTGCAGTGGACTAATCTCAAGTCTCATGTGGCCCCATCAGCCCTAGGAAAAATAACAGGAAAAGATGAAGCGACTTATGTTATGCTTAAGCCACCCCTAGCACCATGTCTAGTTGTGAGGCCTCCACAAAACCACAAAAGACCCCATGGATGCCAACAATGACCCCCACCTCAGAATGATGAGTAATGGGGTGCTAAAATAAATAGATTAAAGAGTGAATAAATAAATTATACTCTTTCTGATATGACCAATTATGTAGCTAATTCATAGCCTCCATGAATTGAAGCTTTTTCAGGCTACCATATCCAATGAGATACAATGAAGTGGGTATCGAAGATCATCTAAATTACTATACTTATCACCGGATAATGGAATAGGTCATCCAAGAATGCTTCATATTTAAAGACCTCCTACAAAAGATGGTGGATTATGGACAAGTAAAGTTGGGTCTGCCACCAGAAAACGTGGTGTATGTTTCCACCGTAGACCTGCGAGATAAATAATAATGGAAAACAATCACAAAAAAGGAGAAAAACTAAGACATTTGGATTACCTGAAAAATAGTCAACCAAGTTCATGGCATCCTTTATGTTCATTTAATGCAACCATTTGTGCCCCCAATGGATCCTCATGCAAAGAAACCATCATCCTCAGCCCCACAGACCTATGGCCCCCGGAAGGGCAGAATGTAGGGGAAACAAAGACGAGCCAACACCAAATTCGAAGCTAGTCTTGACACTTTCAGACTTTATTCCAGCAAACATTAGACAACTAGCACCACCCCACCAAAAAACACAACAGGCACAACCCCTCCAAATAGAACAACGAAAACCACCCCGCCAAATGGAACAACAGGAACTGCCACTCCAAATGGAACAAAAAGCACCACCCAGCCAAATGGTACAGTGGGAACTACCCCACCAAACGACACCATCAGAAGAAGATAGTAAGATAAAACCATTCTCGTATCAAGAACTGATCTTTATCCCCATTAATGCTATTCACTTGATGGACCTCTTCTCTGATGGAGACAATGGCCATGAACCAAAATTCACAACGTCCAACCAGAGATCTGGAGTGAGAATCCAAGAGGCCAAGGGTTTCCTATAAGGCATGATCGTGGCATGTGTCAAATTCCGGCCACGCCTTAACTCAAACTGTTAATGTTGTAAAAACTCACAAAAGAACACTCTAGCGGAGACAAACAGAACCAGAGTGTTTCTCCACCCCCACCGAAGGAAATCTGAGCCTAATCATCTTGGAGTTTCCTTCAGAGGAAGAACATAATTCCAATCACCCAAGGCATAGAGATAGACCAATTTGGCCAAACTCAGAAAGCACATCATCACCATCATCTCCTTTCTCAGAGGTCGGACCATATACTTTAAAAGTTCAAGCCCCTAAAGAATCTATGAAAAAGAATACCCATGTCTGGAAGACCCAACCTGTAGAGATGAAATACGATATTCTAAAGCATCTATCCCTAGTTTCGGAAAATATATTGATTATGGATGCCTTGAGTTTGTCAGTAGACCTTAGGGAGGCTCTCATCGAAGCCCCACTATGTCCCTAGAAATTTTAGACCGAAGTAGCAGCTGTTGAAGTCTATCAGATAGAGAACTATCTCGAAAAATTCCACGTCGTCATCTCTTTCACATACTAGGATGAATAATCCATAATTCAAGGACACATAAAACATTTATGTGTTCATGGAAAGATAAATGGCATTGATGTTTAGAGAATTTTCATTGATAATGGCTCTGAAGTCAACCTCCTCCCACTATGTGCACTTCGTCTGTTAGGCTATAATGATGATAGTTTGACACCCTACACCACAAATATATTGGGATATGAAAAAAGTGAGAAGAAGAAATTGGGAAGAATCAAGATTAAAACTTGGATTGGCAACATCGTGTCTGATTCTGAGTTTATGATAGTACAAAAAATTACAGCCTTCAACATCATGTTGGAAAGGCCCTGGAAGCATTAGCATGCATCAATTCCCTCATCATACCATCAACGCATCAAATATTGGACTAATGGGAAAAATAGAACATTACACATCGATAAATCCCCATTTGAATCATGTGAGTGACATTAAATCGATGCAGGGTTCTATGAACTGATAGAGAATCAGTCTTTGGCTGATGACGTTGATTGGATCACCGACCCAAATGGATTAGAAATGGCTCTCATCGATCTCTTAAAAAATCTTGGCAGAATAATATGAATTACCTATTATCCAGGTTGAGTGAATAAGTTCAATGTTAGATACACACTTAGTAATCTACATAATTTTTTTTATGTCCACTACGTCTACAGACATTGAAAAGCACACTGACCCTTATGATGGTAGGGAAGGCTCAACCAAAAATGATCCTGGCCCATCCTCAAGACCCCAAATAGTTTTCTCCTTACTGAATACAGAAGAAGTCAAAGACCTATTACTAAAAGAAATCAAGGAGATCCCTTCCTCTTAACGTAATTCCCCACAGTCAGTTGGGGGAAAAGAGCTGTTTCAGTTTCCATAAATTGAAGATGTGATTTCTCTCCCAACATCAGAGAGTTCATCTTTAAAATATTCTCTCTATTGGAATAAAAAGAATATAATGATTAAGAAGGTGATAAAGAAGACGAATGAGAAGAAGGCCTAAAAGATACCCCTGCCACATTCCAAGAATGTGTCTCAACCACAATTGATGAAGTTAGGGAGATAAATCTGGTCAACGAAGATGACCCATGTCCCACACTAATTAGTGTGGCTATGTCTTTTGAGGAGAAAGAGGCATATAACTATTTCCTAAAGAAGAATCTATATGTGTTTTCCTGGAATTACATATAATTTTCATTCCTTGATCCTAAGGTCTCTACTCATCATCTCGGTTTGTTGAAAGACCATTGTTGGTACAAGTAAGTTTCCAGAAGGACCCACCTGACACATGCCGCCAAAAATAGAGTTTGAAGTTGAAAAAATGATCAAAGATAACATCATTAGAGAAGTCCAATATCTGATCTAGATGAAAAAAATAGTCCATATGAAAATAAATAATGGATATATTATAGACTTCATTGATTTCAAGGACCTCAATCGGCACTTCCCAAAAGATGATTTCCTGATCCCGATCATAGTATTGTTGATCAACGGAACTTCTAGATATGAGGTACTATATTTTATGGATGGTTATTCTAGATACAACCATATACGAATGGCCTAAAAAGATGAAGAATAAAATACTTTTAGGTCTTCCTAGGGGGTGTTATACTATATTTTACCCCCTTTGTTTTGAAAAATGATGGTACTACATATCAATGTGCCATTCATCACATTTTCAAGCCCTACTTGAAAAAATTCGTCAAGCACTACATCGATGATTTGGTGGTCAAATCATGATAATTCTCATACCACCTAACAGATAAAAAAAATCTTTAAAAAAATACGATATTATAGTTTAAGTATGAATCCCCTAAAGTTTTCTCTTAGCGTTACCATTGGGAAATTCTCCAGCTTCGTCGTACACCATCGCTGTAGAAAAGTCGACCCTGAAAAGGCCAAATCCATCCTTGGAATGTCTCCACCTCACAACCTCACCGAATTGAGGGGTCTTTAGGGGAATATAGGATAAATTTGTTGCTTCATAGCCAACCTTGTAGGTAAATTCAAGTCTTTCAATAGGTTAATAAAGAAAGGGGTTACATACAAGTGGAATAATGAGTGTCAAGAAACATTCAGCAATCTCAAAAGATATGTCCTAATCCAACTAGTTTTGATGCTACTAGTTGAGGGAGACCACTCATTTTTTACATAAACACATTGGAATAGTCATTGAGTTCTTTCCTCACATAGAATAATGATTCCGGTAGTGAGAAAAATCTCTATTACCTTATCCGAACAGTGATTGATGTTGAGACTTGATATTTAAGAATTGAAAAGAATTGATTTACCCTAATCCTTGTGGTTCAGAAATTTATGCATTACCTATAGCTCCACAAGGTCCATTTGGAATCCCACTACAACCCACTCACATATAGCCTCAGTTGGCCTATGACAACTAGATTCCTATCATGGTAGGAAGTCATCATACAACAATATTACATATGGTACATTCCCTAGAAATCCATAAAATTAAACACATTAGAAAACTTCCTGGCGAAGCACCCTTCAGAAGAAAAAACAACATTGGATACTAAAAAACCTAATGAAAAAGTATTCTCCATCCAAGAAGGACCCAGACATGGGAAATATACTTCGATGGTGCTTCCATAAGCCTGATGGATAAAAGGTTGGGCATTCCCAAGATCAATAAAGTTGATTTGGGTGTCATACTCATATCCCAAGAAAAGGAAATCTTTCCTTACTCCTTACTATTTTTATAAGGGTGCACAAATAATGAAGCAAAATACTAGGCCCTCATTGTAAGCCTTGATATGGCACTTCATGCACGAGTCCAACACCTAAAGATAAAAATTGATTTAGTGCTAGTCATCAAGAAGGTAAATGGTGACTATGCCATTAAGAAAGAGGTATTGGCCCCCTTGATGAACCATTTATGAGAGATTATGGTAGTATTACCATAAAAAACAACGCTGAATTATGTCCCCCAGTCACAAAATGCTCAAGCTGATGCATTGGAAAACGAATCCACAACCCTGGATGATCCAGTCTAGGATGAAACAAGCATCTGCATTGCCCACCGTCGGATGGTATTGAATTTCATTCAGAACAATATAGAGGAAATTGATGAGATTATCCCCATTTCTAATCCTTATGGTCACACCAATGGCTGGATGACTCCCCTTGAAAATTACCTCAAGAGGGGGGAACTCCCACCAGATAGGGTTAGAAGTGAACTGATATAGAGGGGGTAGTCAATTTTGTCTTGTACAATAGCCCAAACCCAGAAAAGGTTATCTATAAATGGGGCATTAATAGGGTCCTTCATAGGTGCTTCATTGGAGAATAGACGAATGACGCCATGAAATTAGTGCACACCAGAGATTGTGGAGCACACCAATTAGTAAGAAAATCTATCCTATAAAATTTGATCGATTGGATACTATTGGACCTCTATGATACAAGATTGCACCTCATTCACAAAGAAGTGCCATTCCTACGAAGTTCATGATACTTTTATTCACCATCCAACAAAGATTCTTTACACAGATACATACTGTAAGATATTTTATGTATGAGGGATGGATGTTGTGGGACCATATCCTCCCACTGTAGTGAGACAATTCAAGTTCATTCTCACACCAACCAACTTCTTCTCCAAGTGGGCAGAAACCATACCCCTTAAAAAGGTCGGGAAAAAAATAATTTTTAGCTTTGTGAAAGCTGACCTTATTACCAAATTTGGTGTCCCTCATATAGTACTGATGGAAAATGGAACCAACTTCTGCTCTACTAAGTTGGAAATGTAAGAGAGGTAGTATGGAATAAAAGACAACCATTCATCCCACTACCATGAAGCGACCAATGGGAAGAAAAATTATTTCAAAAAGACTCTATCCAATATAATCCAGAAGATTATAGACAAGGATAAGAAATCATGGCCATACAAGCTCTTTCATGATTTATGGGCTTACCAGACCATGACCCACACTGACAGTTAGACAACCCCGTACTCATTATTATATCGGACAAAGGTGGTTTTTCCCATCAACATTCAAGTCCCATAACTACGTGGGGCCATTTGTGATCAACTATCTGTGGATGAGATGTCCTGGAAATGGTTTGATGAGTTGAAGTAGGAAGATGAGAAAATTTAGTGCACTTTTCACCATTTGGAAGTCTAACAAAATTAGATTGCACAACCCATTAAAAAAATAGTTCTCTTTATGTCTTTCCCCGAAGGAGAGATGTCATTGGTCCTCAGAACCCCAATGATACTCAGGAAGAAACCCCTGAAGCTTGAGCCAAAGTGGTAGGGACCATATTTCATACATAGGGTCTACTACAATGGAGAATATTCCTTAATATCAATATATGTATAGATTATCACAACTCCCACTAATGAAAGGGTTTTCAAGGTGTAATTCACGTAACGACGATGAATGTGTCCTCACTGCATGACTCTAAATTTCACAACATAGCGTCCTAGATGGAAGATGTTAAACCACATAACATAAATAGTTCTAATTGAAAAATTCTAAATTGTAGGTTCAAAATTGTCTTAACCACATTACATTAAACTATTTGTAATCCGTCCTTACAGTAAGGTGTTAAACTTCACGGTTTCCAAATATCTATGTATGACTTGATTCCTGTCCTAGAAGGATATGTAGTGACGTCCATATTAAACCATCTGGGTCTAACCACCAATTAAAGGAAAATTCCCTCTAATTTCCCTACATGTGAACTAAAACTATGTAGGGAACATTTAGAACTACGTATGACTTTATTCCTTCCCTTGCAAGAAATGTTGTGACTCCTGAATCCTCTATCCCTGACCAGCCTCCCAAACAAAAAAAATTCTCTTACCCTTTGTATAGGTTGTAATTTCACATGGGAATCCATGAAAGGTCCTTACCGTAAGGAATTGAACTTTAAGGTTTTTCATGAGTCATGAGAGGCTTCATTCTCAATGATACGTGATCCCGAACATGCATCCAATTTCCTGCACAACAAATTCAAAGAGCTGAAAGAAATTCAAAGTCTGAATTTCGAAAAAATGAGGAGTGAAAAGATCATTATTCCCCCTATATATGAGTTAGATCTATTAATAAGAATCATTAGTTCACAACTTATCATGGTCTGGATATTTCTCGCATTCCCAGACAAATATTTAATGTTTTTCAAACTGCATACCCCGAGAGAAGATAGATCTCCATAAACATACATGGACATCATAAATGGAAGAACAATGTCATGAAAACACATTTTTTTGATTATGCACATTAGGACCTAGTGTCTCAGCATATGTTTCCTACAAAATGTCCATCAATCAAAGGAAATTTGTCCTTAGGATATTCCTTTGATACCTTCATATGCCCAATAGTTTCCAAGCCCCATGTCATTCCTGTTGTTCCAAGGCCCCCAGGGGACTATGGTTTATACCTTGTATCATCACACATGTATAAAGAATACCATAATACCCCAACCGTGGTTAACTCAAAGATATTTATGGTCTTTGTGACAAGTGGTCTCTACAACACAACATCGAAATGTGCTACGAATTTCCTTACCACACGATGCTAAACCGCAAGACTAGAAGGGTCTTAGTTGCAAGACATTAAACTACATTGCACAATAGAAATTCTTAGTTTCCTATCTTGGATTTTCCTCCCTTAACAAATTTCCTTCCCTTCCCACGTAAGGGAAAACCCCTATAAGGAATTTTTATTAGGAATCCTGTGTAACTTGGATTACCCTAGACAATATGAGTAGTGGACCTGAAGTCTACGATCTGGACTCATCCAAAAAAGGTATTGAAATGTCCCCTTTTTAATGAAAGAATTGAATCAAAGTTGAGAATCCTTTGAAAAGTCCCCTTTACAAGGATGGTTAAGGGTAATAACATTTTCCTTCTATCATGTCGGGATTACCCTATGTCCACCCCATATGATGATAAACTATATGGGATTTATATATAATTAATGATGCTAAAATGAATAGAATTTTTATAAGAATAGAATGATCCCTACCATTGGTTATTCCATTATTATGTGGTGACCCGAAATCTGTATAATCCATTATTTCACACACAGAGCATAGCACACATGGGATTAGAGACCTCAGTAGGAGATTCACCATGACAACATGGAAAATTAGTCCAGTAGTTCGGTTCTAGAAGCATGACCTTAAAAGGAATAATATGGGTCCCTTCCTCATAAGGAACCCTGGGTCCTGGCCGTATGATGTTAAATTATAGGGTACTCAAAAGATATTGGAAATTACTTACACTATGTATGAGCGAGATATACGTAGAGGATTACTTGATCTCATGGGTGTATAATAGCCCAAAATTTATAATGTATCCAGATAAATAGCTTCCACGCATCAAAATCCATGATTTGAGTAATCTTGAATCCCAATAATCATCCATGACTATTGGAGATGGAAGGCCAGTGACCTGCGGAATCCCATGTTTGACTATGCACATCATGCCCCAATGGCTCTATATATGTTTCCTACAAAACTTCTATCAACCAAAGGAAAATTATTCCTATAGAGAGTCCTTTTTTAACTCAGTATGCTCAATGGATCCCAAGCCTTGTGACATCCCTCATGATTTAAAAACCCTCAAAGTCATATTTTACATTATCTTTAGTACACACGTCCTAGACATATCAGAACTTCCTAACCTGATTTACCTCCAGTCCCTCAAGTCATATGTAAAATAATGATACCCCATCCATATGTGTGATGTTGATCCCTATACGGAAAAACAAATTCCACTACTTATGTCTGTTTTTCCAAGTAATGTTCATCCAAATAAATGACCCCTTTCATGTTTTGGCGCACCATCTTCCAGAATCCATGTGCTGTAACCAAAAAGGTATCAATCTCCATAATCCTTCATGGCCATCAGAGATGGAATGATAGTGTCCTACATACACATTTTTTTGACTATGCACATCATGCCCTGGCAGCTCTACATATGTCGCCTACAAAATGACTGTCAACCAAAGGTAAAATCACCCTCAAGACAGTCCTGCCCAATTTTTGTATCCCCGCATGAAATTTATGTCTCATCTAAATCCCCAAATTTGGAAACCCACTAGATTACAACTTACATATCTTGCCACTTTCAAATTCCCATAGATGAAAATCATTTCTAGTTGAACTAAGCAGTCATTTACTCTTCCCAACATAAGCGAAATTCGTTTGGAAGCAGTTTTCCATTCAAATATGACACAAATTCCCCTACTAATTGTGGACATTATCCCTCAACTAGTGCACCCACTATTGTCCCCAACCTCAAGACAAATCAAAAGTGTTATAAATCCCCCCATGCCATCAGATATAGAAGGCCAGTGTCATGTTGACACCTTTATTTGACTATGCACATCATGCCTTGGTGGCTCTACATATGTTGCCTACCAGACGACCATTAATAAATGGAAAAGTCATCCCTAGGAGAGTCCTCTCCTACCTCTGTATGCCTAAAATGGATCCCAAGGATCATATAAATCCAAAAATCACTATGTCAGGGTCAACCGAAACTCCTTATTTATTTATGAGATTATGAGGAAATTCTCAGCTGATGAATCCCAAATTGGCTCCCCTGCCCTTCCAAGTTTGGTCAAAGATATTTGACCTAAAACATTAATAATAATTCTAATAGGTAGGACAATAAACTACCAGTGAAAATGATGCAATACTCTCCATTGTAAAAATCGGAAAGGGAACCCATAGATAAAAGTTGAGTTCCATCTCATTAAACCTATAATGTGTATGGTTTAGACCAAAAATGTTGAGATACCATATACTCATAAGTGACATAAATATTGTTAGGTCAAAAACCCACAAAGGGTGGCCTAAAAATTTTTGAAGTTATACCCGCTAAGACCATATCAAACAGTCTTAGGAAAAAATTAGGGTAATAATGAAAAAAGGAATAAAATTCTGTGGGGTTTTCCATAAAACCCCAACAATAGTCAAATTACGCTGGATGAGTCCCACAGCTCGAGAAAAATTAGATCATGATTAAATTACTTTAATTTATTGATTTTGAATAACGGATTAAAATTAATACCTGACTGAAATAATGTTTATATTGTTAACTATGACTAAATAACATGATAGGATAAAGAAAAGAAGAAGCATTGGAGGGAAAAATAATTCCATCCTATTTCATAAAGATATGTTGGGTGTCCACAACATGGATCCTCTCCTTGCAAGTGGTACATGATCATTATAGGAGATGTTCAGTAGAATCAAAATGTTTAATCAACAATTGACATAACTCCTCAATGTCTTGGTGAAGTTTTAACAAATTTCCAGTCTCAGCCTCTATTGCTACATGCAGCTCCTCGACATCCCTCATAGCTTTAGGGATATTCCTTTATCCTTATTTCATCTACCATCACCCTTTATCAATGGCGACCGTGACCCTAACATGATTTTTTAAGCTTTCCCAGCTTCTAGCTATACTGATCCACTTCTTGGTTATGTTGTTCCACTAAGGACTCTTGCTACATGAGCTTGTTTTTGCAACCTCTCAAACACTCTAGCCTAATTGGCAGCTTCGTCAACAAGATTTTTTCATGTAGTAACAAGATGAGCCATCAAAAATAGAGAAGAATGTTGAGACCCAAGTGTACTAGTTTCTTATTGAGAGGAAACCAATTGCCTCACTATATCATATATTTCATGCTAAATTGAATCCACCAAATTCCAGGGCCACACACTGGAGGTGTAGTTTCAAAAACTTCACAGAAATCTCAGCCAATAGAGTTTAAGAAATAATCACCAAATGTTCCTCCATGACTTTTGACGGATGAGACAAAGGTCGATCAAGCTTTCATGGTAAGTCTCAGAGTCACTCCCTAATGAAGAAATATAACTCGGGATAAACATCACGAGAGAGGGACTCGATTCCATTACTATGACACGACTTGAATCCACAACATCTTCACCTCTGATAATTTCAATGGAGGACAAAGTGGGAGCATCCACCACAATTTTTAATGTCTGTGTTTGAAATAATGAGGATATAAGAGACAAAATTTTAGTACCTCCCACATCATCAACAATATCCCTACTCGAAAAAAGTGGCACCACATCTTCAATCAACAGTTACGCCCCAGAGTTGCTCGGGAGAACTGATGGCCCAAGACCATGCCCAACTGGAACAAAAATCCCTAGGGAAACCCTCAAAATGATTCTTACTGATATTAGGCCTTTATGTATTTTCATTCCAAAAGAGGTAATATCCTTGAGATTATGGGGGTTGAAAACACAACTTCTCTTAGAATTTAAGAAAAAGGAACAATAGATCGCTCTAAATTTTTAAGGCCTCAAACAATAGTCTTCTCGGTGGCTATGAATTTCCCAGATGAAGAGTCAGCATGAGAAATTAGAGTATCCTTCTTCAAAAGGTCTCCCTCCATGAGGGTAAAGACCAATTGATTATAAATGATTAGTTCCTAATTATTTAAATCCCCTCTAACATTATGTGGGGATTGGGGTTCTTCAATAGATTCACCCCCTTCTGTAACAGTGGTCCTATCACTCTCTATGGGAACATGCTCAACATGTTCTAACAAGGAATTAATTTCTATATATTGTTCTATTATTGAGGAAGATATTGTGTGAGTAGAATCAGACACACCTATATGGTCGACAATACCCCCAGCCTTCTTAGTTGGCCCTATTACAATAGGGGGTGTCCCCTTCTCTTCGATAAAGGGGATGTGAACTATAGATGACTGAGAAACCACCATCTGGTAACTGATAATCCCTACTTCAAAATATGCACACAACAGTGAGTCAAAAAGATAAGGGTACTCAGTCCAGTCACCAGGTGAACATACACTTACTCATGATTCTTCTTCTAATGCTTCTCTATTGTTGGGATTCATGCTTGAATTTTTGGATTTTTGTGGAGATAGTTCATAAATAAGAGAACCTAGGGGATTTGGAGAGGGAAATTCCATTGAAGGATCGGCGATAACTTCTTCAATGTGTTCATGAACTCTAGGAGATCCTTCAACAGTATCCCCACAATTGGTAGGCTGCACTCCCTATCCATGATGCCCCTTGGGGAATAAACCGGGGAAAGAACCATTTCTCGAGACACTATTATCTTCTAAAATAAGTGGTAAGGACCTTTAACATCTCCACAAAAATATAATTTAAATATAGGGTCTGTCTAGAACAACCTATCCCACGATGGTCATTGACCACAGGAGTACTACCATCAATGATACACGGTCAGACCAGTAATTTCATTCATCAGGGGTGTGAATAAACTTTTCCATTTCATTCCAGTAGATATCCACCTCATCAGTCTCTTCTTAGATAGAAATATAGATAGTGTAAATGGATCCCCCAATACATGGAAGGTTGAAACTTCCTCCCTGATGAAGCCTCCTAATATCTTCATTGGAAGTGTTAGACCTCAGTTTATCCTAGACCCTGCATGCGTTTGGAAATGCAGTTCTGACTAGGATGGCTAGTGCTGGAAGATTGGTGTTGGGGAGAGGAGTGGGGTTTATCAGCCAAAAATGATTCCTCGGTGTTTTTATAGACTCAGGACCCCTAGGAGATGAACACATATAGGATGATGGGATCAATTAAGAAGATTATCCTATATCTATAATAGGCGAGCCAGCAACATCATCATACTTATCATCAATTTTGGGTTGTATCATGGAATGTTCCTGATGAGAGTATATGGGGAGACCATTTCATGAATGGATGAGGGTCTCAAGGTCCTAAAAATAATGTACCGCCTTTATAGGATCCTCATAAAAAGAGATGTTATCAGTTGCTGACACAAAACCAATGTCCATAAGAGAAAAGTCCCTAGTCTAGAGGAGCAACCATAAAGCACTTGGGGACCAGTCAAGAGTGGATTGGAGACCTTTTAAAATGTATCATTGCCTCCAAGACACTGGGAAATTAGCCTTTGGATAGATGGACAATGGGATCCCAGTAGAAGCTTTTGCAACTCTTTTGGCCACCCATAAAGTCACTACCCTATCTTTCAAAACTTTCCAGTGGGGGGGGGGGGAGATAGGCTTTCGAAGGAATTTTCCAGGATGATATTTCCCAAAAAATCCTATTTTATTCTCATTACCCTTGGCCTTAGATTCCTTGGAAGTTGTTACAATGGGATCCAGATAAGGTAATTGTCTATCTAGGTATGATTTAACCCAGGGCTCAGTATAGTTTCTTGTGGGGAAGGGTACAGAATACCAAGAGTCTAGAAGTATGACGTAGCACTGGGTGTCCCCCCAGGAAAACATCATCCAAAATTTATGAGCTATCATTAGATGCTTCTCTTGATGGGAACTAGTAAGAGTAGGAGGACATAACTTTGGGACACAGTTAAATTGATTACTAAATCAACAAGGTGTATGTACCTCACAAATAAATTCCTCCTCACTACGAGAAACCAAGACACATTCTATTAAGGAAAAAATTATCCTCAATTGACGAAGTATTCAGACGCATTATTCAAAATAATATCGATAGGATAATTATAAGGATGATATGAAAAACTTTCATAGATAGTGAGGTGAGACACTAAGTCTTTATCATTCTTCTCAGTTAGCTCCTCTTGCTTATCATGTGAGGCCCATGTTGTGGGAGTAACCCCACTGGTACTCTGAAGATACGATTGGAGGATGAAATGTGGAATTGGTAAGAAATTGATAATTGTATAACCTCTTATGAGAGCTCCTATCCATCTTCAATGGATTTAGAAGGGACGAATAATCTGGTATGGTGGCCCCCCTTCACTGATCCGACCCAACAAGCGATAAATATTGAAAAAAACTGAAATAGATAGATTGATGCATCCACCAGTGTCCATTTGAGCAACCATGATGAACGTTGAGGCTCTCACACCATCATATTATTGTACTAGTAAGAGCCACCCAGAAAAAACATGGCCAAGATGGCCTCCAGTCGAAATAATTGGTCGACACCAAGGATGATCCCATATCCCCACTCATGAAATTTTCCATCTTCCAAGGTGGGCCAATAGGTACTCACTCGCCTCTAGGTTATTTTTATTGGACATGCCTTGGGCCTACGTAGACTGGGCTCTAGAAAAATTTTATTAACAGAAGCACCAAACCACTCAATGAAAGGAATGTACTGCTTTAGACAAGGAACAAATTCCTTCAAAATTGTTTTCACCTGAACACTGAGTTTATTGGCCAAAGGAGGGGTCCTATTTTCATTTTCACAAATAGAGAAAGGAGGTAGGAATTAATCATACATAAATCTAAAAATAGGAAATCCAAAAATTATCCAGATATCCCAAAGACTAATGTTGACATTCCCATGGATAAATGAATGGTATTGGAGTCTAGGCTCTACTGGATTAGGAGTTGTGAAATAAGGGCATTGGGTCGATGAGTGTATGTCTGAGATACCCAAACATCCTTTTATAATCCCACATCTGCAGCTCAGCCTGAAATTCTTCACAACTCTGACAAACCCAAAAAGGTCATCCCTAATCTAATCCAAACGAGACTCCAATGTGAAGATCCCACCTGGATGACCATCCAAATTTTTTGTTCACTGTAGTCTTCTGTATGATGATTTGATAGCAACGTGATATCTTGTCTTAATTCCTTTGTAGTTCCATAATGTTCGTGGTGTGTAGATCAGAATGGAACCTAAATTAATATATATATGTAGGTATAGTCCCCTAAAATAAATCAAGGCCTTGAAAATGAAGGTGTTAGTTATCCTGGAAACATGCTGATCATCCTGATTTGGTGTTGGAATCGATGTATTAAATAGTTGACCAAACCCATAAGTCATGAGCCTATTTGACGTCGGGTATTCCCTTCGACATACCGTAAGTAGATTTTCCAAATATTGATGTAATGTAATGACCAACTATTTTTCACCAACAAAATCCGCTATCTTATTCAATCTTGCATTATTCGTAGAAAGAGGGGTAGTAATGGTAGCCTCGGAGGGAACAATAACCTCAGTAGCAATATGTAGAAGATACATTACAACCTATAAAAAAAGATCCAAAAGCTCATAAAAAGTTAGTCCAATACGAAATTTGTTGGATAAAGGCCACAAAAATGGATAAGGGGCTAAAAAGAAGGTCTTCATGGGGCTCCATGTACTTCTCCTAGAAACGGTATGCAGAATCCATTTCCCATGTACTGCATGGTACACAGAATCCATTTCCCACATACTACAGTGGTATACAAAAGATATATACCGCATATATCCTTAGTATGTGAAAGCCCTGTAAGAAACTAGCCCATGGAGCATTGGCTAGAAAATGGAAAGGTCCACGAAAGGAAGGAACTACAATCCAAGGAATCCCCATAATTATATTCAAAGTTTCTGATTAAGAGTTTATGTTAGGTTAATTAAGCCTTAATGTTCATTTAACTGGTTTAAATTAGATATATGGAGCATGAAAACCATGTACAATTTTCTTATGTCAATGTTTGGAAATTAGTTTTATATTCCACAATGTAGTTCATGAAACCCAAAATTAGGTTCGTGGGTAGAAGAAATTGGGAAGAGTTCGGTTCACGGAATGCATAGAGTGGTTAGAAAATATGATTTTTGCAAAGTAATTGGTATGCAAACGTAGAGAAAGCCAAGGTTGGTTGAGAGTAATTTTCACTGTGAGAAATGGTAAAATAAAAATTACCTGGGCCCCTATAAATAAGTCTGGTCCCCTCCTACCAGTCCTATCTATTTTACATTAAACAAATTTAGTTCAGAAAATCTTCTATATTGAAATGACATATTCTTCATTTCGAATAGACCCCATTCCAATGGGGAAATTTTTAGGGTCCTTAAAACTTTGTAAAGGAAAGTAAACACTCTC
Source organism: Viscum album (assembly GCA_963277665.1). Lineage (NCBI taxonomy): Eukaryota > Viridiplantae > Streptophyta > Magnoliopsida > Santalales > Viscaceae > Viscum > Viscum album. The sequence continues at coordinate 1,190,721,941 of OY728130.1, read as the reverse complement.
AAAATATTTTTTCCTATGGAATAGAACATTCTTAAAAGTAAAAAAAATAATGTTAAAGAAAATTGAATTTCAAACTTGGGATGAAACTTAATGAAATTTATTTTTTCAATAGTTTTAAGGGACCTGCATACCATCATCGGTAAGGTTTCATGGAATGCATGAACATCAAACCACCGATACAAAGAAGGACCCATGAGGAGCTGGCCTACAGGGAAATAGCCAACGATCCTAGGAAGACGTAAACCATGTCGTTAGAAGAATCAAGTACTCAAAGGCCGTCGACATATTTTCCTACAAACTCAGAAGATTGTGGACAAAAAAATAAGTAGGGTACCACAAACCATGACTCGAAAATTGTAGCCACTTTATACCCAATTTGACCAAGTCTTATATGGGTTAAGGTATCTATTCATGTGATTTCAAAAATGGTGTAGAAAGCCCAAAAATATGATTTTCCCAGTGTTCTATAAAAGGATCACAAGAGGAATTAAGAAGGGAATAGACAAAGAAATCATAGAGAAGAACCTAGAGATCAGATGAAAAAATTCATAGGGAATTATGACTTCGGTTATTAATAATCAACGAAGTGAAAACTGTGAGTCACTTTTCTATAGGTATAACTAGCTGCGAACCATAAAAAGGAACTTAATAATAATGGGTAAACCGAGAAACTAATTGGTGTCATCGTGAACCATAAATTCCTCACAAATAAACTCCCCATGAACCATATGTTCTAGTAACCTCCTTCAACATGGAACTTTTCATAGTGTACTACTATGCGGATCTCACCCCGTGCCACATACGGCATCTGTACGAAGGTGGAACCCAAAGTGGCTTGGAAGACCACATCCAGGACTATGTACCACTTTGTATATGGTGGTCCATACCGAAGCCTACATACTGATATGATATGCAGATGAAACCTCTATGCACATACCACTATGGTATATTGAACTTCACCCACCGTGCATGAGAAAAAAACATGCACAATAGGGAATCTTTTGGTGTCCTTCCCTACAACTCCAATCTCCCCCTCCATTACCATCCAGTCCTCCATAAATCCTCCTCATACCATTCCACCGACATCTGGATAAATCCTCCTCCACAGCCATCAGACCAGTATAATCATACCATAAGGCACATCAGCACACCCCTCTGAGTCTACACACCCATTGTAAGCACAGTCACGAAGGTAGTCCCCACAACGGTTTGGACTCCCAGGATGTCTGCAAGTCTACATTCCCATGGTAACCTAGAGATAAACCTTAGGATTCTCACATGAACCTCCCTATTCTAGGGATTACGGATGTTCACATTCTTTTCCATTCAATTGGGAATGATGACCAGTCAAAGGAATCATGATCACTTCTCCTTTTTATGAGAGGTGACATTCCTCCCATTTCCAAGAGTGCATTTTGGGGAACTCCCACTAAGGAGAGTCCATATCCATCTATGAGCTGAGACATATGAACTCCAATGCCATCCCACATTGAAGGGTTCATTGCTTCGCCTCCCCTCCCACCGCTGCCTAGACTTCTTCTACCATAGGCCCAACATCTCCCATCAGAGGGAGAGAAGGTATGTGGTTTGTTGAATCTCTCACATCCTCTTGTTTCTCACACCGATCATTACTCACATGGGCTTAGAGATTTGTGATGATTACAATATCCACACAACCAACCCAACTTGAACTATGAGAACTCTGATTCCTATTCAAACTAGGATATTTGGGATGCTTTTATGAAGGCTTGAGCTCAAAGGGGTGCCCTTTTGAAAGGGTCCACCCAATTATTCCCCCAACAAATGGGCCTTCTCCCCGGTCTAATCCCCAAGCTAACTAGACTATGTGGGCTATGATTCCTCTTTCAAGGATACATAGGAAGCCCATCTTATAGGCCTGATACCAACATCAAACCACCTTCTATCCCTCCTGGATAATGATAAAATCCAGAGTTCCTTATTGAATGGATTAAGTTAGTATTCCTTCTATAGAATAAAATCATGTATAACCATGATGATCCTGAAAACTAGGGGTAGTCTGTGGATACACTCTTTAGGGAATTAACAAAGGATTCCAGAACATATGAAAATTTAGTAACTCTATAAGAGAGTCTCAGAAAAGGAAATAATTTCCCACCCAAAGGGTGTGATGAGCTCTAATTCCCATTATATCGACCAATAGAGTCCATAAGTGTGATTATCCAAATCATCATCCTACGAGCGCCTGTCTTTGTAAAGTAGGTCCATGAATCAAGGATACCAGGGTTATTGGGTACTTTTTGCTCCATGAATAAACCTATTACAGACCTTCTGAGGAATTCATATCCTAAGAGGACTGATTTCACAAATACTTAACCCCATGCAATCATCCACTGGGAGAATTTGACTGTGGAACCTCCTTCACAATGTGAAAGGGATAAATTTCTCAATCCCCATGGGGTTAATCCGATTCCACATAAAGGAAAATGACATGTATAAGTATGAAACAAGATTTGTGATGTGAAAGTATCTCCAACAACAGACAAATGTATGTCACCCGCATGACCATTTTTCCCCAAAACATGCCACCCTAGAGAGAAACAACCACCATGATGTAAATTGGTGAATCTGGCCAGCATGACCTGAACATTGGGGCATGATCAATACACGAGGTTAGACCCTAGTAAGGTATGAGGGATGATTAGTTTATTTGAAGAGTGATCTTTGAACATTCAAGGGATAAAATGTTTGGTGTTGATATTAAATTTTAGGAATCTATTATGGTTGCTATATCAACATTATTTTTTGGAAATTTTTGTAATGATCGGTTGTGGTGTGTGACAAGACTATAATTTTGTTATTCACTAACAAGAGAAAGTGAAGTTTTAATATATCAGAGTGAAAGATTCATGTCTAGTTGAGTAGATCTGGACCTTGAGATTCTCTTTTTGGTTTGGTGATGTGATCATATCTGAGTGTTATCTATAATGCTTCTGATTTTATGTATTTTGATGAGAATGGGATAAGTTTATTCTTTGTGATTTGGGAATGATAGAATTTCTTAGTATATGTAGATAGTTTAGTGATGATTAACCTAACCTATGGATATAGGAATTTTGATTTGTGCATTCACATAACAATCCATGTTGTTTTGGTAGATGGTAGATACCAATGTACATGTATCATTCAGAGGTGACCAAGAATGAACTGGTGACATTGACAGATGGAATGTGGTTGGGTAGTTAAGTTATATTAGTTATGGGAGAAATTATGGTTCATGAATTGGATGATTCATGTGAAAAATAATAATGAAGTTTCATTTGAGACATAAACACATTATAAATTGAGAAACATCATAACCATGTCTTGTAGGAATGAGTGGGGATCAGTGTATGGGTTATTAGAAAAAAAGAAGGGTTGGAAGAAATTATTTCATTTGAAGACTATCCAATACACATTATTGACAAAAAAGAAAAGGGTTATGAGATCAAATAGTTACTATCACTCAAGATTGTGGTTGTATGGATGTATTTATAAGGGAACATCAGAATTGGAATTTGATGTTTGGGTTGAGTTTATTTCAGGAAACACATGAACAAGTGTACATAATCAAGAATTGTTTGGTTATCACTTAGAGTATTAAGTATTATTATAAATACCAATATTGGTGACCCTTGTAATTTTCCATCGATGTACGAGTTTTCTTATGAGTATCTACTCAATTGGGGAACTGTAGATTGTAGAGGTATGAAAAAATAACACTGCAGTTTGTGGGACTATTCAAGGTAGTGGAATGGATTGGGGGTAGTGGATTATGGATTATCTATTTCTACATGTAATTCAGGTATTAATTATGTGTTCCATGTGTCTCATTTTAGAAATTATGTTTTTAATCCTTCAGTTGTGATAGATAATAAAGGAATTGAGTTGTAGGTTGATTCTTTATTCGAGGAACATCCGGTACAAATTGTTGATTAGAGTGAATATTTGTTGTGATGTAAAATGGTTCATTATGTTTGAGTTTTATGGAAGCATCGATATATTCAAGAATAATATTGGGATTGGAAAAAGGAAGAGTGGGTTTACTGTAATAAGTTATCCTAGCATGACCTATCAAGACACATCTCGAGGAAGAGAAGTTCTAAACAGGGAAGATTTCAACAACCACATACGTTTTTGGTTTTTTAAACCTTGTTTTAAGTCTTAATTAATATTTTTTTGACTCATGATTTTACTGAGTGACGTCCAATGTATATTCTATGTGATTTAAGGGAGATTTGTAAGCCTTTATGGTGGATACTAATATGAGAAAGGTTAAGGGAAACTGTGTGGTTTCCCCTAAGTAACCATGTTACCTGTTATAGAGGAGAGGTGGGTGGTACTCAGTTAGAATATTATTAGTTATAACCATGTGACATACCCCAGTTAACTGTGTGACTTAGAACATAAGCTAAAACATGGTTCATGTATGTCTTACCAACAATGTGGCCAAACTGTATGGTTTCTAAAAAGAGAAAATGAGCCTCATACAGTTAGTGCATGGTTTGGTAAACTGTGCGAGGGATATCAAATAATACAAAAAATTAATATTTTGACATAGAAACTCCCTAAAACCTACCATTATTCCACTTAAACCTAGGTCTCTTGAACATAGGGACTCCAATTTCTATTTTTGGTAAATTATTTTCCTCCATAGAGAAATATCACTAGATCCACATATATTGGTCCTAGGGATTTAAAGGTATGTGATAAATTTTCCATCATTCTTATTGTTCTTTCAAGATCTTCTCTCTTATCCTTGGAAAATACCATATATCAAAACATAAATGATCATATATATGAATTCCAACATGATCTACGATGATTCCATCTAGATTATTTAGTAAAATGTAGGTGTGAATCCATTTGTCTATAGATCATTATCAGTTTCATATAGATTTTTTCATCATGTTAGATCTCATTAGTTATGTCTAATTAATCCAGGACCTTTACATGTTCTCATTCTTGTATATTCATTTTTGAATTCACATTTGGTGATTTGGGTCAACTTCTAGGGATCGTTGGTGTGTCCTTTATTCAGGAGGAGAACCTTGACATTGGGCTTTGATACACTTAAGGTAAGAAGTTATTTACCATGTTACAAATTTTTTATAAAATCATATGAAATGATATGATTGTTTTTGTGTGTGTTTACCATGATACCTCTCTTGAGATAGAACAATTTTGTGTGTGTGTGACCCATGGAACCCCTCTTGACATGACATGCTTGTGCATGCGTGCGTGTTTCATGAGACCTCTCTTGATATGATGTGTATTTTCATGTGTGTGTGGATAATGGGAACTCTATTGATGTTACATGAATATGAATATGTATATATCAATAGTTTCCATACTATGGATTGTTTACATATATGTATGTATGGATCATAAACTTTTACTATATGGTTTTAATGTTTCAGGTGGACCCTTCATGGCTTGGTTAATCCCTTCAAGGGAAAGTATGGACAACGAGATGTGTGATGATTATAGTGGGGTCATGAATGATAGATGATGTGGCATAATGGACATAAGGGCTAACCTAGGATTGGAAGTGGGACATGACATCCTTTTGACCTAGCCCAAGAAATTTGGCGAGGAACGATAACCTTATGTCCTAACCTAAGATATTTGGTGGGGTATGAAGGCCTTGTGGCTTGATCCAAGGCATATTGTAGATTCTGACACTTTCATTAGACTAATGACATTTTTTAGATTCATGGGAACTAAAAATAACTTCTCCACCAGCATGGATATGAAATGGCTATGGTTGGGGTTTGTGGTAGCCTAGTGGGAACATAATTACGCTACACGTGGTAGTTTACTCCTGAGTATACTTTAATTTAATTACATAAAATTATATATAACTACTTCATTTATATTAAGGATATGTGGGTGGTGTCTTATTGGGTACATAATTCTTTGACCTATATTTTATATGAGGGCGGTAGCCTGACATAGGTAAGTTTTACTAAAGAAGCAGGTTGGTTGAGGTGATGAAGGGATCAACTCTAGGATCCATATAGGGATGTCTCTATTTTTTTTCCTTTATATATATATTGATTTTGTTAATGTGGATATTAATTGATGGATAATACTACTGGGTATTATATGGCATACCATTATATCAAGGTTTGATGTAATTTTTGTTGTTGTTTCTACATTTTGTTTTACTGTTTACTCTAATTATTATTTTTTTGTATATTTTGACATGTTATATGTTATCAAGGGAGTGATTTCCCGATAACACCACTTAGTCCCTCACCTCTTCTTAGAATCCTCTTGTTTATAAGGAGGCACAAACGAGGTCACATGAATCTATGGCCCAGATCCAGCGATTCTGGTCGAGGTGTTGTAAAATGGTTTCAAATATGTTATTTTATTTTGAATAACTATTTGTTTAAGGTATAAAAGATGGTTTTAAACTAATTAATGGGAGTATCTAACCCATGTTCGAGATAATTCCATGTTTTAGGGGTCATTTTTTTGTTCCACTTTTATTGTTGATTTATTTCACATTGAGTGATGTATATGATTTTTATGTTATGATTTATGTTATTTTATATTTGATAATTGGTAGGAGTTGGTGAGTACATACATCGAGGATATTTATGTAGTTTCACAATTCTTATTATTGTTTTATAGGGATTTTAGAGGTTTAGATTTATTTAAATCTAGTAATAACATGTTTAGTATTTTTTCATATATGTTGTTGGTGACAATGAATCAATTTAGCCTGAGTATGTTATATTTAGTTATGCATTACTATGATTTATATATAGTTATTAATTTCATGGACTTTATCCTTGAGTTGGAAGTTAATTATTATTATCTTTGTTTTTCCTTTCGTGTTACGTCATTTGTTTCTTGAGAGTTTAGAGTGTTTTGAAAAAGAAAATTCTCTTAGAATAATAGATTTTAAATTTTTTTTAAGAGATTTTGGTTTTTAAAGGTATTTTTGAAATACATTTGTTTTGAAATGGATTTAGTAATGCCAAGTGGTGGTGGATGATTTTCAATGGAATATTTGAAATGGAATTTGGGATTTTGAAATGGGTTTTTCTTTATTTTGGTCCATGAATTTGGTGAAGTTTTGTTTTTTTAAATTGATTGGAATGAATATGGATCGGTATTTTAGTGGTAAATTTTTCATTGAATATGGTTTCTAAAATATTATGGATAAATGGGTGTTTTAAATGGAATTTATAAAGGACATAAATTATTTACCTTCATGAACTAGGATTTTAATTGGCTTGTTTGACACTTTTAAATTGAATTTTTATAATGACGATGTGAGACCCTTCTGAATGAATCATATTTGTTTTTTTATGTGAATTGTGGATGAAGGGAATGTTTTTTTATTTGATCTTATACTAAGTGGTGTTGTTCCATATGCATCGTTTGGTGAAAAGATTCCCTTTAAGGGATGTGATCCAAAGTGGTTGAACAATTTGGCTTTTGTATTTTTCTAATTGTTGACCCTCAAAATGGGATGTTTGGAATATGATATTATCATGTGATAGATATGTGCCTCTCTCTAATGTGAGTAGACTGGGTTTATGGAATGTAGGTGGATATGTAAAACTTGAGTGAGATGTGAACACCTTCTATGGTATAACAAGCGGGGTGTTATGTTTTAGTGAACTATGGTTTAGATGTGTTTATGTGTTATTTCTACACGGAATTTTAAGAAATCTCCCTATGTGTAATAGTCATAATTGTAGTAGTGTAAGGATGATGGTTTCACTCAGAGGATATTGGTTATATACTAGTTAGTGGGACGACCATGTTTTGCAGGCCTTATAAGGTATTTGGGTGGTCTGTTCTCCTTTCCATGATTGGTATGTGAGTGAGACATGACATACCAATTGAGCGTCATTAAAACCCCATATGAGAGACCAAATTAGATACTTATATTGTTCCCAAACCATAATAACTATATTAAGTAGAATAATAGAGGTATGGGGTGAATCCCATGAAGTGTAGGAAAATAGAGCCATTAATTTTGATGAAATATTAGGTCACTACAATCTAAACAAAATTATTACACTAAATATAAAACCTAAATAAAGAGAAAATAAAAGATAAAAGGAAGAATATATGGGAACTAGTTTTTAATGGCTATTTCTAAAAATAAATTAATTATGATTAAATTATAAAAAATAATATTATATAGTTGTGTAATCATTATTTTTATTAAATAGATTTTTTTTCAATTATTATTGAAACTTCCCTAGAATCCTAACCCTCTCGATATGAAAATCTAGAATAACAATAATGTAATTGATTGATTTTAATGTAGGGGATAATTAAAATATTTTTTCACATACCAATCATATCTACTATGATAGAGTTTGTTCATTTTTAAAAACATTTGTTAAATTATTTACTAGCTTATAAAATAGAATGTAAATTTCAGCATGAAACTAATAAAATCTGGTTATCAAATACCATAAGGGGAAATATAAAACATGTAGTAAACAACCATTTCAACTAGATATTCTCTCTTTTCTGGGGTTTAGAAAATCATCTTCGGGATATTGCTAACAATTAATGAACAACAACCCACACAAGAAAGACTAGAAAAGGGAGAATGATAAATATAGGAGAATTGAATTAAATTAAGAATCATCTGACATGATATAAAATTTAAGAAAATAGAAAAGAAGAAAAGAAAAACCTAATTGTGAACTTCCTTTGGATTGGAAAACTAACAGAGGCCTCATAGTGGTAAAACTCTTAGCTCTTAGATACCCCCTTATACCATGGTCAAATCCTTCATTAATGAGGCCAACAAATTTCACATTAATTCCACCATTCAAAACAACACTAATTCCCAAAAAAACTAGTGAAAAATTGATTTTTTATATATATCGACATGGGAAATTCATATCATAAATTATCAATTAATGTGGGTAATTTGTGGATGGATAAAAAAGGAATTTTCGTAGATATACCAAACATTTAGGACATGACTTATTATTCACATCATGAATTCTTGAAACTCTAGATTTCCAGCTTCTCCTTACATGTCATTCCTTCTTCATGGTTTATTTCCTAGGTGATGATTTGAAACATCACTTGGAATTATTCATGTCTCCATTCATGGTAAAAATTTCCCTTAATGGAATGGAGATTCCTTGGATCCTATCTTTTATCTTGTCTTGATGGCCCACTACTATAATTTCTTCGAACTTCTTTAAATTACATTGAAACATGATTCGAAAATAAAAAACATACACCATGGTAATAAAGAATGAATATCATATTAAATTAATCATAATTAAATTCAAACACATATCAAAATCCCTGAATATATATATAAAAATTAATGATATCAAATTCTCCTATAATCAAACATTTTCTCATCCTCAAGAGAAATCTCAACATAAAAATCATAAAGGGTATATACATCAAAAAGGGAATTTTCAAACTATTATGATCAAAAAAAGAATGTTATAACTAAATATTATAAAATGAAAAAACACAAACAATAATGAATTAAAAATTAAAACTTCATCTATAATTCAAAACTTATGAAATTTTCAATTTTTAATAATAGATTTCAATCTCTCATCAATATCCATGCTAACTATGATTTATCTCACCATGAATTTTTTCTCTCACCACCCAAGGAAACATTTGAACAAGATTTATGATCATAACTCAAGTACTTGTTCCCAACCATAGGATTTCATTAAATATACTTTATTAAACCCATAGAGACAAATATCACAATTAATCATAAGGTATTAAAATTAAGGAAAAATAACTATAAGGCCATGGATAGATAGATATTTATGTTAAGAATAATGTAAGGATAAAAAAAGAGTCTAAAAAATAAATTATAATGCATGATACTCAATGTAAAATCTCAATTAGATTCTCCAATAAAAAATAAAATGTCATCTTCAATACTCTCCAAAGCACAAAGTAAAGTAAGATGAACTATATAATCATAATGAATGATGACCCTCTATTATTGTGTATTTTTCTTACTACATTTATGGGTTTTTAGATATATATACCTGGGATAACTCTCACATCCACAACCTGAACCCATATGATTTGAGAATAATCAATCTTGTAATCCTAATTTTTGAAATCCATGAGAACAACCCATTTTTTATATCATTTTTTCCTTTTTTCGTCCAAAATATGGATAAAAGAAATATAAGGAATTTAGCAATGAACCTCACCACCAAATACCATGGAAACAACCAAAATTATCCCCTAAAGAAACATCATATAATATACGATATAAAAAATACCACCCCCACACACACCCTCATTCAATTGAATATCATGAAAAATATAAATATTTAGGTAGGAAAGGATTGTTGGTCAAAGAATGCCTCCCAGAAGACTCAATAGAGTGTGAACTGATTTATTGAAATTTTCTTGGAATAGAAATCCACCCCTTTAATGTATAATAGGTTATTATATTTTAAAAACATATTCAAAAATTGAAATAATTTCACAAATGAAATATTGAAGACATGAGATTTATAGTGGTTTAGTGAACAAAAATATCATAGTCAACTCCAAAAATGCAAAACTCTTAGAGCATGGTGATTTTCATTAGAATAGTCATTTTAACAATGTATTATAGTCCTTTTACCAAGTAAATATAGTCTTTTTACAAAGGAATTGTTTTTGTTTTCATAGATAATATATGACTGAGTGTAATTAGTTGACACTTGGTACAATACAATAAGTTTTTATCGATCTCTAACAAGGATTTACAAACACCAACCTTTAAGGATATTTTTTCCAGGGATTTTTAAAAAGATAGAGGATAAAAGAGATATTAAAAAAGTAACTCATAGTTATAATATAAAACTGATATAAAGAAAATAAATCTACAAGAGAGAGAGAACAAATTAAGAAAATAAGCTCAAGGAGAGCCTACTGTAACACAACAATGATGATCTTGATAATACAACTGTTGAAGTTGAATCTTATTCTTATTTTCATTTAAAAAAAGTAACACAGAAAGGGATTTTAGAGTGATTTTATAATTGATATTCAAAGAATAAGTTTAATAAATAAAAAGATAACATATTTAATAAAATAAATAATTAAATAATACATTAAATGAAAACACTAAAAAATAAGATAAAAATATATAATAAATGAAAATAATCTGTATGAAACAAGAAAAATTCAAAAAAATAAAATAAAATAAAATATATTATTTCTATGAAATAAAAAGAATAGATAAAATATATTCAATAAAAAAATCTATAAGAAGAACATTAAATGGATCCTGAGGTATTTCATTTATAGTCAAATTTGGTAAAAAAATACAACCACGCAACAGAAAATAAATTACATATACCACACACTATTCAGAAGACCTAGATTTTTGATAGGGTAAAACTGATATGTAGGTTTGGGTGGAGGTTTTAAGAATGTTTGAGGGGTCGAAGTGGTGGTAAGAGGGTTATTCCCTAGGGAAAATGCATATTTACCAACCTCTATAATAATACGTGTTTTGCTTCCAACCACTAATATTCCACTTGGTCTCTAGGAAGGCATTTTGAGAACTCATTCAAGATTTAATAAAGTTATACTAACATCATATAAACCAATAGGGACAAATTTAAACTTATTTTGTGTTCCCAAATGTGAATCATCATGACTAGAATGTTATACCGTAAAGACAACATTAGCTTTGTTTTTCTATTTCTGATAAATCATAGATGGATCCAAAACAACTTATACTATGTGATTGGTACCTATATAGGTATCTAGAGGTGATGGTCTATGATTTATTAAGCCTCTGATATAAAATAGAGTATATTCACCCATATTAATCCTCTTGATTCAATATTATTTATATAATCCTAAAATTAATGTATATGATCAAAAGTGAATTTGGGAAATAGATGAAAAAACTTTATTAATTAAACTTTTTAATTATTCAATATTACCAACAGAAAAAATCTATAGAGAATTGATCATGGTATTAGGTTAAGAACTGGATGAAGAAAATGTAATATCTAAATACAGATTTATTTAGATTTGGTCTATTGTAATATACAAAAAAATAATTATGCCTTTAAAATATATAATCTTATGATCCACATTGGCTATCTTCTCTACTATAACTTGAGATACCTCATAAAATATATTCAGAAAATCTTGAAGAATTGAGGTAATAGTAGTATCAGTTGGTGTAATAGGAGTAGGATTTAGTGAAATAGGGGATATAGAAGTAGGTTTCACTTAAGGGATAATACTTAGAGGCCTATAAAAAGAAAACACTCTTCCTATAGAAGAAACTAGAATAATTTTAGTTCCCTCAAACTCAGAGGAACTATAATTATCTTCTAAAGAGTTTTTTACTAACCCGTAATATCCTTATATATCTTAACTAGCTTATATATATAGCAGTAAAAATTTCTGGTTACTAGAGAAATCGAAACAAGTATCATGCCTTGAACATTCTAACATACTCCCAACATTTCTTTAAGCTTACCACTCAAAAGCACTTTAATATATCAAAACATTTCATCCAAGGAAATATCTCTCCCAACACGAAGACTTCTAACAACTTCTCTTATGTCCTAGAAATCATCCAATATATCCTTTTTGAATTTTTATATGAGCATAGGGGTGAACACACCACTCAAAAGAGACTGAATCTAGGAAGTTGTAGAATTTAATTCTAATGACATCATGCCACACTGATTCTATAATTTAGGAACCATAAAGGGCTTTGAGATAGTTTTAGAAGAGGGATGAACCTCTTAATACATTCAAACTAGCTTACCACTATACCTTTCAAGGAAATTTAGCAATCCTACAAGTATATATTAAAAAATTTAGTCTTATCAATTGTATCAGGAGATATATCATATTGAACCATGGGAATATCTTGAGTCATTTACCATTGAGGTACCATAAGAACACCTAGACCATTCACTTCAGAATTGGTAGTAAAAACATCTCTATGCATATCTATTTAAAATTTTATTACTTAAACTTTCTTAGAACTTCTAACGCCCTGAGATTCTATTAATGTTTTTTCAAAAAAAATTAATTTCTTTGATTGTTTTCATTACATGCATCCCCGTGATTTAACAAACCATGATAGACTATAAATATTATTATTTAATATTGACTCTTATAACCCAACTATTAAATTTGGTGGTATGAATAAAAATACAAACACTTTATGAAAAAATTATAAATTATTTAGATTAGGTAAATATAGTTAAAAAACAAGTACTTAATTTTTAGTAAAGTCTTTATATTCTTTGAAAATACTTTTTTCTCAAACAATGATTTTAATTTATTTTTTCTGAAAAAATAATAATAATAATATTTGACACTTTTAAAAAATTTATTTAAAAATTTTAACTAAATGTTTGTAATCATCAGGTAAAAATTATCACAGGATTAATTTTTTTAAAATTTTCTGAAATGATAAATGTTTTGGTGAATAGCGATAAACAAAGATTTTTTTATTAAATATTTAATTTTCATTTATAGAATTTAAAAGATATATTTTATTTTAAGATAGTTTTACATGTAAAAATATTTTAACTATATAATTATTAATCCTATTTTGTAATGACATGGACTTTTTTAATGATAATTATTTTTTTGAAAGATTGTGTTATATTATTACACAACAAAAAATATCTCATTAATAAGAAATTAAGTATATTTTAATGTAACCATTGGGTTTCAATAGTTATATGATCATTGGCAAATCATGACCATTGGTTATGGAGGATATTTTATGAGCCTAATTTTTTTTGGTGGTTCATGGGATAAACATATGGCACTCATGGAGTTAGCATATAATAAAATCATCCTAACCTCAATCTAGATGGTAACATTCAATGATTTGAATGGAAGTCTATGTAGTTAGCCTCTTTTTTGGTCAGAGGTAATTGAGTTACAACTTTTTGGGTCTATTATAATGTATGTTTTATCTGGGTGGGTTTAGTTTATCAGAATGTAAATTTTCCCCACATAGAGTAGGAAAAAATCCTAACCATTAACGAAGACCATTGGAACATGAGGTTGGTCAAAGGGTTTTCCTTTGCGTGTCACCTAGATTAGGGCAATGTCATATTAAGAAACTGAGAAAGCTAAAGCCTAGGTTTTTCAGGATGTTTTAGATAGTGGAAAGGGTCCGACCAATGGAATACTATTTAGCCATTTCATTGTGATACACTTCCATGAACGATGTGTTTCATGTGTTGAAACATCAGAGATATCATCCAAAAATTTCTCATGTGATAGAAATCGAAAATATCTAGCTTTTTAAGCATCCTTTGATGATCATATGGTATGTTTCATGGATCTTAGTGATATATATCTCTAGGGTATGACTATATCATTGGTTTGGGTGATTTTTTAGAATGGGTGAGTTCTAGAGGGGACCTTGGAGAGGGAGTTTGATATGTGAGCATAGTTTCCATAATTTTTCACCAAGACCCCATAGTGATTCTTGGTGCAACTCAGGGATGAGCTATTATTTGGTGGGGATGTTATAATATCCCATCCTTTTCTAGGTACATCTATTTCTGAGTTTTTCTTTATACATATTTTGGTTGTTTTTTTCTTCATATTTAAAACTTATTTGACATGTTTTATCAGGGATATCTATTCGTTTGAATAAACATAGTCTTGGTTTGTGACTAAACATGAGAAAACTGGGAGGATCCACATGAGGAGTGGTTAATGGGTTCTGTTTGAATTAATGAATTCTGGGTATAAATTAGTCTTGTGTTACCAAGGGTTCTTAGTAAGTTGATGATAATTAAAGGGGTTTTGGGTTTTTATAAAGAATTGGACCGAAAACTATCTTTCAGACATTTTTACACCAAGTAAATGGGTTTCACAATGCAATAAAGTCACCAAAATCATGTCATTAACTGATATATGATGTGAAGTGAATATATTCCATGAAGACATTACACATCAGGTAATGTCTGGGGGAATTTAATATTCATCTAAGGTGACAATTTTCTTAAGATATCACTCTAAAAAGAAATATGTGATGTGTAACTGCA
This sequence comes from Viscum album, assembly GCA_963277665.1. Classification (NCBI taxonomy): domain Eukaryota; kingdom Viridiplantae; phylum Streptophyta; class Magnoliopsida; order Santalales; family Viscaceae; genus Viscum; species Viscum album. Next base: position 1,190,706,891 of record OY728130.1, on the reverse strand, counting down.
TTACAAGCCATTTAATTCCCTGAGTAACAATTTTAATGGGTGTCATTCGATTTATTTTTGATTCATCTCACATGAATCCTTATCCTATCAAACTTAGGGAAGCTTCTAGGAAATTTCTGTGCACCTCTTCTAATTCTGGATGCCTCAATCATGAATTTGATCACCAGTATGTGGTTTTTGTTAGGTTTCAATTTTTTCCCCATTATTCTACAACCATTATGGAATATTATTTTTACTCTGTGCATTGTCAGTTTGGATCTATATTGGTTTTTATCTTGATTGGTTTTGATCTAGGTTGTTCTTAAGATCATCTGCACCTTACGTGGTACGATTACGTGGCTCCTAAAGATGTAAGTTTATTTCCTTATTTTCTTTTCAACTTGATTTCAGTCAAAGCTTTGTTACTCAAGGAAATTATTTTCTTCACCCTACAGATTGCAATGAAAAGAACTGTTGAGGTTCCTTTACCATAGTATAGCCCTGGTGGTACTGCCATTGGGGTTAAAGAATCTCCTTGCGAATCGGGTTATATATCTCCAGGCCAGGAAGCCATGGATGAGGAGTTGGACATGGATTTCCATTCTCCAATTCATGTACCTATAAAGGAGACTATCGACACTCCCAAAAAACCAAAGAGACAAAGTCATCGAAGGAAGATGTTCACAACTACATGCTTCATCAGTAGTGGTAAGTCATATGGATAATCACGAGTCTTAACCGATGAAATGGTTTCTCATACTTCTTGGGATTGAAGGGGATTCTTCAATTTCCCCTCGGCGGGAGAGAACTGACCCTCTTTTCAGGACCACAGAGGGTACTGGTGAACAATCACATGTTCAGGCTGACTTGGCTGCTCCTAGAGAAGAGCCAACGTCTATTCCCAAAATCCCTCCTACTACTATTGCCAGGAGTGAAGAGACTGCTTCTGGTAAGTTAACAATGCTTCATAAAATGTTGAATTAAACATCAACTAACTTCAATTCTGTGATACTTTAGGTTCAACCCCTTCATAAGAGATTTTGGCAGCAATTGAAACTGACACCGCTACTTTATTTAAAGAAGTTGTCAAGGGTTAGAGACCGCAGGATGAAGGTCGCCAAGAAGACATATCAAATGCTCCCACTTGTGATATTAACCGGGATTCTGAGATTACATTGGATGAAATAATTGAACTTGGCGGATGTTTTGAAGATTTTTTAAATCATGTTAAATTACCATGTAATTTAGAAGATTATGGACGTGAGTGTTATCCTTCATCCTATTAAGAATTACTTCTTATTATATGTCTGATCATGATCGGTTAAAATGTGCAGTTCTATCTGAGCAAGCTGCTGAACTGACAATGCTTGAAGGGGGTACATAAAACTCTACTATTGCAAGGACATTTTCTTAAGTGGAGCTGAACCCCATAGAGCTTCCTCAAACTCACCCTGAAAATCCTATTGAAGCTAGGAAAGACGGGGAGGAGACTTCTCAAGTTACTGATCTACCGTTGGGTAAGGGATAACATTTTTGGCAACTGTACTTAATTTGCAAGACAACCAATCAACTTTTGTAATCCTTTGAAACTAACCAAAGATTTCAATTGATTATTCAGGGCCATCAATTTCAGTGGCTAGATCTAGAGGTGATGCCTCAGCCTCTACCCCAATGGGAATAGAAAGTGAAGAAACATGGGTCCGTGGGGAAGGAGCAGAACATGGCACTTTTTTAAGTTCATTAATCCCAGATTACATTCCCCCCTGTGACAGTGATGCTGAGTCAGATCTGGAGGTACAAAAGGCGCTCCAGTTTTCATGATGCAAGGAATGGTAGAATATATGGAAAATAATATCTAAAGTCCCACTAGAAGAGCTGTCATCGAAGATTCCTCGACTGTCATACCAGTTTGTCATGTTGGGACTTGGCGGATTTGGATATCAAAAGATTCATGCCACGGTAAAACAAGTAATCTTAAGAAGGGAGCAGGAGCAGAAGTACCATCAAGATTTAACCAGGGTGAGGATGTCAGCCAATATCAGTGAATTTGAGGCTGCGGTATCCGGAGCTGAGGCTGATTATGCTGCCAAGTTAAAGGAGATGAAGCCTAAGATCAAAGAGAAATTCGTCTAGCAGATGCACCTTCAATAAAAGTTAGATGCTGTTATTGGGGAACATGGTTAATATTTCACTGTAGGGAGCTCAAATGAATGGTATGAAAGCCATTTCAGATGCCAAGAAAGCACTCCATCAGGCTGAAAAAATGAAGTTGGTTGAGTGCATGAGCTTCAAGTGGCAGCTGATGAAGCTCGGGATGCTGTAAATCAAATGAAGACTTATGTTGACAGAATTTTGTAATTCTTGGAAAAGAGAAGAGAATCCAGTCTTTGGATTTGCTTCTAACTCTTGTGCATTAAATGGAAAAACGCTTTCATCTTCAATCATCTGTGGACGCATTTCCCTACCCCCTGCTTTAAATTTTTACCTAAGCCAATGGTCCTAGGAAGCATAGTTTTATTTTTTCTAGGATTATTATAAATAACCCTACAATCTTTGAATCTTTTAATTTCTCAATATTACTTAAATCATACGAAAATGTATGTTTAGTGAGCTGGGACTTGACTTTGGTCCAGAGGTCCCTTGTCTTTTGTGGGCAGTTTAAAGTCATGCATGTCAGACATAAAAAGGCCAATGCTTAAGGTCGAAATAGATTTGACCAAATGGATTAAAATTGACTCAATTCCTTGAAAATTTATCTGAAAACATATTACCACACTCAAGTATGGGGGAAAATATGTAAATGATGAATTAAGAATTTTTTTAATCTAAGGAATGATATAAAAAAGGGCTAAAAGGCATTAGAAGAAGTAGTTACCAAGAATGAGGTTACCATTATTTAACAAACCCATTATGGGGTTGAATTATGCAGGGCCACCTAGGGGCATTGGCTGCATAGTAAAATAATAGTATCTTTTGGATGACAGGTCCGTTATGTAGAGTACTTATGCAAGGCCACCTAAGGGAATGTGCTACATAGTCAGGAAAAATAACTCTCAGAAATATACTTTTATACTGCTAAAAAGACAGTGGATGTTTATGGAGATTCAAATTTTCCCAAGCATAGAGTTTGTTGTATGGAGAAAAGGTACTTGAATATAGAGAAGATATTTCCAATAAAGATTGTCTAAGAACTGGATGAATGTCACTCCTACAAAGGTCTGACCCAAATGTAGGGAAGGGGAATATAAACCATAGACTTGAATACTTTTAGATCATGAAAAAGAGTATGAGACAAATAAATTAAGGATGGCTATTTTTGTGGATCCCTATATATTATTGTTAAGACAACTAAGGACAAAATATGTTTTCTTCCTAAGAATGAAATTACAATTTTTTAACAAACGCGTTAGGGGGTTGAATTATGCAGGTCTGCCTAAGGGAATTGGATGCATAGTAAAATAATAGCATCTTTTGGCTGACAGGTCCATTATGTAGACTACTTATGCAAGGCCACCTAAGGGCTCGTGCTGCATAGTCTGGAAAAAGAACTCTCAGAAATTGGACATTTTGTGAATAGAAGTCAGGAAAAGGGTTATAAAGATATGAAAATATTTAAGGTTATGATTATGACACATAAAAAACGTGTATTTTCCAATGTATGTAGAGATGCATAGATCAATGCTAACCATAATCATGTTGTGGATGGGTCTTGAATTGAAATGTTGGACTTCACTACGTATCTCATAAAGATGGGAATCAAGCCATATATAGTTCATGAAATATAGTTTAACATCATTTGAGATGAATGTATGGGTGATCTTAGTTTAGGGTCATAGAGCTCAGACCATAATAATGAATACACAGTGTGTGTTTTCATAGGGACTTTTAATCCAGGGGACTGAAAGTGGAATTTGGGGTTAGGCCCAAAGACATGGGGCTAGATTTTAGGGATGCTCAAACATATCTATGTATCACATAAGGATGGGAATCCAGCCCACATAGTTCTAGAAATACCCTCCATACAGATTTGTTTCGTACAAATGAAGGATGAAAAGGGACATTAGTGCAATGATGGTTTGACCCAAGATAAAAGTTTCGGGCATTGTCATGTATGCACGTAGTCTTTGGATTATAACATGATTGGACATCAATGTAAATAATGATTTCCTCTTAGGTGAGGGTATCAAAGAATGTTGTAGTTTAATGTTTTACAGGACAAAAGTACTTTACATTTTAACGTCATATAGCAAGGACAAAGGTAAACCAATATGAAGATATTGATTTTGGGGGTGGCCTTATGAATCAACATCGTATGAGATGGAGGTGAACTGATGTGAAGAGATTGGTTCTGGGATTGAACCTTAAGAGGTTGCCTACATACCTAGCCTTGAAGGCAAGGATCAAAGTCTGCGTTGTTCAATTAAAGAATGAATTAGTGATCAAGTTGTTCTTGGGGACAACGACCTAAAAAATGGTGTTGGGACTTAAGCATGGTTAGAGGCCTAGAGAGGGTGTTATAGTTGAAGGTTACTCTAAGATCACGTGAGTCATACTAGGTGTGAGAAACAAGAGGTAGCAACAACCCCAACGATGCACAGTTTAATGTCATTTAGGACATATGAAGGGACTATGTAGTTTAAAGTCTTGCAGTGAGGACTATTGGTGCTGCACAATTTAATGTCATGTAGCAAGGACAAAATACAGTTTAACTTCATGTAGGACGTATTAAGGGACATGGTTTGATGTTATGTTGGACATGAACACAGTTTGGTGTCATGTTGGACAATAAGGGTGTTGTACAGTTCAACGTCTTGTAGCTAAGATGATGGGGACAATATAGTTTAACGCCATGTTGGACGAAAGGGGGATTGTGTAGTTTAATGTCATACAGTAAGGACAAATAGGACACAGTTTAACGTCATTTTGGATGTCTTAGGGATTTTTTTCACAGTTTAACATCATGTTGGATGAAAGGAATGCAAATAGTTTAAGGTCATATGCATGGACCGCAACTAATGATGCAGTTTAACGTCTTTCTCAATGTAAGGGACTTCTGTACAGTTTAGCGTCATGTAGCTAGGATGTCACAGTTTAACGTCTTGTTGGAAAATGCTGTGAATAGTTTAAGGCCATATGCATAGAATGAGGATGGTGCAGTTTAACATCTTGTAGCAAGGACAACACAGTTTAACGTCATGTTGGACGAAAGGGATGCAAATAGTTTAAGGTCATATGCATGGACCGTAGATGGTTGAGTTTTACATCTTGTTGGACATAATGGACTATGCAGTTTAACGTCTTGCAGTAAGGACAACACAGTTTAACATCATGTTGGATGGAAGGGATGAAAATAGTTTAAGTTCATATGCATGGACCGCAGTTGGTGTAGTTTAACGTATTACTGGACGTAATGGACTATGCAGTTTAAAGTCCTGCAGCAAGGACAACATAGTTTAAAGTTATGTTAGACGATAGAAATGCAAAAAGTTTAAGGTTATATTCATGGACTGTAGATGGTATAGTTTAACGTCTTGCTGGACATAAGGGACTATGTAGTTTAAAGTCTTTCAGCAAGGACAACACAGTTTAATTTCATGTTGGACAATAGAAATGCAAATAGTTTATGTTCATATTCATGGACTGTAGATGGTGCAGTTTAACGTCTTGCTGGACGTAAAGGACTATGCAGTTTAAAGTCTTGCAGCAATGAAAACACAGTTTAACGTTATGTTGGACGATATAAATTAAAATATTTTAAGGTCATATGCATGGACTGTTGATGATTTATTTTGTGTTTATACAAAATACTTTTTCAGAAACCTAGCATTGGTTGGAGTTGTGATGATTTCTCCATCCATTAAGATTAAAGAATAATCTCCATTTAAGTAGACCTTATGTATTGAGTAAGGTCCTTCCCATTTTAGTTCAAGGTTGGGAGGTTCCTTTCCTGGTATCATTGGAGTTCTAAGAACCAATACCAATTCTCCCGAAACGAATGAACGAAGACAAAATTTTTTGTTGAAATCTCGTGATATTTGATTCTGATAGACTTCCAAGTGGTGCAAGGTGAACAATATTTTCTCGTCTAATCATTCCATTTCATCCAATCACTTTTGAGATTGTTAATTTGTAGATGACTGATCACAAATGGCTACTCTGAGCGAAGGTAATTGAACTTAAATGGGAAAGACTACTTCCATCCCATATACCAATGAATATGGTGTTGACCATGTTGCAGTGCGGGTAGTGGTTCGATAAGCCCATAAAGCATGAAAGAGTTTATCAGGTCATGACTTCTTATCTTTTTCCACCATCTTTTGCAGTATGTTTGAATGAGTCTTGTTGAAGGCTTCTATCTGGCCATTGGCCACTGCATGATACCGAGATGAATGATTGGATTTGATGTTGTATTTTTGATACAACTTCCTCACCTCAGATGAACATAGGTTGGTGCCATTTTTTGTCAATATGGTATGAGGGACATCAAATCTAGTAATGATGTTAGACTTGATGAAGCTAACAATACTTTTAGAACTAACTTCGTTGAGGGGTATTGCCTCTGCCCATTTTGATAAGAAGTCAATAACAGTAAGAATATACTTAAACTACTTGGATGTAGCTGAAGGGTAAGGTCCCACCACATCCATTCCCCATGTGGCAAATGGCCACACTTATTTAGCTATATGAAGCAACTCTGGGGGATGATGAATGAAGTTGGCATGTACTTGGCATGCATGACACTTCTTCATTAAATTAACACAATCTTGTATCACTGAAGGCCAAAAGTGTCCAAGCCTTCAAATTTGATCAGATAGTCTATGTCCAGACTGGTGGGCACCACAGACTCCTATATGCACTTCTTTCATGACATCCATTTTCTCTTCACCATCAATGAATCTGAAGAGAACACCATCAAAACCACACTTGTAAAGAATTTTTTCTATGTGATCTGGGCTATCATAATGAGTGAAATTGAGCACATGTTGCAAGATTTGTTTTTCCTTACTCTATCAGGTGGAAGTGTTCCATTTTGAAGGTATTCCCTGATAGGTGTCATCCATCTTGTAGTATGACCATATGGTTCAGGAATGGGGCTAATTTCATTGATTTACTCTGTTCTGGTTTGAACATAAGGTAAAATTATATGAAGATGGGAAATACTGATGCTTTCCTTGTCCCGATTTGGATCTGCCAGAGCTTTGGCTATATTAGCTAGTGCATCAGATGAGCATTTTGTGATCGTGGGACATAAGAAAATGTTGGTTCCATAGGAAATTCCCCCATTAACTCTCTGACATAATCATACAAAGGGATTAGTTCTTCTTTTCTAATGGCATAATCCCCATTGACTTGTTTGATTACTAGGTATGAATCACCTTTCACCTTTAAGTGATTCACTTGTTCTTGAAGCGCCAACTCCAAGCCTGTGAAGAGAGCTTGGTATTCTGCTTCATTATTTGTACCGCCTCCTAACAATGAGAAGGAATAGGGTAACACTTCCTTTTCTGGAGAAATGAGCACAATTCCTAACCCAACTTTTTTGAATTTATGATTTTCCATTTTCCTCCCTGTTGGACTTCTGGAAGCACCATCAAAGTACATCTCCCATGTTTGAAGACTATCTTGAATAAAGAAGACTTCATCATTAAGAAGTTCAATATATGAAGATGTATCTTCTATTGAAGGGTGTTCTGTAAGGAAATCAGCTAGAGCTTGGACCTTTATTTCCTTCTAAGACACATATTGGATATCAAATTGCTGCAAAATAACTGCCCACCTTGCCAGACATCCTATAAGCATTGGACGACTAAGGATGAATTTGAGCGGGTTATTGCGAGATAAAATTTGGACCTCATGATGTTGCAGGTAGTGACTCAATTTCTGAACTGCAAAGATTATTGCTAGGCGGCACTTCTCAATACTTGAACATCTGGTTTCTGCTTCAAGCATAGTCCGACTGAGATAGTAGAGGTTGTTTTCATTCCCAGCATCATTCTTCTGAGCAATAAAGGCACCCAATGATCACTCTAAAGCTATCACATAAAGGATAAGTGGTCTTCCTTCAATAGGTGGCATTAATACCGATGGAATCAAGAGATACTTCTTGAGAATATCTAATTCTTATTGACATTCTTCAGTCCACTGGTAAGTGACTCCCTTCTTTATCAATTTGGTGAGGGGTAAAATTTTGCCTGCCAAATTGGCGATGAAACGCCGAATATAGGCCAAGTGTCCTTGAAGCCCTCTCAATTCATTTAAATTTTGAGGAGGTGACATACCAAGGATTAACTTTGTCTTCTCAGGATAGACCTCGATACCACGATGGCGTACAACAAAGCCAAGAAATTTTCTTGAGATTACCCCAAAAGCACATTTTAAGGGGTTCATCTTCAAATTATGTTGCCGATGTTTGTGGAATATGACTTCCAAATCAGCCAAGTGATTGTAACTTTGTTTGGATTTAACCACCAAATCATCCACATAACATTCAACAAATTTCCCTAAAAATGGTTTGAAGATACAATTCATGGCACACTGATATGTTGAACCTGCATTCTTTAGGCCAAAGGGAATTACCCAATAGCAAAACGCACCCTAAGGGGCTCTGAAGGCTGTAGATTCTTCATCTTCTGGAGCCATTCGTATTTGATTATACCCAGAATATCCATCCATGAAGGAAAGTGCTTCATAGACAGCTGTCACATCAATTAAGAGTTATGCGATCAAAATTGTAAAATCATCCTTAGGACAATGCCGATTAAGATCTCTGAAATCAATGCCAACTTTAATTTGTCCATTCTTATTTTTCACTAGGAAAATATTGGACAACCACTTGGGATATTGAAATTATATAACGTAGTTAGTTTTCATAAGATTATCCACTTCAGCTTCAATTTTCGAAGCATTAGTTAGGTGTGTTCTTCTTGCGGCTTTCTTAAATCCTCGATGTTCTTCCGGAAAACCCAAACAATGAGTAGCAACATCAGGATCAAGGCCTAGAATATCTGTATAGTTCAATGAAAATATATCTTGATTTTGCTTTAAAAATGAAACATAAATCTCTTTCTCTTCAAGTGTCATGGCAGCACTAATTAAAGTGGGGCGCGGATCTTCTTTTGTACCCATATTTATTTCTCGGAGTTCATCCACGATGGTAGAGATACCCTCTTCAAATGCTGGAGGAGCATCCATGAGATCTTCCTCCTCTTCTTCAACATGTGTTATTTCTTCTATTTATACTTGTATAGTAGATGATGAAGTAGAATTTTCATGATCAGAAGAGATGTTAAAATTTGAACATCTTGAAGAAGAATCTTCTATTTCCGACCCGATTGATGATGAAGGGTCATCCATGGGTAATAAAGAGGAGATAATGGATTGAGAATTGACATCATCGTTCACTGCTGACATTGCTATAAATTCATTTGGACTAGTTGGGGAAGTATAGAATTGATGAATTTCAGCGGAAGAAATGAAGACATCTCCATTTGAGCTTTCATCATTGCTTGGTGAATCACCAATTTCTCCCATGCTATCTAGCTTGATTGTCGTAATTGACATTATGGAAGTTTCCATATGATTATTTTGATTTGGGTATATCCTATCAGTTTGACTGATAGGAAACACATAATCTATACTCACATGTGTAAATGGATTTACTGGAATCTTTTCCAAATGATATGGAGCATTAACTTTGGTAATTTCCCTTGTTGTGGATTTCTCCTTTCCCTTTATGTGATAGAATTCCGCCACAATGTATTGAGATTCACATGTCTTGAATAGGGACATATCACCATCCCAATTTGACCATCGAAACAATATTTGAGACATTGATGGTATGATGAAGGGATAGCCACATGTTGATGTAGCTAGGGTCTTACAAGTAAGATGTTGAAGGCTGAGTCTTGATCAACAACCATGAAATATGAATTGGATACAAGATCTCCAAACTGAGTTCTTAGTGTAATCTTGCCCAGTGGTTCTTGTTCATTTTTACCATATCCTTGTAACATCATTGCATAAGGAGATAAATCAGATTCCGTGAGGCCTAATAGACGAAGTGTACGAATGGGGATGATGTTGACTCCTGAACCATTATCAATGAAAGCTCTTCAGATGTCTACGCCATTGACATTTCTAGATAAATACAAAGGTCTAATATGTCCATGCAGGATATCATCTTCATCTTTATATGTGAAAGATATTAGTGCATGGAATTCTACAGGATTATTCTCTACATGGTAGACTTCAGCTGCAATAATTTCAGTTTCAAACTCCTGAGAACTTGAAAAAGCCTCAATGACTGCCTCCCGAAGATCCTTTGATAAATTCAAATCATCCAGAATTGATAACTTGGATGGTACTTGGGCCAAATGTTTCAATACATCATATTTTTGATCCAAAGGTCTGCGTTTACCAACAGGAACATGTGGTTTAGTAGGTTCCTTGGAAGTTGATGCTTCTTGTATCAGGGTAGGAGTTGGTAATATTCATGGCTTTGGAAGACTAGATCGATTAGGTCTATTTACATGCTGAGAGGAATAAGGTGTAAATTCTAACCGATCCTCCAGAATAATTGTGCCAGGACTGAATCTTCTTTGTGTGGAAGAACTTTCTTGTTCTTGTTGAGCTTGTTGAAGGGATCTTCCATGATTTTCTACCGCATACACAGTTCTAGTAGGGGTAGAATTGGAATAGTGGTCTCTGAAAGATCCACTTCCTCCCCTATACCCTGAGCCTCTAGAACTTCCTCTGATTCCTCTATTTGATACAGGGAACCCAGGCTCATCGAGCTCAAAACTATGATTGGCATAAGGATCTGTTAAGTGAATCATATTAATAGAACCAAAGATGAACTCTTCATCCGATGAAGACTCTGACTGACCAGCCAATTTAGGTTGTTCCGTTTGGTGGGACGGTGCCCGTGGATTCGAAGTAGATGTAATAAAATCTTCCAGAGTCAAAGAAAACATGGGATTTGACACGAACTCATCTTCTTCTGATTGTTCCTTTATCTTTTAATTATGCCGTTTCTTTGAGGATTTTCCCTCTGATGAAGAGGGTTTTGCTGTGGCATTCATAGAAGAAGACACAATTGGTTTCTTCAATTGCATTCGCAAAATGACATGAGTTCAGTTGATCGTTTTTCTGACCATCCAATCACCATATTTCTGCCCATTTTATCTTTTCATTTCATCCCACTCGCTTTATTCCTCTATATTTTTAGCAGTAACACATGCTACCTGAGCTAAAGAACCTTTCAATTTGACTTGCCCCGAGTCGACCATTTTTTGTAGGAGGTCTTTGAAGACAAAACACTCCCGAATAGGATGCCTCAACATATGATGAAATGGGAAATAGTTGGGATGGTCTTCATACCCTTCCTTGTTCATCCTTTTGGGCCTTGGCAATTGAACCAAATTATTTTCCAGAGCCGAAATGAAGTAGCCAAGAACTTGTTCATTTCGGAAAGAGTAAACTTTGCTATTCAAATCCTCAAATTGTTCTCATCTTTGATATCTTTGATCATCTTGATGAAATGGACTCTATTGTTGACGCTCAGGAGGCGGACCCCTTTGAGAAGAAGAAAGTTTTGAAGTAGAGGCAGGTACAGGTGCTTTTTTAAGCATAACCATAGCAGTCTCTACTCTATTCATTCTCCTTCCTCGAGCTGATGGAATTACACGAGTTTTATCCTTAGTATTCATAATAGAATCTTCAATTTTTTGAGGGATTGAAGTATTGTCTCGAAACCCTAATGTGTATTTCTCAAGGATCAATGGCATGCGTAACTCATCACGCAAATTTTCCACATAGATTGGCAACAATTATTCTTGAGGGAGTGCTAAGCTTAGGGAATATGTTAACCCCTTCCAGTGAGCAATGAAATCTGAAACTCTTTCATTATCCCTTTTCTTATAGTTTATAAGATCAAAAACTGTTTTCTTTGGAAAAGTTGAGTTGAACCGAAGAAGAAATCATTGATGGAGATCCTCCCACCCGGTAATTGACCGGGATTGCAAGCTTGTATACCAGACTAATGCAGGCCCTTGTAATGACTGTACAAAAAACCTGAGCTTAACTGCTTCCTGTTGCTAAGGGGTTCCCATCATAGGATTGAAACGAGAAAAAAAATGTGTTATGTGTTGCTTTGGATCTCCCAAACCATTAATTATTGGGAATGTGGTACTTGCAAAATTTGATAGGGGAGGAATTGTATCAACCCATTCAGGGTAAGATCTATTTTCTGGATTAATTTGAGCATGCTTTCCTGCCGTATCTTCTAACCGAGCTGTTAATGACTCAACAGTAGTTATTAACTTTTGAGAAACATCCGATTGATCTTGGACCTGAACAGGGGCAATGACTGGAGCTTGGACAGATGTGGTGGCTCGTACTGTAACTGATGATAGCACTGCCGATTGTTGTTGCACATGACCAATATAATTAGACCAGTGAGGGTGTACTAATAAGGGAGGGTATTATTGATCCATCTCAGTAGACACAAAAAATTCCCTTGGCTGACTAACTCCAGCACACTTAGGAGGAATACTGCCCTGAAGTAGTTCTACATTCATCCTCATCAATTCCTTCATTTCTTCATCCTGTTGTAAAAATCTTTTCTCTAGTGAGAGTGATTGGACTTCTCCAGAGGAATTGTATGTTACCTGATTCTTTCTTTTCCCCTTGTTGGATCCCTTTTGGAGAGGGGGAAGTGGGTTACTTGAAGGAACACCCAGATTCTGGGTAAACCTATGATTTCGTGTACACACACCTTCTTCATTTGTGTCTGTGCGTACAACTTCTTGAGTAGGAAACTCTTCATCTGATCCCTCTGAGCGAACCTCATCATGTGATTCAGCAACAACAAAATTGATGACATTAATTGATGCATAATGCATTGCATCATTTTTATATGCATTTCTGTGATATTGTCTTCTTCTATGTCTCTGATGAAAGATTGCATTTTCTCAATTTTATCCCTCATGAACTTCTTGACGAACCATAATTTGGAGGGAAGCTCCTAATAATTTGGATCTTCCTTCTTCTTGGGTCTTCTTCCCTAATCAAGAGAAGACTGACTTTCTCTAAGGAAGAGATTGAGGATTTGTAAAAGTCCCATGTCCAGTGGACTGGGGCTGTTCCTGTTGTTCCTGCGCAACTCCTCGAATCCTATTTGTTAATATTGAGGGTTGGGTAAAAAGAGTCCCCAGTATGGAAAGCTGGGGTGGTTCTTGACATTCTATATCTGAGACTTTCATATGAGCTCTCATGATCTTGCAGACTTTAGTCCGGAAATTGGATGGATGCATCAACCTTCATCCGCTTTTATCACCCAGCTCAAAAGACCATTGGATGTTTTTTGACACTTCAATCACTTGATGATGTGGTTGCTCCAAACAAGAGGCCTATTCAATATTATCGTTCACTTGATGTAGGAGTAATTCAACAACTTGTTCTCTGAATGCCTTATTTTGAGAAGAACTAGTTAAAGCCTGTTCTTGAACAAGACTTTTATTACAAACAAAGCCAATTGACTGTGGCTGACCAAGGGCAATACATTGCATGAGACCATTTTCAGCGGGCATTGCTGACAATAGATTACAGTAAAACATAGTGCTCCATGAACACGCCATCCCCTGATATAAATACCAGATGGGGCATTGGAAATTAACTGGAACAATCTTCTTAGTGCGCCAAGGCATGAATGCTGAAGGGATCTCCACTACTTTTCAGCCTTCAGATATCGAAAAACTGAGAGAGATGCCAAGTCAATTTGGCATTGTAACCCTTCTATTATCTTGGAATGATTTTCATATTCATAATAAGATAATTTTTTTTTCAACTGAAAAGAGTTTTCCATATTATGAGACGAATATCATGAATTCCATCTTCCATCAACATCTCTGGAATGTCATAATGAGAGTCATCCAGAGGCCAAAACATGATTGGCACTTCACCTTTTTCCAGTTGTTTTATCATATTCAGTACTTCCTCTTTATCATTTGATGAAGATTATTCTACCTGATTAGACTAGAGCTATTGCTTCCTTGTTGCTTCATCGGATTCAACAAGATTGGTAGATAATTCATTGATCAAACTAGAATATGAACAACCTAGGGGTGGTTCAGATAATGACCTACACCCCATAATATCTTATGATTGATAAAGTATTTCACCTAATAGCGGTAAAGAATCACACATGACTGGCTTCACATTTGCAAGTGACTCAAGATAAGAGGGATTTATCGTCACTACATCTTCCATAAGAGCATTTTCCAGGCAATGTGCATTACTACTACGAAGAGTAATTTCGCAGAAAAATTCATCATCATGGGGGGGACCACCATGGTGGGTTATAGAAAAAGATGAAACATTTTTCTCCTTGGTCTTCTGACCACACAGAGGGTTCCGGTGGCTCTCATCTAAAGATGAAACTTTGAGATCGACTGAATTTTCATAAAGAAAGCCTTCATAAGGAAGTGTCTGAGGAAGTCCTTTGTAATTAATGTTCCTACTATTGGGAACTGAGAGAGTAGAATCTTGAGTTGCAACAAATAATTGTCTGAGTGCATCAAGAACTCCAGCATCGAGTAAGGCCTTATTACAGATTGGACCTTGATTTCTTGATTGTACTAGGTGGGTCTTATTCCTAGACACCTTCTTACTCAATTTGGGAACCACTTGTTGATGAAAGTGGTCATTATGGGATGGTCTATGTTCCTGAGCAGGAGAAATGATCAGGTTAGGTTGATTATCTCCACTCAAATCATGTGTATGTGCCTGACTTGGCTGTCCGTATAATATATGAGAGTATTCCTTACAACCCTCTTGGACTGGAACAAATGTGTGTGTTTGTTCCGGAGTGAACTGTTGATGTGTCACTCCACTGGTAGGGATAGATTTATGTGTCTTTCCCTGAGATGCTGCTGAAGCTGTTATAATATCCTGGCAGGCATCCAGAATATGACCAAGGATTTTCTTCTGCTCTTTCACCATTGACAGAATGTGCTTGTTGACTTCAGCTACCAGAACAGGAATATATGTCCATCCCGTGCTTGTAGTAGGTGTGTGTTCCTGCTCTTGTCCACCTTTTCCTGTTAGTGAATTCTGACATTACTCAATTGTGGGGGCAAAGAGATGAGTATGCCTTCTGTTTGTCACCGGAGCTTTCTGACTAACTTCTCCGAATGCTACTAATGGAGACTATTGGTAGGCTTGATCAATACTAGTAGGTGTATGTGCCTGCGGATTTCACTCCGCCAAACATGGTTGATGCGATTCATTCAATACTGACATACGAGGTTGCTGGTAGGATTGATGAGTGTAAGCAGGTGTATGTGCCTGTTTACCAGTTGCCAACACATTGGGTTGCTGGGATTCATCGTATGTAGCCAGACGAGCCTGCTGACAAGCTGATGATTTATAAACAAGTGTATATTCTAGTCAATAGTACTCCGCCGGAATTGCCTAGCGGGATTGTCGTGCTGCTTCCAGACGAGTCTGCTGGACAGTGGACTTAAAACGGACTGGTGAGTGTGCCCGCTCGTTTCTTGCCACCAAGTTAGGTTGGTGTACTTCTCCGTAGATGGAAGAGATGAGAACCTGCTCACTATTGACCGGATTTTTCCTCTGGCAGTTCGTCTTGATTGCTCAGGTTTGAGGAACCTGATCCGAACACCTGGAGACGATACCCTCATCATGTTGAGGGCGCACTGCTACACGAGTCTAGCAGCGATTGTTGATGGGAGCCCTCGTGAAGGACTCATGTCTCCTTTAATTAAGGCTTTGGGGGACCTTCTCATTCACTTCCCTAGAATATGGGATTGAACGGTGATTGCGTTCTAGGGAAAACAACCCGAAAAGGTTGGAGAAGGTGGTTGGCACCACCTGCTTCTTGATCGCTGGTCGTCACTTTCCGGATGACCAGGGTGAATTATTGACATAGAGGGCTTATCGAGTGGCCTCCAGAGTCGGAATAGTACCATTTTGATAGTACTCCTTAACCAGCGCATTTGATACCCAGCGTTGAAGATGCTGAGTAGGTGATGTCATCCTCAGAGCAGATGACGATCCAATAGGAGTAGCAGCAGAAGTATTCATAACAGAAGTATTCTCATGTGTGAACTTAAGAGAATCCATTTCTGTAACACAGAAGTTCTTGGAAAAGAGTGCCTGTTTGATATAACAGACGCAATCACGATAAGTTCAACCACTACATCTTTTGGAAAAGCACATATGTTTATTGATTGTTTTGTTGGCCCTCTCATTGAGTTTAAATAGGGGCCTAACAAATAAGTAAAACATCACTTTAACATGGTTAATGATTCACGTCGAGTTCACAATCTTATTGTTTCCTCTGGAATTGGGGATGACCTCGTTGATTTAAGGTTCAAACATTCCAAGCAGTTTCTAACGAGTTTTTTCGTAGAACTGGAAGCATCCAATGATTCTATATCTATTTTGACCTACATTCCAAAGGTAGGTTCTCATTAGTTATGGACCGATGAGAATTAAGAATTTTCATTGGTCGAGAGGATGGGAGGTCAGACTCATCACACCTTTTTTGGGGGAATTATAGTCTACTCCGAGACTCTCTTTATAGATTTAAGTTATGCTCGTGAATCCTTATAAAATTACCAAGTATAAAATTATATTTTCTTTATATCTGACAATCAATGATTAGTATGTAGGTGATTTAGAGAATCTTTTATATGTATTTGAGGTTCTTCATCGATAGAGAATCACCTGTAATTGTTTAGAGATTTTTAGTCAATGGTATCCTTTGACACATTATATAGAAATCTCTTGGTCATTATGATGACCATACTGGTTTAAAAGCCACTCAGTTGGGCACTTGAAGTTTATTTTCATTCAGAAGGACATGGATTATTTTAGAGTTGGGATCATACCCGCAGCTGGGCTACATACGTATCCTTTATTTAGTAAAGGAATCAGAACCCATGTAGTTCGAGTAAGGGAGTATGATGTTTATGCATGATTGATGGCTCAAAGAAATATGTCATAATTACTTTTACACTATAAGGTCACGTGAGTCATGCTCGGTTTGTGAAACAAGAGTAATTGGTAAAAAAATACAATTGTGCCACGAAAGATACAAACATAAGAAATGATGTGGGGATTATGTATGTATGACTGCCCAAAATATAGGAATATTAGGTTTTACTTCACGAAAGAAACCCAAAAACAAGGTCCAATAAGGTATATGTACTTCATGGAGATTTGGATACTCCAACTTGGGGCCTACTTCTGAGGAAGATGCCCAAATTAGGAGGGGACTTATGAATGGGGTTTACTCCTAAGAAGGAAGCCCAAATCAAAATTAAATGAAGACTGGTTAAGAGAAATTATGACTGGGGATTATTCCTGAGAAGGAGGCCTAGGTTATACGAATTGAGAACTGGGGCTTACTCCTAAGGAGGAGGCCTAGGTTAAGGGAATTTGAAAACTATGGCTTACTCCTAAGGAGGAGGCCCAAGATAAGGGACTTGGGGCTTACTCTTAAAGAGGATGCCCATATTTGTAGATTTTGAGACTATGGATTACTCCTGAAAATGGAAGCCCAGGTTAAAGGAATTATGTTTGGGGCTTACTCTTGAGGAAGATTCCCATATTTGGGAACTTTGGGACTGGGGCATACTCTTGAAAAGAAAGCCCATGAAATTAGGGTTGGGGCTTACTCATGAGGAGGATGCCAAGATTTGGGAACTTGGGGCTTAATCCTGAGGAGGATGCCAAGATTTGGAAATTATGATTGGGGCTTAATTCTAAGGAGGATGCCCAAGTTAGGGGACTTGGGGCATATTCCTAAGGAGGATGCTAGATTAAGAGAACATGGACTGGGGCTTACTCCTGAAAAGGAGGCCCAGGTTAAATATTCTCTCATCCTAAAGGATGAGGTTTAATGAATGAAATCTCTAACATTAGTAACATAAAGATGTGTAAATCACATAGTTTTGAGAGAGATGTTCCACAGAATTCCTTTCAGATAAGGAAGAAAACAAAGGAACCATGCCATAAATGGCTTAGAAGAGGGTTTTGAAGGCTGAATCTTGAATAGGAGAGGTGGATAGGTGTAAGAGAGGTGAAATAGGTAGAAGGGGCACCCAAAAATAAGTGGGCGCGTAGGTCTAGTGTGGGAGCGCCAGTTCTGGTCACACAAGTATACTTACGCGGCCCATGGGTACTTGTGCAGCGGTTAACCCTTAGGGTAATACTTGGGAGAGACTTGGCACAAGCCCTTATACCTATCCCAAGAGACTTCCAAAAGAGTGGCACACAAGTTCTATTAAATGGGTAAGGTGGCGCGCAAGTGTGGCCATTTCCCTTAAGGGCTGGCCACTTAGGCGCGCAAGTGTTGATGAGTTTCAACACTTTGGCCTTACTTCCCCTCTCTAGATCTTCCGTTCTAGGTAATAAATTACCTTATAAGTGTTCGAAAGCTTTGAGAAGAGACTAGGGAGCCGGGAGCTCAAATCTGAGTTTCTGGAATTTTTTCGCCTTTTAAATGGGGGGCCCACCGGGGGTATTTATAGGCTGGTGAAGACCCTGGGTAAAATTACGATAGGGCGCACTAGTCACCTACGTGACCACTGGGTGGCGTGCAAGTATACTTGTGAAACCTTGGTGGAACTTGCGCGACCCAAGTGAAAATGAATCTTTGTTTATGCCTTTGTCAATATTTGATGTTTCTTCAAAGGATGAATCACTTTAGGTTCAAGGTATTTCCCTCTTCATTCGTTTAGACTCCGTGACGGAAAGGAGTGGCCACAGATCTGGCACATGATAAGATGCTTCTATAGTGGTCTTAGGCCAGTGATATATTATACCATGGGTAATTGGTTGTGGTGGGAATGGTTGTGATACATGCTCAAAGACATTATGGAAAGGTGCCAAGGTAGGTTATGTTTTACTTTGGTTATTTGATTTTGGTTGGAATGGCAGTGACACATGATCCGAGATGTTCTAGCATGGTGCTGAAGCAAGTTGTTGTTTTATTTTATTAATTTTTGAATTAATTAATACAAGTTTTTATCGCATTAATGAATTCACTTCTTACAAGACTATTTTATTTAGACATGGTGGTGTCGACCTAATGAGTTTTACTCACAACCTAGTTGGGACACCGTTTATTACCTGAGTAGATTACATGGATGTAGGTTCAGACAAGGGAAAATGACATTGTTGTTGATTTTTTGCTTGCTATATGGGCTAGTGCTTGGAGGTGGTACTAACATGGGGTTTATGACAAGGGAATTTATAGTTTTATTTGACTCTTCTACTCTTTTAATTATATTATTTCTAGAATTAAATTCAGTTCACTACCAAAAAAATGGGTTTCTACAATTCCACCATTTAACAGTGCTAAAAAAATCACTGATAAAGGGCACTTTTAATAGTGCTAAAAAAAGAGATGTTAAAAGTCACCCTTTATCAGTGTTTTTTAGCGCTGATAAAGGCCCCCTCTTTATCAGTACTTTTTTCTAACACTGATAAAGTATATATTTCAAAATAAATCATGAAAAATAATATATTGTTATATATGTATATTTATATTGATATAAATATAATATATATTTTTTAAATATTTTTTAGAAATTTATAAATAGACTATTACATTTAATATATAATAAATTTAGTGAAAATGTATTTAAAATATTTTAAAAAATATTATTAATTAATAATTTTATAATTATCATCGATTAATAATCATTTAATAACAATTTGAGGTCACAAAAAACCAAAAAATTAATGAAAGATCTAAACAAATGTTGAAAATGTAACTCAAACATCAAATGACCATAAATTTTTATTTGGGTGTCCATTTGATCTCTACAACATTTCAAATCAAATCTTGCGAGGAGATCTATATGCTGGTTACCTAAGGGAACCTTCTTTCACATTTTTTGGGGCCCAAATAGGCCCAAAAGTCCTCCAAAACTGAGTTTTTAGTTGGGATACCCCAATTTTTAACATTCAAATAGGTATAAATTTTGATCCGGATGTCCGCTAGCCCTATAACCCATATCATATCAAAGATTGTCTCATTTTCTATGATTTGATTGGTTTTTGAGTTGAAAAAAACTTCTGGATTAGATGTTATGGTCATTTTAACATTATATGGCTTTTCAAATACACATATATATGTATTTATTCGTAAATATATGTGAGAGTGAGAGAGATAGTGTGTGTGTGTGTTTTATATATGTGTGTATGTATGTATTTATTTACAATCACACATAAAAAACATTTTTGATAAATGTATTTAAAACTAATATTATATATATATTAATATACAAATAAATTTATGGATATTAAAATTATAACTAAAAATAAATAAATAAATAAATATAAATATAAATTAAAAGACATATAAATATATATATACTAATAGATGAATAAATATATATTTATTAATATAACTAAATATATTTATATTAATATTAATATATATTAAAATACAAATAAATACAACTACATATATATAAAAATAAAATATATATATATACTAATATACAAATATATATATATATATATGAATATATGAATAAATATATATGTATAAATATAACTAAATATATATATATTAATATGAATCAATATTAATATACAAATACAATATAACTATATATATATAAATAAATAAATAAATAGATATATCATTAAATAGAGGAAAAAAACTAAATAGCTTAGTGGTAAAGGTGAATTCATGCAAGGGGGTGAGGTCTCAGGTTTGGGTTTGGGTGGAAGTAGGGAGGGGTGCACGAGTAAGTGTGGGATGTGCAGGAAAGTGCAGTATGCAGGAGAGTGGGAAGGTGTCCATCTAGTGCTAATAAATGGGGGGGGGGGGGTCTAGCACTGTTAAAATCTCCCCAAACATTTTAATTTTTTTTAATTTGTTTCGAATTTTTATCAGTGCTAAAAAAAGCACTGATAAAAGGGGATTTTATCAGCTCAAAAAAAACACTAATAAAGGGCCTCTTTATCAATGCTTTTTTTAGTGCTGATAAAATGGGCCTTTATCAGCTCTTTTTTGAGCACTGATAAAAGGGACCCCCTTTATCTTCACCTTGATTAACATCACTTTATAACATTGTTAAATCCATTTTCTCGTGCTGATAAAGGCCATATTTTCAATACTAGTTACAATATACCATTTCATTACATAATTCCTTTATTATTTTTTCGATTATTCAGTTGGATTTTACTGTTGGTTTTCCACTGTAATATAATGTTTCCATTATTTCTGTACTCTAATATTTATTTATAATTATTGTATAATTCTGTTAATTTATAACTATGTAACCGGCGGTTATCATCTCCCCACTATTATCATTATAGCCCAAATGCTATTCAGTAGCCTCTAGAGTATGGTGAGGTTCTCTTGAACTCTTGTAACCAACATATTTCATCCATGTGAGAGTTTTCCAGATTAGGGGACGTTACAACTGAGGATTTTCATAGAAAGTAGAAGGTTTATGAAGTAATCATCTTATCTAGTCTACAAATACCAATGTTGGCATCTATATAAAACATCATGTTAAAATAACATGTTTTTGTAAAAAGTAAGGAAATGTAATTTTTTTATTTTAAATACCTCAAAATTGATTTGAAAACATTTAAATGATATTCCTTGTGATTTTAATTGAATGTAGCACATAAGAGTACTAAAATTATAATTTATGGTACACTCGTAGTCAAATATAATTGACTCAAAATTATTCATCTATATAGATTATTTTCAAATTTTTCCTAGCATTATCCAGCTCAAGATTCTTATTATAACTCAAAGGATTTGTATGTACTTTTCCACTTTTGAGTATGAAATTTTTATGTAAGCTAAATATGTAATTACATTGATTTAGAAAATTTCAAATGTATTTTTGATAAATACCAAAACCCATAAAATAATTTAACTCACCCATCATGCACATTTCAAAATCCTTCTACATGAGTTTTTAAAATTCATTACAAAATATTTCATTTGTACAACTAAAAAATCACATCATCATAATGCATATAAACTAATATAATATCTAAAGATAAAGTATTATAAAAAATATTAGGATATTACACTCCTAATGAAATTAAATTTTAGAAAAGAAAATAAATAATACAATTATAATATTCTCCATAGGATTGTTAATTTCTATAAAGAGATTTGGTAAGCTTGAAAACTGAATTTTGGAAAATGGGGATTTTGAAAACTAGGATTTTTAACATAAAATTAGAGTATAATAAAACCATTCAAAAGAGAAGATTTTACATCCATATGATATAATTTTAAATTCATGTGTGATTAAAAGTCTTTGAGAATTTTATTATATTATAGTTTAGCTATAGGTTCATATGTCACATTATAATCTATACATTGCTCTTAGTTATGTTCGTTAGCTACTAGTCTATACTTATTACTAGTAATCACCCCAAGATCATCCGGTTTATTCCTAAAAACATATTTTTTCTTACAAAAATATAGTTAGAGTGTCTATCAACCTATTACCATACATTTTCCTCTTGAATTAGATTAATTATTCTAACATTACAAAAACCCAACTCTCTTTTACTAAAGATTCTTCTATAGATTTAGGATCTATTAGAGATAATAATAAACTAAATTATACAAGGTTTATAACACTCCTTATAGAACTAATACCTTCATTTAAACATCCTATAGAAATTTATAAGGGATGATTTTCAAGGTTCTAGGTTTTACAGGTAGCATAGTTATTATTTCCCTAGCGTCCATCATGTTAGGATTTGGTTCAAAAAAATAGAGTTCCAAATAATCATAATGTTCATTTTTAAAAAGATTTTCAGGTCTCATTTTTTCATAAGAATCACTCATCTCATCAACTTGAGCCATTTTATTATGAAAATGATCAATTTCCACAAATTTCACATGAGTTGATCCTTTAATAACATGTAAATATTTATTGGGAACTCTATATTCCTTATAAGTAATATAATAACCATGGAATATTCCTTCACATACATTCAAATCAAATTTAATTATATTATACTTAGTTTCAAGAATGTAAACATTGGATCCAAAAACTTTAAAGTATTAATTTTTTTTTCTTTCTATTATTCCATATTTCATAGTGGTTTTCTTCAAAATTAGCCTTATTATAACTCTATTTATGATATAACATGTTGTATTTAGAACTTCAACCAAAATATGAGTGTCCATGTTATATAAAAAATCATTTTCCTATTAATTTATCACAAGGTCATATTATTCTTTTTAATAAAACTATTCTATAGAGGTATCATATGGGTAAAAAAGTATGTTTGATTCCATTTTTTTAATAATATGTATTTAACTAGTAGTTTTAAAATTATATATTTAATTTACACATATTAAAGAAATAATTTTTTCATTTTTTACTTATTGAATCAATTTACAAAAAACATATAAAAATAGAACAAGATTCACTCTTACCACTCAAAAATAAAAGCCCATTAAATCTAGAGAAATCATCAAACAATGCATAAATAAAAGGTTACCCACTTAGAATTTTAGTTATAAATGGATAAAAAAAATAAATATGAATAAGTTATAGGGATATAAAAGTATCAAACAATTTAATTTATTTTAAATATGACTTTTGTTGCTTGCCGACCCGGCATGAATCGCATAGTTTCTTATTGTTCAATTTAATTTGATGTAAATCTGAGAGTAATTTTTTTAATAATTTTCACAAACAATAAACATTAAAATGTCCTAGTCTTAGTTGAAAAATAAACTTTCATTTGTTTTAGTATTTAAATAGGTCACATTTATTCTACCCAAATAATTATGATCTTGATTATAAACATTATCTTTTCCATGTGCATAAATTTTAAGAATTTCATCTTTTAAAATAGAGCAAGAATTGTTAGAAAAAAAATAATCTTCATCACAAATTTCCAAAATACTTATTATATTGTTCTTTAATCCTTACATATAAAGATTTTTTTGATGAGGATTGAGCAGTGATTAACCACTGATCCATCCCATATAATCTTTCCTTCGACATTATCAGCAATAGTTACATAGCCTCCATAAGTTTTTGATAATGGGTGAACATTAGAGAAATATCCACTCTTATGTCTTGATAATCCACTATCCATATACCATTTATCAATGATTATATAGAACCTTTTTACCTACAAAGACATGTAAAAAAAATCGTTTTGGTACCCATATTATCTTCGGTCCATCAATGTTGGGAACTAAAAATTTGGGAAATCAAATATATTATTTCTATAAAAAAATAAAACACTAAATTTAAAAAAACCCGATGAAAATGTATTTAAACCTTTACAAAAATAAAGATGAATTAAACTACAATTATTAGAATATTTACCTAATTCACTATAGTAAACATAAGTAACTTTGTAAAAAAATTACTTCTTAGAACTAGGAAAAAAATAGTTTTTAAAAATTTATGGGGTTCACCTTTCCTTCATATTACTAGAATAATTTTATGCGATATATTGATTCAAAAAAATTGATATAAATTGTTTTCACTGTTTGTGAAAAGACTTTGAGAATAATTAAAGTCATGGACTTTTTTTGAAATCTTCTAATTTTTATATCATAATCATCATAAGAAATAAAACAATTTTCCATCTTGGTTTTCAAATATAATTTTTTTATTTAAGTCCTCTTTTTCATTAACAACAACATTATCATAAATTTTTATGGATTTATATTTCTTTTTCAATATTTCATTTTTTTTTCAATTATGGTACAATATTAATTTAGTTCTTATTTGGAGTAATTATCATTTTCTGAATCAGATTCTTGTTTATAATAATGAAATGAATTTACCTCATCTATGTGTGAAATAAAGCACATATTAGTATTTTAATTAAAAAAATTCAACTTCATATTCTAAGAAGGAATAACTAATGGTGTCTTCCGAAGCACTCAATATTTATTTCATGACTATCTTATCTTTATTCTTAAATTCACCCTTCTTGAAATACTTTTTCTAAAACTTCTTGTTTTTTTCAGTTGAGGGAAGTCAAGATTAATTTGATGAGATTATTACAATCATAGAATCTAACTTTTTAGATATTCCCTTATGCTTATTCCATTTATTTGAGGGTTTTCTAAAACCTCTTCATTTTTATAAAAAAATTAATTTTATTTACAAACTATGCAAGTTAATCATTTGATCTTAAATTTCAAGAGGTATCTTATACTTTAGATGATTCATAAATTTTTATATTATTATTCTTATTATCTTATTAAGAATTTGAAACCTTTAATGTAGTATTTTACTTTTTAATAATATTATCATCACCTGACTCGGTTTACATTTTTTCTTCGTAAAAAAATAATTTTACTAATAAGCTATTTTTTTGAAATATTTGAAATATTTATATTTTCTAATGGTATTAGAAATTACACTATATTTTGGTCATATAATTTTGAGGATTTTGAAGCATGATCAAGTTCAAAAAGAGGTTACCCTATAGAATATTCATTATTTATAACCTTATTATGTCTTCCATTCAAATAGGTGATTCTCTATCCTTCCAAAATTATGGAATTATTGAACTTAATCTTGGTAGTATTGTATTGAAGATATCTCACATTGTATGTCCCCTCATAATAAATTTATATGGTAGTCTACATTTTATGAGATTTTACACTCTATGAAACTCAGTTTAACTGATCAGGACCAAGTCCACATATTATTATGTTCATGGATTTTAATTTTAAGTCATAGTTGGCTTCAGTGTTAGCATCCCATGTTTTAGTTTTAGTGTTGGGAATTTCATAAGGCCTCATGGATTTTATATAAACCTTTAGGTCAAGTTTATTTAAATATATCATTATTTTTTCTTTCCAACAACTATAATTTTCACTATTGAGTTATGGGTTTTAACCATAGACATACCTTATTTATTATGAAAAATAATAGCTATTTTGAAGATAATATTAACACTTTAACCATTTTTAGATGAGAATTAAAAAGTCACTTCTTTTGATACTGAATGTTGGTTAGATATAATCTTAACAAAGACTTAAGAGGGGGTGAATTGAGTTATTGAAATTTTATTATCATTGAAAACCACGATCATTAACATATAATATGTTCTAATATTTTCATTACACATGACAAAATTTAAGTATGAGAAAAAATAAAAGATATATCATAGGATATTTATAGTGGTTCGGGGAATTGAAATCCCCTAGTTCACTCTACCAACACTCAAATCCTAGAGTTAAATGATTTCCACTAGACCTGTACTTTTACTAATGAATGTGAGTCCTCTTTCCAGGGACTACATGACTGAGATAAATAAGTCCACACTTGGTACAATACCAAAATATTTTACTGGGATCTATTAAGACTTTATAGAAACTATAATTTCTGGATATTTTTCCTAGAACCTATATAAAGAGAGAGGATAAAAGAGGGACTATCAAAGAAACTCACATTTGTAAGATAAAACATACAAAAGAGAAGAAATATACAGGGTAGAGTATAAATAATGAAAAATATCTTAAATAGTGTCTTATAAAACACAGATTGGATGATCTTGATAAAATAATTGATGAACATGAGCCCTCTTCTTATTTTCATGTAAAACATAATAACACATATATATATTTGAGAGTTAGTTAAGAGTTCATAAATTAAGTGATTATGTTCTTATGTCTATTCTCTTCTTCACATTCCAATATTCATTAAAAAACTTATATATATGTTTTAAAACGTTAAATTATTAAAACTATGGCTCTAAAATAACATTCAGATGTATTTTCTCAAAAAATACCTTGGTAACACCATTGAACATTAAATAATCCTTATACTACCTTCATATCTCAATACTAGTAAATTTTTTATAATTTATTTTACCACAAATAGGTAATAGAGTATTTAATGCATACAACGAAACACTAATTTTGACTAAAGGTACAGCAGTGGTAATATATAGTAGGTTATAGAATAGAAAACTAGATTCTGGATCACCACCTATCCAAATTCCAGTGATGTTAATTCATATTGAGGAAATGATCCGTTTAATTTTTTTAACATAGATTATTTTCTCACATAGCCAAATTTTATTGGTGTTATTCACATAGATGTATTCTTAAAAAATATAAATTTATCAAATATCCATTTGGAACCACCTATTTTATTTCACTGTGTATCCAAATCACATAGCTGATTACTCTATGTAATTGATTCATGTATCCATTTGATTGATCTAGCCAATTTGTTACGCTGGTGATTCATTAACATATGCAATTTCCATATAGCTTTTTTTCAGACATATTAGTTTCATGTAGGTGAATCCTTCATCTAGATGATTTCTCTATGTAATATAATATTTATGTTGCTAATTTTCTCAAATAATTGATTTTCCATAATAATTAAAATTATTTTAAACTTCGTTAATATTTATATATAATAGAATAATGGATTAAATAATGATTAATCCTAATTAAGACAACTATAAAACAAAATCAACATTAAAATTTGAAGGGTATTTTTTATTATCAAAACATAAAGTACATGGGATTTGTTAGAACAACATTAGTATACCAACAAGGATAATAACAAGATTATATCATGAAAATTCCCTAACAGGTTATCCACGAATTATGAGTGATAAGTTGGATCAATGTACATGTGGGAATTATAATAAAAATGATCTATAATAAAATACATCAATCATTTTAATATTTAATTTTTTTGGTTATACCTTTGAAGATATTTTAATGAAATTTATAGTAGGTTTAAATTTCTAACGTATCTCTCATAAAATATGCACAGAATGAATGGTAAATATTTTTTCTTGAAGCCTCTTGGGAATGAGAACATATAATAAGTCAATCAGGTCATGGAATGAACAATAATAATTAATTTAAAATAAAAAATATTCTAGGAATCAACATCAAGAAAATATATCATATCAACAATAATTTTTTAGAACTTAAAAATTTACATATGAAATTGACTTTCAAAATGGCCACCTATATCTATAACATTTATGGGTATGATATTTAAAATTTTCCAAATGTCAAAATACTTCTTTTAAGTGTCAATATCTCCAAGAACAATTAGTACATGAAAAAAATATAATTTTTTATTATTGAATCTAATCTAATTAATCTCGTGAAACAATTCAAATTATTTTTTCAAAAAAGGTAATGAAAACAAATTTTTATGTAAAAATATAAGTAATTAAAAAATTACTCCTCTTATAATAATTTTATCCATTTTTTCTCTTCCTATATTATCTTCTCAGTATTATCTTTTTTATTTGAAACTAAAAAATTAAAAAGAAACCACATGATGTACATTATTCAAATTAATTTCTCCAAACAATATAGAAAAATTGACTATAAGGAGTGTTATTTAAACTAAAATAGTAAAATTAATCTATGTCTATAAAATCAATTAAAAATGTAATTTTCCTCTTGAGAGACCTTTTTTATAGTCTGTAACAAGACCTTTATTTCTTTTTTTGTGTAATTGGAGAGTGGTACAATGTTACCTAGATTTGTATTGCAATGAAATTTAAATTTCATTTTGGGGTAAATATACTCCTCCTCCTCTATTGGAGCTTCTTGAATTCATCTTATGATAAGACACATATTTAGGAATGGTTTAAATAAAACACAATGATATCAAAATATGATTTTATTTTAAATTTTATTTCATCCACCACATCTTATTTATTTTCTTTTTCAATTGGTGTTGTGTTTTCTTCATTAAAAAGGTCAATGGTCATGACGAATTTTTCTTCCTCTATATCTTCAAATTCTATTTGTACATCAACACTAGTTTGTTTCAACCCTTCAAGCATTATATCGTCGATGAGATCATTTATGGGATTTAATTTATCTTTATATAAGTTCAGAAAGTTATCAAATTCTTCTTTCTCTTCTAAGATATCAGTTATTTCAGAGTGAATATACTCATTATCCTCTATATTTAATTTTTATTATTGTATTATCGTGTCTTTACTCAATTCAATAGCTTTAACTATCTCAACATCCTACTCCTCCTTCTCCTCTATCATCAAATCGATTAGTTCCATCATGTTTTTTTGTTATTGTTGTTTTAAGAATAGGATGGAGAGATGTATGTATTATTATTATTTTTGAAAGCATATAAGGGAATTTTGAGGTTTATTCTATATTTTTTATAAGTTAGTGATTCATTTTTTTGAGAAATTTTTTCATTTTCCAAATACTCACTATTGTTCCCCCCTCTGACTTTTATTCCATTGTTGTTTGCTCAACTTTAACTTCCTTAACTAACATTTTTTTTCTTCTAACCATTCTATCCATGAATTTTAAATCTATGGTAATATGTTAATAAGGGAAATTAAATATGAAATAATTCAAGATAGGTGGTTGGTTATTTCCCTTGTTATCATTGTTGGGCCACTTGATCATACATTCTCTTACTAAACACTTCAATATAATTAATGAACAATTTCATCAGTGTATATTATGAATTTTACTAATGATTTTATTGAAAGTAATGATTTTTTATTGTATTGTGTGACTTTAGATCCTATTTGGTATAATTTGAAGTCAGGAGCTACTATTTAAGGCTAGTAGTAGGTCTCATTCCACTATTTTGGTAGGAATTCATCATACCAATAAGAATACTACTTATTACATTCATATATTTATTGTGATTATCATTAAAAATTAGATGTTTCCCATATTGTAAAATTTTATTTATATCCATTGTACTTCATTAATTATGTAGAATAAATTTAATTTTTATAATAATACATCATGTGTACTATCGAAAACTACAAACTGTGTAAAATTTAAAAAGAAAAAATTTACTAAACTAAAATTAGAAAATAGAAATGTGAAAAAAATATTTAGCATAATAAAGCAATATTGAGTTATTTTCTAAATTCTTAGAATCCCTAAAAATAGTGACAACATTTGAAATACCTATAGAGATTCATTACTTACATATGATAGAGAACAAATTATAAATTTATATTGTTCATGAACACACTTTCTATAAGGTTTAGAATAGTTGCAGCATGGGATCGATCCCATGAAGAGTAGGAAAGAACAGTGAAATATTTTGAAAAAATGTTTTGTCTAAAAAAAGTAATGAAATTATTAAAATAAATAAAGAAAGGAAAATTAGAAAAAAGTGGAGAGAATATTTAAAATATACCAGAACCAATTTTTCAAAGATTTTTTTCCCAAATAAATTAATTCTACTCAAGTCACTAAATAATTAATTTTGATAGTTGTAAAATAATTATTTATATTCGACAGTAATTTAGTTATTTAATATTGAAAGTATCCTAGAATATTGACCCTCTTGATATGAATATCCCTAATGAATAGAACGTAATTGGTTGACTAAAATGTAGGTGAATAACCAATTTCATGGTTTAGGGATTCGTCATCTATGCTATGTTAGGGTTTATTTATTAATAAAATAATTTGTTCAATGGTTTAATGAAAAATATAATTGAATTTAAATCACAGAGTGGAACTAATAAAATCAACTTATTGAGTGGGGGAAGATAGAATATAAAACATGCAGTAAACACCCCTTTCCTTAGGATCTGATATCCCCTACGAGGTTTATCCAATCATTATTGTGTGATCAATAATGGTGAATAAACCAAAAATCATAGAGGAAAGACTAGATGTTGGATAATTTTAATTAAATGATAATTGAATTAAATTAAGAACCATCAATTTTGATATCATATTGCAGAAAAAAATTGGAAACAAAAAACATAACTATAGACTACCATTGGATCAGAATCTTAGAGGTAGTCGGTCGGTGGTCAAACTCCTAGCTCCAAGATACCCCCTTTCCTCCATGGATTAATCCTAAATTAAATATGCCTATAAATCATAAATAAAATATTATTATAAAATTGAAAATTATTCCCACAAAACTAGTCAAAAGTAGATTTATATATATTGTCACAATTAATTAATGTGGTTAATTTTGAATTCGTGTGGTGAATTTATTGGTGATAGAGAAAAAATGTTTTTTCACAAATGCTAAAATTTTAATCCATGAATTATTATTCAAGTTGGAAATTCATACAACTCTATATTTCTAGTTCCTCCTCCTTGTGAAAATTAACTTCTTCATGGTTCATGTTGTGAGTGAGGATTTTAAATGACCCTATCCATTATCCATGTATCCATTCCTAGTGAAAAGTATTCTCTATGGTAGAGAATGTATTTATCCTACATCCTTCATCCTGGATTAATGATTTTTGGCCCCAAGTTCATCCAACATATTCAAATTCCATAGAAATAAAATCCTTCCATAAAAAGCATACACCAAGGAAATAATCATTGAATATAATTTTAAATTAATTATAATTGAATGATAACAATTATTAAATCCCATAAAAATGCATAAAAAAATTATAGATATCTGTAAGTTCTGAGGATAGGTGAGTAATAGTGCATGGCCTAGGTTGTAGAGACCTTAGGTAATAATGTATGATAGGTATGGGATCAGGCATCTATATGTTTAAGTAATTTATTGTTTATAAATAACTTACCTACTGATGGTATTAGGTCTATGGAAGAATTTAAAATATTATTTTCTAAATAACCAGATTATCAAGTTTCTAAAGTTATTCTAAATGTAGTGGTTCACCACATGAACCAATTATCCAAGCTAGGAAAGTGGATCATAGGTAGATTCTTAAGAGGGTTAGTATGGGTTGAGGTGGAAGTATTAGGTTTTTAGTTTTTATATGGAAACCAAATTTTGACCTTGTAGTGATATGAGACCATTTTTTCGTTTGAGTAGAAGAAATTATGCAAGGCATGGTTATCTAGGACAATAATAAGAGGTGGTGTGATACAATTTCAAATTGAGATACCTTTTTGTATTTTATTAATAAGGTTAAATAAACCATGGTATTTTATAATAGTCTTTAGATAATGGCCTTTGGGTGAGATGGTTGATGTTGGGAAAACAATTTCACTGGGGGATTGCTTTGAGAGTGTTATGTTTGTTTGGGAGTGTCTTTTATGTGTAGTACCCTAAAAAAATACCCGAATCAAGCATGTCTTGAGCCTATATATGTATTATTAGTGTGTTTTTGTAGATGAATGTAATAATATAACATATTGTTTCTATTGAACTTGTGTTATGTTTATGAAGAAGTGTAGGATAACAATGATGTTTTTCTTGATAAATATGTGGTTTATTAGTAAGGCATAGTAAACATGGAAGGATTATTGGTGGATCTTCAAAAGTAGAAATGTATAATTAATATAGATACATTCCCTTGGTTAATGTTGGGTTAAGGATAATATCTTGATAGAGGTAGTCATGGATGATTATAAGACTTGTTTGTGACTTTGTGAGTGAATCATGGTTTTGTGTTGTGAATCCTTAAGATGTGTGGATTCCATGTTAGTTTTGGAATGCTTTTAAATTTAATTTTTTAAACTTAATTGATTTTGTAATTCCTTAAATAATTTTTTTGAGCCATTGGTTTCATGAGATTTAGAATTTATCACCTTGGGATGAGGTAAATAGGTTTATAGACAAATATTTTGTGAGGTAAACATGAATGAAATTATAAACATGAGTGAAATGGGTGTTAAAAAAGAGGTCTTGTGGGTTCTATATTGTAATGGAGGCTCATGGATAGTAAACTTATATGAAAACGGGGATGAGTTTGGCATCGATTTGTGTAATTTAGAGGTTGTCCAGGAGACTAGTGTTTGACATTGGATCAAACACAAAATGGTGAGTTTTTTGTTCCAAAGAAATACTATAGTTTATGGTTTATAAATGGTAGTGGTGGTGATCAGTAAGCCTAATGAAAAATATTTGGAGGATTAATAATACATCCAAATAAAATTACACCGTTGTGTAAATTGTTGAGGCACGGTCGATAAGACTAGGGTGTCGGGGTATGACTGATGTGTGTGGTAGGGCCCTTGTGAAGTTTAATGGATGATCAATTCATCCAAGGATCATGATTTTACATATCAAGGTTTTGGTAGTGTGGTGTTGAAGTCTATGTTTGGGAAGTTATTATGGTTGTGAGATCAATGTGGTGGTTTGGTAATTAGAGGAATGCTCAGCTATGCGGCATATAATCCAATAATTTTTTTGGTCATTGATAGAACCAAGTGAGGTTATGGGGGGATAGAGTTAAATACTATAGTTCAAGTGAGTGGATGGGGTATTTTAGTTTTTTGGGGGGTTTTATGATGCGATCTTATCCATGATTTTTTGTAAATTCTTGTGAGTGTTGACATTTGGATGATAGTAGGATATTTTCATGGTTTTGGTTTTGGGAGTGATGGAATTTTTTAGTACACATCCGGATTTATGTCAAGATGATACTAAATCCGGGGTATAGATTCTTATATTTTTCCATTCACATAATCAACCGAGTTGCATTGGTTGATGATAGAAGCATGTGTGAGTGTATCAGTCAGAGGTGATCAAGAATGAACTGGTGACGTCAGCCTATAGAGTGAGGCTTGGGTCATTATTTTAGATTTATGATAGGCGTTATTATGGTTTTTGACTAGATTCCATCACCAAATCATGTAAAAAACATAATTAATTTTTTTTGGGGATATAAAAACATGGGAATGTAAAAAAATATTTTATAGTAGATTTTTTCCATAAGAATGACTTGATGTGTGGGTCATTATTAACAAATTCAGGTTAAGGGAAATTGTTTCATTTGAGGAGAGTCCAGTGCAAGTTATTAATTGAAATAAAGAAAGGGATATGATATCACATATAACCAGTCACCCAATAGTGTTTTTTCAAGAACGTATCCATAATGGAACTTCTAAATTGGAATTGCATGTTTCGGGTGAGGTTAGTTTAGGAAACCTATGAGTGGGTGTGGTTAATCAAAAAGTAGTTTTTTAATATTCAAATCAATTAGATACCTTATAAAGATTGATGAAGGTGACCATTAATGTTTTCCACAAAAGAATTATTTTTATTATGAGTATCACCTCAATTAGGGCACTAATGATTGTAGAGGTAGGGGAATATGGCACCATGGTTTATGGGATCATTTGAGATATTGGAATAGATCGAGGAGGTGGATTTCCAATTGGATATTCTTACATGAAATCAAGACATGAATGATTTATTCCATGTGTTTTATCTTAGATAGTATTATAGGGATCCTTCAAATTTTATTGAGAATGAATATTTTGAGTTGGATGTGAATGCATAGTTTGAAGAATATTTGGTGCATATTATTAATTCGGGTGAAAAGGTATTGTTATGGAAGAAAGTTCCTCTCCTTTGAGTTTCATGGTAGAAAATTTATATTCAATTAGATTCTTTAGAGTGGTAATCATATGAATGGCCTCAATGGCATCATTTGTTCAATAAGAACCATTAGAGACAATTCTAGAGGGAAAGAAGTCCGTATAGGGGGATACTATAATGGGATCATAATTTAAAGCCTTATTATTAATTTTTACAATTTTTTTTAGAGGTGTGTTAAGTATAATTTTTAGGTTATATCTTAGGTATATTATATGTGATTTTTGGGGTTTTAGAGGCCTTTAACAGAGAGCATGTTTTGACCACAACTAGGGGAAACCATCCAGTTTCCCCTTGGTAACCATAAAATATATAAGAGAATAGAAGTGGATGTAACACAATAAGTTCATGGTTAGAGAAAACCAATCAACAATTCTCTACTATACAGGTGAATCTGAATAAAATATAAAGTAAATATGGAAGATGGGTTACCAAACCGTGCTACCAATCCATTAAAGTTTGCTGAGTAGGTAGTGAGCCTTGCATGGTCCATATGCGGTTAGTAAACCATTAAAGTGGTTTTAAATAATTAAAAAATTATATTTTAACCAAAAAACTACATTAAACACCTAATTATTCCTCTTACACATAGTGTTCAGTAAGATAAGGACTCTAGTGGCTATTCTTGGCAAATTATATTCCTCTAAAGAGAAATACCATCAGATTTAGATAGGTATGTCCTAAGGATTTAAAGGAATGTTATTATTTTTCCTATTTTATTCTTGTTCTTACTATATATTATATACTATCCTTGTCAAACACCCTATATTTTTACTTTTCGGACCATATCTAGGAATAATGATGGGATCTATTGGGATTCTGTCAAGATTATCGATGAAAAGGAATGTGAAATGTAGATATATTCATGATAATTCTCATAATCCTCTAAATTTGATTGTCACATTGGATTTCATGGGTTAATTATGACCAATCCTATCCATTAATAATTTATTCTCTTGGATATTCATTTGGGAATCATTATGTTGGGATTTGGGGATTGGTTTAGGGAGTATTGGTGTGTGATCTTAATTCAGGTGGTGAACATTGACATTGGGATTTGATGGACATAAGGTTGGAAGTTACATACCATGTTACAACAACTATATAATACTATATGATATGAAATTATTATGAATTTTTTGTATGATTCTTGTATTGATACGAAATACTTGTGCATGTCTATGTGGATTATGATACCTTCATTTTATTTGACATGCGCGTGCATGTGTTTATGGACATTTAGATCTCTCTTGATGTGACAACTTGTTAATGTGTATGTATGGCCCATGGGACCTATCTTGTTTTTCCATTCTTATTCATTTGTGTATAGATTAATACTTTCTTTATAATGGATAATTTATTTATATATATGTATGTCCCATGGACATCTGTTATCTATAATAAAAGAAGTGGGTGGATCCATCATGGATTGGTTAATCCCTTATAAGAGAATTACATGAACCATTATGCATAAATATTATGGTTGGGATTTTGAATAATAAATTATAGGGATTTATGTCTTTAAGGCTTGACCTGAGACAAACAGTGGGATCTAAAAACCTTCTGGCTAGAATTGAGATAGTTGGTGAGGCATAAAATCCTTACGGCCTAGATTGATATAGTTGGTGGTGTATGGTTGCCTTGTAGCCTAGCCCATAGAATGTAACTTATTCCAATACTTATATTGGCATTGTGGGTTGTGTTAATATTAATTGAAACTAAACATAAATTCTACTCTGACATGGAGCCAAAGCTAGTAGGGTCAGGGTTCATAGTATCCAGGTTAGCATATAATGACCCAAAATGTGGTTTCTTACTTGTGAATTTACTTTCCTATCATTACATACAATTATATATAATTGTTTCACATGTGTTAAATACCCGTGGTGTCCTACTAGTTTTTACCCTCACACCCTTCATGGGAACCTCAATGTGCATGTAGACTTCATTGAACAAGATTTCATATGGGGGGAGCAGTCTTTCTTAGGGTAGTTGTTTTGTAGAAAATGTTTGGTTGAGGTGATGTTTAGAAGCAGTTCTTCTTGCTAGGGATTCATTCTCTTCTTGAAATCTTCGGATCCCCATTTTCTTCTTCTCCCCATCGATCTCTCTTTTTTCAGGCTCTCGACGTCTCCTCTCCATTTCCAGGCATCTGCTCTCAGTCTCTCAGGTTTGTTCTCCTCTAGCCCTTTGATGTTTCTCTATTTTATTCCCCCCACCCATGCTCTGCTGATCTAGCCCGACGCACAAACCCCACCCTAGTTGGATGTGTTGGTTTTCTTGTTTGGTTTGGGACTATGGTGGTGGGAGTGGAATATAAGGAGACTTTTCATTGGTGGCTTCCACTTTTGGCTCTCTCGTTTCTTTTTGGGTTTTTCATTAGGGGTTCACTCCCATTCTCCTCTTAGGGTTTTAGTCCCATTTCAATCTCTTTCAGTTATTGGGATCGATTGTCCTTAGTATTTCATCCCCTGGTTCTCCTCTCTCTCTTCTTGTTTCATTTTTTGCTCGTCTTTTGTCCCTCGTTTTTATTTTCTTCCTAGTTCCTTTTGGGTTTCTTCCCCTAGTTCGTTCTTTCCCTCATTGGCTTGTATTGTTTCTCTCTTTTGTGTTCATGTTGGTTGCTTCCTGGTGGTGTCGGTTGCATGTTGATAGTGCCTATAGTGGTGTTTCTTGGGTGTCTTGCGGTTTTTGCGAGGAATCTCGCGCTGTTGGTGGGTTCTAGTGGACCTCAAACATCGCCGGTGGTTTGTTGGCTTGGTGCTGAAGCGTTTGGCGCTTCAGGGTGAGCTGCCTGGGGAGGTTCATCACTTGGGTTTCTGATGTCCGTACTCTTGGTGGCACAACAGCAACGTCTTTTCGATGACAAAAAAAATGATTCAACGACAACGATGACGATCCCCATTCGATGTTGATGGTTTTCGGTGAGTCTCGCCAGTGAGGTTTGGTGACATGTGTTGATGGCGGTGATGTAGGTGATGAGATGTTGATGATGGTGGTGATTTCTTCGAGGTGATTAGGTTGGTGATGTTTCTATGGAGCTAGCAAGCGGTTCATTTCAGTTTGGTCCCATGATGGTATGATGGTTTCCTATTTTGAATTTCAAAATTTGAATCGGTTTTTCTGTGGAGGCAATATGGAATGGTTGACCCTGTTTGGTTGGTGCACGTGGCGATGGTCTCATATTTTGTGTGATGTTTGATTTTGATATGTTGTCTCTGAATGTCTTTATAGGGTATGTGATGTTGACAATGTGAACTTTATGTAAGGTTCCCACTTACCCATAAAGTGGTTTTTAATAATACAAAAAAATGGATTGTGGTCTATGTCTTGTTGTACTAGTTATTGTATGAAAGTCATTTTATAATTGTTATATGTTATTATTATTGTTTCTTTGGCATATTTTTCTATAATTTAATCTGATTATTGTTTCCTATTATTACATATTTTAATTGGTTACTATTTACTATGTGAATAGTCGGCCCAAGGTGACCCTTAGGCCCTCACCACTAGTTTGTGACCTCTTGAATATAGGGAGTCATGCATGAGATCACATGACGCTCTAACCTGGACCCAACTATTTGGGTTGGGTGGTTATATTTGAAATCATAGAGATATGTCCAAAAATTTGAATGCATAAAATTCTAATGGATTATGAAGTTATCCCAGCAATCGAGTGCCCAAGAAGACTCAAATAAAACAAGAAACAAGTGTTCAAGTTTGATATAATCATGTTTCTTTATGTAGGGATCATAAATCCCATATATTAATGTGCTTGGGTGGGTCATATACATGTTTTAACCATGAATGGGGGTATGAATATTATCATAAATGAAAATAATAGGAAATTTTCAAAAATTACTATAGCTATCTAGAAATATTTCATATATTAATTAAAAATTTATAATTCATAGGGAAATATAATGTCCCTTTGTCATTCATTGATCATATAATTGAGAGGCTTATAATATGTTCTAATTGTCTTCGTTTTAGTTAGATATACATGACATTATAAAGTGTCTATTTTGGTTTTAGACTAAGATAAGAAAATACTTACATGAACTTATGCCACACTTTCATTTAGAAAAATCAATTCTGACTATATGGAAGACCTTACACTTTTCAGAAATGTATGATATCCATCTTCTAGGATATTTTTTTTAAAATAATTTAATTATTTATGGATGAAATGTCTTTTTAATAAGAATGATATTTAAATATTTTTGGGAAAATATGTCATAATTTATGGTTAGATATGAAATAAATTTTTTTTAGTCAATTGGGAGAAATGATAGTTCAATGCGAGAAAAGGCATAACCCTTACATAAATAATATCCAAAGTTGTAATTGAAGTGGAGAAGGAAAAAATATAATACTTTTATCATTATATCCACCAAAATCAGATAAGGTAGTGTGGCGATTTCATAGACATGCTAGGATTTATAAAATATTTATCAAACAATTCTCTAAGACGTTAATACCATTATACTCACTTCTAGAAATGGAGTGTAAGTTTTTGTTTGATAAAAAATTCCTAGAATCATTAAAATGATTAAAAAATAATTTAGAATCAACATACATCATTACAAAAACTAATTACAGTCTACCTTTTTAAATCATGTGTGATTATAGTGACTTTTGTTTGGGGGATGTTCTTGGGATGAAAATAGAATGGAAACAATATTTCATTTATTATGAAATAATTTTATTAAATGGAGAAGAACTCAATCATTCAATAATGGAGAAAGAGATATTGAAGATTTTTTATTCAATGGAAAAATTCAATCGATATATAATTTTACGAAAAACTATTTTTTACAAGCCATTCAAAGTTTATGTTTTTAATATCAAAAGAAAGAAGTTAATGAATGGTTAATTAGATTATTAATGCTCTAAAAATAATTTGATCTTGATATTAATGAAAAATATGGATTTATGAACCATGTGAAAAATATCTTATCTATTCTTGAATAGTTAATGGGTGATCCTACTCAACCTTTCAATATGAAATTTTAATATGATAAACTATTTATAGTCACAACCACGGGACATCCATGGTATTCTTGTTTTTCTAATTGTATTATTATTGGTAAAAACCCATAAGGGATTACATAAAAAGATAATTTTTCTAAGGAAGATGTGAAATAATACATATGGGAAGTCACATTTATATATATATATGTTTATGATAGAATTAATAGAAGGAGTATACTGTAAGAGGAGGTTCTGTAATTTATAAATCACTACCACAAACGTCCATGTAGTGGACATCCTAAGAATTTTAAATAAGTTTCTAAGGTACTTTAGAGTGGTTTATACAGACCGAAATTGTTAAAATACATAAGATAATTTTTTATGATCTATAAAAGTTATGAAATGGAAATAAATATAGAAAAAAATAATGATATACCTCAATCACGTATATTGTAAGTGGAAACCTTTGATGTATCTGGTCTAAAATTCATGAAACCATTCCCAATATCTCATGGAAATGAATATATCATGGTGTTAGTATAATATGTATCAAAATGGATTGAATCAATTTATATTGTAGTCAATTTGTGTTCTTTTTGGTTCAATTTGTGATAAATAACATCTTCTATAATTTAAGTGTTCCTAGGGCGATCGTTGCTGATAATAGGGTACACTTTTAGAATTATCAATTCATAATGCTCATGGAGAAGTATGGATGTAAAAAAAAGACTAGAATAATGAATAATCTGTAAAAAAGTGCATAAGATGAGATGATAAATTTTCATTTAAGGGAGATTTATAGAAGTTATTGATTATATCAAGGAAGTATTAGACTTATAATTTAGAATATTCTACATGGGCATATAGAAATTCCCTAAATATACCTATTGTTGTGTCACATTATAGACTAGTATTCAGGAAAAAATTCCATCAACCCATAGAGATTGAGAAAAATATATTTAGGCTTTAAAGTCCATTAACATGGACTATATGAGTTCTTCAAGTAATAAGATATTTAAATTTAATAATTTATTGGAAATACGAATAGAATACTATGGGAATATATGGATTGTGGAAGAAAAGAAAAAATGGTTTCACAATAGGATGGTTTGAAGGAATAACATTAAATAAGGCGAACCTTTACTTTTTTCAATTAAATAATGAATCTATTTACAAGGAATCTTAATTAAATATGTTCTAGACCATTTAATGTTTTTTGAGTGAATCATAATAGAGTGATGAAGATTAATGGAGAATATGGAAGGTCATTCACAATAAATGGAAAGAGGCCGAAACTGTACTTTTATGAAGGGAAGGCATAAAAATAAAACACCTTTTAAAGATAATATTTAATATATTAAGAGTCACGTTTATTATTATAAATCAATATCTCTTCCTATAAACCACATTTTTAACTTTTTTCAATGTTTATTTGTTTTGAATAAGCATAATTTCACCCAATGAGTGTGTTTCATTAATTTTTCAATATGGGTAAGAGAAAATTATATTAATGATTGAGGGAAAACATGAACCAAATGAGAAGAGATTTCAAGGAAGGGGATTATTCTACCTTCCTTATATATTTCATTTCATCTAACTGGTATAGTATATTCAAAAACCCATAAATCCTTACATATTGAGTTCTAAAAAAACCTTGTGTGGTGGACTATAGTGTGTGTACTGATTTAGAATAACACTTTATAATTTTATACATCCATCCTCTAGAAATAATATAACTTTAAAAACATTGGTCCTCTAGAATAATAATTTTGTTAGGGAAGTTTAAAAGTCAAATATTTTACTAGAATCAGAATATGACTTGTTTACACAAAATTTTTAACATGATCATTGGAAAACTATGCACTATAAGTGAAAAAAACCATTGGGTCAACTTAGTATAAAATATCATAATTATTTTAAAATGGGATTTTAAGGTCAAATTGGGACCCACTTGAAAATTTTAAAATGTTTAAGCATAGGTTGTGTGATGGAAAAATCAAGGCCCTAAAAAAAGGGTAAAATGACATTTTGGGAGCCTACTGGCCTTATCATACTTATATTTTATAAAAATTTCAATTATTAATAGGGGATTCTTACTATAATGTATTTTTTAGTTCCAGAATATTCACACTAAATCAATAAGTGAAAAAACATTACATGGATTAAAAGATGAAAAAAAACATTTAAGTGGATATCTTTCATAATGAATGCATAATGAGAGGAAAATTGAACCCATATGATGAATATTATAATTAAATTATAATATTTTCATTTAAATATTATAAAGCATGTTAGAAACTAAATAATGGATAAGGAAATTGAAGGAGTCTATTTATTCGAGGAGTATCATGTTATAAAAATAATCTAACTAAAATATATTAACTTAACCTTAAATGACTCATGAATAAAATTTGAGGTGATTTCAGATCATTTTGGAACATGTTCAGAGAAATTACATTAGAAAAATTAATAATTATGTGTGGGGGAATGTTCTTTAAAAACTTTTATCAAATTTTTATCTATTTTTTCTTATGTATATTTTTCGTTTTTCTTTATTTTTTAGATGTTAATAGAATTTGGTATAATTTTTATTGATTTTATGACTAATATTTTAATTTTGGAATCCCCAGAATTGATTTGAATTTACTCATGTTATAATTTAAAACATCATGTTTTTAAGATGACCAACTTGTTTCTAGAAGTTATTGTATTCAAGGTGGTTAACTATGAACGAGGTAATGGAATATGTATAATTCTTTTAGAGTCATAATTTAGGGTTAAGACTACATTTGTGAGAAACATATCATGAATTGTATGTATTTATACTATGGTAGCCTCAAATATTCACTTTAGAGGCCATTAGTTTTCCAAAATAGAACTACATATAACCAAAACAATCTATTGAGTTCAATGTAATATCATGTAAGTGGGATTTATAATGTTTTAAATCCAAAAAATTATAACATTATAACTAGATAGTATGATGATTATCTAATGTATTCTTATGTTTATCACTGTATGGAGACTCACACTCGTCAATGAAACTACATTAGCTTACTAAGACTACAAGAACTCAAATTCAGTGTCGTGGAAACATTTGAGGTATTATCACTGCGAATGCTGACTCACAAAAGATAATGAAAAGTATGCTGCAGATATAACATAGCTTGATGAACCACTACAATATATAAAGTCAATGAAAATAAATATGCGTTGTGGTCCTCTACTTCTAGGAATTCATAAATTTTGGTGGTTGAGGTTATGTCTCCAAGACAACATGACTCACATTACACACCAAGGTTTTTCTCCCACTAATGTGATCCGGTTTTTTCTAGAGGAAATGTTCACACACCAATGTAATATCATGATATGATGAATGGTATGAAAACACTCCAATGCAACATCGATCATAACAGTTAAAGACTAAATTTCCAATCCAATTCAATATTCGAAGTCAATATAGCTTGTGTTTATTCCAATATATTCTTAGAGCTCTTATTCTATAAATTCATCCAATTGAACCATAGTTATATTAAACGTGTGTAAAGGTGGTCGTGAAACATCAAATCCTAGGAAAA
Source organism: Viscum album (assembly GCA_963277665.1). Classification (NCBI taxonomy): domain Eukaryota; kingdom Viridiplantae; phylum Streptophyta; class Magnoliopsida; order Santalales; family Viscaceae; genus Viscum; species Viscum album. The sequence continues at coordinate 1,190,664,038 of OY728130.1, read as the reverse complement.
GTACTATAAAATAATAAATTACAATAAATGAAATGATATAAAGCATTATAGGTAATTGAGAAATATAGATGACATATGGATAACTTTCACAACCCATGAGGATGAATAGAATACTAAAAAAAACTATCTAAAATATTAGGTAATGTAAAAATGGGTTAAAAAACATTCAAATGATTAATAATAGTAAATAATAAGATCTACAGTGGTAAGGTAGGGAATCTTAAATGATATGAATTCAATTTGTTATTCAGTTGGATATATTTCATCACATACGTATACTTTTTAGATGATCATGAAAAATTTGAAAGATACAAAAGTGGATGATCCTAGGAAGAGGGGGAAGAGTTTTTTACGACTCAAGCTATAGAAGGAGCCTATGAATAATGGAGATTATACCATTAGAGGGATCTTAAAAAATCATCATTATTAGAGATGATACTTCCTCTCGTTCATTTTTATTTTACATATATTTGTCTAAAAACTAATCGTGGTTTGCGAGAGGTATAGTTTTGAAAATTTTAGCAATGATTGTATAAATAAAATTATATTTATCTTCTTATTCCTTACATAATTAGTTTTTATCCTAACCAACTAGTATATGATATAAAGGGAAAGGGTAAAAGAATTATAGTTGAAATCCAATCCATTATATAGGAAGAAGTGTCTTAGACCTCTAATGTTAGAGGGTACACTTATAGGCTATGGAATACACAAATTATAGACCATAAGAATTCACCACTCTCAATATAGTTAATATGAGAAACATATGGGGACTTGTAATTCAACTAATAATATGAAAAGTGATATTATATATAACTTCCAAAAATATAGTGATCATTCTATAAATGAACCTAAAAATCCATAAATAATCAATTTGAAGAAACAAAACCCTTCCCTACACCCCTGTGTTTTCTTAAATGATTTATAGAATCTTTAAATCATTGTTTCTATAAACATTTCGTATGTTTTCTTTCTACTAGAATTTTTTTGATACGTTTGTCTTAGTTTTATACTTTATACTCAAATAAATACTTCTATTCTCATGCTTACACCATTAAATTTTATTTTTTAATTAAACTAACATTTCATGGGGATATGACCAAGGGAAATCCTAGTTAAAGTGTTGCATTACCCAATGCATTTGTAAGGAGGATGTTTTGTTTCCACTACTCAGTTAATCATCAAAAAACATAGAATAATACTTTAAAAATATTTTCCTTTTAATATATATAATTATAAATGCATAAAGTTAATATAAATATATTTATATAAAACGTATTATAATAATTTTAAAAAATAAAAAATATTATTTAACCTTTGATTAAATGATTTTTTATGTTAGTATATATTTATATATATATATTATTTTAAATAAAAAATTAACACAAAAATATAAAAAATATGAGTCCTTAATATGTATTAGAAAAATCTAAACTAAAAATATTATTTAATGAATATTTGTATACTAAATATACCACCCTTAAATAAATTCTAACCTTGTGATTTTTACTCTTTGTTAAATAAGTGAGGATAGTTTTCATTCATTTCATCTTTATGTTCCCATATTTCTTCTTCATCCATATAATTTTTCTATAAAACTTTAATTGGAAAATTTACCTCATTTTATAACACTTTCTATCTACTATCAAGAATTTGACCTTGTTTTCACTCATAAGAAAGAATACTCTCTAGCTACACTACTTCAAGCCTCATTATATGTGATGAATCATGCATATATTTCCTTAATAAATAAACAAGAAAATTTTGATGTATTTAATATAAACTTGGAGGTAAGGCTTCTTGATAATCCAATGATCCTAATTTCATCAAAATCTAATTTGAAAAATAATTCATGGGAATAATTATCCTTTTTTATCGAAACACACCACACTATTTCATGGTGATATTTTAAAAAAACATGATCTTTACCTCAAATGAGATATCTTTAGATTATCTTAAAATCTATTTTACCTAATTTTTTCTATTATCATGTGATATTTAATCAATTCACTCTATCAGCCATCTGATTCACTAATTCATTTCCAAAAAACTTCCTCAACCAATCATCATCCAAACAATAAAGATTTCAAAGTCACTTTACAAACAATTATTCATAAGGTTCATATTATATATTTGAATGAAAAAGGTAATTATAAGAAAATTTACCGAATGAAATATATTAATCCCATCCTCCTTGATAATCCAATAAATAAGATCTAATTATATCCTATAAATTTTTAATCTTCTATTTTAATTATCCATTAGTGTGAGGATGAAAAGATATAGTAAAATTTAATATATTACCTAATAAATATTGAATACCCTTAGAAAAATGGATGTAAACCTCGTATTATTGTTATAAAAAATTAAGAGAGGAACTCTATATAATATTATTATCGCATTAATATAGAGTTTAGAAAGTATATCCAAAGAAATACTATATTGAATTTGAATAAAATTAAAATATTTAGTCAACTGATCAATAATAACCCATATTACATTATTACCTTGATATCTCAATGGTATTACCATGAAAACATCAATGGATGTGTGTTAGCACTACCATTCAAGAATTAATAATGGTTGAACCATCCCTTTTAGTTAACTTTATATTGCTTTAAACTATTGATAAGTCAAACACTTTATGAAAAAATAAATAATGTCTTTCTTCATTCCATACATAGAAAACATTCTAAATTGTCTCTATACATCTTTATATTGCATTGTTTAATGGAATTTAGTGAGTTGTGAGACCCAATAAATAAGTCACTTTTGGGTTAAGATTAATTCAATACACATAACCTCTTTCAAAAACATATTACACCCTTTTATTCCATATTAAACTCATGTAACATTCATTAATTTATCGATTTTATCTTTTCTTACAATGTATAATATTATTATTTTTAATATAATTTATTCTTTCCAAAATATATGATGGTATTATTAGTTGTAAAAAATATGAATTTGTTTCTACCTTTAAAATTTACAATCCAATCTTTATTAAATCATTAAATAATGAATCATGATACAAATGTAACATGTCTAATCTTACATTATACTTTCGAATCAATGTATTTAATAATTTTTTCCTAGATGATAATTAATTTAGTAATTATAATATTTTATAAATTCTAAATACCTAGTTTTCAACATAATTAATTATTGTTGAGTGAATATATACTTCATACTTTTATTATTTTTAAATATATCACATTCCTCCCCATATAATCAATACCTAAAAATTTTTAAATATGAAATTACTATTGTGAGTTCTAGGAAAAGTATTGGATTATTTTATCATGAGTTTTAGAATATCTTGATTGATATTCTATCACATGGTAATTTTGTATAAAAAATAATCCTTTTTGAAGAATTAATAAAAAAATTACCTATTAATTAATAGTAATGGAAACCATGTAACATTAATCAATATTTCTTTTAATTCCTAAAAAATTATTCACATTCCTCTATCCAAATAAATTTAATACCCTTTCATGTTAACTTAGTTAATGTGTAAGATAATCGAGAATCATTTTTAGAAAACCATAAGTAATAACTCACTAATCCAAGTTAATAATGAATCACTATGATATTAATTATCCGTAGTCATTACATTACAAGTTTAGTTTTAGCAGTATCCCCTGTTATATAATATTTAGTTAACATTTACCCAATAATGAATTTTTCTACAATGAAAATACAATCTTATAGAATTATCAATATAGAATATTTTATTTTATTTTTGGGAGAAGAATCCTCAAATGTGTTTTATGATCCTATAACTTTTATAATACACCAAAATATCATCAATAAATATGACTATTTTCCACAAAATTTATTTAAATACTATATTAATGAAATCTATAAATATAGATGGTTCATTTTTCAACAAAAATGGTATAACTAAACACTCATAGTGATAAAACCTCATTTAAAATTACATAGTATAAATATATTCCATCTTTACCTTCAACTAAAAATATCCATATCTATGGTCTTCCTTTGAAAAGTATTATAAAGCCTATATATAATCAATAATGTCATAAATATAATGAAAAACAAGACATGTTCTTAATAGTAATGTTATTGAGTACTCTACTATCAATTCAAAGACTCATAGAACCATATTTATTATTAAAAAATAAAATAAGGGCACCCCAATGTGAAGCGATAAGATGAATAAAACCCTTATTAATAAAATATAATAATTTTTTTTTCAATCACAATAACATTATTATATTCATTTGATAAAGTGGTTTTGAAATTTTCATACAATCTAAAGAAAATTCAATGGTGAATTCCACCTCTCTATTAGGAATAATACCTAGAAAATAATCATGAACTATATCCAAATATTAAATTATCATTAGTGTATCAATAAGTTGGACCTTTTATTTCATTTCAATGATATGAGAAAAAAAAATTTAAATCCATATTTTATCAATTTAAAAAATTATTGATATGTTATCAATAGTATGAATTAATTATGAAATATAAACATGAAATCATTTTAAAAATTATATATAATTTCGTTTGTTCTTAAATATATCTTAGAATCATATCTCCAAATCAAATACATACCTAAAATAACATCATTATACAATATAGGTCTAACAATAATATTATTATGTAAATCAATTCCAATTTTTTTGAAACTATTCCTATAAATAATTTCTTCTTTAATACCATAACATGGTGTTTTTACGAAAATTTTATACTACATTACTTGAAATGATATTTCATTATTATTAGAAAATTTTAGAAAAATGAAAGAATGTCTATAACCAGAACCAAAATAAACATTAGTATAATTTGATTAAATGAATAAGGAACCCATTATTATATAACAAGACGGTTCAATATCTATGGTAGTAGTTGAAAATGAATTTTATAAACCTACCAACTTATGATATTGATGATTTATACCATGGAAATTTATCTTCTGACATATATTTTCAGAGTGACCAACTTATTATTATTCGACCTTTTCACAATAACCTAATGACCTTGATAAGATCTCAGTTCATGATTTTTATTGATTATTAATATGATAATTTTTCATTTCATTGTAATCAATATCCATATGACTGAATTCACCACACTAATAATACTTCCTTGAACTCCTAAGACACTACCCGTAACTCTTTTTTACCTTGTTAAAGTCATGTGAATATATTAATCCTTATACCTCATTACTCATAAATTCTCAAGTAACAATATCCCATTGTAATTTTTTTAAAACTATATAAAATATATCATTTTTAATTTCATTATAAAAAAATAAAATTTGATTCTTACCCTTCTAATATTGTGAAATTTTCTTCATAAGTTGAAACTATTTCCACCTAATTTTGATTTAACTTCAGAAATTAACATTCAATCCATATCAAATCACTAGAGGAAAATAATTTCCAAGATAAATATATTTAAACACCATCCTTTTCATGGTATCCACATAATTATTCTCCTTTGTATTCGTAATTAGTAACCACCATTGATTTACATCACCTTGAAGATGAAAAACTATAAGAGTTACCTTATGATCCTATAAACAACCCAAAAATTCAAATATACTTTCTAGATAATATATCCATCCTTTAGATTTCACTGAGTCTATGTTTCTTCTAAATGTTATAGGATATTTTCATATATAATTATATTATATTCACATAATCGTTTGAGGAGAATTTTTTAACTCCCATGAATTAGTTCCACCATTTGTAGAATGTGTTAGTTGAGTTAAGACAACCACAAAATGATTAGATCCATCTCTAGTCATTATACGCTTCTAATTTAAAATTTTATTATCCTCTTAAAACCTTCACACATCATTAATCACCTTAATTATATGGTAATCCATTCATAAATTTATGTAAATTAGATAAAATAATTTAGTAACCATCATGAAATAATAATCAACAAATATAGCATAATAATAAAATCATAAAATAATGTATAATCACTATCTAAACCTAGTTAAAATCTCTAAATTTTATTTTCTTTGGTTTATTTCCAATATCATAATCCTTAAATTTATTTAAATAATTCTAGAATACCTACTATAATGACCCAAACATATCCATATCATAATAAGAAAAAATTCTAAAAATATTAAAACACTTTCATACCCAATACCTTTAGTTATAGATTTTTATAGGATTAAAAAACCCATTATATAATAAAACACACACTTATACTCGATTTATATATTTTTCAATAAAACATGTAGTTTCCATTATACAATTACTTTATTATAGATCAATAAACATAACATGAATTTAGACTTCCTTATTATTTTTAATCATCCTTCATCACTATAGAAATCAATAAAATGGGGGGGGGGGTTATAATATAAATCATAGTAAGGGGTATAAAAAAGAGGAAACTCATTCATACCTGGAAATATTTAATAACTCATGAAGGAAAACAATGAGTTTTTATAAAATTATAAACATAAAACTATTCAAGAAATAAGTTTCAATAATCATAGTGATGAAACCCAAATAGTTACATAATATAAAATCATAAGAAAGTATTTAGTCAACAAAATAAATAGGAATTTTTCATAAAAAATTACATTTATATATCCCTTAATAGATCAAAATGTAATAACCCAAATATTTAATTCGAATATATCCTCTTAAAAAAATAAATTATTACCCAATGCAATGGGGTATATATCCTAACACATAATCATTGATAATTTACAATAACTATAACAAGAATAGTAGTTGGTTTGGTACCTAATTGGTAAACCCTGTAATTATGCATCCAAAAGACCCTGGTTCATATTTGGGTGTGGGTTAATTTCAAGATGGAAGTACATTAGTTATTGTAGTAGTCAGTATAACACCATAACTATTTACTTGATTTGAGCCATTGAGCCAAAAATGTTGGCCTTCAGGCCCTAGGGCCATTGGTTCATTAATAGGACTTCAGGCCAGAGGGCCTGCATGCCCAAAATATTCAGGCCTTTAGGCCATAAGGGCTTCTAGACAATAATGTATGGTAGGCCTAGTCATACAAGAGAAACCACAGAAAGATATATCATTGTTGGCTAAATCACCATTTGTATCAAACTAGACCAATGACTGAAGTATGGATATGGTAGACATGTCATTGGTCCTGACATTAGCATAAGGGCACTGTAAGATGGTAGTAACCCCAAGGTGATGGATCTGATGCATGCCTATTAAAGATATTTGGAGGTGTTGTTTAAGTGTATTCGAGGTCATTTATATTGTAAAGGGATTGTTCCCCTATTCCTTCATGCCCTGTAGTTCAAGGTTTGTGTCTCTAGGAGTCTAGTTCAAGTAAGGGTTCCCTCTCAACCATGTTAAAAAATGGGATTATCGAGAAATAAAAATATATATAAGTCCACTAGGATAATCAATCCACTATACAATGAATAAACTATATTTGATATTTAATTTCAACCCATAATTATATGCCTTAAAGTAAACCTAATAAATGATAATGAATGTTATACGATGTTATAAAAAATTCCCAATTCTGAGGAAAATTGTAGTAAAAAAAGAGTATATGTGAATAAAAATAAATAAGAACCTGATAAGATGGATTTTTTGAGGTAATTAGTGTGATATTTGAGAGAAATAATTTAAATCAATAATGGAATAGATTTAAGAGTAACCTTTTACATCCTTCCAAGATGATTATATGAAACTTTTATTGGATAATAATAAATTAAAATGTACCATAGATTCAATATTATTATAAAATTTAATTTTCTATAATTATTTTAATTTATTTAATATCATATGTTAAATTAAATTTTATGTTCAATGTACATAATATTTACAATTATTTAAGATTGATAGTTATGGTAGTTCATAATTACAACTTTATAAATATATGGTGTCATTATCCCTTAAGAGTTCACATATATATATATATATAATTCTTGTTAAGTAGTTACAATATACATACTAATGACATGATTTAATTAATATTTAAATTCCATAAATAATATGTTGTTTAATACATAATTATGAATTTTGGAAATGTTTATGTTTACATTATTAGATATTTTTTTAGTACATGTCTTATTTATGGTGATGGTACCAATCAAGGATGAGAATATAGGTATATAAATGAAATAATCAATAAATTTGAGCAATTTCAATCCCATATAAATGTAGTTAACTAAAAATAAAAAAATATAGATTAAATATATTATTAAAAGTACTAAATAGAGATGTAATCCAACCACTATTATTTATCGTTATATAAGAATATATCCATAATCAAAAAAAATATAATACCACATAGATATAGAATAATGGTAAATGGATATTAATACCTCATTAGAGAGTAGTGTATCCATCTCCTAATTTTTAAAAAATTAAATAATAGAGAAGAGAATAAAGTGTAAGTAAAATAGAAAAAAAACATTCAATGAAAATTACCTATAATTGAGTTAGAATTTGTCTATTTTATCTTTTAAGAATTAAAGGATAAATATTAAACCAAATTTTTGGAAATCATGGAAATTAAAAATATAGTATATCCATATAGAAATACAAAAATCAAAACATGTATATAATTGAAATAATAACGTATATCATATCTTGCCCAATCATTAAAATGAAAAATTTGATCAATTTGTTTAGTTGAGAAATGGATTTTTAAGAGTGGAGATATTAAATATATAGAATTTTGACAATAAATAGAGGTAATAAATTAGATAAATTCATGCAATAAATTAATGGTATGAAAATAGAGGAGTAAAACACCTATTTAATTGCATGATTTGATGAAATTTTTTCAAATATTCAATCCTTTTAGCTTTAAGAATGTAATATTAAAGTAAAGAGTCATACATAAAACGAAAATAGAAAATATGGTTCATAATATATAATAAATATATGACTAAACATATTTTTTATGTTTTTTATTAATTTATATACCATTTAAAAAAACATTTATTTAAATTTTATGGTTTGTTTTTGTAATTTCAGTTTAAAAATATGTATAAAATTATGAAATTAAAATATAACATTTATATAAATTATATATCTTTATATTTATCCATTAAATTCAATTATATATTTATATTTTCCCAATATTATCACTTACTCTCCGTTTTTCATTTTTTCTTTGTTGTGTTAGCACTACGTCATCATTACATAAGAATTTTTATATTTATCTTTACAAAAAAAAATTATTTTGTATTATTTTGATAATATTTTTATGATATATTAAGTATCTTATCATGTCATAAATTTTCCATAGTTTTCTATAATTTTATTTATCATTTTAGATAAAATTTAAAAATAGTTAGTAAATTTTCATTTGAACTCAAAACCATATTTTAAAAAGGAGTTCAAATGTTTTATTCAATCTCTAATTGAATTAAATTAATTTTTTACATAAAAATTATTTTTATATATATATTAAGTATTTTAAAATGTTATATACCTTTTTGAAGTGTTTTAGAAATTTATTGAATTTTTTTTAATAACAACTTATAAAGTTAAAATCAAACATGAAATCAAATTTTTAAATGGAATATAACATTATTAATCAACTTCAAATCAAATGGAATTCAGATATTAAACTTCTATCAAGTAATTGTTTATATCTCGAATATTATAACACATTACATATATTCTTTAATTTTAAAAAAAATTCTCGATACTTATAAAATAATATTTATTTGGATCTAATTTGAATTCGAACTCTAATTTATTTTAAAAGGAATTTATATTAGAATGGCTCACTAAATATATAACCACATTTAATTCGAATACTAATTTAAAAAATCAACCCTTTAAAAATTTAAATAATATAAATTGAAATAAAAATATCATTTATAATATCTTGACATAATTTTTATCGAAGGTTAGGATTATAGAACATATTTATTATATACAATCATACTTTGTTATTTATAATTTTCGCCAAATTTCATTCACCAAATTCTGAGATACTGATTCAAAATATAAAATCTATTCTATTAAAATCAACCTCTTACTATTTTATTATAAATTTTAAAATATAACTCGTAATATTTTAAAATAATATATATATTTTTAGAGTAACATATATTTCATTTTAAACAGAAAGTCGCATTCCTGTTTTGTGCCCTTCCAAAATATTTTTATAAGATAGTAATAATAATATATATAATTATAAATTCATAAAATTACTATAAATCTCCATATAAAAAATATATTATAATAATTTGGATAAATTGATTATTGAGATTTATCCTTTAATTAAACCAATTTTTATGTTATGATGTATACATAGATATATATTTTATTTTAAATATCTTTTTTGATAGATAATTTTAAGAAATTTAATTCCATGAGATATAATGAAAAACTCAAAATTTAAAATATTATTTAAAAAAATATTGGGATACAACATTTTACCATGATTTATGAATAATATATACATAAAATAAGTATATAACACACACACACACACACAACTTTGCTAAATAAAATTTTTAAAAAGTACATAACACACACATATATATTGTGTTTGTGTTGTAAACACATATAAAATATGTATATTTTTGTATGTGTGTAATATAAATATATTATTCAATAATTTTTTAGTATTCCCACTTTATTTACATGGAAATCATTTTTTAGTTATTATTACTATATTCGATGTTTAGTTCTTTTATATATAGTCAAGGTTATCAAGATTCCATATTAATTGTTTAATTTATAACATATTAATATGAAACACACACACACACAAGAATATAAAAATTATGTATTAATAAGTATATAAAACACACACACACACAAACACACACAGAGACACACAAACACACAAACACACACAAATATATTATTGATAAAACACATACATAATTATAAATGTTATATTTTTATCTTTCTATGTGTTCATTCACACAACTGTAGAGGATTGAATTTATCCTGGTACTCTAATTTGTGGTTTTGATGTTTAGAAGATGTTCAGAATGAGTTTGGACTTAGATGGTGAAAGAAGAGTATATTTTTTACAAAAATTTCAAATGAAACCACAAATCATATTATGATGTTATATGTTTTTATATGATTGGTGGATCAATGGAGTTGAAGGAGAATACATTTTCCCATTTTTTATAGCATGGAATTTACACCATGATTATTGGCATTCTGGATTGGGGGAATGCGTTGCTCTATAGTAATTAAATCCATAACTATTTTGTGTCACTTTATATGGGGTGTTGCTGTGTGATGATTCTGGTTGTGTTATGATGTTTTTGAGGTGGAATTGAATTGAATAAGAGTGTCCATTCATAATAATGAAGGAGGGTGAGTGTTGTACTTTGAATTTTTAGGGTTTAGAAATTATGGTGTAAAGAGGACTTTTTTATCATGATTCTACCTGGTTTTAATTGTTTTTGAATGTTATTTAATTGAGATAACGAGGGATTAATACTATAGTTTTCATATATGTGGTTTTATAAGGACCCTAACATAATCATTTCATATTCTTGAGTTAAATTCAAGAATTCAAATTGATGATCTTTTTAGGTATAGAGTTTTAGTGAATTAGGACATAACAAATACATAATAATTCAAATTTATACAAAGTGGATACCACTAAAATAGTATTAATTTCTTCAATAATATAAAAATTTTCAAAATAAAAATGATTTCAATTTCTTGATAAAAACACGCTTGGCTTCTCACTTTCTCTTTCCAATCCTTATACCCTCTGTAATCATTTTAAAAACATTAGATGAGCACAACAAACTCAGTAAAGGATATCAAATAACGAAGGTAAATATTAGTTAATGAATATTTATAAACACATTAAATCATAATAATATTGAAAAACATCATAGTAATCATAAATCATAAAGGTATCTTGTGGCATCCATATCATACTTACATTGTATCTTTCATAGCTACATAAGGAGTAACCTGCATAGTTACATTTTGAATACCCATAAAAGTATATTCCCTAAATCTCTTAGTAGAAAACTTATTGTTTTAACTATGTTTCATTAACCAAATAATTTGAGATCTATCCGGGGATTACCCCCCGGTTTATCACACAACCACCCTTATACATAAGCAATTCCAAAGAACCATAACATAATCATAACATAAGAACCATGCATAATGAAAAAAAATAACATTTCCACATTGAAATCAAAAGTTATAATTTTAATATATAATCAATTCTTTCCCAAAACCATTTTCCATACCATAATAACTAAAAATGGAATATATTATTTACTTTTATTTTAAAACATCATGGATTGTAGAGGAATCCCAATACCAAATAATGGTCATGGTGGTCGGAATGTTGTCGTCTCCCCATATGTTAAAAAAATATAACTTTTTTTTAAAACAGTGATTCATATAAAAAACGATTTCATTCAAAACCCATTAAATATAATTAAAAGTAAAATTGGTTTTTTATACACCTTATAAAAGAGTGTAGTGTATAACATAAAAATATGCCAAAATGAAAGGAGATTGAGACGAAGTGACTTCTCGTGAGTATGATTTGTCAGGTACAATTTTTATATTCCTGAATAATAAACACAGATTAATTTATAATTTCTTGAGAACAATTTGTAAATTTATTATTTCTTTTATATCTCTTATTAAAATTTAATAAAAATTATATAAATATTTTATTTCATATCGGATGTTTTGTGGATATTCGGTACTTTAGTCGAAAATGTACATGGTTTTGATGTCACTAGTCCATGTGGTCATATCTTTATCATCTATATAATAGAATTCATGAAATAATCATAAATTTTATACACTAATAATTCTTTTTAAATTAATACATTAATTATTATTATGAAAAATCAACAATGTTATATTCATGGAGATGGTTGTCCATACGTACGCATGAGTAACATATTAATTTTTCATTGATCATTATGGAAATAAGGTATCTATTATTTTATCCTTATTCAATAAAAATAATATTATTATAATATTAATAATAATTTAAACATATATATATATATATATCATAAAAGTGATGTGGGGAATAGAAACAACTCACATCACTTCATAGAGGTGATAATTTACACATAGCAACGAACGACATTTTTATTTTTTTGTGACTGGAAGGAAGGAAAATAGTTAAAATATTATTCGTTTACAATGGTAAATATTTCATGAATATCACATATGAATATTAATTCTATCATCATATCCGATCTTGAAAGAATGTAATCTAAAACGAACTAAATCGATTTGTGGTGGTGATAATTAACACATACACACAAACAATTAATTCCATTCCCATTTGATTAAAGTAGAGACTTATTTAGGGGATTATATTAACATGATAAAATCTTATTATATTTATGATACTGGAGTTATTATTTTATCTTGTAGGAATAATATTTAAATGACGTATAGGAAGAAATAAAATAGAAAATCTTAAAAAATATTGATACCTCGTTTTCGGATGATCACCTTTGAAGAACACATTAAAACATCTTAGAAAGGTGTTATGACTAACCTATGGCCTAAAAAATTGGGGGCAGGAATTTGGAAGATTTTTGTGCATTTATTTTCTGAACCAAAATAATTTGGAACTGTGAGTATTAGAGAAGAGAGGGTACCTTTTTATAGGAGAGGGGAGGGGCACCCATGAAATTCTTAAAATACTAAATTAATTTAAATTATTTTTTTACCCAAATTCTTCAAAATTGAAATATGTATAATATACGATGATGATAGTATGAAATCATATCATCTAATGATTTTTAGACATCTATTTATTTTATTTTAATCCTTATATTTTTAGTTTACCATTAATTATAAACTTTTAACTTTAAAATATTTAACATACTTTTAATTATTAAAAGGCAATTAATTTTACTTATATGGGATAAAATTCAATTAATTAGACATATAATGGACTTATAGGACTTTTCATATTTACTTTTTAATTTTAAAAGTTTTTTTTGTGATTTTTAAATAATTTAATAAATTAATTTTTTTTATAAAACATCAATTATATAATTTTTTACACTATTCATTTTATTGAATTTAAATAAAATCTAAACATGGAGAAAATTTGAACCAAACAATTAAATAGTCTTATAATATTTCATATTCTCCTATAAAAATCATCGATGATATAAATTATGTCAAATAATATTTATTTTCATATTTATAAAATCAATTATTTGATTCCTTCATTAATAATGAAATCACTGAATCATCATTGTATCATAAGTAAATTTAATTATCTATAGTCTAAAAATTATAAATAAAATACCATGATGCAGAAAATATTTTTCTATTTATAATTAATATTTATAGTTGTATAGATCACTTATATAAACCCAAATTAATTTTTCTTAGTAAGAAGATATTGGTTTATAACATATTTTCCGTTTAAATTAAAAGTTATAAGTGTAATAATCACACCCAAGTGGATTTAAAAGCATAAATTATCATCCATAGGGTTTTATTGGTCCAAAATATCTCATCCAATTTCATTAGGACAAATGTTAGGATAGTTTTATATTATTATAATATTATTTTTACAATAATTTAATTGATTTACCCTTTAACTATGGTAAATAAAAATAATTACTAAAGTTAATATTCATAATGTCCAAAAATAAAAGGGATATATTTTCATAATTTGTTCTTTATGATTCCAAATATTGAATCCATATTTAAAAATTCAAAAAACAAATGTTTCATTAATTAATTTAAAATTAATTCTCGTTGTCAAAACTAGAAAACGTGTTTTTTAAAATTAAAAACCATCAAAATGTTGACATGTTTTTATATCAAATTTAATTATGAAATTATTTCCAATGACAAAAAGCATATTAAATAATAAAAAATTAGTCCAATTAAAATTTAAAACCAATTAAAATTATAATCTATCTATATGAAAAATAATTGAAAAGGCAGTTTTGAATCAAAATGCAGTATTTTTCACTATTCATTAAAAAACGAATTTTATCAGAAAAATACCAAAATTTTACCAGAGTAAATATTAATGTCCTGCTTCTAAGGAAAACTTTATTTTTTCAAATAGAATAAATAAAATTTTTAAAAACTATATTTAAAAATGGATCTTCATCAAAAGGTAGAAATACTAGATTTTGAGAATATTAGATTATTTTATGCTGAAAATTGGATTTATTCTCATTTTAAACCTTTATAATTTATTAGATAAAAGAAAGAACATTTAATAAACACATGTAAACATAATATAATTAGTCATATTCATTACTTATAATACAACGTCTAGGTGATAACAACCATTTAAATAATAATATTAATAATGTTTTATATTTTGGTATAACTTTGTCTTATGTTCAATGTAAGATTTTAGAGAAACCCATTGGGGAGTGTTAGGTATGATGTCATAAAAGGTGTACCCTTTAACGTAAAATAAATATCTTATTCTTAAATATTAATAGATATGAAAATTTTATATTTTAAAATTATTTAGGATGTTACATCCTTCCCCCATTTTGAAAAGTGTGTCCTCTAAATTTTATTCACATATCAAATAAGTGGGGGTATTTCTACCTCATAGCATTTTCAGATTCCCATGTTACCTCTTTAACCATATGGATTTTCCATAACACATTAACCTAATGAATCACCTTATTCTGCAACAGGTTTCCTCTACGGTTAAGAATCTAGATTGGTTGTTCCTCAAAAGAATGATTCTCTTCCAACTGAACTAATTTTGGAATCAAAACATGAGATGGTTTAAAAATATACTTTCTCAACATTGAAACAAGAAAAAAATTGTCCATATTGGATAAAATTAGAGTAAAAGACACTCTTTAGGGAACTGATCCAAATTTCTCTAGAATTTCATAGGGTCCAATGAACCACAGACTCAACTTTCCCTTATTACAAAAACGAACCACATTATTCCATGGTGAAACTTTGAGAATGAAATGATCACCCAGCTTGAAAGAAATATCCATCCTCCAGTTGTCCACATAATGTTTTTTCCTACTCTGAGTTATTCTAATGTGTTTATGAATAAAATTATATTTTTATGATATCTCTTCTACCAATTCCAGTCCCATCAACTTCTGTTCTCCTACTTCATCCTTAAAAGATGGAGTTTGACACCGCATTCCACATGATGCCGTAAATAGTTCCATTTGTATACTATAATGAAAAATTATAGTATAAGAAAACTTTACCAAAGAATGATGTTGATCCCAACTTACCTGGTAATCTATTGAATAAGCATGTAACATATACTCCAACTTATGAATTTTTTTATGACTTCCCCTATAATTTTTGATGAAAATGTTTACTGAATTTTAATTTAGCTCCCAATGAAATTTGATGGCCTTTCCAAAAATTAGAAGTGATCCTGAGATCATGATCAGATATAATTGCAAGGGGAACTCCATATGACATGAATAGATCTTTAAGATAAAACCAAGAAAGTTTTTATAGAGATAATGTATCTCGAATAGGAAGAAAATAAGAATATTTAGTCAATCTATCAACAATATCCAAAATCACATTGTTACCTTGAGAATTATTTGGTAATCCCAATACAAAATCCATGGATATATTTTCCCATTTCAACTTTAGTACTGAAAAAGGATGAAGCATCCCTTTTTGAAACTGTCATTCTTCTTTAAGTTACTAAAAAGTCAAACACATCAAAGTAATGTAAAAAATATATCTTTTCATTTTATCCCACAAGAAATACTCTCTATATTCTCGGTAAATCATAGTACAACTAGGATGAACTGAAATCAGAGAACTATGAGCTTCACATTAATACTATTTCTTCAATTTTGAATCGCAAGGCACTCATAACCTCTTCCAAAATCTCAAAACGCAATCTTTTTCAATGCTAAATTTAGGTAAATTACCCTTCTAAACAAATTCTACCTTTTTCGGTAACTCCCATGTCTTCCTTTTTCTCTATCATAATTCTTTCTGGTATAGATCATTTCACTGACACCAAAAAAACTGAGGAATTTCATACACCAACAACTTTGAAGCCAAAATTCATCAAATCATTAACCACAAGATCACAATCCAAATGATTCATGGTTTATGTAATATTAAATTTCTGACTCAAAGCATCAACCACTTTATTTTATTTTCTAGAATGGTAATAAATTATGCAATCATCATCCTTGATTTGATCTATCCACCTTCTCTGTCTCATATTAAATTCTTTTTGAGTGAGTATGTACTTTAATGTCTTGTGATTAGTGTATATTTCACTTTTTAATCCATAAAAATTAAGCCTTATTATTTATAAAGAAATGACTATAAAAGTTAATTCCAACTCAGGTGTAGGGTAACTTAACTCACGTTTTTTTCTATTGACGTAAATCATAAGCAATCACCTGATCATTTTTTATTAGAAAACAACCAATTAATTTCAACTAAGAATAATTATAGATAAAAAATTCACCATTACTAAAAGGTAATTCCAAAACTAGACCATTTACCATTCTTCTTTTCAATTACTAAAAACAATCATAAAATTATTTTATCTATATGAACATAACACCTTTTCAAGTTAACATATTTATTGGTCTAGTTTACCATAAAAAATGTTCTACTACAATGGTAATAGAAATTTATACCAAGAAAACTATGAATATCAGTTATATTTGTGGTTCTTTTCCATTATTCCACAAATTTTGTTTTAGTAGCATCAGCAGTTATTCCATCTTTAGAAATTATGTGACCAAGGAAAGATTTTTTTGTAAGAAAAACTCACACATGCAGAATTTCCATTTAATTCTATTTTCTTTTAAGGTATATAAGACAACCCTTAAATGAATTTCATGCCCCCATATAATTTTAGAATATTCCCAAATGTCATTATTAAAAGCAAGCAAAAACATATCCCAGAACTCTAGGAATATTCTATTCCTAAGATCAATGAATACAAACAGTGTATTAGTTATCCAAAATGATATAACTAAACACTTATAATGGCCACATCTAGTACAACATGTAGTCTTCAAAATGTCTACTTGCTTTACATTAAACTGATGGTACCCTGACCTCATGTAAACCTTAAAAACATACTGGGCTCCCTAAAGTTGATCAAAAAAATCAATGATATAAAGAAAATGATACTTGTTCTTAACACAAATTTTATTCAAGTCTCTACAATCAATGAAAAGTCTCATTGAACCATATTTCTTTTTGAAAAAGATGACCAGGGAACTCTATAGTGATGTGCTATCTCAAATGAAACCTTTATCTAATAAATCATACAATTGATTCTTTAACTTGAAAAGTTCAATTTGAGCCATTTGATAAGGAGGTTTTGAAATTGGATTAGCATTAAGAAATAAGTGAATAGTAAATTCAAAATCCCGATTAAGAATAATATCATAAAACACATTAAAAATCCTCAAGATACTCATTTACCACTGGAACATATTTAATATGAAGAATTAAATTGTTTTCAACAATATGTTAAAGGTATAATTCATGTACATATTTTAGTAGTTTCTTAGCTGCCTTATATTTTATCAGAGGTAAGTGTTCATTCATATACACAAAAGGAAAGTCTTTATGGAAAGAAACTTCTTTATCTCTACAGTAAATCATAGTCTGGTAAACTGAATGCCAATCTAAATCCATAATACAATCAAAGTCTACGAGTAGAAAAACAATATGGTTTACAGGTAGATTCTTTCCAAATACAACGAAGTGAAGATTCTTATAATATTTTTTTTCTCAATATTTTACCAAGATATTTTACCATAAATTCATGATTCATTTCATGAGGCGGGATCTCCAATTTACTAGAAACATTCTCACATATGAAAGAACGTGTAGAACTAGAATAAAAAAACACATTAAAATTTTCTGAATAAACAGAAAATTTTCTTAATACCACTTCATTTTATGGCCCATTATATATTGAAGTAGTTGAAAAGGATTTCAACACACCTTTTTATCTTATAGTCTTCATTCTTTCCATCATTTTAGTTCTTCATTAGACACTCATTTCCACAATGACTGATCTCATTGCACATTAAACATTTTACAGACAAAAAATAAGATGTTGTATTACCACCACCCTAATAATTTTTAGTAGAATTACGAGCATTATGTCCCATTTTACCTCATCATAAGCACAAACTATAATTCAAAAGGCATTCCCAATTGTGCTTTTTACCACAATTTTCTGAAATAGTAAAATTAATTGTCTTACAATCAGAATATTTTGAAGAATTCTTCCCTTCCACCTTCAACGTCAAAATCTTATTCTAAAGTTTTTCTATGAACACATCATCATCAAAAACTCCATTTACTCCTTCTCTACACATCGAACAATTTTTTCATAACTTTTGAACTCATGATAAGATAATTCCCTTTGATACTTTGGATTTGATCCTAAGTAAAATGACTCATTTTAATCTCAAGATCTAAGATGATATTTGGAGTATACCTGTATAGTCGAGTGAATTTTTCATCAGAAGTAGCATTGAGTCATCCATCTTCCTCAAGTCTTGGAATTTATTTTCTATCCTAACTCAAACAACCTTATGAAAATATTTCTCAAGAAACATGCCTTTGAATTCATCCCAATCATGATCATCAATATCCTCATTTTTTTGATATTCTTAACTATTAACCACTAATAACCAGCTTCACCTCTATAATAATAAATAGAAATACTAACCCTTTCATTTTAATAACATCCCATGACATCGAAAATATTTTCCCATGCTTTAATCCACCCTTCATCTAGAAAAAGGTTAGATGATATTATGATTGATGTAGGATGTTGCCTAATGAAATGAACCACTTCAAAAATATTACTATATGGTAGATCTGGTTGATCTCATTCATGAATACCATCACCATTTATAATATGATTCAACTGAACCATCATTGAATCAAACTATTCAGTTCCAATTCTGACCATCTCAGGTTATTGATTTGGAAGGTTTTTTCCCTCTTGATGTCATCCCAGCATAACTGTCCTACATCTTCTACGGAAAACAAATATGAACAAACATATCTTAGATTAATCAACATGGTAATCTTAAAATTATACATCATTTCAATTTGAATATAAAGGTAAAATCATTTATGGATATTCTATTAAAAATATCTTAACCACTTTAGTTATCAAAACTGAATTCTAATACATACTATAAGGCCCATGCCTTACAATTTTCATAATCTTGAGTTAAGTCAAGAATTCAAATTGAGGATATTTTCTAGTTTAGAGTTTAAGAGAATTATAACATAAATAATACTAAATAACTCTAATTTATACAAAGTGCATACCACTAAAACAATATCTATTTCTTCTACAATATAAAACTTTTAAAAGTAAACATGATTTATTTTCATAAATAAAAGTATTCTTGAGTTATTCATTTCTCTTACCCATACTTATACCATGTGAAAACATTTTAAAAACATAAGATGAGCACAACATTCTCAGTAAAAGATATAAAATAAGGAGAGAAATTAGTAGTCCATGAATATTTTTAAACATATGAATTCATAAGAATACTAAAAAAATTCATATAAATCATAAATAATAAAAGTAACTTCTAGATTCCATATCATACTTATATTTTATCATTCACATCTATATAAGGAGTAACCTTCATGGTTACATTTGGAATACCCATTATAGTATATTCCCTAAATATATTTGGAGAAACCTTATTATTTAATTCTGTATATTTACCCAATGCATTAGAGAGCTATGTCGGGCTCACAAACCCTATGTTTATCATGGAACCACACTTACAAATAAGTAATTTCCATGTACCATAACCTAATCATAACACAAAAATCATTCATATAGGGAAAATAAAATCTCCACATTGTAATCATAAGATATAATTTCAAGATATAATCAAATCGTTCTCAAAACTATTTTCAATAACAAAATTCCTAAAAATAGAATATGGTTTTTACTTTTCTTTTAAGAACATTACGGGTTGTAGAGAGATCCAAATAGAAAATAATGTTCACAGAAGTAGAAAGGTTTTTGTCATTGTATATGTTAAAAACAATCCTTTTGTCATTTAATAAAATGATTCATATAAAAAAAATTATTTTGAAAAACATTGAATGAAATTAAAATTCAAAGGTTTCGATTATACACCATATAAGAGAAGGTGGTGTATAACATCAAAATATTCCTCAATGAAAGAATATTGAGATGAAGTCCCATAACGTGAGTCTGACTCACCACGTAAAATATGTATATTCATGAATAATAAACATAGATTAATTTTTAATTTTTTTGAACCTTTTTAGGTTTATTATTTTTTTTATAGAACTTATTACAATGTTATAAGAATTATATAATTATTTAAGTTCATATCAGGCGTTTTATCGATATTCGGTACTTGAATTGAAAATGTACATGGTTTTGATGTCACTAGTCCATATTGTCATAAGTCCATCATCTAAAGAATTGTATTGATGAAATAATATTCAATTTTACTAATTAAACATATTATATAAATCAATCCATTAATTATGGTTATGAAAAATTAATAATGTTAAATTCATAGAGACGGTAAGCCGTACATACACATTTGTAAATTTTTAATTTTTCATTAATCATTATGAAAATAATGTAATTATTATTTTATATTTCCATAATGATAATAACATTATTATAATCATAATAATAATTTAAATATTTTTATATATATATCATACAAGTGATGTGGTGAATGAAAATGATTCACATCGCTTCGTGGAGGTGATAGTTCACGCGTACACATGAACAACATCATTGTTATTACGTTCGTGGAAGGTATAAAAACAATTGAAATATTATTATTTTTAAAAAATAAATATGTCATGAATATCAAATATTAATATTAATTCCATAATTATAACTGATATTGATAGATGGTAATGGAAAATGAAATAAATCGGTTCATGGAGGCGAAAATTTACATGTACACACAAATAATTAATTCATTTCCCATTTGATTGAAGTAGAGATGGATTGAAGAGATGTTATCGAAATAATAAAATTTTATTGTATTGAATATACTAGAGTTATTATTTTATATTGGAAGTGTATTATCTAAAGGAAGTGGAAGAAGAAATAAAATATAATCTCTTAAAAAACAAAACCTCTTCTTCAGTTGATCACCTTTAAATAACTCCTTAACACCTCTAATAAGAATGTTATGCCAAAAATATGGTCTAAATAATGTGGGTAGAGATGTTAAAAAGTTTTTGGGATTGATAATAGAAAGAAAATGCTTTGTAAGTGTGACTATTAGGGAAGAGAGGGTACTTTTTTATAGGACAGGGGAGGGGAACCCTTAGAAATTCTTAAACTATTAAATTAAAATAAATTATTTTTTTATCCAAATAAATCCAAATTGGAATATTTCAAATATAAGATAATGATAGTAAGAAATCATGTCATCCAATTATTTTTATACATGTATTTTGTTTATTTTAAACATTATTCTGTCAGTTTACCCATAATTATTCTCTTTTATTTTTAATAGTGGTTACAACATTTCAATTATTAAGAGGCTATTAATTTTACTTATATGAGATCAATTTCCCATTATTGGAAACATAATGGAATTATAGAACTTATCATAGTAATTATGTAATTTTAAATGTTTTTTAGGATTTTTAAATAATTTAATAAATGAATATTTTTATAAAACATCTATTTTGTCAATTTCTACACTATACATTTTATTGAATTTAAATAAAATCTATAAAAAGATATAACTTAAAAAAACCCTTAAATAGTCCAATAACATTTCCTATTTACCTAGAAAAATAATTGATGAAATAAATTATGTAAAATAACAATTATTTTATAATTTATAATATCATTTATTTTATTCATTCATTAATAAAACAATCACTCCATCATCATTGTGTTATAAATAAATTTAATTATTTAATGACTAAAAATTAAAAATAAATTACCAGGATATAAGAAATTTATTTATATTTCTACTTACTATTTATAGTTGAAGATATCACTTATATAAACACATATTGAAATTTCTTTAGAAAAAAGATATATGTTCCTAATATATTTTCCTTTATATTAAAAGTTATAAGTGTCATAATCTCACCCAAGTGGCTTCCAAAGGCCAAATATTCATCCCAAGAGTTGTATTAGTTATAAATATTTAATATAATAGGATTAAGATAAGTGTTATCATAGTTTTATATTATTATAATATTATTTTTACCCTTATTGTCATGATTTACCCTTTAACCATGGTAAATAAAAACAATTACAATACATACTATTCATAAAGTACATAAATAAAAGGGATATATTTAAATAACTTATACCCCTGGAATCAAAATATTGAATCTATTTTTTCAAATTCAAAACACATAAGTTTCGTTAATTAATTTAATATTAATTCCCATTTTCAAACCTGGAAAATAGGTTTTTTAAAAGTAAAAACCATAAAAGATTGATCTGTGTTTATATCAAATTTCAATTTAAAATTATATACAATGATAAAAATTGGATTAAATTTTAAAAACCTAGAAAAATTACACTTTTAAACAAATTAAAAGGACAATATTAATATATAACAAAAATAGATGAAAAGAATGCTTTGAATTAAAATGCGGTATTTTTCACTATTAATTAAAAAATGAATTTTATCAGAAGAATACCTAAATTAAACTAGATTAAATTTTGAAGTCCCTCTTCTAAATAATATTTTTATTGTTCTAAATATAACATATAATATTTTCAAAAAATACAATTAAAAATGGTTCTATATCAAAAGGTGGTGAAACTTCCTTTAAAAAATATTGTAATATTTTATGCTTAAAACTGGATTTATTCTCATTTCAAGCCACTAAATTTTTTTTATATGAAAGTAAAAACATTTAATAAACATATGTAAATATAATATAGTAATTTATATTCATTCCCATCAAGTCAAAAACTTGATGGTAACTACCATTTAAAATAATAATATTAATAATGTCAGTTTTCGTTATAACTAAGTCTTTTGTGCAACATGAGATTTTAGTGAAACCTGTTTTTGTGTATTGGGTACACTATCAGAAAAAGAATCCCCTTTAACATATAATAAATTTCTCATTAATAAATTTTAATATATATTAAAATGACTTATTCTATAGTTACATGGGATGTTACAGGTTGACTAGGATTTGTATCATTGTGACACTAGGGGTTACACTGTGAATTTATACTCTAAATTTTTTAAAATAAATTTCAGTTCTTTCCCAAATTACTTATAGTTTAAGTCACTCTCACTTATCCTTTGATTATTCTTGGAATTTATTAAGAACCTTAGAATTTTTTATGCTATGGTGTTCAATCCTTTAAATTTCTTAATGTTGTAATTCATCAAAAAAGGCAGTTATCCCCTGTCTTTTTTCCATTCCTATTATTCTATTTCCTTACATATATCATTGGGACTATTTTGGACATGATTGAGGTAATTTTTAGATGATTATTGATGTGTTTTAAAGATTATGGAAGACTCTTTAACGTTATTCAGTGTTTGATCATTGTTTCCCTTCACCATATGTATTCTTTAAATTGAATAATGAATCTAAATTTGGAGATTAATTTTGGTACAAATGCATGTTTTTAAATTTTTATTCCATGTTAAAAGTTGGTAATCTATGTAGGGTAAAATATAGACAGTAAAAACATACATGTTCAATTGAATTCATATAAATACCTTGTGTTCTATGTTTTTTAATCTAATTGTAAAATTTTTGTATTGGTTTGACGTCTTACATTTTTAAGTAAATATATTTTTATTTAAGGGAAATATTTTACATATTGAATAAAATATCATCCATATTGTTGAAAGGTATTTTTGTTATATTTTATTGGAATAATATATTTTTTTAATAAAATGTAACATATTGAGAAAAATTCATATTTAATTGATTTTCATGGGAGGCTCGATCGTTGTTATTTTGAAGGATAATAGTTATCAACTCTAAATTAGTTTTTCTTCAATGGTTTGACTTTTTTGAAGAGTATGGATGAATTTATTTAAAACATTTATTTCTGGAATGAGGGACTATAACTATTATACAGATTTCTATTTTCATAGATAAGATCATGGATTACTTTGTGAAAACTAAAGTGTATATTATATATATATATATATATTACATCTTAATATAAAAAAATATAAGAGTTTGATTTCTTGCAAAAATGTGTGATTTGATTATTATTTGTATTTTTGATATACTACTATGATAGTAAGAATTGAAAATAATGATTATGGATTATAAAATAAGGATGATTTTTGTTCTACTATCTTAAATATTATACTAAATTATTTTTTAGTGATTCATTTAGAAGATGTAGAAACTCTTTGAAGAAGATTCATCAATTGTTTGTGGAAGAGAAAATTGTGTACTAAAATGTATTCCAATTTCTACATATTTTTATATTCTATGAGGGAACACTTCTTGTAACAAGTGTGTGAGTGAGGACTTGTACAATCCTTATTATGGAGAGACTGATAAAATATCTTGTAACCTTATACACAAAAAGTTTCAGCTAGTTTCTTGGGAAATGATCTAAATAAAAACAACCAAACCTTTATTGGCTCTTGGTGGAGTAGACGAGAGGTTGTTTTTTATAGCTACAAACCAATAGAAAAAATCTTATGTTATATAGCTTTATTTTCATATATTTATACTATATATTTGATTAAAAAATAGAGGCTTAAATCATTTATGAAGAGGAAAGTTTTAATTTGGTGTGAAATTCAAGAACTCAATTCATTTCCACTTGGGACACTGTACAATGGTTCTAGGGATAGAATTTAATATTTCTCTGTATTACCCAACAATTCTACTTTTGAGTATTTTTTATTATAACAATATTTTGGAATAAAAATAATTATATTTTTGAGCTTTTTATAAAATTGATGTTGTTGAGTGATTAATGCATGGTCCCAGTGGCCATATATAGAGGTAGTAAAATGTCAAATTGCAGAGTCAGTGAGTTTTCATGATTTATGTGTGATCTTAGAGACAATGAAAGGTGACTATGCATTTCTCTAGGAAAACCTAAAAGTTTCTTTTTCTGTCCATACTTTCATAGACCCATTGTATTGGACCTTTAAATTTTTATAATTTTCATAATTTAGTTATTTACATGATAATGTAACTAATTGATTCTGTTTGAAAAATTTCGAGAATAATTTTTATGAAATACATATGTATTTTTGTGGAAAAAGTATATTTTTTTGTAATAATCATTATTTATTATATAATTTAAATGAATAATTGACATTGGGTATTGTTATTATTCATGGTGGATTAGTAATGTAGTAGTGTAGATATTGTATTTTTCTAGATTTGGCCATTATAATTATAATATTATTATGACCTAACCTTTTTAACATAAAATAGGGTAAATCATCACTCCCTCTCCCATTCTATCCAATTTTAGCCAAATGTGCTCCGGAGTAGAATTATCCCACTCCTCTTGATTTTTACATCTTTTTTATTGGAGAACCATAAATTGAGTTTACAATCTAGGGAAATGGCATTTTATGATGGGTTATTAGCGACGGGACTTGGGGTACCGTCGAAAAAGTTAGGGGCAGTTTTGTGTGGTTTGCACGCCAAACCACTGGAAGGGTATTTGCGACGGGGAGGCACCCCCGTCACAAATATCCATAGATGGTAAAATACTATTTGTGATGGGGTATTTAATCATCATAAATGTTTCATCTGCGGGTCACTATTTGTGACAGGACCCGACACAAACACCCGATAGTGGTAAATACCATTTGCAATGGGATGTTTCCCCGTCACAAATGCCCTTTTAACCACCGAGAGTAATTAATGCGGCCAAAGGTATTTGCGACAAGTCCCATCATAAATAGTGGCATCTATGATAGAAGTCCTGTCGCAAATACTCTCTTCGCAACTAATTGAACCTATATATACCCCCATCATTTTTTTCATTTTTCATCTCAATTCCAACTTTATCTCTATTTAAACTCTAATTTTAGAGTGAAAATTTCTCTGAGTTAATTTTTTTACGAAGAAGTTTTAGAAGTTTTCTACACCTATAACAGATCAATTTTAAAGGTATTTATGTTTTATTTAATTTATTATTTATTTTATTTTTTATAATAATATTAATAACTATTAATCCGTTGAAAATAAAATAGATTTAGATTGTTCTGTCATCAGTATTTATTTGAAATAGTAAATTTAAAATTTTAGTACTAATTGTTAATAATTATTAGTAATTAGAAATTATTAAATACAATTAGCAATGAATATAAATAATTACTGGAAATTAGTAATTATTAGAGGTAAGTTGTAGTAATTAATAATAATTAACGCTAATTAGTACTAATTTGTAGTAATTAGTAATCATTTGGAATAAATTGTAATAATTAGTTAAAAATAGTAATAAATAGTAATAATTACTAATAAATAGTAATACATACTAATAATTAGTATGAATTAGTAATAAATAAATAAAACTAAAAATAGTAATAAAATATTAATAAATAGTAATAAATAGTAATAAATAGTAATAAATAGTAATAAAGAGTAATAATTTTTAATAATTAATAATATTTTGTAATAATTAGTAATAAATAGTAATAAATAGGAATAATTATAAATAAATTGTAATAAATACTAATAAATAGTAATAAATAGTATTAAATTGTAATAATTAATAATAATTAGTAATAATTAGTAATAAATAGTAATAATTTGTAATAATTAGTAAAAGTAATAATTAGTTATAGTAATAATTATTAACAGTAATAAATAGAAATAAATAGTTATAATCGGTAATAAATTGTAATAAATAGTAAATAATTAGTAATAAATAGTAATAAATAGTAATAATTTGTAATAATTAGTAATAATTAGTAATAATTAGTAATATGTAGTAACAAGTATTAATAAGTAGTAATCAATAGTAATAAGTTGTAATAAGTAGTAATAAGTAGTAATAAGTGGTAATAACTACTAATAACTAGTAATAAATAGTAATATATAGTAATAAATTGTAATAAATAGTACTAATTAGTAATAATTAGTAATAGTTAGTAATAATTAGTAATAGTTTGTAATAATTAGTAATAGTTTCTAATAATTAGTAATAGATAGTAATAATTAGTAATAGTTAGTAATAATTAGTAATAATTAGTAATAATTAGTAATAATTAGTAACAATTTCTAATAGTTTGCAATAAAAATTAATAAATAGTAATAAATTGTAATAAATTGTAATATATAGCAATAATTAATAATAAATAGTAATAATTATTAATAAATAGTAATAAATAGTAATAAATAATAATAAATAGTAATAAATAGTAATAAATAGTAATAAATAGGAAACAATAGAAATAATTAGCAATAATCAGAAAAAAGTTAGCAATAATTAGGAAAAAATACTAATAATTAGGAAAAAATAGCAATAATTTGGAAAAGATTAGTAAAAATTATGAATAAATTTTAATAAATTGTAAGAACTTGGACCAATTTTCAGTGGATTGGTGGCACATATTTTTATTGATGAGTATTCTTCTTTCAAATCTCATCGACTCAAAACATAATAAAAAACGTGCTTCTACATATGCATATCCAATATTGTATGCACGATATTGGATATGAATTTGTAGGACCATATTTTTCATAATGTTTTTAGGTGGTGACAGTTGGAAGAAGATGAGTCATCGACCAAAAGGGGCCTCTTTTGTTTGATAGATCATTAACTTCCATATTTCTTTCACTGAAATCAGAATGAATAATCTGGTCGGCGGTACACTTATGCATTCTCATATGCATAGAAATGGATATGTGTACCTCTGAGTAGATTTTCATTGTGATTTCAGTGAAAGAACATTCTAGGTACATGAGCCATCAGACAAAAGAGATGTAGTCAATCCACTAGAAATTGTGTCACCCATAATTAGGGGTAATTATTAAATAGTAACTATAATTATTTATCTTATCTTTTTTGGATAGTGCTATTATTGTTTCAAATTATTCAAAAATAGTAATGATTTTATATTTTTTTATAAAAATATAGAACATGGAAGTCAACCGTAGTAATTATTAGATGACCACGCTTGGATAAATCAAGGTGGAAATCCAAACAGTTTTAGTTTACATCATATATATATATTAAGGGTGTTTAATCTTTCTTATCATTTGCATCATCATAATTATAATTTGTTTCAGAAGGAACAGTTTAGTGTCCTAGTTTTAGTGGATTTCATATTTGAGACTTCCATATGGCTATGCTTCTAATTTAACAGATGTGTTAAGAATGGTCATATTACCAAATTTAAAAGTCATTATTTTCTTATTATAATGGAAAGAATTATGTCGATTTGATTAAGAGGTTTGTTTAATTATATGATTTGGGATTTTATAAAAGACATATCATATTTTTTTTGAGACATTTGTGCGGAGACAACAAACAATGATTCACTAATAAAACTGGAATAAGATGTTGTTGTAATTAAATATAAACTGAAAAACATCATCCCTCTAACATTATTAGATTCAATGGAACATCGGATATTATATTTTCCACATGATGCAAGATGTGGAGGTTTGGTACAGTTTCATTGGATGTAACCATTTGAGAGATAAATGCAGAAATTGAAGAAAAAGGTATGTAACAAAGAATAAGATGGAGGCTCAATTGCTAAGGCTTATTTATCAGCAGAAATTCATTTTTTATGATCTCATTATTTTGAATTTGAATAACCCTCAAAACACAACCACATGGTATGGAATGATGGGAATGTTGATGAAGATATAGACAATCCATTATCAATTTTTAATCAACCAGAGCTTGGGTTTGGTGGAGTTCCTGAACGATGGCTTTCAGATGATGAATATCAAAAATCTCATTTATATGTTCTGATAAACTATGAAGAAATGTCATAATGTGTACTATGATTGATTCTATCACAAATTATATTATTTATGCTATATAATGTAAACTTATTTTATTTTTTGTTTATATGATAATCATATCAAGAAACAGATTCCACAAATTACAACAGCTGCTCTTAAAGAATGCCGGAAAAAAATTGTCTCAGTGGTTTAAAAAATTGGTAACATAAATTATTGGTAGTTTAACATACCAATTATATTTATTATTTATTATATTGATAATTTTTTTTAAAAAATCTTAGTTTTCTCCACATGCTGATAAAATTGATATGCTCCTATGTATATTGAGTAACCCACCATACAAAATGGTTAAATATTATAATGAATATGTGATGAATGGTTTTCGATTTCATACACGTTTTTTGAGGTATAAAAAAACAATGAATAACGGTGTTTTCTTGAGAGGATATCATTAATGAGAAAATAAAGTTGACTTTTGTGAAATGCTGGATGAAATTATTGAACTGTGTTATCTAGAACAAAATTACATAATGATGTTTAAATGTCAGTGGTTTGATACTGAGAGAGGCTTGCAAGTTCAACCAACTCATTGAATTGTCGATATTAAATTTAAAATTCTTCTAGAAGTAAATGATCCATTTTTACTCACTCAACAGGGACATCAAATATATTATAGAAAGTAATGTGCTACTTCAAGAGACCTGAGTGATTGGTGGAGCAAGAAAAAAATTAAAATCTCAGGAAATTATTTTTACTCAAAGTGAATGTGGATCTGCTAAAGTGAATGTAATCGAAAGATTTCAAGAGACAACTCAAAATATATTTTTTTCACAGAGTCATGAATATTGATGATGTCACCCCACAATTAAGGGTCAATGGTGATTATGATGTTAATGATATTACAAATAAATTAGAAATTGCAAGAGATAGTGAAATAGAAACTCATTTGGATATTGATGATGCCAAGGAGGAATATGAAGACATTGAAATTGTTAGATATAAATATGGTGATGAATGTTAAAATTGAAACAGTTAAATGATGGTTATAATCAAAACTAATAAATGTATATGATAGTTATTTTTAACTATTTATTAACAACAATCATTTTGTGTTTTAGATGGATGATAATCTATTTCGTCTGATACAATAGGGTGACCTACCATTGGATGAGGAGGATTTGGGATTATTTGAACCTCAGCCTAATGCCAGTTTAGGGGGTATGTGGAGGTGGCTCAGTCTTGTGTGACTGATGATTCCAGAACCTATCCCCGAGAGACATCCACCTTTTGGATTTGATCCACACACATGAAGATATGGTAACCAGTTTATTTTAGTTTTCTTTCATTAATTTATTTATATACGAATTGTTTTATTATTTATTATTCTTTCATAGTTTTGAACATTTAGCTATTGTACAGGAGAGTGCTGTCTTGCACAATTATTTTTCTCTTCCATGGATCAGATGGGAACAAATTCCCATTGATGCAATGTTCGGTATGTTCAATCATTAGTTGGTAAGTAAATAAATAATATTTATTTTGAAATGTATTTCATCGATAACATGATATTATAAATTATTTGTAGGGTTTATGGTATCCCATAAATGATAGCATACATGATTCTATCCACACATCATGGGAGGTGTCTATTCTTGACCATTTCTGTCTTTTTTATCACAATTTGAGAAGGACATATATAAAGAAAGCAGGAGTGACAGTATTTGATGAGTCGTGTAGAGCCCACCGACAACTGTACATTTCATTTCCTGTTTTTGATGGCTTATGTTCACTCTAGTTTGGTGGTGGGTTTTAGAGGAGATCTT
This sequence comes from Viscum album, assembly GCA_963277665.1. Taxonomy (NCBI): domain Eukaryota; kingdom Viridiplantae; phylum Streptophyta; class Magnoliopsida; order Santalales; family Viscaceae; genus Viscum; species Viscum album. The sequence goes on along the minus strand of OY728130.1, from coordinate 1,190,632,345 downwards.
CATTCGGCCGACTGAACTAGGGGAGACAGGAGGTGATGCATTGAGCTGGTATCTGTACATTTAGTATGCATAGAGAGCATCTGGTAAGTATCTTTTTTAAATATTTTATATAACATTAAATATAAAATGTTTATTTTATATTTATATAGGCAGTTTAGTAGCCCTATATTATAGAGTAAAATGTTTATCAGATGATGTATAGTGATCCAACCACTAGAGAGATTAGAGGTGATCGCCAGTGTCAGATTGTGGTCAATATTTTTTTTTCAGTTTGAAAATTAACTGCATATAAACTTTTCACTATTTTAATTTAAAATTGGAATTGATGGAGTCATATGAGATCACGTCCACTCAGATACAGGATAAGATTCAGGTCGAGATGGCTTATCAGAGTATTTCCCACCATTTCAATGAAGCGGTATAGTGACCCAAGCCTTTTACAAAAAACATTTCATAATTTTAAGCATAATTAATCATCAGAGTACAAGCCAAGGATCATTAAGTCTAGTGCCTTGGAAGACTAGGTACATATAAATATAACACGGGACTAAAAAAAGTCTTTATTTAATCTTCATCATGATCTCCTAACTTCCATTGAGCCCTTACATCTGTATATGGTACCTTGGGAAACACATAAACAAAGGGGTGAGCTAAAAATGCCCAGTAAGGGAATGAACATAAGATTACATCTCAAGAACATGAGTTAAGAGGCATGAAATAATGATATCCAAATCATGAAACTTATGAAATCATTTAATATAATAATGGGATCATATAAGCATGGAATCATATAAATGTGGTAGAATCATAAATCATATCTTTAGTACGGGTCAAGGCTAACCACTAATCCCGTTTCACATCAAATCTCATGAGAATTATCCTTACCAAATGCATTAGAGCGCTATCTGGGTGCACCCATATGAACATATTAATGAATTTTCTTTACACATAAATAATCTTGCCACATAAATAATAATACATAATCAACCATACATAAACATAAGGGTAGACATGGAAAGAATTGGGTACCACAATCAAGCCATAAAACATATCCAATGGGCGTATCACGAAAGTGTCCATGAAAGGAATGGATTAGAACATACATGGACATTAATATGGTAAATTAGGCATATATTATGTTATGTGGTGTCAAATATAAGTGACAACATATAAAAAATGTATTTTAGAAACATTTGCATTAAAACATTTTGAGTTGTTTTAAGGAAAACACTCTAGAGATTTTCAAAAAGAAAATAGGAAATTATTTTATATAAAACCTGAATTTAACCAAGAAGATTTTAAAAATTAAAATACTGATTTTATAAATACAATTGTGTTTTAAAACATTGGACAGAGTGCACTTGAAATTTAGGTAAAAATTTGGGAATTCTATTTAAAACAGGTTTGCTTATCAGAAAGTTCTAAGGAGGGAATATTTCTAAATCTTGTACATCCCCGAAAGAATGTGATGAAAGGGTATTGATATAGTAATATTGTACAAATAACCAGAATTCATAAGACTCACATAGATAGATAAGATAGCACCATTTTAAAAGAATGATAAGGCCACCCAAAATAACAAAGAATGTTCGTGTAAAATTCGTTACGATTTTATCGGCATGGTGTCGGGTGTGACCAAGTGGGATTGATGAGAGAGAAATGGGGATTCTCATTACTTATAAATCCAGAAGGAATTATGGTGGAGGTTTTTAAACATACCCCATCATTTACTAGTACACATATAAAGGCATAGTATAGAGGATAATCTTTATTAAGAGTGATATGGAGAGGATCCCTTACCTAAAATCTGGTGGTGTTCTCCAATTGTTATTAATGACCTGAATAAACAAATTACGATTATTAATTCATAAGTACAGAACCTCTTATATATGTAATTTATTTATTATAACCCATTTTTAGTTCATTAAAATCCTTTTTTATTAGTTAGGAGGTTCAATTTCATTGTTCAGGATCGTTTGTTTACATGGCTTTAAAAGATCGGTTCACTTGTATTCAAGTTTGGATTATATGAAAGATGAAAGTGTTTGTCCATAATTGAAGATAAATTATTTAGTTCATATAAATTATATTACATGGTTTTATTTTTAATTAGCTTACTTAGATTGATGTTTAATTATTACATATATAACCTTATTGATAACTGTTTTTGTTATTTGGTGGGTTTGATTACAAAGAATGTGTTTTGATTTAAAACTTAATTCCATTTGTACGAAAGGATTACAGAACAAAAACAAGGATATATATTACATATATAATAATCTGGTTCAACCATAACACCATTGGTTTCATGACCCGAATTAAAGATAATAATATAAATTGATAAACCGTAGTCCTTGAATGTGCTAAATTAGAACATCTCAAACAGTGCTTTCATTTCTTTCAAATAAAAGGGTGGGGAAAGGAGAGAAGATAATGAAATTTACCACTAGAATGAAGTCATTATAGTACATGTATGTTACTGGATTTATCATACTATTATGGTGAAGGTAGGTGAGGAAAGAAATTAAAAATAAAAGAACTTAAAAGAAAATAAGAAATTTGGGAAGAGGAATTTACCTTTTGAGACTTCCTCCTTTGAGAACCTCTTAAGGGGAGAGGTTTTGGTATTTTGAGGGGGATGAGAGATTTTGGACATGGGGGAGGACCTTGGAGAGATATTTGGGCAGAATTTAGAGATTTCTTGGAGCTTGAGAGAAGTGGAGAGATGAGGGAGTGAAGGTGGTTTTTATAGTGGAGGAGAAGAGGGATTTCATGATATTATAATCGTTAATTTATTATTTCTTCACAAGACAAAAAATGTAAGTATTACATGACCAAGAATAGTAAATAGGTCATGTGAATTATAACCATGGGTGGTGACATCAACCATGATGCTAGGAATAGTTTATTTAGCTTATAATGTATATATACGGTAAATTACCGTATTTTACTATTCATAAAAAATTCAAGTATTTCAGAAAAATCTCAAAAATTCACCGTAACCTTTTTTTAACGTGTAGAATACAAAAATGAAGTCCATTTTTCAAAAAAAAAATATCTAAATATTATTATTTTAATATTTAATTAAAATCATAATTTATTATAAAAAAAAAATCTAAAAACATGCATTAACTCATTCTAAAACATATGGATATTGTACTTCTAACATGAATATTATTTTTATCATATCATAGGTGAGGTTAATATTCATTAGATTATATCAATATTCCTAAGGGTATGTTACTATTTGTTAGGGTAGGTTAATATTCATCAAAAAATTATGTTTTTCTTATCGGATTCCAAAAAACATCTTGAACACAACCGTGTATGTCAGGTTTTCGAAATTCCAAACAGAGAAGTGAAAAACTTATGTTTAATGTTTACTTATCACTTATTAGGTCATTATTATGTGATTTCATGGAATATTTATGAGAAGGGAATTTCCATTAAAAACATTGGGTCGTTACAAGCAGCATGGATGCAGGCGACCCAGTATGCCTTCGAGAAGGGCTGAGTAGTTGGTATCCACTCTCATTTGACTCCTGGGACTTATTGTGGTGCTTTTGTGATGTCGTTATCCTACTATTGAAGAGATCATAGAGAAAAATCATATTTTGGATCATAGTATCAAGATTAGCTTTGATCTCAGAGTGAGATTATAGAGAGTTTGCAGAAGCATCATGAAGAGATGCGTCAGCAACATCAGTCCGAGGTTGATATGCGTCGATGGCAGAAGCAACAACAACCACATGAGGAAGAGATACATCGATGGTAGCAGAAAAACCAGCAGATGGGTTACATGTTCCATCTAACTCGTTGTTTTGGGATGGATTTTTCTCCACCATCTCATCCAGCTCCTCCACCTCCTCCAGAAGACTATCCCCCAATGATTTTTTATGTTAAAAACATTATAATTCAAGATTTGTTGTAATAGGAACTATTTATAGTTTCTGTCTTTTATATTAGAGTGAATATTTAACAATTTATTTATTATTTATTTATTATTATTTTTAATATTTTATTATTTTATTATTTAATATAAGAATTATATTTTTTAATGTTTTTTATTTTAATAATAATATTAATAATGTTTTATGATTTTTTTATATTTTTTATGAATATTAAGAATTTTATTATTTTATTATTATTTTAATAATATTAATATTATTTTTTCATTATTTTATTAAAATTTTATTAAATATATATATTTTTATTTTATTTGGTATTTTTGACGAGGCATTTTGCGATGGGACCCCATCACAAATAGTTTGTATATATTTCTTAAATATGTATTTCCGACGGGAAAAAAGGTCCGTTGTGAAAACAAATTTGTGAAGGGCCTGCCGCAAAAGGTTTGGATATATATAACATATAAAAATGGAGAACTATTTGTTATAGGAAAATGGCCCCCTCCCAATTTTTTTTTGGATGGGTCCATCAAAATACGTTTTTATATATATAATGTATATAATTAGAGATTTATTTTCAATGGTATTGTTTCCCATCACAACTAATTTTTTTTGCGATGAGCCTATCACAAAAAAATCCATTTACGATGCCATTTTCTGCAACGGGCTATTTGTGATGGGACCCAGTCACAAAAGTTGATTTATAGCAGGATCCCATCACAAATAACCCATCACAAAAACCTCAAATTTAAGTATTGTTCGGTGTTTCGATATTCTCTAAAAATTTTTCATTCACCTTTCTCTCCTTCTCTATCTCCCCTTACTTCAATTATATATTCTTCATACTAGGGTTTATGAAAATGTTTTAATTTTTAATTTCAAGGAAAACTACTATATTCTATGTGACTTTTGGTGTTAAAGAAAAGTTAACCTTATATCTAAAACTAATCTACTCTTGGTTTTTGGAGGAATTATTGTTTCGATAAATCTGGGTGGGTGATTCTATTCTTTCCCATTTCATTGGTTAATATATAGATTATTGGGGTTTATAAATTTATTCTATCTTTATAAAATACTTATATGTATTATATATGATAGGTTTTGAATGTTTTAGGATTTTTATTTCTATTTATTTTTATGTTAATGGGGTTTCTATAGAATTTTTGAAAATTTATATTCTCATAATTTCTTGCCCATAAGGTTTTTGTTAAAAGTCCAAAGGTACTTATTTTTGTGAAATTGTAATTTATATTTGTGTTTTAATTCATATTTTATTTAGAAAGGTTAAATTCAAGGGTTTAGTTTATAATGTTTTTGTTTTTAAAGATCTTTTATAACTATATCCATTAAAAAAAAGTTTGACAATTTCCTTGCACTCTAAATGTTTATATAGATGTAAATTATCATTTTGAAGTGAAATTATTGAAAAAATTTTCATGGGATTTTGGTTATCCTAGAATAGTTTTATAATAAATCTAGGTTGGGGGATTGATTTATTTAATGTTCATAGTAATTAAAAAGATACTAGTTAAAATATTGTTGAATCTATCTCTCTATAATTTAATCACATATGCTACAAAAATAATTAAAATGAATAGAGAAGGACATAAGAAATTTATAGTGGTTTCGGGAACAATAAACTCCCTTATTCCACTCCACCAACACTCAATGTGCTCTTAGTGTTTTTTATTCCATATCTTTTCATAGAGAATTCAAATTTTAGTGCAACCAGCTACTACAAGGTTTAGAGTATCAAAGATTGTTTCTCAGAATCTCCCTTTAAAAAACAAAGACAAATTTTTTATTCTACACTCAGTACAAGTAGTTTACATTTAAAATAGTATATACAATTTCTGGAAAATAATATATTGATTAGTTCATAATTTAAAGAAACAATAGAAAGAAGAATAATTTCTTACAAATAATGAATATGAGTTGGAAGTGTAGCTCTAAAAGGTTTATTTGATTATTGTAAATATTCTTGAATCACAGAGAAAAAAATAAAAATTCTTATTATAGTCACATATTCCACTTTATATTTAATATAAATGGATTTATCATGCAGTAAAATAAAGAAGGTAGGTCACAAGAGTTTTATAATTTCTATGGGTGGGGCTTCTGCTTATAAAATCTTGTATATTTTTATGTTCAATTCATCTAATAATAACAGTAGGTTCTTTTTTCCAAGCTATATTATAGGGGAAATATATATGATATTTATAAAATAATTTATGTCAACAAAAATCCTTTATCATATCTACAAAAATAAATTTGGATTCAAACATTTTGGAAGTTGGTCTTCCTATGAATCAACAAATTCCTTGGAGTTTCAAATTTTACAATGACATAGCCATTACTTATTTAAAAATCACAAACAAGAATAAAAATAACTCTGATGTAATATTCATATATCAATATAATGATAATAAAAACATTGAAAAAATATTTGAAAAAATAATTTCATAACTACTATTACTTTGTAAGACTTATTCACTATCATAAGAGGGCATGATCTTAGTATTATACATAGTTATCATAAGACGAATTGATTTTCATAAGATGCATTATCCTAATAATATAGATGATAATGTAAGATATTCCTAATCACCAAGTAAAATATATTCTTGATAGATTATTTTCATACCATATTCTGATCTTCGTAATGTTTGAGAGACATTTAATGATATGAAAATCTTGTAAGATATGAATCCTGTAAAATACAATATCTACATAAAAATAAATCTAGATTTCCAAATATAGGGTCCCTTTTAATATAATAGAATTAACATCTTTTTAATATATAATTGGATTAATAAAATAAAATCATAATTCTTTATATGAAAAAACACATAGCCAAAATTATCTAAACTCAATTGTAACCATATTGAGATAAAGATCCAAGTATAAAACTACTCAAATGAATATTAATCTAAAAACTAAAAAATACTCAAAAAAATTATTATTAGAAAAAATAAAGGACTTTATGATCATAAAAACTCCTAATAAAATTATACACATTTTATAAACATTAGTATATCCAAAAATCTATCTTAAAAACACCATAATATTTTGAATATTCCATGTTCAATTGAACCATTGATCGGGGTGAATTATTGGTATCTTTTATGAATTATCTTTTTTAATTAAACCTATTGAACTTGTTAAATTAATCGTTATATCAATCTAAATTATTCATCATTACCTCATATTAAATTGAAAAAAGGAATTTCACACAAGTATTTACAAGCTTCCGAGAATAATACAACACTATTTCATGATTAGTTATTCATCCCAATAATGAATTCTTCCACTATATTCCCAAGTGGTTACACCAAGGACCATACCCATCCTATAAACATAGATTCTCACAATGATTAGTTTCATGAATAAAAATTGAATTTATTAAACTTGTAAGATCTAAAGGACATAATCACACGGACCCTCATGGAGGGAGGAAATGGTGTAAACCAAGGGTGTCTCCTTAGATTACATCCTTACACTCTGAAGTAAGTAAACCCAATAAGCCGTAGAGGAGAATATCTCAGTCTGGCCTACCCAACCAAGCAAGCGAGTCCTCCACGATGTTTGACCCTCAAAATATTATGTACATTGTGCCCTAGGTTGGTCTCCACCCTACATATTCGAATAGGATATATGATCTCCCATGAACCCTATTGCTAACCCTGGATAGACTTCACCATCTCTTCAAAATCTGACTCTATCTTCACCTCTGGAAAGTTGCATCTTGTACATATTTCCATACCAGAAAGAAGGGAATGAACCTTCTCACCTAAGGATGTTCCTGGCCAGTAGAAAGCACTGAACCCCATGATAACTGAACCGTGAGAGTTTCAAAGAACCCCACCGCCTCCCATCAAACCATCCATAATAGAATCATACACATTCAACTTCAAGACTCCTGGGGGAGGCATCCAACTGATCCAGATGCCCTTAATCCCTCTAACCATGTGGGATTGATTGAGAAAATTATATACCATAGCTAATGTTTGACTCCCCTTTAAAATGGACCCAAGTCAAATATCAGGGACTTCAACCTCATTAGATAGGACAAAAAGGATCTCCTGAAACCCAGCTCAACATTCTTCTACGCTTCCTATATAATCCAAAATATTGAAAATAGAATGACTATATGGACCTTACATTCCATGGACCTTCCCTCATTACGTTGGAGCCAAGAATACAGGCTACCATGCATAAATTGGAAGCTCCCTGATGGCACTGGGATGAGGTGAAAACCAAGACCAAATATACTATGACCAATTTCTCTAAAATAATAAATAGAGGGTAGATTCGACCTACGGGTTCACACTACAAAAAAGTGTGATACAAATGGGATCCCTTTCCTTTGAATATTCTCATTTTCTGAGATATCGTTATTTCTAAAATACCATGTTAGAAATTACATTTTTTAGGAATCTCCACACACCATATCTTGGCAGTCCATTCGTCATAGGAGATCTCTGCATACAACTTCCTCTTGTAGTCTCGGGTGACAAACCTAACCCAATTTGATCTAGTGAAGCATCAATTATCTAGAACATCATCCATGAAAAATCCTTCAAACAACTTCATTTTCTCAGCAGTTAGGAAAGCCTGTAATAATTAAGGGTGAGCACTAGCCTCTTTAAGGGAGATGTCTAGATTAAGGTAACATGGGAAGTCCAGTGTTTCTCCCGACCAGTTTTCCTTCCAAAAGATGATATTCCCTAACCCAATAATCCAACGAGATGATCTGTTGAGAACCTCAATATGATAAAACATGCATAGTGACATGTACATAATTTTAGGATTGCATATATCATGTGCCTCTCGATGATCACCATATCACATCTTAATAAATGACGCCCATAGGGAGTCCCCCATAATAATATCCCATGCTAGCCTGATCTTTATTTCCTTGGATGGTCTCCCAAATTTCCTTAATATCTTTTCCAATGCATCATATAATTTTATTCTATATTCTTAAAAATATTTTAATTCTGGAAATCTCATATTTTAGATTCCTAGATTTTACCATAGTAAAATATCATATAAAATAGATTATCCTAAAAAATCTCCCTATCATATGTGATTCACTCAATATTCATAAGATATATTATGGGATAAACCTTCATATGCACTTGGGATATCTTTTGAAGACCCATATCAAACACGTTTTATCTTACAAGAAACACTTTATGTGTATCTCCTATATCATACATGAGCTCCAATTATATGAGCCATATATATTATGAAATATCAAATCATATGATACAACCTTCTTAAAGAAATATATTATCATATAAAATTGTTTTATTATATGCATGATTACTTTATTATGTGATCCTTTATAATATAGGAATATTTATATTGTATCAAGCAGCCTATATTCTTTTTTGTTTCTTATCTATTATAGTGACACCTTAATACATTATCCCATTCATCTTAGATCCTTTTATAAATACCTTGAGTCCTTCTCGGGCATTTAAATTCAACACAATTCATCATCAAAACATATTTATCACTAATTTAAATATTTTTAATCTTAAAGAACCTATGGGAGATGTTTACAAAATTTTATTGTTATACAATTTATAGAAAATTGTTTTCTTATAAAATCTCATTTTTAACTCTATAAAACCCCATTAACCACTATTGTTGATAGCACCACATCCTCTAATAGTACACATCTTTCATTTTCATGAATACTACCACATCAATCATCACATACAAGGGTTTCTTCATTGAAATTTTCTATCCAATATCATCAATCAAAGTCCCATATATATTTATTTGTCCAAAAAACATGGTAGAAACTCAATCAACAATATCCTTAACAAAATTTTACTTTGGGAAATTCAAAATACCCTTTTATATTTTTTATGAATACAACTTTCTTCTTTATCAAATTCATTGAAATTATTTACCCCATTATTGAAAATAAATTTAAAAGGGAATATAGGGGTCCACTAATATCATCTAAAAACATATTAAAAAGCTCTAAAACAACCTCTTATTCTCCAGTTTTTTTATTAAAAATCATATATTGGTCCAATTATGATAGAAGGATTACACCACTCAATAAATTATCTAAAGGCTTTATTTAGTATACGCTCAGTATAATTAGGAAAATCCACTTTAGAAAATATGAGTGACTTCACCAAGACTGCATGGCTATCCATTAATAAACTGAATATTTGATACCATTCTCATTTTCTCTTATTTGAGGCCAGTCAAAAAAATTTACTATGAAATAAAAACTATACTTAACTCAACAACCCCTTTAGAAAGATCAAGTGAAAGAAATATATATTTCATTTTTTTCTCATCTTTCTCTTCAACCGACACTCCTCATTAATTAACATATTTGATCCAATACGAAACAAGGTATTAATTTTTGATTGTTATTCCTATTTCTATTGTTTTATAAATATATTTTGAAATGTCAAATTTCCATGGGATATTGATTTTAACAGTATATTCATCATGTTCACTTCCCTTTAAGAGATGTAATCACCTACACTTATTTATTGTGGTTAGAATAAGAACACCATATTTTTTATATAGTGTTTACAAATACAAAAATTATCTTTGAATTTCAAGCATGATAGAGAAAAATAATTTTAAATTTGGTAATAAGGGGATATCTCTTTATTTCTCATTGGTAACTGTAAGCAAGAGAGTCTCCTCTCAACCAATATCTCTCTTTCTTTCCAATCACAACATGTGGGTATTTTTTCATGTATCCTTTATTATTTTGATTCATTGAAAGTTACATTCTTACCTTATCCCATTGAATAGTTTATCTATGTAAAAATGTTATCTCCACCTTATTCATTAAGGAAAATTAAGGGTTTTATCCTTGCATACTGAGGGGACCAGTTTGGGATATGAACCACACTAATAGTGGGTTTAATTAGTGAAGATTACTTTAAATTTAGCAATCAATTTGAAACTTATAATCACTTTTCTTTTTACCTATTTCACTTCTTAAGGTGAATGGAACACTCCTTCTCTCTATCTTTTTAATTCTACCTAGTAGCACAACAAAACAAACAAACACATGGAATGCAATAATTTATAAGGTTCACCACTCAATGTGAGAAGGACATTCCTTTGTTTTTACTATATTACTCTAAGATTACACATCCCAATAAATTCCCAATGTGAGTTACAATGATCATGGTATAACCTTGAGACTCATGTTTTCATGTCTCTCAACTATGATTCAGTACTTACCATACATCAGTGCATCTCATACCTTACAATGTTATTTTATTGGTAATAATAAGATAATATCACCAATTTAGATATCTTCAAGTTATTGATGCGTTGACATCCTTTATTTTTATTCCTCTTCTTCTACTTACACAACATCATGGAAGGAATTATTTATTTAATAAAAAAGTATCCATTTATATTGTCACTTATTTCCATTTATAGTAGTAAGTGATGGATTCCTTTCTTGTAATGGTTTCAAGACCACTTATTTACCATAAAAACAATTTAGCATAACACTTCTAATTCTTCTTACATTTTCTAAATTTCTTCTTCTACTTCAGCGAACAGTAAGACTACACTAGATATCTTACATTTCTATCATTTACTTTAGTTTAAAAGCATGAATACATCGTACTATCTCTTATTATCTTCACTAACTTTGACACACCAAAATTATTTAGGAATTAATGGTATCAAATAAACATTATTTTTCTTCCCATGATACACTACGCACTTATTATCTCTACTATAGTAGTATATCAATCACAAAAGTCCTCTTATTCTTTTTGTTCAAATTTTGATTTCCATTTAAAATTCTAAACGTCAACTTTATACTCATACCGTGGGTACTATTACATTAAATATTCACTATATAATTCAAATTATTAGGTATTATAATAAAAAATATCCACCATACCTATCATATGAATCCAAGTCAATATGATTGGCCGATGTTTTGAAAACAAATATCTTCAAGGCATAGTCTTATACTTTCTAGTTTAGAATAATAGTTCAAAATAGTTATTTTTTACTACTTTAACACACTGTAACCTAATGAGTCATTGTATAGAAGGTGTCTTGAAATATCCAAATCCAAAAAATCCAAAATAACTGAGAATTCATGTGTGGGAATTACTTATACAACATGGAAAACCTTACTATCAACAAGTTGTGGAATGTACATCAAATAAGGTGCATGAACTTTAAAATTTCTGTTGGCACAAAAATAAGCCTTATCAAATCCTCTACATTATGATCCTCCTTCTACAATATAAGAATTTTATCACTCAATCCATTACAATGTGGTACAATATTATGGCATAACTATCCAAAATATTTCATGGGCATATAAATTATACTCATACTTCTTTGTAGCATAGAAAATATTTATATTTTGGAGGTATTACATGTTTTATGGACACTAAAAACTGACCAATTCTAGTTTGTGTTGTAGAAACTCTTTATGGTGTTTCAATCCTTAATTTTATAAGGCTAAAAAACTGACCATGCCTCCTCTGTGTCAAAGAATCTATTTACAATGCCAAATTTCTTACTCAATAGAACATTATGCTATAGTAGAAAAATATATGGTGTGTCAATCTTTCCTTTAACTGCTTGAATAACAAACTATTTCACGCTATATTATGTGATGACTTATTTCTTTAGTTTTTTATTTTAATTTAATAGATTTATTTAAACTGAAAAATGTATGTATATGATGAAATCCATAAAATTATTATGATTTGTTTGAACTGATAAAAATTAATCTGTATCAAAATTTTTATTTGGTGGTTAAAAATAAAAATAGTAATTGTATTATTATTATTGTTAAACAAATAACGGAAATGTACATTTATAATTAACAATTTGTGCGGCATTAAAAATATTTTTTGGATAAATATTTGTCAGTTGTTGACGTAATAATTGTTTGATGTCTATTTTTTCTAAATAAATGAAATTATTTGATTAATAAATATATATTGACATATTTTTTGTATTTAATGAATTTTTCTATTTACATGTTTATAGTGGAGGTGATTCTAATAAAATTTTGGTTCACTAGGGAACATCTATTAGGGGTGTAATTGGACTCACCTATACAGCTTTATAATTTGAACATCATTGCATAAAATGTAGGAATTGCTTAACATTCATGCATGTCATATATTTGTTGTTGACATGATTGATGGCATAAAAGTTTATCCCATGAGGCCTATCTTTGAAGCTTGATCAAATTAGGTGTGTGTTGGTGTATAACATTAACCTATAATTTTATTTGTTTCTTATAGATTGAGAATATTATGATACTTTATGTTATAATTGATCTTTGATCTTTCATATGTATTTTTATCATATATTCTATGACTATTTTTTCAATAATGAAATGTGCACATTTGTTCTATTTGGTTGAAAAGTGAGATGGGATGTGTTTTTTAGGACTATCCACCAAGAGGGATGTTCTAAGATTTTTTCAACATATACTTAGAGTATTCTAGTCAGTGGGATGTGTCACATGCTAGGGGATATCTATACAGGAAATATGTGCTAGACTTTGGTCTCCATGTGATATTTAATGCATGCTTGAGGATATCCACTCAAGAGTTATGTACCAGACATTGGGTTATCATGTACTAGGACTTTCTGAGCCGACAGAATGTGTGGTATATGTTTGGGTATATATATTGAGGAGGGTGTGAATGGATAGTTACTGATGTCATATTTACATGTTGCTGAAGCTGATATGTTTCTTATAAAAAATGGGCTGAAGTAGGTAGATTCGATATTTGAGGACACGTCAAATATTTTTTGTTTGTGTAATATTTTTAATATATTTGTAACTAGTATACGATCTTAGAATGCAATTCATATTTTATGGACTAACATTAAGGGTAATTAATGGTGCTCTACTAAATATTGTACTCAATCCCTACTTGATAATTTTTGTGAAATTTTAGACTTCGTGCTTAGGGATCCAGTGAAGGTAAAGGTACCTATAGAGGAAGGCTAATCAAGTTAACAAGAAGGATGTGGTCATTACCAGATGATGTTTGAGAAGGATTCTTGTTATTATATTTATTTATGAGAATTACCTTTACCTAGGATCCATGTTATATTTGGGTTATTATTTTATGTATTCCATAATTTTGTTTGAATATTTACTCTGATTATTTATTAGGTTGGTTATTTATTTCTTTTATGTACTATGCCGAACCGTATTGTATCCTTATGTTTCCACTCGAGAACCTTGATGTTATCCCACATCCTTTAGTGTACGGGGAGGCACACCTGAGGTCATATGGCATTCCAAATTGGACATAGTGGTTTCGATCAGGATTTTAAATATTATCACTATGAGATGGCTTAAGAATCATTTAAATTATTAACACCAAACACCTTTACCTCATAAGAAATGTGATTTTTGACATGATTTATGAATTAAAAATAAAATCTAAAAACATGAATCAGATACACCCCAATATTTTTTTCATCCACCTCCTTTGATATTTTTTTCATTAAAAAATATATTTAAATGGAAAATATTACCATTTTGATCAACATTTTAACTTCAAGAATAAGTCCAAACTTCATGAAATCATTTTTTTGATTTGTGAAATTTAAGATCAATATCCAAACTTCAATGGATTTAGAATTAATACAACAAATGTTTATTAAAAAATCAACTACCTTTCATAATAAGGATATATAATGTTGAATATATTATTCTCTATGAAAATTCAACATCCAAATCACTTTGTTCTAAAAAAAATAAGATGATAATAACATCTTTCAAGGTAAGAATATGTTAATTATTTCAGTAAATAAAGGAAATTAATGTTCAAATACCAAATTCCGAGATCTTAGTCACTCAATCTTGAATCATATAGACTTGAGTAGTCTCTTTTGGATTAACTTCATACATTTTTTAACAATCTTGGATTCCACATCAATAGTAATCATCCCTTCCTCACAACTATATTAATTCAACATCCAGGAAACTAATTCTTCATTATTAGTCTTGGATTATTCAACTAATATGATTTTCCAATCTATTTCAATATATTGACCATCATTGACAACAACATTCTTTGTTTAATGGAAACCATTGATAACAAATACAACACACAAAGACGGAACCGAACATAAATTTTCTCACCAGTTCTTAATGGTATAGTATGATTGTGATGTTGTATTTAATGATATAATATATAGGTATTTCCAGGATATTAATTGAATTTAATCTCTCTATACTCTACAACTTCATGGATTTTCATAGTAACCCTATATTATATTTGATTCCATGTAAAGATCCCATGTTTTTTTAGACCACTAAGAGTGGGGCGGGGGGAGGGAATCAATGTTCTCATTTTATGAATTATTATTATTTAATTAAAACCATTATATAGGTTAAAGACTTGATTCTATCTATCTAAATCATTCACCATCACCTCATATGAAACTAAAATAAATAATTCATAACAAATAAGGATTTACATGGTTAGAATAGAACGACTACTTATTTACATGAATGGTTAGTCCTTAAAATCTAAAATTATTCCCCTATATTCCCAAGTTGTCACACAAAGTACTATAATAGAACTTTATACTAGATTCCCACTAAGATCTGGATCCCTAGTCTTAAGGGAGAATATATCATCCTACTATAAAGTATGATAGAAAATAATAATGATCTCATTTGCATCTAGGTTTCTTTTTTCATCTATCGATATAGATCTTCCTCTACTAGATCATTTGATAAACTGATTTTCTTATGCATACTTTATTAAGTCTATATTAAAAGGGTTTATTCAGAATATGGTCATATAGCTTTATCATCTTTTCCAGATCATCATAAAACCTAGTTCTCCTTGGAACATCAAATAATCGTACACAACAAGTATATTTCTAATTGAATGACTCCTAATATTAACCTCTCATTTAATACAAATATGTATTAGATTATCATCAATTCAATACTTTCTAAATATTCTCTACCATAATATTCTCATTCTATCAAAATATTTGAGTACACATTAATACTTATTTTCAGTATATATATATTCAGAAAATAATATCATTAAAAATACTTTCCCAAATGGAATTTTGGGAACTCCATAAATATCAGAAGTAGAAATATTATCCTTTAATATGATCAATGACTGACTGACTGACTGAATAGTAAAAGTTTTATTGATTTTTCGAAAGCATGATCAATTGATTACTGATTAATCATTAATTCCGATTCATTTTAATTACCCGATTCATTATCCAAAAGGACTTGGGTGATTCCTTTCCTCATGATATATTTGAATATAAGCATATAATCCCCAATGAAATACATAGAACTAAATTATTTTGAAATTTTCATCCACATGGGAAAGATCCCATATAATTTTATTTTTTTAACACACAAATATTTTAAAATAATATCATTATGTCTGTTAACATATGTGGCATGAAACACTGAGATAAAATGCCCCACGAAATATATTATTTAAAAAGAATATTATAACCATGCAATTAAATCGATGAGTATAAATGAGGATAACTAAATTATCAAAAGTATATGGTTTATATATAAATAAAACAAATTTATTAGTTATTAATTGATTATAAAGAAAAATAAAAATCATTTAAAAGTATAAGAAATATTTTTCTGAGAAATTATATTATGCACGTACTATATTTTTATCTTAATAAATTAAATTAGTAAACATTGGGGAATTATTTTGATTAATTTTATATATTACATATTCAATAATATGGTATGTAATTCATCTAATATTGTTTTAGTCAGAATATAATAATAAATCTCATTTTATGGTTAAAAATGTATTTTTCTAAACAACTATTTCATTACATTATACACACTTATTTTAAAATTAATCCTGTCGAATTCTAGAATATTTATTTGAAAAAATGAAATTAGTTTTTTAAATAATAGTTTAAATATTATATTATAGTAAATTTGATAGAATTTTTTGAGAAGATTGAGTTTTTGATAAATATTGAAAATACTGGTTTTTTAATTAAAACAATCATTTAATTTAAATCAGTTTGATGTAAAGTATTGATTTAAAATTATTTTAAATGTAAAATTAGTTCAATTATATTATATTGAATACAATTTATTTCTTTGGAATCTATTTCATTTTTAATTTAATTAATAAATCTTTCTATAGTTAAAAAACTATTTCTATGCCAAACCGCTTTTTCATCGCGTATGTGGGATTAATATAAAAATAAATTATTCCACTAATGGGAACTAAATTTTTTAAAACAAAAACCTTATTTTGAATCATAATAATTAATATTATATAATAATTTTGGCATAATATTTGGTCATAATTAATAGTAAAATAGTAAAAATTATTTATCACAGTTATGGTTAAAACAAGTTTACAAAGGCTTAAACTAAAAAGATAAGGATTAAAATGGCCTTTAAACTTATCAAATTAATATTTTAGGGCCATATGATTACCTTATATCATCCAAGGTTCTATAATGGACCATTTTTTTATCATTATTTCATGTGACAAATGTTGGTATCACATTTTCTTTTTAAAAATTCCGAGTGTGTCATCTCCCCCACTTATAAACGGTCACCCACATCCTCTTTGATTCACACACCAAAATAAATTTTTATTATATAATACCTATAAAAAATTATTCCTTAAATCACTTACCACATCCTATATGACTTTTTTTTATCAAAAATCAAATCTACGAAGGGTTAGGTATAATCCTAAAGAGGTTTCCCAAAGAAGACGTAATGTTCTTAACCATGTTTTTTTGTTTCACTTCTTCTTATAACTCCTAAAAATATTCTCCAACTATGATAAAATGTAATAAATATATATATATATATTCTATATAATTAGAAATATTATGTTTATGAAATAACATATATCCATCTACTCTTCCATCAAATGGGAAACAAAACTACTGATCATGTGTAAGGTAGACTACCCTCTCATGAACTGATATAATTTGTTTCCCATCACCTCTTCCCATATATTCATATAATGAATAATTTAGCATATTTGTATGATATTTATGGCACTAAAATTATTATTTAATTATAATATCACATATACCTTATTACCTTTCAATCCTTTGAAAATAATAATGTCGCTCGTGTGTACGTGTGGGCTACCGCCTCCATATAGCGATGTGAAATGTTTTTCAATTTATATTGACGTGGATAGTAACAAGGATATATTTAAAGAATAAAGATGAAATATTTTATATAATAATTTTAATGTAAATATGAAATATTTTTTAACTTTATTTTATTTCATCTTTTTGAAAATAAGAATAATGTCCAAGCATATGTAGGACCTACCGTCTGCATGAATGGTGTAACTCATTTTTCCCAAATAGAAATATTATAAACCATTATAAATACTTATATCATTATTATATATGATATTTATATCAATATTTAAAATTTTTAGTTTATGGAACCATGATTAAAGTATAATTATAGAAATTACCAAACAAAAACATACATGAAAAACTAAGCAGTTATTACTTGAAACAATGATTTTAACCAACACTTGTTTACAAACTAGTGGTAAAATAATATAATTATTTCATATAAGGTGTGATATATATGTTAATATAGTTCTTTAATATATTTATAATAATTATACATTAATTATAGAGGATTTTCAAACAAATACAAAATAAATTGACAAAAGTTAAGGGTTTCTCATCTCAATTTTACTTTTGTGAGACATATACCATTTTCACCACTTATTCCTTTTTTCTGGTGTATAAAATTACACATTGGTATATTATGTCATTAATATATTTATTTTTATGTAATTTAAATTTATCATTTGAAGTTTTTCTTTCATGGGTCTTAGGATTAAATAGTTGCCAAAGTGTTAAGGGTTTATTTCACACTCCCGTTATCATTCAACTTTTTTTATATTTAAGCCTCACTCTGGGGAATTGTCTAAAATTTCGTTCTTAATCCAAAATATATTTTTTTCTCCACGAATTAATCATTAATTTTTTATGTAATAGTTAAATTTTTCCTTCTTTGGTAATTAAAATGATCGTGACAATGTTTTCTAGAAAGGCTGAATTTAGTTATCTCTTTTTTTTGTAAAATCCTCTATCTTCCAAATCCATTTTTCCTAAAAATTTTGTTAAAAATGTTTTCAACATTATAATTTTTTTTATTATTGACATTTTTATCCATTTTTTTTACAAAATGGTGTGAACAAAATATTCTTTCCATTTTTTAATGTTGTAATTTTTTACATTTTTATAACAGGGTGAAAAGAATATTTTTTTAACTTATAATACTTGTAAACAATTGTCCAATACCATTGTTTTAAAGATTCCTTGAAAATGTTTTATGATTAATTTTAAATAAAATATATTTCTTAATATTCTATAAATATATAGTTGTTTTAAATTTTTTTTTCTATGTGAAAAGGATATCTTCCTGAAAAATGATTTTAAAGGAATGTTTATTGTGTTTATATTCATTCTTAATATTTATTTAGATGTTTAATGATCAATTTTATTGGGGATATACTATTATGATAACATTCATGACATTACTATGAATGGTTTATTATTATGTTTACTGATTTGGGAAATTATTAATATTTCATATTCCAGTTTTTCAAAATGAAAGTTTATGCTGTTTATGTTTCCCACCATCCATATGAATAATTCATTGGACTTAGTAAGTGACAGTCAGGGCCTGCTATAGCCCATTAATTCATTGATAGGTCTAATGAGAAAAACTATCTAGGGTTTTGGCCAAGGACTTAACCATTTGTTTAATATTTCATGTAATGATGCCATGATGATATAGTTATGATGTCCAATATTACACATTCTCTCATTATCAGATTAGTCATTTATGTTCATGTGATTATTCTATTAGTTATAATATTCATGGAAATGTTTCAAGATCCTGTGATTATTTATATTAAAATATATTATCATCATTTATTCCTATCATATTGTTTTTCATGTTCATGTTACTTATTAAATGGAATGTCTTTCTGTTAATTAACATTCCATATTGATTATGTATTGTGTATTTATGAAATATTTCACTATACATATACCATTATTGAGCATTAGATATCACCCCCTTTTTATGTTTACTTTCATTATGGTTGGAGGAAGTGTATTATGATTCATATTTAGGGATATGAAAAAGAAAATAATGGTGTTCTAAAAGAAAATTTTGTATTGTATTTTAATTTTTAAAAGCTAATGAGAATTTCATGTATGTAACTATGTCTCCAAGACTAGAAAATTATTTGATACTTTGGGATTTGATTATTTATATTTAGAACCAATTTAATGATGTATACACTAGATTTGGGGTACTGGGGTGGGGATATTTATAGTTTGTATTGAATAATGTTTAGTTGAATCCTTGGGAAATAGATTTTGAAAAACAATATATTAGATAATATAGTCCTATGATAGACTTTGAGGATACGTAACGTCATGATTTTTTATAAATAGATTTCAGATTTTGATTTAATGAAATGACTTATTATATATTTTGGATATAAAGAACAAATGAACTTATTTTGTTTTATTATATCATATCATATTTAAAATAATACTAAGAATAATTACCAGTGATAATATAGTTTTTAAATAGTGATCATATGATGATTATAAATATAGGATTTTTTTCAAATGAAATTGACACAGAGAGATGAAGTAGTGACCTCTACTGGTATAATTGTACCTTCTAAATCCCATTTATTGATGCTTGTTTGGGAGACTTTGTCACTAGGATTTTTCCTTGACCAATACCATGTAGAGATCCAAGAACTTAAGTAGGTTTTGAACTATTTTGGGGAGATGTTCAAGCTCATCGAGATCACAACACAAACCATGTATGTCGAACCACCCTAGGAAATTTTTACCATAACACACCATACTATTAAAGAGTTTTCTGGTGTATTAAAGGGATATGGATCAATACCCTAATAATATGAATATGTTTTTTTAAAATAATAATGAATATGTTTTTAGGTTATTATTATTACATTATGAATGATTTTTTTATACAATAAAACACCAATTGTATTTTGGGTAATATTATATATAACACCCCAAACTTAAACATTATATAATCTAGATATTTGATCATGAATTCACTTTATTTCACATTTAGGAACTTTTCAGTTTTAGAGTTTTAGATAATTAGTCCATAACTATTACATTACATCTCAAACATTATAAAGTAGACTCTTCTACACTATCCGTTTTTTAACAAAAACAAGACTCCTTAAATAACCAAGAATTATTTTCTTGATATAAATATTCTTGAATTATTCCTTTCTCTTAACATTCCTTGTACCCTATGAAACACATTTCAAAAATATGGGATGATCCTTAAAATCACATAAATGGATATAAAATAAGGAAAGAAAACATTAGTCCATGAATACATACAAATCAATGAAATCCTAATTTTCAATCATAAAACATAAGCTCATTAACATACCTCATTAAATCATAAGATTTATGAAACACACATAGAAATCATAAATCATAAAGGTATCTTGTGTCATCCATAACATACTTACTTTGTAGCTATCATAGCTACATAGGGAGTAACCTTCATGGTTACGTTTGGAATAACCTTCACAATATATTCCCAAAAACACTTAGAAGAAACCTTAACGTTTACCTCTATCACATTACCTAATGAATTGGAGAGTTATCATGGGATTATCTGCCCTCGGCTTATCACAGAACCACCCATATACATAATAAATTCCAAATAACCATAACATAATCATAACACTTGAACAAGTATAAAGTAAAACAAACATTTCCACATTGCAATCATAATATATAATTTCAAGATATTTAAATAATCAATGATTTCTCAAAAAAATATCAATACAAAAATACATAAAATGTCTATATGGTATTTATTTTCCTCTTGAAAACATTACAGCCTGTTAAGGAAGCCAAATATAAAATAACTCTCACGACAACGGGAAGGTCATTATTTACATGTAAGTTAAAAAGAATCATTCCTTCTATCATTTAGAAATATTATTAATATGAAAATATTAATATTTAAAACCATTAAATTAAATTAAAAAAAAAATATTATAATAATACACCGTATAAAATAAGGTCATGTATAAACCAAAATATGCACCAATTAAAGGAGATTTAGACAAAGTCCTTTACATTGAGTCTGACTTTTCATATTCATTATTTATATTCCTGAATAATAAAATTATGTTAATTTATACTTTATTTAAAAATATTTTCATGTTTATAATTCCTATTACATTACTTATGACCATGTTATAATAATTAGTTAATTGTTTAGGTTCATGTCGGATGTTTTTTCGATAATTTGTTCTTGAGTTGAAAACACTACTTGTTTTGATTTAGCTTGTACAGGTAGTCAAAATTAAATCATCCCTATAACAATATTCATGATTTAAATATCATATATTTCCAGTATATATTTATTTATAATTTTCCCTAATATTTTGTGATAAGAAATGAAATGCATCGTTCATGGAGACGGTAAGCCGTACATACACATGAACACTACTTTCATTTATTTTTCATATTTAATGGAATAAAAACTAAATGATAGATTGGTATATTAAAATTAAATTATAATATATATCTTATATATCTTTCATATGTTAATTAATTCCTTCCTTTATACGTTCCATGTATGGAATGAACGATTCTTATCACTTTGAAGGGGCGGTAGTCCGCACTTACTCAAATGCAATTATCGTATTTACAAATTATAGAAAGAATAATGGTATGTATTAAAATAAAAATACATAATCATATATACAATATAAATATAATATATATCATATATAAAAATATTTCCATCATAATGGACTCCATGATAGGTGTTAGGATAAAATTCAAAAATCATCATTTCATTAGGCAGCAGTTCACCATTCCTAAAAACAGTATATTCGTATCTATTAGATAGAGGGGTGTGTAAGTTTAGTTAGAATAATTAACCAAATAAAATACTACTATATTAGGGATACTTTTTTTTATTAAGTCATAGAATAATAAGATCATTGGGAGTGAAGAAGGAAAAATAAAGAAAGGAACTTGAGAGAAGACATTACCTCAAAATTGGGTAACGTGTTTTGAATTTAGAAAAAAAGCTTTCTTGAATTGCATTATTCCCATGTTAAGGATTATAGAAGGAATGTATGGATTTTGGGAGATTATTTGAGTAGACTTTGGTCTATACATGGATTTTGAGAGGTGTGAGTAAGTCGGTAGAGTTGGAGACCATTTAGAAGTGGGAGGAGAGCCACTTTAGGAATGTCTTGAAATATTATTTTATTATAAAATAGTTTCCAAATTATAATAGTTTGAAAGATATATATTTCTAGGATAAGATAATAATAGATCTAAATACTCTTAAACAATATGTTTGACACATATTTAGGTCACAAACATAACCTTATCTTTTAGTTTTAACCCTTAGTTAAAAATATTAACTCTTACCATGTCGTATTGTATATTCATAATATATGGATACTATAGTTACTATAAAATTCCAAGAGAACCATAAGTAGATAATTAATGAAATTGTGAACGTTATATAATTCATTTGGGTGAATCTTATATTTTTAGGACAATTATATCATTTAATAAAATAGTATTCATTTTAAAAATTCATTTATGTCAATTTCTCCACTATTAAGTAATTGTTTTTTGTTAAAGCCATAAAACTTTATCCCTTAGAAAAAAGGAATTAAATCTAATATAATATATAAATATCATTTATAAAATTTGGGGATGAAAAAAATATATTAAAATTACATTTATTTTAATATTTATAATATCTTTTATTTGAATAGTTCATTAATAATGTAAGCATTACATCATAATTTTGTCATAGATAAATTTTTTTATTTAATGTATAAAAATAACAAATAAAATACCATGATGTAGGAAATCGTATCACTATTCTAATGAATATTTATATTCAATGAGAGATGTTATATAACCCCATATTAAATTTTTTTAGTAAAAGATACATGTTTTTGTCATATTGCTCTTTAAATTAAATTAATTCTTATAACATGTCATTATCACACCCAAGTAGCTCCATGGGGTCTTAAAATATACCTAAAGATGGAAGTGGTTGAAAATATCTCATAAAATATGATTAGTACATGTGATAGGGTAGTTTAATATTATTATATTGTTATCTTTTACCCTTATTTACCAGATTTACCCTTTAACCATGGTAAATAAAAATAATTAATGATGTTTCTATTCATAAAGTCA
The DNA here is from genome assembly GCA_963277665.1 of Viscum album. Lineage (NCBI taxonomy): Eukaryota > Viridiplantae > Streptophyta > Magnoliopsida > Santalales > Viscaceae > Viscum > Viscum album. The sequence goes on along the minus strand of OY728130.1, from coordinate 1,190,608,130 downwards.
AAAAATAAAAGGTTCTTATTAAAAAATATGTAACTTTTCATTACAAATATGGAATAAAATTTTTACAAATTCAAAACACATAATTGGCACAAATTAATTTTAAATTAATTCCCTTTTTCCAAACCAAAAAGCATTTTTTAAGAAGTAAAAACTACCAAAAGATTGACATGTGTTTATTTCGAATTTTAATGTGAAATTACTTATCATGACCAAAATATGATTAAATTATAAAAACATAATCCAATTACACTTTAAAACAAATTAATAGGGTAATATAACTATATAATTAAACTAGGAGAAATGGTAGTTTTGATTTAAAATGCATTATTTTTTACTATTCATTAAAAAATGAACTTTATCAGAAAATTAGAAAAAATATATCCAAAGTTAATTTTGATTTCCCGATTATATAGGAAAAAGTTCATTCTGAAAAATTTTATGTATAAAAGTAACTAAAACATTATTTTAAATGGGTTCTCCATCAAAAGTCGGTAAACCATCCTTTTAAAAATATTATTATATTTTATGTTTAAAATTTAATTCATTCTCATTTTAAGCCTCTAATTTTTTTTGGATAAAGGTAAAAAGAGTAAAAAAACTAGTATAATCATATTTTAGTTAGTTTTTTTCATTCCCTCCAATACAATGTCCATGAATTAATTTACAATAATAATTATATTATATTATTTTTTAGTGTAATTCAATGTTACGTGGAACTTATGATTTTGGAGAAACACGTTGTTACATATCTTGTACTCTATCAGACAAAGAATCCTATTTTATGTAAAATTAATATCCTTTTCATAAATATTAATAGATATGCAAATATATTATTTTATAAATACTTGGGATCCTATATCATTCTCTCCTTTTGGAAATTGCATCTCTGCAATTTTATTTACTTATCAAATAAGTGGGGGTATTTATCTCTCATAGCATTTTTAGATTCCCACATTGCCTCTTCAACCATATGGGTTTTCCAAAAAACCATTACCTTATAAATTAACTTATTCTATAACACTATCTTTATACAGGTAAGAAACTAGATTGGCAGTTTGTTATAAGTAAGATAATCTTCCAGCAGAACTACCTCTGGACTCAAAACATGATATGGATCCGGCATATACCTTCTCAACATTGAAACATGAAAAACATTGTGTACCTGGGATAAACTTGGATGTAAATCCACTCATTAGTTAACTGATCAAAATTTCTTTAAGATTTAATAGGGTCCAATGAACCTTGGAATTAATATTCTCTTTTTACCAAAATGCATAACACTTTTTGATAGAGAAAATTTGAGAAAGACATGATCGCATACCTCGAAAGAAAGATCCTTCCTTCGGTTATCTGCATAACTTTTCTGCATGCTCTGATCAGTTCTCAAATGCTTTTAAATCTACTAAATTTTTTCTTCCATATCTTCTAAAAATTCTAGTCCCATCAAATTCCTTTATCCTACTTAATCCCAAAAAGAAGGAGTTCGACACCTCTTTTAGTATAATTCATTAAACTGTTCAATCTGTATTCTAGAATAAAAACTGTTACTATAAGAATTATCAACCAAAAAAATTTGTTGGTCCCAACTTCCCTAGTAATCCATTGAACTAGAAAATTGGATATATTCAAAAGTATAAATTTTTTTCTGACTTCCCATTTGATTGAGGATGAGAAGCTATACTGAAATTTAATTCAATCCCCAATGAATTCTGAAGGCCTTTTAAAAAATTAAAAGTGATCCTAAGATCACGATCAGATACAATGGAGGGGTACACTACATATCCTAGCTATCTTTATAATTTAAAATTGATAAAGTTGATTAGGAGACAGAGTATCCCAAATCGAAAAAAATGTGAAGATTTATTAAATCGATCAATGATAACCCAAATTTCATTGTTACCTCGAGATGTATTTGGTAATCCCACTACAAGATCAATGGATATATTTTCTCATTTCCACTCTGGAACTGGAAAAGGTTAAAGCATCCCTTTCGGTAATTTCCACTCTTCTTTAACATGTTGACGAATAAAATACCTCATGGTAATTTCAGAAATATCTCTTTTCATTCCATCTCACCGGTAATACTCCCGAAGATCTCTGTATATCTTAGTACAACCTAGATGAACCAAAAAAGTAGAAATATGAGCTTCACAGAATAACACTACTTTCCAATGTAAATCAAAAGGAACACATAATATCTTTCCAAACCTCAAAAACCAATCATTATCAATATAAAATTCTAGAAAGTTACCCCTTTGAACTAATTATAGCTTTTTCTACAACTCACTATCTTCAATCTAAGATTCCATAATTTTGTATGATAAATATGATTTCACTACCCACTAAAACAAAATTGAGTATTTCCCTGCACTAATAACTTCTAATCCGAAATGCATAAAATCAAAAAACCAATAGATATCATTCTAAATGTAGCATGTTTAATATAGAATTACTCTTTCAACTCAAAGAATCAACCATTTTATTTTCCTTTTTTTGAATAGAAATGAATAATGAAATCCTAATCCTCAGTTAATTATAGCCATCTTCTTGTCTCATGTTCAATTACTTCTGAGTGAATATATACATTAATATTTTTTTATTAGTATACATTTCACACTTTACACCATAAAAATGATGCCTCCAAATTTTTAAAGAAAAAAATAATAGCTAATTCTAAATCATGTGCAGGGTAATTTAACTCATGTGTTTTCAAGTGACCAGAGTCATAAGTAATTACCTTATCATTCTTCATTAGGACACATCCAAGTCCATTCAATGAAGAATCATTATAGATAAAAAATTAACCATTTATATAAAGTAGTGCCAAAACTAGATCATTTACCAATATTTTTTTCAATTCCTAAAAACAATCATCACATTCATTGGACCAGATGAACATAACACCTTTTTGAGTTAACTTAGTCAATGGGATAGATAACCATGAAACATTTTCAACAAAACTCGGGTAATAACCTTCTAAACCAATAAAAATATGTATCTTTGTTATGTTTAGGGGTATGGTCTATTCTTCAACAACTTTTGTTTTTGTAGGATCAAGAATTACGCCATATTTAGAAATAATGTGACCAAGGAATTAAATTTTTTGTAACTAAAACACAAACTAGAAAAATTTCTCATACATTATATTTTCTTGTAAGGTTTTCATGAAAAACATTAAATTACTATCATGATCCAATTTAATTTTAGAATATACCCAAATATCATCAATAAACACAACCACAATCTTATCAAAGAATTCATAGAAAATTCTATTGATAAGATCCAAGAATACACTAGGTACATTGTTTAACCCAAAAGGCATAACTAAAAATTCATAATAACCTTATTTAGTATGAAAAAAAATCATTGGAATGTATACTTCCTTTACATTAAACGGAGCGTACCTTGACCTCAAGTCAATTTTCAAAAAATAATGATCTTTTTGGAGATGATCAAACAAATAATCTATATGAGGTAAAGGATACTTGTTCTTTACAGTGATGTAATTTAGGGCTCTATAATCAATGAAAAGTCTCATTGAACCATCTTTCTTTTTAAAAAACAAGATATGATCACTCCATGGTGATGTGATACATTGAATGAAACCTTTATCCAATAACTCCTTAAATTGCTTCTTTTACTCTAAATGTACAATTTGAGACATTGGATATGGAGGTTTTAATATTGGAATAGCATCAAGAATCAAGTAAACAATAAATTCATCTTTCTGATTAGGTATTATAATCAGAAACTCATCAGGAAAAACATAAAGAAACTCATCGACCATTGGCACATCATTAATATAAACAGTTCCTTTTTTCAACAATTTTTGAAAGGTACCATTCATTTTCATATTTTATTAGTTTCTCAGCTTCATGATAAATTATCAAAAGTCAGGATTCATTCTTTTACACAAACTGAACTTCTTTCTAAAAAGAAACCTCTTTAGATCTGCAGTAAATATTAACAAGAATAATGAAAACCCAATCCATTCAAAAAATAACACCAAACTCTACTAGAGGAAAAATAATAAGGTTTGAAGGTAGATTCTTTCCACACACAAGGACATGAAGGTTTTTATAATTTATTTTTGTATCAACATTTCGATCAGGTATTTTTACCACAAGTTCAGGATCCATATCTTGAGATGGTATTCCAAATTTACCAGAAAATTTCTCAGAAATGAATGAATGTATAGACCCATAATCCAAAAACACTTTAGCATAATCTAAATAAACAAACAATATACCTAATAGACTTCATTGGATGGCCAAACATCTACTAAAGTATTTTCATAGGATTTCACCACCCCTTTCTATATGTAGTCTGGCTGCATTCCATCATTTCAGTCCTTCATTGGACACTCATTTGCATAATGACCCATTTCATTGCACTTAAAACATTCTACATACTGTAAATCAAATTTTATCTTACCACTACCCTAATCTTATTTAGTGCATTTACACACCTTATATACCATTTTACCAAATCAGAATCACTTAAAAACATTCAAAAGGCATTCCCCAGTGTACTTTTTACCAAAAGTATCACAAAATGTAAACTTAATTTTCTTACCATCCGAATCTTTTGAAGAGTTCTTCCCATTCGTCTATAAACATGACCTCTTATTATGTTTTTTCTTTCAAATCACATCTGATCATCAGAAAACATAATTTCATCTTTATCCATTTATCGAATATGTTTTTCATTACATTAGATCTCACAATAAGCTAATTACCTTTGATACTTCGTCTTTAATCCTGAGTAAAATTGATGAGTTTTACTATCAATACCTCGTATGAAATTTGGAGCATACCTGGATAGTTGAGTGAATTTTATTTCATAAACCATCACTGAGTCATCCACCTTCCTCAATTACAAGAATTGTTTTTCCATCTAAAGTTGACCTACCTTAGGAAAATATTTCTCAGGAAACATACATTTGAATGCATCCCAATCAAGAGCATAAATCTCCCCACTATCCTAGATATTTTTATCCATCGTCCAAAATTGATCGGCTTCACCTTCAAAATGTAAAATAGTGAGACTAACCTTTTGATTTTCTGAACATACCATAACATTGAAAATCTTTTCAAGTGCTTCAATCCACCCTTCATTTAGAATGGGGTTAGATGATCCCTTTAATGATGTGGGATGTAGCCTTATGAAATGATCCACTACCGACATGTTCATCTATGGTTTACGTAGACGATATCCTGCATGGATTACTCCACTATTTAGAGCCTGATTCAGCCCTTACATCACTAAAAAAACTATTCAGTTCCCATTCTGACCAGTTTTGGTTGCTTATTTGGTAGGTTGTTTTCCACTTGATATCTTTCCATCATAGCTTCCATGTTTACTCTATGGAAAACATTTCTGAACATAGACATATCTTAGAAAAAGTAACATGTTAATCTTCAAATACAATATAATTTCAATCTTACAGTAATGAAAAAATAATTTATGGATATTCATTTAAAAATATCCTAACTCCTAAAGTTATCTAAACGGACCTATGATCCCAAATATAAGGGCCCGACCTTAAACATTACATAATCATTATATTTGAACAAGAATTTAATTTCTTTCACTGTGAGGATATTTTTAGTTTAGTTTTTTAGAAATTTAGGCCATAACTATTACATTACACCTCAAAATTAGAATGTAAACATTTATACTCTATCCAAAAAAACTCCTTAAATAAAATCAGAATTATTTTCTTGATATAAATATTCATGAATTATTACTTTCTCACACCTTATCTTATACCCTATTAAAAAAATTTCAAAAACATTGGATGGGAATAAAAATATTATTAAGGGATATAAAATAAGGTAAGAAAACATTAGTCCATGAATACAAACTAATAAATGAAAACATATTTTCACACATAAGACATAATATTTTTAGCATTACTCATGAAATAATAATATTTGGAATAGCACCTAAAAATCATAAATCATAAAGGTATCTTGGGGAATCCATAACATACTTTGTATCTTTCATAGCTACATAGTGAGTAACATTTATGGTTACATTTGGAATACCCATCATAGTATATTCTATAAATCTATGAGGAGAAACCTTAAAAGTTTCCTCCATCACATTATCCAATTAATTGGATAGCTATTATGGGCTCACCCACCCTCAGTTTATCACGGAACCACCCATATACATAAGTAATTACCACAAACTGTAACATAATCATAACACAAGGACAAGCATAATAGAAAAATAAAATTTCCATATTGAAATCACAATATATAATTTCACGATATTGACATAATAATTGATTTACCTAAACATTTTTCAATACCAAAATATGTAAAGAGGGTACATGGTATTTATTTTCCTTTTAAAAACAATACAGCTTGTTAAGGAACCCAAATATCAAATAATGCTCACAAGGGCAGAAAGGTCATTGTCTCTACATACGTTATAAAGAAAAATTCCATTTGTTTTTTAGTAAACTTAATCATTGAAAAATATTCCTTTTAAAAATAAATAAATAAAGGTAAAAGAAAATTTTTATAATTATAAACCGAAAAAAATAACGTTGTTTATAAACGAATATATGCCTCAATGAAAGGAGATTGAGAAGAAGTCCCTTACCCTAAGTTCGGATTGTGTCGTTCATTATTTGTCTCCCAAAATAATGAAATTAAGTTAATTTAAACTTGATTCCGAAAGTTTTTCATGTTTATTATTCCCATTACATTATTTATAACATATCATAATAATTAGTTAATTATTTGAGCTCATGTCAGATTTTTTGTCGATAATTGGTTCTAGAGTTGAAAAATGAACTCGTTTTGATGTAAATTGTCCATGTAGTCAAAATTATACCATATCGATAATCGTATTCATTATTTAAATATCATATATATCCAGTATATATATATTTATAATAATCCATAACATTTGGATATAATAAATTAAATGCACCATTCATGGAGATGGTAAGCCGTACTTCTATAAGAACCCTACTTTTATTTCATTGTCATATTTAAAGGAATGAAAACTAAATGATACAAAGGTATGTTATAATTAAATTTTAAAATATATGTAATATATGTTATATAATTTATTTAATTTCATCATTTACATGTTTCATGTATGGCATGAACGAGTCATATCACTATGAGGGAGCGGTTGTCCGCACTTCCTCAAATGAAATTATCATATTTACACATTATCGAATGCTTAAAGTTATTCTGTGAATAACAAAAAAAAATCATGGAGTCTATATAAATATAATATATATCATATATAAATATATTTCTATCCTAATAGACACCATGAAAGGTGGTTGGAGAAAATTAAAAAATCATCGGTTTGTGAGGCAGTAGTTCATCATACCCAGATACAGTATGTTCGTATCCTTTAGATAGAGGTGTGTGTATGTGTAAATAGAATACATATCATAAAAAAAATCCTAGTAGATTTATTATATTTTTTTATTATAAAATAATAGAATAAGACATCAATTTAGAGGGAAGATTGAAAATAAAATAAAGGAACTTGAGAGAAGACATTACCTCTAAATCATGTAACTTCTTTTTATTTCATACAAAAGGATTTATTTAATTGCCTTATTCACAATTTAAGGCCTCTTGGTAGATGTAAGGGATTTTGGGATGTTATTGGATCAAAATTAATAGGATCCAAGGTGATTGATATGTGTGAGTAAGTAGGTGGAGTTGGTGGCCTTTTATAAGAGGGAGGTTGGGCTCTTTAGGAAAGTCTTGAAATATTATTTTATTATCAAATGATTTTAATATTATAATTGTTCAAAAATGATATAGTCATAGGATAAGATGATAATGGATCTAAATACTCTAAAAAATAGGTTTTAGACATGTTTAGGTAACAAAATTATCCTTATCTTTTAGCTTTAAACTTAGTTAAAAACATTAATTGTTACCATGTATTTTTGTATTTTCATAATATATTGTTACTATAGTTACTATAAATTGACTAGTGAACTATAAGTGGATCAATAATGAATGTTTTATCATTATATTTGTTTGTTGGTCGAATTATAAATTCTTAAGACTATTATATCTTTTAATAAAAATGTATTTTTTTTTAAAACTCATTTATGTCAATTTTGACACTATTAATTAATTGATTTTTGTTAAAGTAATAAAAACATTATTCATTCTAAAAAAGGAATTAAATAAACGATAATATGTAAATAGAATTCATAATATTTTTGGATGGCATCAAAATATTTAAATTACAAATAAGGCCCCGACCTTAAACATTACTTAATATTGAATTAAATCAGTAATTACCATTGAGGATCTTTTCAGGTTTAGAGTTTTAGAGAATTAGATCATAACTATTACATATCAAAAGATTACACAGTAGAAACTTCTACAAAGATTCCTTTTTTTTCAAAACATGAACTCTAAAAAAAGTCATTTCTATTTCCATGTTTAAGAAAGCATGAATTCTCCTTGATCCCATCCTTGACCCTATTCCACATTACGTCCTGTGAAAAACATTTCAAAAAAACTTGGGGTGAGCATAAAAAGCTCAGTAAGGGATACACAAAGAAGGGAAACAAGTAAACTAGGAATAATTTATCAAAGTAATAATTTTCACCTTTATGGAGTAGTAATAACTCTTCACTGAATAAAATATCATTACATACCCTTTTATAACCAAAAGATTACCATAAAACCCATATAAAGAACACATAACATATAAAGGTAACTTGGGACATAAACATACTTAAATGGAATAACCATACGGTCGACTTCCACACATATCACATAATTGAATAGCCATATGGACGACTTCCATACCCAATTCATTGTAGGTTATAACGTAATCTCCCGTCCTGGTATTCACGGCACCACCCATCATATGGTTTTTCACATAACCACCCATCAAATGTCCGAGTACCATTATAAAATAATAAGACATAAAACAAAAAAATGGGAACAAAACATTTCCACATTTCAAACACAATATATCACTTAAATATATTGACATAACATGTCCATTATAAAATCCATTTTCAATACCAAAATACATAAAAGAGTATATGGTATTTATTTCATTTAAAAAAACTTCACAACTTGTTAAGGAAGCCAAAGGCCAAAAAATAATCGTGGTGGTGGAAAAGGTCGTTGTCACCGCATACGTTAAAATAAACATTCATTTTTGTCATTTTGTAAAACTCATCGTAGAAAAAGATTCATTTTGTATAAAATTAAAAGTCAAAGGGGTTTATACAAGTATAAAAGAAAGCCTTGTATTAAAACAAAATATGCCTCAATGAAAGGAGATTGAGATAAAGTCCCTTACTAGGATAATTTTTTAAATAAAATTGATCTATTATGTGTATTCACTATAAGTACACATAAATAAAGTACAAATACAAGATAATACATAATAATATCATGACATAATTTGAAAGTAGGAGATTAACCCAAAGAACGGAAATTGGGTTAAGAAGTTCCCTTACGTCGTGTCCGACGTGACTCGATTGCTCTTTAATCTCCTGAATAATAAACTAGTGTTAATTTATACTTGCTTAAGAACCTTTTTAAAGTTTATTATTCCTTTTATATAACTTATTTCATTGTTATAAACGTTATGTAATCATTTAATTTAATGAAGTTTGTTTTGTCGATATTTGGTTCATAAGTCAAAAATGGACTTCTCACAATTACATGGTGTTCATGTGGTCAAAGGTTCATTATATCCAGAATTATATTCATGATTTGGATATCATATATATCATATATATCCATCATATAGATGTATTTATAATAGTACAAAACATTTTGAGGTAAGAAATGAAATGCACCGTTCATGGAGACGGTAAGCCGTACGTACGCATGAACGCTACTTTCATTTCTATTTCATATTTAATGGAGTAAAATCAAAATGATATAAAGGTATATTATAATTCCAGTATAACATAATATATAATACCATTAAATCCATCCTTTATATGTCCCACATATGGCATTAACGAATGAAATCACTTTGAGGGGGCGGTAGTTCGCACTTTCTAAAATGAAATTATCGTGTTTACCCACAATGGAAACCATAAAGGTATGACAAAAATGAAAAATACAGAAGCATAAGGAAAACATAAAGATAATATATATCATATATAAATTGAGTGACATCTTAATGGCCACCATGAAAGGTGTTAAAAGAAGATTTAACAATCATCGTTTCGTGATGCAGAAAATTGCCTACCACAGAAACAGTATGTTCTTTAACCATTAGATGAAGGTGTGTGTTGGTGTAGCTATAATACATATAATAACAACATACTAGTATATTTATTATACTAGTGTTGTTACAAAAGAAAGGTATAAAAAGATTTTAGGGGGTTGGAGAAGCAAAATAAAACATAAGAACACAAGAGAAGACACTACCTTAAAATCGGGTAACTTCTTTTGATTTGAGGTCAAAGGATTCCTTGGAAAGACTTCTACCAAAAGTGAGGCTTCTAGGAGTAATAGAGGGATGTTTAGAGACAAAATTGGCAGGTGTTGGACGAGCCAAAGGCTTGATAGGTGTGGTTAAGGGGGTAGAGGTTGTGGACTTTTATAAGAGGAAAGGAGGGGCACTCTTGGAAAGTTATAAAAGGATACTTTATTATAAAATGTTTTTTGGATTTTAAAGGTCCCAAAATTATATAATTCTAGGATAAGGTGATAAGAGTTCGAAATACACCCATACAATAGGTTTTTGACAAGTTTAGGTCTTTGAGTAACATTATCTTTTCATTTTATTTAAATCGTTAAGTAATGAGGTAATCGCTGCATCATCACGGTGTCATAAATAACTTAATTTATATAATGTCCAAAAATTATAAAAAAATATCACGATGTAGGAAATCTTTTTAGATTTATAATGAATATTTATAGTCAAAATTATGACTTGTATAACCCCATTTAAAGTTTTTTTTAGTAAAACAACACATGTTTGTGACATTTTTATTTTAACATTAAATAAAAAGTTATTAATGTCATTTTCCTACCAAAGTGGCTCCATGGGGTCCCGAAGTTGACCCATGGATTTTATTGTTCATCCATGAAACATCCAATAAAGGTAAGACATGTGTGAAAGTCATTTCATATTATTAAAACATTATTTTTACCTTAAACTACCCTAATTAACTCTTATCGTGATTAAAAACTTAAAAGTTACTATTCACCAAAAAATTATTTTAATACCATTGAACCAAATTTTACTTCCTAATGAAAACCATATATTTAGGATTTTTGAAATTCAAAACACAGTGGTGGTAAAATTTTATTTAAATGAAAAATCAGTTTTTTAAGTACCACTTAGTGGTTTCACTATTCATCAAAAATTGAAGTTTTTCAGAAAAATACCAAAACCTCACCCTAAGCATTATTTGATATTAAGAATTAAAAAATTATGTCTATTTATCAAAATTCAAAACATATAAGTTACATTAATTAATTTAATAATTAATTCCCGCTGTCAGAACAAATATCGTATTTTTATGAAACAATATATTTCAAAAGATTGACAGTAGTTTAAGTCCTATTTCAAAGTGAAATTAATTCCAACAACCAATATTGGATTAAATGGTAAAAATATATTCTAATGTCACTTTAAAACCAATTAAAAAGATAATATAATCATATAAATAAATTATATTAAAAAGAGGTTTTGAATTAAAATACAACATTTTCACTATTCATTAGAAAATGAACTTTATCAGAAAAATACAAAAAATTTACACAAAGTAAATTTTGATGTCCCGATTATAAAGAAGAATTTTATTTGGTCCAATAGAATTTATAAGAGTGACCAAAACTATATTTAATGGCGATTCTCCATCAAAAGGCGATAAGTGGACCTTTAGTGTAAATTAGAGTATATATGCCTAAAATTGAATTCTTTTAGTATTTTAAGCCTTTATACTTTATTAGATAAATGTAAAAACTTTTAAAAAAATATATAATCATATTTTATTTATTTCTATTCATTCCCGCCAATACAATGGCTACATGTTAACTACCATTTAAAATAATATTATTTTATTACTAGTGTGCAACGTAAGATTTCGAAAAACCATTTGTTGCGTATCGGGTACGCTATCGAACATAACAACCCCTTTAAAGTAAAATTAATATTTAATTCGTAAATATTAATAATTATGAAAAAGTATTATTCTTTATTTACCTGGGATGTTACATCCTTCCCCCTTTTTGGAATGGCGTCCTCTCAATTTTATTCACTTATCAAAATAAGTGGGGGTATTTATCCCTCATAGCATTTTTCGATTTCCATGATTCCTCTTAAACCATATGGCTTTTCCACAAAACCTTTACCTGATGAATTACCTTATTCCGCAACACCTGCTCTCTATGGTCAAGAATCTAGACTGGTTGTTCTTCATAAGAGAGATTCTCTTCCAACTGAACTACATCTGGGCTCAAAACATGAGATGGATCTGGCATATACTTTCTCAACATCGAAACATGAAAAACCTTGTGTACCTAAGATAAACTCGGAGGTAAAGCCACTCGGTAAGCAACTGATCCAACTCTATCTAGAATTTCATATGGTCCAATGAACCTTGGAATCAGCTTTCCTTTCTTACCAAATCGCACCACACTTTTCCATGGTGAAGCTTTGAGAAAAACTAGATCACCTACCTCGAAAGATAGATCCTTCCTCATGTTGTCTGCATATCTTTTCTGTCTGCTCTGTGCTGTTCTCATGTGTTTCTGAATCAACTAATCTTTTTCTTCCATCTCTTCTACCAATTCTGGTCCCATTAGCTTCCTTTCACCCATATCATCCCAAAATGCTGGAGTTTGACACCGCTTCCCATATAATGGCTCAAACAGAGCCATCTGTATACTGGAATGAAAACTGTTATTATATGAAAATTCAACCAAAGAAAGGTGTTGGTCCCAAATTCCATGATAATCCATCAAACAATCATGTATCATATCCTCCAAATTCTGAATTCTTCGTTCTGAATGCCCATCTTATTGAGGATGAAAAGATGTACTAAAATTTAATTCAGTACCTAACAACTTCTGAAGGCCTTTCCAAAAGTTAGAAGTAAACCTGGGATCACGATCAGATACAATGGATAGGGGAACTCCATGCAACCTGAATATATCTTTAAGATACAATCGAGAAAGTTTATCTAGAGAGAAAGTATCTCGAAAAAGAAGGAAATGAGCAGATTTAGTCAAGTGATCAACAATAACCCAGATTTCATTATTACCTCGAGATGTCTTCGGTAATCCCACAACAAAGTCCATGGATATATTTTCCCATTTCCACTCTAGCACTGGTAAAGGCTGAATCATCCCTTTCGATAACTACCACTCTGCTTTAACCTACTGACAAGTCAAACACTTCATAGTAAAATCAAGAATATCTCTTTTCATTCCATCCCACCAGTAATACACCCGTAGATCTCTGTACATCTTAGTACTACCAGTATGAACTGAAAATGGAGAACTATGAGTTTCACATAACAACTCTCTCTTCAACTGTGAATCACAAGGCACAAAAAATCTCTTCCCAAATCTCAAAACACAATCATTATCAATGTTGAATTCAGGAAACATACCCTTCTGAACCAGCTCTACCTTTTTCTGCAACTCACTGTCTTGCTTCTATGCTTGCTTGATTCTGTCCGATAGAGATGATCTCACTAATACCTGCAACAAAATAGAAGAACTTCCTACACCAACAACTTCTATTCCAAAGTCCATCAAATCAAAAACCAAGGGATCTCGTTCCAAACATAGCATAGTTAATATATACTCCTCTGTCTCATGTTCAATTCATTCTAAGTTAATATATACTTTAAAATTTTTTGATCAGTATATATTTCACACTTTACTCTATACAAATGATGCCTCCAAATTTTTAGAGCAAAAACAATAGCAGCTAATTCCAAGTCATGTGTAGGGTAATTTACCTCATGAGTTTTCAACTGACGTGAATCATATGCAATTAACTGATCATTATGTATAAGTACACAACCAAGTCCCTTCAACGAAGAATCACTGTATAGAACAAAATCACCATTCCTGGAGGGAAGTGTTAAAACTGGAGCATTCACCAATCTTCTTTTCAACTCTTCAAAAAAATCATCACATTCTTTTTTCCAGATAAAATTAACACCCTTCTGAGTTAGCTTAGTCATTGGACTAGATAACCGTGAAAAATTTTAAACAAACCTTTGCTAGTAACCTTCCAAACAAAGAAAACTACGGATCTCGGTTACATTTATGGTTCTTGGCCATTCTTCAACAACTTTTGTTTTAGCAGTATCAACAGTTATCCCATTTTTTGAAACAATGTGACCAAGGAAAGAAATTTGTTTTAACAAAAACTCACACTTCCTGAATTTTCCATACAGTTTCTTTTCTTTTAAGGTTTGAAAGATAACCCTTAAATGTCTTTCATGCTCCTCTTTACTTTTAGAAAAAAACCAAAATATCATCAATAAAAACAACCAACATTTTTCACCGGAGTCAACTGAGCCATCACTGCAACAAACTGTTTAGTTCTGATTCTGACCATATCAGGATACTGATTTGAAAGGTAATTTCCCTCTGTTTGCCTTCCCAAAAAAGCTGTTATGTTTCCTCTATGAAAAACCATTCTTAACACAGAAATATCTTAGGCGAAGCAATATAGTAATCTTTAAATGCTATATCTTTTTAATCATACCATAAATTAATTTATAATTTAACAATTTTCTAACTCCTAAAGTTATCTAAACTGACCACTGATACCAACTATAAGGCCCCAACCTTAAACATTAATTAATATTGAATAAAATGAATAATTCCCATTGAGGATCTTTTCAGGTTTAGAGTTTTATAGAATTAGATCATAACTATTAAATCTCATTAGATTATACAGTAGACACTTCTACAAAGTTTTATTTTTTTCAAAACATGAACTCAAAAAAAAGTCATTTCTACTTCCAGTTTTAAAAAAGCATGACTTTTCCTTGATCCCATCCTTGACCCTATTCCACATTAAGTCCTATGAAAAAAATTTCAAAAAAACATGGGGTGAGCATAAAAAGCTTAGTAAGGGATACACAAAGAAGGAAAACAAGTAAACCAGGAATACTTTATCAAAGTAATACTTTTCACCTTTATGGAGTAGTAATTACTCTTCAATGAATAAAATATCACCACATACCCTTTTTTAATCAAAATATTACCATAAAAAAATATAAAGAACACATAACATATAAAGGTAACTTGGGACATAAACATACTTAAATAGAATAACCATATGGTCGACTTCTACACACATCACTTAATGGAATAGCAATATGACCATCTTCCATACCCAATGCATTGGAGGTTATAACGTAACCACCCTTCCTGGTATTCACGGAACCACCCGTCATATGGTTTATCATGTAACCACCTGTGAAATGTCCAAGTACCATTATAAAATCATAAGACATAAAACAAAAATAATGGAAAGAAAACATTTCCACATTTCAAACACAATACATCACTTAAATATATTGACACAACAAATTCATTATAAAAACCATTTTCAATACCAAAATACATAAAAGAGTATATGGTATTTATTTCATTTAAAAAAACATTACATCTTGTTGAGGAAGCAAAAGACCAAATAATACCCGCGGCGGCGGAAAAGGTCATTGTCACCTTGTACGTTAAAAAAACATTCATTTTTGTCATTTTGTAAAATGCTTCGTAGAAAAAGATTCCTTTTGTATAAAATTTAATGTCAAAGGGGTTTATACACAATATAAATGAAAGCCTTGTATAAGAACAAAATTTGCCTCAATGAAAGGAGATTGAGACGAAGTCCCTTACTATGATATGTTTTTAAATAAAATAGATCTATTATGTGTATTCACTATAAGTACACATAAAGAAATCACAAATACAAGATAGTACATAATAATATCATGACATAATTTAAAAGTAAGAGATTAACCCATAGAACGGAAATTGGGTTAAGAAGTTACCTTACCTCATGTCCGACGTGACTTGATTGCTCGTTAATCTCTGGAATAATAAACTAGTGTTAATTTCTACTTGTTTAAGAACCTTCTTCAAATTTAATATTCCTTTTATATAACTTATTTCCATGTTATAAACGTTATGTAATCATTTAATTTAATAATGTTCATTTTGTCGATATTTGGATCATAAGTCAAAAATGGACTTCTCACAATTACATGTTGTTAATGTGGTCAAAGGTTCATTATATACAGAATAATATTCATGGTTTGGATATAATATATATCATATATATCCAGCATATATATGTATTTATAATAGTACATAACATTTAGAGGTAAGAAATGAAATGCACAGTTCTTGGAGACGGTAAGCCGTACGTATGCGTGAACGCTACTTTCATTTATATTTAGTATTTAATGGAGTGAAATGATAATGATATAAGGGTATATTATAATTCCACTATAACATAATATATAATAACATTATCTCCATCTTTTATACATCCCATATATGGCATTAACGAATCAAATCACTTTGAGGGGGCGGTAGTCCGCACTTCCTAAAATGAAATTATGGTGATTACCCACAATAAAAACCATAAAGGTATTCCACAAATGAAAAATAAAAAATCATAAGGAAAACATAAACATAATATATATCATATATAAATAGAGTGACATATTAATTTCCACCGTGAACAGTGTTAAAAGAAGATTGAACAATCATCGTTTCGTAAGGTAGAAAATCGCCAACCACAGAAAGAGTATGTTCTTTAACCATTAGATGAAGGTGTGTGTAGGTGTAGCTCTAATACTTATCATAAAAACATCATAGTATATTTAATATACTGATTTTGTTACAAAAGGAAGGAATAAAAAGAGTTTAGGGGGTTGGAGAAGCAAAATAAAACATAAGAACACAAGAGAAGACACTACCTTTAAATCGGGTAACTCTTTTTGATTTGAGCTCAAAGGCTTCCTTGGAAAGACTTATGCCCAACGTGAGGATTCTAGAAGTAAGAGAATTATGTGGAGAGACAAAATTGGTAGGGTTTTTCCGAGCCAAAGGCTTGTGAGGTGTGGGTAAGGTGGTAGAGGTGGGGGCCTTTTATAAGAGGAGAGGAGGGGCACTCTTGGAAAGTTATAAAATGTTACTTTAGTATAAAATTATTTTCGGATTTTAAAGGTCCCAAAATTATATATTTCGAGGATATGGTGATAAAAGTTAGAAATACACCCATCCAATAGGTTTTTTACAAGTGTAGGTCTTTGATTTTACATTATTTTTTCATTTTATTTAAATCGTTAAGTAATGAGGTAATAACTGCATCATCACAGTGTCATAAATAATTTAATTTATATAATGTCTAAAAATTATAAAAAAAATATCATTATGTAGGAAATCTTTTTAGATTTATAATGAATATTTATAATCAAAATTATGACTTGTATAACCCCATTTAAATTTTTTTCAGTAAAACAACACATGTCTGTGTCATTTTTATTTTAACATTAAATAAAACGTTATTAATGTCATTTTCCTACCAAAGTGGCTCCATGGGGTCCCCAAGTTGACCCATGGATTTTATTGGTCGGCCATGACACATCGAATAAG
Source organism: Viscum album (assembly GCA_963277665.1). Classification (NCBI taxonomy): domain Eukaryota; kingdom Viridiplantae; phylum Streptophyta; class Magnoliopsida; order Santalales; family Viscaceae; genus Viscum; species Viscum album. Next base: position 1,190,590,503 of record OY728130.1, on the reverse strand, counting down.
GGTAGGACATGTGTAAAGGTCATTTCATATTATTAAAACATTATTTGTACCTTAAACTACACTAATTACCTCTAATCGCGATTAAAAACATAAAAGTTACTATTCACTAAAAAATTATTTTAATCCCATTGAACCATATTTTACTTCCTAATGAAAACCATGTATGTCGGGTTTTTGAAATTCAAAACAGACAGGTGGTAAAATTTCATTTTAAAAGAAAAATCAGTTTTCTAAGTACCACTTAGTGGTTTTACTATTCATCAAAAATTGAAGTTTTTCAAAAAAATACCAAAACTTCACCCTAAGATATATTTGATATTCCGAATTCAAAAATAATGTCTATATCAAAAAATTAAAAACATATAATTTAAATTAATTAATTTAATAATTAATTCCCACTATCAGAACAAATAGCGTGTTTTTATGAAACAATATATATCAAAAGATTGACACTAGTTTAAGTCCAATTTCAAAGTGAAATTAATTCCAACTACCACTATTGGATTAAATGGTAAAAATATATTCTAATTTAACTTTAAAAAAAATTCAAAATATAATATAAAATTATAAATAAATTATATTAAAAAGAGGTTTGGAATTAGAATACAACATTTTCACTATTCATTAAAAAATGTTCTTTATCGGAAAAATACCAAAAATTTACACAAAGTAAATTTTGATGTCCCGATTCTAAAGAAGAATTTTATTTGGTCCAGTAGAATTTATTAGAGTGACCAAAACTATATTTAATGATAAATCTCCATTAAAAGGCAATAAGTGGACCTTTAGTGAAAATTATAGTTTATATGCCTAAAATTGAATTCTTTTCATATTTTAAGCCTTTATACATTATTAGATAAATGTAAAAACATTTAAAAAACATATATAATCATATTTTAGTTATTTATATTCATTCCCTCCAATACAATGACTATGTGTTAACTACCATTTAAAATAATATTATTTTATTACTAGTGTGCAACGTAAGATTTCAAAGAAACTCTTTGTTGCGTATCGGGTACGCTATCGAACATAGCAACCCCTTTAAAGTAAAATTAATATTTAATTCGCAAATATTAATAAGTATGAAAATTTATTATTCTTTTTTTACCTGGGATGTTACATTACATTTAATTTAATATTTATAATATCATTTATTTGAATTTTTAATTAATAAGGTAATCACTGCATCATCATTGTGTCATAAATAAATTTATTTATTTACTGTCTAAAAATTATAAATAAAATAACATGATTTATAAAATCTTATTATATTTTTAATGGCTATTTATAGTGAAATATGTCCATTATATAACCCCATATTAAAATTGTTTATTAAAAGATACATGTTTATGTCATATTTCTCTTTACATTAAATTAATTCTTATAAAATGTCATTATCACACCAAAGTGTCTCCATGGGGTCTTAAAATAGACTCAAGGATATAAATGATCAGAAATATCTCATAAAATAGGATTACAACATTTCTTAGGGTAGTTTAATATAATTATAATAATATTTGTTACCCTTATTTACTATATTTACACTTTCACCATGGTAAATAAAAATTATTACTGAAGTTACTATTCATAATGTCCAAAAATAAAAGGTACCATTTATAACAATTTGGACCTTATGATTACAGATATGGAATCTATTATTTTAAATTAAAATCACAGAATTGGTAGAAATTTATTTAAAAATAAATCTCATTTTCAAAAGAAAAGGATTCATTTCTTGTTGTAAAAACTATCAAAAGATGGAAATGTTTTTATTCAAATTTCAATATGAAATTACATAAAATTAACAAAATTGGAATAAATGATAAAAACATAATACAATTAAATTTTATGACCAATTAATAAGATAACATAACAATATAAATAAACTGGGAAAAAAGGAAGGTTTGAATTAAAATGCATTATTTTTCACTATTCATTAAAAAAAGAACTTTATCAAAAAATTACACAAAATTTTTCCAAATTAAATATTGATTTCATGATTCTGTAGATGGTTTAAATTTTTACAAATATAATTTTTAAAAGTGACAAATACTATATATAAAATGGGTTTTGCATCAAAAGGGTATAAACAAACCATTTATAAATATTAGATTATTTTATGTTTGAAATTGGATCCATTCTCATTTTAAGCCTCTAAAATGTAATGTCTAAATATAAAAATTGTTAACAAACATTTATAATCATATTTTAGTTAGTTCTATTCATTCCTTCTAATAAAACAATTAAGTGTTAACTACCGTTTAAAATAATAATATTATTATAATATTTTCCATTATAAATCAAAGTTGCTTGCAACTTAGGATTTTGGGGAAACCCATTATTGTGTGTCGAGTATACTATCCGAAAAAGTTTCCTATTTAGCATAAAATTAATATATAATTCATAAATAATAATTGATATGAAAGGTATTATTTTATAAAAACCTGGGATCCTACATTCATGGTCAATTAAGGAATTTTTTCGATGAATTAATGGATTTTGAAAGAAATAATATTTTATTAATAAATTAGAATTAATTCAATTTTATTAAATACAAATTTTCAAATAATTTTTATGAATTAAAATTTATTTTTTATATGGCTTGGAAAACTATTATTGTGAACAAAAACACAACATTCCATAAAAATATATTGATTCTTATTTTAAATGTGAAAATTAACATATTTAAAAAAATATTTTCATAAAATGAATATTTTTTTGAATCATAATGTTAAAATTATCCAATAATTAATTTTTTATTATTTTCTAAGATAATCTAATTTTTTGATAAAAATTAAATATTTCATAAATATACTGTTTATTATGACATCAGAATGACCCAAAGGTAATGTAATAAATAGCATAAAGGGTATAAACAACTAAATTATACTTTTAAACATAAAATAATGCAATTTTCAGTTTATTTTATTAATTTTATAAAGAATTTATTTATCATCCAAACCCTATAATATATTTTATGGTTTTAAAATCATTTCCGTAAGAGTATGACTCACTTCCACATTATCAAGGGTATTATTTTAATAATTTAAGACAATAGTTATAAAATAATGAAAACAATCCAATTTTACTGAAACCATGGGAAAACCCCTATGAGGTTTTTGGTTTTGGTTATTTTATTATATAGAGTCCAAAACCTATGTTTGGGAAATAATAAAGAAATTCCCTCTATCTTCCTATATAAACACACCCAATATCCAATTTATCTTCACTAAAAAGACGTTTAGAACTTCATTAATCTTACATACTCTCTCTATTGTCCTCCCACGTTTTACCTAAGGTCTCATGAAAATCCTCCCAAGAATTTGGAATCACCCTCTCAAGGTAAGGGATCCTTTCGACATCCTCTTTAATCAAGTTTCTACTTTATATTATGTCTTTTATCTTCATTTCCTAATGTTTGTATATGTTCTTACATATCTCCATTAATGTCCATTTTATTTTTAAATGATGAGATACACATTTAACTATCATTAGTCCCTCCCATGAATATTTATATTCACCCATTATGCAATCAAAATTTCACTATTATTTTCCATGCCAAACATTTGTATTGTGAATAAGTGTACCCATTTTGTATCAATAGTGATCACGTTTAATCACTTATACTTATTGATTTGGGACATACATGTAGGTATTAAAAACTTATTTATAGGGAATAATGTATTATTATGAATGAATACATGTTGTATGTGTCACACATAATCATGAGAACGAAATGAAAGTGATGGGCGCATTGGGAATTATATAGCACTCAAATGCATTGGGTAATTTTTTAGTCTCAGGAAAAGTTATACAAGATATTATGATGTGATCCTAATCCATCATAGGACCTTATCAATCATTATTTCTTGGAAGGTATCATTGACCTATGTTTATGATGAAGTGTTTTACGTTATTTCAACATTTCCCATTTTTCCTTTATGATTATCTTGTTATATCATGACTTATTGATCAGGTTTATGATTTTAACTTTTATTACTCAATGATAAGACTATTGCATAACATGTATTAATTTCTTCATGTTATTCTTTTTTTATTTTCTTATTTGGATTTATATCTCACCCATTTCTTATGTATGTCCCCATGTTATCCCATGTAGTTTAATGTACAAATAAATAATTTGAGCATGTTAATGGATTTTTTAATAAAGATGATGTATTTCCTTGTTTTAATTGGTTATGTAATGTACAAATTTACAAAAGGCACTAGATTTATTGATCTTATTTGCTTTATTCTGTGTAAAATTATATAATTAATCATTAAATTAATGTGTAATAAAGGGCAGGGTTGTCATTATTGGTATCAATGGAGAATTTTAGTTATATTTGGGATTTTTATTAGAAATATCCAGTGAATCCTTAGGAATAAAAATAAATATAATAAAACATCCCTAAATTTTTAAAAAGTTTAGACTAATTTTTTTTTTCAACAAAATACATCCACGTCTAGATACTTCAAGTGGATGTGGCTCTAGAACAGAAGTACATAGGGGTAAAACATGAAAACACCATGTTGATATAGACTCAACCGGTAACTAGGGAATGAAAATGGGATGTTCTACATAACTGGTATGATACCCATGTGGGATATTATTTTGTTAAATCACAAGCTCATTATGAACCATTATTAAGGGAAATAGTTCCCATAAAAGTATATGTTAAGAAATATATCAAGGATAACACATATTGAAGCCTAGAAATTCCTAAGTTAGGAAATAAATTTAATTTATAATTTATTCCTTTAATGTCATTATATTTCCATATATGTTTTTAATATTTTAAAAATACTCATCCATAATATATCCTTTATTTTTTCCCATGGACCGAAGTCGGAAAAATTAGGTAAAAAACCAATGGGAAGGGTAATGTGATGACTACCCAAATTGGACGTCGAACCCAATGAGAGCAAGAATAGGAATATTTATAATGAATAACTTAATTGAATCCTATTTTGAATAGAAATGTAGATTATTTTGTTCTCGCAAATCCTCCCAAGAAAGAAAAAGTTGCAATTGACACCTTTATATTGCAAATGACTCTGAATTTCAATAGATCATCTGATCCCTTAATTATAGAACAATGTTTAAAATAAATTGAGAATATATTCTCCATCCCTAAATGTTATAAGAACTATAAGGTTCTACTGGTTTTTTATTGAATGTATGGTTAATCTAATCAGTGGCAGAAATTGAACAAGAACACCAAGACTAAGGAAGAGATCGATGTGATAGGGTGGAAGGAATTATGAAAAATATTTTTTGATAAATATTTTACTCGCACTCTATGCCTTAAAATAGAAATGGATTTTAATTCTCTCAAGAAAAAAGATGATGAATCTATTAGTACATATAAGGAAAACTTCACAATACTTGCATGATCCACCTCTAGCTTTTCCAAAACCCCTATGTTCAAGGATGACCATATCATTGGTGTGATAAATCTAGTCTATGAAAATCCATGTTGATCAGAGACATTGATAACTATAAGGAAATAATATTATGTACCCTTAAAGTAAAAATTAAGATCATCAAATCTCAAGGGTTTCACAGGGATAGGAAGTGGAAAGTGAAGTTCAATTTTTGTGGTCTGATGGGGAAATAAAATTATTCTATGAAATTAAAAAATCTCACTTTTCAAAAGTGCGAGAAGAAGAACCCTAAAAATTGCCCAGGGAGGAAGGAGAAATTATTCAGGCATGGGAAATAATGACATCTAGATATAGATTTCCAATGGTACAATCCCACTAATACGATAAAGGAAATTAATTATCTGATAAAACCTTGGTTCATTGGTCGTTTTTTAACTACAAGGTTATAGAAAACTTTTCAAACCAATGAATTGACTCAGGGATTTTTAGAGACAACCAACAACCTCCAAGGCACCAAGGGATATCTTCTGTTATCCTAACCACTGAGCTGGATCCTAACAACAACATTGTGACATGTATGACATTTATTTATTCAAGAATATTGAATGTACATTTTCATTATCATTCCATGCATTTCTTTATATAATGAGAATTTAGTAGAACTATAAAAATACCACCACAAATCATGGAAGTAGAGCTACCAATGAAAATAGAAAAGGGGTAAATTATTGAATCATAGGTATATAACTCCCCCTACCAAAATTTGTGGGATGAATATTCTAATTAATATTATGATTCACCCTTTGTTGATATTTTATGTAATTTTGGTTATGGATTAGATTATCCTATATAAACCCAACATAAATTTTTGAGAGAAGAAAATCACTCTTCGTATCATGAATCATCCTCCAATTCTGTACAAATATAATGAGATGTATGTATCTTATTTATCAACAACATCTCAAGTGTAGATATTATTTCCTTTTTCTAAAGAATATATAGCTCAAATAATTTATTCTGAGGAAAGGATCATCCATGAAGATACGACCATTGTGAGGTATATGCTGAAGTGTTTCCCAAAGAATATTCGGGTCTTTCTCATATCATATAGGTTGAATTTTCAATCAATATTATACCTAGGGAAATTTTGTTATCCAAGACTCCATATAGAATGGGGTTTATGTAACATGAGGAGCTTATGAAATAACTAGAAAAAATAGGTATAAAGAGTTCATATGCCCAAGTGCTTCACCTTGGGGTGCACCATTCCTCTTCGTTAAGAAGAAGGATTGATCAATGCACCTTGACCTGGATTATTGTTATCTAAATAAGATCACAAAAATGTCCAAGCATCCTATACCATGGATTGATGAATTTTTAGATCATCTACGTGGAGTAAAATACTTCTCCAAGGTGGATCTGCAGTTGGGGTACTACCATGTTCGGGTGAAGAAGGAGGATATACCCAAGATTTCTTTTCGTACAAGGTAAGGGAAATATGAGTTCATAGTAATTCCATTATGAATCGCTAATGCTCCAAAAATATTTATATAAATGATGAATATTTTCTTTAGATAGTACCTTGATAAATTTTTGGTAGCCTTTATAGATGATATTATAATATACTCCAAAATCATAAAGGAACATGCAAATAATTTGAGAACTATGATAAATACCTTATGAAAGGATAAGATCTATGAAAAATATTGAAAATGCGAGTTCTGGTTGAAGGATGTACCATTCATGGGGAATATTATCAATGGTATTGGGATATCCATGGACCCTTCAATGAAAGATGAAATTAAAGGTTGGATGAGGAAAACTTATGTGAATGATATCCATATTTACCATAAATAAGCTTGGTAATATTGTCATTTTTTGAGAAATTTATCAAAATTATAAAACTCTATAACCAAGTTAACTTGGAATGGAGTCAAGTTTTAATGGAAATATTTGTGTTAAGAGAGATTCGGGGAGTTGAAAATAGGCTTATCACTACACCTGTACTCACACTACCCACAAGTGGATAATTGTTTTTGAATTCAGTGATGCTTTGAAGTAGGTATTGGGATATGTGTTAATACAGAATGCAAAAGTAATCACCTAGGATTCAAGGATATTGACATTTGATGAACAGAACTACCCAACACCTGGTCTGTAGTAAGATAAAGTGATCTTCGTGTTGAAAATTTGGCATAATTGTGTCTCAGGGGTGATGTAAAAAATATTTACAGATAATAAGAGCCTCAGTTATATATTCATATATAAATATATGAATATTTATCAATAAAGATGGTTAGAGATGATCAAGAACTATGACTACTCAATCCACTACCATCCTTGGAATGTGAATAAAGTGGTAGACACCTTGAGTATAAAATTACACAACTTGAAAATGGCCCTATACCCATGGTATAACTCTGGGTATAGGGTTGTTTTTTGAATACCTATACCCACAGTTTTTTAAAACCATTGGTATATATTTCCCACCTTATCGCGGGAGAAACAAAATTGTGGGACACAACATTTTTTTCTCCGGAACACCTATTCCAATGGTTTTCTACGTATTTCCACAGGTTATATATATATATATATGTAAATATATATTTAAATACCAATAAGAAAAATAGATTAGTGTTTAGGGGAAGGATGGACAAAGGGGTGGTCCAGGGATCGAATATGATGCCCACAAATTTTGTCAAATGTATACCCACAATTTTAAAAATAGTGGGTATAGGTTTATTAAAATGTGGAGTGGAACTATACCGATGATCTCCAAAAAACTTTGGTATAGATGAGGGATATACCAATCCCTCAGTTACCCACAGTTCCATAAAACAATGGGTATATGGAAAATTTCTAGTAGTGGAACTAGTAATTGTATCACTGATGATAATTGAGAAGGATCCGATCTTCTTAGATTGGAAAATAATTGACATGGGAATCATAAATAGAGGGATAACATAAATTTTTTAACAAATGATTTATCAACCATCCCTTTAGGAGAGGTTAAAGGATGCAAAAAGAGTTGATTAAAGAATTCATAAGAAAGTGGAAGCTATAAGAAAAATGAAATCCTCATAGTTCAATGTTAATGAAGAAGGTGTTGTAAGACTTGGGTCAAGACTATGTGTACCATCATATCCCAAGTTAAAGAATGATCTATTGGATTATGCACATAGACCAAACTTATTAATCTATCTAGGAATCAAAATGACATATCAAGACCTCTTATAGAATTATTTGTGGGAAAATATGATGAATATGATCATATAATATACATCAGTATGTCTTATATTTTAGCAAGTAAAGAATTAAAAGAAAAAATACAAGGGGATGAGACAAACATTACCCATACCTATATAAAAATGGGAAAAAATCACCATGGACATTGTCACTAGTATTCTAATGAAATCAATAGGACAAAATTATACTCGTGTTTTGGTATACTATCTTACAAATAATGAACACTAAATTGTGATCTGAGAGGACTTATACCACTATCAGCTTGTAAGGATATACATTAGACAAGTGGTGAGGCTACATGGAACACAACTATCAATTTTATTTGACTGAGATCCATGATTTACCTCCATGTTCTTTAAGAGTTTCCATGATCCTGTAAATGAGGATTAGAACTTAAGCATAGATTATCATCCTCAACTTGGTGGCCAATATGAACAAACTATCCATACACTCTAGCAAATGATGGGAGAATACTCAATTGGCTTAAATGGAGGATGGGATCAAAATCTTCCTCTAGTTTAGTTCTCATGAAATAATAGTCTCTAATCAATCATCCAAATGGATCCCTATGAACCCCTTTATGGGAAGAGGCTCATAACGCCATCATGTTGGGATGAAGTGGGTGAATGAAATCTAATATGTCCTAAAATGGTGGAAAACATTAAGACCATTCAACAGTACATCAAGGGTGCTCAGAGTCTACAGAAGAGCTATGATGATTATCATTGATGATAAAAAGAGATTTATTTTGGATACATGATATTCCTCTACATATCACAGTGGATTAATCATGAGATTTGGGAATAAGGGAAAGCATAGTCCAAGATACATCAGTCCCTTTGAGATCCTTGATCGCTTCGAAGCGGTGTCCTATCAACTAGCAATCCCACCAAACCTATCTCAAGTGGATGATGTATTCCATGTATCCCTCTTGATTAATTAAATAATAGAACCCTCACATGTACTCAACCAATAGGTGGTACTGTTGGATAATGATATTTCTTATGTGGAACAACCGGTGAAAATCTTAGATCATAGAGACAAAGTGCTATAGAATGAGATAATGGGCTTGGTAAAAGTGTTGTAGAGAAACTAAAAGTTTGATGAAGTAATTTTGAGCTATATGATGTGATGTAATATAGTTTCCCTCACATATTTTAGTATGTGACATTAAAATTTCATGGTAAACATTTCTAAAGGGGGAGATTGCAAGCGACCCTAAATTTTTTAAATAAATTGACCCTTATGATTTAATAAAATACATTATTATATATTGGGGATATAGAAAAAACATGCACTTATTTGGTTTTATTATATATTATCATATTCAAAATATTATTAATCATCATTACAATTGATGATATATCCATTGAATAGTGATCATATTATTAGTTTAAATATAGGCTTTAACAAATCCAAATGACAAAGAAAAAGAATGTAATGACCTAAGCTATTAGTAACATACCCTATAAAACCCAATTATTGAATATTTTAAGGGATATGGCATCATTGGGATATTTGATTTACCAAGACAAAGATTATATCCAACAAATTAAGCACTAAATAAATCATTTATTTTAGAAGTTAAAGCACATTGAGATCATGTCCCAAACCATGTACAACAGACCACCCCAAGAAAGTATCATCGTTGCACACCTTATGTGTAGGGAGTTTGATTGTGTATTAAAGGGATATGTATCTAGACCCTAATTATATAAATTTTTATATTTTATAGAATAACTAATATACCTTCGTCTTATTATTTTTACTTTATAAATGATATTGATCTTGATACAATAAAAAATGAATTTTATTTTTGGGTAATATTCAAATTAAATTAAGGAATATATTTTGATCAATTAATGGATATTTAAGTAAAAAATATTTTATTTAAATATAAATATTAAATAATATTTTCTAAATATAATTGGTCATATAATTTTTATGAAGGTAAATGTAATTTTTAAAAGGTTTGAAAAAATCATATCGTCAAAAAACATAGAAAATGTCAATAAATGTCGAATCTTACTTTAAAAGTGAAAAATCAGAAAATTTATAATAGTATTTTGATAAATTTATTATTTTTTGTAATATGAATGTGAAAATTATCCAATGTTCAATTTTTTATAATTTTCTAAGACAGTCAAATTTTTGTGTGAAAATTAAATTCTCTATAAATATATAGTGTGTATTATGACATAATAATCACCCAAAATGTGACATAATAAGTACTATAAATGGTATCCAAAAAATATTTATGGTTTAAATTTAAAAAAAATTATTTTAATTTTATTTTATTAAATATTTAATTCTTTTATGAATCATACAAAAACAAATAATATATTTTATGGTTTTAAAATCATTTCGTTAAGAGTGTGACTCACTTTAGCTTCAACAAAGGTATTATTTAAATACATTCGTCCCATGGACTAAGAATATAATTAAAACCAACCCTAGTTTTCCAAAAACGTGATGAAAAACCATTTATGTTTTGTGGTTTTGGTTATTTTATTATATAGATGCCAAAACAAAAGTTTGATATAAATGAATGTACTTCCCTATATTTTACTCTATAAACCAACAAAAGATCTCATTTCTCTTCACTAAGATACCATAGATAATATCCTTACTCCATGAAACCCTCTCTATATTCCCCACCTGGTGCCACCAAGCTCACAATAATCTCTTTATAAGCATTTGGAATAACCCTCTGAAGGTAAGGGATCCTTCTTTTATCCACTTTATTCAAATATCTACTTTACCTTATGTCTTTAATATTCTTTTACTAAAGATGGAATATCTTCTTCCATACACCCTTATTGTAATTTTTATTTCTAAATAATGAGATAACCCTTTAACTATCATCCATACCTCTAATGAACATTCATATTCCCCTGTTAGGCTGTAGAAATTTCACTGCAATTTTCCATACCATACAATTGTGTACTGAATAACGGTACCCATTTCTTATCAAAGGTGTTCACCATTATAAAAATATAATTCTTAATTGGGGAACTAAATTTATTAATTCAACACTCATTGATCATGGAATAAATTATGATGATGAATGAATCCATGTTTTATGATATATGTGGCAAACTTAATCATGAGAATGAAATGAAAGTGAAGGGTGTGCCTGAAATTATATAACACTTCAATGAATTGGGTGATGTTTTAGTCTCATGAGACATCGTGAAAGGGATTTGGGAGGGAACATAATACATCATGGGACCTTTTCCATCAATATTTCATAGTAGTTATCCTTCCCCTATATATATGATGTAGTGCTTCATGTTTTTTCCATATTTCCCATGTTGCCTTTATGATTATCATGTTTTATTAGGCCTCATTGTTTATGTTTATGATTCTATATCCTTTTATTTCCCAATTATATTCCTATTTAATATAATGTATTACGTTATTCATGTCATACCATTCTTATTGTCTTACATTGATTTATTTCTCTTCCCTTTCTTGTGTATGTTCCTAGGGAATCCCATATTATTTTATGTATGATGGAAGAATATGAGAATGTTAAAGAATTTTTCGATAATGAGGATTTATTTCATTGTTTTAAGTTGTTATAAAATGTACCTAATTCCAAATAAAACTAGAATTATCAATCTTCCAAGTTTTATTATATCTAAAAAATGTAATAAATAATGAATTAATATATAATGAAGAGTAGGGTTATCATATGGTATATATAAAAGAACATGCTATGAATTTTGGTAGGAAGAGATCATGTGGTTGTTTACTTAAAATGCATCCTTATTTAGATACTACATGTGTATGTGGTTTTGGGAAAAATTTACCTATGGGTAATAACACCAAAAATGATGCATTAGGATTTAACTCGATCATCACCTGGTGCACGACAACATGCCTTATTGTGCACCCAGTTTGACATGCTTGGGGTATATTAAGAGGATAATTCACACTTTATATACAAACAAAAATAAATTATTTGAATATATATTTCTGATTTGAAAATATTTCTATTGAAATCATGTTTATGATTTTGTAATCAGATATGAAAAAAATCAATTTATGTTAAGTATTTCACTAGTGTTGGGATTATACATTATTTTTTAGTAATTTATGATCTAATCTACAATATTACACGTTTAGAAGTGTAAAATTTCAGAAATAATGGGAAGTTTATTAATATATGTACTTCATGTAGGTATTTCCCTCTTAGGAAAGATAATAAATATAGAGTTGGAGCTACAGATGAAACTGGTCAAATTATAACCATATGGGGTAGTAGACTTAGTTTATGAGAAATAAACATTCTTGTGTGTATAATCCTACCAATCCACCATGAAATGTAACAATGATATACCACTTCATGCCTCAATAAAATCCATCACTCAATGGGAAAAAAAACCATTTTACGCTAAAAATGGATAAATTACTTAAATAAGATATTTATCGCACTAAGAAGTAATGAAATGGGGAATGTTTTCATTGAAATTTTATTATCTCTCAGGATATGCAGATTAATGGTGGTCGTTGATTCAATGAACTGGGTTGGATGTGGAAATAAAAAGCATTTAATATTATGATTTTAAAGTACTCTTATTAGAAATTTATTTTCCTTGTGAGAAATGAGTAGAAATAGAGATAAAATTATCGAGTTTGATAAAAAAAGAAGAGAAAAATATTTTTTAGTATGAATATAACGATACAAGGATATCATAGAAAGTTATGGACTATGTATTTAATCTAATGAGAATGATTGATCATTTATCTAATGAGATTAAGCTTATACTTTGATTGGAAACTGTCATTAAAACATTATTATCATATTATGATATAATATCATGTGCTATAAGGTAGAGAAATAATTCTGTAAGTCTTACATATTGTAAGGATGGAAATTTAATAAGGGGAAAGTAGAGAAAAAATGGTTATGTGGATGAAAGGAAATAAGGATCTTCCCACATGTGATAATTGTGAAAAGAAACACCCTAGTATATTCTCCAAGGGAATGAGAGTTTTATTTAAGTATATAGATTAATTTATTCCAATTAATAATTGTAATATTAAAAAAAAGTTATTAATTTAAAATGTTTCAACTGAATGGATATGGGGCACTATGAATATGAATTACCCAAGAATCAAGGTATTATATCATAGAAAAAGATAATGGATCTTTGTTATGATTATACTAATAATAAATCCATAGGTTTATGGTAAAATTTAAGACTATTGGGATTCAAGAATTATATTTGTATAAGTACTTTTATTAATGGTGGTTTGGTTATAAGAATCATGAAACATCTAAAGATTACGTTATTTTTGAAAGAATATATGTCTTCATGTAATATTAACTTAAAGGTTATGAATACCATTATGGTTTTATGATTTCAATTTTGATCATAATATCAATGTATTAATGAACCATTTTTTAAAGATTTATGTGATGGATGTTTATTAGTATTAAGGATATTTTTGGAGAAATTTATGTAAATACAACCCATTAGTTTATTATATTATTAGTGAAAATGTTATTTAAGGAAGAACTCCTTTACATTTTTTGAACATAAAATTAAATGTATTGAAAACATTTATGGTCAAAATTATCATTATGTTAAGGTAATAATAGTCAATTAAGATTATTTGATTTTTTAGAAAAAGAATAAGTCTCATATAAAACCCTTGAGGATAAAAATTTATCTTAGGACCAATGTTATTATTGATAATATTCATCATATTTTTGGGAATATTATAGTAATTATACAAATATGGTTTTACAAAAAAAATGAAAAACCACATTTTAGGTTACAACCCATCACATATGGTAAGGCTGTGGGGCTTGAACCCACAAATGAAGGTTGAAAAGGGTGTGGTACCTATGATTGACCTATGTTATGTTTTGACTCATGTTAAAGTATTTTTTCAAAAATGATTTTATTGAAAAATAATTATGGAAAGGATTAAGTTGAACATTGGGTATTACTAATGAGGTTTAGAAATTAATGCATTATATTGAATAACTTATGCAAACCATTTTGGTTTTGGTAAATATTTGGGTGCATATTGAAGGAATTGTCACTCTTTTGTGGATCATATGGTTTGTTAAAATTTAATTTTAGTGCTTTAGACATAAAAAATTATTTTGGATATTTATTTATTAGTGTAAGAAATGATGTAGAAATTGATCAAAGTACAACCCAATGATGAAATACTATGTATATTTTATGTATTTCTCTATCATGATAGTAAAAGAATCCATAAACTATAGAAAAATGATCTTCAAAAAAATGTTATCCTATTACCATCCTATCATGTGAATCAATGATATTTTAACTCATCAAACATTTATCGTCTTGTGGTTGTAAACTTTCACTTGACCATTAACTTTATTATGATCAATGATCTCTATCAATCTCTATAATTATTTATGATTTTCATCCATGTCCAAATTTTCACTTCCCACTAATGTTTTATAACTTTTAAACGTAGTCATTTTTTATTCTATATAACCTTCGTACAAAAATTTATCTCTTATCAAGATGATATTTCATTAACCCTTTTACAGTGTGGGTCTTCCACAAAATTATTTCTCAAATATAAATATATTTATTTCCATGAACATGTTCAAATTACGAGGATTGAATTTTTATATGTTGGGTAGAATTTAACACCACGACATTTTAAAATAATACCATTATGTTTTATAGTATATACGACACCTAACACTGAGATTAAACGTCCCATGAAATATATTATTCCAGAATAGAAACTATAATATAGACATTAAGTTATTGGTTAATAATTAGACTAACTAAATTATAAAAATACATGTTTTATACATGTATAAAATAAATTCATTTGTTATCAATTGATTAGAAATGAAAATAAAAATCATTTGAAATTGAAATAAATTTTTTTTTCTAAAAAACTATTTTATGCATGCACTGTGTTTTTATTGTAATAAATTTAATGATTCTATATTCGGGTAATATTTTGATGTAGTTTATATATAATATATTAAATAAAAAATTCTATCATTAATTTAATGTTTTTTCTAAGCATGGGACATGAATAAAGCCAATTTAAGATAAATATAATATTTTTTAAAAGTGATTTCATAGTGTTCTATGAGCTTATTTTAAAATCATTTTTCCCACTTTTAGAAAACATATTTTATGAAATTAACTTAATTTATTAAATTATCATTTAAATATTATAATATAGTGAATTATTTATAATTTTCTGAAAAGATTAATTTTTCGATGAATAGTAAAAAATACTGTTTTTTATCAAAAACATCACTTTAGTTTTACACATTTAAAAGTTATAATTTTATTTAAAATTATTTTATAATTAAACATAGTATAATTATACTATAAAAATACAATATGGGTAATTTTACTAAATTTCATATTGAATTTGGATATTAAAACTCTCCATTCTTATGGAAACTTCTTCCTTAGAATGCTGCTTTTTCATAGCATCAGTTTGATTAGTTTTAAATTAAATTACTCCAATTATGTGAATATAATTTGTAAAATATATTCCAAATGTTTAATTATAATAAATAATATTATACAACAACCAAAAAATAATGTTTTTTCATAATGGTTAGAAAAACAGCCAAAATTAATTATCGTAATTACTTCAAAAATAGAATTACTGTGGAGGTTAAACTAATACTACAGTGGTTAACATGACATATAAACATGTAAAAGTACTTTATTTGATATAGGTTTACCATATCTCATCCATGATTCTATAATTATCCATTTCGGATCATTTTAAAATGTGAAAAATGTGGGTATCAGATTTTCTTTTCAATATTTCAAGTCTATACCCTCACCCACTTATAAAAGGACACACATAATACTATATTATTCACACTCCCAAAGACATTTTTTTCCCAATACATACCCAAATATCATTCATAGATCCCTATCAACATCCTTGAGGAATTTTGTTAATCAGAAATTAAATCGAGGAAGGATTTAAGAATAACCTAAAGTGGCTGTCTGAAGAAGAGGTAAAGTTGTTAACCATGTATTTTTAATTTACCTATTATTAGAAATAAATAAAATAATCTAAAAATTTTAGAAAAATTTATATCATATATACTTATATTGTTTATATTAATATCATAACCTATATCCATATACTCTTTTGACAAATGGAAAATGAAAGTGTCAATCATGTGTGTGGCATACGAACCACTTGCGTACGGATGAAAACTGTTTTCCAGCACCACCTATCCTAGATGGATATAATTATAGATTTAAAATATTTACATGATATTTACTAAATTTATATACTTATTTAATTATAATATCACATATACATTTGTACCTTCCAATCATTTGGAAAACAATAACGTCACTCATGGGTACGTGTTGACTACCGACTCCATGAAGTGATGTGAACTTTGTCTCACTTTATTTTTAAAAATATGGTAATAAGTATATATATAATTAATAAACATGAAATATTTTATATAATAATTGTTTTTCAAAGGTAAAATATTTTTTTACCATTCTTACATTTTTTATGTATGTGAAATAGAAACATCGTTCATCCACATACGACCTTCCATCTCCATGAATGGTGTAACTCATTTTCACATATATTACTATTATGAACGATTATAATACTTATATAATGATTATATATTATTTTTATATCATGGTTGACATTATAAAGATTATTTAACCATGATCAAAGGGAAATTACTAAATTTACAGAACCAAAACATATGTAAAAATGAAGCAATTATTACACAAAACAATGATTTTAACAAAGAATTATTAATAAAAGGATGATAAGATATTATATTAAATAATATAATGTGTGATATATATTATTATATATCTATAATATATTTATAATAAATATATATTTATTATATAGTAGGTTCGAACATGTACAATGGAAATTAGACCTGAGGTAAGGGTTTCTCATCTCAATTTTACTTCCATGAAAGGTTTCATATTCACCATTTATTACTTTTGTGTGGTGCATATATTTAGTCTTTGATATGTTCTATCATGAATAAATTTAGATGTATTATGTTTAAATATTCATTTTAATTTATTACATTCATGGAGTTTATGATTCAAAAGTTACTGAACTGGTAATAATTTATTTAACAATCTCATCATTATTTGTGATTATTTATGTTTAAGCATACCATTGCCGAACAATTTGATATTTATATATAAAAGCAAAATATTTTATTCTCCAATTAATATTAATGATGATTTAAGGTAATAATAACATTTTAATCTCTTTGATACTTAAAATTGTTTTGTAATTGTTTCAATAAAATCTATTATTATTTCTCCCTTTGGTTGAAAATCATTTTTCTTTCATATCCATGGTTTTTTAAAATAATTTTGTAAATATTTGCAACATTTTATATATGATATATTAGTGAAATTTTTTCCTATTTTTACTTTTTTAAATTTTATTAAAAGAATATTCTTATCATTTTCTAAATGAGTTACTTTTTGACCTTTTACAATGGTGTGAAAATAATATTTTTTACATTATATAGCATGTATAAAATTACCCACCATAAATGTTTTTGGAGATTAGTGTACAATGTTACATGGTTATTCTCAAATAACGTGTTTTTCATTATACTCTTGATTTAAAAAAAAATTATTTTCCAAGAGAAAATAATATTTTTCTCAAGAATGTTTTTAAAGGAATTTTTATGGTATTTTTATTCATCAATAATAAAAACTTAAATTTTAATTATGATCCATTGGAAATATGATGTAATTATACAACCTTTATTATTCATCCTTATGGTTAATGATTAGTTTGTCTTGGGATGTGATATATTGATATCATTTTCCATATTACTCTAAATGGTTTATGATTATGTTTACTGATTAGGGAAACTATGAACATTTTGTGAGCTACTATTTCAATGAATTTTTTTATATTTCAAACCATTCATATGAGGAATTAATTAGAATATTAATTGATATCTAGGGTTAGTTATTACTACCCAGTGCATCATTTAGTCTCATGAGACAAACTAACTAGGGTTTTTTTCGAGGCCTTAACCATTTATATAAGATTTCTTGATATGAGGCATTGACTGTATCATTATAATGTATGTCATTATTCCTTATCTCATTATGAAATTATTTTTTATTAGCCATGTGATTATTTAATTGGTTTAATATTCATGGAAATTTTTCAAGCTCATGTGAAAATTTATTTGGAATTATTAGATCATCATTTATTGTATCCATATTACTATTTATGTTCAAGTTATTAATTAAATAGACTATGTTTCTATTTTTTTCCATTCCATATTGATTATGAATTATGTATTAATTATAGATTCTATTTTATGAATACCCTTATTGATCATTACAACTCACCCCTTTATTATGTTTCCTTACCCTAGAATTCCAAGAAGTTTATGATGATTGATATGTAGGGATATAAAAAATGTAATAACTGTGTTCTGGAATAAAATTTTCTGTTGTATTTTATGTTTATAAATATAATTTTAATTTCAAGTATGGAGATAGATTCCATATACTACTAAAATATCTAGTCCCTTGGGATGTGATATCTTGTATCTAGCACCAATGTTATAAATTAGTCACCTGCTCTGGGCTAATAGGGTAGGGGTATTTACAATGTGGTGTATAAAACATGCAATGTGGAACTTAGGAATACAATATTCTCCCACATATGGTTCTTCAATTATAGTATCTTGAATCAAAATTATAATCAAATAAATTGTGATATGTAAATCCATGCATATTGTATAAAAATAATCATACGATTTTATTATTATTTATTTATAAGACATAAATTCAAAATTTTCATTTTAGAGATTCTCAAATTTTGACTTAATAAGATATATGTGAAATGACTTATTATATGAAAGTTTCCTACAACATGGGATTAACAATATATATAGAAGATATCTTATAGGCTTAGAATTCTATATGAACTCAAGATATATTATTAAGTCTCATATCTGATGCACTATTTCTTATGATAATCACTTTGTATGATACTCATGTACCATACAGGATCTCCCAGCAAACGAGTCAACTATCTTATAAAATGGAATATCATAGGTGACTACTTTCATAATGAAAAACCTATCATATGAATTTACTATATTGTATAAAAACTACCATTACAACATGACATATTTTTATAAAATATAATTTTTATCGTACGGTGTGGCCTAATTTATTATACATATCTCATTCATTATAGCAAGACTTCTGTGCTTTTACCAATCACCTCAAAACCTTATCTAATGATCTCATGACCTTCTTGAACATATCATCTCAAAAAAATCATTAAAAACCCTATTTATCAAATATTTCAAAATTCTTGATCCTAAAGAACCTATTGATGAATTTTCATCATTTTTTCTATTGTACAAGTTGTACAATATAGTCTACTTCTTCAATATCCTTTGGACTACTCTATCAGACCTCATTCAACACTGAAGATGATAGTATTATGTCCAACAATAGTGTTGTTCTTTGGTTTCTAAGAAGTATAGTACATTAATCATCACATATAGGGGTTGATTAATCAATTATTTCAAGACAATATATTCAAGTAACAATACACATATTCCTATTTTTTTAATCAACATAGAAAAAACTCACATGTAGTTGGGGTTTGGATTAATGGTAAGCACCCCGTAATCCTACATGAAATATGGGGGTTCAAAACTCATTAGACGCAGGTACTATTGCATTAATGTATCGTACTATAGTAGTAGTTGAACTGTAGCAACGACAGACATTATAGAGTGGAAGATAACTGTAGCGGTGGAAGGGTACTGTAGCAGTGCCAGATACTATGTAGTACTGTAGCAGTCAGAGTACTATAGCAGTACTATTCACAGAATGGGACTTGGGAAAAAAACATGTGCCTATAAGCCATGTAATGGGATAAATGCCCTCTGGGCCTCCGGGCTATGTAATGGGTCTTCCTCTACCCAGTTAAATGAGGTATTTTCTTTACTTTAAATAATAACTGATGCTTTGACCCCAAACTTTTAAAAAATAGCAACAACTCACTCACCCATATCCTAAACACACTTTTTACATTACATCACACATCATTATTGAAACAAATACTACTTCATTCATTTTTGTAAATTTATATTTAAAAAATAAAATTGAATATATTTCTTATCATATTTTATAAATTTTATAGATTAAACAAGAATAAGTCATATAGTAATAAATAATTAATTAATGTCACTAAAATTTCATGTTTCTAAATAGTGAAATCATTTTTACAATATCAAAAAGAATGTTAAAATTAGTGAGATAACTCATCAATGTAGCATAATGAAATAAAAAATTAAGAGGGGTATCACTAAAATTAACATGAATTTTGAAATGAATTATATTAAAGGAATAATCAGAGAAGTATAATTAATCAATAAAAAACATAATCAAACAAAAAAAAGATAAAAACAAGAAATAATATTTCTCTAGGTTAGGAGAGTTTAAAGGTTTGGGATTAGGGACTAGATAGGGTGAAACAGAAGGATATATAATTTATTTAACAAATTATATATTAATGGTCTATGTATTTTAAAATATGGTCTTAAAAAAGGTTCTAAAGCTACGAGAAAAGGTGAAGGTTGATTAAATTCATCCCCAACAACTCCAATTCAAATAGAATCCTTTGAAATACTTATCTTCATCAGCAGAATCATAGCCAATATTCACTTATCGCTATGATCGTCATACTTCTTATTAGTATTAAAAGGATCCTTAACAACACCTAATGTGGACATGGAGTGCACAACAACATATCTTATAATTGTATCAAAATATATCATTTTATGTAGATTAATAGACCTTGTTGGTTGTAGGGTCCTGAAAATTCCGCAAGGGGGAAATCCAATTACCCCAAAACTTGGGAAAGGACCGAACCGGTCTGCGTACTACCTCCCAGCAACAGTACGTGGATGGTTTGGCGAACCGCAATTCCATAGACAAGCGTCTTCCGCGAAACGGATGCTGGAACCCCGACACAGGTGCGAAGTAGGATGAATGCCAGGCTGGTCCACCGCCATGAACCGCACCAACAAGCCCATGCCGCACACACTGTCGTTCGCGAAACGGAGGTGGAAGCCGTATGCGGCTGTGAATCTTGTCATTCGCGGAATAGAGGTGGAGTGGCCCACGACCGCAGAGAAATTCCGCGAATCTCGGTTCCAAAACTCCCTGGTTGACCAAGTCGTTCGTGGGTGGGGATTCCTTCACGGGCTTCCACAAAAAGTTTCATGTGCCCATCAATATATCCTCTTCGTGACTCTATAAATAGTCACTGAGGGGCACCAAAAATGGATAGAGGAAGGATGAGGGAAAACCCATGGGGAGACGCTGTAGAAATCGCTCCCCGTGGTAAAGTTCCGTGACCATCCGCAGACCCCATATTTTCAGCGGATGCACTCTTCTGCATAGAGGAGAAACCAAAATGTGAAACACATGCAGCCATTTCTTTCTCAACCACCTCCTTCCCGGCCAACCCCTACGCAGACCAGCGTCATTCGTGAAATGGAGGCGGGAACCCCTATGTGGGCGAAAAGTAGGATGGGTTGCAGCCCCTTTGGAGACACCCTTCGCGGCCATTTCCTCTGCGAACATCTCATACGCAGACACCCTTCTCGGACAGCCTCTCTGCGGATGCTCATACAGAGCCAGCTCCTCCACGGATCCCCCTTTCGGGGCCATCTCCTATGAGGCCAGCTCCTACGTGGCTCACTCCTCCACGATCAGTCCCTCACGGCCAGATCTCCACCACAAAATCTTACGCGGCCCGCCCCATTTGGAAAACCACATGCACTAGTTGGTCCATACAGTTGGTGCTACACTCCTGAATCCCCTCTCGGGATCACTGCTGGGCTGCGGTCCTAGCCCTCTGGGCCGGTCCAAAGGTCACTGACCCCCCCCCCCCCCCCGAAAAATGGAGAGTCGCACCATGATCTTTTCGAGCCGGGTCAACAGTATTTTACATTGCACCATTACGCCACCCCAACATTCATCCAATACATGTCATGAGTCGAGATACTCCGCATGACTCTCATATAACCCCATTACCTAGCTCCTTTTTCATGGTTTATCCAGAAAGGGCCACCCTTTTGTAAGTCCCACACCTACAATTGCTTGGTATCTCCTTCCTAGTCGTCCTAACCAAATGACGTCAAACAGAATGGACATCATCCTAACCACATGACGTTAAACTGTATGGCCCTCATCCTATCCATATGATGTTAAACTATATGGAAAGAGTCCTCTCTACATGACTACAAACTGTAGCATTCCCTATCATTCAATAATTGTATGCCACTTTCTCCATGCAGGTGATACCTTATGCTCCAGGCATAATAAGCCTCATGCCATTTTTATAGTGGCATAATTTCAAGAGTGTTGGAATCCATTCAAACATTCCATCACTCCACCTCATGCGTTGCACGTCCTTCATTCAAATATTCATTCCCTTTCATGTCTGAAGGAACCCCCTAACGACCTAGTCCCATGCCAACTCGGCTCACCTACCGTCCTGGTTCAACGCCCCTGAAAGTCTTTGGGCAAAACTTCATGTCAGGTCCTGTGTTTCGAACACAGTCAATAGTCAACCGTCACATGTCTTCCCCCATTCTAGGCTAAAACGAGATGGATTCTGTGTTTCAAACACGTTCAACAGTTATCCTCCATCGTCACGCCAACCTCACCGCATTCTGAATGCCAGGCATGTGCTTCACACTTTTCATCTCCCTTTGTTCGGACTGATTCCAATACCCTTGGTGTTATCCTGCTTATGTACTTGCACGTAGGTGTAGGCCTCAATTATATGCCTCAACCCACTAGTGAGTTGGGATTCCCTCATGGCCATACATGAGGAAGGCACCAGGGTAGCTTCTTTGGTATAAGCCCCCTAGCCTTTATTGCGGGAGGTGGCACCCATGCACCTTCGTACTTCCCCAGAGCCAGAGGGCCAAGAGGGGAGACAGACATAGGGGTTTTCATAACCCTTTCCCTCTCACGTTGTAATTTTTCACCAACGGGAATCCATTATGGAGTAAGCCCCAACTTCTTGGCCCGCCCTATGTGTAATCCCCTCTTCACTTCCCATGGACCCACCTTTTACGACGTGATCGTCAGGTCTCTACTACCTCTTGTTTCTCACTCTGAGCATGACTCATGTGGGCTTAGAGTACGAACCAACCATGACCCCAAATTCATGTGAACTACAAGGACTTTGATCCATGTCAAGGTATGGTACGTATGAAGCCTTCACGAGGTTCATTCCCATTACCCCATCGGACCCCCGGTCCATCTTCAAGTCGGTTCTCCGACTCAACCTCCTGAACTACATGGAATTTGTTTCCCTGCCACAAGTACATAGAAAGAATCCACAAGGTTCAAGCCCATTACCCATCAGACCCCTGGTCCATCTCCATGTCAGTTCTCCAACACCACCCCTTACGAACTACGAGGACTTTGATCCATGTCAAAGCATGGTACATAGGAAGCCTCCACGAGGTTCAAGACCACCACTCGGTCATTCTAACCTCCTTCACATCGGTTTTCCAACTCAATGGGTTGCCTCAAAGTGTAAGACCCAATCCTTCATCCCGCATGACGTTAAACTGCACTACCGAACTATGTGGATTCTGATTCCTCCCATGAGTACACATAGGAAGCACGTATCATGGGTTCGATCCAAATGCTCAAGTTGTTATCGCCCCTAAATGACAATAAACTTCAGAGTGCGTCGTTATAAGGCATTAAACCAGTGTCGTCTCAATGAGTCCAAACTCGTTGGAGTCATTAATTCAATGAGGGATGGTAAACCTCAGGCTTAAATGATTCTGAATACCTGCGTTCAGCTGACCATTTCCAAATAGGAGTAATCTGTGGATACTATTCTTGGGTATAAACCAAAGATTCCCAAACATATGAATACTTCACAAATCTATAAGGGATTCCCGGAACAGGCAATAATTTCCCTTCTAAAAGGGTGAGATGAACCTGAATTCCCATCCTCTCGACCAATGTGAGTTCTTAAGCGTCGCGGGCCAAATCACCCAGCGAACTCCTGCCTTTGGAATGTAGGTCCACATATCGTTGGATATGGAACCGTTGGGCTTTTCGAAATGAAGAATGATATACCCTACCTTAGATATTGAGCGAAGCTCAACCCTCCATGAGATCGACAGTCGGGCACATCGGTCCAGTCTACCCAATTTTTCGTGAAACATTGGTGCGAAAAGCTCCCTCTATCTCCCTCTTGGATCGACAAATAATTCTAAAAGATTAAGACTAAAGGGGTTTTAACCTTCATTTTGAAAATAGATTTCTTACACATGCCATTCTCAGTGTAATTTCATACACTGTAAAGGTAATATGAAAAAAAACATGAAATATATCAATATATTCTTATTTTACAAAATCTATTAGCAAATACTTGAACGTTTCCAATTTAGCATCAGATATAGTTATATTATGAGTAACGGTTTTAGCCTTCTTCTCTCCACAAACCAAATCCTTCTAAGGTTTACTATATGATCTTAGAGTATCATCATACCCACTCTAATACCCTTCTAAAGGATATTAAAATTCTCATACAACCATATTATAAACACTCTTCGTAATATATTTTTGATTATTAACCAAACACTTGAGCTTACCACTCAAAGGATTTTACCATTCCTTAGAAAACATGAAAATATGACTATATTATTAAATATAATTTAATAAAGTCTCATTAAATGATGTAAATATTTCTACAAAAAATGAGAAAATATCATTTAGTGATTTATCAAGTCCTTAAATACTAATTTTTTCAATTATCCTTGACACTTATAATTTGAGAAATTAAATCCATTTTTAAATATTTTAATGTTTTTATTGAAACTATATTACATTGTAGAGAATAAATTTTCTCCTTCAAAAAGAAAAAATATTCTTCAAGGGATTGTAAATCATCTTTAACCGAATAAAATTCATAAATTAAATCAA
Organism: Viscum album; assembly: GCA_963277665.1. Taxonomy (NCBI): domain Eukaryota; kingdom Viridiplantae; phylum Streptophyta; class Magnoliopsida; order Santalales; family Viscaceae; genus Viscum; species Viscum album. The sequence goes on along the minus strand of OY728130.1, from coordinate 1,190,564,845 downwards.
CCATGTGAATTGGTTTCATATTCCTCAAAAATTCAGATTGATTCTTTATTAAATCCATAATATCATTTAAATAAAACTTATATACCTTATTTAAATTCATTTCCTAAAAATTTTATTTAGAGATGGAATATTCCATCAAGACTTTTAGAAAATCTATTGCATCATTGCTCCTAGAATTTAATCTATTGATCTCTTACATCATGATAGTAAAATCAGAGAAGTCCTCATTAATTTTTTGGAACATATCTATTAATTGTAGAAACGACTCTATACAATTTAATAAAAGGTGAGGTTGAAACCTCAAATTCTCTATTCCTTGGCTTCTTTATCAGAGGAATTTCAAAAATTTATTCTATGGATTTTTATGAAACATATATAAAATATTATATAAGTTAAAATCAATCTATTTATAAAAACATATATTTAGATTCAGTAAATTTAATCTTATCATTAACTACAATAACTCACTGTTTATGTATAGGCACATAAACATTATTTGAATCATTTTTTCATTCAATATCAACAGATCATACAACTAGGTCTCCAACATCATTATAAATTGGTGTACACCTCGCTCTATAGAGACATCTTCTTCTACAACATTTTTCTTCAGAAATTAAAAGTTTTAATCATTTGAAAGGGATAAAAACATAGCTTATTCTAGTTTCTTTAATACATATAACTCATAATGATTCTAAAAATATTTTCATTATTCTACATTGAGAATAGGTAAAGCTTGTAAATTTATTGAAATATAACCTTTACAAATTAACCTGCCATATAGGAAATTACTTTCTGAATGAAATTACAAAAAACAACCCACTAAGGTTAAAAATATCTTTTAGGATTATTCTATATTACTGAAGTCCCAAGTAGAAAAACACAATATATCAGAGACAAAAAGAGTCATTATGCTCTAATTTTGGATTGAATAAAAATCTTCCCCTTTGATATTAGTGTAAATTCTCAACTCGGTTTATAGTATATATGGAAAATTCATTTATAGTTACTTTCAAGTGAATCACATCCACACTATTTGAAAATTCAATCTTAAAATTTCCAACAAACCCATATACTTATTTATCAAAGATAATATTTTTTTCTTATTAAATAAATACTACCAATTAAAAAATCTCAAAAAATTCTATAATATTAGATTTTTATGATTTAAAAAAATCAATTCAACATACTTCCCTAACAAAACTAATCATTCTGAACTACTGGACATAGATCTCTTCAAACTTTTAAAATTTTTAGCATCATTTATATATTATTTTTATACACTTGGTTACTAGTTTAAGGTTTTATGAATCAAGGATTGTGGTTTAAAGGGGGTCTTAATTGATAGAGAAAGAGAGATATATGGTTCACAATTGAGTGGTTTTGAGGTAATAAGGAAAAATGTAATAAGAATAGGAAAATAAAATAGCATGAAAATGATAGTGATCTAAAATAAAAAAACATTAAGAAAAGTCTTAAATTAATATTAAATAAAATATATCTCATGTAGTAAAAGATTAAAAGTCTAGAGAGGTAGTGTTAAAATGGAATAAATAATTTAATTGAAATTAAACTCTTTTAAAATATAATAAACCAAACTCAATCTTAGGAAAATAAAATATTTTAGATGTAAATATATATTGATAGATATATCTACCAAATTATTTTTAGTATTAACAAATTCAAGAGAGATATAATTTATTTGAGTGTGTCCACTCAAGAAGTTATGCCTAATATCAATATTCTTCATTATAGAATTAATTATAAGATATTTTTTTAATTTTTTTGAAACACTTGTCTTGTCATATTTGATTAGTACAAGATAAAAATTAAATCCAATGATTATTTTAATGTGATTCATCCACTACACATGTGCTCGAAAACTAATGGCAACCATATATTCATCTTTATCTAGTGATAATGCAATAAATTTTCTTACATACAAGACCGTGAAACCAAAAAATTTCTCAAGAAGTTGTAGGTTCTAGATATTCCCTTCCTATTAGGTATACGCCTTCCAAAATCACCATTGGAATATAAAATCAAATTAAAATAATATGTTTGTAGAAAATGTAAGGAGATATAAACAGTTCCATTTTAATATATCGAAATTATTTCCCCAGTAATAAAATGTGATTCTTTAGTATTGGTTTTAAATTTAGTACAAATAAAAAAAACATAATGTCCACTCTACTAGTAGTTAAATAAAAAAACTCAGTTTATTCTTCTATATAAGTTGTTATCTCATTGTTTCCTAGCTTCATCAAAATAATTTTAAATATTATAACTGATTGGAATTTCATATACCGTATAATATTCAGGATAAAAAATCTTAATAGATTAATGTATGTATTTCCTTTGATTTAACACATTCCGAAATTCATTTTGAAAAAAATTGAAATCTATTAAATAAATTTAACTCACCCATCATGCTAATTTAAAATTATTTTATTATTTGTTTTGAAAATTTATTACACATTTTCTAGTTATTTGATCCAATAGTTACATCATCAACACAAATATGAACTAGTAATGTATCAAAATATGATGTTTTATTGAAAATACAGGGTTTACCAAGTTAATATAAAAAAAATTAATAAATAAATGAACTCAAAATTTTATAAAAGTTTCTAGGAGAATTTTTAAGACCATTACAATCTTTGATAATTTTAAACATAGAATTTAGAATGAAATGATTTTCAAAACATAGAGGTTTTTCATAAAGCATTTCCTCTAAAAGAATACCAATTAGAAAATAATACTTTACATCCTCCTGAAATTTTTTAATGATTATATAATTTTTATATGCTAATATAATTCTATGCACATCAAATATAGTTATGGTAGAAAAAAATTTATTCATAATTTATTATTTCTTCTTGATTATATCCCGTTGTAACTAATCTATCTTTAGTTAAAATTATTACTCCATGATCATATTTATTATTCTTAAATGAACATTTATTTCTAATAAGAGGATAGTAGGAGGTAATATTAGTTAATTTATAAACCCTGTTCCTCTTGAAATGGTTTAATTCTTCCTGTATGATAAACAACCATCTCTCATTACTAAAGTCACCATATATAGTTTTAGGTTGAAGTAATGAAAAAAATAAATAAAATTAAGCAAGGTTATAATCACTCTTTCTAGTCCTAAATCTATAATATATTCTATGTATAACATTTTATAAATTATTTTTTATAAGGTTACGGCCTTTCTAGCTAAAACACACTAAGATTCCTTAGATTAAATCCTTTTAGGATGGGTTTTTTTCTTGATCATGTTTGAAATCACCATCCTTCTTATTTTTAAAAAGTGTATTAACTTTCAATTTTTTTTTCAAAGAAAAACTAAGGACATCAATTATAGTTTTATTATTTTCAATAGGATAAATTTAATCAAATTTCACATTAGTTGATTCTTTAAATATAATTCATTTTTTCCTAAAAGCTCTATTAGCTTTATAATTTTTAGTGTAACCAAGAATGATTCCATTATGATCCATTTTAGTGAACATAAAATGATTTTCCTTAGAATTTAAGATATAAACACTTCTTCCAAGAACCTTATATAACCCAACTTTGGTTTTTATATTATTCCACTACTCATATGGTTTTTTCATCAATATTGGTATTATTGAAATCATGTTTGTGAAAGATAATATTGTGTTAATATCTTCCGTCCGAAATTGAGTAGAAATGTTATATTCACATGACATTATTCTATAAATTTCATTAAAATTCCGACACTTAATTTTATGAACAACATTATTTTGATGTTTCTTAGGGGATGAGAATGTATATTTAATACCATGTTATGAAAAAATAGATTAAATTTATTATTTTTAGAATATCCTTCATAGAAACTTCTTAAAGAATCAATTTTGGAAACACTTCAATTTCAAATAGTTATAAAATTTTTATTAAAACAACATAATATTCACACTTATGTATTAAAAATGAACCCACACAAATCTATAGAAATCATCATCCAAAAATAAAATAAAATATTTCCACTAATTTGTTTAGTTATATATGTTATAAAAAAATCAATGTGGGTAATTTTAATGGTTTGATAATTGTAAACCTATATGATATATTTGAAAGAATATTTTTATCACTTTTCCATTTTACATGCATCTCATAGATTCTTTTTACATGGATTATATTGAGGTAAATCAGAGATAAAATTTTTCTTATAAAACTTTCCTATAGAAGAATTATCACTATATCTAATTCCTGTATTTAAAATCCATTATTAAATTTTTTTCATAAATCAAAAGAGTTTATATTTTGAAAACCTAATGAATTGATATTGCGTAGCAGCTAGGGTGGGGATTATGATTAGGCATTTGGTCAATTGGCCTGAGAAAGATATTTATTAAGGCTTAGTACCTACGGTTCTACAAACTATTTAAAAGGTAACCCCAGAGATTTTAAAATTTTATTATGAAATAAATACCAATATATAAATCCTTCGTGAATTTAGTTAAACAATTGAGATTGATGGTGTACACATTTTCAATTTCAGGTGTCATACATTTAAGGAATCTAAATTTAAAAATAAAACATGAATTATTGAAAAAATTATAATTAAATACCACAATCACATATTTGAGAAATACTTATGAAGTTGTGATTTAAATTTCCTATATAAGTAACTTTATTGATGAGTATTGAATCTTGATATCCAAAAGATCAACTCTAATGATATTTCATTTTTCATTATCTCCAAAGGAAACATATTCCATATCAATATTTGATAATGAATGAATGTTTTTAAAATTTTCGAACATATTACCTGAAAAACCACAATCTATGTACCAAATTACATTATTGAAACTATGGGTATTTCCATGCATAAATAAATTAAAAAATAATATGTTTTAGCACTTATATGTCCTTGGGTTCAGCGGTGGTAGCTACTAAATATTTGGGTATCTAGATATATCTATAATAAGTATAATTTTTCTCACTAACTTTTGATAAGTTTATATAAATATAATAATTCATAATTCCAAAAAAAAGATTTTTTTTAAGAAATAATAACTATAAAATTTTCCATTAATCCTATAAGGAAAAAAATCGATATTAAACACGATTTTACTATTAATTACAGACACAATGTACTTTCTATATAGCTTGGGTGTTTCAATAATAATATCTATTCCAATATTTACTTTATTAGTTTTATTCCTTTAAATTATTTGATTAAAAAAACCATCCCCTTAGTAAACACTATAATCCTTTTTTATATTCAACCCAAACAAAAATTTCTTTAATTTTTTTTTCATGTTCAACAAAATTAAAGATATACCTATCTACATTATATTTTAAATATTAAATTTTATTATAAAAAGACCCTTTTTCATTGGTAAAATCATTATAATATTTCATTAAATTTTAATTATTTTAAGGGGATCATATTTATATTCCAACATGGAATAATAACCATTTAGTTCCTCAAAAGAGTACTTATTTATTTTAGATTCCAAATATAAAGAATAATATTATTAAATCTCATATTCTTGACCCATAAATCACTGATTTCCTTTAATTTTATAGATCAACCTCTTAATGGTAAGATAAATCAACACTATTGTCTTTAAATGCACTCTATGTGTATTTTATGTCCATTTATTTCCTTTCTTATTGAAATCAAAATTCCTTTGAAATATTTTCATAGAGTTATTCTTTTCAATAATCTAAAATCAATACGTCATTATATGTCTAATATTTTTTCATTCATAACATCTCTATTCATTTTTATTTACTTAAAAATTAACATTCTTATTAAATTATTTTTATATTCCCATTTTTTCGGTGCATCTTGTAAACATTTCATGCCAATTTGGAAATTTCATTATCCAAATTAGATCTATGAAATTAAATTTTATTATATGAGTCAGAAAATAATTCATTTACATTATTCTCATCCTATAAATTAAAATAATTAAGAGTGGAGTTCTATTTTTTAACTAGCTTGTGATCGTCTACTTTAGTTTGAATTTCATCCTCAAACATCATACAAATTCTAATAAAATATTTTATTTTTAAAATATTTAACAGGAGTGTACTACCTAATGGATATTGAAATTCTATTCAATTTTGAATTTAGGAATCTATGAAATTTTAGAGCATGATCTTGTTTAGGAATTATATTTCACAAGAAAGAAACATTATTTACAATCTAGATGAGACTTCCATTTATCAAAGTGATTCTTTAACCATCAATTATCTTAAAGGATTAAAACATAATTTTGGAGGATTTATACATGAGTTATCCAGTATTATTTATTCAATAATAAGAAATTTGTAAGGTATTCTAAATATTAAAAGATACAACATATTGTGGTACTCTATAAAGATCATTATGACCTAAAATAAAAATTAAAGAACTCATGGATTTAGAATTGAGATCAAATTCAAACTCTTTTTCAACACTTTGTATATATGGTTCTCCAAAAAATATAGTACGGTTTCATAACCATGATATAGATTTATGAAACATGATAATTTAAGTAGATAACCATTTTGTATTTCCAATAACCATAATTCACCATATTTAAATAAAGATGTCTCACCATGGACATTTATTCTATCATATAGGCCATTGTAGAAAATATAAATGGATATTCGGACTTCAACTAGAAACATTTGAGAACAGAAAACAATTTTTTTTCTAATACCGTGTGTTATCCCAACACTAGTGCCTAATAACTAAAGATGGAGGGGTGAATTTAGTTATTTTAAATTCACACTAATAAAAACCCTCCTTAAAATATACTCTAACATGTATAACTCTAATTTGACCAAATATACAGTGGAAAAATAAAATATAAGAGATGAGGACATGTGAAAATTTTAAATTGGTTTAGGGTAGAAGAACCACATAATTTCAAATCCACCGATACACAATGAGATCTTAGTTACTTTCATTTTAATATTTTTCCTATGTAATGTACAACTAAGTGAAAGTAGTTTCTACTTCGTATAAAGGATATAAGATCATTTCCCATGATCTATCTTAATAATACTTATTCAAAACCATTATTCCATGATATATACAAATACATCTCAATTATAATAAAAAATAAATGTTTTAGAAAATAATATGAATACCAGAAAAGAGTTTAAAATAGAAATAGATAGATAATGAATTTCTTCAAGAGAAAGAATACAACTTGGAAGAGAAGTTAAAAAAGGGTTCTTAAATATGAATAAGTATTCATGAAGCACATTAATAATATAAAAACCTAATATTTATTTTCCTCTTCTTCAAAAATATATACATAAACTTATTTTAAGTGTACAATGAATAAGGCAGTTCACAAGAGTTTTAGAATTTTTCAGGATACAAATTATACATATAAAATATTATATATTTTTAAGTTAAATTCATCTTGAAAAAACATTATGTTATTTTTTTTCTATGAAGATATAAATAAATGAATTTATATATATTATCTTAATTAAATAAATATCTCAACAACAATCCATCATATTAGTCATGAAAATATAAAAGAATTCATATGTTAGAGAAGCTTGTCTTCATTGGAATGAGTAGATTCCACAGAGTTAGTAATCATCAAACAACATGAAAATTATTTATTAAAAAAGCTAAAGATTTTATAAAAATAACACATGAGTAATATTATTTCATAAATCTAATTAAAACATCAAAAAAATAATTAAAAAATTAAATTGTGTAAGTCTTCTTAATTAGAAATATTTATTCAATATTGTAATATTGTCTGATCTTTTAAGGACATACAACCCTCATAAAATGAATTGATTCTTATAAGATACATGATCCTAATATGATATATAGAAATGTAAAACATGTCCAATCACTATTTAATATATATTTTAACACCCAATTTTTATAATACATGTAGATATTCATAAAATTCATGATACATTATATGAAAAAAATATCATACGATATAAATATCATTATAGAAATTATTATTGTAAGAAAAATTTTAGATATCATAAGATTTGACCACTCTTAGTATGATATAATTCTTTTATTTTTAAGATATATTTACTTTACCAAAACTAAATATCCCATCTTTATATGATACAACACTTTCCAAAAATATCTAAACTCAATTATAAACGTGTTGAGATAAAAAATCATGGTACAAAAACAACCTATTAAAATATTAATTAAAAATAGAAAAAAATCAAAGTGAACTTATTAGTAAAATGAATAAGGGTCTTTTTGGGCATCAAAAATCATGACAGAATTATACCTATTTGAACAACATTAGTATATCCCAAAAAAATTGATACAGACTATAAGTGTATACTAACATTTTTTGTGAATTATTTCAAAGGGAAAAGTGTTGTTTGGAATAATAAAATGGGTTTACTATATGACTTATTACCATATATAGTTTCCCCATTTTGATATAAAATGTGTTCTTATGTTATTTTTTATCGAAGTGGAATAATGGAAAAGAAGGATATTTCATATTATTTGATTTTAAATAATTTGAATAAATTTAAATTTGGTAAAAGCACATAAGAAATACCTTTTATACTGTTATGGTCCATTGGATAAGTTCTTATGTTGACTTGTGATGAAACGATTACTTAGTTTTTTACTTATATAAGAGGCTTCCTATATGATCATGGTACGTCCATGTATATAAAAAACAGGAACATGATGGACGCATATAAAATAAACAATAAAGACATGACTCTCTCATGCAAACTATATCATAGGTACATGGTACTCAAATATAAATTGAATAATTAAGACATGGTGATCCCATTTAAACATACCCTGATGATATGGTGCTCTAATAGGGTTCTTATATTTCCTTTCCTTAGTCCAATATGTTACCTCCACATGATCATTATTTATTATTTTCATTGTAAATTGTTTCTATTTAATAATATTATATTATATTTATATATGTTGGTTCACTTATGTTCTTTTTATTATATACATATTTGTTTACTTTTGAATAAACATTTAAGATATAAAATCATTTTACTAGATTTAATAAAAGATAAAAATTATGTAATTTTATTATCTAAAATTCAAACTACCAAGAAATAATTTTGAAAAAGTGGAATGTGTATATTATTTAGTGGAATCCTATAGGGGTTTACCTTTCACCCTAAATACACAACTTACTATCATATATATATATATATATAATCAATGTTTATATTATTTAGATTTAGTATATTAGTTCTATCATGGATCTATTAAGGACCGGTTATGTCGGGTTATTCATGTGACAAATAGAGATATATGGGTATTTCTTTTCTTGTATTTTTTCATAGTCTTACAGAATTTGTTTACTTTTTTACTACAAGTTGAAATGTTTATAGTTGATTATTATCATTTGGGATGACCATTGTATCATTATATATATTATTTATTTTTTTAATAAATGGGTAATCATTCCATTATCCATATGATACCATTGTAAATACATAAAAGGCTATGGTGATCAAGAAATTGTGTTGGGAATTATGTCATGTTAGTTTTGGTTTGACGTCCCGGTATTTGTGCTTGTATGTTAGATTATCATTTTTAATTACATTTTTTACATGGAATTTGTATCCTTTATATTTATTTGGGTAAATATATTTGACTATCCTAATGAATATAACAAACTGTTCATAAATAAAATACGGGGGAAGTTATAGTGAGCATGTTTGACTTGTTCTTCTTGTTATTTCTTTGATATTGTTAATTGATAATATTGTGAAGTATTATTCTATGATTTATTTTTATTATTTATGTATTGATTCATGATTAGATTTGATAAATAACTTAAATATGTTAAGGATAAGGAATTAAAAAACTCTAATTTTCATTGCATGGATTGTATTTGTTGTTAATTTTATTAAAGAGTATGTAGTGAAATAGCAGTATTGGTGTGAAGTTTGTATGAATTGTTTACTGATATTGAAATTTAAATGTTTTTGTGTTGTTTTTATGTTATTGTAATTTTTTTTATGGATGTTAGGTTAACTTTTTTATGGTTGGTATAATGTGGTTAAAGGATTTGATATGGTTATGTAGTTCTACTATAGTGGTAAATTGAGGATTTGATGGATTTTGGGATAGTTTAATGAAAACATTGAATGAATCTAAAATAAATGAAATTAATAATGATATTGTGGGGTGATGATATGAAAAATAGGTTATAAATAATAAATAAAGTGGTGGATGACTTATAGGTGGCAAAATAAATTATAAATGTCGAAGTGGAAGTTATATGAATTGTAGTGGAAAAAATTTAGGTTAATTAATGAGGTTAAAGTAATTTATTATCATAGAATTGATAATGAATATGAAGTGGGATAAAGTTGTGTGATTGTGTGGGGTTGGTTATTATTTAAATAATTGGTAGTGAATTTCAATGTTTCATGGAGATGGTACAGTGACGGTTCTAGGATCTAGGTGTTACCCTTGTATCCAAGATGTAGGTGATAAAGATGGTTAGACACTATCACATCCTCACTCTCTCTTACAAATGTATTTAATGTTGTGATATCCTAAATTAATGATGTGATGATTTTGATATGACATGATTATGTTGTAGTGACAAGGTCACATGTAAAAAAAATTAGTTTAAACATCACATTTTTTATAATAGTTATATAATAATCGATGTTAAAACTATTTTTTACATCATTTACTAAATTAGAAACATCAAAAACTATAATAGGATCATTTTAATGTTAGTTATATCAATAAAATATGTCAAAAACTTAAACATTGGTAATTTTTAAATTGTATTTCTAAAAAATAAAATGATAGAAATATTTTTTCAAAATACTAGTGGAGTCATATTTTAATATACAATCATTAAAAAAAACCAACATGGATATTTTAATATTTTTCACATCACACCCACAAGATGTTTCATTCCTACCTGAAAATATATCATATCCCACAATCTGTTTTCATTTTAAACCAAAACATTATCCCTCCAAGTTTCAATTCATGTTTACCATTTGAATCATCATTCATTATTATCATTCATTTGGTTTTTAATGTCCTGTCAAGCTCCCAAAAGCTCATTCAATGTAGGTCACCATTCTTATCACTTCATATCTCATTTGGTGTAGGTCATTATGCATAGAACCCCATAATCTGAAGCTTCGATAAATATTGGGGAGGAACTCCATTTCCATGTCCAAACTTCAAATCATTATAAAACGCCATTTCTAGACCCAAAAAAACCTCATCCACTTAATCATTATTTAATTCACAATAATTAGCCACATCATTATATTAGTAATACAACAATTAGTTTAACATTTCAAAGTCCATTAGTTAACTCAACAATTAACTATGAACATAACCCATTAATTAATTCATCAATTAATTAATCAATCAATACTCTTATCAATCCATAATTAATTCTTTACAATTAATTATCCATTTGAAATCTCAACTTTTCATAATTAATTCTCAATATTAATTATATTTGATCAATATCTTGGCACATAATTAATTCTCACAATTAATTATATTACATAGACATAAATTATTTCATAATCAATTTCAACCAATTAATTATCTTAGCACAATGAATTCAATATCTCAATTAAAATATATGAACCCATAACCAATCTCCAAAACAAATATCTACATCGAAAACCCCCTTTGTTTGTTTCGTGATTCAATTATCAATTAATAACAAAAAAATCACAAGTAAATTACACATTCCTAATTACTCCAATTTAGGAAATAAGTTATCAAGGGATGCAATAAAAACTATAAAATCACATTCATATACCAAATCCATGACTATGGGAGTTAAATGTAGACCACCAACAAGAGTTGATTAACGGATGTTATCCCAACAGAAATCCCCAAAATCTGAGTGGCACAGTATCGTCGATCAAGCTCAAAATCTAAATCCCTAAACCAAATTAATATCAAAGGCATAAAGATCTTGAAAATATAGATCTAGATCCATATTCCAAGATGAAGATCACAACTCATAGGTTTAGATCCATGAAAATGGTGTAGATATTCCATGAAAAGATCAAGGAAAGTTAGAGGAAAGAACGCGAGAAGCAATATGATGAAATCCACTTACCAGGAAGAGAGAAAATATTTAATCCTGGATTTTGATCTTAGAGAACGTTGTTCAAATCACCTTGTAATCCCTTTGGAAAGATCTTGGATCAACTTGAATTTTTCAAGCCCGATCAAAGGTTGAAATATAGGGGTCTCAAGGGTTTAGGTTGTTAGAAAAAGCATTTTCAAATAACTAATCTCGTGCGCATGGTTTCCTGGGTAGTTGCACATGGTTAGGTCAAATGGTGCACCAACCGTGTAGAACTCCCTATCCAGATTTGCAAGGATGGCATTGTATAGTCGCACATTTTTTGAAACTGTGTGCAAACCATGCAGATCACTCTTTCTAGGTTTTCCCATTTGGCATGATTTAGTTTCACGGTTTTTCAAACCGTATGTAAACCAATCACAACCCACTCACTGTTATTTTCTCATAAAAAATCACACAAACGTAAACCAATCCACTAATCTAAGACAAAGGTAATTGAAAATCTCAAAAAGTACATAAAACCATGCTCGATATGACTCTAGAGAAGGCCTGGATCTTACAATCTCCCTACCTTATAACAACTCATCCTTGAGTTGAAATATTGAAAATCTCTAAGATTCTGAGCCCAAAATATTGGGCCATTGATCTGTCATGTCTACTTCTAATTACCAGAATTCCTCTTGAACACATCCATTTTTCCATAACACATCGACCAACGACATTTTCTTTACCTGTTAAACTTTCTCACTGCAACCCATCACATGTATTAGATTCTCCTTAGAGGACACATCTATCTCGAGGTCAACCTCTTCCACATCAATCACATGAGAAGGTTCTAGGTGATAGCTCCATAGTTGTGACACATGGAAGACATTATGAATATGACTGAATTTTTGTGGAAGGGAAAATCAATACGCCACTAGCCAAATTTTTTCCAACACCTCACTGAGTCCTACAAACCTACACATCAACTTTCCATGCCTCTGTATCCTATAGTGATCCAATCTAGGAGACACGTGAAGGAATACACGATAAGCCTCAGTAAACACTTCGGATCAACTATGTCTATCAATATATGACTTTCTGTACACTGAGCTATACCCATATGTTTTGAAATCAACTGCACCTTCTCCAATGTCTCTTGAATGAGAGTCGGTCCCAACACCTCTGACTCGCCTACCTCTAACCAAAATAGATGTGATCTAAAAGGTCTACAAAAATTTACTTAATATAGTGACCTCCATATATTTTCCTAATAACTATTTATATATATGAACTCCACTATATATTGTTGCTTCTCAGAAGAACCGGAAAATTCAACCACACATGCTCACAACATATCCTCTTACACATTTATGGTACACTCCAACTGCCCATTATTCTATGGGTGGAAGGTTGTACTTAAAAAAACCTATGTACCAAGTTACTTCTGTAAGACCTACTTGAAGTGTGAAGTAAAGCACGAATCGTGATATGAAACTATAGTTCGTAGAACCCCATGAAAATTAACTATCTCTTCTACATAGAGTTCTCCCAACTGCTCTAATGTAACAGTTTACCTGATAGAAAAGAAATTTGATACCTTCATTAGTCGATCTACAATGATCCAAATCACATAATTTTTCCTAAGTGTAATTGGATATCCTAACATGAAATACATAGTCACTTCATCCCACTTCCATTTTGGAATTGGCAATGGTTGCAACAGGTCTCAAGGTTGTTGATGGTCTACCTCCACCTGCTGATATGTGAAACATCGTGTTACAAACCCTGCTATCTATTTTTTCATGACCGGTCCCCAAAAATTTCATCATAGGTCACAATGAATTTTTTTCACCCGAGGATGTAATACCCACATTAAGGCATGACATTCTTGCATGAGTTCCTTTTGCATACTTGTAGTCACAAAAACCTGATTTTTTCACATAGATAATCACATCATCATCTATTATCTATTATAAAGGTGTTTCCCCACATTCAAGGATTTACCATAAGGCTAAAAACATCGGATCCTAATACTGGCTATCCTTGATCCTTCTCAAGAGTGTAGACTCCACTGCTACAGAAACCATAGACATCCTCTCAAGACTCTGATGAACTACCATATGAAATTATTCTAGCAAAGTCATCATATTCCACTTTGTAATTGACTCATATACCAACTGAGTCTGAGTTTTCTAGCTCAAAGAATTGTCCTCACTATTCCCCATTCTGGGTGTATATGCCTTTTCAAAATAAAACGACTGCATGTACTCTACCCATCTTCACTGCCGAAGATTCATGTCGCGTTGTGGAATTATATACATGAAGATTTTATGATCCTTAAATATTTTAATATCCCCCCCCCCAAAAGATAGTGTCACCAAAATTTAAGAGAATAAATCACTACTACCTACTTGAGGTCATTTGTTGGGTAATTCCTTTCATGTTGTATCAACATCAGAACCCGAAAGCAATGTATCGATCCACTTGCATCAACATAGCTCCAAGCCCAATCCCAAAAGCATCGTAATACCCCATGTACTCCTCACTTGACTCAGGTAAGATCAAAATAGGTGCTAATGTCAAGTTCTTCTTTAAGTCCAAGAAATCATTCTCACATGCTTCTATCTCATTAGAGTTTACCCCTTTTATTATCAAACCTGAAAGCAGTGTTTCCAATTGGGAAATGTCCAGGATGAAACTCCATTACTAACTAGCTAATCGTAAAAAGAATCTAATATCAAAAAAATCTTGAGATGCTCTCATGAAATCACTAACTACACTTTTTCTGGGTCCACTACCACACCTTCTTCTGAGATGATATGCCCCAAAAAGTGTACCCTATCGACCAAAAACTAACATTTAGATAGCTTGGAATATAGACAATTCTCTCCCAATATACCCAAGATGATGTCAAGATGTTGGGAATGGTTTTATTGAGTCTTAGAGTGCACAATGATGTATTCCACAAACACATCCACAAACTGATCTAAGTACGGATGGAAGATCCTATTCATCAAGGCCATAAATACTGATGGAGAATTTTTCAACCAAAGCGGCATTACAAAAAACACATAAATTCCATACCATCTTCTGAAATAATTTCGTGGTATATCAGAGGTCCTTACGCTCATCGAATGATACCCCGATCCCAGATCAATCCTTAAGAACGCACAAACACCCTTCAAATGATCAAATAGATCATCGATACGCAGAAGAGGATATCAGTTCTTTATGGTCATTTTAGTCAACTTTTGGTAATCAACAGACAAGAGTAAACTCCCATCGACCTTCATTGAAAATAATATAGGTGATCCCCCAAGGAGATATATTGGGATAGATAAACCCGTTATCCTCCAACTCCTCTAACTGCATTTTGAGCTCTAAAAGACCAGTTGGTGCCATTCGGGAAGGTCAAATAGATACCGGGTCAGCCCCTAACATGAGATCAATAGTGAATTCTACATCTATCTTAGGTGGAAATAATGAAAAGTCTTCAAGAAAGACATCCTGAAATAGTTCTACTACTAGTGGAAGGACGTATTTTATACCACTCCTGTTATCCTGAAAAAGACTCGAAACTTGGTTTGTGAGCTGTCCCAATTGATGAGTTATTGGGCTATCTCGGCGTGCATGTATACCCCATCCTCCATAATGAACATACTGATCACCCTTAGGAGATACAAATTTCACTCTACTACAGTAAAAATATATGTGGGATCTATATGTGACTATCCATTCCATACCCATAATCAGGTTGAAGCCCATTATATCAAGGACATTGATATCCCAAAGAAAACAATAATCTTTGATCTCTAGAGAACATTCCATGCATAAAAATATAACCCCAGATTTTTTTCCCAATGGTGTATCGATATTCATCACCACACTTATGGACTCCACCACCAGGATCAAAACATTACCAATATTTTCAAATTTAAAGGAATGAGAGGCACCCTTATCAAACAAGGTAGTATCTAAAGTAGATGAAACTAGAATAATACCTATCACTATTGATGGACCAACCTTTCTCTCTACATGTGTAGGTCGTACTACATTTCATTACCTTCACCTCTTCCATGTGTTTTCGTCTGACTCCCTTGAGTAGAACCACTCTGACTATACAGGAATTCATACCCAGAAGCACAACACCCACTACCTCTACTGCCTCTTCCTGTAGTGTTCCAACTTACAAACATATAGGTTTTAGAAGACCCCATTCCCACACTCGGACTCTGAGAAGATGCCCCCTCAACACCAGCCTATCACTACTTCCTGTAGAATTACTATAGGTTTCCCATCTTTCCAAAAAACCGTCTCTCCACTGGTGGTCTAGGAAAATGTGTAATATTGTGTCCCTTCCTACAACACTGGTGGAAAATAACATGAGTAAGATCATGTCTAACAATTAATCTTTTCTATCCACCATTCTTTCCACTGTCATGACTAAGGTTCTCAAAAAAATCTCTTCATTCTCTTGGAAGGCACACTCCCTAATTGTCCAGTGATAACTACCTATCATGTACTGGAAGCCTCCTTTAGGTTCTCCTCGGAAAAGAGAGTTTGATTAACAACTTCTGAGAATTTACTAAACCTAAAGATATTTTCTTGGCACATAATTTCACACCTAAGTCCATACTAAAATCATTTTTCAAGGAAGCATCATCTTCCTCAAAATATGGAGAAAAACACTATAATCATGTGAAATGTTCAGCGTAATCCATTAATGACATGCTTCCTTGGGTAAGATGCATAAACATTAAATACTTATGTAGTCTCATCATCTCTGGAGAGATTTTCTCAAATAAATTATCCATAAATTCCTTCCTTAACATATCATCAATCTTTCCAGATCGTACCTGAATGCCCTACCAGTTCTTCGCTGACCCCCATAGCATATAATATGTCAACATGACAGTCCTCCCTACTGGAGTTTCAAAATGGTCATGTATCATCTCTATAGATTTAATTCTGAATTCATCTCCCTTAGGTCAACCCTATAAAATGAATGTGGGAGGGTGATGTAGCTGAAAATCCATTCTCATATCAGACATGCATTTTAGAACCCGACCTGGGTGTCTCTCCATGAATTGCATGAAATGAGAAAATTTCTCTTAGAACTGTTCCCATTCCTCATCATCTTGCACCAATGATGCCTCAAGTTTCATGTCTGGAAGTTTGTTTCAGGCCATACCCCTCAGTCTCTCCCTCAATAAGCGTCTTGGAGGCATAACTATACAAATCCAAACACACATCTTAGGTCTCATAACACAACCTCATAAAATTTATGTAACAGGAGAAAAATAAACACCAATATTCAACATGTCCTTTACATCGTTCTCTCACCACATGGTCAAAAACTGAGGTCTCATCACTACCATTTATCATCCTACTACTAGGTATTGGTTAACAAGGGTACACATATTCCCATTAATTAATTAAACCATTAATTAATCATAGTATCTCAAATTAATTATTTCATCAATTAAATAATTAATCATACTCATTTTATCAATAAGGGTCCTCATTAGACACCCATTTAATCTCATTTTACATCATTATTTCATTCTCATAATAATGAAAAATAGTTTGGGTTCAAAAACCTACCCATAACACATTTTCCTATGTGTTCCTAGAATAACTCATGTCACAACAACCTTGAGTGCCTAGAAAGATGCATGAATACTCAAGTATGTTGCCTCTTTATTCCACCAATCAAATTTCAACAACTATCAAAACAAATATCACATCACACTACAAGTGCATCACCCATGGTAAAATAATATCAAAATATAACAACAACCCACAATCACAATAAGTCATCCCTGAGTACTCAGATTTTCCCCCATACAAGGGTTGGAAACTCCCATGAACAAGATAATTACCAAGCGTTGAATCATCCTAGTCTCATGTCTACCTTTCCCAAAAAATTAATACAAAAAAAGAATAATGAAAAATACTACTCTAAAACTACATAGTAACGTCCCAACCCGTGATCTACTAAAGGGTGCCTCGATCAAGTTGGCCACATTCCCTCAAGAACCCCTCCTTATATTCCAGAGGGTGATGAATAGAAGCGAGTGTATATTAAGTCATTCTTATGGATACTATAACCTATTTTAATAAAATAAATCCCAAAAAAAAGAACAAAAAAAATAAAAAAGTACGGAATCATATAAATAACCTAAAAAATACAATTTCATATGATATTAAAAATAAGAGAATACAATAACAAACTGTTAGGTAAAATATACAATGATTATGTGAATGTCATGTTTCTAAAATGAAACCAAAATTAAAGACACAATGACTCCAATGTGTGTCCCAAACCACGTCTAGTTCCATATCCTATGATCCAATACCAAATAGAAACCTATCCCAGGGTCTTTCCATTATCTTCTCCTTCAACAAAAAATTCTACTCAGGTGCCGATCAGGTGGCCCAAATAAGATGTGAGTACAACTCAGTAGGCCACCACCAATGGTGTCTAGAAAATGTCATATCAAGAGATAGTGTATATAGTTTTATGATGAAATAAATACAATGCTTTATTAAATAGTTATCACATTTTCATTTAATCTTTTAATAATAAAACTAGTCCATGTTTCAATTCATGTTTCCCATTTGAATCATAATTCATTATTATCATTCATTTAGTGTTTAATTTCAGGTCAGGCACCCTAAATCTCATTCGGTGTAGGTCAGGATTCCTATCACTCCATATCTCATTCGGTGTTGGTCGTCGTGCCTAGAACACCATAATTTACAACATGGATAACTATTAGGGTGGAACTCTATGGTCATTTACCAATTTATAAGTAGTTTATAATTCCATGTCTATCACCACAAAAATATTATCCATTTAATTATTATTTAATTCACATGAATTATCCATGTCATTCCATTACTAATCCAATTATTGGATAAACATTTCAAAGGCCATTAGTTAATTCAAAAATTAACTACGTAGATAACCAATTAATTAATTCATCAATTAAAAAATCAATAAACAAAATTCTCATTCCATAATTATTTTTTCACAAATAATTATACATATCAAATCTCAACGTGTCATAATTAATTCTAACAATTAATTATCTAAAATTTCCAAACATCATTTCATAATTAATCTCCCCCAATTAATGATCTTAATACAATCAATTCAAAATATCAATTAAAATATCTATACCCATAATCAATATCTAAAAAAATATCTATATGGGAAATCCCCCTTCGTTTGTTCTATGATTCAATTATCAATTAACCAATAAATCAATAAAAAGTAAATTCCACATTCCAAATTACTCCAACATAAGAAATTAGTTATCAAGGGAAGCTATAAAATCCATAAACTCACATTCAGATATCAAATCCATGACAATGGGAGTTCGATTTAGACCACATACCTTTGTTTATTGATGTATGTTAGCCAAATGGAAATCCCACTAATCCAAGCGGCACACCGTTGTAGATCAAGCTCGAGATCTAAATCCCTAAACCAAAATTAAGATTAAAGGCATCAAGATCTTGAAAATATAGATCTAGATCCCAAATCCATGATCTAGATCCCAAATCATATGTTTAGATCCATGGAAACAATGGATATCATCAATGAAATGATCAAGGAATGCTAGAGGAAATAATGGGAGAAGCAATGGGATGAAATCCACTAAACATGAACATGGTAGATCTTCAATACGAGCTTTCGATCTCAACGAACAATGTTGAAATCACCTTGGAATCACTTTATAAGGATATATGATCACCTATAAATTTTCAATCCTAATACAAGGTCAAAATATGGGGGTCTCGGGGGGTTAAAGTTGTTTTAAATAGGATTTTCAAATAATTAATCCCACGTGCACGATTTTCTGGACAAGGGATGACAATTAGGTCAAACCATGCACAAACCATGAAGAACACTCTATTTAAGATTTTGATGGATGGAAAAATTTATTCACAAGGTTTTTAAAACCATGTAAAAACTCTGTAGATCTCTCGGTCCAGGTTTCCCCATTTCGCACGGTTTAGACGCACGATTTGTCAAACCATGCACAACCCGTGCACATCGCAATGCCCATTAGTATTTCTTAAAAATATACCAATCACACCCAAAGCCACTACAACAAAACTAAGGTAATTATAAATCATAAAACATACTTTTAAACATGCATGAGATGACACTAGAAAAGTTCGTGATCTTATTGTGTTTGAGATCAAGCTGGATATTACTAGCATATATTGATCATTGGAGTCACTTTCATGGGTTTGGGTTCTATTTTTGGAATGTTTCTTGGTTGTGGTGGAACTTACATGCATTATGGAATCAGGGTTTTATTTCATATTATTTAGTGGTTAATTGGTGGATTATTTATAATTTTTATATAAATTATGAGGTTTATTTCTCTAATAAGTATGTTTTGGACCATTAATGATAGTCACTGACTCCTGTCCTATTAGAGACAACCTCATTGGTCACTCTTCTCTTTGCTACTAGCCTATGATAGGTCATGAAAAAAAAATTAGTCATAGAATATATATTCATATGTGTGTGTTTTTATGCTCACATAACACATTTATAAAATAAAACACATACACATTTTATATATAGTAAATATTTAGAATGTTTTTATACAACTGTTTAATGACTATAACATTATTTTTTTCATGTATTGGATCTAAATATCTTATTTAGTTCTTTTTTATTTGTATAAGGTACTAAAAAATCTAAATAAAATATATAATTTATAATTTAATAATTAATATATATATATAATTAACATTCCAAGAGTGTTAATATATTCCAAAAAATGACAAAACTCCTTATCGCTCACACACACAAACATAGATGGAAAAATCTATTATACTACAATGATACTAAATTTCTTAAATGATATATATTAATATACGTTCAAACTTGTGTTTAGATCATTTTTTATAGATTTTATTTTAATTAATGTCAAGAATATACCTAAAGTTAATTTTGTTATATTTTTTATTATATTTTGAGGTAAATTGATTCTTTTATATTAATTTGATATTATTGACATATTTGAGTCATTTTATGGAATGTATATAATTAAATACTATATTTTAGTAAAACTAAACTACTCAAAATATTGTATAATATTTTTTTTATTTGAATCAATTTAATTACAATTTTGAAAAAAATATGGGTGGAAAGGTCCACTAGAAAGAATTGTCAATTTTTTCATATATTAAAAAGATAAAGAATAAATTAATTATATATATATAATTTGTTGTTTTAATATATATATATAATATCAATTAAAATAATTAAATTGCGTAAAGTAGAATTATATAAATCATTGTTATTATTAATTATATTATTTTTCGAAGATTTTCTGTCCTAAGAACCTCATCCCTCACTACTGGGTGTGTAACATTTTCTAGGAATCCTGAAAACCTGCCCAAAAAATCTTGAGGCAGGCTCATCCCTAGACTTTGTTCAGGCTGAGGTCATGATACTATATAATGGTCTAGGAATTACATGAAAATAAACCCATATGGTTGTACTGTAATACCCAATTATTTTACTATATGATTTTCATTTAAATAAATAGTAGATCGATTTCTTGTTCCATACATAACACCAAACTAAAACAAGTAAAAAAATGAAATGAATATTAATTTTTTTAATAATAATAAAAAACTAGTAATTAAGAATATTTTATTCAATTATAAATTCCCAAACAATATGATTAAAAACACTTAAGTTTTAAAACGAAATTTTTCAGTAACTATAGGTTTTCCCTATATATTGTTATATCATTTAAAAAATAAAATTTAATATTATAAAATATTAATTTTTCAACATGAATTTCATTTTTTAAATTTTACATTCTAAATAAATTTAAAACTTTTTTGGTACTTTTATAAAATAATTTATTTTTAGGGGAATATGGAAAAATACCAATTCTTCAAATATCATCACGTTTATGACATTATCATAATACATGACTGACATAAATTTTTTTAAACCTCATTTATATAAAAAATTATATATTGATAAAGAAAAATAAATCATTTTAAAACACTATGTTGAATTTATAAAACCCGTATTTAATGTTTTTGAAACTTGGGTAATATTTTAATCTAAAAAATATTTATATTCGGTTATATAAAAAATTATTGTTCATAATAAGGTCGATTTCCTTTCTAGGGAAAAATAATAATTTCTATGATTAAAGTTAATGACTATGATAATAGTGAAAAAATTATTTCTGAAGAAATGGTTTATTCATATTGTGTAATTTTTATCTAATAAATTAAATATATATATTTTATATAATTACATTTATATTAATTTTAAACATTTATACAAATATATTTTCATTCATTTAGTTTTAAATAATTGTTATATAAGTTTAATAACACTTAATGGTAAAAAAAACATTTCTCTTCCAAACTGTTTTTATATATAAAAAATGTTTTAATTAAAAAGAAAAATTTATATTATATATAGATTGAATTATATTATTTGGAGAATAAATTTAGTCCCATAAAATATAAATATGGTAATAAATTTTTCATTATATTTTTAATAAAATATATATTACTTAGGTAAAAATTATTTACCAAAGTAAAAAAAATAAAATGGAAAAATATACATAACGAGTGGTAAAATATTTTATTTTTTAATAACATACTGTGAAAATTAATATTCGTGTATTTAAAACCCCTAAATGACCACAAAGATAATTATTTACCACTTTTGGAGCCATTAACCCATGAATAGTTTTATGTCATCATTGAAAAAGTTATTGGTATTTACAAAAATGTCATTTTTTCACTTATAATTGGATTCACATACATCACATTTATCCACCCATTAAACATTTTTTCTAAAAAAACTACCTTACTAACCCATAAACCATCTCCACATGCCCTATAATCCTAGATCATTCCAAAATGAAAATTTAATTATACGTAAGGGGTTATCCAAGGGAGAACATCCAAAGGGAGAAGCAATGTTCTCAACTGAACTCTCTTGGTTAATTTCATCTTCTACCCCATAAAATATTCTAATTACTTGAAATTACTATAACATATATATTTATAAAATTCTTAAATGTTATTATACTAATGGAATATCTTTGTTTTACCTTCCTCAATAACTAGTAGAAATATAATGACATCGATATCCATACATGCGAACCACTGCATCTATGAATGAAATGATCTAATTTTCCATCACCACATAATATGGATGACGTTAAAAATATATTTAAGTTATATTCATTATATTTTTTATACTATTAATATTAATTGCTAATAGTAATTTACATACTATAATTGTTATTAACAATAAATAGCTATAGTAAATTTAACCACCCTTAATAAACTTGTTAGAGAACATTTACTAATTTGAGTCTATTTTGGGAAAACCTATGAATATATACAAATAATGTACTAATGTAATAATTTAAAACATAAAACTCAATAATTCAGGAGACTCTGGAGAACATTTACAACATTTGTTTCCATAGTCAATATACTAGGGATGTTTCTAAGAAGTCAAC
Source organism: Viscum album (assembly GCA_963277665.1). Taxonomy (NCBI): domain Eukaryota; kingdom Viridiplantae; phylum Streptophyta; class Magnoliopsida; order Santalales; family Viscaceae; genus Viscum; species Viscum album. The sequence goes on along the minus strand of OY728130.1, from coordinate 1,190,541,267 downwards.
CAAACTACCTTAAGTAACCACCATAAGTGAAAACTATTTAATTAATAAATAAAATATGATGACAAATAAAACTTATAAAATTAAATATACTCAAAATATATATTTACATATGGAATATGTTATTATTAATAAACAATCATAATTTTATTATTCAAGATGCTATGCACGTTCACTGAAAAAACCAAGATCCAAGGTATGGGTTGTTTTAAATCTCAATTTTGTTTCATTGAGATATAATTTTTACTCACCCCATGTTTCATTTTATATAATTTTTATATTGAAACTAGATTTACATTTATAATAAATTTCATGAAATATAAGGTATTTACTAATCTATCACTTGTTTTACCTTCCTTTTATTTTCAATTTGAAATAATATAGCGTTGTAAGGGGTTTTCTTTACTAAAATCCCTTTCTATGAGTTATAATGTTTCATCATGAACCTCTTTCTTATATGATTGGTTTTTTCCACCATGAGACATTATATTTAAAATTCATATTTCTTTCTATGTTAATGGAAAATTTTATTCAAATATTCATCCATGATGAATTTATTCTCCATAAAAGTTGGACATTGTTAAAAATAATTCCCATTATTGTTAATGATTATTTTTCTTCCATGTCCATATTTTCCCTTCCAACCAATTTAAAATTTTATTTTTATAAATCTAATTATTTGTTTTCTCATATGAATTTCATATTTATGTTACAATTTTTTAATATAATTCGTATTTACTCATTTTATGATGTGATATTTCAATAAAAGTATTTTAAAACATATAAAGGGATTTTATAAATGACCCTCATTACTTTTTTGGTTAAACATTCTATATATTGTCCTCTTATTTACATTATATTCTTATAATTTATTTCATAAATATTCTATATATATTTTCATTAGATATATAATTTTTTTATGCTTTGATTTTTTGGTAATGATATATTTTTCAAGATTCATTTTCAATTTTATCCTTTATGTGAACCAAATTTAAGTGACCTTCCTTATTTATCATTTCATGTATAATACCTCAACCATCACGTTTTATATACATAAATAGATTCTTAAAAATATAATCTTTTTATTTAAACCCATTATTGTTCAATTATATTTTATATGAAAATCAGAAGTTTATTCTTTCTTTAAATTATCATTTACAAATTTCGTTAATCATTACCTAAGTGCCTCATTTTTATTCTTACTTATCAAATATTTATATGGAATTTTTATTCATTGGAACTCAATATTAAATATACATGTTTATTATTAAAATATTAACATCTAAAATAATTTAATTCCATCATCTCTTTGGAATCCTTATGATATATCCTTTGTTTATGTCTTAAGAAAAGACTATGAAACTGACTTCCTTCTCAGGGGTTTTAATATGGTTATGATTTATGTATGGTTATATTTTTTTATTTCGGAACATATATTCATGAATATTATATGAATATTATTGTTGTGATATAATATAGAACCAATGAATTGGATAATGTTTCCATATAATGAGATAATATGAAAAATATTAGGGAGTGAACCCAATCCAACATGGGACTCTGTCCACTTTGTTTATGGGAATGGTGAGTTAAACCAATACATAATGGGACTCTGACCACTATGTTTATATGAATTGAGAGTGAACCTAATACAATATTTTACACTTTTCACTTTGGTTATTGGAACAGGGAGGGATCCTAATCCATAATGGGACTCTTCCTTCTGTGATATGATTATCCTGAGAGTGAGCCTTGACTTGTTCTTGTGATGACATGTTTTATATTGTTTCCACCTATTTATGATTCTATAAAATTAATATATTATTCCCTGATACCATTATTTTTTATTATCTTAAAATGTCATTAAATTATAAATTTTTATTCAATTAATATTAATTGTTACCCTATTAGGACTTATCTAAAACTCTTATTGTTCCATTTTAAAAAAATATATTTCTCCCCTAATCATGTTTTCTCATATTCCAATGATATAATGATTAATGACATGTTGATGAGATTTCTGTTACTAATAATTTGAGATCAACCATTTAATAAAGTTCCATTTCCTTTGTTATAAAGATGAAAAAAACTTTTGATAAGTTTAGATGGGAACCCAACGTGTCTTAATTATATAGAAATGTTCACTGGTATTGTTAAATGAGTTTAATATATAGCTAGTACCCAAAGAAACTGAAAATTAAAATATTGTTATTATAATATTATTATGAGATGTGATGTTTATGTTATGAAAATTATCTGATATATATATATATATATTGGTTCATGTCACTTTGTATCAATACTAGTGTTTAACGAAATATTTTTAGCATCAAACATGAGAGTGAATGTATGGGGAATTTGAGTTGGTATTAGAGTGGGGTTTAGTTATTTTTTAGTATTATTTTAATTATTTTGAGGATTATTTTCTTTATTATAGGAATTAAATGAGTGAAAATTTGTAAAAGTACTATGTATAAGTATAAGTGTAGGAAAACATCATGATGTTTTGGTAAAGTATAGATTATGTTGTTTCTAAGAAATTATGTCCATACATGGATGCTAGAATGTTGATGCAATTATGAAATAGATAAACCTAGGGGTAATAATCTTGAAAAGGCTAGTTGATTATCAACATAATCTCTACTTAGTGCATGATAAGTGAGACAAAGATTGTGCACCTTGTTAGGCACCCACAGTGGATATTTTTCAGTCAATCACATTCTATTTATGAGCCCCAATAAATAATTTATTATATTATAGAATTAGATTATAGAGTATTAAATAACCCAAATTAAAGAAACCAAGGATGAACTAGACTGGTACAGGTTGAACAAGAATAATTATCTGCTAACAAGATTGTTTCATAATGTGATTCATCATAAGATTATATTTTTTTGGGTTATTTATGAAAATTTCCTTATTATTTTATTATTAATCACTCATTATTAACCTATTGGTATCAAAAATTGATATATATTTGAGGAACCTAGTCAATAATTTATTTAATGAAAAAATAAATAATATTCTAAATGAGAAACCAAATGGGATATGATCTGGTGTTGAAATTGTTGTGGTTATCCCCAACCAACTATCTCATGTCAGGATTAAAAACTTTAGACTTCATAAAAATCCAAACAGACTGAATAAGATAAGGATGTTGTTTCATAGAATATCAGGCAATGATGGTATTAAAGGATAGAATATGCAGCATTCAATGTGTAAAAATGTTGGAAGAATTACCCAATGGGTTTTCTCAAAAGAATAATAAATTTTTCCATGAGAGGAAGGATTGGATATAAATCTTAGGATTATTGTGTTTGGGAAAAGATAATGATCAATGAAAAAGAGGAGAAGAATGTCCACTACCTTAAATGTAATAAGTTTAGGAATTATGAAAATTAATTCCCCAATCCGAAGGAGAACAAGGATAATAGACCTCATCAATCTTATAAGACAAGATAATATTGTAAACCTTACGAAATTACTACGATTTAAGTGGATATTGATAATTAAGTGGTTCTAGGTACACTAAATCTTTACTCTAGAATTTAATATTTCTTATGCCATGTATGTTTTCACTAAATATTAACAATTTAATTTTAAATGAAAAAATTTAGTGATATGATTATAGTATCAAAGGTATAAGAATATCCTTCAAGGATTGTGGGATTATGATTCATTCAAGTCTTATTTCCTTAATTTAGGATTAAAATACTCTGAAAGAAAATATATATTTCATATGTTTGGAAAGTTGATAAAACTCTATAAATTATATATTGAGTCACATATATCTTTTATAGACACTTATATATTTTCATTAGTTGGTAGAAATTTAAATTACAAGTATTTAATTTATTTAATGTGGGAGAATGTAATGCCCCATGATTTTACTATATAATTTTCCATTAAATAAACATAACGTTAATAGTTTATTTTACATACAAAAGAAAAATAAAATGAGCCACATTATATTATTTTTTATTATTATGAAAATTAAATAATTATTAAATGATTAGTAAATAAATTTTTTTTGATGAATTAAAAATTGATGTAAAATGGGAAAAAGTACTATTAATTTTTTAAAATAGGGTTTTTTTAATAAAACTATTTTTCTTAATATAGAGTATTTTTATTTAAAATTAATATTTATATATTTTTTAATTATAATTTGGTTTAATTAATTTCATTTCGGAGTTCATCATGTTTAAATTTTCTTAGGGTGACTTTTTGAGATTTTTCAAAAATAATTAATTTTTATGTGAATAGTGGGAAAATACTAATTTTTCTTATATCCGTAATTTTATTACATTTTCATAATTCAATATTGACTAAATATTTTTTATAAAAAATATTATAAAAAATAATATATTTATAAATTTAAATAAATCATTGAAAAATACTATATTGAATTTACAAAGCTCATGTTCAATGTTTTGGAAACATAAGTAATAAATTAATCTAACAATTTTTATTCACCAATACTAAAAATTATTTTTCATCACTTGTAGAAATTTAATATAAGAAAATTATAAGATATTTTAGATCAAAATTTTAATATTATGAAATAATTTCTATTTCATTTTTAGGCAAATTTTTTTTATTACTATGATTAAAGATAATGACCACGATAATGGTGAATGGGTTATTTTCAAAGAATTGTTTTATTAATATTGAGTATTATATTTCTAAGAAAAGTAAATTGATCATTTCAAAATAATTAATTTTATATTTTGTTTAAAAATTTATTAAAATATATTATCATTAGTTTCATTAGTAATTAATTTTATATATGATTAAAAACACTTATTGGTAAAACAACATTTTTCCACAAAACGTTTTTCAATATATAAAATGTTATAATTTAAAATATAAATTTATATTATATATAAATTTAATTATATTATATGAATTCATAATTTATACTTATAAAATCAAAATGGGTAAGAATTTAATGTTTTATTTCTTTAAAATATAGATTAACCGGGTAAAAACTAGTTACCATGGTACAAAAAACCAAAATGTGAAAATACAAAAAACAAGAGCTAAAATATTTGAAACATGTGAAAACATGTTAAATAATTAATGGTAAAGGATTTATTATACTTACATCACCCAAAATTCCTTATTTTTTAATTTTCATCTATTTACCAGTGAATAATGTCTTTTCCCCATAGGGAGTAGAATTGTTCTCAACCAAACTCCCTTAATTATTTTCATCTTCTACCCTATAAAATATTTCATTCCATGAATGTATGATAATATATATTTTTAATATGATTAAATATTAACATATAATTGGAAGATCTATTTTTGAAATTTCTCTAAAACTATTTGAAAAATGAATACATCATTATATGTATGTGAGGACTACCACCTCCATGAACGGCACTATATTTTTTCATCAACATCTAAAATGGATGACTTTGAAGAAAATTTTATGTTATTTTAATTTTATTTATCACAGTATTAATTTTATTTAGTTAATATATATTAAATTATATGAGTTATTTTAACAATAAACATTCATAGTAATTTTAACCACTCTAAATGAACATGTAAAGGAATTGTTCTTAATTTGAGTCTATTTTGAAAAAACCAATTATGATATATAAATTTTATGATGATTCAATAATATAATACATAAAATTATAAAATTATGGATATTAAGGATCTATTTTACAAAACATTTTACCTCGTTCAATATATTGAGGAAGTTTCTCAGTAATCGATCAAACCACCTCAAGTAACCGACATAAGTGAAAAAAAGTTAATAAATAAAAAAATATTATAAAAAATATAACATATAAGGAAATATAGAAGGAAAATGTTATTGAGAATTAATAAACACAATTTTATTATTTAATATATTAGGAACATTCAAAGAATGAATCATGACCTGATGTAAAGGTTTTGGGATCTTAATTTTATTACATTGTGATATGATTAATATTCAAAAATTATTTCATTTTTATTGTGTATATATTGTAAATAGAATTATTGTTCTTATATATTTCATGAAATAAAAGGTATTTATAAATCCATATCATATTCTTCCTTTCATGTATTTTTAAATCAAAATATTATGATGATGTATGAATTTTTGTTATCTCAAACACCGTTTATTTATGTTATAATGTTTCATCTAAAATTATTTCTCCTTTGATTGGTTTCCTCCAATCTATTATTTTATATTTAAAAATGTATTTATATATAGGGTAATGAAAATATTTATTTAGATATTCCTCCTCCATGAATTTCTTCCTCATAAAATTCAGACGTTGTTATGAATAATTCTTATCTGCATTAATTGTTATTTTTCATCCATTTCCATATTATTCCTTCCTTCCAATGTCTGATTTTATATTTGGAAGCATAATTATTTTATATATCATGATAATTTCATAGTTCAATTCTACTATTTTCAAAATAATGTTTTATTATCCCTTTTTATGATCATGGATTTTAACAAATTTAATTTAAAACATAAAAATGGATCTTTTGAAACATCCTTAGTAATTTTGGGTTACACATTATTTTTATTTATCTCCCTTTTCCTCCATATTATTCTATTTTATTTCATCAATATTATGTATATATTTTTCATTTATAAATACCTAGTTTAATTTTCATTTTTTGGGATACATATAATGTTATTTATCCATTTATAGTTTCTAAAAAAATTATTATTTTATAAAAAACTATCATAGTTCAATTATGGTCTAAAGAAAAATGACAAGATCTTTAATTCATTAAAATATCTTTTAATCATTTCATAAATTATTACCTAAGTTGCTCATTTTTATTCCTAATGATCAAATATTTCTGTTGTATTTTTCTAAAAATTAACTAAATTTTTAATACTTGTGTTTTGTTTTAAAATGGAAACATCTAGAATAATTTATTTTTGTCTTATCATGGGAATCCTTATGATATTTCTTTTGGTTTTTCCATGAGATAATATTATGAAACTTGCTTCCTTATCATGGGTTTTATCATGCTTATGATTTATGTATGGTTTCATTTCCTCTTATGGAACACATATTCATATGTATATTAATATATATCCAATGAATTGGGTAATTTTCATGACTCAGTTTGGAAAAATAATCAACTATGCTTTGAACCGGACCACGAAATGACCTGAATGGAATTATTAATCTGCATAAGCTGGTGACTAGTTCTAGGGAATCAAACAACAACATAGGGTAATGATTTCTCCAAATCTGAAACAAGATACCTAGAATATATACATAGTGTAAGTAATAGAAGTAAGAATAAGTAGACAAATATATTCTCTAAATAAGGAAAGATAATGTAGATAAACAACCAAATGTATCCAGATAAAAACTCAAGGTACATATCCTACAACAAAAAAGGAAAAATAAAACAAACAATATCTACCTTGAGTGATATGCAGTCCACATCCCACCATCCCACCACCATTTACCCATACTTAGTTGACAACAACCACATTTTCTCACTATAACACCTTTCCCTTTCTTATATCCGAAGACATTATAGGGTCTACACACCATCGGGGGGGAGGTGGGGGTGTAGGGTGTGAGAAAAATAGGCTCAACAGAATCTCATCTAGATATTAGATATCAACTACCTAAATATTAATCCAAATGTGATCAATTTTAAGAGAATACAAGCATGATAAATAGGTATGAAATTTTATATAAAAAACATGGTATACATCTCCCCTTTTTCCACATTTCAAAAACCAAGATAGGTAATATAGTTCCAAAACATTAATCCAAAAAAACCATTTACATTTTATCAAATCATTTATATCATATAAAAAATAGCACAAGCCAAAGCATAATGGTTAATACGCCTCGTATTAAAAAGGTTGGTCTATCTAGGTCATCCGTACCATAATAAAAAACAACAACTAATGTTCAATCAAATCCCTAGGACACATGAACTAAGGAACATTCAAGAATCCCATGAGTAAACACCCCCATAATTTCAAGATGAATTCCCTAGGACTCACAGATTAGGAAATGCGGGAACACCCCATGACTAAACCCCCTATAGAAACAACAAGATTGGTTCAATAAAAACCCCTACACCTAGGTACTCAAGGCTCCCATGTGTAGTATAAATCAATCAGTTCGAAATGGATTATGAATTCACAAATGAGTCCAACTAACCATTTTAATCAAAAACCTAATTTAAGAAGTGTTTTTACATTGGATTTTACAATTGGTGGAAATACACTTTTCCTTTAACAAAATTATGGAAAACCATATTTTCTCCAAACCCAATTACACACACAAATCATCCATAAGAATAATCATACCAATTTATTTATATATTTTAAAAAAACTAAGAGTAATTACAGTTCGAATACCATAGTCTAGAGATAACATTATCTACCTCAAACTTAGGCCGCACACCAAATATGACAGAAACCACACACCAAGAATGAAAAAAGAAACATAAGAGTAATGAAGAGAGTCGCTAACATTGATTATCACATCTTAAAATCAAATCCTATAAAAAATGATTTTAGGAGAAATTAGGTCAACACATAACTCATAAAACTCACATTTCACACCACAACACACACGAGGAGTCAACCTATAAAAATGAAATGCCAAATGAAACTATAAGGGACCAATAGAGGTCACAATTTTATCAATAAAACACTAAATATATAGCCCAACACCACTGATAAATACAATATGAATTAAAAAAATGATAATTTGAGGATTAAACTTATTAGAAGAGAAGTTATCAAAAAATTCGAAGATCAAAGAGCTAAAAAGAGAGTTTTGGGTGAGAATAATCCACCAAATTAAGCTTAGAGTATCCCTAGGGTTTGGTAGGGGAAAAAATGTTGAATGAGAGAGGAATAAATCATACATAACATAAAAACATTCTAGGAAGAAACATTACATGGAATGAATCCCATATTTACAATGTGAATTCCTAGGTTCACATGTATGTTGCAAAAAGGAATCTCCTCAGGTTAAAAATATTGAAAGATGAATTCACATTAGAAATAATTTTCACACCATGAATGTTTTTAAAATCATGAACCATTCATTCATGGTTCTTCATAAGATAAATCCATGTCATTAATATATTATTTATGGTGTGAGAATATCCTATAGTAAGTTCATATCCCAGGTTCTTTTATAAAAAACTCTTATATCATCTAAAACACCCTATAAACCAAATGTATAATATCTTGAACATCAGAATGAGATTTTAACTTCACTATAATGTTATAATTCTCTAAACCACAAGAATTTCCACGAAAATAAATTCATTTGGAAGAAGAGTGATCCTAAAAGAGGCAAGGCCACAAATCCCTCACCGAAAATTCATGATCCCTTGTCTTGTGAGAATTTTTTCTTTTCTAGCACAACACTTTGACCAATGGAATAGACTTACCATGTAAAAAATTAAAATGAGAATCATTTACCTCTAATGGTTTCTCCAAAATAGAAAGATATGTCTCTAACTCAATTTGATATCAAATCAAAAAATAAAAAACATTAGGATGGACGTTATTGAACTATGATATGTGGAAAACATCATCAATGAATATCAACTGATTATGTAATTCTAACTGATAGGCATCCTCACCAATTCCGTCAATGAACACAAATGGGACAACATATCTCAGATCTTTATTCCTTTATTTCCCAAGAATATAGTGACCCAATAAAGGAGAATCTTTCATGAAAACATGTTCACCAACGAAAAAATCATGGCGATTACTTTGATGATTAACATAAATTTTTTTATGATATTGATCTATAACCAAATATCATCATATATCTTCAATCCTCACTAATTTTTTCTGAATGAGACTCAATCCCACAAGAGATACCTCACCCACCTATTCCCAAAAAAGAGGTTACCTGCATGGATGACCATACAGGATTTCTAAGAGAGACATTCTAATCAATGTCTGGAAACTATTCTTATAAAAAATCAACTAGTATTAGATGATTTTTCATTGATCCATTGAAATTCATGATGCAGATAGAGAGAATATCATCTAACATCTAAATATCACACTTTTTTTAAAACATTTTTGAATGGATGGTAAGCATTACTCAACCCGACCTGAGTCCCCATCACTTCTTGGAGACTCTTTCAGAATCTGTCGGTAAGCCTCAGATCCTTGTATGAAACAATGTTATATGGAACCTCATAATACCACATAATATCCTACATATATAGCTTACCCAAATATTCAACATTGGTGGTGTCCCTGGTCGAAATAAAATAATTAAATTTCATTAACCAATAAACCACCCCTAGATATAATTCCTTCAACAAGGAGTCCATGGTAATCCAACAATGAAGTTCATGGACACCTCACCCCATTCCATAATTATAACTAGAAGAGGTTGAATTAAACTATAATGCTTCCGGTATTCTAACATTATCTTCCAGTAGGTGAAATAATGGGACACATAATTAGAAATGTTTGGATTTATAATTATCCATAAGAAAAACAACCTCATGCTGTAATTCATATTCATAGTGTCATAGTGAATAAAATAGAAGAACTATGAAAATTATAAAGCACTATATTCTTCTTGGATGATGGGGAAACAAATTGATACCTGAAGTGGATAATACCTTCAAAAGGGTGACACCAATAAGAAACAGTCCCCCTTCCATATATGGTTTCCCTAATTCCTATAAAATAATCATCCTAATACTATCCCTGAAATATATAATTAGTTAGTGATAATGATAACCAAATATTTTTCAAAATTAAACCTGAATCATCCTCCTATTTATCCTGAATTAATTGAGAAAATTTACCCATTAGGTTCCACTCCACCTTTAAATCTAAAATAGACTTTGGTGGAACCCTCTTACTAAGAGCACCACCACCAACATTCCCCTTCCACAAGAAGTAAGAAATATTGAATTAAAACAGATAAATTTATTCCACCAATAATCTTTAACTATGATTTAGGTTTTTCTAACAAAAGATATTGTTTAGACTCTTAAAAATAGAAAATATCATAAACCACTCCTTAAAATGATAGTGGATCCATCACTTAAGAACATGAATAATTACGGGAAACTCTAAATCAAGAGTGGGGTAATTCTTCCCTTGTAGTTAATTCTTACAAGAATCATATTCCCTAACATGTTCATTATGTATAATCACTAAACCCATATCAGTTTCATAAGAAAAATAAAACACAACATAACCCTTACCAGGCTCGGTAAGATCATAATCGAATCTAATCTATTTTTTTCCAATTCCTAAAAACAAGTTTTACATTTATAATATGAAGTATATATCACCCCTTTCATAGTAATAGTGGTCAAATATGACAAAAACATTGAGAAATCATTGAAAACCAATCGATAGTATATAGCCAAACCTAAGAATCTATGTATCTTGAAGTCATCAATGGTTATTCTTGTAAAATATAGTCACCACCTTATTAAGATATACTAAAATCATATGTTTTGAAATAATTTTCCCCATTAAATTCACTTCTTGTATATATAAATTAATTTATAAAAGATTCTTATAAAGTTGGTGTTTCTCAAAATTTCCACAACTACATTTAGATAGTGCTCTTTCCCATATTTATATCTCAAATAAACCATGATATTATCACAAACACCATGAAAAAAGGTGTTGAGATACTAATGTAATATATAGTTCATAAAATTAATAAAAACAAAATTATAATTAGTTATACCAAAAGGAATCATAAGTTATTCATAATGGACACACATTCTCCTAAAAGTGGCCTTTAGGATATCAAAATCTTAAACACTGAGTTGATGATAAGATAACTAATTATTTAATTTCAAAAACCAATTCTCCCCATTAAAATTATTAAATAATTTATCCACATTAGAAAAATGGAAATTATTCATAATGGACACATGGTTAAACTAACCATAGTCTAAATGAAATCTAAGATAACTATTATAATTTTTAGAAAAGATCATGAGTTGTGCCTACGGTGAAACACTAGGTTGAACAAACCCTTTCTTCTCCAAATCATCTAAGATCTTTTATCTCAATTTGTGTCACATGGTAATAGGGTATAACGATCAAATGATTAAGAGATTGTGTCCTATAACTAACTGTTTGTTCATTGAGTACATGAATATTTAATATATTTAATTATTAAACATATTTTTACATATTTTCATTTTTATGAATGAAAATAGTGTAATAATGTTTTTGAGTATTTTCTGGATTGATAACGTCATAACAATTCCTCGCTATGGTGATAACCTTGAAGTTCTATGACAATATTCTTAAATATAGTTCCGTGATAAGATGATATACTATGATGAGAAATATAATATACATTTCCATAGTTATGAGTACTCAAAAGAATATGAGACTTCTTCTCATGAACTTCACACTTGGTTATCTCAAAGATTTAAGGTTATGAGAACAAACCCACCGGTGAGAATTTCTCATGTTTTCGTGTCATCATATATTCCTATCTGCGAGCATGTCTAGTGGTATTTAGACTTTAATATTATCATCAATTGGTTTCATGACTCAAAACATTTGATTTACTGTTTAAAACCATCACATAGATAATTTCTATGAACTAGGGTACATTGGGAGTGTCACAAATGAAATGTTATTAATGGATAATTCGAGGATGTATTTGTCCCTTCCATTTGTGGAAGTTGATATCTTGGCCCTCTGATTTAAATTGAACATTGTTATAAAATTCCATGGCCATGGTATAACAATGAGTTTATTTCAGGTAGTCATAGAATGACATATCAAAGATAATGGTTGATGACCCTATCATAAAATCAGTTTGATGAGATATTGAGACAAAAGGATTATATTACACAGTGGGCATTTGTATGTGGATGTCATTTTTATGACTTTAAGTTCATTCTCTTGGTTTCCTTGACCCATTTTTAGATAGTACTCTTAGACTTTAGGCAAGATCCCCTAATGAAAATGAGAAAAAATCCTAGAGGGTAACAAACTATGTGTTTCTGTTGGCCTTAGTTAAACTCTATTTGAAATTAATTAATGGAATAAATATTATTCTCAAGAGAGTAGAATTATTTTATTCATGTTAAAATGATTTCAAAAATTAAAAAAATATTTATTCCATGGATTGTGAGTAAAAATATATTTATTTATTGAACATTTAATAAATATTTATTTACTAGTTTGTCAATAAAATAGATATTTATGAGAATAAATTATTTATTTATTTATTCGGGTGTTTAATAAATGGATGTGGAGTTCGAGCAGACCATGGATAGTCTAGTAGTAAAATATTTATTTACTAGACAAAAAATAATTATTTACCTAGTTGGCACAAAAAAATTATAATAATGTTGTTATAATTATGTGGCATGAGATTTCAATTATGATTCCATTTTTCACAATTTGGCACAACAAAAATAGTGATGTAGATATTGTTATACTGTAGCATGGATTTTCTCTAAGGTTATGAATGTATTTAATTTTTTCTAAGTAATTAAATATTATAGCTGAATCCCTGTTTCAATAAATAAATAGATATGTCTATTATGCCATGCAAGGGAAACCAGTGACGCAAGAGAAATTCCAATTTTGGAATTTTTTCTCTAATCCTCCACTCTCTCCCCTCAATAATCTGTTTTGTTCTTCAAGATCAAAGAATAGGTGATCATGATCGATCGATGAAAGACATTTGCTTCACTACACTAGCACTCGAAGAGTAAGGGGCATCAATCAGAGATCATTGGAGCACGTGTGGATCACCACTCGAGGTATTTTAGTTTGGATCCTTGTAATAGAAGTGAGAACATCCAAAAGGGTCATCCTAGATTATCAACATCATCAACAAAGAATGTACCGAAGAACTAGGTATTTTATTTTTTCACAAACTCAATATATAATATTTATAAACATGATGTTCAAGATCATCTCTAAAGGTTTTGGGCCTCTTTATTGTTTATCTAAATCTTTGATTCTATTCCATGGAGACTATAGTTCAAGATCTATTGGATCCAAAAATAATTATTTATCTTGGTAAATGTTAAAGTTGGGTGCCGACCAAATCGCACATCCGATGTACCCAGAACCTACAAGTGGTACTAGAGCTGGGCTCATCATAGTTTATAATTATTTAAAAAATTCATTGATGATTTACAATATTATAATTTAGTTTTTCAATTCAAGGTTAATCATTCCTATAATCTAGATTTCAAGATATGTTATTCCTCATTTTCATTTCTCACAGATTTCACAAGAATGAATGATTTTTGGATTAAAATTAAAACGGATAACCCATCAAGAGGTGACAACAATTCATTCAAGGTGACACAAAAGTACACACCATGTGTTCATATATACACATCGTTTTATCTTCCATACACTCCATGTAATCTAGAATACATGCCGTGTTGTTGTGATCATCACATCAAGAGTAATTACGAAATTACTCAAGTAGTGTGCAATTACAAAACACAATATAGATAATTCTTGACCACATATTGACCTAGATAGATAGGCACACACTTAGCGGATTACACATTGTGTGGACCACTACACAAAGCGTGTTGTCCTATCTGGTTAGGGGCCAAACCTTGTATCCCATACATGGCTAAACCGACCAGTAACTAGCTCCAAAATTTTCGATGTATTATTCACATGTCGATTCCCTTGGCATGTAATTTGGGAAAGACGACGAAGGTAGTAAATTATGTATAATCGGAACTACGTGCCGTATACTTTACCAAATTACACAGAATTAGAAATTCAATTTTTGGGCAATGAAGAGAGTCCCTAACATTGATTATCACATCTTAAAATCAAATCCTATAAAAAATTATTTTAGGAGACATTAGGTCAACACATAACTCCTAAAACTCACATTTCACACCACAACACACATGAGGAGTCAACCTCTAAAAATGAAATGCCAAATGAAACTATAAGGGACCAATAGAGGTCACAATTGTATCAATAAAACACTAAATATATATCCCAACACCACTGATAAATACAATATGAATTAAAAAAATGATAATATGAGGATTAAACTTATTAGAAGAGAAGTTATCAAAAAATTAGAAGATCAAAGAGCTAAAAAGAGAGTTTTGGGTGAGAATAATCCACCAAATTAAGCTTAGAGTATCCCTAGGGTTTGGTAGGGGAAAAATGTTGAATGAGAGAGGAATAAATCATACATAACAGAAAAACATTCTAGGAAGAAACATTACATGGAATGAATCCCATATTTACAATGTGAATTCCTAGGTTCACATGTATGTTGAAAAAAGGAATCTCCTCAGGTTAAAAATATTGAACGATGAATTCACATTAGAAATAATTTTCACACCATGAATGTTTTTAACATCATGAACCATTCATTCATGGTTCTTCATAAGATAAATCCATGTCATGATTATATTATTTATGGTGTGAGCATATCCTATAGTAAGTTCATAGCCTAAGTTCTTTTATAAAAAACTCTTATATCATCTCAAACACCCTATGAATCAAATGTAAAATATCTTGAACATCCGAATGAGATTTTAACTTCACTATAATGTTATAATTCTCCAAACCACAAGAATTTCCACAAAAATAAAGTAATTTGGAAGAAGAGTGATCCTAAAAGAGGCGAGGCCACAAATCCCTCACCAAAAATTCATGATCCCTTGTCTTGTAAGAATTTTTTCTTTTCTAGCACAACACTTTGACCAATGGAATAGACTTACCATGTAAAAAATTAAAATGAGAATCGTTTACCTCCAATGGTTTCTCCAAAATAGAAAGATATGCCTCTAACTCAATCTACTATCAAATCAAAAAATAAAAAACATTAGGATGGACGTTATTGAACAATGATATGTGGAAAACATCTTCAATGAATATCAACTGATTAAGTAATTCCAACTGATAGGCATCCTCACCAATTCCTTCAATGAAAACAAATGGTACAACATATCTCAGAGCTCTATTCCTTTATTTCCCAATAATATAGTGACCCAATAAAGGAGAATCTTTCCAGAAAACATGTTCACCAACGAAAAACTCATGGGGATTACATTGATGATTAACATAAAGTTTTTTATCATATTCATCTATAACCAAATATCATCATATATATTGAATCCTCACTAATTTTTTCTGAATGAGACTCAATCCCACAAGAGATACCTCACCCACCTATTCCCAAAAAAGAGGTTACCTGCATGGATGACCATACAAGATTTCTAAGGGGACATTCTAATCAACGTCTAGAAACTATTATTATAAAAAATCAACTAGTATTAGATGATTTTCCATTGATCCAGTGAAATTCATGATGCAGATAGAGAGAATATCGTCTAACATCTAAATATCACACTTTTTTTAAAACATTTTTCAATGGATGGTAAGCATTACTCAACCCGACCTAAGTCCCCATCACTTCTTGGAGACTCTTTCAGAATCTGTCGGTAATCCTCAGATCCTTGTATGAAACAATGTTATAGGGAACCTCATAATACCACATAATATCCAACATATATAGCTTACCCAAATATTCAACATTGGTGGTGTCCCTGGTTGAAATAAAATAATTAAATTTCATTAACCAATAAACCACCCCTAGATATAATTCCTTCAATATGGAGTCCATGGTAATCCAACAATGAAGTTCATGGACACCTCACCCCATTCCATAATTAGAACTAGAAGAGGTTGATGTAAACTGTAATGCTTCAAGTATTCTAACATTATCTTCCAGCAGGTGAAATAATGGGACACAAAATTAGAAATGTTCGGATTTATAATTATCCATAAGAAAAACAACCTCATGCTGTAATTCATATTCATAGTGTCAGATTGAATAAAATAGAAGAACTATGAAAATTATAAAGCACGATATTCTTCTTGGATGATGGGGAAACAAATCGATACCTGAAGTGGATAATACCTTCAAAAGGGTGACACCAATAAGAAACAGTCCCCCTTCCATATATGGTTTCCCTAATTCATATGAAATAATCATCCTAATACTATCCCCGAAATATATAATTACTTAGTGATAATGATAACCAAATATTTTTCAAAATTAAACCTGAATCATCCTTCTATGTATCATGAATTAATTGAGAAAATTTACCCATTAAGTTCCACTCCACCTTTAAATCTAAAATAGACTTTGGTGGAACCCTCTTACTAAGAGCCCCACCACCAACATTCCCCTTCCATAAGAAGTAAGAAATATTGAATTAAAACAGATAAATTTATTCCACCAATAATCTTTAACTATGACTTAGGTTTTTCTAACAAAAGATATAGTTTAGACTCTTATAAATAGAAAATATCATAAACCACTCCTTAAAATGATAGTGGATCCATCACTTAAGAACATGCATAATTACGGGAAACTCTAAATCAAGAGTGGGGTAATTCTTCCCTTGTAGTTAATTCTTACAAGAATCATATTCCCCAACATGTTCATTATGTATAATCACTAAACCCATATCAGTTTCATAAGAAAAAGAAAACACAACATAACCCTTACCAGGCTCGGTAAGATCATAATCGAATCGAATCTATTTTTTTTTCAATTCCTAAAAACATGTTTGACATTTATAATATGAAGTATATATCACCACTTTCATAGTAATAGTGTTCAAATATGACAAAAACATTTAGAAATCATTGAAAACCAATCAATAGTATGTATCCAAACCTAAGAATCTATGTATCTTGAAGTCATCAATGGTTATTCCCATAAAATATAGTCACCACCTTATTAAGATATACTAAAATCATATGTTTTGAAATAATTTTCCCCATTAAATTCACTTCTTGTATATATAAATTACTTTATAAAAGCTTCTTATAAAGTCGGAGTTTCTCAAAATTTCCACAACTACATTCAGATAATGCTCTTTCCCATGTTTATATCTCAAATAAACCATGATATTATCACAAACACCATGAAAAAAGGTGTTGAGATACTAAGGTAATATATAGTTCATAAAATTCATAAAAACAAAATTATAATTAGTTATACCAAAAGGAATCATAAGTTATTCATAATGGACACACATTCTCCTAAAAGTGGCCTTTAGGATATCAAAATCTTAAACACTGAGTTGATGATAAGCTAACTAATTATGTAAATTCAAAAACCAATTCTCCCCATTAAAATTATTAAATAAGTCATCCACATTAGAAAAATGGAAATTATTCATAATGGACACACGATTAAACTAAACATAGTCTAAATGAAATCTAAGATAACTATTATAATTTTTAGAAAAGATCATGAGTTGTGCCTATGCTGAAACACTAGGTTGAACAAACCCTTTCTTCTCCAAATCATCTAAGATCTTTTATCTCAATTTGTGTCACATGGTAATAGCGTATAACGATCAAATGATCAAGAGATTGTGTCCTATAACTAACTGTTTGTTCATTGATTACATGAATATTTAATATATTTAATTATTAAACATATTTTTACATATTTTTCATTTTTATGAATGAAAATAGTGTAATAATGTTTTGGAGTATTTGTTGGATCGATAACGTCATAACAATTCCTCGCTATGGTGATAACCTTGAAGTGCTATGACAATATTCTTAAATATAGTTCTGTGATAAGATGATATACTATGATGAGACATATATTATACATTTCCATAGTTATGAGTACTCAAAAGAATACGAGACTTCTTCTCATTAACTTCACACTTGGTTATCTCAAAGACTTAAGGTTATGAGAACATACCCACCAGTGAGAATTTCTCATGTTTTCGTGTCATCATATATTCATATCTGCGAGCATATCTAATGGTATTTAGACTTTAATATTATCATCAATAGGTGTCATGACTCAAAAAATTTGATTTACTGATGAAAACCATCACATAGATAATTTCTACGAACTAGGGTACATTGGGAGTGTCACAAATGAAATGTTATTAATGGATAATTCGAGGATGTATTTGTCCCTTCCATTTGTGGAAGTTGATATCTTGGCCCTTTGATTTAAATAGAACTTGGTTATAAAATTCCATGGCCATGGTATAACAATGAGTTTATTTCAGGTAGTCATAGAATGACATATCAAGGATAATGGTTGATGACCCTATCATAAAATCAGTTTGATGAGATATTGAGACAAAATGATTATATTACACAGTGAGCATTTGTATGTCGATTTCATTTTTATGACTTTAAGTTCATTCTCTTGGTTGCCTTGATCCATTTCTAGATAGTACTCTTAGACTTTAGGCAAGATCCCCTAATGACAATGAGAAATAATCCTAGAGGGTAACAAACTATGTGTTTCTGTTGGCCTTGGTTAAACTCTATTTGAAATTAATTAATGGAATAAATATTATTCTCAAGAGAGTAGAATTATTTTATTCAAGTTAAAATGATTTCAAAAATTAAAAAAATAATTATTCCACGGATTGTGAGTAAAAATATATTTATTTATTGAACATTTAATAAATATTTATTTACGAGTTTTGTCAATAAAATAGATATTTATGAGAATAATTTATTTATTTATTTATTCGGGTGTTTAATAAATGGATGTGGAGTTCAAGAAGACCATGGATAGTCCAGTAGTAAAATATTTATTTATTAGACAAAAAATAATTATTTACCTAGTTGGCACAAAAAAATTATAATAAGGCTGTTATAATTATGTGGCATGAGATTTCAATTATGATTCCATTTTGTACAATTTGGCACACCAAAAATAATGATGTAGATATTGTTATATTGTATCATGGATTTTCTCTAAGGTTATGAATGTATTTAATTTTTTCTAAGTAATTAAATATTATAACTGAATCCCCATGTCAATAAATAAATAGATATGTCTATTATGCCATGCAAGGGAAACCAGTGACGCAAGAGAAATTCCAATTTTGGAATTTTTTCTCTAATCCTCCACTCTCTCCCCTCAATAATCAGTTTTGTTCTTCAAGATCAAAGAATAGGTGATCATGATCGATCGATGAAAGATATTTTCTTCACTACACTAGCACCCGAAGAGTAAGGGGCATCAATCAGAGATCATTGGAGCATGTGTGGATCACCACTAAAGGTATTTTAGTTTGGATCCTTGTAATAGAAGTGAGAACATCCAAAAGGGTCATCCTAGATGATCAACATCATCAACAAAGAATGTACCGAAGAACTAGGTATTTTATTTTTTCACAAACTCAATTTATAATATTTATAAACATGATGTTCAAGATCATCTCTAAAGGTTTTGGGCCTCTTTATTCTTTATCTAAATCTTTGATTCTATTCCATGGAGGCTATAGTTCAAGATCTATTGGATCCAAAAATAATTATTTATCTTGGTAAATGTTAAAGTTGGGTGCCGACCGAATCGTACATCTGATGTACCCATAACCTACAAGTGGTACTAGAGCAGGGCTCATCATAGTTTATAATTATTTAAAATATTCATTGATGATTTACAATTTTAAAATATAGTTTTTCAATTCAAGGTTAATCATTCCAATAATCTAGATTTTAAGATATGTTATTCCGCATTTTCTTTTCTAACAGATTTCACAAGAATGAATGATTTTTGGATTAAAATTAAAACAGATAACCCATCAAGAGGTTCCAAAAATTCATTCCAGGTGACACAAAAGTACACACCATGTGTTCATATATACACATTGTTTTATCTTCCATACACTCCATGTAATCTAGAATACACGTCGTGTTGTCGTGATCATCACATCAAGAGTAATTACAAAATTACTCAAGTAGTGTGCAATTACAAAACACAATATAGATAATTCTTGACCACATATTTACCTAGATAGATAGGCACACACTTAACGGACTACACATTGTGTGGACCACTGCACAAAGCATGTAGTCCTGTCAGGTCAGGGGCCAAACTGTGTATCCCATACATGGCTAAACCGACCAATAACTAGCTCCAAAATTTCCGATGTACTATTCACATGTCGATTCCCTTGGCATGTAATTTGGGAAAGACGACGAAGGTAGTAAATTATGTATAGTCGGAACTACGTGCCATATACTTTACCAAATTACACAGAATTAGAAATTAAATTTTTGGGTATTGTTCATGACTACCTATCATGTATAAATCCTACTATAGGTTGTTAATCTATGCATTGGAACATGTTTGTTGTCATATATTATAAGGGTAAACAAGTATGAGAATATAATACATGTTGGGTAGATTCGAACGAGTATTCCCCAGGTTACCTCTAAGGTGAATTAATGTAAAAGGATTAGAATCTCAAATAAATTCCGAAAAGGACTAGGATAAAAATATTGATTAAATAAAGATAACAATTAATCGATTTGAGCACGATTTGTCTTAATAAGAATTATTAATGAAGTGAATGACAGTTTTATTAAATGTTTAACTCGTTGCATGTATGTGGGTGATCATGAGCTAGACCAAGACCTTTGTGTGTGATTGGATTCTTATTAATTAAATTATTAAATTAATTGTTGGCCTTTACTCCCTCTCTCCCATATAATATGTTGGTCTTGAATACCCATGTTTTCATTTATTTAAACCCCCTTTTAACCCTTACATGCATTTGAGTTTGAAAATCTTATGTAATTGATGGAGCACTAAAGCTGGTGGAGGCGGTCTAAGTCATTAGCTGAGGTGAAACTAATACGAAGAGATACAAAGGTGGACAATTGGAAAGCTGCAAACATGAAGGAATTTCACCCCTAGGCTAGGGTTAGTTTATCAACTTCCATATAAACGAACCATTATGAAAAAAATCTCATGATCATTCCATTTAATTTAATTTATTTTTTGTCTATTTCATGGTATTTCATTACAGGTGTGTTTTCACAATCCCATAATTAATGAACATACAATCATGAAATATGGAACTAAAATAAACTAGGCTTCTACATAAATATTATCAATACATGGTTTATCACTTATGTAAGTTACAAATAATATTAAAAAGCATGTGATAAATATATTAAGGAAATTTACACATAAGAGATAAAAATCCCTCAACAAAATATTATGTCAGACTAAGCCTTCTGTTAATTGTTCAAGGGAAAGACTCAATGAAACTATGTGTTTGACTAACCCTTGTTGGGATACTTACTTATATTCAGTCATCCCTTATGAAAGGTTTCTGGTTTACATAACCATATTACATCAAGAGGATTATCCCTTTATATACATGGTGTAATATTGGAGGAAAGTGTTGAGGAAATCCAAGTCAAGATTTTAGGATTGGGGAGTCCACTCAATGGATCAAGGAGTGGAAATCCCATAGTTGGAAAAAACAGGCCTACCTAAATACCTTCAAATTTCTTGATAAACAATTCTTGGGGTTATACAAAGGGGAATATGAATCCTTTAAACGAAAATATCATGTAAACTAGAAATTTCAAGTTCAATGGTGTGGTCCATTTTGACTTGATAAAATAGTGTGAGTATTAATAAATTAATTTATTATTTCTCAAAAAATGTAATCAAGAAAGTACCAATCATACACTCTTTAACTATAGAATATAATAAAGAGCTCATCAACCACACCATCCCTATTATCAATTTTATATAAACACAACAACCTCACCTTTATTATATTTAATAAATGGTTTAGACACCTATGGGTTATTCTACGCAATGAATTGAAGTCTTACGTGACAAAGACTACATTACCTGATCCGTTTTCCCAAGAGGTGAGTGACGAAGATTTCATGCTCTAAGAGAAACATATGAACAACATGATTGACATTTAATGTTTGATTATATCATAAATTTTTAGTGAGCTCATAAAGTCTAATGAAAACATGGAATCCTATAGCGTTCTTGAGAACTTATGTGGTCTTTAACAGGAGAGAGAAAGACAAGAACAATTTGAGATCATCAAGGACTACATTAAGAGTAATCATGGACAGGGTTACCTAGATGAGCCTCATGTAGTAAATCTCATTGGCTACATTGATCTCCTAGAGATTATAGGGTTTAAACTCCCCAATAAAATAGGTACCGATCTCATTCTTGCATTACTCCCTTCGAGCATCTCACTATTTGTTATTAAGTTCAATACGAACAACATTGAGAAGTCTCTATCTGATATTCTTGTCCTCATTTTATAAGTGGACAATGGCATGAAGTGAAAAATTCATTCTATCCTTATGGTGAATAATAGGAAAGGGATGGAAAGTGTTTTAAGCCCAATTTTTCTTCGTGCCCTTCTCTGAAAAGAATGATAAAAGGGGAGGCAAGGGAACATGAAGCTTTTTGTTTTTCATGTGGCAAGAAGGGCCACTAGAAGATGAACTGTACCCAACCTAAAAATCAAGGGGAAGCTTCAGGTGCATTTCTTATTGAATTCAATATATCGTTTTTGAAAAATTTGGTATTATATATAGCTTGTGATGGTCACATATGTACCCAAATATAGGAACCTAGTAGATTTATGATGCTTGATTGAGAGGTAGTAGATCTACGAGTAGCCACCATAGTCATACTTGTTGTTATAACTGTCAGGGACTACCACCTCACATTTCTAACTGGGATAATCATAGTGTTAAATGGTGGTTATTATGTGTCGTCTGTTACTAAAAACATTATTTCCATATCCAGATTAGATACATTGGATTTGTTTTAAAATTTGGAAATTAATGTTGCTTAATTTTCAATGATATCAGTTGTTTTGGTAGGGAACATTTATAAAATGGTATTTATGTGTTGGATTACACAAAACAAGTAATGAGAATCATTAACAAAGATACATCATATGAATCATACCACACCCAACTCTAGCATCACTGGCTAGGCCAGGTAAATGAGAAACGCTTGACAAAGATACATTAAGATGGATATTTAGATTCTTTCAAACTAAAACCACTTGGCATATGTCAAACATATTTACAAGGTAAAATGAACAAATCCCCATTTAGTGGGAAATGTTAAAGGGTTAGAGTGCTTATTGAATTAGTTCACACTGATGTGTGTGGAAAATTTCCAATTGAATCAAGTGGTGGGTACTCATAATTCATAACATTTTCTAAGGATTTTAGTAGGTATAGATTTATCTAATTAATTAGGTATAAGTTTGATTCATTTGATAACGTCAATGAATACAAGAATAAAGTTGAGAACCATATTTGTTAGAAGATTAAGAAACTCTACTCAGATTTAGGTGGAGAATATCTTAATCAAGACTTCATTTATTACTTATGGTAGTTTGGATTCCTATCACAACTCACACCTCCTTAAATTTTATAGTGGAATGGTGTGAGATAAGGGTGGAACCACACCTTGTTGGACATGGTGAGATCACAGATGATTCATTAAAGTCTTTCATTATCCTTTTTGGGATATGCGATACAAACAGTAGCACACATACTAAAACAAGTACCATCAAAATTGATAAATAGTATTTCATATGAGTTATGGATTGCAATGAAAGCCATGTTATCGAATATACATGTGTGTGGAAGTGATGATTTTGTTAAGGCCTCTTCATGTAACAAAATTTCACCCTAAGGCACAAAGTGTACCATTATTGGATACCCCAAGGAAAGAACGGGTTATTACCTATAAAACCACTCATACAAAAGGTTTATAGTGGAAATACACGGCATATTCCTTGAGAGGGAGAACATATCCAAAAGAGATAGTGGGAAATATATAGACTTCCTTGATGTCTAGTTTCAAGGTATACAAGTGTTGGTACAAGAACATATTCCAAATATCCCTATTAAAGATAGAATTGTTCCAGAGACATAAGAACTACATAGGAGTACAAGAGTTGTTAGAGAACATGAATGGTATGATTTTCTATTTATCGAGGTATGTGACTCATCATTAGTTGATAATAATGATCCTCTATCCTATAAGGAATAAGTAAGTGGCCCAGACGTTGCTATGTGGCATAAAGCCATAAATTTTGAAATGGATTCCATGTACCAAAAAAAAGTCTATATTTTGGTAGATCCTCCAGTTGATGTAAATCATATTGGTTGAAAATGGGTATTCAAGAAAAAAATAGACATAAAGAAAAAATTGAGTACCTATAAGGAATGACTCATTGTAGAAGGGTTCAAACAATGTCAATCTGTTGACTACAATGAATCTTTTTCACCAGTTTCATTGCTTAAATCCATTAGAGTTATACATGCCCTTACGGCTTACCATTCATATGCGATTTGAAAAATGGATGTCAAAATATCCTTATTTAATGGGAACCTTAAAGAATATGTTTACATGACACAACCTGAAGGGTTTATGACTCTAATGGATTCCAATAATGTATGTAAGACACATAAATCCATTTATGGATTAAAAAAAGAATACAGGTCATGAAACATTCATTTTAATGAATCCATAATGGAATTTAGTTTTATAAAGATTTGATGTGAGCATTGTGTCTACAAATGATTTAGTGGGAGTTTGGTCATTTTCCTAATAGTATATATTGATGACATATTACTTATTGGAAATGAGATACCGGTCTCACATTCTGTTAAGGCATGGTTGAATCAATGAATCTCCATTAAAGACATGTGCAGGGCAACATATATTCATTGTAACAATTTCCATCTTGATTTTCCCAAGATATTCATAGGCCTAAGTCAAAGTATATAAATTTATAAGATATTTAAGTGATTCAGTACAGAATAATCCAAGAGGGGATTGTAACCAGTGTAACATGGAATTCCTATTTCTATGAAAATGTGTCCTCATACATATGAGGAAATAAAGAGAATGAAAATGAATCCACAAACAACAATGATTGGGTCTGTCCTATATGACATGCTATGTACTAGGCTGGATTTTGTTGATCTCACTGTGATTCACTATTTGATTTTCACACTTACACCACTGTGTTTAACTAGTTTTGTATAAATATTTATTAAAATAATAAAAAATATCACTTCATGTTTGATTAAATTATTATTTTTATTACTGTTATAAAGTTAAATGATAATTGTTTTGATTATTTCATTGAAGGTGGAGGTGATTAAAGGGACCATGATGATGTCCAAGAAAAATGGGCCAAACTGCGCAGGATCCATGCACACCGGTGGACTCATCCAAATGATGCAACTAAAAAATTAATCCAAATGGGATGAACTTTTTTGGGAGGGTACTAAAATAAATTTTCTACATTTCAAAGGAGTAAACCCAAAGCTAATTCAGTCATCTAGTGGACCATCCAGACTAATCTGTCCAGTACATTGAATCTGCATGATGTCAAAAGTGGTGTGTGGTGTTCTGTCAATATCACGAGTTGTGATTGTCTAAATGGTTCCAAATATGCTGTGGAGATATTCCAGAGGTAAGGATATAAATTTTTTGTTTTTTCAAAAGGTATATAATACTGTATCTCCATCTAAAACCATGAATCAAGTGGTTTCTTGAAATCAAGATGCTCAAAACCACCCTCCAATTTTCCTATAAAATGGATCCTTGGGATCCCCATTCGGTATTAAAGACAAGGGGTGAAGTGAATCCAATTTAGAGTTAAATAGGAGTCCTCTCCTCATCCTAGAAGTTCTAAATGACCCTATTGTCATTAGGGGATCAATAATGTAGAAGGAGTTCCACCAGAGCTTTTTCCTCCTCTCGATGTCGAGATAAACGGCATGCCTTCGTTGTGTGGGAGCTAAACTCATGTCTAGGGAGTTCCAAAGCATATATTAGCTAATTGTTTTGAGTAAATTTTGGGTTTAAACATTTAATTCCATGTATCATACATGATTTCATATTTTAATTCTTACTTTGATACATGTGATCGATATACTCTTAATTTCAAACTGATCGGTGTGAGCTTTTGAGTGCATGATTTATGATGTTCCTATTGGATAGAACAATAATCCTTTTCATACCCACCTTATTGTGATTTAAATATTCTTTGAAATCTCTTCTTCAATTAATAAGTTCTGGACCTTGACAATACGATTATTACGTCGTGGTTTGGTTCTTTAAGCATTGAAATAAAATCTTATGAAGGAATTGATATTCCAATTAATTTCAATCAAAGAATAACTCCAAAAATGAATTAATATCTAGTAAAAATTAACATGAAATGTGTGTTGTAAAGTCACAATTAAACCCTTTGTCTCATATATTTCAAAATCCACTTGGTTTTTCAATTATTAAACTCTTTAAGTTATGTTATTTTCATAAAACTATTTTCAAAATCACCCCCTCTTTTAGTAATATTTATTAAAAATACACACTACAAGCTACCAACGCTCCTCGAGATATGACCTAGCGTCTACCCTATATAATAAATCATCCTTAAAATCACAATGAATTTGACCTTTCATGGAAAAACAGTTAAAATTTTGTGTCATTGCTCTGGAGCACTTCAGTTTTTAGTTTGTGTTTTTGATATGATATTTGTAAATTATGTGAATATTTATTTGTTTTATCTTATAAATTTACCTATATTTTTGTGATATGATCTATTGGTTAGGTAGGTTTGGTTCATTACATGTTCTAATCCAGGGGATTTACCTCCTTTCTAACTAGAATAGGAGAGTATTCTGCATCAGCATCACCGAGACACAGAAGAGAACCCTTTAAAGAAGGACACACAAAACATCGACAGTCTTCTTGATCCTCATACTTCTTCTAGAATCGACATCAAAACAAAAATAAAATTTTATAAAATGGATGAAAAAATAGAACACTAAATTAACTAATCTCCCTTGATGTTGATATCCAACCCACATACATTCAATTTTAAGTCCAAGCACCCAATTTTGAACTAAAATTTGGTTTAATTCATCTATTACCATGATTCAATTGTATTATTGGATAGGATTCACATAAGAATTTTAAATAATTTCATACTATGTGTTCTAAATTAAAACATTCAAATGTGGATGAAGAACAAGTGAAGCTTAGGGAATTTCCTTTTTCATTAGAACACACTGAAGAAGATTGAATTTATTATGTTAATTCCCCAATAAGAGGCTAGGCGAACATGAAACGTCTTTTTCTTGAAAAATATTTCCCAACCTCACGAAAAGAAAATATAAGGAATGAAATTGTGCGGTATAAGGTAATCTAAAGGGGGGAAATTACATGAATATTGAGAACGCTTTAAAGGGTTTTTTTCAAGTTTCCCACACTATAAACTAAGTGATAAACTTTTAATTCATTATTTTTATGAAGGGTTGATTCCAATTGATCGTAACATGATTGATACTACTTGAGGTGGTGTGCTAGTGGATAAAACCCAAATCGCTAGAAGGAACCTAATTGAGAACATGGTGCAAAACACTCAATAGTTCTATTCATGGTCTAGTGTACCCATTCAAGGTGTCCATGAGGTGAAAATTAACGAATTTGTGAAAAATGTGGACACAAAGTTCGATGAGGTAAGTACCATTATTTGAAAATCTGATCTTTTAATAGGAAATCCCAATATCCTCCTCCCATCCATTATGTTATTTTTTCTTCTAACACCCACAACTCTAACCAATGGCCCCAATTGAGATAATATTATGTGATTTGTGGCGAAATTTTTTCAGGGCACCCCTATAACTAACAATTTAAGAAGGATCCATACTATCCATCCAACTCTGGGTGGAAAGAAGACCGTGATTATTGGAAAGGGGGTCTTCAAACGAACCTCCACAATAATGGAACCAACCCAGGAAGAGTAGTCATCCACCACCACCGAGAAATACCCAACCACCACAAAGGTCATTCCAACCACCACCTCAAAAACCCAAGAATCTTCTAGAATACATGATGAAACAAATAGCTTCAAATAATAACCAATTCAAACAAATCACTCAATGAGCCATACAAGACCTGAAAACCCAATTCGGCCAACAAGCTAACATGTTGGGGAAATTCAAAGTCATGGGTTTGGTAAACAACCATCTCAACCACCATTCAACCCTATAGTTAAAGGAAATGTAAGTTCTATCACCCTTAGGAGTGGAAAAATACTTAAAAGTCAAATGAATATTCCATTAGAGTCATCCCCTCTTGTGGAAACCTCCATCCCCCCATTAAAAATGTTCCAAATGATGAAAAAACCCATCTTGAGAGAATTCCTTCCAAAGGAAATAGTGTGTATGTCGATGAGTCTCATAGCCAACCCATTACTCTTCCATTAACCCAAAGGGCCACCAACCTAGAAAATAAAAGTAAATTTAATTCTATAATGAAATTTTGGAGACTTTCAAAAATGTGTAGGTAAATATCCTCATGATTAATGATGTGAAACAAAATCCAAGATATGAATTTTTTTAAAAATATATGTGTACATATCAAAGGAGACTTCGTGGTTATGGGATGGTAAACTTGGGGAGGAAGGTCTCAACTTTGATAGAATCATCACTACATACCAAATACAATGATCCTGGAACCTTCTCGATCCCATGCACCAGAAGGCCATATTCATTTTCTAATGTTATGGTTGATTTAGGTTCTTCTATAAATGTGATACCTCACTCCATTTACTCTTCTTTGAAGGATGGATAATTGAAGCCAACTGGGATAGTCGTTCAGCATGAAAATCAGAGTACAGAACACCCTTCTAGTGTGTTAGATAAAATTATTGTGAGGGTTCAATATTTAATTTATCATGCTGATTTTTAGGTGCTTAAAATAAAAGATGATAAGAGGAATGGATATGCACCAATTATATTGGGGAGACATTTCATGAAAACTACCAAAACCATAATTAATGTCCCTAATGGAACATTATATATGGAGTTTAGTGGTGACATTTTCCACTTAAACATCCTTGATTCCATGAATCACCCTTCATATGAACATTACACTCTTTGTTAATTCTATAGATGTAGTCCCTTCCCATGAAAAAACTTCATTTCATTCCCCTGACCCCCTTTATGAATTTTTTTCATTAATAGAAAATATAGGAAATGATTAATGCATTGATTGTTGTATTTATCTAGAAAAGTATCATGCATGTTTATTATAGATAATTTCTTGAACAGTGAGGATCCAATGGTCGTCGATAACATTGCTAAGATTATAAAAGATCAGTCCTCATATGAGGATGATACCATTGAGAAGTTAGATGATATTAGTGACCTCTCACTTTCACTCACAGTCCCATAAAACTAAAAACCACCTGAATTGGAAGTGAAAAAACTGCCTCATTATTTAAAATATTAATATGTTGAGAATGATATTATGTTTCCCGTCATAATTTCTAGTTCACACCCTCCTGAGCATGAATTGAAACTTCATGAACTTTTGAGGGAGTATAAGAAAGAATTAGGATGGACACTTGAGGACATTCCTGTTATTAGAACATCTATTTGTACACATCATATTTTGTTAAATGATGATGCTAAACTGGTGAGGTAGTCACAATGTCGACTAATACCAAACCCCTTAGATGATGTAAAAAATGAGGTAACAATATTATTGGTAGCTGGAATCATTTACCCAATCTCTGAAAGCCAATGGGTATGTCCAATACAAGTGGTTCCTAACAAAACTGGTCTAACATTAATAAAAATTGAAAATAATGAATTGGTTCCAACTCATATGAAGAATAGTTGGCGTGTATCTATAGATTATCACTAATTAAATCAATACACTAGGAAGGACCATTTCCCATTTTCATTCATTGACAAAATACTTGAGAGGCTAGTAAAAAAGTCCCATTACTGATTTCATGATGGGTATTTTGGATAATTTTAAATCTCTATTGCCTCTAAGGATCATGAAAAGAAAACATTCACTTACCACTTTGGAAAATTTTCATATAGGAGGATGTCATTTGGACTGTGAAATGCTCCAGGTACTTTCAAGCGACGCATGGTTATTATTTCTTGGGATTACCACAATAATTGCATGGAAGTATTCATGGATGATTTCACTATTTATGGATCCTCTTTTGGTGAATTTTTTAGTATTTCTGCTTTATTCATACGTCATTGTATTTAAAATAATCTCGTATTAAAATATGATAAATTCCATTTCATTGTGATATAAGGTATAGTTTTGGGACATGTAATTTCTGGGGATGGTATTCGTGTAGATAAATACAAAGTGGATGTCATTTCTTCCCTACCATTCCCCAAAAATTTATGGTATGTGCAGTCATTCCTAAGACATGCCAGATTTTACTGTCGTTTCATTTTTGACTTTAGTAAGACTCCACTCCCCCTCTACTATTTACTACAAAAAGAAAATGATTTTTTAATGAATGAGAGGAAGCTTTTAATAATTTAAAATGGAGTCCCAAATCACCCCTTGTAATCCTACCACCTTAGTTGGATTTATCATTTGATCTCATGTGTGACACTCTAACTATGCCCTTGCGGAAGTCTTTTCAAAAATTGTTGATCGAGCTACACATGTCATTGCCTATGCCTCACGTACATTGGACCCTGCCCAAGAAAACTACACCACAACTGAAAAATAATTCCTTGCCATTGTGTTTTCCTTGGAAAAATTCAGGTCATACATTTTGGGGTCCAATGTCATTATGTTCTCAGACCATGCAACCCTCAAGTATCTCCTTAAGAAACCAGAAGTCGTCCACCTCTCATTCACTGGATGCTCCTCCTTTAGGAATTCAATTTAGAAATTGGAGATAAAAACGGGGCCTAGAATGTGGTGGCTTACCATATAACTAGGATCCACCCATCCTTGGACATTGAATTATCCCGATGTATTCCCATAAAAGAAATGACTCATGATGAGCATTTGTACCAAGTGAAAGATGATATTCCATTGAATTCTGAAATTGTAAATTTTTTGGTATCATCTTAAATTACTAATAATTTCAACAAAATCGTAGCTAGTAATCTAAAACATTAGTCTCGTTGGTACATTTGGGATGACCCCTACCTTTGATGCAGATGTAGTGCTAATGTCCTTAGGCATTGTGTTCCTAATAGCTATTTTCACTCCCTCCTTATGTAACACACCGACCCAGTTACCCAGAGTCTGTGCATTATTACATAACATTGGCATGATAAAAAAAGATCAAGTATCAAAAGGCCGATTAGTTTAGTTTTCTTGGAAATACTAGATACATTCATAAGGATTACATTACATCATAAAATGTAATACTACAAAAAAATTGTTTTCATAAAAATCACTGAGATCCCATAGACTATCCATGTAGGTAAGTCATAATATACTTCTTCGCATCCTGGGAAAAATAAAACATAGAAATGGGTGAGATTAGAAGCTTAGTAAGGATAATAATAAAGCAGAAACTTTCATAAATAATCAAAAAAAATTAAGGCAATTTATAAGACTAAAACGAAAACCATTTAAACTATAACTATAGCATAATATAGAAAAGATAAAATAAAATAATTCCCTTTACTTATTCACATGGATATTCTACAAGTTGAATAATCACATGCAATATCCATAGCCACTTTCATAATGATGGAATGCATAATGAAAGACTGCATAATCACATAGTCAAGGCCTTGTGCCAAGACTACAATATGGGATTTTTTCAAGGCCTTGTTCTAAGACACTAGTTTGTCTAATGAGACCTACTGATGCATCGAGGATCTATAGGGGATCCACCCGTCACATACTATGTTCAATGCATTATTCATATGAAAAGGTTTAAACATAACATAAACATTCATATTAAAACTAGAATAAAAAATATCAATACTTTTTCCATAAACCATGAATGGTGTAAAAATAACACATCCATAGTCAAACATATCACAAAACCTTCAATACAATATGGATGTTTTGTATCATAATAAATCAACTTCAAATAAGCTTAAAATCCATCAATGGATGTTGACAATGATGAAATCAAAACCTTTTTTAGACAAATATCTAATTCTATTTTGAAATCAGTTAAAGAAAAAATTTATTTTCAAAATATTATTATAAGATTGTAAGGAATGCTTTGATGATGTTATAATGGTGGAAAATAACTGCCCCTGCCATATAATTTAAAAAAACATTCTTACCATAATTTTATCGAAAAGGTCATAATGTACCTTATTTGGAAAATGGTGGAAAGATTCCTTTAAATCAATTATATAAAAAGTGAAACAATGGTATAAATGACATTAACTCATAGTCTAGTAAATATTAAAAAAGTTTGGGAATACATTTTTAAGAAACATGGATGTGGATGATACAAAGGTCCTAGTAGATACTTACGTAAAAACAACCTCAAGAGATTGTCAAATTAAGCCTTACCTTGTACATTTCTTTGGAAGAGGGTAGTTTAACCTTTTTTATCATAGTAAAATAATTGTTATTAAATTATACATGAATCATATAAATTAATTTGATATCCTATAGGATCTATTAACATTTCTTTGTTAATAATATCTTAGAATTATCGTTGTTTCAGGAGTTAATAGATTCATTTTCCTTTATATTATTTGTTATGTGAGTCATATTTTTTATGGATGGAATGTATATAATTCATATCCAGAATGATATCAGGTCTTTAAACATTATTTGTAATCATCTAATGAAAATTAGTCTTGAGTGGATACGATGGGGAATGAATCTCATCGCGTTCGTGGAGACGATAATCTGTACGTACACACGAGCGACAATAGCATTATTTTGATATTAAAATAATATATAATTGGATGGTATATCATATATAAAGAATAATATCATGTTATATTTATTATTTGCATCAATTATACATTATTATTATACCCATCCAAATAACAATGTATTGAATAACAATTAAACCACGATGTGGAGACGGTAAGCCGTACGTACGCATGTATGGTGACATGTCATTAAATGGATGGATAGAATAATGAATTAGTTTGTACTATATTTATAATAAATTTTCAGTATATAGAATATACTTGATTTATTATTTTATAATGGAAAAAACAAAGAAAGAGGAAGTGGAAGAAGAAAGGAACATGAAAGAGGTGATGAAATATTTACCTCTTCTTCGGGTTCTTCCTTTTGATTTGGTAAAATGGTCTTCTTAGGTTGGATTTATGGATAAAGGAAGGAATCTAAGATGATGGGAAGATAGTTTAGAGGGTAATTGGTCAGGGTTTGGCTGAGGAAAATGGCTTTTAAGGTGTGAATTTGAGGGAAGGGGGAGTTCCCTTTTATAAGAGGGGTGAGGGGCACCTTAAGAAAAGATAGAAATATTATGTTATAAGAAAAAAAATGGTTTCTAATGGATCCAAAATGAATTATTTTAAGTCTAAGGTGGGGATGGGTCAAAAAACATTCAACCAATTGGTTTTAGATAGGTTTGAGTCACTATATTATCTTTATATTTTATATTTAACTCTTAGTTAAATAGGTTGATATTTACCATGTCTCTTTGTATTCTTATAATATATGGTTAATAAACTTACTATATAATCCAAGAGAAACCCAAGTGGTTCATTAATGATAAAACTATCATTATATAAGTCTTTTAGATGAACCTCATATTTTTATGAATAGAATATAAATTAATAATATAATATATTTTTTTAAAAACTCTTTTATGTCAATTTTGACACTGTTTGTTTTTTTGTTTTTGATAAATTCATAACAGCATTATTATTTTGAACAAAATTCATCTTACCAATCCTAACATGTTATATTAACTTACTATTTTTTTGGAATTCATAAAATGTCTCCAATTACATTTATTTGGATATTTATAATATTAATTATTTTAATATTTCATTAATTAGGTAACTACTGCATCATCATTGTGTCATAAATAAATTAAATTATTTAATGTCTAAAAATTATAAATAAAATATTATCATTTAGGAAATATTTTAAAATTTCTAATTAATATTTAGAGTCTAATTTATCTTATGTGTATGCTTATATTAAAAATGTTTTACTTATT
Organism: Viscum album; assembly: GCA_963277665.1. Classification (NCBI taxonomy): domain Eukaryota; kingdom Viridiplantae; phylum Streptophyta; class Magnoliopsida; order Santalales; family Viscaceae; genus Viscum; species Viscum album. The sequence continues at coordinate 1,190,506,494 of OY728130.1, read as the reverse complement.
AAACTTTGAATTTAACAATTTTAACTCTTCTTTGAATTAATTAATAATAAATGTCATAATCTAAACAAAGTGGAGCAAAGAGGTTCATATTTTATTACTAAGGTTCTTTTGGTCAAATTAAACTTATCCAATAGAATTAGGACATGTGTTAGGGTAATAATAATATCATTTTTACCTTTAATTACCGTATTTACTTTTAACCATGGTAAATAAAAGTAAAAAAGATATTATTCACCGAAAATTATTTTCATCTTATTGAATAACATTTTGCATACTGATATCAATTGTGACTCTCAGATTTTTGAAATTCCACTCACAGAAGTGGTAAAATTATGTTTTATGTGAACTTGCAAATTCTCCTATGAGGTGTGTAAAAGACAGTGAAAAGTTCAATAAATTCTTTAAATATTTAAAATTATTATAAACTGACTCCAATGAATTACATAGAACTTATATAGGTATTATGTATCTATTTTGACCTAAAATAAATTAATATAAAATAAATAATTATTTAAATAAAAAATAGGTTTTAAACTATAACTAAGTGCTTTTCACTATTCATCAAAAATTGAATGTTTTCAGAAAAATACCAATAGTTTTACCGAAGATAATTTTGATAATCCGAATATATAAATGAAGTCCATTTTGAAAGTTAAATTTTATAAAATTTTAAAAAGTGGGTATGAATATTCATAACGGATAGTTTGATTGGTTATGGTGTGTTAGAACTCGAAGTTGCGTACAACATATTTTATTGTATTATTCAAAGAGAATCATACAGTTGAAGCTTGGGGTGTTACATTCTCCCCTCCATAAAATAATTTCATCCTCTAAATATCTAGACTATTACTGCATAAAAAAACTCGGGTGGTTCTTCATCATAAGTTCCTCGGGTTCCAACATTGCCTCTACCATCTTATGGTTTCTCCATAAAAAGTTTACCAGAAGAGTCATCCGGATTCTCAACACCTTTTCTCTTCTATCAAGAATCTTGACAGGCTCTTCGCAATAAGATAGATCAGGTTCCAGTTCTAATTCCTCATAGATGATTACATGCATTGGGTCAGGCATGTATTTTCTCAATATTCATACGTGGAACACATCGTAATCATTGGAGAGACTTGGTGGAATTGACAAATGGTAAGCTACAACCTCAATTTATTCTAGAATTTCGAAAGGTCCGATGTACCTAGGAGTAAATTTACCCTTCTTACCAAAACGTATAACACCCTTCCATGGAGATAACATCAAGAAAACATGATCTCCTACCTTGAATTCCAAATTCTTCCTTCGATTATCAGTATAGATCTTCTGTCTACTTTGAGCTGCCTTGATGCGCTTTTGGATTACCTTCTCCTTTTACATAATTTCCACCAAATGTTCTGAGCCTAAAAGTTTTTTTCACCAACATCATCCCAACAGGTTGGTGTGCGACATCTTTTTCCATATAATGCTTCATATGGAGCCATCTGAATACTTAAATGGAAGCTATTATAATAGGAAAATTGTAGCACAGATAAATATTGACCCCACATACCTTGAAAGTCATGTGATCGTGATCTCAACATGTCTTCTAAGGTTTGAATAGTCTGTTCTGATTGTCCATCAGTTAGGGGGTGGTAGGTAGTACCCAAAGGAAGTTCAGTATCCAGGGCTTTCTAAAGACTTTTCCAGAATCTTAATATAAAACATGGATCACGATCAGAAATAATCGATATTGGTACTCCATGAAGTCTTACAACTTCATTAATATATAGTGTTTCTGAATGTTCAAGTGGTAAATCTTCTCTTATAGAATGAAAATGTGATGACTTGGTAAGATGATCAATAATGACCCATATTGTTCCATCCCTTCAAGTAGTCTTTAGTAGTCCCATGAAAAATTCCATCGTAATTTTATCCCATTTCCACTCCAGTATAAGAAGACGGTGCATGATTCTTCCAAGATGTTGCCTTCCAGCATTCACTTATTGAAAAACCATACATCTTGACACAAAATCTACAATCTCCCTCTTCATGTTGTCCCACCTAAAATGTTCCTTCAAATCTCTATACATCATATTGCTGCTAGGGTGTATAGAGAAATTGGAACTATTAGTATTATCCAACAATTACATTTCTAGATCAAGTATATCGGGGACACAAAGTCTCTTCCCAAATTTCAAAATTCTATCTTCATACACAAAGTCACTCAATCTCCCATCATTCACATCATTAATGTTCATTCAAGACTCTTCATCACTGGTCTGAGAACTCTTTATATTTTCTAGTAATGACAGTTTGTCAATCATTTAAAAAAGTATTAATGTTTCACATTCCATGGTGATCCCCATATCCATCGTTACTAGATCCATGTATATAAAATACTTTTCAACTCTCATCTTATTCAAAACTCCATGATCATTTCTACTCAAAGCATCTTACACATTATTTTCCATCCCCGCGTGGTTGTGTATAGTGAAATCATAATCCTTGATTAGTTCAAGCCATCTCATTTGCCTCATGTTGAGTTCTTTCTATGAGAAAATATACTTCAAAATCTTGTGATCAGTTTATATCTCACATTTTTCACCGTAGAGATAGTGTCTCCAAATCATCAAATAAATGATTACAACTGTTAACTAAAGATCATGAGTATGATAGTTTTTCTCATGAATTGTTAGCTGTCGTGATGATTAGGAAATAACCCTGCCATTCTACATAAGGAAACAACCAAGTCCTCTCATTGAAGAATCACTATAAATAATAAAACCATTATTTCTAATGGTAGAGTAAATATAGGAGCATTGACTAATCTTCTCTTCAGTTCTTCAAAACATTCTTCACACTCTTTTTTCTAAATAAATTTAACCCCTTTTCGTGTGAGATTTTTTAATGGGTTAGCCAACTGGTAAAAATTCTGGACGAAATGTCGACAATAACATACTAAACCAATAAAACTTTGTACCTTAGTTATAATCATCGTTGCTGGACATTCATGGATTGCTCTTGTCTTAGAATGGTCAATGGAAATTCCATCATTAGAGGCAATATGTACAAAAAAAGAAATATCTTGAATCCAGAATCTGCACATGCTAAACTTCCCATATAATTTATGTCTTCTTATAGTCTTCAAGATAATTTGAATGTGATTTTTATGATCTTCATAGCTTTTGGAGTATACCAAGATATCATCAACAAATACCACTACAAATTCATCAATACAGTCCTTGAAAACATTATTTATTAGATCAATGAAGACAGAGGGTGCATTAATCAATCCAAAAGGCATTACAGTAAACTCGTAATGCCCATACCTGGTTCAAAATGCTATTTTTGGATTGTCTTCCTTCTTCACATACAACTGATGATATACAAATCGAAGGCCAATATTTGAAATTTATTGAGATCCATGAATTTGGTCAAATAAATCATAAATGTGAGGTAAGTGATGCATTTTCTTTATTGTTATAGCATTGATCCACCTGTAGTCTATGCACAACCTCATAGATGCATCTTTTTTCCTAACAAGAAGGACAGGGGCTCCCCATGGAGAAACACCATGGAGAAAAAAATCATTATTACTCAATTCCTCTAGTTGTTTCTTTAGTTCAACTAATTCCACATTGGCCATTATATAAGGGGTCTTTGATATGTGACTTGAACCATGAATTAAGTCAATTGAATACTCAATTTCTTGTTCTGGAGGATGTCCAGGTAAATCTTCTGTAAACACATCAACATAATCTTTCACAATAGGTACATCTTTTATTTGAACATTCTTTTCCTCACCCATGGTTATTTAATTATATTCCTCACAAATAATTGAATTTAGTTGAGTTGCTGGGGGTGGATATAGATAAGAATTAGGTGGTGACGTTTCTTCTCTAAAGATAATGTACTCCATATCATCATAAAAAATTGTAACCTCCTTCTTTTTACAATAAATATTCACATCAGGGTCCAAAATCATGTCCATACTGATGATTATATCAAATTAAATCACGGGTATGACGATGATATCAGTAGATAAAAACATTTATATGCTCTAATGAGAATTGATTCACAAAACCTTATTGCGTTATATTTCCCTTAGATGTTTTTACTGACAAATCCCTTGTTAAATCAAATTGGAAATATCTAATTTTCTTACCAAACTGTAAAGATATGAAATAATACGATGATCCAGAATCAAATAAATCATTTTCTAAACATGAGGAAACCATTAAATTACCTAACACCACATATTTCAGAGCTTCAACCTCAGTAGTGGTGAAAACATAAGCTTGTCCTTGATCCCTTGGCCTTCTCTGAGGTAAGTTCCCCTGACACTTAGGACATTCATTCACATAATTCCCCCTTTCTCTACAATTGTATCATTCAACATCGGCAACCTCTTTCTTCCCCTTGCAATCACGAGCTTGGCGGCCTTTTTCACCACACTTGTAATAGAATCTGATTCCCTTAAGGCAAGTACCAGGGTGTTTCTTCCCACATTTAATGAAGGATGTATATTCAACTTTTCCCTTCTTCCCATTATTTCCATTTCTAGAGTGTTCAGCAGATCTGTTATTCTCTTTCATTTCTTTAAATTCATAAGTCTTAAATAATTCTTTTGCTGTCTTGATAGCACATGAGACAATATATTTATACGACGAGAAGGATTGTGAGACTTATGATCACTAGAGAAATGGTTTTAACCCACCTAAGAAATGATCAATATTACTTCTTGGGATATATATATAATTTTTAGCATGCCTCACTAACCTTGTAAAGTTAGCTTCATACATTGCGACATTCTCATCCTCCTTTTTCCTCTGACTTAGAAATTGTCTTTCCATTTATGCTCGATGGTCAAGAGGATAGTATTATTATAGGAATGTTTATTTAAAGTACCTCCATTCCATATTTGATAATTCATCATCTTCCTTTGTGTTTTGAATCAATGACCACCACTGATCAACATCTCCAGTGAGGCGATAAACTGCCATGACAACTTTTTCCCTTTCATTACTCCCTAATTCATGGAATATTTTCCTTTTGAGTTTATCCATTTCTCAGCTACTAATAGATTTTACCCCCATTTAATGTTGGTGGTTGTTTCCTCATGAAACTATCTTACATTTATCCTCCACACTGCAAATCAGGGTGCTCTATACGGGTAAGGTTATTATTCCTAACCTGAGTGAGTTTTCCCAGTATGGTGATTAGCTGATAAGTACCAGTTGCATCACCAGCTCCACCATAATTATCTGGAGTAGGAGTTCAATCCCTACATGGGGTGTCTACATTGATGTAGTTTCCATTCCTTCCACTAGGTTCCATTTCTAAAAAATGGCATAAACTAAATTAGTTTACAAATCGCAATACATAAATCCAAACTTGTAAAACACTTAACATAAATAAAATAGTTTATGGATATAATATATTATCATAAAAATGTTTTCTTTGAATAAATATATACTCATAAACCCTTTATAATGGTTTGTAAAGAAAATTAGAATTATCCTCGGTATCCCCCAGGAGTGTTGTAACCAAAAGTGCATCAAGGCCCGTTGTCGTGAACTAGTTCCCGTTTGAGTCAAGCTCAAAGTGGGGTTTTTAGGTTATACACCTAGTTACATCTGGACCAGAGCCTACTCTACCTAGTCGTATCCAAATATGGATGTATTTCTTGGAAAACTCATAAAATCATTACAATACCAATAATCTAGGAAGTTCTTTTATACTAATTCTCAAAGTCTATCTTAGGGTAATGTGCTCTAATCAGAGATTTTCTAAATCTAGATTCCAAGGTTTGTTCTAAACATCCTCTGATACCAACTATAATGCCCAGACCCCAGTTACCTAGAGTCGGGGCATTATTATATAACATTAACATGATCACAAAAGATCAAGTCTCATAAGACAGATTAGTTTAGTAGCCTTGGAAATACTACATACATTAATAAGGATGACATTACATCATAAAATGGAAATCTATAACAACATTGTTTCCATAGACAACACTAAGATCCCATAGACTATCCCTGAAGGTCAGTCATAATATACTTATTCGCATCATGGGAAAAATAAAACATAGAAAGGGGTGAGCTCAGATGCTTAGTAAGGATAACAAAAAAGCTGAAACATTCATAAATAATCATAAACATTTAAGGAAATGTATAAGACTAAAAAAAGACTTCTAAGAATTAACTTCAACCTAATATGGAAAATATAAAATAAAATAAGTCCATTTACTTATTCACATGGATATTCTAGTAGTCGAATAATCACATGCAATATCAATAGAGACTTTCAAAATGATGGAATGCATAATGTCGACTGCATAATAACATAGTAAAGGCCTTGTTCCAAGACTAAAAGATAATATTTTTTCAAGGCCTTGTTCCAAGACACTAGTTTGTCTCATGAGACCTACAAACGCATCGAGGAGCTATAGCGGGCTCCACCTGTCACATACTATGTCCAATGCATTCATCCTATGAAAAGGTTTAAACATAACATAAATATTCATATTAAAACTAGAATACGAATTGTCAATACTTTATCTATAAACCAAGAATGGTGTAAAAATAACACATCCATAGTCAAACATATCCCAAAACCTTCAATACAATATAAAAGTTTTGTATCATAATAAATCAACTTCAAATATGCTTAAAATCCATCAAAGGATGTTGACAAAGATGAAATCAATACCTTTTTTAGTTAAATATCTCTTTCTAGTTTGAAATCATTTAAGATAACATTTATATTGAAAATATTCTTATAATCTTGTAAAAGAATCTTCGACAATGTTATATTGGTGGAAAATTACTACACCCACGGTATAAGTTAAAAAACATTCTTACCTTAATTTTGTTGAAAATGTCATAAGGTACCTTGTTTGGAAAATGATATAAATATTATTTTCAATCAATTTTATAAATATTAAAACAAGGTTATAAATAACTTTAAACCATAGTATATTAAATATTAAAAATGTTTTAGAACACATTTTTAAGAAACATGGATGTGGATGATAAAGATGTCCCAATAGATACTTACGAGAAAACAACATCGGATAATATAGAGATTGTGAAACTAATCCTTACCTGGTACTTTTCCTTGGTTGAGTGTAGAATAAACTCATGTATAATAGTGAATAATTTTTATTAAATTATACAAGAATCATATAAATTATTATGATATCATATATGATCTTTTAACATTTCTTTTTTAATAATATCTTAGTATTATCATTGTTTCGGGTGTTAACATATTCGTTTTCCTTTATATTATTTGTTATATGATTCGTATTTGTTATGCATGGGATATATATTATTAATATCTATAATGATATCAAGTCTTTAAACATTATTTTTAATCATCTAATGAAAATTAGTCATGAATGGATACGATGGGGAATGAATCTCATCGCGTTCATGGAGATGGTAATCTGTACGTACGCATGAGTGACAATATCATTATTTTGATATTAAAATAACATATAATTGGATGTTATATCATATATAAAGAATAATTATCATTTTATATATATTATTTAAATCAATTACACATTATTATTATACCCATCCAACTAATAATGTATTGAATAACAATTACACCACAACGTGGAGACGGTTAGCCGTACATACACATGTATGGTGACATGTCATTCAAAGGATAGATAGAATAATGAATTTGGTTGTAACATATTTATAATAATATCATATTATATAGAAGATTCTGGAGTTATTATTTTATAATGGAAAAAAAATAGGAAGTGGAAGAAGAAAGGAACATGAAATAAGTGATGAAATATTTACCTCTTCTTCAAGTTATTCCTTTTAATTTTATCCAAAGGGATCCATAGGATGGATTTATGGATAAATGAAGGCCTCTAGGATGAAGGTAGGACAGTTTATAAGGTATTTGGGTTGGGTTTGGCCGAGCCAGAAGGATTTGAAGGTGAGAATATGAGGGAAGGGGGAGTTCCCTTTTATAAGAGGGGTGAGGGGCATCTTAGGAAAAGTTAGAAATATTATTTAATAATAAAATAATTTTCGATTTATAATGGTTAAAAATGAATTTTTAAATGATAAAGTGGGGATGGGTCAAAAAACACTCAACCAATAGGTTTTAGATAGGTCTGGGTCACAATATTAACTTTATATTTTTTATTTAACTCTTAGTTAAATAGTTTGACATTTACCTGGTCTCTTTGTATTTTTATATTATATGGTTAGTAAACATGTTGTATACTTACTGGACCACCCGAAGTGGTTTATTAATTAAACACATATCATTATATATGTCCTTTGGATGAACCTTAGATTTTTAAGAATAGAATATAAATTAATAATATAATATTTGTTTTAAAAACACTTTTATTTCAATTTTGATACTATTTGATATTTTATTTTGGATGAATTCATAATAGAATTAATACTTCAACAAAATATTCATCTAACTAATCCTAATATGTGATATTAACCTATAAAATTACTGTAATTCATAAAAAGACTCAAATTAAATTTATTTATATATTCATAATATCAATTATTTTAATATTTCATTAATTAAGTAATTTCTACATCATCATTGTGTCATAATAAATTAAATTGTTTAACGTCTAAAAATTATTAATAATATTCCATTATAAAGGAAATCTTTTTATCTTTATAATTAATATTTATAGTCGAATTTATCTTATGTGTAACCCTATATTAAAACTCGTTTAGTTATTAAACATCGAAATTAACTCTTTTAACCCTTCTTTGAATTAAATAATAATAAATGTTCTTATCTAATCCATGTAGACCAAAGAGGTTAATTTTTTATTCCTATGTTTTTTTGGGTCTAATTAAACTTATCTAATAGAATTAGGAAATGTTTTAGGGTAATAATATTATCATTTTTAACCTTAATTACACTATTTACTTTTAACCGTGGCAAATAAAAGTAAAAAGCTACTATTCACGAAAAATTATTTTAATCTTATTGAACCAAAATTTTCTTACTGATATCAACCATTTATATTGGATTTTTTGAAATTCCACTCATATAAGTGGTAAAATTATGTTTTATGTGAATTTGAAAATTCTCCTAGGAAGTGGGTAAAAGATGGTGAAAAGTTCAACAAAATTTTTATAGATCTAAAATAATTATAAAATGACTCCAAATAATTACATTGAATTTATATAGGTATTATGTATCTATTTTGACATAAAATAAATTTAAATAAAATAAATAATTATTTAAATAAAAATTCAGTTTTAAACTATAACCCAGTGTTTTTACTAGTCATCAAAAATGAAATTTTTCAGAAAAATACAAAAAATTTACCCTAATCTAATTTTGGTATTCCAAATCCAAAAATGAAGTCCATTTTGAGTGATAAAATTTATAAAATTTTAAAAAGTGTGTATTACTATTCATAACAGCTAGTTTGATTAGTTGTGGTGTGTTAGACCTCGAAGTTTCATACAACACACACTATTGTATTATTCAAAGAGAAGCGTACCATGGAAGATTGGGGTATTACACCTTTGGTTCTGCCACACTCTTGCTTGTGTGAGCCAATTTGGTCCCCAGCAGACTGATCCAAAGGTCTTGGATTTTGGTCTCTTTTGGCCCATATTGTTTTTGGATGCCCATGAACTCTATAAATCAAATCCTTACTATCAATGAATGAGGAATTTATCTCAAATAATGAGATTCCACAAAAACCCTTTCTCTTCCGTGACATTTTTGATGTTTGGGGAATTGAATTTATGGTACCATTTCCCAATTAATTTGGTAACCATCACATTATTTTGGTAGTGGATTATGTTCCAAAATGGGTGGAGGCATGAGCTATATGGTCTAATGATTCTAAAGCATATGTTGAATTTTCGAGAGCCCAAATCTTCTGTTGGTTTGGATTACCTAGTTCACCATCAATGACCAGGGTTTTCATTTCTACACTCGAACAATGCAAAATATTTTGCGTCGGTATGGGGTCAGGCATAGAGTGTCTACTACTTATCAGCCACAAACCGACGGTCAAGCCAAAGTGTCAAATAGGGAGGTAAAAACGATTCTTGAAAAAATTGTTTAACCTAATTGAAAATATTGGAGTTTTAGACTTGATGATTCCTTATGGGATTACCATACTTCTTTCAAAACTCCCACTGGAATGTCAGCATATCATCTAGTGCTTCGAAAGAGTTTTCACCTTCCTGTTGAGATTGAGCACAGGGCCTATTGGGATATTAAACCATGCAATTCAAATATTTTTGGTGCAGGTGCCTAAAAGAAGTTGTAGATTCAGGAGATAAAGGAAATGAGATGTGATGCATATGAGAACTCTAGGATTTATAAGGAGAAAACCAAGGATGCCCATGATCATCTGATCCTACATCGTTAGTTCCACATTAGAAAAAAGGTCCTCCTCTAAAATTCAAGGATGAAGTTTCATCTAGGTAATCTTCTTTCCTACAATTTTAGAACCATACACTATTAAAAACATCTCTCCATTTGGTTTTTTGTAGGTTTAAAATGAAGAAACCAAGAAAACCATCACAGTTAATGGGTAGCGGCTGAAGCACTTCACTAAATCCATTCTAGAGTCCCCAATGGAGGAACTCAATGTTTCAGAAGAAATATATGAATGGCACTCACCAGGTTTCATCCTTCCTTCCCACATTCTATTTTATTATAGTGAGGACACTGTATACTTTAGGTGTGGGGGAGGGGTATATTCTTTGTTTAGTTATAAAATTTCACCATCTTTCTTCTTTTTCTATTTTTAGATTGCTGAGTTGTATTTTTTTACATTACCCACTTTCTCTCTATCTCACTTTTCTGACATAATATTAATTTTTTATCACCCACTTTATCATGGAAAATGTTTCCAGTAAAATAATGGAAATTATTAAAAATGCTTGTGGAATTTCATTTTTTCATGTTGTTTTAACATTTACTTTTTTCTGATGAAATGTGAATTTCCGTAAGAATTCATAACTATGGTGTGACTTTCTTTTGAAATTTTGTGTTTTTTTAATGATATAATTGGTTGTATCATTTTCAAGCCTTTGAGAAGAGTGGTACCATTTCTCTAAATAGTTAAGGTAAAATTGTTTCACTTAATCTATCCACACAACATTTCACTCAACCATGAAGTGTGAAAATTTATACATAATAATAGGTAAATATATGTTAGGCTGATTTTCTCTACTTTCAAAATAATTTTTCCATATGTTCATTCCCAATCCGGTCTAATTTAATTACTATTCCAGATTGACCTATGCTTGTGTACATGTTTTCTGACTATTTTACACCCTCAAAAAATAAAAAAATAAAAAAAGGGATGAATATTGTGTAGGTCAAAAACCACCCTTACTCGACTTTTGAACTTGTTATAACTATTACAATTAGTGTCATGGGGAGATCAAACATGGGTTGGGAGAAGAGTCTGAGATTTGTTCCAAGTGAATCTTTTGAAAAAAAATAATAAATGAGGGGAGTGATGAAATGATCAATAATTAGGGATATCTAGGTTAGGAGATTATGGTTTGACTTCTGGTAATACATAAGTGAGTTGGTCTTGGAATTTTATTGCATAGGATATAGGGCGAGTTTTGTGGAAATGATCATATAAGTAGACAATTTTTTAAATAACTTTTATTTACCCAATACAATGTGGAATGAATAACATGGAATTTTTGTCTCGCTGACAAATAGAGAATATGAGAAATGGTTATCTTTTGAACTATTTTATCAAATTTGTATCATTCAACTCCTGGAATTTTGTGCTGAAACAATTTTTGGGACATAATTTTGGTTTAATCACTAATAATAACTCCTTGGTGATATTTTTCATTGATAAAATTTCGTTTTGGAATTAAGTTTTCATTGAATGTTAAATATGTATCATGTTGGAAATATCTACATGCATAAATTATGAAAATACGACTTTTCCCAGAAGTGAAAATGTTTCGGTGTGGGGGTATGATTGCACTGTGACCACTGTTTCATTTTCACCCTTACACCACTATGCTAAAAATGTTTTGTTGTAACACCCAAAGATTTTATGGGATAGATTTTCTTTTAAATTTCATTTATGTATTGTGTTGTACGCTACACCAATATTAGCTTGTGCTATACGCAACAACGTATTAACTTACTGTTTATAGAACAATATACCTAGCCTGTGTTTCACAGAATTTCATGTTCTTTTGATAGAATTGATTTCAAGAAAAAATGAGTATATTTTTTTTTCAATGAACTAAGTTTTGGTTATTTTATACACAACTCCAAAGGAATATCACACTACATGAAACACTAACATGGATTGCATTACATGCCAGGGTGACCTTCCTCAATAGCATGCATTGTACATAATACCAAGTATCACTAAAAAATGATATATTAATAAAATATTATATAAAAAATACATTATGAATATTATTACCCAATATTTAAATTTTTTATAACATTATCATTCATCTTAAACATGATATGAGAACTAAATCAATTTTTTGGATAAAATAATAATTTTTCAAAAAAATAACGTTTTACATCCTTTTGATAGAACACCTATTTAAAATCTATTCTTTGACACTTTTATAAGTTATATTTGAAAAAATAAACTCTCTTTTCTAATGTGGGACATAAACATTTACTTTGGATAATTGTTTAATATTTTTCTGATAACATTCATATTTTAATGACTACTAATAATACACAAAATTTTAATAAAAACCATCTTTTTCCTTGAAATAATTTAGATTGAAAGATTATAATATTCAATGGTTTTAAATATAAATAAAATATATTTTTACCATATAATATAATGTATGACATTATCATTAATTTACATTGAATTCATAGGTAAAAACATTTCAATCTTTTGTGTTATTTTAACTTTTAAAACAAATTTTATCAACAATGGGATTAATTTTAAATTAATTAATACAAATTATGTGTATTAAATTTTGAAAAATGGTTTCCATATTTGTAATCATTGGTTCCTAATTAAGTTAATATGGTAAATTTATTTTGGGGCACTATGAATAGTTACTTTGGTGAATATTTTTATTTCCATGGTTAAAGGTGAATCATGTAATTAAGGGTAGAAATAAAATTATAAAATTACTTTACCAAATTTTAAAAAAAAAATTGATGATTTAATTCGACCGTTATTATCTATTTTTTGAAATGGAATCACTTTATTTCTACTTACCTATGAAAATGACATGAATGTAATAAAAAACAATGAAATGGAAAACGTGTCACAATATCTTTTTATATAAGTGTATTAATTTTAATATATAGGTAACTAGGAGAAACAATTAACTATATATATTATCTTGAAATATAAAATAATTTCCCACATCATAAAAATTTATTTATAATTTTTAGAGTTTTAATAATTACCATTAATGATGATAAAATGATGATGTAGAAATTATTTCATTAACAGAAATATCGAATAAATGGTTTTAAAAATGTTAAAAGAAATATCATATGAACTAATTAATGTTTTAAATGAATTTTATAAGTGACTATGACTTTATAGGAGTGTATTTAATATTTTGGTTCTAATTTATCTTCTCTGTGAACTCTATTAAAGGTCTAATAAATGAATAGTGCCAAAGTTGACACAATTGATATTTTATCAACCTAAAATTTTATTAAATTATTTAAAATCATAAAAAAATTTATAAATGAAAAATTCATAATTATAAGGTTTAAAATAACATAAATTATCCATTTATGGTCAATTAAGACCACAAAAGTTAATATTCATTACAATTAAATATTTAGATTCTTATTACCAAATTTAAATTTTAATTGAATAACTATGGGTAAATTAAAATGATAAGGTAAAAATAGATAGAATAATTTGTCGAAAATTTATTGGTTGATGAGATTACAACCCTATCGCTTCTCATCTTGGAATTAGGGACACTTTGGAGGTTTTGTGTATGGTTTTATTTTATTATAAATTAATATTTTTGAGAGTTTCCTTAAGTTACCCACTCTTATATTATAAAAGGGCACCTCATTCTTCTCCAATTTCACTCCATTTTGGTCCATTATTCTAGGATAATCCCTGACCATTACTCTTCTCAAATCCCTTAGTAACATTCTATAGGTTTTTCTATTATCAAAAGACCAAATCTAGTGCCCTTCGTGGAAATTCAAAGGAGGCACGTCGAGGAAGAGGTAATATCTTCTACTAATTTTTTCAAGTTCTTTTCTTCTACAACTTCCACTTATTTAGTGGTTTAACATCAAAAGTTTACTTCAAGTATAAAAAAATATACTGATATGTTATTATAAATATTAATCAAAACTATTTCTCCTTCTATCCATCCTATGAAAGAACAAAATCACCCCCCATGCGTACACATGTCTTACCATCTCCACGCCGTGGTGTAATATATTTTTTACCAACACATTACATGGATGGGAATAATGGTGTAAATAATACCTATATATGAATAATATTACATTATACTAATTATGAGATACTATACAACATCCACTTCAATACCATACGACAATTATGGGTACGATATTATCGCTCGTGTGTACGTACGACTTATCGTCTCCACGATGCGATGTGATTAGTTCTAAATGATCTTAATTAAACCATGATTATATAAATGCATTTAATGAATAAATATGATATCTATTATAATAATACCATGATTTAAATGATATAATTATAACCTAAAAGAGGAACACGAACTTATTCGATAAAACATACATAAGAACATAAAGAAGTTAATACCCGAATAACGAGTAAAAATGAAATGTTATTAGTAAATAGATGAAAATTGATAATTAATGTTATCCTAAAAATGATTATTATTTTGTAAAAAATCCGTATAATTATTTAAATCATTATACCTAAGGTTCGATACATATGAAGCATATCAGACCTAAGGTATGGGATAACTTTTCCAATCTCGTCTTTATCTGAGATTATTTAATTGTACGTATGTACTGGGGTTATATTTATCATTGATATGCATGTTTTCTAAAAAGGTTTTCACAAAATATTTACTATTAATACATGTATTTTTAATTTTTTTTACCCTTTTTTGACATTTACCACATGGTGATGAATGAATGTTTCATTTTTTACCATATGAGGTACTTTTTGTCTTTTCTGGAAAAAGTATGAGGATAATGTTTTTTAACTTATGAGGCATGATCAAATTTTAATGATTTCATAAAAAAAATATTTCCATGAAACTTATTTTACAAGTTTTCAAATTTATTTTCAATTAACTACTTTTCATTTAAAATTCCACAACATATGGAGAAAGGAAAATGTTTCTGAAGAAGAAACGATATTTTACTCAAAAAATAATTTCAAGTGTTTTATAAAAATTATTTTCAATCTAATATGATATAGGGTAATGTTTCTATCCCTATTATTATTTTTATTTGATTATGTTATGATGGAGTTATTTTTATTATGTCCTTTAATCTTATATGGATTGTGTTATAATGGAATGCTTTTTATGAATCCCATTTTATAACATGGGTTATGTTATGATGTATGATTTATGTTTTCTTGGAACACATACGAATGGTTTCACTATGAGATTCGTGGGAACAATATCTTCCACCAATGAATTGAGTAAATATTTATACCTCATGATATAGACAGGGATGGAACCACAAGTTAATCTGGTTCAACGATACTGGACTGAAATAAGGAGTGAACTCAGTTCAGTGATGGACTTTGTCTGCTATGATGGTCTTGGAAATGAGCCTTGACTAATATGAAATTAATTTCATTGATTATGTGTGTATTACACAAATTTTCATGTATTATGTTATGATTATTGTGATTAAATTGTACTTCTATGATTTATCCCATTACATTATATTATGTTCTCTTATTCAGGATAATATTTTTAAATGTTACGTTCTTATGAATATGATATGATTGATATTTCCTATGTTTATAATTACTAAGTATTTGAGCTCACCATTTTTATGTTTTATTTTCCATAGGATATAATGAAATTTTTTAGGTAGGATAACAAAAAGGTAAGATATATTTGGGATATGTGGAAGATCTTTCTTTTTGATTAGAAGATTATGTTCCATGTTTCCAAAGGCACTACACTTATATGGTCTTTGGGAATCTGCTTTTTTCATGTATTATGTATTCTACTAAATTAATTTAATGTCCATGTACATCAAGCATGGGTCTCTACAGTTGGTATCTGAGTGATTCTTTAATCGACCTTTTGAAACTAATATTCAAAAACTTTAGTGAGATCCTTAGATATATTTCTAAGGTATGAATATGTATAAGTATTTTTATAGGTTATAGTCCTAAAATTATGGTAATGATCATGAATATCATAGTATTTAACCTAAGATATTAGATATTGAAAGTACTCCCACTTGATTATATTGTTTTCCTAATATGAATTTTTCCTCTCACAATATTCTATTTGGATTTTAGAAAATGTCTGAAAACAAAAGGATTCATGTTAATGGAGAATATGATGGACAATGGGATGATATTATCTTTGATCAACCAAGTGAAATGGGATTTCGAAGGTGAAAAATCATTATTATGCCTAATCTTTAATCTCATAATATGATCAATAATTTCAACATTGGTGAGTTTACAATAGAAGCTAATAACAGAAAGATAGAGTTTCATGGTGATCATAAAGGAATTAAAGTTCAATTTTCTTCCTGTAAATCATGTGGGAAGAGACATCAAAGAGAATGTTTCAATGGAACTGGAAGATGAATTGGGTATGTAAATAGACACAATGCCTGCAATTTCAAAGGAAAACGTTTTGTTAACACAATGGATAAGGATAATGCTATTAATAATGAATCAACAACATTTATATACTTTAATTTTGGAATGTATAGGCATTATGAAAATCGATTCCCTAAGGTAAAATATCATGAAGAGAGTCATCATGGTTGTGTGAGTAGTATTTATGTTGATGATGATGAAGAGACTACAAATAATATATGATATGAAAGAAGTGCTGAGGAATAAAATGATGATGCTTGGTCAATGGTTTAAGAAGGCAGTGGAATGAATATATGTTTATCAAGAGTAATGTCATATATGTAATTTAATGGTACCATGGAATAAAGAAACATAGAAGGATTGGAACACTATTGTTTTCACTTAAGTGTTTTAATGTATATGTTGAATGGTACAGGTATCCATGATAGGTTATCCAGGATATTTTTGGAAACCACATGATATGTGCATAATGAAGGGATAAAGAGATAATGTGATGTTTGATTGTATGAATGAGAATATGACTGGTATAAGGACAAGTGATATCTTGGTTTGAGTATATATAAATTTCGGATTTTGGTGTGTGGAAAGAGTTAACTTTTGATGGAATTCATGTTTTCACCAAGGTTATATGGAAAATCATGTTTCAAGAGAATACATGATTAAGGTATTCACATGTTTGGAATGTGACCAACAAGATATATCTTAAGATATATTGTGTATAAATTATGGTATTCACATGCTTGTTATATGACCTTTCTGGTAATTATTTTCTTTGTACTGTGAGATTGGACAGAAGTATCTTTGAAAATCTAAAATGTTAGAATAGATTATGTTGAACATAATCTAGTATTTTTTAAGGTTAGATATTTTTTATATTAATTCTTCAATGTTATAATAGTATTGTTATAGAAAAAGGAAAACCCGTAGGACGAGCGAAAACCCATCGCGTCAGACAAGGCTGTAGGAATTGATCCAACAACTGAAGTGCGACATTGCTTTATCACCTACGACTAGCCTACAAGAAGTCCCTGATTAGTATAAATTAGTATTATTTAATTAATTGGTATTATATTCAAATAATAAGTCCATTTTTGGAACCATATACGATAAATCTCACCATAGACGGACTTATGAAAATCTAATAACATTTTATATACTTTTTGTGATAGAGGAAAATGGAATGACATATCATTCTATTCTGTAATATGCTAACACATGATGAATGACAAATTCATCTTTATTTCTTTAAATATGAGATGATGTGGAAATTTCTCAGGGAATGACCAACGATGATATTACATTAAAATCAAGAAGGTATTTCTCCTTATGAAAAATTATTCAATATTAGGTAAAGTTTCTTGGAAACCAAAAATGTTATCCTAGTACCCTAATATCTGATGAATTAGATGGCCTATTAAATCATTGTAGATTTATGGATTTCTCGTAGTTATCTTTCTCCATACCTTATTCTCTATCAGTATCCATCAAAACATTATGGTTATATTTTTCCTCAATATCCAGGTTTTCAGTTCCCACCTATGTTATACTCAGTGGAATCCTAGAGATGAGTTACTTTGGGTAACCGTTACATTTCTAAATTTTCATATCGAAATTGTGTCTTAATATCCTTTTGTATGATGTGGTTTTCCATGAGAAAAACATTCAAGAAGAAAACGATTTATAACCCTGACAAATTTTGACGGAAAAATTAATATTATTGGGGGTAGAATGTAACACCCTAAGATTTTTTGAGATATATTCTTTATAATTTTATTTATATCTTCTATTGTATGATAAACCAATATTAGCTTGGTCTATAAGCAACACCGTATTATCTTGTAGTATACGCAATGATATACCTGCCTGGTGCTTCACAAAATTTCATGTTATTTTGGTAGAATTGATTTCATTAAACACTAAGCATAAGTTTTTTTCAATGAACTAATTTTTGATTATGTTATACACAATACCAAAGGAATATTATAGAACATACAATACTAAAATGGTTGCGTTACATGCCAGAGCGACCTTCTAGAATAGCGTGCATTGTACACAATACCATGTATCACAAAACAATGATATATTATTAAAATATAATATAAAATATCCATTATGAATATTATTAACCAAAATTATAATTTTATATAACATTATCATTCATCATACACATTATATGAGAACATTATCAAATTTTTTAGATAAAATATGTATTTTTTAAATAAAACATTATTTTACAGCATTTTGATTGAACCCCTATTTTAAATATAGTTTTTACACCTTAATAAGTTATATTTGAAAATATAATATTTTTCTTTGGAAAAGGTACATAGAAATTTATTTTGCAAAAATATTTAATATTTTTCTGGTAACATTCATAATTTGATGAATAGTACAAATATGGTAAATTTAAATTAAAAAAAACTTTTTTCATTGACGTAATTTATATCGTTAAATAATAATATTAATTTTTTTAATGTATAAATAGAATATATATTTAACAATTAATATTATGTATGTCATTATCATTAATTTTACAGGGAATTCATATGTAAAAACATTTCAATCTTTTGCAATGTTTTTACTTTAAAAACCTAGTTTCACAATAAGGATATTAATTTAAATTAAATAATGAAACATATATGTTTTGAATTTTTTAAAATGGATTCCATATTTGGAATCATTATTTACAATTTATTTAATAAACTATTTTTATTTTTGGTCATTATGAATAGTAACTTTGGTAATTATTTTGATTACCATGGTTAAAGGTGAATCAGGTAATTATGGGTAAAAAATTATTATAAAATTTCCATAAAACGTTTAAAAATACTATTGGATGATTAAATTATACCCTTATCATCTATGTTTAGAAATATAATCACTTGTTTTCCACTTACCTAACATGAATGGAATAAAAACTAATGAAATGGACAAAGTGTCACAATCTCTTTTTATATAAGTGAATTAATTTTAATATATGTAGAACTAGGTGTTAAAATTGACTATATATAGTCTATTTTAATATAAAATAATTACCCACATCATAAAAAGTTATTTATTATTTTTAGATATTAAATAATTATCATTAATTATGACACAATAGTGATGTAGAAATTATTTTATTAATAGAAATATCAAATAAATGGTTTTAAAAATGTTAAAAGAAATATCATAATAACTAATTAATGTTCTCCATGAATTTTCTAGGTGACGATGACATGTTATTAGTGTGTTTAATATTTGTTTTAAAATTTATATTATATGGGAGTTCTATTTAAAGTCTAATAAATGAATAGTGTCAAAATTCAAACTATTGATATTTTACAAACATAACATTTTAGTAAATTATTTTAAAATCATAAAAATATTTAAAGATTAAAAATAATAATAATAAGGTCTGAAATATCATAAATTATCCATTTATAGACAGTTAACACCACATAAGTAAATAATCATTACCATGAAATATTTATAATGTTATTACCGCAATTAAACTTTAGAAAAATTACTAAGGGTCAATTACAAAGATAATGTTTAAATTGAAAAAATAAGTCATCCAAAATTTATTGGTTTATGATATTAAAACCCTATATCATGTCATATAATAATTAGGGAATCTTTGGAGGTTTTTGGGTGAGGTTTTATTTTATTATAAATTAATATTTTTGAGAGTTTCCTAAAGTTCCCCTCTTATATCTAATAAATGGGCACCTCCTCCCTTTCTTATTCACAACATTTTGGTCCATAAATCTCCTCCAATCCCTGACCATTACTCTTATCAACATCCCTAGAAACATTCTGTAGGTTTTGGGCTTCTCAAAAGACCAACTCTTGTTCCCTAAGTGGAAATTCAAAGGAGGCACATCGAAGAAGAGGTAATCTCTTCTACCAATTCTTTCAAGTTTCATTGTTTTTCTAATTTTGTTTCATTATATAATAATAACTTCAGAATCAATCAAATAGTTATATTTTATTATAAATATGTGAAAACCCTATTTCACATTCTATCTATCCTACACAAAAATGAAAACAGTGTGCGTGCGCACGTAAGGCTTGTCGTCTCAATGATGTGGTGTATTC
This sequence comes from Viscum album, assembly GCA_963277665.1. Lineage (NCBI taxonomy): Eukaryota > Viridiplantae > Streptophyta > Magnoliopsida > Santalales > Viscaceae > Viscum > Viscum album. The sequence goes on along the minus strand of OY728130.1, from coordinate 1,190,485,658 downwards.
TGTTTTTCACCACAACCTTACTTGGATGGGTATAATGGTGTAAATAATACCTATATAAGAATAATATAACATTATACAAATTCTGTGATACTATACACCATCAACTTCAATACCATTCAACAATTATGGGAACGATATCGTCGGTCATGCCTATGTACGGCTTACCATCTCCACAATGCGATGTGATTCGTTCTACATGATCTTCATTAAACCATGATTATAAAGATTTATTGAATAAATTAATAAGATATGTATTATAATAATAAAATGAAGTAATTAATATAACTATAACCTCAAAAGAGGAAAAAAAATTTATCAGATAAAACATACCTAAGGACATAAATCCATTAATACCCGAATAACAAGTAACAATTAAATGTTACTATCAAACATATGAAAATATTATCATAAATTTTAGCATAAAAATGATTATGATTCTAGAATAAATTCTGTAACATTATTTAAATAATTATAAAGGAGTTTCTGATACATATGAATCATATTAGAACTAAGGTAAGGGGTAACTTTCCCAATCTCATTTTTATCCGAGATGGTTTATTCATAAGAATTCACTAGGGTTATATTTATCATATATATCGATATTTTCTAAAAATTATTTCATAAAATGTTTACTGTTCTTCCTTGTTTATTTAAAGACATTTTGACCCTTTTTTGGATTTTACCACATGGTATGGAAGGATTCATTCTTTTGATTACCATACAAGGTACTTTTTTTCTTTTCTAGAAAAAGTGCAAGGAGAAAGTTTTTTAACTTATACGGCATGAATAGATTTTTATGATTTCATAGAAAATTATTTTCATTAATCTTTTTTTAAAATTTTTCTTGTTAATTTTCAATTAAAATTTTTTCTTTTAAAATTTCATGAAATATTGAGAAAAGAAAATGTTTTTGAAGAAAAATGGATATTTTCCTCAAGAACTAAGTCCAAGTGTTTTATCAAAATCATTTTCCACCTAAGACGATGTAAGGTTATGTTTATATACATAATATTACTTTTATTTTATTACGTTAAGATGGAATTATTTTTATTAATTCCTTTTATCTTATATGGAGTGTGTTATGATGGCATGATATTTAAGAATTCCATTTTATTACATGGGTTATGCTATGATGTATGATTTATGTTTTTTTGGCACACATAATAATAATTTCATTATGAGATTGGTGGGACCTATATCTCCCTCCTATAAATTTGGCAATGAATTATATTTCAAGAGATAGAAATGATTGGAATGGGATTTTAATATGGTTCAGTGATACATGACTGGAATGAGGAGTGAACACAGTTCAGTAATGAACTTTTCCAACTATGATGGTCTTGAAAATGATCCTTGGCCAATATAAAATTATTTTCTATGATTATGTGTGTATTCCACAATGTTTCATGTCTTATGTTATGATTGTTGTGATTTCATTTCAATTTTATGAATTATCCAATGACATGATATTATGATCTCTTATGTAGGATAAAAATTTCAAATGTTATGTACTTATGAATATGATAAGATTGATATTTCATTTTATTAATGTTACTAAGAATTTGAGCCCACCCTTTTTATGTTTTCTTTTCCCCAGTATATAAAGAAAGGTTTTAGGTGGGAAAAAAGGGGAAGATATTTATTGGATATGATGAAGATGTTTCACCTTTATTAGAATATTATGTAACAAGTTTCTAAAGGAAGTAAACTAATACAATATTTGGATGTCAGTTTTTGTCATGTATTAAGTATTCCAAAAAATTAATGTAGTTTCTATGTACGTCAATTTTGGGTCTCTACATTTGTATATAAAATTATAAAAATAATACCAAATTGCACTACATTTTTGATTCAATTATTTTGTGTTTATTACTATTAAAAAGGTCAATGATACTTTTTTTGATAATTTAATTGAAGGTGGAGGTGATTTGGAGGGCCCATGAGGATGTCCAAGAAATATTTTCCAAACTGCGTAGGATCTATGCACACTAGTGGACTCGACCACATACTTCTGTTGAACTGTGAATCCAAATGGTCTAAAATTTTGTTTTCTGGTCCTAAATTCAATGGGATAAATTTCATAAGATTCAATAAAAATATAATTTGGTTATCTGGTGGCCCATAGAGACCGATCTGTCTATCACACCCGATCTGCATGAAGTCCAATGAAGTGTGTGGTGTTTTTTCAGTATCTCGAGATGTGATTTTCCAACTGGCTCCAAACATTCGGTGAACATAATGATGAGGTAGGGATTCAACTTAGTAGTTTTTTATAAAGTGGGATAAGACTATATATCGATAGAAAACCATGAACCATGTGGTTTTTCAAAATCATTATTCTAAAAACGACCTTTTAATTTTCCAATAAAATGGCACCTTGGGCTCCCCATTTGAAAATTATTCCAACAAGTGATGTGCTACAAATTTGGAGTTCTAGAGGAGTCCTCTACTCATTCTAGATCTTATAGAGGAACATATCCTCATAGGTAGATCAATAATAAATAAGTAGTTCCCCCAGATTATAGTCCTCCTCTTGAGGTCGAGCGAAACAGTAGGCCTTCATTGTGAGGGAGCTACACACATGTCAAGGGAGTTCCAACATTTATATTAGATAATGGTTTAGAGTAATTTGGGTGTTTAAATTTTTTTTCTATCATAAATGAGTTCATATTCTAATTCTTTTTTTGTTCAATGAACTATTTTTGTATTATTTTTTGCGAAACACCAAAGGAAGATTGCATTACATGCAACACCTACATGGCTTGTGTTACACGCTAGAGTGACCTTCCTCAATACCTTTCATTGTACACAATACCGAGTATCAATAAACAGTGATATATTACTAAAATATTCTATAAAATAGTCATTATTAATATAATTAACAAAAATTTTAATTTTATATAACATTAGAATTAATTTTACACATGATATGAGAACAAAATTAATTTTTCGGATAAAATAAGTATTTTTAAAAAAAATGAAGTTTTACCACATGGCACATCTTTTTTAAATCTAATTTTTACACTTTTATAAGTTATATTTTAAAAGATAATATTTTTCTTTGGGAGCATGACATAAAAATTAATATTGGATAAAATTTTGATATTATTCTGATAACATTCTTCTTTTGATGAATACCAAAAATAATCTAAATTTTAATTAAAAAACATTTTCCTAGAAATAATTTATAGGTTCAAATGATAATATTAAATGGTTTTAAAGTATAAATAGAAAATATTTTTACCATTTAATATAATTTATGTCATTATCATTAATTTTATAGTTAATTAATAGGTAAAAACATTTCAACATTTTTCAATGTTTTAAATTTTAAAACCCATTTTCTTAACAATGAGATTAATTTTAAATAAATTAATGAAACTTATGTGTTTTAAATTTTTAAAAATTTATTCCATATTTGGAATCATTATATCCAAATTATTTTAATAAGATACTTTTATTTTGGGTAATTATGAATATTAACTTTGGTAATTATTTGTATTACCATGGTTAAAGATGAATCATGTAATTTAGGGTAACAATAATATTATAAAATTACATTAACACCTATAAAAATTTGATTGGATGACTAAATTAAACCCTTATCGTCTATTTTTTCAAATTTAATTACTTTATTGCTACATACCTTTGAAAATGACATGAATGTAATAAAAAATTATGAAATGGAAAAAGTGTCACAATCTAATTTTATATAGGTGTATTAATTTTAATAAATAGATAACTAGGAGATAAAATAGACCATATATAGTATCTGTAAAGATAAAATAATTAAATACACAAAAATAATTTATTTATAATTTATTTATATTTAATAATTACCATTAATGAAGACACAAAAGTGGTGTAGAAATCATTTTATTAATAGAAATATCAAATAAATGGTTTTAAAACTGTTAAAAGAAATATCATATGAACTAATTAATGTTCTCCATGAATTTTATAGTTGAATATGAAATGTTAAGAGTGTATTTAATATTTAGTTTTTAATATATCTTATGTCTGAATTTTATTTAATGTCTATCAAATGAATAGTTTCAAAATTGACAACGTTGATATTTTATAAACATAAAATGTTATCAAATTATTTAAAAATCATAAAAATATTTAAAATTAAAAAGTGATAATTATGAGGAATAAATCATCATAAATTCTACATTTATGGTTGATTAACAAACAATAACTAAATAATCATTACCAATAAATGTTTATAATGTTATTACCAAAATTAAACTTTAATATAATAACTAAGGGTTAATAAAAAAGATAAGGATTAAATTGACAAAATAAGTTTTCTAAAATTTATTAGTTGATGATATTACAACACTATAACATCTCATATTAAAATTATGGACACTTTTTGGGTTTTTGGGTATGGTTTGATTATATTATAAATTGATATTTTTGGGAGTTTTCTAAAGGTCCCATCTTCTCTCTTTCAAAATGACACCTCCTCCCTCTCCTCTTCACTCTATTTTGAGCCTTAAATCTTGGAAAATATCTTCCCATTACTCTCCTTAAATTCCTTAGTAACATTTTGGTGGGTTTTTTCTTATCCAAAGACCAACTCTTGTGCACTATGTGGAAATTCAAAGGTGGCACGTTGGGGAAGAGGTGATATCTTCTACTGATTCTTTCATGTTTCTATCATCTTATATTTACTAGTATTTAGTTGTTTCATTTTTAATTATTAATTTAATTATCAATAATATAATGATATGTTATTATAAATATTATTAAACGATATTTCACCTTCTATTCATCATACAAAAAAATGAAATCACCGCTTGTGCGTACGCACGTCTTACCGTCTCCACGGCGTGGTGTAATTTGTTTTTCATCATCTCCTTACATGGATGAGTATAATGGGGAAAAAATACCAATATAGGAATAATATAAAATTATACTAATTATGAGATATTATACACCATATAAAGCAATACTATTCAACAAATATGGGAACGATATAGTCCCTCATGCGAACATACGGCTTACCGTCACCACGGTGTGATTTGATTTGTTTTGAATTATATTCATTAAACCATGATTATATAAATCAATTTAATGAATAAATATGATATATATTATAATAATACCCTGATTTAAATGGTATAAATATATCCTAAATACTGTAATAATAACTTATCCGACAAAACTTACGTAAGAATATAAAACAGTTAATACCCAAATAACGAGTAACAATGAAACGTTATTTAAAATGGATGAAAATATGATCATAAATGTTATCATAAAAACGATTATTATTATGTAATAAATCCTTAACATTATTTAAATAATTATACAAGAGTTGTAGATATATATATATCATATCAAACCATAGGTAAGAGATAACTTTTCCAATCTTGTTTTTATCCGAGATTGTTTATTCATATGTATTTAATGGGGCTATATTTATCATCCATGTCCTTGTTTTCTAAAAATATTTTCATTAAATGTTTACTATTCTATCATTTATGTTTAAAGTCATTTTTACCATATTTTAACTTTTATTATATGGTATGGAAGGAATCATTCTTTCGATTACCATACGAGGTACTTTTTGACTTTTTGGGAAAAAGTACAAAGAGAATGTTTTTTTAACTTATACGGCATGAAACGATTTTTGCGCTTTAATAAAGATTTATTTAAATGAGTATTTATTTACAAATTTTCATTTTTATTTTCAATTATCTTCTTTTCTTTTAAAATTTCATAACATATTGAGAAAAGAAAATGATTTTTAAGAAGAAAGGATATTTTCCTCATAAACTAAGTTCAAGTATTTTATCAATTTTTTCCATCTAAGATGATATATGGTTATGTTTATATCCCTATTATTACTTTTATTTGATTACTTTATGATGCAATTATTTTTATGATGTCCTTTTATCTTATATGTATTATGGAATGATAGCATGATGTTTAAGAATCCCAGTTTATTACATGGGTTATGATATGATGTATGATTTAGGTTTTTGTGACACACATAAGAATGGTTTCATTATGAGATGGGTTGGACCTATATATTATTCCAATTCATTGGGTAAATATTTATATATCATGAGATAGACATGGCTGGAACAATATGTTAATCCGGTTCAGTGGTACAAGACTTGAACGAGGAATGAACTCGGTTCAATAATGGACTTTATCCGATATGATGGTCTTGAAAATGAGCATTGACTAATATGAAATGATTTTGTAGGATTACATGGATACGAAACAATGTTTTATGTCTTATTTTATTGTTATTGGGATTACATTTCAAATCTATGATTTATCCCATGACATTATATTATTATCTCTTATAAAGGATAAGATTTTCAAATATTATATTCTTATGAATATGTAATGATTGATATTTCCTTCATTTATCCTTACTAAGAATTTGAGCTCACCTTTTTAAGTTTTCTTTTCCACTGGATATAAATATTGGTTTTATGTTGGAAAACAAAAGGGGAAGATCTTTCACCTTAAATAAAAGATTATGTTCCAAGTTTACAAATGCACTAACCTTATACCATCTTTGGGAATCTATTTTTTCCATGTATTAAGTATTATAAAAATGTAATGTAATGTACATGTACAGAAATCTTGGGACTCTATAGTTGGTTTTAGATAGAAGTATTAGTCAACCTTTTGAAACTTGGATGTGAAAACATTAGTGGGATCTCTAAAGATATTTCTAGGGTATGTCTAGGGATAAGTATATGTATAGGTTACATTCCTAGAATTATAGTAATGATTATGAATAGCCTAGTATTAATCAAAAGATGCTAGATATTGAAAGTACACCACCTTGATTATATTGTTTTCCTAGGATGATTTTTTCCCTCACAATATTCATTTTGGGTTTCAGAAAATGGCCAAAAATAAGAGGATTCATGTTAATGGAGAATATGATGGGCACTGGAATGATATTATCCATGAGAAACAAAGTGAGATGGGAGTTATAAGGTGAAAAATAATTGACATAAAAAATCATTAATATCATTATATAATAAATAATCTCATCTTTGGTGAGTTTCCTGAAGAATCCAACAAGAGAAAGATGCAGTTTCATGGAGATCATAGAGGAAATAAAGTTCAATTTTCCTCATGTAAATCATGTGGGAAGATACATCAAGGAGAATGTCTCAAAAGAATAAGAAGATGATTTGGGTGTGTAAAATAAGGACACAAAGCTAGCAATTTCAATGTAAAAGGTAATGTTAACACAATGGATAAGGATAATGGTATTACTTAGGCATCAACAATGGTTAAATTCTTTAAATGTGGAATGTGCAGGCATTATGCAAATCGATTCCCTAAGAGAAATCACATGAAGAGAATAATCATGGTCATATGGGTAGAATTTATGTTGATGATGATGAAAAGACTACAAATGATATATGGGATGAAAGAAGTGTTGGGGAATATAATGATGACACATGATCAATGGTTTAAGAAGGATGTGGAATGATTGCATGTTTATTAAGAGTAATGTTGTATAAGTAATTTAATGGTACTAGGGAATAAAGAAACATCTAAGGATTGTTACACTATTGTTTTCCCTTAGGTATTTGAATATATATGTTGAATGGTAACAGTAACTATGAAAAGTTATTTAAATATTTTTGTAAATCACATGATATGTGCATAATGAAGGGATAAAGAGATAATGAGATATTTGATCGTATTAATGAGATCTTGACTGGTATAAGGACAAAGTGATATCCTGGTTAGAGTATATATAATTTTTGGGATTTTTGTATGGGGAAAGAGTTAACTTTTACTAGTATTCATGTTTTCACTAAGGATCTATGGTAATTCGTGTTTCAAGAGAATACATGATTAAGGCATTCACATATTTGGAATGTGACCAAAAAGATATATCTTATGATATATGGTGAATAAATTATGGTATTCACATACTTGTTATATGAACATTCTAGTAATTGTATTCTTTGTACTGTGAGATTGGACGAAAGTATCTTGGATAAGCCTAAAGGATGGAATGGATTATGTTGGAAATCATATAGTTTTGTTTAAGGCTAAAACTTTTTTTATATTATTTATTCAATGTTATAATAGTATAGTTTTAGAAAAAGGAAAATCTGTCAGACGGGCGATAACCTGTCATGTTGGAAAAGGATGTGGGATTAGATCCCACAACAGAAGTGTGACAAGACTTTATTGCCTACCACTGGCCGACAGGAAGTCATTGGTTAGTATAAGTTAGTTTTATTTAATTAATCGGTATGAAATATAATTAATAAGTCCATTTTTTAAACCATAATCGATTAATCTCACTATAGATGGACATATGAAAATTTAATAACATATGATATCATTTTGGTGATAGAGACAGATGGAATGACTTATCATTCTATTGTATGATCTGCAAAGACTTCACTAATAAAAAAATCAACATGATTTTATTAAATATGAAATGAAGTGGAAATTGTTCTGGGAATGACCAACGATGATATTACACTAAAATCAAGTAATTATTTCTCCTTATGAAAAAATACTTCAACTTTAGGGAAATGATCCTGAAAACAAAAAATGTTATATTAGTACCCTCTTATCTAATGAATCAGATGTTCCATTAAATCATCAATGATTTATGGATTTTTGGTAGATAAATTTCTATAAACCTTTTCACTATCCCTATCCATTAGAACACGATGGTTAGATTTCTATTCATATCCATTTTTTCACTTCCCACCTATGTTATCCTATGCGTAAACCTAGTGAATAGTTACTTTGGGTAACTGTTACATTTCTAACATTCTTTTTTAAAATGGTTTCATAATATCTTTTTTTACGATGTGGGTTTCCATGAAGAAAACTTTCAAGTATAAAACCACTTATAACCCCGACGAATATCAAGGGTGAAATTCATTTTTAGGGTTGTATAATGTAACATCCCAAGATTTTATGAGGGATTATTTTTAATTTCATTGATGTCTTGTGTTTTACACTACACAAATATTATCTTATGCTATATGTAACACAATATTAGCATGTAGTATACACAAAGATATACATGGTTTGTGTTGAACACAATTTCATGTCATTTTGAAGGAATTGATTTCACACAACACTAAGAATAGATTTTTTTTCAATGAACTATGTTTTGATTATGTTATACACAACACAAAAGGATGATTGGACTACATATAACACTTACAGGGCTTGTATTACATGCCAGAGTGACCTTCCTAAAAAGAATGTGTTGTAGTAATACTGAGAATCACTAAACAACGATATATTATTAAAATATTATATAAACTAGCCTTTAGGAATAGTATTAACCAAATTTTTTATTTTATATAAAATAATCATTCATCTTACTCATGATATGAGAAAAAAATAATTTTTTTCGGATAAAATAATTATTATTCCAAAAAATGCAGTTTTACATCTTTTTGATGGAACCCATATTTTAAATCTATTTATTTTGACACTTTTAAAAGATATATTTGACAAGGTAAAAATTTTAATTTGAAGAGGGACCTAAAAATTTACTTTGGATAAATTTTTGATATTTTTTTGATAACATTCATATTTTGATCAATATTAAAAATACGCGAAAGTTTAAATAAAAAAAACTTTTTTCAGTGAGATAATTTATATGGTTAAATTATAATATTATATTGTTTTAAAGTATAAATAGAATATATTTTTACAACTTAATATAATTTATTTCATTATCATTAATTTTACATTGAATTCATAGGTAAAAACATTTCAATCTTTTGCAATGTTTTATCGTTTAAAACCCAGTTTATCAACAATGAGATTAATTTAAAATTAATTACTGAAACTTATATGTTTTTAATTTTAAAAAATTCATTCCATGTTTTTAATCATTAGGTAAAATTTATGTTAATAGGATACTTTTATTTTTTTCATTATGAATAGTAACTTTGGTAACTATTTTTGTTACCATGGTTAATGGTGAATCAGGTAATTAAGGGTAAAAATAATTTTATGAAATTAACTTAACAACTGTAGAAATAAAATTGGATGCTTAAATTCGACCCTTATCATATATGTTCTAAATGGAATCACTTTATTTCCACTTATATTTGAAAATGACATGAATGTAATAAAAAATAATAAAATAGACAAAGTGTCACAATCTATTTTAATATAAGTGTATTAATTTTAATATGTGGATAAGTAGGAGATAAAATCGATTATATATAGTCTTTATAAAACCAAAATAATTACCCAAATCCCAAAAATTCATTTATTATTTTTAGAGATTAAATCATTACTATTAATGATGACACAATCATGATGCTGAAATTATTTTATTTATAGAAATATAAAATAAATGGTTTTAGAAATGTTAAAATAAATATAATATGAACTAATTAATACTATCCATGAATTTTTTAGGTGAATATGACATTTTAGGATTGTATTTAATATTTTGGTTCAAATTTATCTTATTTTTTAATTCTATTTAAAGTCTAATAAATGAATAGTGTCAAAATTGACACTATTGATATTTTACAAACATAATATTTTATTAAATTATTTAAAAATCATAAAAATATTTAAAATTTTAAAATTTATTATTATAAGTTCTAAAATATCACAAATTATCCATTTATAGTTGGTTAACACCACATAAGTAGATATTATTTACCATTAAATATTTAGAATATTATTACCAAAATTAAACATTAATAAACTAACTAAGGGTCAATTAAAAATATGAGGTTTAAATTTTAAAAAAAAAGTTGTCCAAAATTTATTAGTTTATGAGATTACCGCCTTATCTCATGTCATCGTCAAATTAGGGAATCTTTTGAGGTTTTTGGGTAAGGTTTTATTTTATTATAAATTAATATTTTTGAGAGTTTCCTAAAGTGCCCCTATCCACTATTATAAATGGGAACCGCCTCCCTCTCCTATTCACTCCATTTTTAGCCTTTATGATCTTCCAATACCTACCCATTACTGTTATCAAACTCTCTAGTATCATTATGGTGGTTCTAGTCTTCTCAAAAGTCCAACTCTAGTGGCCTATGTGGAAATTTGAAGGATGCACGTCGAGGAAGTGGTAATATCTTCTACCTATTCTTTCCAGTTTATTTCTTATTCTACATCCTCTTATTTAGTTGTTTAATTATAAAATAATAATTTTAGTATAAAAAATATACTGATATGTTATTATAAATATGAAACAACCACATTTCACCTTCTATCCATCCTATGGAAAAATGAAATCACTGTGCATGGGTATGTACGACTTACCATCTCAACACCATTGTTTAATATGTTTTTCACCACCACCATACAAGGATGGGTAAAATGTTGTAAATAATACATATATTTTAATTATATAAAATTATACTAATTATGAGATATTATACACCATACACTTCAATAAAATTCAAAAATTATGGGAACAATATCGTCACTCGTGCATACGTACGACTTACCATCTCCACGGTGCGATGTGACTCTTTCTACATGATATTCATTAAACCATGATTATATAAATTGAATTAATGTATAATTAAAATATATATTATACTAATACCATGATATAAATGATATAACTGTAACCTAAAAAGAGGAAGAAGAGCTTAACTAATGAAACAAATGTAAGAACATAAAGTAGTTCATACCAAAAATAACGAGTAACAATAAAATGTTACTAAAAAACTGACAATGTTAACATAAAAATGATCAGGATTCAGGAATAAATCCATCAAATTATTTAAATCGTTATACAGGAAGTTCATATACATAATAAGCATATAGAACCTAAGGTAAGGGATAACTTTTCTAATCTGGTTTTTATTGGTGATTGTTTATTCGTAAGTATTTACTAGGGTTATAGTTATCATCCATGTCCATGTTTTCAAATAATGTATTAATAAATGTTTACTATTATTCCTTGTATGTTTAAAGTCATTTTTACCCTTTTATGACTTTTACCATATGGTATATAAGGAATCTTTTTTTCTTCATAAAAGGTACTTTTTTAATTTTCCGACAAAAGTACGAGGATAATGTTTTTTTAACTTATACAGAATTAATGGTTTTTTTACAATTTCATAGATCATTATTTCCATAAATATTCCTTTACATGTTGTAAATTTTATTTTCAATTAAAATTTTTTCTTTTAAAATTTCATGACATATTGAGAAATAAAATGTTATTGAAGAAGAAACGATATTTTTCTCAAGAACTAAGTTTAAGTGTTGTATCAAAATTATTATCCACCTAAAAAAATATAAGGTTATTTTTCTATACCTATTATTACTTTGACTTGATTATGTTATTATTGATTTATTTTTATGATTTCCTTTTATCTTATATAGATTATGTTATGATGAAACTATGTTTAAGAATCCTCTTTTGTTACATGGGTTATGTTATGATGTAGGGTTTATGTTTTTATGGAACACATAAGAACGATTTCATTATGAGATGGGTGTGACCTATATCTCCCCCCAATGCATTGGGTAAAGATTTATATCTCATGATATAGGCATGGATTGAACAAAAAGTTAACCTTTTTCAGTGATACAGGGATGGAATGAGGTGTGAACTCGGTTTAGTAACGGAAATTTTCCACAATGATGGTATTGGAAATTAGCCTTGACTAATATAAAATGATTTGTTATGCTTATATGTGTATTCCACAAAGATTAATGTCTTACTTTATGATTATTTGGATTAAATTTTACTTATATTATTTATCCCATGACATGATATTATGATCTCTTATGCAGGATACGATTTTCCAATTTTATGTTCTTATGAATATGATATGATTAATATTTCATTTGTTTACCCTTACTGAGCATTTGAGATCACCCTTTTTATGTTTTCTTTTCCCCAGGATATAAAGACAGCTTTTAGGAAGGAAAATAAAAGGGGAATATCTTTATGGGAGATGTTGAAGATTTTTCTCAATGATTAGAGGATTATGTTCCAAGTTTCCAAAGGCACTAAAAAAATAGTATTTGGGCATCTGTTTTTGTCATGTATTATGTATTCCAAAAAAGTAATGCAATGTCCATGTACATCAAGCTTGGGTCTCCACAATTGTATTCAAAATTATAAAAATAATAACAATTTTAAATTCTTGTATGATTCAATTATTTGGTGTTTATTACTTTTACAAAGGTTAATGATACTTGTTTTGATAATTTCATTGATGGTGGAGGTAATTTGGAGGGCCTATGATAATGTACAAGAAAAATTGTCCAAACTGCGTAGGATCTATGCACACCAGTGGAGTCAACCACATACTTCTACTAAAATGTGTATCCAAATGTGCATAATTTTTTTATTTGTCCTAAATTATATGGGATATATTTCATATGAAGCAGTACAAAGCTAATTCAGTCATCTGGTGGACCATATAGACTTATCTGTCCAGCACACCAAATCTGTATGAAGTCAAAATTGGTGTGTGGAGTTTAGTCAATATATTAAGATGTGATTGTCCAAATGGCTCCAAATATTCTGTTAATATAATCATCAGGTTGTTCTTAAACTTATTAATTTTTTAAAAAGTGAGATAAGACTACCAGTCCATAACAAACTATGAACCAAGTGGTTTCCTGAAACCAGGATTCTCAAAACCCCATTCAAATATTTTTATAAAATGGAACCTTGGGCTCCCTAGTTGGTAATTATGAAAAGGTGTGAAGTGCAGCCAATTTGGATTTCAATTGGAGTCCTCTACTCATCCTATAAGTCTTGGAGGCCCCAATCCTCATGGGGGGGGGGGTTCAAGAATGAATAATTAGTTCCACCCAAGCTTCCTTATCCTCTCCATGTCGAGTGAAATGGTAGGAGTTCGTTTTGAGGGAGATATACACATGTCAAGGGAGTTAATATGCATATATTAGCTACATGTTTGGAGTAATTGTGGTTTTTAAACAATTCATTACATGTATATTACATGATTTTATATTTTAAAGCTTGTTTTTATACATGGAATCATTATGCTCTTAATTTCAAACTGATCGGTGTGAGGTTTTGAGTGTGTGATTTGTGTTGTTCTAATTGGAAAGCATAAGAATAGATTTCATACCCACCTTTAGGAGATGTAAATATTCTTTGGAATTTATTTTTCAATGCATAAGTGATGGACCTTGATAATACGATTATTAAATCAGTGTTTTCTTCTTTAAACATTGAAATAAAAGTATATGAATTAATTGAGATTCCAATTAATTTCAACCAAATAATTACTCATAACATGAATGAATCTCTAAAAATATTATCTTGAAATGTATGTAGTGAAATTAAAATAACCCCCTTTGTCTAATATTTTTCAAAATCCACTAGGTTTGTTAACTATTAAACTCTTTTCAAAATCGCCACCCTCTTTTATTAATCTCTACTAAAAATACACACTATAAGCTACAAATTCTCCATGAGAGACAACTGAGGGTCTTACCTAGAATATAAATCAACCTTAAAATCATAATCAATTTGATATATCATGACAACATGGTCAGTCACCTACACATTGAGTGTGTTAGGATGTTATCAAGCTGACCCTAGTGGCTTCCATTAGATGAAAGTCATGACTATCATAAAGTATCTAAGACATACTAAGGAAATGCTCCTAGTTTATAGGGGAGATAAGGAACTAGTAGTCATAGGATATTATTATTCTAGTTTCTATACTATTCATGACGATATAATGTCAAAACATGATACATATTCACTATTAAAGGAGGTGCAGTGAGGTGGAAGAGCTCAAAGAAGAGTGTGGAAAAAAATTCCACAGTAGAATCTAAGCATATCGCAGATTCTGGGGATACTAATGAAGACATTTGGATGTGGAGATTAATCCACGAGATGGATATATTACCTAGCACTAAAGGTACAATCACACTGTATTGTGATAATACTCTAGTGGTGGCTCTCGCAAAAGAGTCAATGTCACTTTAAAGGACGAAGAACAGACTTCATAAGTACCATATCTTGAGGTATTTTTCCCAAATATGTAATTTTTAGTGAGAAATAATTCCACAAAAGATAATTTGGAAGATCCCTTGACTAAATCCTTAACTTAGCAGAAACATGATCAACCTATAAGGTCTAGAGGACTGAAAGTCCGAGGCATTTGGCTCTAGTACAAGTGGGAGTGTGTAAGAGTTGGTGTCCTAGAACCAACGTTTTGTACTTTTATGATGTGAATATTTAATATATTAAAATATTAGACATCTTATTACATATTTATCATTGTTCTTCATTACTACAGTGTAATAATATTCAAGAGTATTTGTCACATTGACAAGGTCATAGTAGTTACCCACTAAGATGAGAACCTGGAAGAGATAAAAAAATATTCTAAAATATAGTTCTATGGTTAAATGAAATACTACGTTATGAAACGTAGTATAAAAACAATATGGTGTGAGTAATTGTAAGAAAAAATACTTCTTCTCATGGAGTTCACATATGGTAATATTTAAGATAGGAGATTATGAGAACATAACTGCCAGTAGGAATTCCTCATGTTATGGTGTCATAAGATATTCCTATATGTGACCGTCTGTAGTAGTCACTAGACTTTAATATTATCATTAATACGTTTCACGACTCATGAATTTTGATTTTCTGATAGTAACCATTTTGCATATAGTTTTCGGGAAGTAGGGTACATTGGGTGCATCATGAATGACATGTTATTAATGGATAGGTCGATGAAGGATTTGAACCTTCAATTTGTGGATGTTAATATATTAGACCTCTAATTGAAATATAACTATCACACAAAATTCCATGGCCATTGTGTAACAATGAGTTTATTTCAGGTAATCATGCATTGATATATCAATCATAATGGTTAATGACACTATCATAAAGCCATCTTGATGAGATAATGAGAAAAAGGGATTATATTACACATTGATCATTCTTATATGGATGTCATCGTTGATATGACAAGTTATTTCTCTTTAGTTCCTTGACCCGTTGCTAGACATTACTCTTGTACTTCATGAAATCTTGCCTAATGCCAATGAGGAAGAATCCTATAGGATCAAATAGTAGGTGTTTCTATGGGTCTAAGATAAATTATATGTGAATTTAATTAATGGAAAAATATTATTCTCAAGATAGTGGAATAATTTTATTCTTGTTCTAATGATTTCACAAATTGAATAAATATTTATTCGTGGGATTGTGATTAAAAATATATTTCTTTACTTAAAATTTATTAAATATTTATTTACGAGTTTTTAAATAAAATATTTATTTAAGAGAATAAATTATTTATTTACTTATTAGGGTGTTCAATAATGGGAAGTGGTGTTCATGATGACCAAAGTTGGTCTGGTAGTAAAATAATTGTTTTCAAGATGTTAAATAATCATTTAAAAAGGTGGAAAAAACAAAATAATAATAATGATGTTATAATTATGTGGAATTGTATTTCATTTATGATTCCTATTTGTGCAAGTTAGTGCACCACAAATAATGACGTGTTTATTTTTATTATGTTGAATGGGGTTTCTATAAGGTTAAAAATATATTTAATTGATGTTAGGAAATTAAATATTATCACTAAATCCCTCTGTCAACAAATAATGAGGTATGTCTATTGTTCCATACATGGGAAACTAGTGATGTAAGATGAATTCTATTTCATGAATTTTCTCTATACTCCTCCCCTCCCTTCATATCAATAATGAGAGAAGTTATTAAAGATCCAAGAACATGAAATCAAGATCATTCAAAGGAATACATTCACTTCACCGTGATAGCACTTGTAATGTGAGTGCTGTCAATTAGATACCATTAAAGCACATGTGGATTGTAACACCCCGAGATTTTATGAGAATTATTTCTTTTAATTTCATTGATTTCTTGTGTTGTACACTTCACCAAGAGTATCTTGCGCTATACAGAAAACTGAATTAGCTTGTAGTATACACAAACACTATTCTAGGCTTGTGTTACACACCAGAGAAACCTTCCTCGATAGTGTCTGTTGTACACAATACCAAGATTCACTAAATGAGATATTATTATAATATTAATATAAACTAGCTGTTATGAATAGTAATAACCACTTTTTAAAATTTAATAATTTTTATTTTTCTAAATAGACTTCATTTTTGGATTCGGGATATCAAAATTAGGCTAGGGTGAATTTTTGGTATTTTTCTGAAAACTTTCAATTTTTGATGAATAGTAAAAACACTGAGTTATTGGTTAAAATTGAATTTTTATTTAAATAATAATTTATTTTATTTAAATTTATATTAGGTAAAAATAGATACATAGTACCTATATAATTTCAATGTAATTCATTGGAGTCATTTTATAATAATTCTAGATGTATAATTTTTTTTTGAACTTTTTACCGTCTTTTACTCACCTCCTAGGAGCATTTGTAAATTTACATAATACTTAATTTTATCGCTTATGTGAGTTGAATTTAAAAATTATGAGAGACATGGTTAATATCAAGGAGTAAAATGTTGTTGAATAAGATAAAAATCATTTTTGGTGAATAGTAACTTTTTCCTTTTATTTAACACGGGTAAAAGTAAATATGGTAATTAAGGGTAAAATTTATATTATTATTACCCTAACACAAGTCCTAATTGTATTGTATAAGTATAATTAGACCAAAAAAACATTAGGAATAAAATATTAACTTCTTTGGTCCACTTGGATTTGATTAGGACATTTATTATTATTTTATCCAAAGAAGAGTTAAAATAGTTAAAATCAATGTTTAATAACTAAAACATTTTTAATATTGGGTAATATATAAGATTAATTCTACTAAAAATATTCGTTAGAAAGCTAAACATATTTCCTAAATAATTTTATTTTAATTATATTTTTTAGACATTAAATTATTAAATTTATTTATGACACAATGATGTTGCAATAATTACCTTCTTAATGAAATAGTAACATAATTGATATTATAAATAACCAAATAAATGTAATTTGAGAATTTTTATGAATTAAACTAATTTTATATGTTAATATAACATATTAGAGTTGGATATATGTATTTATTTGGAATTAATAATGTTGTTATGAATTTAAAGACAACAAAATACCAAATAGTGTCAAAATTGACATAAAAGTGTTTTAAAAAATATTATATTATTAATTGATATAATGGTTATAAAAATAGAATTTTCGTCAGAAAGACATATATAATAATATATATGACATTAATGAACCAATTGGGGTTTTATTGGCAGTTTATAGTATGTTTATTAACCATGCAGTGTAAGAATACAAGAAGCCACGGTAAAAGTTAAATTATTTAACTTAGAGTTAAATCTAAATGATAAGGATGAAATGGTAACCTAAACTTGTCTCAAACCTATTTTTTTAAAGGATTACGACCCATCCACACCCTAGATTCGATATTAGTAACTTTGGAGGCATTATAAAACTAATTGACTTTATTATAAAACAATATTTTATGTTTTTCCTAAGGTGTCCCTCACCACTCTTATAAAAGGGCACTCCCTCTTCTCTCACATTCACTCCTCCCAAGCTATTTGTCTCAGACAAAACATTACCAAATACCCTCTAAACTATCCTCCCTTCATCCTAGAGTCCTTCCTTTAGTCAGAAAGCCAACTTACGGATCCCTTTTGATCAAATCAAAGGGAAGAACCCAAAGAAGAGGTAAATATCTCACCACCTATTTCAACTTCCTTTCTTCTTCCACTTCATCCTTCTTTGTTTTATCCAATCTAAAATAATTACTCCAATATCTTCTATATAATGTGATGTTATTACAAAACGTTTACTACCATATTAGTTATTTTATCCATCCTATGAATGAAAAGGTCACGACATGTGCGTACGTACGGCTTACCGTCTCCATGTCATGGTGTAGTTTGTTATTCAAACTTTTCATCACTTGTATGTGTATAATAATGATTATAAATGATTTAAATAATAAATTTAATATTATTATTATTCTTTATATATGATATACCATACAATTATATACTATTTTTATATCAAAATAATGATATTGTTGCTCGTGCGTACGTACGGACTGCCGTCTCCACGATGCGATGAGATTCATTCTCAATGTTAACCATTCAAGAATGATTATAAAGTATATAAAATAATGAAACATATGAAATAATAATGCTACTGGATTTATGTATATATATATATATTTCATTTACTTTCCATTCAATTTAATAAGCAGACGAAAATAGCGTTCATGCGTACGTACGATCTACCATCTCCATGAACGGTGTATTTTGTTTCATTTATCAATCTATTATATATATATATGTATTATGAATATATATTATATATAGATAATTTTTTACATTTTGGAAGTAAGTAATCATGATCTAAGTAATCATATGATTAACTACAAGTCAAAACACGTATGACAGATGAAATTATTTTACCCAAAACGATACATTAACATGGAATTGACAAATGCACAAGTAATATAAAGTCGTAAGGGAATCATATATGATATCATAAAAATTATTATGGTTTTTTTACAAGTCAATTTTTATCTTAGAATGTTTATACTTCGTTATTTACTGGGGAATGATTATCATCCACATCCATGTTTTATTAATATGTAATATTATTTCTATTCCCCTACAATTTTTTAAATCAAATTTTACCTATTGGTGAGTTTTTAGTAAAATATATGAATGGAATATTTTGTCATTTTTAGTACGAGATACTTTTTGACTTTTCCATCCAAAGTACGAGAAGAATGTTTTTTTAAATTATATGACATGAACAAATTTTTATGGTTTCATATAAAATTATTTCCATGAAGCTCTCTTTACAATTTTTCATTTTTATTTTCAATTAACTTGTTTTAGTTTAAAATTTTATAACGTTTTGAGAAAGGAAAAATGTTTTTGAATTAGAATGAATATTTTCCTCGGGAATGGAGTTCAAGAATTTTATCAAAATAATTTTCCATATAAGATAATGGGGTCTATTTCTATACCTATTATTACATTGATTTGATTATGTTATGGTGAAATTATTTTTATTAAGTTCTTTTATATTTTATGGATTACTTTATGATGTCATGATGTTTAAAAATCCCATTTTTATTATATGGATTATGCTATGATGTATGATTTATGGTTTTGTGGCACACATAAGAATGGTTTAATTAGGAGATGTGTGGGACCTATATCTTCCTCAAATGCATTGGGTAATGATTTATATCTCATGAGATAGACATGGATGGAACGACATGTTAATCCGGTTCAGTGATACAGGATAGGAACGAGGAGTGAACTCGATTCAGTAAGGGACTTTTTCCACTATAATGGTCTTGGAAACAATATCTTGGATAATATGGAAATCATATCTTGTGAATAATGGTTTTCCATAATTACATGTTTTATTTCCTTTCTATTTTATCATTATTGATATTTTTTATGATATATACCTTATGTACTTCCAAGATTTATGTCATTTCTCAAGATTTTGATGTTTAGATTTTATGTTCATGTTTTTGCATTCAAATGTTTATGAATTGTTTTATATTCTCTATGTATACCCTTACTGAGCATTTGATCACACCCTTTTTATGTTTTCTTCCCCCAGGATATAAAGAAAGGTTTTAGGTAAGAAAACAAAAAGGGAAGATCTTTATGGGAGATGTTGAAGATCATTCACCATGATTAAGAGATTATGTTCTGTGTTTCCAAAGACACTAAACTATTACTGTCCTTTGGTGTCTGTTTTTGTTATGTATTAAGTACTCCAAAAATGTAATATAATGTCCGTATATGTCAAACTAGGGTCTCTACAGTAGGTATCAGAGGAATGTTTTAGCTATCCTTTTGAAACTATGATGTGAAAACTTTAGTGAGATCCCTAGAGATATTTCTAAGTTATGTATAGGGATGTCCTGAAGGATGAGTATAAGTATAGGTTATAGTCCTAGAATTATGGTAACGATCCTAGAATTAAACCTAAGATGTTATATTTTGAAGGTACCCCCCTTTATTTTGTTGTTTTCCTAGCATGATTTTTCCCTCTTACACTATTCTTTTTGGGTTTTAGACGATTTCTAGAACTCGAAGGAACTGTGTTGATCAATGTAATGAATGATGCAATGATTGTCCTCCTGAACAAACCAATATTTTGGGTAATGGAGTGAAAAATCATATTTTTATACTTACACAAGCTATGAATCATTATGGACTTCAAAATGAGTAGAGAAGAGAATAATATTTTATTGAGTCCTTCATGAGGCAACATCCACCTCCTTTAAATGGGTCTTCTGATACACTTGTTGCAGAACAATGGATTAATACCCTTTAAAAGATATTTTCCATAATTCCCTACTCGGAACATGAAAAAGTCATTCTGGATATTTATCATTTAGAAGGTGAAGCAGACCGTTAGTGGACTCTAATTAATAATACAAGGCCCCAAGATGAAATTGAATCCATGGAATGGGATGAGTTCAAGAACTTGTTTTTTCAATAAGTACTTTCCTTGTATTCTTCAAACTAAGATAGAAAAGGAGTTCCGTAGGCTTAAGAAAAAGGATAATGAATCTGTTGGTATATACGAAAAGAATTTTACCAGGTTCCCAAGGTATGCATCTAGATTTATCATCCAACCTGAACGTAAAGCTGATCGATTCTTCAGTGGATTAAAAGCAAGTATTCGAAGGGAATTAGGTATAAGAGACTTTAGTAGCTATGAAGAAATTGTGCATTGTGCTATTATGGTAGAACTAGAAGTTGGTGTTACATATCCATCTCATGGTTTTGACAAGAAATGAAAGATGGAGTTCAAGGAGAAATCTCAGAACAATGGTGAAATGAATATTAAAGTTTATTTATGCTAACTGTGTGGAAAGAAGAATTGTGGAGATTGTCTAAAAGGTACTATAAAATGTTTCAAGTGTAGAAAATAAGGTCATAGAGTATCTGAGTGCCGAATTAATGGGGAAAAGGTTTCTAATAACATGAATTGAGAAAATAATAGATAGACCGTTCCACCAACACTTCAATGCTACAAGTGTAAGGAAATGGGTCATTATGCTAATCAATTCCCTAATACAATGGTTAATGATGAACAACATGAGAAACCTCTTAAGGAAAAGGAGAAAGGGAAGTCACATGCGATCAATATTTTTGATGTTGAGTATGAAAATAATTTTTTGGAATGATTAAGTGTTTGTGTAATGGGATTTCGAAATAGTATCATTTATAGTATCGCGGAATTTTGGAATATCTATGTATTGGTTTTCAATAATTGTATGGTACCGGTAACCATGAAAAGTTATTGAAATATTTTTGGAAGTAAGATGATATGCGCATAAGGAAGGTTTATGGAGAAAATAATATATTTGATTGTATTAATGTGATCATGAATGATATAAGGAAAAAGTTACATCATGGTTTGAGTATAAAGAAATCTTGTGATTTTAGTATATTGAAATAATTAACTTTTGACAGAATTTATGGTTTCACTAAGGTTCAATGTGTATTCATCTTTTCAAGAGAATATATGATTAAGGTATTCAAATGTTTGGAATGTGACTAACAATAAGATATATCTTATGATATATGGGGGATAAATGATGGTAATCAAATGATTATTAGATGACCTCTCTAGTAATATTTTTCTTTATACTATGAGATTGGATATATGCTTTTTGGATAAGCCTCAAGATTGGAATGGATTATGCTGGACATCAGATAGTATTGTTTAAGGCTAGATTTTTTTTTTGGAATGTTATAATAGTATAGTTTTAGAGAAAGAACAACCTGCAGGATGGGAGACAACCCATCGCGTCGGACAAGGATGCGGGAATCGAACCCACAACTGAAGTGCGACATTCCATTATCACCTACCACTGTCCTACATGAAGTACCTGGTTAGTATAAATTATATTTAACTTATTATGTGGTATTATATATGAAGTATAAGTCCATTTTAGGAACTATATATGATTAATCTCACCATAGATGGACTTATGTATATTAATAACTTTTGCTAACCTTTTGTTTGAGATAGATGGAATGACCTATCATTATATTGCATGATCTGTTAACACTTCTCGAATGACAAATTCCACTTCATTTCTTTAAGATATGAAGTGGAAATTGTTTAAGGTAGGACCAATAGTGAGATTGTACCAAAATCAATTAAGTATTTATTCTAATTCAAATTTGTTTTTGACTTTTGGGAAATGATCCTGAAAACCAAAAATGTTGTCCTAGTGTCCTCATATCCGATGAATCAGATGGTACCATAGATCATCACAAATTTATGGATTTGTTATTGTCACCTTTTTCATATCCATGTCCTCTACCACACTCCATCAAAACCTGATGGTTATATTTTCTCTTCCATATCAATATTTTCACCTATGTTCTCTTATGTGGAAACTTAGTGATGAGTTAATTTGGGTAAACATTTCATTTTTTACAATAGTTTTTAAAATTTAGTTTTGGTATTATTTTTTACGATGTGTGTTTCTATGAAAGAAATTTCAGGTAGTAAACCATTTATAACCCCAACGAATTTCATGGGAGATATTCATTTTAATGGAGGTAGAATATAACACCGATAGATTTTATGAGAATTATTATTTTTTATTTCATTGATGTCTTGTGTTTTACTCAAAACCAAGAGTAACGTGCACTATACACAACACCTTATTAGGTGGTAGTATACACAAACTCTATTCCAGGCATGTGTTGCTGCCAGAGCAACCTTCCCCGATAGCGTGTGTTGTACGCAATACCGAGTTTCACTAAACGAGATATTATTATAATATTATTAGGAACTAGCCGTTATGAATAGTAATAACCTCTTTTTGAAATTTTATTAATTTTATTTTTCAAAATGAAATTCAATTTTGGATTCGGAATATCGAAATTGAGAGGACCAGTTTGGGATATGTCTAACACTGAGAGGGGGGGTGAATCAGTGTTGGGGAATTTTTAAACCAATTTCAACTTTTATCCCTGTACCTCGTGACCTGTTAGGATCTTGATTCTCTTATTCTCTTTTCCCTGTCGCATGTAATAATAAAAAGAAATAAAAATATGCACACTATATTTTTACAAGGTTCACCACTCAATAAGAGTAGCTACGTCCTTTCCATGCATGGGTATAACCACTGCATGGATTCTCCATTATAATGTGATATGATTTTACAATGGAGTGTCTAGGAAATAAATCCTCTAGCCCATGTGAGTCCCTACACTTTAGAGGGGGTGAGAAACAATCCTCTTCCCTGGACTGGTGATGACCTAGCCCAACTTGCACCATCTAGCTCGTTCTTTATACTGCCTATGGAGACAGTCTTCTTCCTTCTTCAAAAGGTAGGTTCTACTCTTTATTTTCTACAGTGCTCTTCACTTGATTACTTGCAAAGTAGTAGGCAAGAAATTCTTCATGTCTTCTTCTTTTCTTATTCACTAGTGAAAAACCAGCTGCACTAGGACTTCTTCTTCTTCTTTAGTGCAATAACAGAATGCACTAGGACTCCTTCTTATTTCTTGGCAAGAATGACATATACCAATGTGATTAATTAGGCAATAAAGACCAACTTACTTGGAATCATCCGAGGGAGTTCTCCTCTTGTTCATAAAAGCATGTGATCATGCATATGGAATGTAGTTGAACTCTTTTCCTTGCTCTTCTTTCCTCTCTAGAAGATGGCAGGAACTATTGGAACAAAACATCTTGTGTGCCCACTTCCACTTACGTTCCCTATACTTGTGCGCATATAACTTGCGTGCCTCTTCTTGCACGTTTCTACTTGCGTGCCACTACTTGCGCGGCAAGACTTTCCCAAAAGACTTGCACGACAACACTTGCATGGAAGACTTGCGGGGCAACACTTGCACGACAGACTTTCATGGAAACACTTGCGCGGCAGACTTGCACGGAAATAATTCCACGTCGTATAAATAACACTCATCTTGCGCACACCTTCAGCTTGCACGCCGCTTTCTACACTTGTGCGTTCAGAGCTCAAATTTTTCTCTTAAGTGTTGAGCCTTAAAAAATGAGAAGGTGAGTCGTCTATTTATAGGCATTTTGTGACTTGCGCAACCTAGACTTGCGCACCACCACTTGTGCACCACAACTTTCATGCCACTACTTGCGCGCCAAATACTTGCGCACCATTCTTGACTTTCACGCCACTTTATTTCCTTTGACATATTTCTGAAATAATTCTCTTTTGAAATATGACTTGCATGCCTCTACAAACATGCGTTCCTACTGCATACTTGTGCGCCTACTTCGTTCCTTTTCCATATTTTTGATCTGATGATATTTATGATATGAATTTTCCAAAAACAATTCTTTGTCACTCCCTTTCTTTCATAAGGCTTGCATCACAAGTTCTCCAAACTTATGATATTTGTGAAATACAAATCAGCAAAGCATCGTCTGGTTTACAAGTCCTTTCATTTTGGAATATGAATTCCAATGTACTTCTTCATCCTCACTCCAAATCCTAAAATCCTTTTAGAGTGTTAATTCCTATCGACTCTATTCATCTCTCTTCATCCAAAAGTGGTGGCTTGAGGCTTCATCACACACCTTCAATGTTGCAGACAATGTATCCCATTTGATACATGTATTTGGAACTTTAAGACCAGTGAAACAATCATTTGATTTCAAGGCAATGTGTAATTCATGACCTTCTTTGAATGCAAATCCCTTCCATACTCTCTCTTCTTCTTCAGCCATCATTATCTACTCCATGAAAATCATATGATTCTTTTCGTCAAGTATGCTCTTGCATGGTTCTCATGCAATCGTGAAGCATTGTATTATCTTCTTCAAAACCTCATTCTTCTTCAACCATCCTTAGATAGATGATACTTCACCATTCTGCTCCAATCATCCCCAAATGGATGATACTTATCCATTATTCATTGTTGTAAACAATGTGTCACCTTTGACACAAGTTCTTTGAACTTAGGATCAGTTCAACAATTGTCTGAATTAATCTTCTTATAGAATTACTCAAGTATGACATCCAATGCTATGATTTCATAATAATTCTCCAAGCATCCTCACTTCAGCTGATCTCCATTAACTTTTGAGTCCTTCTTTATCTCTTTCATCATTTTGACCAGTATTGACAACTGTTGACAACAAATACAATCTTCACACACAATTTGGTCCCAACAATCTCCCCCTTTTGTATTTTGTTGTCAATACCACAAAGTCTTATCAAATGAATGTGTCAATGTCAAAATGAGAATCTTATCTCTCCCTTTTACTTAGGTCTCTCCCCTAGACATTCATTTCATTTCTCTCCGCCTTATTGACAAGAAATACAAAGTTCATGGTAGAGAGGGTATCATTCTATACTTAAGCAATGTGCCATCTGTCATTTCACTCAAAGTCTACATGAGAAATGCTCGGCGTAGAAAACAAGAGGATTTGATTTAGAAAAACAAAGTTGTCCATTACCCACATAATATGACACCTCATGAGATGAGAACTCATACAATTGTCTTCAAGGGTTTTTCACTTTCATTCCAGGCCGAAGGTATTGAGTGTAAAAGAAATAATCAACCTGAAATTCCTGCACTCACTTCAACAAATAGATCAAAAACAATCATGTGTAATTAGCAGGATAAGTGGTCTGGATCACATTCACTCTTTTATGTCATTGATTATCTTTGTTACTCCCCCTTTGTAGAATGATCTTTATTTTGAGTAACCACGGATGAATAATTTAGAAATTACATACCATTTCCAATGACATGATCTTCAGACAATCTTCAGAGTAGTTGAATTTAGTACCAATTGAAATTGATACTTAATGAGATGATGACTCTGGAAGCTTCTTCATGTGTATCCCTCTATAGAGAACACTTCTCATCCCTGAATCTCAGGTTCTCCCCCCTGAGATCTTGAATCACCTTTAATTCCCTGTATTTAAAGAAAATAAATACAATACACAAATATTTAAGGGAATAGGGTGGATCCTCCATGCTTCTTCAATGTGAGAAGGAGGGATGAGATGATTTTCTCAACCATGATTCTCCATTTTCTCCACTCCTCACACTTTCAAATTTGATCTTTAATTTTGAATGTAGCTGTGTGGATCTCAATACTTCTTCTATCTCTTTGTGTGTGAATCTTCTTTCTTCAAGAGAATTCCAAGAACAAGAATCTATCGGTGCAACATTCATCCTCTTCATGAATTCTTGTTGGGATGGAATAAATTCAAAGCACTTTCTGACTGTGTGACCAGCCATGTTGCACCTCACACATAGAACTTCTTTGTCTTCATGTAGAATCTTCTTTTTTCTTTTATCACTATTCTTAGCTTGTGCATCTTCCATCTTTCTCATTCTTTCCAAATCTTCTGGAAAAATCACCAAAATATCATTAGGTACTGAGGCATCAAGATTGGATCTTCTACATGGATTCATATGAGTGGATTACTTCCTAGTAGTTATTTTGGATGCACCACCCTTCACCTTCTTGGACATTGAATCCAATGACTTCTCAGTTTTCCTCATTGTAATCTTTTTGGTATCATTTTCTTTTGCAACATACTTATGATTACATCCCAAGATAGATTCTTCATTCTTCTCCAGCTTTTGTGGTTTTTTGTTCTTATTAGCTTTGAATACATTCTGAGATAGGAATCCACCATTCTTGTGACCACTCCCATTGCATACATCACAGATGTTGTCCAGCATTCCAAATATATTTGCAGTATACATATGTTTTTGGATCTATGGATGTTGCTTCTTCTTCTCTGGATTTCTCCCCCTTGATATGGGCTTTCTATGTGATTTTACATTTAAGGGATTGTACCAACAATCCAGTGCACAATGCCCAAACCTGTTGCAGCACCAGCATTGACCAACAAACCTTAACTTCTTGTCATCTTCTTGATAAGTTTGCTGAGTCTTATTCTTCTTGGCATGTTGTGATTTCTGTGGGGATCTATCTTCCACACTCTTTCCCCTATCCACCCTATCCATGGTGATAGGTTTCATCTCACTTTTCTTCATCCAAACTTGTTTAGAATTTGTCTTCCAACATGCACTTTTTGTAGGAGAAATTTTCGAAACATTAATACAAGTTGGTATGGATGATACCTTTACTTTCTCAAATTCTTGTGATAGATCAATGAGTGAAGCCATGATCTTCTTATCACATGTTGGAGGTCTTTTGACAGTAGAATCCTCCAGTGAGCATTGAGTACTAGAAGAAACTATTTCCTTCTTTTGTTGAGACTCAATATGTTTCTTCTCAAGATTGGTTAGTTCAACTTCCAATTATAGACATCTCATATTGAGGATGACTTCCTGGAATTCAATCATAGTCATCTTCTCTTCACAAGCCTTCTTTAATCTTTCAACTTCATCTTCATCCATCTTTACTTTGTTTTGTAATGAAGAGTCAAGTTCATTGATCTTCTGGGATTTATCTTCCAAATATAACTTCTTGACTTCATTTCCCCTTTTCAGCTAATCTTATAGTGCATGGATCTTCTCTTCTAGAGTCTTGTTGACTCCCTCCTTTTCTTCAACATCTTTGAGACAGTTTGAATAACTTTCTCCAAATCCCTTCTTTGTTGCATCAAAGGATCCAACCTGTCTGGAGAGCTTTAAACATTCGACAATTTTTTCTTGTAAGCCTTTCTCCAAAATATAAGTTTCTTCTTCCAGCTGAGTAATATTTTCTTGCATGCATTGAAATACCCCGCAAACCAGGGATACACTCTATTCAGGAATACCATTCAGAATAATTCTTAATCTATCAACTGATATTTCTTGAGATGTTGTAGATTGTTCATCTCCACTTGTGCTAGAATTTTCATTATGAGGGTAATTTACAAATGTACTAACACATAACTCTTGATCAGTTGAGGTAGGAAGGTTGCCCATATTCTTGGTGCGTACTTGAGCCACCTTCTCATTACTTTTCAAATCTGGTGTGTCTTCAATGTCATCCAGATATGGAGAACCAGATGCTTCCTCTTCTTTATATAAGAGAGAATTCTTCTTCAATTTTCTCTTCTTTTTCTTTTTCATATTCATCATAGTCTTGGTAGATATGTCTTTCTGCTCAGAGATAGCTGAATCTTTACAAACACTACTTTTCATTGTTCACTCAGGAAAGGAACTCAAGTTTTCAAAAGAGAATAACTTCACGGTAAAGAATCCAACAGATGTGAACATGTCCCTCTGATACCAATTGAGAGGACCAGTTTGGGATATGTATAACACTGAGAGGGGGGGGGGTGAAACAGTGTTGGGGACTTTCTAAACAAATTTCAACTTTTATCCCTGTACCTCGTGACCTGTTAGGATCTTGATTATCTTATTCTCTTTTCCCTATCGCATGCAATAATAGAAAGTAGTAAAAATATGCACACGATATTTTTACAAGGTTCACCACTCAATAAGAGTAGCTATGTCCTTGCCATGAATGGGTATGACCACTGCATGGATTCTCCATTATAATGTGATATGATTTTACAATGGAGTGTCTAGGAAAGCAATCCTCTAGCCCCTGTGAGTCCCTAAACATTAGAGGGGGGAGGGAAACAATCCTCTTCCCTGGACTGGTGATGACCTAGCCCAACTTGCAGCATCTAGCTGGTTCTTTATACTGCCTATGGAGACAGTCTCCTTCCTTCTTCAAAAGGTAGGTTATTCTCTTGATCTTCTACAATGCTCTTCACTTGATTACTTGCAAAGCAGTAGGAAAGAAATTCTTCGTGTCTTCTTCTTTTCTTCTTCACTAGTGCAAAAACAGCTGCACAAGGACTTCTTCTTCTTTAGTGCAATAACAGAATGCAATAGGACTCCTTCTTCTTTCTTAGAAAGAATCACATATACCAATGTGATTAATTAGGAAATTAATACCAGCTTACTTGGCATCATCAGAGGGAGTTCTCCTCTTGTTCATAAATGCATGTGATAATGCATATGGAATGTAGTTGAACTCTTTTCATTGCTCTTATTTCCTCTATAGAAGATGGCAGGAACTCTTGGAACAAAAAATCTTGCGCGCCCACTTCCACTTGCGGGCCCTATAATTGAATGCCTATAACTTGCGTGCCTATTCTTGCACATTTCTATTTGAGCGCCACTACTTGTGCGGCAAGACTTTCCCAAAAGACTTGTGCGGAAACACTTGCACGACAGACTTGCGCGGCAACACTTGCACGCCAGACTTGCGTGGCAACACTTACACAGTAGACTTGCGCGGAAATACATCTGCGCCGTATAAATAACACTAAGATTGCGCGCCACTTCAGCTTGTGCGCCTCTTTCTACACCTGCGCGTTCAGATCTCATATTTTTCTCTTAAGTGTTGAGCCTTAAAAAATGAGAAGGTGAGTTGTCTATTTATAGGCATTTTTGTGACTTGCATGACATAGACTTGGGCACCACCACTTGCGCGCCACCACTTGCGTGCCACTACTTGCGCGCCAAATACTTTCACGCCATTCTTTACTTGCGCGCCACTTTATTTACTTTGCCATATTTCGGAAATAATTCTCTTTTGAAATATGACTTGCGCGCCTCTACATACTTGCGAGCCTACTGCATACTTGCGCGCCTACTTCTTTCCTTTGCCATATTTTTGACTTGATGATATTTATGATATGACTTTTCCAAAAACACTTCTTTGTCACTCCCTTTCCTTCATATGTCTTGCATCACAAGTTCTCCAAACTTATGATATTTGTGAAATACAAATCTGCAGAGCATCGTCTGGTTTAAAAGTCCTTTCCTTTTGGAATATGAATTCCAATGTACTTCTTTATCCTCACTCTAAATCCTAAAATCCT
This sequence comes from Viscum album, assembly GCA_963277665.1. Taxonomy (NCBI): domain Eukaryota; kingdom Viridiplantae; phylum Streptophyta; class Magnoliopsida; order Santalales; family Viscaceae; genus Viscum; species Viscum album. The sequence continues at coordinate 1,190,454,846 of OY728130.1, read as the reverse complement.
TTTGGAGTGTTAATTCCGATGGAATACAATCATCTCTCCTCATCCAAAAGTGGAGGCTTGAGGCATCATCAAACACCTTCAATGTTGCAGACAATGTATCACCTTTGATACATGTATTTGGAACTTTAAGACCAGTGCAACAATCATTTGATTTCAAGGCAATGTGTAATTCATGACCTTCTTAGAATGAAAATCCCTTCCATACTATTTCTTCTTCTTCATTCATCATTCTATACTCCATGAAAATCATATTATTCTTTTCTTCAAGAATGCTCTTCCATGGTTCTCATGCAATCGTGAAGCATTGTATTATCTTCTTCAAATCCTCATTCTTCTTCAACCATCCTTAGATAGATGATAATTCACCATTCTGATCCAATCATCCCCAAATGGATGATACTTATCCATTCTTCATTGTTGTAAACAATGTGTCACTTTTGAAACAAGTTATTTGAACTTAGGATCAGTTCAACAATCGTCTGAATTAATCTTCTTAGAGAATTACTCAAGTATGACACCCAATGCTATGATTTCATAATAATTCTCCAAGCATCCTCACTTCAGCCGATCTCCATTAACTTTGGAGTCCTTCTTTATCTCTATCTTCATTTTGACCGGTATTGACAAATGTTGACAACAAATACAATCTTCACACACAATGTGGTCCCAACTGAAATTAACCTAAGGTGGATTTTTGGTATTTTTCTAAAAACATTCAATTTTTGAGTAATAGTGAAAACACCGATTTATTGGTTAAAACTGACTTTTTATTTAAATTATAATTTATTTAATTTATATTTATTTTATGTAAAAATAGATAAATAATACCTATATAAGTTCATTGTAAATCATTGGAGTCATTTTGTAATAATTTTAGATGTATAAAATATTTAGTGAACTTTTTACCTTCTTTTACCCACCTCCTAGGAGCATTTACAAATTTACATAAATCTAAATTTTATGACTTCAGTGAGTTGAATTTCAAAAATCCGAGAGACACAGTTAATATCAAGGAGTAATATGTGTTTCAATAAGATAAAAATAATTTTTGGTGAATAGTAACTTTTTACTTTTATTTACCACGGTCAAAAGTAAATGGGGTATTTAAGGGTAAAAATGATATTATTATTACCCTAAAACATGTCCTAATTCTATTGGATACGTATAATTCGACCAAAAACAACCTTCGGAATAAAATATGAACCTCTTTGGTCCACATGGATTAGATTAGGACATTTATTATTATTTTAGTTAAAAAAGAGTTAAAATAGTTAAAATCAAAGTTTAATAACTAAAACATTTTTAATATAGGGTTATACATAAGATAAATTCGACTATAAATATTCATTAGAAAGCTAAAACGATTTCCTACATAATGGTATTTTAATAATAGTTTTTAGACATTAAATAATATAATATATTTATGACACAATGATGATGAAGTAATTACCTTATTAATGAAATATTAACATAATTGATATTATAAATACCCAAATAAATGTAATTTGAGACTTTTTATGAATTAATATAATTTTATAGGTTAATATAAAATATTATGGTTGGTTAGATGAATTTGTTTAGATGTAATAATGTTGTTATAAATTTAGAGAAAACAAAATAAAAAATAGTGTCAAAATTGACAAAAAAGATTTTTTAAAACAAATATTATATTATTAATTGATATAATGGTCCTAAAAACATATGGTTCTGCAAAAAGACTTATATAATAATATATATGACATTAATGAACCAATTTTTCTTTTATTGGTAGTTTATAGTATGTTTATTAACCATATAGTGTAAGAATACTAGAAGACACGGTAAAAGTTAAATTATATAACTTAGAGTTAAATCTAAATGATAAGGTTAAAATGGTAACCTAAACTTGTATAAAACCTATTTTTGGGGGGGCTTCCGACCCATACCCACCCTATCCTCGAAATAAGTCACTTTGGAGACATTATAAATCGAATATGACTTTATTATAAAATAATATTTTATGTTTTTTCTAAGGTGCCTCTCACCTCTCTTATAAAAGTGGACTCCCTCTTATCTCAAATTAACTCCCCCCAATCCATTTGGATCAGAAAACACCTACCCAAATACCCTCTAAACTATCCTACCTTAATTATAGAGGCCTTAATTTATCAATAAAGCCATCCTATAGAGCCCTTTTGATCAAATCAAAAGGAAGAACCCGAAAAAGAGTTAAATATCTCACCACCTATTTCAAGTTCCTTTCTTCTTCCACTTCATCCTTCTTTGTTTCTTCCATTCTAAAATAATAAATAAATTATCTTCTATATATTGTGATGTTATTATAAAACGTTTACAACCATATTAGTTATTTTATCCATCATATGAATGAAAAATCCACCACACGTGCGTACGTACAGCTTACAGTCTCCACGTCGTTGTGTAATTTATTATTCAAACATTTCATCATTTGGATGGGAATAATAAGGAGTATAAATGATTTAAATAATAAGTATAAAAATATGATGTTTATTTATATATGATATACCATCCAATTATATATGATTTTAATATCAAAACAACGATATTCTCGCTCATGCGTACATACGAACTACCATCTCCATGCTGCGATGAGATTCATTCTCCTTATTAACCATTCAAGAATGATTATAAAGTATACATAATAAGTAATAATGAACCATATGACATAATAATTCTATTTGATTTATGTATATATATATATTTCATTTACTTCCATTCAATTTAATAAGGAAACAAAAACAACATTCATGCGTATTTACGGGCTACCGTCTCCATGAACGGTATATTTCATTCCATTTATCGATCTGTTATATATAATTATATTATGAATATATATTGTATATAAATCATTTTTTACATTCTGAAAGTAAGTAATAAGGATCTATGTAATAATATGAATTATTAAAAGTCAAAACACGTATGACAAATGAAATGATTTTACCCAAAACGATGCATTAACATGGAATTGGAAAATGAACGGGTAATATATTGTCGTAAGTGAATCATATATGATATCATTAATATTAATATGGTTATATTACAATTTAATAATATTTCTAAACCCACTATACAATAGTCTTGGACACATATGGAATATATTGGACATAATGTAAAGGAAAATCTCGCAATCTCAATTTGTATTTGAGATTTTTATACTTCAGTATTTACTAGGGAATATTTATCATCCAAATCCATGTTTCCTTAATATGTAATATTATTTCTATTCCACTACAATTTTTGAAATCCAATTTTACCTATTGGTGAGTTTTTTGGAAAATATATGAATGGAATCTTTTGTGGTTTTCAGTACGAGATACTTTTTGACTTTTCCGGCCAAAGTACGAGAAGAATGGTTTTTAACTTATAAAACATGAACGAATTTTTATGATTTCATATAAAATTATTTCAATGAAACTTCTTTTACTTGTTTTCAATTTTATTTTAAATTAAATTTTTTTAGTTTAAAATTTTCTAACGTGTTGAGAAAAGAAAAATGTTTTTTAAGTAGAAATGGTATTTTCCTCAAGAATGGAATTCAAGCATTTTGTCAAAATTATTTTACATCTAGGATATTATAGTGTTTTGTTTCTATCCCTATTATTACATTTATTTGATTATTATATGATGAAATTATTTTTATGAAGTTATTTTATCTTCTATGGATTACGTTATGATCTCATGATGTTTAAGAATCCAATATTTATTACATAGGTTATGATATGATGTATGATTTATGGTTTTGTGGAACACATAATAATGGTTTCATTATGAGATGGGTGGGACCTATATCTCCCTTAAATTAATTGGATAAAGATTTATATCTCATGAGATATAAATGACTATAACAGTAAGTTAATCCGATTCAGTGATACATGAATAGAATGAGGAGTGAACTCGATTCAGTGTGGGAATTTGTCTAGTATGATGGTCTTGGAAATAATGTCGTGGATACTATGTAAATAATATAATATGATTAATGGTTTTCCACAATTAGAGGTTTTATTCCCATGATATTTTATCATGATTAATGTTCCTTTATAATATATGCCTTACGTACTTCCAGGATTTATGTCATTGCTCAAGATTTTGATGTTTAGATTTTATGTTCATGTTTTTGCATTCAAATGTTTATGGATTGTTTTATGTTCTCTATGTTTACCTTTACTATGCATTTGAGATCACACTTTTTTTGTTTTATCTTCCCTAGGATATATATAAAGGTTTTAGTTATGAAAAAAAGGGGATGATCTTTATGGGAGATGTTGAATATCGTTCACCATAATTAGAAGATTATGTTCTGAGTTTCCATAGACACTAAACTATTACAGTCCTTTGGTGTCTGTTTTTGTTATGTATTATGTATTCTGAAAATGTAATGTAATGTCCATATACATCGTGTTAGGGTCTCTACATGGATCACCTCTAGAGGGATGCTGGTATGGATCCTCATATGTTCCGTGAGACAATCTGAAAGGGTCATCCAAGATGATGAACATTATCAATGAAGAATGTACAGAAGAACCAGGTATTTTATTTTTTTTTCAGAAATTAAATTTAAATTAATTATAAACATGATGTGAAAGATCCTCTCTAAAGGTTTCAGGCCTCTTCCCTCTTTATCTAAATCAATTATTTTATTCCCAGGAGACTGGAATTCATGGTCGTATTGATCCCAGAATAATCACTGATCATTGTAAAAAATAATGTTGGGCATCAACCCAACCATGCTTCCACTGCACCAGGAACCTACAAAATGTATACCCAATACCAGATCAATTGTGAATTATACATCAATTTCTTGTGAAAGACCAAATAAATCATCAAGGAATACATTATGGAAGTCCCAAATAACAAAATTAGTATCACTAATAAGTGAAACATCATCAGGATCAATGAAAATGGTAGAAAACAGTCTCCTAAGCTCTTGGTGGGAAGGTCCTGTATGACCGGAACTCATATCCCACTCTCCCTAGAACACTCAAGTTCTTAGATCATAAAAAATTAATAAAACACATCGATGATAATAATAAATCTCATCATGGTGAGATACTATCCAATCCATTTCAATGATGATGTCAAATAGATCTATATCGAGAACCATGAAATCCCATTCTAAATCTGTGATAACTATCGATAGTAGACACATAGGAGATAAAAACACTTAATCATTCATCTGTCTAAGAGGTATTACCACCTTTATAATAAAGGATATGATCTCTATCATAAACTTCAACATATTAATAAAACGAGAAAAAATAAGTGATTTCAATCCACCAGTATCAAAAAAAGAAGTTACCATAGAAAATTGAATAAATATGGAACCTCTCACAATTGTTGGGGCCACATCAATATCCATTGAAAATTCATCCATGATATAAAATTTATTTACTACGGAGGCCAATTAATGGAACCCTGTATACTTTTAATCTTTTGATTTTACCTTAGGATGTTTTGTAACTGAATTTCACAAACTGAAATAGGGTATGGTAATAGCCTATAATATCCTCTGGAAATTAGATTTGTGGCCATATTAATTACATGTCTTCATCAATCTGGGACAAGTATGTATGGTGTTACATTACTTTTCATACTAATAGAAAGTTAGGGGCACACTACTGACCATTTTGGATGGTATATAAGTGGTCTACTGTAGAGAACCATCTCTAATACACTTATGATTATCATCACAATTCCTCTTAATCCCCTACATACTATAGAAACTATCACTGGGTGGAAGAGAAAATATAGAGTCCAATATTTCCCACCTTAAAAATTTACACCATCCTCAACACATATACCATGTCACTATAGGTGGTAAGATTCAGTATGTATAATTAAAATTTGATGCATGCTCACAAACCCAATATGTATTTCTGATCTTATAGCAGATCATTCATTACCACCTCTACAAAAAAACTAACCAGTTCGGCAAGGTAGTTTATCTACGCTAACACAGAATTCTCTCCCTATTGTAAATATAGTAGACTTTATCGTCATCATATACCATAGAAGAACTACTAAAATAAAAGGATATTTAACTTCCAATCCAATCACACATTCTAATTTACATGTACCTAGAAATACCACTATTTCTTGTTGAGAAATTCTAGCATCAACATCGTGAATTTCACCTTGAAAGCCTTAGGTGTATCTACGAATTCAAATAATTGATTGATATTTTTTTAATATTCCTCCACTATTGGGTTATATTAATACCTTTAAAGGATGGGGGATTATTTTATAGTAACTCTCTAGATCAATATATATCTGTTATAGCTCTTAATTATCTCTCAATATCTTGGTTCTAAACACCAGGTACATTCTATTACCTGAAATGATACACTCATTTGATATTTTCAATGAGATTCAAATACAAACGAGGATTCCCTTGAGGAGAATATCTCACTAAACCCTCCTATAGAACCCATGAAATATGTCTCAGAGGCATATTTCTACATTCCAAAAGCGTAAAAATGATCTAACAATATAAAAATATGAGTTTGAACCAAAATAACATAAGAAGATTCTGAGATCAAAGTTAATACCCCATAAAGGAGATAGACATAAAAATATCCCATCATAACTTGGAGCTCATTATAAGAAGATCCTATGAGACACTAACCAAAATATACCCCTAAAATCCCAAAAATATTATCTCCTTCCTACCAACTTCCCAAGACTGAGTAAAACTATTCTCTAATACTAAGATGTGATGAACTGACATAGACAACATGTTAACTAGGCTCCAAAATAGATTATGACAAGACCCAAATGGAATTCCTAATCCCCATGGGAAAGTGGATAACAATTGGGTATTGAAATTTAATAAGAGGGAATGATTTCTCCCAACTAGACTAAAGATACATGGAATATATAAATTGGAAAACAATAGTGAGAAAAACATTAATAAGGATATATTCCACAAAACAAATGGTAGAAAAATAACCCAATGTAGTGATATAAAAACCCAAATCATATTCCCGACAACTAGAATAGATAACTATAATCAGAAATAACTACTTTATTTGATATGTAGGTTATAACCCACCATCAAACCATCAACTACATGTACCTAGCTAGTATAAACCTTGCTGCATCACTATAGAACCTTTCCCATTCATGTATAAAAACTCATTACAAGGTATATACACCACTGATGAGGTGTAAAGGTTGTGAGAAAAAAGGATCAGTAGAATCCCACCGAAGAGTTCTATTAAATTTTTCTAAACAACAATACTAATATACTACATTTTAAGAGAAAATAAGTAATAATAAATAGTTAAGTTTTTTTATATCAAAACTATGTTCAATAGTACCAATATTTCTATTGTTATAAATCTAATTAAGCTAAAATAGTTACGAAACATAACTCTATAAAACCATTAACTTTTAATCAATTTTTGTATATCAAATCCCAAATAGAACAAGCCAATGAACTATTGTAAATTCCACTAGGATAAAAAAGGCTGGGATAACATGGTCACTCATATCATAGTAAAAATGGAACCACTAGTGTGCACTAATGTGATTATTACATAAGGCCTAGGGAAAATAAGAACATCCCATGAGTGAACCCCCCATAATGTTAAAATCATGTCCATAGAATTCAAGGCATTGAGAAAAAAGAAACACCCCATGACTCAACACCTAATGGAAATAATGGATTAGGACAAATACTAAAACCAACATCTAGGTACCTAAATCTATAATGTGTGCCACACATTAAGTAGTTCAAAAAGAATTATTAACTAAAAAAAATATTCCAGACAACTATTTGTTTTCAAAAACATTCTTTGAAAATCATTTTTACAATCTATTTCACAATACTTTGAATGAAACATTTCTTTAATCAAAATGAAGGGGAAAACACATTTTCTAAAAAAAATGTTTAAACACATAAATCAAAAAATGTAAGATTTATTATAATTGATTTATAAACCAATTTATAATAAAAATAGAAAATGTAATAAATTACATATTCTAGAAATAGAACCACTTACCTCAAAATCAAGTCACACCCTAAAAGTAACGGGATCCACACACCAAGATAGAAAGATAAACATAATAGAAATTAATGGAGTCCCTAAAATTAATTATCACATTTTATTATCGAATTACATAAGAAAAAGGGTCAGTAGAGAGGTTAGATTAAAACATGCCTCTAGAAACTCTTGCACCACACCACAACCCACAAGAGGGATGGACTCCAGAAATAAAATCTAAACGGAATCTACAAGAGACTAATAGTGATCAAAAACAAATTAATAGACTCCATAGAGACATCCCAAAATAATTTTAAAATCCATGAAAGCTTAATCAAATAGAAGTGGAGGATCACACATACTAAAATAGAAGCAAACAACCAATCTGATGAACAAAAATCCATACAAGATAGGTTTGGGTGAGAGGAGACCACCCAACAAGGGATGGAGGTGTCCTAGGGCTCTAGGGAGGAAGAACAAGCTTAATGAGGGATTACATGGATTTTCAATTAAAAAACCCAAAGAAAAAAACATTACATAACAAGAATCCCATATTTAAAATGTGAATACCTATATTTTTAGGTTCAAGAATAAGTTTTTCCTCGAGTAAATAATAATGAACAAAAAATTCATGTCATGAATAATTTTCATGTCATGAATATTTTTCATGTAATTAACAAAATATTCATGGATTCTCCCCACGATTAATTCAAATCCTGAATATATTATTCATGGTGTAAACATGTCCTAAAGCCATCACCCAGGCCCCATTACATTAGAAAAAACCATCAAAAACATATGGAACCCTCCATACCCAAATAAAAAAACTCTAAAAACATTAAAAAAAAGTATATAATTTAACAAGGATGTTATTATAATGTTTCCATCACATGATATAATATATAAAATCTTTGGAAGCGTACCCAATCCACTTTGTGACTTTTACTACTATGATTATAGGAATGGAGGGTGAACTTAATCCACCGTGGGACTCTATTGACTATGTTTATATTAATGGGGAGAAAACTGAATATACCATAGTACACTGACCACTATATTTATGGAAATATTGAGTGATCCCAATCCACCATGAGACACTATCCACGATGACATGATGGCCTTGACTGTGATCCTTAACTAATGCTTATGGTGACAAGTTCAATATTGTTTCCACATATTTAGGATTACATTAAGTTATGATTTCATTCCCTTATGCCATATTTTTATTATTATCACACACTATTATTCCATGATACATGTTTATTCATTTTAGATGGTATGTTCCAATATAATTAACAACGTAAGACTCTTTTTGTTCTATGTTATTTATAATAAGTCATATATTCCCGGATTATATTTTCTCATATCACTATGATCTAAACCTTGACGATGTGTTGAGGATTTATTTCATTAGAAAGTGTTAGAGATCAATCCTTTATTGTGTTTTTATTTACTATATTATGAAGATGAGTATAACATTTGAGATGTTCATAAGGGAGTCTAGTGTGGCTCAATTATGGAGAAATTTCTAAAAGGAATTTAAGAAGAATTTTTTATATAGTTCATCCTAATTGAAAAAAAAACTTTTATTCTTGTTATTGAGAGATTATTATGGGTTTTAATGTTTATGTTGTGAAAAATATTTGAAATATATCTATATTAATCTTTTCTCAACTAACTTTGTATCAAATTTAGTGTTTAAGGAAAATGTTTTTAGCATCGAAATAGGAGTGTGAGTGCGAAGCTTCTCATTTAGTATCAGAGAAAGGATTGGTACTTTTTGAGGATTAGTTTAGTTATTTTTTTGGATTATTATAGTTTTTTATTAATTAAAATAAGATAAATTTTTGAAAACCCCTAATGATAATTCTACGAATAGGAAAAAATCATGATGCTATAGTAAATTATAGATTCTATGATTTTATAGATATCTAATCTCTTTTTAGATTTTATTACGTGGTTGTAGTTGTGACATGGATATACCTGGGTGTAATCACACTGAAAAGGACTAGTTAAGTATCAAATCAATCTTCACTCAGTACATAATGAGTGGGATTAAGATTGTACACCTTTATAGACACCACAATGTTTATTCTTTATTCAATCACATTATATTTATGAGAAATTGTGAATGATTTATTATGTTATATCATTAAATTAAGGTGTGTGATATAACCAAAATTAATGAAACATTGATTAAACTAGGAGAGATCTAGGATACTCTAAAATAATTATAGAATAACATAAATATGTCATAAAGTAATATATCGTGAGTTGAAATTTTGTTGAGCTTATTTATGACAATTACCATATGATGTTATTATTTATCACTCATGATTAACCCTTTTGGATTTAAAATTTATTGAATCAAGGAGGAACCAAGTTAATAATAGGTATAATGGACAATGAAATAATTTTCCTCATGAGAAACCAAATAAGATATAATTTTGTGTTGAAAATATTATTGTTCTTCTCACCCAACTATCACACGTTATGATTGAAAACATGATTCTTTCCAAACTTCATAAAAAACTAAATAATAGAATGATAGAGGTTTATATAAGACCATATGGCATAGATGATGAATAAAAGAACATTCAACTTCAAAAGTATAAAAATTCTTGGACCAATCACCCAAGGGATTGTCTCGAAGGATTAATAATGTATTTCAATTGTGGAAGGGTTGGTCATCAGGCTTGTGACTATTGAGTTGGGGAAAAGAATATGATCAATTATATTGAGGTGAATAATGTACAATTACTCAAATTTAAGGAGATTGGTCATTATGAAAATCGATTCTCTAATTAAAGGGTTGATTAGGATAAAAAAGCTAAGAAAAATATTAATTCAAGTAAACATGGGAAAGCTTATGCAATGAATACTATTTATTTTTATAGTTCTAATTAAGTGGAGATAGATATATTTATTCTTAACTCTATAATTTTGAAAGTCTTATGTTGTGTGTGTTTTCACCGACTATTAGATTTTGAATTTTAAATAATAACATATGTTGGTATCATTATTGTATCTAAGGTATACGAATCCACCTCAAGGTGTGTGGGGTTATGATTCATGAAAGTATAATTACCTTTCCTTATGGTTTGACCTATTTTGTGGGAAACAAATATTTTCTATGTTTTGAAGGGTTGCCTCTCTAGAAATCGATCCATGACTATATTTTAGGCACCATTAGATATTTTCAATAACAGAAAATGATTAGAATTTAAAGGACATGATTTATTTAATGGGGGATAATGTAATGCGCATATATTTTACAATATAATATCCCTTTAAATAAACATTATGCCAATATCATGCATTACATGAAACACTGAGAAAATGGCTTGTGGAATATTAGATGATTATTATTAAGAAAATAATTAATATTCAAATCTCTTATAATTAAAAATACTGTTATCAATTAGAAATACATATAAAATAGGAATAAGAATATATAATTATTTAAAAGGGTATAATCAATAAAAGTAGTTTATCTTTATATATTTTATTTTCATTTAAAATAAAAAATTAAAAAATTTATAATTTGAATTTTTGAAAATGAATTTGTTTTATAATTATTTATATTAATATTATCTTAGGGTTATTTTTTGGTATTTATTTAAAATATATAAATTTTGGTGAATTTTGGAAAAATACCAATTTTGATAATAAAGTCACTTTTATATCAATACCATAATACCAGAATGGCATAAAAGTTTTCAAAAAAACATTTATATAAAAATTCTATATTCATAAAGTGATATAAATCAATTGAAAATACAATGATGAATTTATAAACCCATATTTATCATTTTGGACATTTAAGTAATATTTTACTCTAAAAATAATTTTATTCGGTTATATTGGAAATCATTTTTCCTCACTTGTAAAAATTAAATCTAAAAAATGTATTTCATATTTTATATAAATATTTTAATATTATTTAATTGGGTAAATTTAATTTTATGGAAGAAATTATAATTAATAATATTAAATTTTAATGACCATAATAACAATGAAAGGCATGTTTTCAATGAATTTGTTAATAAATATCACATAATTTTTTTCCAAGAAATGAAATTGATATATTTTAAATAATGAATTTTATAAGATTATTTTTCATAATTATTAAAATATATTACCTCTTATTTAATTTGTAAATAATTTTATATGATATTTAGAACACTTTATATTAAAAACAATATTTTTTTACAAAACATTTTTTCAATATTTTGAATGTTTTAATTTAACATATAATTTTATGTTATTTTTAAATTAAATTTTATTATATAGAATATAAATTTATGGTTATAACATATAAATTTATTAAAAATGGTTTCATTATATTTTTAATAAAATAAAGATGACCTAGTTATAAACTAGTAACTAATGTAAAAAACCAATAGGGTAAAATGTAAATAACTAGTGGTGAAGAACTTGAAACAAGTTTAAAACATGTGTGAAAATGAATAGTATAATATTTCTCACCCTTATTATACCCAAATATTCATTTATTTATTCTTTTGGATCTATTTACTCTTAAATAGTGTAATCCCAGCATCGAAAAATAATGAGAATTTTCAAAAATGAAATTTCATTCACTTATAAAAGGAAATAAGTTTTACCACATTTAAATAACCATTTTAAATATTTATATTAACTAAAACTATAACCTAGTCTCTCCTTAAACCTATAAACTAGTGGTAAAAGAATTGATTCAATTTTAACACATATTTAAAAATCAATAGTACAATATTTATCAACATCATCATACCAAACACTTCATTATTTTCCACTTTTGGAGCCATTTCCCCTTGAATAATGTCATTTCATGATTGAAATCTAATGGGAATTTTAAAAAATCTAATTTATTTCACTTATAAAAGGAAATATGTTTTACCAAATTTCACTACCCATTCAAAATATTTATATTAAAAGAATCTATACCATAGTCTCTCCTCAACCTTATAATATTACCCATAGGGGGGGAGGGATAAGTAATGTTCTCAACTAAACACTCTTAGTTATTTTCTTCTTATACAACCTCAAATATTCTCCTTACATGAAAGTATGATAAAATAAATATTTTTAATAATATGAAATTTAATTAATCTAATGGAACATAAATTTTATACCTTCATAAAAAACCATTCAAAAAATGAAGACGTTGTCATGAATACATGTGAACTACCACATTCATAGATGGCATGTTCTATTTTTTTTGTCATCACCTAAAATGGATGGACATAAAAATATATTCAAGTTCCATAAATTATATTTATGACACATTTAACATTATATAAATATAATATTCTACATTATATAAATGATATTAACTTAAAATGTTTATTATGTAACAGCCCAAGATTTTATAAAAAAATATTCTTTTTAATTTTATTAATGTCTTGTGTTGTACGCTACACCAAAAGGAGCTTGCACAACACACATCCTTGACTTGCCTTGCATTACACGCAATCGCGACCTTCCTCGATAGCGTGTGTTGTACGCAATACCGAGTTTCACTAAACAACGATATGCTATAAAAATATTATTAAAACTAGCCGTTATGAATAGTAATAACCACTTTTTGAAATCCAGTAAATCTTATTTTTCAAAATGAACTTTATTTTTGGATTCGGAGTATCGAATTTATCCTAAGGTGAAATTTTGGTACTTTTCGGATAACTTTCATATTCTGATGAATAGTGAAAATTACTAAATTATAATTAAAAACAACTTTTTTAATCGAAATAATTAATAGTGATAAATCATTAATTTTAGTGGTTTTAAAGTATATTTAGAATATATTTTTACAATTTAATACAATGTTGGTCATTGGATGTAATTTCACATTTAAACTAGACATAAACAAGTGTCAATCTTTTGATAGATATTGTTTCTTAAAAACACGCTATTTGTTTTAACAGCGGGATTTAATTATAAAATTAATTAATACAACTTTTATGTTATGAATTTGGTAAAGTAGACTTCATTTTTGAATTTGGAATATGAAATATATCTTGGGATGAAATTTTGGCATTGTTCTGAAAAACATCAATTTTTGATGAATAGTGAAACTACTAAGTGGTAGGTTAAAAACTGAATTTTGCATAAAACTTAATTTTACCGCTTCTGTGAATGGAATTTCGAAAATCCGAGAGACACGGTTAATATCAAGGACTAAAATGTGGTTCAATGAGATGAAAATAATTTTTTGGTGAATAGTAACTTTTTACTTTTTTTTACCACGGTTAATAGTAAATAAGGTAACTAAGGGTAAATATGATATTAATATTACCCTAACACATGTCCTAATTCTATTGGACAAGTGTAATTCGACCAAAAACAAACTTAGGAATAAAATATGACCATTTAGGCCCACTTGGATTAGATTAGGACATTTATTATTAATTTATTTAAAGAAGGGTTAAAATAGTTAAAATCAAAGTTTAATAAGTAAATCATTTTTAATATGGGGTTATACATAAGCTAAATTCGACTATAAATATTCCTTAGAAAGCTAAAAAGATTTCTTACATGATGGTATTTTATTTGTAATTTTTAGACATCAAATAATATAATTTATTTATGACACAAATATGATGTAGTAATTATCTTATTAATGAAATATTGACATAATTGATAATATAAATACCAAAATAAATGTAATTTAAAACTTTTTATGAATTCCACTAATTTTCTAGGTTACTATGATATATTAGTGTTGATTTAATCAACTTGGTTCGAACATATAATTCTGTTATGACTTTCACAAAAATCATATATCAAATAGTGTCAAAATTGACACAAAATAGTTTTTAAATCAAATATTATATTATTAATTGTTATTTTATTCCTAAAAATCTAAGGTTCGGCCAAATGACTTAGATAAGGATATATGTATTAATAATATACAATTTGGGGTTCGTTTGGCATGTTATAGTAAGTGTATTAACCATATAGTGAAAGAAAACAAAAAGACACGGTAAAAGTTAAATTATTTAACTTAGAGTTAAATCTAATTGATAAGGTTACAATAATACCCTAAACTTGTCTAAATCCTATTGGTTGATAGGATTTCGACCCATCCCCACTTTAGCTTCGAAATAAGACCCTTTGGAACCATTATAAACCGATTTTGACTTTAATATAAAATAATATTTTGAGATATTCCTAAGGTGCCCCTCTCCTCCCCTATAAAAGGACACCTCCTCCCCCTCCTCCTCACACCAATTTGAGCACTCAAGCTCGGCCAACCCCTGACAATTTCTCCTCTCCACTTCCCTATCAACATCCTAGAGGTTCTGGTCTTCCTCAAAGACCAATTTTAGTGCCCTAAGAGGAGGTCTCAAAGAGGCACTTCAAAGAAGAGGTAATTACCGTTACCAATTATTTCATCTTTATTTCTTCTTCCACTTCTTCTTCTTAGGTTGTTTCATTATGAAGTAATAACATCAGTATCACTCATATACTGATATGTTATTATAAGTATGAAACAACCCTATTTCACCATCTATCCATCCTACGGAAAAAGAAATCACCGCGCGTGCGTACGTACGGAATACCGTCTCCACGCCGTGGTGTAATCTATTTTCCACCACCACCTTACATGGATGGGTATAATGGTGTAAAGAATAACTATACATAGTTATTAAAACATCATATTGATTCTGATATATTGTATAATCCACTCCAATTCAATTCAATATTTATAGAAATGATATCATCGCTCGTGCGTACGTACGGACTACCGTCTCCACGACGCGATGAGATTCATTCTCCATGTTAACCATTTAAGAATGATTATAATGTATATATAAGAAATAATAATGAAATATATGACATTATAAAGCTACTGGATTTATGTATATATATACATATGTATGTCATCTACTTACTTCCATTTCAAGACAATAAGGAAAGAAAAACAGCGTTCATGCGTACGTACGGACTACCGTCTCCATGAACGGTGTTTTTCATTTTATTTATCTATATATTATATATATATATATACTGAATATATATGATATATAAATCATATTTTATATTCTGGAAGTAAGTAAATCATGATATAAGTAATAATGATGTCAAGAACAACAAGTCAAAACACCTACGATAAATGAAACGATTTTACCCAAAACGCTTCTTTAACATGGAATTTACAAAAGAACGGGTAATATAATGTCATAAGTGAACCATATATGCTATCATAACAATGAATATGATTCTGGAATAAGTCAATAACATGATTTAAATCATTATACAGGAGGTTCGGACACTTACAAAGCAAGTCGGACATAAGGTAAGGGAAATATCACAATCTCATTTTTATCCGAGATTGTTTATTCGTAAGTATTTACTGGGGTGTATTTTATCATCCACGTCCATGTTCCTTCAATATGTAATATTGTTTCCATCCACTTACAATAGTTTAAATCCAATTTTACTCTTCGGTGAGTTTTTAGTAAAGAATATGAAAGGAATCTTTTGTCGCTTTTTCATACGAGGTACTTTTTGACTTTTCCGACAAAAGTACGAGAATAATGTTTTTTTTAACTTATACGGAACGAACGGATTTATACTGTTTTATAAAGCCTTATCTTCATGAAGCTTCCTCTAAAAGATTTCATGACTATTTTCAATAAAATCTCTTTCTTTTAAAATTGCATGTTGTTTTGTGAAAAGAAATTGATTTTGAAGAAGAAAGGATATTTTCCTCAAGAATTCAATTCAAGTGTTTTATCAAAATTATTTTCCATATAAGATAATAAAGGGTTCTGTTTCTATCCATATTTTTACATTGATTTGACTATGTTGTGATGGAATTATGTTTATGAATTCCTTTATCTTATATGAATGGTTTTATGATGTCATGTTGTTTAAGAATCCCATTTTTATTACATGGGTTATGCAATGATGTATGATTTATGATTTTGTGGCACACATAAGAAAGGATTCATTAAGAGATGGGTGGGACCTATATCTCCCTCCAATGCATTGGGTAAAGATTTTATATCTCATGAGATAGACATGGCTGGAATGGTAGGTTATACCGGTTCAGTGAAACAGGACTGAAACGAGGATTACTCGATTCAGAAAGGGACTTTGTCCACTAAGATAGTCTTGGAAATGAGTCTTGACTAACAAGAAATTATTCTCTATGATTATGTGTGTATGCCACAATGAGTAATGTTTTAAGTTATGATTTCATTTTCACTTCTATGATTTATCCCATGTTATGATATTATGAGCTCTTTTGCAGGTTAAGATTTCCAAAAGCTATGTTCTTATGTATATGATGTGATTGATATTTCTTTTGTTTACCCTTACTGAGCATTTGAGCTCACCCTTTTATGTTTTCTTTTCCCCAGGATATAAAGAAAGGTTTTAGGTAAAAAAAGGGGAAGATCTTTATGGGATATATTGAAGATCTTTCACCACGTTTAGAAGATTACGTTCCGAGTTTCCAAAGACACTAAACTATTACGATCCTTGTGTGTGTGTTTTTGTTATGTACTAAGTATTCCGCAAAAGTAATGTAATGTCCATGTACGTCAAGATACGGGTCTCTACAGTTGGTATCAGAGGAAAGGTTTAGTCAACCTTTGGAAACTAGGATGCGAAAACGTTAGTGAGATCCCTAGAGATATTTCTAAGGTATGTCTAGGGATGTCCCTAGGGATAAGAATACGTATAGGTTATAGTAATAGAATTACGCTAACGATCATAGAATTAAACCTAAGATGTTGGATACTGAAGGTACTCCCCCTTTATTATGTTGTCTTCCCTAGCATGATTTTTGCCTCTCACACTATTCTTTTTGGGTTTTAGACGATGGCTGGAACCCGAAGGAACCGTGTTGATCAATGCAATGGACAATGCAATGATTTCCCTCCTGAACAAACAAATGTTATGGGAGATGGAGTGCAAAATCTTATTGCTATACTTACACAAGCTATGAATCATTCTGGACTTCCAAATGAGCATAGAAGGAAACAATATTCTATTGAGTCCTTCATGAGGCAACGTCCACCTTCTTTCAGTGGGTCTTCTAATCCACTTGTGGCTGAACAATGGATCAGTACTACTGAAAAGATATTTTCAGTTCTTCAATGTTCTGAACATGATAAAGTCATCCTAGCAGTGTATCGTTTGGAAGGAGATGCTGATCAATGGTGGAATCTTATTAAGAATACAAGGCAAAGGGATGAAATTGAGTCTATGGAATGGGACGAGTTCAAGAACTTATTTTTCAATAAGTACTTCCCTCGTATTCTTCGAACAAAGATGGAGAAAGAGTTTCTTGAACTGAAGCAAAGGGATGATGAATCTGTTGGTACCTATGAAGCAAATTTTACAAGACTTGCAAGGTATGCTTCTGGAATTATCATCCAACCTGAAAGTAAAGTTGATCGATTTTTCAGTGGCTTAAAACCAAGTCTTCGAAGGGAATTAGCTATAAGAGACTTCAGTAGCTATGAAGAAATTGTGCGTTGTGCTATCAAGGTAGAAATGGAAGTTGGTGTTACATATCCATCTCATGGTTTTGACAAGAAACGAAAGATGGAGTTCAAGGAGAAATCTCAAAATAATGGTGAAAAGAAGATGAATGTTTCCTTATGTACAAAGTGTGGAAAGAAGCATGGTGGAGATTGTCTTAAAGGGACTAGAAAATTTTTTAAGTGTAGAAAAGAAGGTCATCGAGCAGCTGAGTGTCGAAGTAATGGAAAAAGGGTTTCTAATGATGTGAATAAAGCAAACACTGCAGAGAACGCACCGCCAACACTTCAATGCTTCAAGTGCAAGGAAATGGGGCATTATGCTAATAATTGCCCTAATCCAAGGGTTAGTGATGATCAACATGAGCAACCACTGAAGGCAAAGGACAAAGGGAAATCACATGCGATCACTATTGGCAATGTTGAATATGACAACGATGTGGTGGAATGATTAAGTGTTTATGTAATGGGATTCCAAAATAATGTTGTATCATTGAGTGTTGCAATATTTATTGATGTGGTATTCAAAGTGATTGAGATATTTTTTGGAAATAAGATGATATGCGCATAATGAAGACGAGAAAATGAAATGTTTAATAGTATTCATGAGCTCATGATTGATATAAGGACTAAGTGATATCATGGTTTGAGTATATAGAATTTTGAGGATTTTGGTATGTGGAAAGTGTTAACTTTTAACTGCACTCATGTTTTCACTATGGTATTCAAGAGAATACACGATTAAGGACTTTGAATGTTTGGAATGTGACCAACAAGACATATCTTATGATATGCGGGGATCAACGACAGTATTAAATCTCTGGTAATCGTTGTCACTATATTATGAGAGTGGACTGCAGTATTATGTATAAGCCTAAAGATTAGACTGGATTATGTTGGACATAAGTTAGTATTGTTTAAGGATAGAAGATTTTCGACATTATTGATGGGATGTTATATTAACGTAGTTTTAGAAAAAGGACAACCTGCAGGACGGGCGACAGCCCATCGCTTCGGACAAGGCCGTAGGAATCGAACCCACAACCGAAGTGCGACTGGCCTTTATCGCCTACCACTGACCTACAGGAAGTCCCTGTTTATTAGAAACTAGTTTTATTATATTAAGCAGTATGATATATGAAGTATAAGTCCATTTTAGGAACTATATATGATTAATCTCACTATAGAATGGCTTATGTATATTTAATAACTTTTGCTTACCTTTTGTTTGAGACAGATGGAATGACCCGTCATTCTATCACATGATCTGCTAACACTTCACGAATAACAAATTCAACTTCATTTATTTAAGAGATGAAGTGGAAATTGTTCAAGGCACGAACAACAGTGATATTGTATCAAAATAAAGTAAGTATTTATTCTAATTCAAATTTTCAACTTTAGGGAAATGATCTTGAAAACCAAAAATGTTGTCCTAGTGATCTTATACCTGATGAATCAGATGGTACCTTAGATCGTCACAAATTTATGGATTTGTGATTACTGGCTTTTCCATAGCCATGTTCTCTACCACTCTCCATCAGAACATGATTGTTAGATTTCTCTTCCATATCCATATTTTCACCTATGTGGAAACCCAGTGATTAGTTTATTTGGGTAATCGTTACATTTCATACTTTAGTTTTTAAAGCCAAGTTTTGGTATTCCCTTTTACGATGTGGGTTTCTATTAAAGAAACTTTCAAATAGTAAACCATTTATAACCCCGACGAATTTCGAGGGCGAAATTCATTTTAAGGGGGGTAGAATGTAACAGCCCAAGATTTTATAAAAAAATATTCTTTTTAATTTTATTAATGTCTTGTGTTGTACGCTACACCAAAAGGAGCTTTCACAACACACATCCTTGACTTGCCTTGCATTACACGCAATCGCGACCTTCCTCGATAGCGTGTGTTGTACGCAATACCGAGTTTCACTAAACAACGATATGCTATAAAAATATTATTAAAACTAGCCGTTATGAATAGTAATAACCACTTTTTGAAATCCAGTAAATCTTATTTTTCAAAATGAACTTTATTTTTGGATTCGGAGTATCGAATTTATCCTAAGGTGAAATTTTGGTACTTTTCGGATAACTTTCATATTCTGATGAATAGTGAAAATTACTAAATTATAATTAAAAACAACTTTTTTAATCGAAATAATTAATAGTGATAAATCATTAATTTGAGTGGTTTTAAAGTATATTTAGAATATATTTTTACAATTTAATACAATGTTGGTCATTGGATGTAATTTCACATTTAAACTAAACATAAACAAGTGTCAATCTTTTGATAGATATTGTTTCTTAAAAACACGCTATTTGTTTTAACAGCGGGATTTAATTATAAAATTAATTAATACAACTTTTGTGTTATGAATTTGGTAAAGTAGACTTCATTTTTGAATTTGGAATATGAAATATAGCTTGGGATGAAATTTTGGCATTGTTCTGAAAAACATCAATTTTTGATGAATAGTGAAACTACTAAGTGGTAGGTTAAAAACTGAATTTTGCATAAAACTTAATTTTACCGCTTCTGTGAATGGAATTTCGAAAATCCGAGAGACACGGTTAATATCAAGGACTAAAATGTGGTTCAATGAGATGAAAATAATTTTTTGGTGAATAGTAACTTTTTACTTTTTTTTACCACGGTTAATAGTAAATAAGGTAACTAAGGGTAAATATGATATTAATATTACCCTAACACATGTCCTAATTCTATTGGACAAGTGTAATTCGACCAAAAACAAACTTAGGAATAAAATATGACCATTTAGGCCCACTTGGATTAGATTAGGACATTTATTATTAATTTATTTAAAGAAGGGTTAAAATAGTTAAAATCAAAGTTTAATAAGTAAATCATTTTTAATATGGGGTTATACATAAGATACATTCGACTATAAATATTCATCAGAAAGATAAAAAGATTTCCTACATGATGGTATTTTATTTGTAATTTTTAGACATCAAATAATATAATTTATTTATGACACAAAGATGATGTAGTAATTATCTTATTAATGAAATATTGACATAATTGATAATATAAATACCAAAATAAATGTAATTTAAGCCTTTTTATGAATTCCACTAATTTTCTAGGTTACTATGATATATTAGTGTTGATTTAATCAACTTGGTTCGAACATATAATTCTGTTATGACTTTCACAAAAATCATATATCAAATAGTGTCAAAATTGACACAAAATAGTTTTTAAATCAAATATTATATTATTAATTGTTATTTTATTCCTAAAAATCTAAGGTTCGGCCAAATGACTTAGATAAGGATATATGTATTAATAATATACAATTTGGGGTTAGTTTGGCATGTTATAGTAAGTGTATTAACCATATAGTGAAAGAAAACAAAAAGACACGGTAAAAGTTAAATTATTTAACTTAGAGTTAAATCTAATTGATAAGGTTAAAATAATACCCTAAAATTGTCTAAATCCTATTGGTTGATAGGATTTAGACCCATCCCCACTTTAGCTTCGAAATAAGACCCTTTGGAACCATTATAAACCGATTTTGACTTTAATATAAAATAATATTTTGATATATTCCTAAGGTGCCCCTCTCCTCCCCTATAAAAGGACACCTCCTCCCCCTCCTCCTCACACCAATTTGAGCACTCAAGCTCGGCCAACCCCTGACACTTTCTCCTCTCCAATTCCCTAGCAACATCCTAGAGGTTCTGGTCTTCCTCAAAGACCAATTTTAGTGCCCTAAGAGGAGGTCTCAAAGAGGCACTTCAAAGAAGAGGTAATTACCGTTACCAATTCTTTCATCTTTATTTCTTCTTCCACTTCTTCTTCTTAGGTTGTTTCATTATGAAGTAATAACATCAGTATCACTCATATACTGATATGTTATTATAAGTATGAAACAACCCTATTTCACCATCTATCCATCCTACGGAAAAAGAAATCACCGCGCGTGCGTACGTACGGAATACAGTCTCCACGCCGTGGTGTAATCTATTTTCCACCACCACCTTACATGGATGGGTATAATGGTGTAAAGAATAACTATACATAGTTATTACAACATCATATTGATTCTGATATATTGTATAATCCACTCCAATTCAATTCAATATTTATAGAAATGATATCATCGCTCGTGCGTACGTACGGACTACCGTCTCCACGACGCGATGAGATTCATTCTCCATGTTAACCATTTAAGAATGATTATAATGTATATATAAGAAATAATAATTAAATATATGACATTATAAAGCTACTGGATTTCTGTATATATATACATATGTATGTCATCTACTTACTTCCATTTCAAGACAATAAGGAAAGAAAAACAGCGTTCATGCGTACGTACGGACTACCGTCTCCATGAACGGTGTTTTTCATTTTATTTATATATCTATTATATATATATATATACTGAATATATATGATATATAAATCATATTTTATATTCTGGAAGTAAGTAAATCATGATATAAGTAATAATGATGTCAAGAACAACAAGTCAAAACACCTACGATAAATGAAACGATTTTACCCAAAACGCTTCTTTAACATGGAATTTACAAAAGAACGGGTAATATAATGTCATAAGTGAACCATATATGCTATCATAACAATGAATATGATTCTGGAATAAGTCAATAACATGATTTAAATCATTATACAGGAGGTTCGGACACTTACAAAGCAAGTCGGACATAAGGTAAGGGAAATATCACAATCTCGTTTTTATCCGAGATTGTTTATTCGTAAGTATTTACTGGGGTGTATTTTATCATCCACGTCCATGTTCCTTAAATATGTAATATTGTTTCCATCCAATTACAATAGTTTAAATCCAATTTTACTCTTCGGTGAGTTTTTAGTAAAGAATATGAAAGGAATCTTTTGTCGCTTTTTCATACGAGGTACTTTTTGACTTTTCCGACAAAAGTACGAGAAGAATGTTTTTTTTAACTTATACGGCACGAACGGATTTATACTGTTTTATAAAGCCTTATCTTCATGAAGCTTCCTCTAAAAGATTTCATGACTATTTTCAATAAAATCTCTTTCTTTTAAAATTGCATGTTGTTTTGTGAAAAGAAATTGATTTTGAAGAAGAAAGGATATTTTCCTCAAGAATTCAATTCAAGTGTTTTATCAAAATTATTTTCCATATAAGATAATAAAGGGTTCTGTTTCTATCCATATTTTTACATTGATTTGACTATGTTGTGATGGAATTATGTTTATGAATTCCTTTATCTTATATGAATGGTTTTATGATGTCATGTTGTTTAAGAATCCCATTTTTATTACATGGGTTATGCAATGATGTATGATTTATGATTTTGTGGCACACATAAGAAAGGATTCATTAAGAGATGGGTGGGACCTATATCTCCCTCCAATGCATTGGGTAAAGATTTTATATCTCATGAGATAGACATGGCTGGAATGGTAGGTTATACCGGTTCAGTGAAACAGGACTGAAACGAGGATTACTCGATTCAGAAAGGGACTTTGTCCACTAAGATAGTCTTGGCAATGAGTCTTGACTAACAAGAAATGATTCTCTATGATTATGTGTGTATGCCACAATGAGTAATGTTTTAAGTTATGATTTCATTTTCACTTCAATGATTTATCCCATGTTATGATATTATGAGCTCTTTTGCAGGTTAAGATTTCCAAAAGCTATGTTCTTATGTATATGATGTGATTGATATTTCTTTTGTTTACCCTTACTGAGCATTTGAGCTCACCCTTTTATGTTTTCTTTTCCCCAGGATATAAAGAAAGGTTTTAGGTAAAAAAAGGGGAAGATCTTTATGGGATATATTGAAGATCTTTCACCACGTTTAGAAGATTACGTTCCGAGTTTCCAAAGACACTAAACTATTACGATCCTTGTGTGTGTGTTTTTGTTATGTACTAAGTATTCCGCAAAAGTAATGTAATGCCCATGTACGTCAAGATACGGGTCTCTACATATTATATATTTAACAACCATAACTGAACATGTCAATGCAATTTCCATTAATTTGAGTACATTTTTTGAAAACATACCAAACTATATAAATTTTATTATAATAGAATAATATAATACATGATAATCTATAATTATGTATATTGTGGTGAAATTTTACAATGCATTTGACTATGGTAAATCTATTGAGGAGGTTTCAAATAAATCAGTTGAACCACCTCATGTAACCTACATAATATAAAAAAATTTAATAAATAAATAATTTATGATAATAAATAGAACATATAATATGAAATATATATATTGAAAGGGTTATTGAATTTTTTTCAGTAACCTTAATTTTATTATTAAATACGATAGGTGCATTCTTATAATGATTCAGAGCCTAAGGAATGTGTTTATTGAATCTCAATTTTACGTCATTGAGATATGATTCATATTCACAACTTATTTCATTTTGTCTGTAGTTTATGTATTGGATATGGATTTATTTTGGTCATAAATTTCATGATTTTTTTTATTTTTAAATCCATCTCATTTTATAACTTCTATGTATTTCCAATTCAAAATAATATGACATTGTATGGGTATTTGTTAAATCAAACCCCCATTTCTTTGTGTTATAATATTTCATCTTGAACTTCTTTCCTCTATTATTGAATTATATCACCCTACTATTTTATATTAAAAATTCAATTTATCTACAGTTTATATAGTATTTTTATTCAAATATTCCTCTTAAATGAATTTATTCCTTGTAAAAGTATTACATTGTTTATAATAATTACCATTCTCATTAATGGTCATTTTTATTCATTGTCCATTTTGTCCCTTCCCTCCAATGTTATCCATTATATTTAGATACATAATTTTGTGTTATATCATGTTGAATTAATATTTATATTCTCCTTTTTTCAAAATAATGTTTTATTATCCCTTTTTTTGATTTCATTTATCTCAATAAATGTATTTTAAAACACAAAAAGGGATCTTTTGAACTAGCCTCGTTATATTTGGGTTAGAAATTCTCTTTCCTTTTCACCCTTTATCTATATATTATTCTCATTTATATAATTCAAAGTTTTAATAAATGTTTCACACATATATAACTAGTTTAATTTACCTTTCATTTTTGGGGGTAATATATTTTTTATATTCCCTTTACAATTCTCTCCATTAAGTGAACCAGATTTATGGGAACATCCTTATTTCATATTTCATGTTAAATAGTACCCCCATAAATTAATTTTCAGCATAAATAGATTCTGAGAACCATCATTATTTTAGTAAACCATTTATATTTAAATTATTTTTTAAGGAAAATGATAACATTTTACCCTCTTTAAAATATCCTTTACTCATTTAATAATGCATCACCTAATTAGCTCATTTTTATTCTATCATATCCAATATTTCTTAACAATTTTTTTATGATGAAACTAAAGTTTCAGGACCTATTTTTCTTTTTAATATATGAACATAAAAAATTAATCCATTATTCTCTAGGTAATATTTATGATATATCTTCTATGTATTTCTTGAGATAATATTAGAAAACTCAGATCCTTATCATGAGTTTTATAACTATTATGATTTATGTATAGTTTATTTTCCTCTTATGGAACACATATTAATGTATATGTTATGAATATGAAGGTTGTTCCATGATAGAGATACAATGAGTTGGCTAATGTTTTCATCTCAAGAGATGATATAAAAAGCTTTGGAGAGTAAACCCGATCCATAATGGGACTTTTTCCACAATGTTTATGGTATTAGGGAGTAAACCCACTCCACAAAGAGACTTTATCTACTATGTTTATGGGAATGTAGAGTGAAACAAATCCACTATGTGACTCTATCAACTATGTTTATGAGAATGGGTAGTGAACACAATCCACCATGCGACTCTATCCGAAATGATATAATGGTTTTAGACAGGAGACTTGAATTTTGTTAGGATTCCATGTTCTAGGTTGTTTCCATATATCTATGATTCCCAAAACTTATGATAAAATTATTTTATTCCATGTTTCCAGACATATCTCACTATACTATACCATTGTATATTTTTATTCATTTGATATTACATGTTCCCCTACCAGGACTAATGGACAACTATTATTGTTATATCTTCCTTTTAATAATATATTTCACCACAAGTCATGTTTTCACACATGCTTGTGATCTATCTATTGATGTTATTTTTTATGATCTTTCCCTTACTAGGAATTTTATATCACCCCTTTCTTATGTTTTTATTTTAGAGGTTATGAATATGTGTATTTTTTTGAGAAGTCTATAAGGGAGTCTAATGTGGCACAATTATGGAGAAATATTCCAATTTTTTATAAAACATGTTTCATCTATAGATAGTTTCCAAAAAAATAAAACATAAATTCTTGGGATTATAAGATTACTATGAGATTCAATATTTATGTTATGAAAATGACATGAAATATATTTATATTTATCTTAGGTCATATCACATTGTATCAAATAAAATATTTTAAAAAATTATTTTATTACTAGAATTAAGAGTGCGAGTCGGGATCATTTCATAACCTGGTGACTCAACTTGTAAGATCCCGTGTTTTGAACCGGTTTAAAATTACAAATTTTTCTGAATTTCTTTTTCGGTTTATCAACATGTAGTTCTTTTTAAACTGATCTTCTGAATTTTATTCTGAGTGTTGGAAGACCTATAGATGTTTTTTTTGAACTTTGATAGAAGTTTTGAGGCAAATGGGATGTCGCATGGGTGGCACATGGTTTGTCTAACCATGCGGCCAAACCATGCGTAATTGAAGTTTTTAGGTAGTAGCTAACGCAAAAATAGCACACGGTTTGTCAAACCGTGCGAGAAAACTGTGCAGGCACTTATGAGAGATCCTAAAAAAGTGGATCTCACATGCTTAAGCCTCTAGATGGATTTTTTTTCACCTAAGTGGCCATAACTCGGGATTACTCTCTCTTGAAGGTTGGAAAACATAACCCAAGAATTTTGGTGGCAATCTGAAGTCTTCTCTTGGAAAATCAAAGCAGAATTATTAAGGTAGGTAGATGTTCTTCTTTGTTCTTGTTCGGTTTCATAGATATACTTAGATCTACATCTCTTCAACTCATAGTTTCTTAGATCTACACTCATTATGGTCAAATCTAAGTGTGTGGATGAAATGTATGATGATATATGGTCATGGTATTGTTAAGAGAAGTGATCTATGATGGGTTCTTGAAGAATCAACTTGTTTCTCTTCAGGGTTCTTCATTCGTTGTGGTTTCCTTCAATACCCCGAGGTAGGGTCCCAAATCTTTAACACTTTATTTAAGAATTATAGTTTCTTTAAAAAAAATTAGTAATGTGAGTTTCCTTCATTACGATATGTGGATGAATGACACTTTTGATGTTATTAAATAATTCTTCCCACATGAGATAGGTGAGGACTTGAACTTGTGTTGAGTTTAATCATGCTTGGCTAATTTGGTTAAAGTGATATGATTAAATAGTTAAATTATTTGAATGAGATTAATGAGCAATTGGTTAATTAATGGTAGGATTAATTATCAAGTCATGAGTTGTAATAAGATTGTGGATTTTACTAATTATTTAGAATATTGAATATTTGACATGTTTGGTATATAATTTAGAAACTGGTAATAATTAATGGATGGATTAATTATTACATGTTAAATGGTAAATGGTTAACTAATTGATTATTGGTTAAAGATATGAAATTTAATTAATTAATTATTTAATTAATTAATTTTCATGCACTAAATTTAGATTTTTAATTGATTGTTTGTTACAATTGTTGTCTATGATTTCTTTGGATGCATATTAGTCATCCATTTTTTTACGTTTCCTTGGATGGAGTTGTTTGAAAATATGATATGTTGTGTGAGATGGTTGCTAAATATCTTGTCATTGTTCAGCGTGTTTTGTGAGGATTATAGGGTGCTTGTAGATTACTAAAGTCCTGGACGAATCACTGTTTGAGTGGACAGGTTCAGACTTGTTAAAGAATTTGGTTAATTAAGTGTTGACATATCTGAAGAGAAATTTGAGTTGTTAATTTGTTGTTGAATTAATTAATGTATTTTTTTGTGGTGTTATACATGATATTCTACACCAAGGATAAATATATATGTATAATTGGTAAATGGGTTGTGAGACAAGGACTAAGGCTCCAAATACTCACAATTGGTTTGACATGGCGTTTGAACCCAATGATAGATGTATATGTATGTTTGATAAATTGGTTCTGAGATATGGACTGAGGCTCCAAATACTCATGGGGTGCTACACATGGTATTTTACATCCAGCTTGCAAGAGAATATTCTTTTATGGGATATGGACTGATGCTCCAAATAGCCACTGGTGGTGAGACATGGAATGAA
Source organism: Viscum album (assembly GCA_963277665.1). Taxonomy (NCBI): domain Eukaryota; kingdom Viridiplantae; phylum Streptophyta; class Magnoliopsida; order Santalales; family Viscaceae; genus Viscum; species Viscum album. The sequence continues at coordinate 1,190,425,961 of OY728130.1, read as the reverse complement.
GCTCCGAATACTCATGAGGGTGCTAGACCTGATGTTCTAAACCCATTAATTAACATTGGAATATGGGTCTAATTGTTCCTGCATGAAATAAAGTGATGGAAATAAAAGTGTTTGTGACATAATGATTATGTGATTCGATTATGGGAAATGGATCAGAATTATTTTTGAATTGGGTGAACTACTTCTAGTGGACGGTATTAGACTAAGTATAAGAAATATTAAATTGAATAACTTATGACATGTTATCCAAGCCAAAGTAGAAGCCTGTATTTGGTCTTTACTTGATTACATAGATGGTATTTAGAGACATCTATGGCGAGTGACTTATTCGGTAGATGTCGGGCATAGGCTGAATCTTAAGACATTCATAATTTAATAAGATTTGAATAATTGAAAAACTATTATGTAATGATTGTTGAGTATGCATGACAAATGTATAACTCATGTTCAGACACCAGGTGGGGGCCGAAGCAGGTACTTGGGTTTATAGTTACTTGTACTTCATACTTTATTTTATACATGCCTTCACGTGTGTTATGTTATATATTAAATGTCCGGATTTTGGGTAGACACAAGTGGTCTCGGCCTACTGAGATTTATATCTCACACCATACTCGGGCCACCATTGTAGTGGGTATCCAAGTATATTCTATTTTGTTGGAGGACTATGTTGTTTTCATTTACTTGGGAGTTCGGTGAAGAGGACCGAGCGAAGGTTTGGGATGCTCGAGGAGATCGCCCATGGGGCTTTGAGTCATTATTAATTTATTTCTTTATTGGAATGTAATGCATGTTGTTTTCTTTATTGTTTTATACTTTTTTATCATTAGCATGTCATGTATGCATCTGCTGTATAATTTGGAATTGACCAACTGTTTTTTAGAAGATTTATAAAATCTATTTTTCCGTCGATTTATCATTTATTTTACTATTTTCGATATTTATTGACTTTGTCTATTTTGGAACACTAAAATTTGGGTATAGTCTCCACACTAACTATCCTTATACCCTCTCTGCTATTCTGCAGCCTCTGGTGTATGACGAGACGCTCTTGAGGTCATGTGTTGATTGGTTCAGCCACCGGTTCAGGGGTGAGCTGGGTCGGGATGTTACAAAGTGGTATCAAAGGTTTTGGTTTCATTCTTTTCCTTTGTCTAATTAGTTTGGGGCTGGTAGAAAGGAGACTAGGAATGTGTCGACGCTTGGGTTAATAGTCATGCTTGGGACTCATTATCTCATGTACGGGAAATTACCAAGTGGCCAGGGATGGGAATTGAGGTTTTTCCTATTAGATGTTACAATTTATATGATTTCACCTTGGGTGGCTGGTTTATTTTCCATTGTTTATTGATTTTGAGAATTTTGAAAAGAATAATTTTCTTGGCATGATATGGCATGGAAGTTTCATACATGCATCATCTTAGGCACTTATAGATTCACATGCCATGCATATAACATGCCATGTAGTTTCATTAGTAGGATTCTTTCTAATTTTGATTGTGTTTCATGGGTGCAATGCCATTTTTGATATGATTTAGCATGACTCTCTTGATAGCATGTTACAGTGATAGATTTAACATGCTTGAGTGATTATATTCTGTACTTCCTTGGTTATTAGCTTGTTTTGTTGATGTGACATGATTTCATGTTATATCATGTTGTTGTGTTACTGATTATGCTAACTTGTTAGATATGTTTTTATATGCCAAAGGGGTGATAAAGATAAAATGTTAAATAAATGTTGATAGGGTTAAAAGGGAGCCAAAATCTAATGATAAGGTGTTTGGGCGCGTTATCGATTGGTAGGTGTCCACCCATATAATTTGGATAGTTAGGTTGATCATGTTAATTCTTGAATAGACATTGGTATCCATTAATGAGATCCAATTTTCAATCCATGGAGTGTATGGGCGCTTCATGAGTTGGGAAATGACAACTCATATTAAATTTAATGACTTGATGCTTTTTGAATTGCTTATAAATGTGAAATATGTTTAATGTTGAGCTGAAATCAATTGGATAGCTTCTAAAATGCAACTGGACACAAGTAGGTTAGTTGTGGAGTGTTTTTATGAGATAACTAGTTTGGGTGTTAAAAATTTTAATACCTATGTGTTTGCTATTGGGTTGCCTATAGTGAACCCTGGTTGGTTAAAATGAGATCCTGTTAGATCGCCTAATCTTATTAAAAGGAATTTATTTTGACATGTTTCTTCAAAATGTCCAGATGTCAACTAACATAAATGTTTAAAAAAGGAAGTTTTATGAGTCTTGCATGTTCTGCCTTGGGGCATTTTGAAAATGGTACCTTGATGTTTTGCTTAAATAGTTTGATGATTAAAGATTAAAAGTGATTAAATATAAGAGGCTTGGAAATGGAACCTATTGTGGTGTCCACTCATTAAAAACCATTATGTAATGGGTAGTTCGGACTTCTCTTCAGTTTCCATCGAACAGAAGCGTGATTAATTTTTGTGGGCATTCTTCTCCTCAGCAATGGCCTTATGTTCCACCTTTGAGCCTAGTGGCTTGTTTGAAGTGACCCGGATTAGGGTTGACACTTTTTCTTCGTAAGGGGCTAACCTACAGTCGGCAGCACCCGCATAACATAATTTCCTTGCTAGTGATATGGCTTTTCTCACTCTTTTGGTGTTTTTGGGTGCCGTTGTCCCAGGTAGGACTTACAGTTTCCTATGACACCCATTTTAGAATGACTGGTGATGTGTTTATTGAACTTTTTGTGGGATTGAGCGTCGAGTAACGCTCTTTGCCAGCTGGTTAGACATGCCTTGAGCATGGTCAACTACTTTATTGGTCATTTGACCCTCTCTTCTTAGTAATGGATGAATGGTTATGGATTCGTCTAGGAAAATGGTCTTATGAGGAAAAATGACTCCATAATAAGTCTTTTTATACTACTGCGAATGGTCTCAGGTCAACTCCATGAAGAGTAACTTGAGCGTTAAAGAATCATTTTCATTTCAATACATGGAATGTTTTTCAAAAGACCCGGGTGTTTTGACATGCCGATCTTGTTGTTAATATAGCGCGTTCGTGAGCGGCTGATATTTTCTTGAGGCATCATGGGAAATTTTAAGGTGGGTATTTCCACTTTGTTCATGATGAATGTGTTGGCAGGTGATGCCGAGCTTTTAGAAAAGTGTTTTCTAGTAAAGGTTTGAATGATCTTCGTCATGACATCGGTTTTCTATTAGTGCCCTATTCTGGACACGACAAGCATGTCCCCTATCTTGACCTCATCATAGAGACAATAAGATAGAATCGTTCTTGTTCCATGCTATAGTTTACATGTTTTTGGGTAGTATGGAGGATACGTTGATTCTTTGGGAAACATTCCTTATCGTATTGGGGCATGATTGTTTTTAAAGTAGCCTTATGATGTCTTGACTTGGAATTTTCACCAGATGTTGCGTAAGGACATCATTATACTTGTGGATGGATTTGGATTAGTTTTATAGGAGTGTCATCAGATATAGAGAGAAATGGGGGTTTGGGTCTGCAATGTCTTTCGATGGAAGCATGTGAAACCTGTTCCATTTTTTGATCGAGGTTCAAACTTTTACATTGACAAGGTCCTTCTAATGTCCTTAGATATAACATTTGTTTTGATGTTTAAGCTTTGGTGTGAAATTTTGATCTATTCAAAAGGCATATCTAGCAGTTTTGAGAAGGTTTAAAGGTGTGTTTGGTGTTGGGAATGCAACACGTCACTTCTAACGAGATTTAATGACCTTGGTAGGTCGGTGGTTTTAGTAGTGGTTCCTGATGGCTTCTCAGGGACAAGAAGTTTTTATAGTGGGTATAATGTAAGATCCAATGTTTTGAAAAGGTTTAAAATTACAAATATTTCTGAATTTCTTTTTCGGTTTTTCAACGTGCCGTTCTTTTTAAACCGAGCTACGAAATTTTATTCCGAGTGTTGGAACACCTATAGATGTTGATTTTTCAACATTGATAGAAGTTTTGAGGCAAAGGGGAAGTCGCACGGGCGGTTCACAGTTTATCTAACCGTGCGGCCAAACCATGTGTAGTTGATGTTTCAAGGTAGTTACTAACGCATAGTTAGCACAAGGTTTGTCAAACCGTGTGAGCAAACCGTGCGGGCACTTATGTAAGATCCTAATAGAAAGTATCACACACATTTAAGACTCTAGATGGCTCATTTTTTCCTTTTAAGTGGACATAACTTGGGATTACTCTCCCTTAATGTTTAAAAAACATCTCCCAAAAATTTTGGAGGCGATCTGAAGTCTTTTCTTGGCGAATCGAAGCCAAATTCTTGAGGTAGGTAGATGTTCTTCTTAGTTCTTCTTCGGCTTCATAGATCTAATTAGATCTACATCTACTCTGCACACAGTTTCTTATATATACACCCATTATGGGTAAATCTATGTGTGTTGATGACAATTATGATGAGTTTTGGTCCTGGTCTTGTTATGAGAAGTGATCTAAGGCAAGTTCTTGAAGAATCAAACCATTTCTCTTGAGGGTTCTTCATTCATTGTGGTTTCCATAAAAACCTCGAGGTTGGGTCCCAAATTTTTAAAACATTATTTAAGAATTATAGTTTCTTTATATTAATTAGGAATTTGAGTATCCATCATTATGATATATCGATGAATGACACTTTTGATGTTATCAAATCATTCCTCCCACATGAGATAGGTGAGGACTTGAACTTGTGTTGATTTTAAGCATGTTTGGTTAATTTGGTTAAAGTGATACGATTAAATAGTTAAATGATTTGAATGGAAAGAATGAGTAATATTGTAATTAATGGTTGGATTAATTATCAATTCATGAGTTGGAATAAGATTGTGGCTTTTACTAATTATTGGGAATATTGAATATTTGACATGTTTGGTATATAATTTGGAAACTGGTAATAATTAATGGATGTATTAATTATTACATGTTAAATGGTAAATGGTTAACTAATTGATGATTGGTTAAAGAGATGAGATTTAATTAATTAATTATTGAATTAATAAATTTTCATGCATTAAATTAATATTGTGAATTGATTGTTTGTTACAATTGTTAGTGAGGAGTACTTTTGATGCATATTAGTCATCCATGCCATAAGTTTCCTTGGATGGAGTTGTTTGAAAATATGATATGTTGTGTGAGATGGTTTCCAAATACCTTGGATTTGTTCAGCATGTTTTGTGATGATTATAGGGTTCTTGTAGATTGTTAAAGTCCTGGACGAATCACTTTTTGAGTGGATGGGTTCAGAATTTGGTTAATAATGTGTTAACTTATCTGAAGAGAAATTTTTGTTGTTAATTATTTGTTGAGTTAATTAATGGATTGGTTTTGTGGTGTTAGACATGATATTCTACACCAATGATAAATATATATTTATGATTATTTAATGGGTTGTGAGACAAGGACTGAGGCTCGAAATACTCACAAGGGGTTTGACATGGCGTTTGACCCTAATGATAGATGTATATGTATGTTTGATAAATGGGTTGTGAGAAAAGGACTGATGCTCCAAATACTCATGGGTTGCTATACATGGCGTTATACATCCAACTTGCAAGAGAATATTCTTTTATGGGATAGGGAATGATTCTAAAAATACCCATGGGTTGTGATACATGGACTGATGCTCCGAACACTCAAGAGGGTGATAGACGTGATGTTCTACACCCATTAATTTACATTGGACTATGGGTCCAATTGTTCGTGCATGAAATGAAGTGAGGGAAATAAAAGCGTTTGTGACTTAATGATTTTTTTATATGATTATGAGAAAGGGTTCAAACTTATTTATGAATTGGGTGAACTACTTTTAGTTGATGGGCTTAGAATAAGTATATGAAAGATTAAATTGAATAACTTATGACTCTTTATGCAAGCTAAATAGAAGCTTGGATTCAGTCTTTACTTGATTACTTAGATGGTCTTTAGAGACATCCGTTGTGAGTGACTTATTCTGAAGATATCGGGCATAGGCCGAATCTTATGAAATTCATAATTGAATAATATTTGAATAATTGATAAATTATTATTTAATGATTATTGAGTATGCATGATAAATGAATAGTGCACGTTCAGACACTAGATGGTGGCTGAAGCAGGTATGTGGGTTTATAGATACATGTACTGCTTACATTTTTTTGCATTCCTTCACATCTTTTATGTTATTTATTAAATTGTTGGATTTGGGGTAGACAACGGTGGTCCCAGCTTACTGAGATTAATATCTCACACCATACTCAGGCCACCATTTCACTAGGTACCCGAGAAGATTCTATTTGGTTGCAGGACTATGCTGTTTACTTGGGAGTTAAGAGTAGAGGACCGAGCGGAGGCTCGGGATGCTCAAGGAGATCACCCATGGGGCTTTGAGTCATTATTTATTTATTTCTACATTGGAATTCAATTCATGTTGTTTGTTTACTGTTTTATACTATTGTATCATTATCATGTCATGCATGCATCTGCTGTATAATTTGGCGTTGACCAATTGTTTTGTCAAAAGATTTAGAAAATTTTTTTTTCCGCTGCTTTATCTTTTATTATACCATTTCTGATATTTATTTCCTTTTTGTACTTTTAAACACTAAAATGAGGGTATAGTCTCCACACTGACTGTCCTTAGACCCTCACTGCTAGTCGAAAGCCTCTGGCGTATGGGCAGACGTGCTTGAGGTCATGTGCTGACCGGTCCGGCCACCAGTTCATGGGTGAGCTGTGTCGGGATGTTACACAACCTATGGGTTGAATTTGCCCAGGGAAATCTGACAAATATTTTCAAAAAACATATAGAGGGGATGGTCCTTGAGTTGTTCCTAGTATACATATACGATACGTATAAATATTTATTAGTTTCATAAAACCTTAAAATGAAAACTGTGATAATGTTTTTCATATATAAATATATATATTAATTTGATATTAAAATATTGAATATTATGGGCCATTGTCCGAAATATATAAACCTATACCAACCTAATTAATTGGGTCAAGCTAGGATCATGCCAAAGAAAATCTATGAGATGGTTTTTCTTGGACCAGACCTTCCTGAATACTTCAACATGGCCTAAAAATATCAGTGTTTGTTTTTACATGGATACCTTCCACCATAATAAGTCTAATGTTAAAATCAATTATTTACTTCAATACAATTTTTACTTTAGTTTAACTATGTTAAGTGATTCCCCAATTGAGATCACTATTTTTACTTGAACCACTTATCTAGAAAATGACATTTGGAGAAATGAATGTGAAGAAGATCTGGAACATCTGGAAGATAAGGGAACCTTGACTTGATATTTCTAGAGTCAGGAAGACCACCAACACCAACCCCCACATAAAATAACCTTAATTACAAAAACTAAATCCAATGATTGATCAAATAGAAAGACAAAAACTCAATACAAACATAATAGAAGGAATAATATGGTTTGGAGATTAATCTTATTCCATGGGGAGAACATTATAACGTGACATTATGGGTGAAATATTAGAGATTATATATATATATATTAAAATGGAACCTAATGAAACCATTATTGGATTGTAATATTTTATTTTATTTCAATAAAAGTGTTTATTTTATGTTATGTGAATGGGTATGATGTTTTTGTATTTGATTAGAAATTAAGTTTCATAGAGGAGTTAAAGAAGTTGTAGGAAAACAATAGGAGTTCCGGAAGAAGATAAAATTGAACTATGGATTAAGGAAATAGACTATTTCAAAAATGAATATTTCTTACAAAAATAAATAAATCAGGTCCATATGTATATGTCCTTTGTCCCATTTTTGAGTTTCTGGGTTGCATCCGATAATACCTGAGGTCATTTCTTAAAACGGTAAGGTAACATGTGACAGTTCTGGAGTTTTAAATGTATTTGCATCATAGTGAATTTAAAATTACACTAGAGGAAAAATAATAAAAAATTATCAGGAGGGAAACACCATAAGAATTCACTTATTCCATGAGGTAAGGATGGCTATTTTTTAGAGGATCTACAATATTACTGAGTATGTTCATAAAATTGGAGATGTTTTCACCACAACTGATTTAAGATTCTTAAAATTTTCAAGGACTACACTTGAAAAATATGGTATGCGTTATGTGGAATGTTTTCTAATATAATGAAAAGATATTGATTTTGGTAAGAATAAATTTCATTTCTCCATGGATTAGTAGATCATGCCACAAAAGGTCATGAGTTGGTGAAAATCGAGAGATGATTGTGTCATGAATTTTAAGGAGATAAATATAGAAGTTGACAAAGAAATATAGATCTGAAATTTAAGAATAAAACATGTTTCAATTTGAGAAATAATTCAATAATATGATTTTTTAGAGGTCCCAACCATAAGGTAGGTTGTTGTGTCATAAAGGGATTTAGCCCAAAAAGATACATTTTTTTAATTTATTTCACAAATAAAAGGAATTGGATGGCTCAATAGAAAAATATTTGATGGTTTAAAGATCCATTAATATTTTTATAGGTGGAAAGATTTATTGAAGACATTTTTTATAAATTATTATGTAGTTTTAAAGGAGGCTCGACTAGATAAGAAAAGTATGATAAGAAAAGTATAAAGGACATTGAGAATCTAGAGAAATTGTTAGAAAGAAGGATGTTTTTGGAATAAATTTATTGAAGTACATTATTTGAAGTAAGAATACGAAGTACATCAGTAACTCCCTCTGATGGTATGGTGATATTATTATTACCAAAGGATCATTATAAACAATTATCATATCCTATATTTGTTATATTCCATATCTCAAACTAGTTATCAATGATATAATAATAGGTAGTTCCCTTGGATTAGCAGTGTTCCTTGCCAAAATAATTGTAACACTCATAGTGTTTAGTGTTAATCCATGTTGAATCATCACACTATTAGTGACTTCTCGATGAACTATCCCTTTGTGGTGAACGAATTAAATCCTATGTATACATACATTATATAATGTATCTCAATATTTTGTGTGCTTGAAGTTTGAAAAGTTTTTATTACTGTTTCTAACATGAGAACAATATCCAACACTAAATAAAAAATAATTGAATTCCCTAATTCACCCCACCCCTCTTAGGGTGTGTTGGTCTTATAGGACAAACAATCGGTTTCAAATCTTCTAGGTTATTTCATGAAAATTGTTTATATGATGTCTATTAATGTGAACAACATGGTAAATAATTAATGGGTTACATTATTTGAGGGCTATAACATTAAAATATAGAATAATCACAAAATATCTCATTTAAAATCTCTTATAATTTATGTTTTAACTTTTGTGCTGCATGTACTTAAATACTAGAATCCTACCTGGATGTTGGTGACTAAAGCAATGGGAAATGTTTTTATCCTGATACAAGGACACAATATTCCTTAACCTAGGATTTTTCAAACCAAATCAATATAAAACTGCGGGACTTATCATCAAAAAAGATATATGGAATAAAATATACAAAAATTTTAAGGGGTAAACATGATAAAAAAAGTTAATTTACAAGTGAATCATAATAGGATTGATAATTTTAAAATAATCCCAAACATGAATATTGATATCTTATTCAATAATCTCATTGAAGTTATGGGATCTATATTTAGTCATAGTAATCAGATTAAGGAAATTGATATAAGTAAATATATTTTCATCAGACTTAATCCCTAGTATAGTTCCATGGTATCATATCATTAAGAATAATATACCATAAATATGACTCTTAATTATCTTCACAATAATCCAGTGGCTAATGAGATATGAGTGAAAACCGATAACACATCTATCCATATCAAAAAAATAGATTTCTTTTTAATACATAGAGAAACATGGGATATATAAAGTTATGATACATGAGTACGATATGAGTGATGAATTGTTATAACTTGTAAAAAATAGATTCAAGTGAGGAAAAGGAAGGAATAAAGTAAAACTACCATTTTCTTATTTTAATTGTGGAAAATATGGGAATATTAATAAAAAATTAGAATGTAAGGTGGAAGATATTACTAAATATATAGTGGATTCAACACAACTAAGAAGGTTTCCCACAAGTTAATGGTTTAGATCATGATTTTCAATTATAAATAGATTTAATCATTAAAAACAATTGAGTAAATAAGAAGATAATAATAAAAAATGATGTAAAGGTGATGAGGTTGAGTTCACTTCTAGAGAGGAAGATATTATATAAGAAATAGTTGAAGGAAAAACGTCTTCAAATAAAATATAAGATCTGTCTAAAGGAGTATTCAACATAAAAGTCAAACTTAAATGTGATCTTAAGGAGTTGGATATTAAACGTAATAAAAACTAGAATATTGGTGTTACATTGAAGGAATTAATAGTTATGTTGATCAAATTAAAGTTGAAATAATATTTTTTGAGAATGTTGTTGAAGATCTTGTGGTTTCTCAAGATAAAAACAAAGAAGTGATATATTTAAAGATATAAATAAAATAATATAAAAAAATAATTGATGATATCAATACCCAGTTATAAGAAATAAGGGAGAGGGTTGAGTATCTTAAAAAGAAGTTGTGTCTTTTAGGGAAAAGGATGAAGCTGAAGATAAAATTAATGGTGACTATAAATGTTTTCATCTCATAAAATTCTCTAACAAAGAGTTTTTAGAAAGAGTGTAAGGGTGAGAGGACTAAAAGGAAGATTATAAAAAAATACAGGCCGAGACCAATGGACATGAGTCATCTTGGATGTAAATCTAAGGCACCCAAAGTAGGTGGAGTTACTATATAGAAAATAAAAAATTGAAATTTAGTAAAATTTCTCAAATAAATAAGTTACCCAAATATTCAAGAAGATATAACTGATATGGAAGTATGTGTAGATGGAGTAATGAAAAAAAAATCATTAATGAAATGATTTGTTTGACCTTTTATATCATATAATGACACGTTCCATAGAAGAAAAATTCTATTTCATAGGTGAAGCTTATGGGAGTAAGAAATGAAGGATAAAAACATATCCTATATATTAAAGACTAATATTTTTATGGATATTTTTATAACTATTCTATCACTGTTTACGGGGAGATAAATTGAAATTAATGGAGTATTTAAACTTACTCCAATGAGAGCTAAGGGATAAAGGTAGCTAAAAACCCATATGACATTACTTTGAAAAATAGTGAGTAGTTTGATATCTCTACATATGTGGAAGAAAATTAAAAGAATAAACCATGTGTCTTATGTTAGTTGAGAATATCATAAAAGGATAAAATGAAGAATGATAATTCCATAATTATTTATATTTATTTTCAAGAAACAAAAAATTACATCATATGGATCCTTTATAATTTGTGTTTGTCCCACATGATCAGAAATGTAAATATTCTAAAGAATATGATGATTCATTCAAATGAAATGGTTAATTTTAGAAATGATAGATAATTTAAAATCAATGGAAGTTGAAAGATGAGGTTGGATGAATATGAACTAAAGAATACAAAAGTTAATTATACGGATGAACATTGACATAATATTATCAGTATGATTCAAATTTAATACTCTAGACTAGAAGTAAAATTTTATCAAATGGCTTACTCTATCATGGGTAGAACATGATATTATCAATTAAATATATAGATAAAAATGGAAATCTATTAAGTATATTATAATAAATATAAAAATTTACAAATTATTATAGAAAAAGTGAATATACATTGGAATATAAGGCTTAGACATACTAATAAAAAATATGTAAAAAATATGTCCAAATTGGAGTTATAACGAATATGATTAATATAAAAAGAGACTAAGAAAAACATGTGATTCTTGTGTTTGAGTGAAATTAGTGAAAAATACCTACCAAACTATGAAAAATAGGGCCTCAAATATTTTTAACTTGATTCATGTTTATGTATATAGTCCCATAAAGGTTCCAAGAACAGACGGTGAAAATAATTATGTTTTTTCAATAATGATTATATTAGAATATGTTGTATCATGTTTCTATAGAAAAATATTAATGTGATTTAATGTATTAGGTGGTTTTGGAGTAGTGATTAAAATTAAAATAGGAGAACTGTGAAGGTTCTATGATAAGAAAATGGCACAAGTTTCACTTCCTTTATGATATTGAATAAGTTGGAGAATCATGGGATAAAGCATGAAGATTCATAAATTAAAACACAGATAGAAAAATAATTCAAATGATTGAATTTATTTATTTATCAACCTACTTACGAATAGTATTATGGTAATAAGGTTTCATCCATAGGTTCTCAATTGTGTTAGAAATAAATACTCAGAGAGAAAATAAACAAAAAAAACAAGAAAACAAGGAAGAAATACTGATAGAAAATGATAAATTAAAAATATTATGGTGATATGAATTGGTTGTAAAGTAATATAAATTGTGAAAATATGAAAAAAGTGAACAATGATTATAAATTTGTGAAAATAAAAATAATCTATATTGATAAACATGATTGATTATTTTGGTTTAAAATTAACTATAGTTTTTCAATAGTTGTGAATGAATAAAATTAAATCACCTCACATTCACTCGACAATAAACATTTTTTTATTAATTCACTCTAAGAACTGAGTTTTTTTACCAATACTCAAAGAAAATTAATGATTATATATTAGAAATAATACGAAACTACACATACCATATTCCAAACATGGGTAGTTTCTTAAGGCAATGAATAAATTTTCCTCACTTTTAAGTACATAGAATAGTATAGAAAGAATACTTAAGATGAAGAGAATAGACAAAATAGAATCAATTATTCACACTATTACACTTCTTAAAATGCCTCACCTAAAATTTTAAATTTATAAGTAAGGTGTGAAATGATTTTACACTATGAAAAATTATCCATCTCTATTTTAATCTATTGATACATCATTATAGAATATGAAGATAAGTAAATTAAGAAATATATGGTAACAGAAGAAAAAAACAATGTAAATGCTGAGAAATAATGGGAGAAATTTGCAATTATTTCAAATTTGATTTTCTAATAATTTTTGTTTCATATGTTCTTGGAATTAAATAAATTTTGCAAATACATCATAAAAAACAAAGGATAATGGAGTAGGAACTTAGGAGCTTATCTGTTAAGATAACCCCTTTATAGAACTCCATCTCCCCTATAGCCCAAATACGAAATGCGGTCCTATGCATTTGGTCAATATTCCTCTCATTTCAAGAATGTCTTTTTGAATTAATTACCATGAATTCTATTGTTTCCCCATTTTAAAATTTGTCTTTATTGACTTTAATTCCACAACCTCTACTAGAAAAAATCACAATAATCAAAGTCATAATGAAACTATCATTTATTCATTTTATTTTTTGACTATTGACATCTATATGCTAATTTATTATTATAGTTTCCAAAATTATAAACCTATGATCAGTAACATGACCCCTAGAGAACAAATATTACACAACAACTCATCTTATTATTCCTCTATCAAAATATACTCAATCATCCTTTTTCAAATCAAGTTTCATGAAACCAGAATACAAAGCCTTCCCTTTCTCAATTAAATCATCCTAAAGAATTACTTCAGTAAAACCATGAACATAGTCAAAATTTGATTTTTGAGCTCCAATTACAATCAATTTTTTTAAGGAATCACCAACATAATAAAAACACAAAATTTTATTCAGAATAAGTGTCTCTTCCTTGAGTTCTTATATCATGTCTCTGGTTTGCAACCTCATCAAAAAATTTGACTGAGTGTTGGACTATATAAGAAAACATTTGTTCATGAAAGTCTCATGAATTTACTCAAGAACCTAGTTTTCCTTCACCTATTAAATAAAAGTTGGTCAAAACGTCATGTCCCATATCTTCTTTAAAAAATGGACGTACAATAGATATCAAAACCAGATTTAAAAATTTATTGTATCTCTACTCGTTTTTAGCTAGAATCAACCACACAGGTCTCTTACTTATTATTTTGATTCAAATAGATTTATTATAATGGGTTGGATCTAAAATAGTTTGTCTAATCAATATTATTTTGGAAAATTCCAATCAATTTCAAAAAATATAGGAGAAACTTATCTTCAGCCTCACGTAGCCAGATCATAAGCTCGTAGTATTCATCAATCTCTTATGATTTGGAAGAATCCTTCCTATGGTTCTCACAATCGTCGATCAGTGTCATTCGATCATCATATTCAATTTTAATCTTTAACTAGTGTCTCCTTAGCATCAATTCATCTTAAAATAATATCCCATTATTCTGTCTTCACAAATTGAACTCAATTCATTCTCAATTTGTTTTGGTTTTTGAGCTTCTCAAAAGTTAAGAAATATTTTCCAGTCACATGTCTTTAGTTGAATCTCAGTCCTCTTACTTTAATAGTATTCTTATCTCATTTTGTATATTGAGGTTCATTTTGATGAATTTTTAGTTCATCATCTTTATTGAAGATATTAAAAAATACGGAGATAGTAGAAGATATATATTATACATAAGAGAAATAACATACACCCCGTAGAAGAATATCTTACATCGGGATATCGGTGAAAAAATATCGATGTGGGGAAGTGAGAATTTTGAAAATATCGTATAGGATTGAGCCTACATTTTTTATGTGATTCTTCAAAAATATATTGTGATATCTTTGAAAAAGTCTTACGGAATATAGAATATGTTGTTTGCTAAATGTATTACTCAATTGATGCTGCTTAAAATATATTATAAAAATTTCAAACATTTGTGGTACTCTACATTATCCTATGAGAATTACCTATGAACATAAAAATATAACATTATGAAAATTTTATGAAACAATTAAATAAAAAATATTTTCAAATTATTGGAACTATGTTTTCTTAAATTGAAAAATGATAGTTTTTATTAGTTCCAAAAGTTTATATCTAAAATAAAATCATAGAATGTGTAAATTTTTTATTCAAATAACCACATCCAATTTTAACACTTTTATAAAAATATTATTTCAATTAATTTTGAACAACTTGAAACTAAAAACTTGGTTCATAAAAATTATAAAAATAATGTAAAGAGTCTTTCAACATTTTAGAACTCAATATCACATTTCCAAAAATGGAAATAATTACATTCTCTAACTGAAATGATCAATATTTAAAATATTTTCAAATGAAGATCATTTTGAAACCAAAGTCATTATAATTTCATCATAAATAACTAGTAAATATATATTAAAATATAGGCACATCAAAAAATTCAACAAAACAGTGTGGTGGAAAGGTGAAATTGTATGGCGAACACAATGGACAAAATATTAATCATTGAAATTTTAATATATTTATTCTATTGGATGATAGTTTCCATGTAGCAGTGTATACTAAAAATTAGGATTTTAAAATCCCTATAGAGAATATGGACTCATATGAGATGTGTCATGGAAGAAAATCAACATTGACACACATTAGATTGTTTGAGAGTAGATGTTACATCTAGAAGGAAATAAGCCAAGGAAAATATGGATACATTACAAATAAAGGGAAATTTTTGGGAAACTACATCAATAGTAAATAATATAAGTGTGTCAAAAAATTATTGAACATGATTATTGAAAGCAGTGCTGATAGGATTATTTAAAAATAGTTGGAGTTGGATATGGAATTCCATGTATTAGTGTAATTAGTGATAGAGAAGAGGAACTAGATAAATATAAGAACATAAGTTCTCATACAAGGTTAAAATCATTTTCTTTATAGTTTATATTCTTTTTATGGCCTTATTTATGTACCCATTGTAATCGCTATGGTTTCGGTGGTGTATGGGCCTTATTCGAAGTCCTGATCCTGGCTTTAGGGGTGTTTTAGTCATGGTGCATTGTTAGAAGAAACTGAATGGGGGAGGCCTCATTTTTATGCTAAAACATGTTAGAGGAGGCAGTATTAGGCATATGATTAAGGATAACATGTGGTAGTAGCTACACGATCATGAAAAAAATTCTGAAAAGTTGAAGAGTTTTGATATAGAGTTACAACATGGTTACCAAATTGTTATTCAAACCATGCGGGGTAACCGTGCGTTTTATCCCTAGGTTATAGAGAACCCCACAAGGCTTCTGAACAGTTATATAAGTCTTTCACATAAACTATGAGACCCTGTTTTCTGAGGTAAGATGACCAAAATTCCCCTAAAATGGTTTAAAACAATTTTTGGTTTCTCCTCCCTCAAACACATATTGGGGGGTCATTTTTGGAGCTCCCATTTAGCGAATATCCTATAGATTGAGCTCAATTTCCATCCAACCTCCAATATGAATGTGGCTTGCCACATTGGATTCATGAATGTAGGTCCTTGATTCCTTTTTATCCATTCTTGATTCTCTGGAACTATTATTGTGCTATTTTATTTTAGGTTCCTATGACCTAATATTTTTTCCCCTCCCATTCTTCATAGTTATAATAAACTTGGATGAATCAAGACTTGATACTAGAAATCTCTACTACCGAACCTTGGAAGGTTGTTTATACTTGTGTTCATCTTTTCTAGTGATTTTCAAGCATTCGGCTGATATGTCTCCCTCTGAACATTGCAGCGTAGCACCCATTTTTGAGATAGTCACATGTAATCAATGTAGACAGAACTAGTGAGGATTCTTATAGGATCTGTTTAGGTGCATAAACCCCCTTTTCTCGAATCAAGGTCACCAATCGGGTGAGACTTAAGAAAGTAACCCATTTTTACCTTATTAAATCACCCAAGGGGTGAATTATTATTCTTTCCAAGTTAGACGAAGCCTGTTAATTCTTAAATGGTTTCAGTATCTTTCTGAGGAGATGTATTGCATCCTTTCTTAATGATGTCATATTACACCATTCTTTTTATGATAAAATGTCTAAAATAAAAATGGTTAAATGAGTGGGTATACTTGTTGTTGGTTTCTTAATTTCATGATATGTTATGTTAAAAATGTCATTATATGGGTGGTTATACCTATATGATTTGATTAATGGCATGTTAAATGGGTAATATGGGAGGGTAGGCCAATTTTATTTATCAATGATAAAAGGAGGGCATGAGTGGGTATACTCATGTCATGTACCTGATTATGTGAGTGGGTATACTCACATGGGACTAATTGTCTAAAATGAATGAATTTAATAAATTGTTTGATAGATGCCATGGAATTTTATCCATGGTCCTGGAACGTAGTAGTGGATGCCTTGGGATGATTCTTCCCCTTGGGTCTTGATTCCATGGGATGCCTCCGACCTTATAACCCTGTGGATCTATATTTCTCGGACTCACATATAACATGTTGGCATACATTCTCCTAAGACTCCAAAATGTTCCCAGACCAAGTTTCCACTAGGATGCTCGTGGGGCTCGATGTGGATTCCTTGGTCTGCTATACCTTGGGTCTGGTCCATTGTGTTCTACACTTCTTACTAGGATTCCCTAGAACATGACACCTTAGATCTTTCCCTTGGGGGATACATGTATTTAAACAATATGGTCATGGGTTACCTGATAGGTATGGATGTAGAACATGGTTGTGTGACTTGTTTACTTGGTTTATGGCTTACTTGTTAGGTGATGACTCTTATTGAAAGGAGCCTTGAGGGGCTTTTTGGTTTTACATATACTAGTAGACTTATGTCATGGGAATTCATGCTTACATTACCATTTCAATTACACTTGTTAGGACTTTAGATATTGATGTTAAAACTCTATAGCTATTTAGTGGTTAATTACTGGGATATTTATCTCACACACTATTTGGACCTCCTCAAAGACCCAAATAGATTACATGGTTGCAGGTGATGGTAGGAGAATGTGACATAATATAGGTTTTTAAATGTGTCTTTGGAGAAGTGGATCATAGGACCATGATGACGAATGTGATGATATGGAGAATTTTTTTTTTTTTTTTTTTTTTGGATACATGGATTGTATTATACTTTGATGTACCTATTCTGACTATTTTCTAGATACATGTATCATCTACATCATTATATTTGAGACACTTATGTACTGTAATATATTATTGTCTTCCTTGTCTATTTATATATTGATTTTTTATGGTATCTACTTCTATTATTTAATGTGACTAACTTCTATTATGAAATACATAGGTATTGAGGGAATAGTATCCCCAATGACTCGCCTAGGACCTCCATATGAGTTGGAAACCTCTAGTGTTTGGGGAGATTTTCTTGAGGCCATGTAGCCAATAGAGATTGAGGCACTATTGAGTGGAATCTAGATTCGGTAAATTACAATGTGATATCAAAGGATTCCTTTCTCATTGCTTTACTATTTGATGACAATATACATGGATATGAAAGGTGATGGGATTTGGAAATAAACTGTTCATATGAGTAGCTACTTGATGTATAGGGAAATTCAAAATTTCCTCAAATGGAATTATGATATTCTTGATTTTGACTAAAATAGATTATTTTATTTCACTATTGGGTGATTTACTCTATTTCAACTATTAATATTGATGCAATTGTGGGATCTATTTCAGTTTATACCCGATGAGATGAGGGTATTACATGTGATGCCATTATATAGGAAATTGGTAGAATCCTAATTACATGCATTATGGCATTCCATTTATGTTCTATGACTTATAGCATGCTGTTTTGATAGTTGATGTGATAGTTTTGCATGTTGTTTTGTTAGTTTAGGTATAGGGGATAGAGGAGTGTCATCATCTTTTAATTCCTATTGAGTATGTGCCCTTATGGATTGGAAAATGATGATCCACTGAAATTATAGTGCTAAATTAAAATTGATATATGCGTCAATTGTAATGGGAACCATGTTTTGGGTTCATGAGGTGTTTTTTTCTCACAAGGATTTGGAATTGTTAAACCCTTGGAGAAATTTCTTGGATAACTGAATGTGGGAATAAAATAAAAACATAAAATGAATGATAGAAGCTTGACCTAGAAATAGATTATGAGTGGGAAAGAGGTATATTTTTTAGTGGATTGTTGGATATTCCTTATACAGTCTTATCTTAGGGATAAGACTGTTGGTTGACTTTTATTTTATGAGGATTTCGATATGTCCAATACTTTTGAGCTGCGTGCTTTGATGTCATTCATTTATGAGGGTTTTTTTGTAATTGTAGAGAGATGTCCCCATGAAAACCACCTTTTTTACGCAACGAGGGAGATGATGACCAGTCTCTGGAGGCGGTAGTCCAAGGGATACCAGCCAATCCTCCTTTAGTGATAGTTGCAACACTAGACGTTTTTCCAGACATAGGTGATGAGGTACAATCCTGTGTGGGTTTCTTTTGATATATACAGACTTCTAGGGAGAACTATAGCCAAACTTATCTATGGATGGGGTGGTCCAGGTGTTCTAGTAGCATCATCCTCCCACATTTTCATAGGATTATGGTCTACAAGATGTAGACTTGTGGATACAGAGCACGTTTGTATCTTTTGAGTATCTGGAGACACCTCTTGAGTAGAGGGTCAAGTCCAATACTTATATACTATGTGGAGAAGTAAAGTGCTATTTTTATTTTTTGAAGTAGGATGTAAGGCCGTTGAATATGGGTTGGGGGAGGAATTCCAAACCCTCTTTTTTATCTATTTTTTCCCCTCAACTTTGTGAACAGATATGGCTAGTAAGTTCATGCATCTAGAGTAGGGAATGAAGACGGTTATGGAATAATCGGCATGCTTTACAGAGCTGTATCATTTTACACCAATGTAACTTACTAATGAGAAATAAATGGAGAGATACTTCAAGGAATGTATCATACATGCTATCAAATCTCAGGTCAACTTTTTTTGGTTGACTTATAACACTGATATTGTGAATTAGGCACCGATTATAGAGTAGAAGATGAGGGATGTTGGCGGTATTGAATAGCGGAGTTCTATTTCTCGACCTAGTGGAGTTGTATTAATATGAAATAAGCATTGTTTTGAGGCATCTCGTGATATGAGTGAATTTATAGATATGGATACAAGTATCATGGTGTTTTTCCATCACTATGGTAGGTACTGCCACATGAAGAATTAGTGTGAATGTGACCCATTTGAGTGCCCAACTTGTGGCAGGACGGGGCACATGCAACGGGTTTGAAGGACATTCCCTCTAGATCTGAGTGGTAGGGGTCAGCTCCAACATCAGGATCTAGAGAAGGTTCTTCAGCGCCACACCAGGTAGGGAGCTAGAGCAGTGTAGGCTAGTCAAGCCAAGGAAGTGGTGGTTATGGCCATAGTAGCGAGACACTAGGTTCTCAGAGGCACCAGGGTGGATTAGCTTAGGGTATCCAAACAATGTTTTAGGGACAGGGCACAATCCTGATTGATGAAATTCAATAGACCCAATAGAGTTGATGTGTGCCAGTTTATGGGGTGTCCCCTTAAGATTGATGGGTACTTCTTCTTCTGGAGTTTATATGTCCTCGAGATGATGGTGTTTGAAATTATTTTCTAGATGGACTGGTTAGTTTCTTATTTTTTATTTTGACTACTACTACTACCATAGGATGAATTTCCCATCACTAAAGAGTGAAATGTTTTTTACCCAAGGTTGAATGGTATGCCTAGGAGATTCTAGCTAAACTTGAGCATTGTGGGTTGTGAAGAATGACATCTCAGATCACTAACATGTCTCTTGATGATTAGGTATTGAGTCAGGAAGACTTTCCTCCACTCATGGAGTTCATTAGGGACATGTATCCTGATGAAATTTGGGTTTACCTCTTGGGGGAGAGGTGGAGTTCTCCATTAAGATAATTCTGGGTGTTTCACTGGTATACATTCCTCCTTATGGGATTGAGGTGATGGAGTTGTAGGAGATCAAGTGGTAGTTAGAGGATCTGGAGGTGAAGGGGATTATTTGGCCCAGTACTACTCAATGGGGCTCCCTATTCATTTTTATAAAAATGGAGGATGAACTTATTAGGCTATACGTGGACTGTTGGAAATTGACCCAGCTGATGGTTAAAAACTGACATCCATTTCCACAGATAGATGACCTATTTTTTCATCTTCGAGGTGCATGAGTATTCCCGAAAATAGATTTGTGTTTAAGATACCATATGGTTCATGATAGACCTGCAAACATACCTCATATAAAATTTAGTATCATGTATGGACTATTTGAGTATCTGGTTTTTCCATTTGGTCGCACGAATGCACCAACAATTTTCATGCAATTTATGAACCAGGTGTTGCATTTTCCCTAGACTCCATTATGGTGGTTTTAATAGATTATATCTTGGTGCCTTTTCACAATCAACATGACCATTCCAAACATCATGATATTATATTAAATACACTAAGAGAGTATTATTTATATGCTAAACTCGTGAAGTGAAACTTTTGGATGGATCTGATTGACTTCTGGGGTCACATCATCTAGGAGAAAAGAGTATCAGTGGACCCCAAAAAGGTGAGAGTAGTAGTTTCCTTAGAACAGTCCAAAAAAAATATTTTTCATAGATAATATCTTAGGGATAAATGGTTACTATAGATGATTTATACTAGAATTCTCATGTGTAACAACACCATTGACGGTATTGATTAAGATGGGTGTCAAGTTCATGTGGTCAGAATCATGTTAGACAACCATTCAAGAGATGAAAAGATGTTTTCCACCAACTTTTCTCTTGATACTGCCAGAGAAGGGAATGTGTTACATGGTTTATTGTGATGCATTTTGTGTGAGGTTGGGTAGAGTAGTGATGAAGGGATATGGAGTCATGGATTATAGTTCTTGACAACTGAGGACTCATGAGAGAATTACCTGAAACATGATCTCGAGGTAGCTGTTGTTGTTCATGCTTTACACTGTTGGAGAAACTATTTACTAGTAGATCATTTTGTGGTGTATACTGGCCAGAGAAGACTGAAGTTAATTTTTACATAGTGAGATCTAAATCTAATGCAGCGAATGTTGGTAGAGTACCTTTAGTTATTTGACTTCAAGCCTACCGATATGCCCTGTAAGGGTAATGTAGTGGCCGATGAACTGAGTAGTAGGTCTCTGATACAGGCGGTGCAACATGCCAGCAGCGAGTGGATGTATACGGAATTATTCTTATGGATGAATCTATAGGTGCACAGCAGTCAGGGGTAGAATTTTTCTATCATCCTTAGCTATGACTTCTACCCTCTTGGACAGTTTGGGGATGATGCGACTATTTAATTCTGAGGGCCTAGTCTTGTAGGAGAGTGTATAAGGTGAGGATCCATTTATTGGATAGATGGTAGGTAGTGAGGAGATCCTATGTATCCATGGACATGTTTGGGTTCTAGGGTATATAAGTGAGGAGATGATGTGGGATTTTCATTCTTCAACATGGGTTGTGCATATTAGGGTCACTAAGATGTATCGTTACCTGCTTCGTTATTACTGGTGGTCAGGTATGAAGTGATTGGTAGCTGGTTTCTTTACGAAGTGTTCCACCTATCATCAGGTGAAGGTATAACACCAAGTACCATCTAGGATTTTATAGAATATAAATATTCAAGAGTGGAAATGGAATCATTTCATGATGGAGTTTTCAACTAGGTTACTGAGGTTTCCTAGGGTTAACGATGTTGTGTGGGTTGATGTTGAAAGGCTTACGATGGTTGCTCACTTATTTCCAATAAAGGAGACCTTTAGTGTTGATGAAATCAAAATTTTGTATATCCAAGAGGAGGTATGACTTCATGGGGTCACACATTCTATCATTTTGGATAGGGATTCTTGCTTTATGTCTCATTTCTTGTAGAGTTTTCAGAAGGTTATGGTTACACAGGTGATTTTGAGCATAATATACCACCCTAAAACTGATTTATAGTCATAGCGTATGATATAGGCGATGGAGGATATGCTGTGAAAATTCATCCTAGATTTTGGGGGATATTGGTAGAGGAACATTTCCATAGTTGAGTTCGCCTATAACAATATTTATTAGAGGATAATATAGATGGGACCTTACAAGCCCTTTTACGGTAAGCCATGTTGTTCTCCCCTGTGTTGGGTAGTGGTAAGAGATGCAGCTTTACTGGGAACATGTCTCATGTAGGAGACATATGATTATGTCTACTGGATTAAAAAGTATATGGCTATAGCAAAGTCTCATCCAAAATCTTACACTGATCATCGTAGAAGACCTCTAGAGTTAGAGGTCGGGGATCGAGTTTTCTTGCGTTTTTCATCGATGTTGGGACACAGAAGGATCTGGAGGTTGGGTAAGCATTCCCCATGATATGTCTTACCATTGTTGATTCTGGAGAGACCCAGGTTGGTTGCCTATTGATTTCACTTACCTGAAAGGTACTGATCCATGCATGACATCTTCTACTTATCTCATATGGATCACTATCTTTTGGACCCATCTCACATTTTTCATCCCAAGGAGGATGATATTGAAGTTAATGAATACTTTAAGGATCATATGATATGTGTTGTTTGTAGAAGAACGAAGGTTCTATGAGTCCATTCAGTTCGTCTAGTATGGTCACAATGGAAACAAAGTTTTTTATAGAATGATACATGGGAGTGGGAGACCGGTGTACATTCCATGTAGCTAGATTTGTTCTCAAATGAATCATAACCACCCTTCAGAGATCAATTAGGGGACAAATTTCTATAATGGGGGATGATTGTAAGTACCCAGGTTTCATACAAGTTAAAAAACCTTTTATTATCAATTTATATTCGTACCTTGCATATGTACCCATTATGATCATGAGTGTTTTAGAGGTGTTTGGGGATCATTTCGAGTTTGTATAAAAGATTTATGGGTGTTTTATGAATTTTGTATGGTTAATAAAAATCCTGATAGAGGAGGTATTTGGGGGCACACAGTTAAGAGTAATATGTGGTAAAAACCGCTCGAACTTGTAGAATGTCTAAAAAGATGTAAAATTTTGACAGAGAGTTATCACACTGTTAGTTAGACCATGTGGGGTAACCATACGACGTGCCCCAATTTTTTTGAGAACCTCACACGATTTCTGAACAGATAGAAATACCATGCACAGAAACCATGTGACCTCATTGTTTTGGGTAAAATGAATAAAATGCACCTGAAATGTTTTAAACCCATTTTTGGTTTCTTCTTCTTCCAATTCACTATAGGGGGTCACATTGGGAGATACCCATTGGAGAGTAACATAGGGATTGAGCCAGATCTTCTATCTGACTTTGGATCTGAATATGGTTTGTCTCTCCGGATCTGAAATGGTAGGTAATTGATTCTTTTTAACAGTTCTGGATTCATTGAAAAAACCATTGAACTATTTTATTTTAGGCTCCTATGTCTTAATATTCAGTACTTTATTAAATTTTCATATATCTCATAATCCTTAACGAATCAGGAATCCATACTGGATGATCTCTCTACTACCAAGTTGAGGTAGGCTGTTTATGATTTTATTCATCTTTTCTGGTGGTTTTCAGGCATTTGGATGATATGTTGTATGCCATGCATTCCAGTGAGACCCCAATTTTTGCGGGATTCACATGAAATAGAAGTAGAAAAACATAGTGATGATTCCTATTGGATTAATTTAGGTTTTTCAGAAATCATTGATTGAATCAAGGCCAGCCATGTCTTGTTCCTTTGGGAATTAACCCATTTATGCCTTGTTAAACACCCGATGGGTGAATTCTTATGCTTTCCTAGTTAAGGGCAGCCTATTAATGTTTAAATTATTTGAGTATCATGCTTAAGGTATGTAATTCCTTCATGATTAATTATGTCATGTTTCAACATTCCTTTTCTGATCAAATGTATTAAATGAAAATGGTTAAACAAGTTTGTTTACTCATTGGCAATTGCTTAATATCCTGATATTCTAAATTGAAAATTTGATGACATGGGTGGGTATAAATATATGATTTGATTAATGGAATGTTAAATGGTTAATATGAGAGGGTAGGACCATGTAAATTGTGAATGATAAAAGAGTTCAAGAGTGGTTATAATCATGTCATGTACTTGATTATGTGAGTGGGTATAATCACATGGGTTTAATTTTTTAAATGAATGCATTGAATAAATTGTTTGATAGATTCCATGGGTTTCTATCCATGGTTCTGGAATGAGGTAGTGGAATCCATGTGTCGATTATCCCCCTTGGGTCCTAATTCCAAGGGATACCTCGGGCTTTGCTACCCCGTGGATCCGACTTTCTTAGAATCACACAAGACATCTTGGTATACATGCTTATAGGACCCCAACCAATTCCTAGAACATGTTTCCACTAGAAATACGTGGGGATGTTAGGTGGATGCCTTGGTCTACTACACCATGGATCAATCCCTTTGTGTTATACCATTACATTGATTCCCTAGTACGCGACACCTCAGATCTAAACCTTATGGTCTACAATTGATTATACAACGTGGACATGGGTTACTTCATATGGATGTATGTATGGCATGGTTTTGGGACTTGTTTAATTTTTTTATTGATTCCTTGTTAGTTGTTGACTCTAATTGCAAGGATCTTTGAGGGGCTATTTGGTTTTACTTATTGTTGTAGACTTATTCCGTGGGAATTCACTCTTATGTTACCATTTCACTTACCCTTGTAAGAGATTTACATATTTATGATTGAACTATATATACTATTGGTGGTTACCTAATGGGATGTTTATCTCATACCCAATTTGGGCCTCCCCAAGGACCCAGAAATATTACATGGTTGTAGTTGATGGTTGGGGAAAGTTTCATAACATAGGTTATTGACTGTGGAATTGGAGTAGGGGAGTATAAGACCAAGCCGAGGCTTGTGATGCTATGGAGAGTTTCTGGCCTTTTTGCCTTTTTGGAAAAATGTATTTCATTGTACTACCATGTACCTTTTTAGGCTATTTTAAATACATGTATCATCTACATCATTGTATATGAGACACTTCTCACTTGTTATATGTTATTTTATTTCTTTTCTATTTATCAATTGATTACTTATTGTATCTAATTATGCTATTGATTTTTCCTGTCTTCTAATGAGAAATACTTAAGTAATGATGTCCTAGTCTCCCCAATGACTCACCTAGGCCCTCACTACTAGTAAGTAGAATCTATCATTTGGGGATATTTTCTTGAGTTCATATAGCCAACCGAAATTGGGGCACTATTGAGTGGCATCTATCATTGGTAAAATATAATAAAAATCAACCTAATTCCAACAGTTCAACATGTGGGGAGGATTTTGAGACTAAATCAATGGATGAGATGTTTATAGTCAGGATTAAAATAGAGACTCTATATAGAAGAAGATGGAACGAGGTTGATGATTTGAAAATCATTGGTGATAAAACTACACCTACATAATCAATTAGGATGATATCTATTGAGGAAAATACTCTATTGTCTCTAGTGGAACTGTCATCATTTTAATACCCAACAAAGTATGAGTCATTGGTCAAATCCATTAACTTGGATTTAGATAACATTGATAAAAATAGTACTTGGGAGCTCATGGATAGATTGAGGGATCATAATGTCAGAGAAAAAAATGGTTATTCATAAATAAACACGATGAAAGGTGATATGAAAAAGGGACATATTCTTGTGTAGGGGTATGAACAATTTCATGGAATTGATATGGGTGAAACCTTTTCACTAGTGGCAAGACTTGTGTCAATAATACTATTCCTTACAATGGTTGTTAAAAAATCATAGATCTACCCAATGGATGTTGAGATAGAGTATGTAAATGGTATTGTTAATGGAAAAGAAAACATTGAACAATTGGTGGGTTCTCATATAAATAATGATGATTCAAAGGTATAAAAATTAAAAAATACATGTATGGATTAAAATAGGCCCTTGGGAAAGTATTCTCAAATTGATATGTTACAAAAAAGGCTAAAATTAGATGATGATTATTTCTTCACAATATTTATGTGAAATTAACAAAACATATGAATTCATGGTACTTATCTATTTTAATGACAGAAACATTTGAGGTAGAATGAAAAAATTAGAGGAGGTGTTTTAATGTCTGATGAGATAAATGATTTAAATGTCTATGATTAGAGATCTCAAATTTTTTATTAGGATTGTTTTTTTAGAATGGAAATTATAAATTTTTTTCTCGAGTTAAATATGTGAATGGGTTACTAAATAATTTTTAAATTCATGATATATATTTAGTTTCAACACCAATTATAGTTTGAACAAAACATGAAAAACATAAGGAGGGAAAATAATTATATCTCACAATTAATTATTAGGTGATTGTAAGATAATTGTATCATTCAAAAAAATACTAGATTTAATATTTTCAACATTCCTGGATTCCCACTGCCAAAGTTTCCCAAAAGGGGATAAAGTGGATTGTGAGGTACATTAGGGTGTTATTTTATTATGGTTTGGTTTATTATGAGGAGAATAAAAATACAATTATGTATAATTTGTTGCAGAATTGGTTAGAGATAGTGTGGATATAAAATTCATAAGTAAATGTTCCCCTTTCAATAGGATTAAGTGTTCTAGATTCGGAAGGAGGAAGAAAGAATCACTCTTAGTATGGATAAAGCATAGTATATTTTGGAAACAAAGGCATATAAACAACTAAAATGGTTAAAAAATTATATAATATCATAGAGAAGGTGAATATGACCAAGGTTTTCCATTGAGATAACCAACATGTGATAGAGAAGACTAAAATTCCATTATATCACTCTTTAATGAATTATGTTGAGACTAAATACAATTTTATTAAATAGAAGGTAAAACATGATGATATCAAATTGGAACATGTGAGAAAAAATCAATAGTGGATAGATATATTTGCAAAACTATTGGTCATACCATAATTTGATATACATCAATTGTACCTTAGTGTTCAATCACCTACATTGGATTGACGAGGTTTATGAGGATCCCACTCCCAAATATGTATAACTCTTTATTTTGAAATTATTTATTCTTATTAGGATATATCATTTATTTGGTGTTAAAGATCCGGGATATAATGTCCATGGGGAATGATTTAAGTAGTGATAATGTTTGACATGAATATATAGAAAAAATTCAATATTCAATTATATCTAGTGTTTTCTACAATGTGTTCTGAATCATATAGGCCTTGATAAATAGTTTACTATTCCTTCCATAGATTTTTAATACTATTAACATTTTATATAAAATAGAATGTTCTATTATGGATTTCATGAACACGTTGAATTTTATTGTCAAAGAGGGAGATATTTAAGGTCATATAGGGAAAAAATATTGGAGAAATCTTGAAAATGTTAATGGATTAAATATAGTACTATAGGGTGTCACCTTTAGGGTGAATAATTCAATATAGTTTTGATATATGTAAATGTGATGATTGATGTTCTGGATAGAAAATAAATCTAAAGGGGGTTAATGATTCAACCATTGGTTTATAATTTTATATATTTTTTCAATCTAATAGTTGACTGTAATTCATGAAAAGGAACATGAATTTTGTGGATTCGATGAAGATTTTAGATTAATGAAAGAGTTAAATATATAGTAATAATAAAAGGAAGATTAAAAGAAGAAACATGATTAAAATCATTGTGCATGGGAGTGGACAACATCATTATTGATGTTTTAATAAGGTTATTAATTCATGTTTCTAAGGTTGTGTCATTTTTAAAATTTAGATTTTATAAGTTACACAGAGTAACACAAAAGATTTCACTACAAAGAGAGAAATGTGGATTATTATGGTTTTATAGTTTTCAAGGTACTTGTTCCATGGAGAAAATGTCATGCCAAAATTGAACAAATCATAAATTATTTTTTAGAGGACCATGTTGTAAGAATTCAGCAATGTTGTTATGGGATACATTCCATTTTTTGATGGTTCTAGAAGATTTAGTGAATCCACTCTGTGGGATATGTGTGTGATATAACTAAATTAAGATTCATAATAAATTAGAGGACTATGTTGTACTTAATTGGATGTTTCATGAAGGGTGTGATTTTTAAATAATGAAATTAATGTGAGTTGATTTATATTATATATAGTTTCATTGTGTAGTATCTAATCAAACCACAAAAAATTTGGTGTTAGTACAATTATGAAGATGATTACACCAATAATTCCAAGGAGTTGAATATGGGAGTTGAACAAAAAACGTGCATCTAAAATTTAAGCATAAATAACACCACAATATGAGAAATAATTCCACAATATAAAAGATTTTAGGAAGACCAATTTTTAAAGTGGGTTGTTTCATTTTGAAGAATGGTGGCCCATAATGGTACAAATTTCCAAAATATTTTGAAAATAATGGGATCTAGACCACTCAAAGGGTAGTAATTGGATGATTTAAAGATTCATTATGTGTCTTCTGGTTATAAGAATTTTTGCACTATTTTTTAAGAAATAGTTCCCCAATTTTTATAGAGGATCAATAGGACAATAAAAGAATTATGGGAAAAGTATATAAGAACATTTAAAATCTAGAGAAGTGGTGATATGGAAGGATGGTGTTGGAATAACACTATTGAATATAAGGATTTGAAGTTAGAATTCAATGTAGATTGAAAACTCCCTTGGATAGTGTTTTCCAATAGTTTTTGGTGGGTTGGTATCTAATTAGATTTTTACTTGGATCAAAAAACAACCAATAACTCTCATATACGAGATGGATCATGGGACTACTTTCCAAAGGTAGGTGGTCATTGGGGAATATAACCTACAATCCATAAGAACTCACATTGGTTTAAAGGATGGAAGGATGGGATCATCACACCATTGGGGGGGATTATTTCATAATCTATGACTATCATATAGATTTAATACATATTCATGAATCCATTTTAAATAAAAAATTTAAAACTGGTCACACCTATGTATTAATAATAAATTATAGACATGTATTGATGGGAAACCATCCATATATATCTGAATTCCACTATCTATGGAACTATCAATATTTATATGAGGCTCTCTATCCATGATGTCAAATTTATATACCAGTGGTTCTCCATATTCAGTACATTAGTTGTTTTGTGATGTTGTTTTTAATACACACATTTAGGTGCTCTAGAATTCACCATCATTTACTAAGACATGAGTTGTTTCGAATTTAAGATCAAGCCCATGATAAGGGGTTTCTACATATCCTTATAAAAAGAATAATAACTCATGTAGTTCATTTCAAATTAATGAGACACATCATACCCTTTCATGTTATGTGACTTGGAACATACCATGAATTTTAATGTTATGCAGAAAGGATATCTTGGAGAAAGAGGCCTAAAAATAGTTTATGTGGAAATAATGCTAAAATTTCCTAAGAAATTTGGAATAGGTATAGAAACCCAGGTTGGATATGATAATACTGGGAATATGGTCGAGATAAAATTAGGGTGTGTGTGGGGTGTGGGGTTTGATCATTAGGGAGACATCCTATGTATCATGTTTTCACATGAATCATAATCCATGTAGTTAAAAAGGGTTAGGGCTTACACCTATATAGAAGGCCTATGTTGTTACATAATATGGAATATAACCCTTTGAATGTTTATCTCATAGGGAATACAAAACTTTGAGAGGGTGATAACATAATATTTGCTTATACTGAGTAGGAGGACCATATGTAATTTTATCATGCTAATGAGGGTGAGGATATGGAATGTGGGGGATGTCATACAAGAAAGACTAGTGGCTTACATCAAGAGGGATACCTAATTTATAGTTTCAAAGAGGGGGCGAGAATGACACAAAAAAAATCACTTATAAATGGAAAAAGAATGTGGTTCCCATCATTGTCTG
This sequence comes from Viscum album, assembly GCA_963277665.1. Taxonomy (NCBI): domain Eukaryota; kingdom Viridiplantae; phylum Streptophyta; class Magnoliopsida; order Santalales; family Viscaceae; genus Viscum; species Viscum album. Next base: position 1,190,395,275 of record OY728130.1, on the reverse strand, counting down.
AAATAGGGAGTCCTTAGAAATTCCTCCAATATTGGTGTCCTCGTTAACAAGTGTATGTAAAATGTAAACACACAATGAACCACACCTATTTGGACGAATAATTGAAAGATATATTTTATAAAGGGAATGCACAATTGAATGAGAAATTTTTTGATGTGTATTTGGTTATGATCAAGAAAATATTTGGGCCTCGGTGGAGGTTTTGATTTAGTCCCTCTCTAATGGGAGTCCCAAGTAAAGAGGTTCCTTGTCATTGATGATATGAGAGAGATATTAGAGTGTGATTTACCAGGGTGATAACTAGTCGAGTTGTAGGTTTCATGGTCGAGGTGATACCTAGGTGAGGTAGATTTGGGGGGACATAAACTAGGTGATACATAAGAGTGATTTTTGTGAGCTCATTCAGGCAATTCCTAGGTGATCAAGACATGACCTCAACCAGGTAATACATAGGTGGGATAAATTCACCTAGGTGATTCCTGGACAGGTTGGTAAGATCTCACCTAGGTGATTCCTAGGTGAGTCAGAAAGGATCCCTCCAAGGTGATTTGGGTGTGATCTTACCCAAGTGATGCATAGGTGTGCCAGATCTAACTTCTTATGTGAAGGACCACTTAGTAAACCACACTATGGCAATTTTATCCTTCAATCTCTAAGAGTTTCCTCAGTTTCTCATGGAAGGGTCTCACACATGTCCTTAGTCGGGGAGGGGGAATTCACCCACGAACTTTAGGACTAGGGGGGATTGGTTCCTCATGTATTTACATGCTATTCCAAGCTATATAGAAACCATAATCACTATACTCCCATTAATTTGCTCTTACTGCGAGGCTTGGAGAGATACATGAAATGTTTTGGGGAATTATGTGAATTACTACAGTAAGAAGATATCAAGGAAGACTCTTCATCTTATAATTGTCAAAAAATAGGGATACTAAGTGTACAATTTATTGGAAGTATACGAACTATGGGAAAGGGAGGTTATTTAGGAAGGTCACTAAAGCAAATATCTTGCATAGATAAAGCCTATGTGAGTCTGGCCTGAAAGGTTAGACCTACTCGAGTATGGCCATGTATGTCTGACCTATGTGAGTACGACTATGTAATATGGACCTGTAAGAGGTCCACTTGAGAATAAACATTGGATAAATGGGTGATTTTCACATTGAAATCGTTTTCCTCATCTTAATACTGGATATGTTTTCTTTTTATGTTCTTCATCCATAAGTAAAATTGAGTGTTTAAAAATTCCCCCCATTGGATATGATATGATCTTATGAAGAGGATCTAATCTTAACATAAAGATAAAACTATATAGATGTTGAAAAATTCATCATTAATCAGTCTATATATGTTGATATGAATTTATTATTGATATTGGTAAACCATATGGCTTATGTATCTCATAATTGAGTATTAAATGGATGGCTTGTGCATGTAAGTCACATAGGAAGATAGTTCATGTATTTCAAAGAAGGATTTTTTCATAGGATAATCATATGGGTATTACTTATAGGATTACCACCAAATTACATGTTCATCTACACATAGAGTTTCCTTCTTAGCAATCCTTCTCTATGCTCACATTGTTTCATCTACTGCATGCTCCCATTATTCTTGTAATTTGTCCATGTATTATGAACATGTAATCCATTCACATATTCCTCGTTTTTCCTTCACCTATGTGTTTTTTTCCCATGATGTAACATTAGTGTGGGTCCTCTACCATGTCACCAGGTGATGTGACATGCATGAGGTCACCTTTGTGAGGTAACCTATGAGTGGTATTTCCTTGGTTGAAAACATCTATTTGAATACTTCAAACAAAAACAATGGTTTGAATGAAAATCATTGTGTTATCTTAAATATTTTTAATGGATCGTAAAAATGTTTGAATCTATAATTAACAAGCTAGTTCCAGCATGAAGTAAATGTTGGACATCATTAGGCCAGATTATTACAATGTGTGTAACTCCACTCTTTCGGATTTGGAAAAGGATCTAAAGAATTATCATCATGAATGTAAATAGAGAAATTAATTTACAATTTAAGATCATGAAATTTATAAATATCTACTCATTCCAATGATGATGAATTATTCTTGTCTCTCTTATTTCCATGAGTACATGAATTTGACCACTACCAACAACATATCTAGAAGTGCATTCATAAATGAGGGAATGGTACGCTAAGAATTTTTTATTCATAAAAGATGTTTTTCTTTTGATTTGAAGCCTCACACTTATAATAAAAACTATATTGTTACTCATATATATTTCTTGGTTCAAAAACATAGTAATAAAAAGGATGGAAGGAAGACTAAAACTTCTGTGTTGGAGGGGGTGCAAACCGGAGTAGATGTGGGTGTACTGGATGTGAAAGACATGTGATAAATTCAATATTGAATTGAAAGTGGTTAAAATATATGAGTATTTATGGGTTTCCTAGACATATGTGTAAAAACACTGGGACATCATTATTATGCTACTCAGTCAATGGAGTGCGGAAAAAATACCTTTCTTCTGACACATAGAGAATTCAGTATAATTTTAGGGAAAGTCTACAAGGTCTTGGGGGCCCACATTCTTAGAGTGATGTATGATAAGTTCATTATACGACAATTGATATTGGATGAGAATAAATAATTCCAATTTTGGCATGGGATAAATTACAGGTAGCCCAAGATGTCAAGAAAGAATACCCTCACCCTTGCGGTGATGTCCATTCTGAGGCATGGATGAATGTTTTTTAAGATCAAGTATGGTAAGGTCCTAGATTCCATCATCTGACATGATGTACCTCATTTGAAAAGTGGGGAATACACATTATTTTCTATACTATGCTATAATTAGGCCTATATTATTATTGGGGGTATGTAGTCATGTTTGAAGTTCCATCCAAATACTGCCTCATCTATTTCTAGCAATGTTTTTTTATATATACATGTTATCAGTCTATGAGTCTAATGGTGGTGTGTCACTATGGACGTTCTTCATGGAATCTGGGCTGGAAAATGGAAATGATGTGGGGTTTGAAGGCCCTATCTTTGAAATGATGCACTAGTTTTTATTGCATGTATACATATGGGAAGGACCCATACTATATTTCAGGGTAATTTCGAGTGTTATGGAGGTAGATTATATAACACTTCAATTCTAATGATGTGTTGAGTGATGTGAGGGTTCCTAGAGTATTATTCAAACATTTCGTTCATGTTTTTTTATGGTATCCAATCTTTTTCTCTAATTTATGGAAATGATTTGAAGAATATAAACTTACTGATTGATTTTAATGTTTCTACATACAATGACCCACCCACCAACAGATTCACTATCAATGTACATAGTAATGACGAGACAAGGTCATACATGATAAACATTACAGATAGAGTTCTAGAAACCTATATTGATGGTGATGTTATTTTTGAATCTTGGGATCTATAAATATTTTCACACCAATTTATGTGCCTAAAAATCTACTATATCCCCTCTCATTCATATTCAATTATAGAAGCACTCGATAGTGGCCTAACATCTCTAGATACTCAGTTTTCTAGAGTTATCTAAAGCATTGATCATGTTTTCTCCATTGGATGTGTGCATTAGATTGACTTCTTGGTATATTGATGCATGGATTTCATCATACCCTTAATGGGTGTTAATAACAAGAATCATTTTTATAAATTATGTGACAAATACTATAAATGGAAAGTGTGGTAAGAAATATCAACCCAGGTGTGATGATGATTGATCTTTAGAATACTCCAAATTATCCTAAAAGCATGTTTCGCATTAGACTGGAGTTGCGATGACCATACCTACCATGCCTAGGTGTTCTAGTCATCAGTATAAAGAGGAAACTCAGGCTCTGATTTCCTACTTCTTTATAAAGATGAGAGAACTAAAAAACATTATAAATCAAGGGATGTGGGGCCTTTCTTCATATTCATTTGGTATAGAATTTTACTATAAACATCCTCAGGTAGTTTTGTTCTTATGAGGTGAGGAGTAATATTTGGGAGCTGAATTTGATTATATATTCCAAGGATGACCAAATATATGACATAATGCCAGTGAATGATATAATATACCAGGGCGTTGTTGAGGGGGTTTTTGATTAATCTACCAACTAATGGGATGAAGTTTTTGATGTTGCTGATATAAGTTTCCCACCCTACCTTCCTTTTCTTCCCCCAACAATTATTAAGGGGTCATTATCGAATAATTACATAACTGTGATTCATAGAGGGAGGAAGATAAGGTTCTAGAGTTGGATTCATCGCGATACATTCTGAAAGGTTATCGTATCAAGGATTAGGGGTCCATTCCTGAATTGAGGGAATTAACCCCAGTCCAAAGGCTCATGGAGAAGGAAAAGGTGGGAAGAGTTCCTCACCTTCCTTAAAAAGTACCCATATTAAAATAAAATATTTATATCCTCCCTTCTATGATTTTTATGTAGGTGAAGAGAGTAAAAAAATATATGTGTGCTTCGTTAGTTGTGGTGAGTGTTTACAAAATCATTTGTTCATAATTTTTATTGAATATTCATTAGATCATACTTATGGATTTCATAATCTACTTCCCTATCTTATCTCAAGGGGCATAGAACAAACTCATTGTAAACTAAGGATGATACTCCCAATGAGACACATATCATTGCCAGCGAGTCAGTCCCCCCTAGTGGGAGAAGTATCAGGGGACAATACCACATTTTATTCTACCACTATAGTAGGAGAGAAGAATCTCAATAATGACCAACATTCATCATTAGGTTTTTTTATTCATCACTAAATATTCCTCATTTAAACATTATGTATTCCCACATGTGCTTTTGGATCTTACAACAACAACAAATAGCCCAATCACAACCCCAAAAGTGGTTAACAGGGATCTTGGATAGTCTGAGGAAGGTGTTGGTGCCGATCCCTATTCAGCGGGGCATAAAATTGTTTGGCTTGTTGAAAGATAATGGACAACACAAACATCAGATCCATTTTTTCCCTGATGCAAGCTTCTTAGATACCCATAATGGGTAGGATACTGAGATACTTATTGTGTAATATAATGAAATAATTAAATAAATTTTTTAAGGTATTGATATTTTTAGTTACTTGGAGTTGTTTGAGGACTTTGTTAATTAGTTGGTGGGGCATGCATTTCCCCTTCAGTGTTTTCTCACATGTAATACCTCCTTATTTCCATTTTAATAAATCAGGGAATATTACTAGTGTATCTTTATAAGTATAAACATTTCTAAGGTTATCACCAACTAGGGGTTTGTGGTCCCTCTTATGCCTATTTTGGAAGGATCACTAGATCAAGGTTTTGATGTAGGGGAGTATTACAAGAATTCCATGGTAGGTCCTAGGAAAACTCAAGAAGATGCTACTCATTAAGAGATCATAGCTCAAACCACTATGTACTAGGATACTAGAGTGGAATCCATCCATGAAAATAATCCATCAATGATTTGGTGTCATAAACCACTTTGATCCACTTTTTAATTTCTATTTATTGTCTTCTAATGTCTATGAGTAATTTAATGCATCTTAATGTGTTTTACACCCAAATGATCGAACCTGAAGGGGAATCCTACCCGTCAATCCAAAAAATAATGCAAGTTGTTGGATACATTACATCAGGAAGGGAAAAACATACTTATTTCCTATGGTATTTAGTCCCAGAGTATACCTCTCCTCTGGAGACAATATCTTCAGAAAACCAAGAGGCTCAGGATGCTCTTTGAGTATGTCACAAGTTCATCTGGAAAGATATCAAGGAGTTAGTATCAAAGAAACATTTGGTGGATATACCCTCACAAATTCACTGGATCCAAATCATTATCATTATGTTGGCGTATAGTGGATTTTACTATCGTGTGATCGACTATACAATGAAGGAAAATGTTTTTCATGGGAGTGAGAACATGATTCACAGTAGTTCCACATTGAAGAAAAATTTCTCACAAAATTTGATGTTCTCCATGCTATGTTATCCCATGTGGATATAATTCATGATAAAAAGTTGTCAGAATGTGTGAAATAGTTTATTGTGAAAGACCATAAAATATTAAGTACTCAACAAGATATGGATACTTCCAAAGGAGAACTTATACAACTTCACCATTCACTGAAAGAGTTTCAGGCTGAGGAAAATTATATTATTATATCCATGATAGAGGATCTTTTCCTTATTGAGGAGTTCGATACTACCCAACTATCCATGATTCACCATGTTATTTGTATGGATCGAAATCCTCTATAATAATTCAAAAAAAATATTGATGTTTTTTATAAATAATGGAAGAGAGACTATAAATTGTGTATTTTCCCTTGAATTTTTACCCATGGATAGAAATAATTTCATTCGCAATAATATATTTATTTTTTACAATTTCCAATACAATTATAACACTAATGTTGGACCATCTTACTAAATTCCCTTGTGTCAATTTTTTTTAATGAAAATGATAGGAACATGATGATTCTCTAAGATTTTCCAGGGTCTTGGAACCTTGTGAGTGTTGTATGACTATTTTCAGATCCATGTGAAAGACCCTATAAACTTTATGAAATTTATGTAATCACCCTAACACCAATATATTTTGTTTATTAAGAAATTTTTTTTAGGGAATAGTGAGAAATAGAAAATACATTAACAGACATCAAACAACTTCAAGGGAAATATCCTAATCTATGAATTCTAGTTTAATTCATTTAGAGATCTTACCTCTGAGAAGAATCTATTTGTGAGAAAAGTCCCACCCATCCAGATCATCTTTGAGGCAGCCTTAAAATTATAATTCCATCTTGTCCCAAGAGTAGATGAAATCCTCCATTGAAAAGTCATTTGATTTTGAGGACACATTTGGAGGAATATTATGGAAAGTCATGTTTTGGGGTGTATTATGAAAAGTAAAAAAAGGTATCATCCGAGTTTCATTCTTTTATTACTAATAACCAAGGGAGTGTTAGGATTAATTGAGTTTACCAAAACCATGAAGTGTGGTTTGTGAAATGAATTCATCCAAGGATGAAGGAAAATTTTATATTTGCATTGGATATGGGTGATGGATGTATATTTTACTCAAATTATTATTTTATCAATGAAAGTATTCATGATGAAATTCCTAGATTCGATTAGGATCATGTGTTGGGGAGAAGAGGTATATCATTTTTTTCTATGGATTTTGGGACTATAATGATAGATCCATGCATCACTACATATCCCCTTTGAATGATAATGAATCCAAACATTGTTTTGAAATAAGGTAATGATAGGAGACTTATACCTGGAATGTTGTCCAATTGAGCTTAGGGCCACCATAATTTATCATTTTACATCATATGATGGGGATATGAGTTAATTAAATCATCATCTCTTTGTGAGGACATTTATCATCTGTTTAATGTTATTTGACTAGGGAGTCAGGTGTTCCTTTTAATGGCTTTCTTCTAGGGCCATACATTTCATGGTGATCCGGACAAGAATGATTCAAAATAATATAAGTGTGAAGGATTTTGTTTTTAATCCATTGTATTTGGATTCCTGAATCTGATTGAGTGATATGGGACATGAATGTAAGGGATGACCATAGACCATGTTAGAAATGAGTTTTCCATTATAATGTTTCAAGTCATACAATGATAAAATTATTTTCTTATGGGAAAAATCATTTAATTTACATGCCATATTTGGAGGAGTATTATGAAAATATGTGCTTTGAGGAATATTATGAATAGTTAAAATAAAGGTGCCCTTCAAATTTGTGTATATCCATAGGAAGATTATGGGGATTCATGTATTCTGAGACACGAAGTGTGATTAGTGAAAGGAATTTGTGTGAGTATGAAGGGATAATTTAGGCTACAATTTACTAAGAACAAGCGGAGAATTCATTACAAAGGGTACAATCATATTTAATGAAGTTAATATTTGTTACTATACCTATTATTTGATTTCCAAGGGTCCAAACATATTTTATGGAAATAAGAATCAAGCCACAGTTAGTTATAGAGAAATTTTTATGTATTGGTCTAGTCTATATGCTGGGAGGGGGTTTTTTGTTTTGGAAATAATGATTCATAAATGAAAAGAGGAACAACCTCATAATCTATTGTGTAGATATAGATTATACAAAGGAGAGTGGGGTAATGTTGTAGAATCTAAGCATCACTACATACCTTAGAAATATGACAATCACGAAATATGTAATTTTGAGATAGATTCACCACATTGGTTGAGCTGTTGTGTGGAGTGGGATAATTTAAATAATATTATGACTAGTAAATAATGCGTAATCTAGTAATCACTAAATAATTTCTTAGGATTATAATCAAGTCGCATGTATTTCTAATATATAGGTGTTGTAAGGGACCAACACCGATGATAGTGGTTCTCTCATTTGATGGACACAATAATGGAAAAATTAACATCAAATGAAAGGGTAGTAAATCATGTAGTTTAATTTCATTAGGAAATTACATAAATTATCCAACATGAATGTGAGGTATGAAATATTTCACTGCATAAATTCCTTTGGAATAGAGTATAGGCAGTTTAGGGCTGTGGTGTTTGGAATGAAAAGTTAACTAACAAGGCATGTGGGCCCTTATCAAGATTCTTAAGACCATGTGTGCTATGATAGATGTGAGAAACAAGGAATAGTGAGGGATTCCCTAAATTTATTTAGGAATTCAAAGGAATTTGGTTAAGATAGTAATTCACAACACTGAGTATGTAGTGGGTTTTCAGCTGGAAAAGTGGAATATGAGAGAAATGAATGACATAGAATCAAACACTAGTGGAGACAATTGTACCCAGATTTGGAATATGTGGATGGTCATAAAAAAGAAGGTAAATGATTTTATATTTATACAATTTAAATAATTATAAGTTCATACATAGTTTTTGGTTATGAGTACCTTCATAGATATGACTCATATTTAGGGAATGGAGCATCATTTATTTTTATTCTCTGGTAAGGCCTGTGATAAGGGAACCAGGAATCCCTACATATATTATTAAATTGATAATAATTTATCAAAATTTCATATAGTTTAACATCATATAGAATGTATGTAGGTTCCATTGAGGTTGGGAACCAACCAAGTTTCGGGCTTATACATTAAAATCATCCCATATATTTGGTAAATAATCTCATAAGAAGATTAAACCCATGCTCATTGTATAAGGATTCTTAGGAATGTTTCTTGAGGTATCATACACTTGGTTCATAGGGTAACACCATGTGATTAATAAATTTTCATTCAATTCAATGTGTTGTGACAGTGAAGATACGAGTCATGCCTTTTTAGGGTCATTCAATAAAGGCACTTCATGTAATTTAACATTGTGTGGTGACAGTGAATGGTATCTTGTAGTTTTTGTTCGTACAACTAGTACCATATATCATTAATCACATGAAATATTTCTTGAGAAATAACTCAGTGGTAGGTTGGTAGTGTGATCATTGTCTATGGTGATCAAAAAAATATACTCTATTAGAATATACCGTACAGATGAAAAAAGTACTTCCCATGTTGTTTTAAGCGACACAGGATTCTTCCTATGTATTATTGGGGTCCTAAGGGTGAAAACCAATTCCCCTGACAAGAATGAATAAAGAAGGACTTTTTTACTGATAGATCGATCTATTCAATATTGGTGAAACACTAAATGATTCTAGGTACAAAATCTCTTTTAATCAATCTATTTGATTTCATCCAAATGCTTCTAGGATTTATTATATTGGAAAAAATGATTGAAAATGGTAATGCACAGATAATTCAATTGAATTTTAATGGGAAAATTTTCTTATATCCCATACAAAAAATAATATGGAGCAACATACATAGTAGTATAGGTTGTGGTACGATAGAACCACTAGGCATGTGCATGATTTTTGGGCCTGGATCTCTTGTGTTTGCCTAGCATTTTCTGGATTATTATCGATATATTTTTTATAAAAAATATATATGCCCATTTTTCATTTCATGATAATAGGATAAATGGTTAGACTCAATGCTATATTCACAATAAAACCTTTTTACATTGAAATAACAGAAGTTAGTTTTTTTCCTTTAATATTATATGAAGGATACTATGCTTAGTAATAATGTTATACTTCATGAAGTTGATATTGTTTTTTGTCCTGACTTATTTTAGCGGTGTTTCTTTAACGCATTTGTAGATGCAGTCAATAGAAAAAATAATATATTTATACTACTTGGCTATAGCAGAAGGGTTTGGTCCCACAACATTCATTCCCCATATTTATAATGTCCAATAGTATATGGTAGTGTGTAACAACTCTAGGGTTGATGGATGAAATTGGAAGTCACATGAAAAGTATGACACTTTTATTGAATTGGGAACAATATTTATCCATTGAATGCAATAAATATTCGAGTCGTAGGATTTTTTAAGAAATATTGGTCAATAAATTATGACCACTATAGACCCCGTCATAGACTTATCACACAATGGTGATACTATCCTCTCTATCAATGCATTTGAGGAGGATCCTTTTAATGCCTAATTTATAGGGGAACCTCTGGTGAATTGGGTTATTATAGGGTAAAATTAACTGCTCATTGTCAGATATTTTTTTCTGTAGTTCTATCTGATAGAATATTCTCAATTTAGATATAGTACATGATGGTAATGATATAAACGTTCATATAATTTTTTAGTTCAGTGGTAGAATGGGCCCTGTGGATCTCTTCCATGATACTCTGAACAAACATGGATACTATTCTACGATGGTCAATGTTGATTACTATTTCATCCCTATACGTTTCTACCAAAGATACAGATGCATTTTCCGGTGCATATTTCTGGGAGTTCTAAAAATGTGGTATATTAGTCAAAATTGGATCCAAGGGGAATTCATCCAACAATCCGTATACAATGTTAATATGGATGAAACAATCCTATTTTTATGATTGCATAATCATCATTAAATTGTTTTATTAAAAACTCTAAATCACCATTAAATTTTATATGGGTCACCAAAATTTACAGTGCTTGTTCTAATCCTACAACGTGAGCACGGTACATGGACTCATTACTAGTTCATCCTTTCGAAAGTAAAAAGGAATAAGGAAAGAGATTCTTTACTGGAGAGATTAGAATAACCCCCAACCCAATATTATTAGGCTTTAGGTATTGCATCTTATTTTTTTGGGCTCCAAGATGTTCCATCGAAATAAATTTCCCATGTCTTAGGTGGGTGGGGGGTCTAGGATATAAAATATTTCGTCATCCCTTAGTTTGGTATTCATAGGTGTATCTTCTATAGAATGATTATTTACAATAAAATATTCCAAATATTTCCCCTTTATTACCATATTTGGATAAAAAAATGTCAAACTACTTTAGGATGAATAACCACCATGCTAATAGTATAGTAAATATATCATGGTTGAGGGTGTACTTGAGAGGGTTAATTCGATAGACCAAATGGACCTTGTGATATTGCAATTAGTTCCATAACTTATAAACTAAAAAGATTAATGCTATATTATTCTTAAGGATATCTAATCAGTGATTCTTAGAATCAAGAATAGTCCAAATGATATAATAAAGACTATTTTTTACTTTTGGAATTATTCATTTATATGAGGAAAAAACCCAACGACTTCTCTAATGCTATCACATAAAAGATGAGTGGTTTTCATTTGATAGGTTAAATAATCACTTGTTGAATAAGATAATACATCTTGAGACTAATGAATGCTTATTTAAATTCATTAGTTCACTAATACATGAACATTTTTCATCAATGTGGTAAAGGGAAAGCACATTATAGTGATATTTTCTATAAAGATTCAATAGTAAGAAATACATCCTTGTAGTCCTATAAAATCTATTAGGTTTTGAGGCGGAAAATATTGAGGATATACTTTTTCTTCTTGGGTTCGACCTTGATACCATGATGGAGTACTATAAAGTAAGTAAACATTCCCAAGGTTACACTGGAATAAAATTTCAGGGGTTCTTTTTCCGGATAGGCTATCATAGTTTGCTGAAAACAATCTCATGGTCGGAATGTTGTTTAGATAGTTTTTTAGATTTTACCACCACATCATTGATATACCACTCGACAAACTTTACCAAAAAGTTTTTAAATATGTGGTGAATATAATGATTGTATGTAAGACTAGGACTTTTCAGTCCGAAGGGCATAACCTGATAGAAATATACTCCATGGAGTGCCCTAAAGAGAGTTTATTATTTATCATTGGGGTCAATATGGTTTTTTATATCCTGAATAGATATCCATGAAGATGATGTCTTGGTATCCAACTACCACATGAATTAGAAGTTCTATAATTAGAATAAAGAACTCAAATTTTAGACCATGTACTTTGAGATCCTGGAAGTTGATTCACACATTAATTTCACCATTCATCATCTTGACTATGACTATATTGGAATGTAATTTTGGGTATTTAAATTCTCAAATGAATTTGAATCTAATTAGTATAATAACATTGACATTTACAATGGATGTATATGTTGGATGTGTTCTTCTAGCTTCTTTATTATAACCATGATGATATTTTGGAAAACGTGGGTGGTGGTCAGTGACATAGTGTTTGAGGCCTTGAATTTATTGGAAGTTGTTGGAAAATGCATATCGATACTACTTTAAGAAAATGTCATATATATCTGTTTCTTAAATGGACATAGATGCACTGATCAGTGTAGGTCACAGATCTTCTTATGTGCCCAGATTTACCAACTAGATATTAAAAATAGTGGTAGATACACCCAACTCAAATACAAGAGAAGAATCACTGAAGTTATATTCCTCTTCCTCTTCCCCTCCCTTTTTCCTTCTTTCTTGCCCATTTTGGGATGGATGGTTAATAAAGGAAAATCCTTAGTGGTATCATATATATAGATATTCTTATTATAACTAAGGACTATCAAATCTTGAAACAAATTCTAGATTTCATTTTTTATTCCTCACTAGTTTGATCTGGTTGTTCGCATGTCATGTGATATTACAACACAATATGACTATAGTGTTGAAGGTGAACTCATTTCCCAGTATCTGCCAATTTTTTCTTCTCAAAATTAGTAAGTAAGAGAAATATTCATTAAAGAAGGTTCTATAGGAGTTAATATTCCAAAATAAGGTAGAGTAATGATTTTCATGAAGACTATTTTTCACAAAAGTTGAGTTTCATGATGATTTGAAGCATTTCGAAAAAAAAATCATGAACATGTGATGGAAAGATGGTGTTATCATGACTACAAGAAGCTTCCTTAATGAGAGATTACATGATTTTAGAGCAAAAATGCTTTGTGAAGTTTCAAAAACTCAAAAAAATTCACTACAACTATGAAAATAAAGGAGCTTCACAATATTTACTAAAGTGGTTCAAGAAAAGGTTACTGGAAGCCTGGGATATTTATGAAGTGCTGATCCTCTAAATAGGTAGCAACCAACACATTACTTTACTTGAAGAGAATTAGAGAAAAGAACAGATCATTTAGAATTTATGAAGGCTGAGAGATTTATAGATCAATAAATAATTGTGATATTGAACATCATGAAAAGACAACACTAGTTTAGACTAATGCTTAGTTATCTTGGAAAAAGGAGTTTCATGATGTCTGGGTGTTCTACGTTGACTTAGTGATTCGTGAAGGTTGATTGCATCGTTAATGTCGTGAACTTCAAGAAGGATATTTGAAAATGTGTATGGGGTTGTGAACACTTCATTTTCATTGAAACATAACGGGGGTTTAACAAAGTATGGGAGGTTCACAAAGAGTTGTTTTTAACATCTGATTTAATTAAAGAGTCATCTCAACTGAATCAACCCATGAAATAGGTGAAATCAAGTATCGTTCTAGTCTAGGATGAATAATTCAATGTAAATATAATAAATATAATTTCAAATCATTAAATAGAGTAAGACTTCACCGGAGGTAGTGAGAAAAAGGGAGTTGACAAAACTATTCTGAGAAAGGTAGCATGATATCCCTAAATTTTTTGTAAAGGTATTTTTCATAGAATAGAGTGAATGTGTATAAAAATCTATATTCCATGATAAATAGTGAATCTTAGTGGATTTAGGTATTCCTGACACACTTTCGGTGTATGATCCTTAGAATGGACCTTAGTGGTGAACTAAGTTATATTGTCGTGTTGTTTCTCTACATGTGTTTTTTAATAACTGTTATATTATATAAAACATGTTTTAAAAGTTACTATTAAAATTTTAATAAGATACATTATTTTAAAAAGAAACATTTTACACCCTAATTCACCCATCCCCTATCATGGTGTTCTAGGGTCACACAAGTGGTATCAGAGAAGATTATTGGAGTTAAATTTATCCTATATTTTTTGTTGGATAATTCAGTGAATGTTAGGGGAGTACCCTTCTTTGATGGAAGAGACATAAAAATTTAGAAGAAAGGGATGATGTATCATCTAATATCCCTTAAGATAGAAGTTATTCTTACCCCCGGTTAGGGTATTCAGTTCACTATTGTGACAAGACTGTCTGTCACTAAAACAATTAGTAAAATGCTTTATGAACATTCCAAATCTCAAAATTCTCTTACTATAACACTTTTTGTCAAAAATATTTTAATTTTATGTGTTTTACCATATACAAGTCCACATGAGAGAAACTATAAGATATATATAATAGTGGTAAAAATATAAATGAGGCCAATCATCGAGTCTTTCAGAATCTATTCAATGACCTAAAAATGCATCAACATAAAAAAACGAATAGTTTCTTTAATCACATAAGTGAAGTTATTGTAGCTATTAAAGGACTTGGATAAGAAATTAAGTATGTCAAAATTGTAAAGAAAATCATAATTAGGCTCACAAATCTTTATAATATAACAGTTCCATCTCTTGATGAATGAGATTTTCCATGTTCTCTCTAGATGATCAATTAATAAATCGCGTGTCTTATAAAATAAAAATCAAACCAGATGATGGTTCCACTCGAGTAAGAAAGGAAATTGAATTAAAATACATGGTGAAACATGAGGATTCAAGAGTATTTGATGATAAGTAAGAATAACTTCATTTTAATTTTTCTAAAAAATTAAAAATTGGAAATGTGTGATTTGAAGATAAGCCTTTGTTGGAATATTTTATGTGAGGTAAAGTTCGACACATTTCCTCTTTATTCCAAAAGATATTTAATGATTTTTAAAGTGAGTTAGAAGTCATGATGAAGTACTATAATAGGTTCTATAAAAAAGTATACTTCATATCTAGGAAGAAATTTTAGAGAACGTAATTTTTCTGCATTGAAGAATGATATGATAATGAATTATTGGAAGATATAAAACTATTGTTTAAACTTGAACAAGAAGTATCCATGATGGATAGAGTTTATAATATAGAACCTAAAAAATGTAAAGATAACAAGTTTTTGGGTTTTTTTTGATCTCTTGGTGTATCTTGAGGGTGAACTTGATGAGCTTGAAAATAAAATAATGGGAAAAAATATGAGAGTTTTGCTAAAAGATTCATAAGATTATATTGATTAGCTAGAAACAGAACTGATCAACTAGAAAGAGATCTGGGGTAGCATATAAAAAATATTGAAATCTAGGAGGATATGTAATTTAAATTTAGGATTTATGGGAAGTCAAGGGTCATTAATTACAATACATTGAGACTGTAGGAAAATTATTTGATATTTGAGGGAGTTTTAAAAGAAGTCGTTACTCTATGGAGTAAACTAGAAACTGAATCAATATCAAGGGAAACAGAAAATAAATTATTTTTTTGGAAAATTATCATATGTAGAGATACTAGAAAGAGCTAAACGTGGTTTTGATGTAGTATAGAAGGAATTGAAAAATTATAGATGCACAATTATGGGAAAAGTGGAATTGGCTGTGATTCTAAACCCCCAAAGGATGGAAAAGGATGATAAAAAATAAAGGGAAGCAGAAAGATAGAAATATCACAATGGAACCAGATGTCCTAACAATGAAATATTCAAATGAAAAAGGAAAAATAGATGAAAATTATCTTCATGTTTCTAGAGAGGATCTCCATTCCTATTACTTTACAAAAAAGGGACTTGTGGAATAATAGAAGTGAGAAGACATTTACTCTTATGAAATTTAAATTCAATTGTTTTCTAGGAAAAACAATTTCTTACTATGAATATTCAAGGATCTATATGAATAGGTAAGCACCAAGAATTAAAGAAATGAGAATGAGACCATATCCTTATTTTTATAGAATATATAGTTTCTATGGATATTGTTTTCACTATTATCACTATTTCTATAAATCAATTCATTGTATATAGAGAAAATGTGGAAAAATACCTATAGAACTCAAGGAAATGTCAGTACTAACCAACCAAGCATACCTACTATTTCCAATATTTATTTTCCTTTGGAAAATAATATTTGTATGAAGAATCCATGCATATTGAAAAGAGATTGTAAATTCAATATTTAGCTTCCACCTAATCAAGTAACTCAGGGAAGGAAAAGAATAAAATTGAGAAATATATCATTAAATAATTAGATCTCTAAGATACAAAGAACAGCAGAACTAGGATTCTTGATAGTTAATACTCATACCACATGATAGGAAATGTGCATTGTTTGACAAATTTGAGGAAAATGTTTGATGGAACAGTGAATAATAGTGCATTAAAGCTTAAAATAAGTGGAAATATAGAACTATAAAACAACAAGTTAAGAAAAATAGATGTTCTCTATATAGATTATTTGAATCAAAATCTCCTGAGTGTGATTCAACTCTGCGACTCAAGAATGATAGTGACATTTTATGATAAGGGGTGAACTGTAAAAGGAAACCCAATAAACGCCCTCATGAAAGGATATATAACACATGGAAATTTATACCAGGATAACAATATAGAGGAAACTAGTTACCTAATAGTTGATAATTAGAATATCTTATGGAATTAGGGTTTAGGTCACATTAGTCAAATGAGAATGGATAAAATTTTAAAGATTATGATAGTTGTTATATTCCCATTATGAATCATGATCATGAAATTTCATATGAGGAATGATGATTGGGATTTAATATCAACCAAATAACAAAAGGGCATTGAATCTTATGGATCTTAATCACACATACGTATGTGGTCTAATGAATATGGATGGAACAAATGGAGAGAGGTAATTCATTTATATTTTTATGATTATAGTTGAATGGATTGTGTAATATATATTCAGAGTAAAAAAAAAATTTGTTGTTTGAATAGTTATCATTGAAGAGAATAGAATAAAACAGGCTAAACAATCAAGATTCTATGATTAGATAATGGAGGAGAATACACATCCATTGAATTTAAAAATTATTGATAAAAATATTGGATATATAATGAGGTGCATGTTGTGAGGTCCCCTCAAAAAAGGGGTTATTGAATTCATAAATAGATAGGTGATTAATATGGATTGAACTATGATGATTGAGAGCTGTGTTTCTCATCAATACTGGTAATAGGTTGTTCATGTAGAGAATACACTCAAAATTGTATAGTTTTTTTATTGGATAATCAAAGACTCCATATGAAATATGGTATGAAAAGAATTTATATCATAATTATGTAAATATTTTTGGAAGTAAATGATTTATCTAAAATAAAAATGGAAAAATGTATGGTAATGCTATAGATGAGGGAATGTTTCTTGGATATTAAATGAAGTTTAAAGCTAT
Organism: Viscum album; assembly: GCA_963277665.1. Lineage (NCBI taxonomy): Eukaryota > Viridiplantae > Streptophyta > Magnoliopsida > Santalales > Viscaceae > Viscum > Viscum album. The sequence goes on along the minus strand of OY728130.1, from coordinate 1,190,377,566 downwards.
AGAATGTTACAATAATATTCTTATAACAAATGGGGAAAGAAATGATATCAAGATCATGGAGGGAAAACAATAAATACCTTGAGGATCTATTATGTTGATATGTTTTAAGATAAAGAAGAATGTGTAAGAGGGACAAATTCAAACGAAGAAATGCTTAATGAAATTAAAAAACATCAGGTCTCACCAAATGATGATGACTTATAATAAGAATTAGAATAGGAATTCACTTCTGAACAAACATCATCATAACATCACACAAAAAATATAAGACTATAAATTGATCAATACAACATCATTAGGGACTGGACTTCACCTACACATACAAGGACAATAAGGAATGAATCACATTCTTCCTTCCGATCAATTGTGTAACCAACCTCGTTTGAATAAGGACCCAAAGATAAATCATGTGTTAGGTCTATTAATGGATAAATGGATCATATTGATAAGAACCCAACATGGGATCTTATTCAGAGACCTAAAAATCACAATGTGATTGGAACACAATGGATTTTATTTTTAAAAATTGATGATCAAGGATATCTGATCTGAAATAAGGAATTCTTGATGTGTAAAGGATATGCATAGATATAAGGCATTAATGCTAAAATATCTTTTCTCTAGTAGCTACAATAGAGTCGATCATGATTTACCTTTCCATGGAAATTAAAAGACAATATAAATTTAACATGATGGGTGTGAAAATAGAATTCTAAAATGGAGTTCTTGAAGAAGATGTGTACATTGAATGACCAGTGGGATTTCTTATTGGAAATGATAAGACTAAGGTTTATATATTAAAGAAAGAAATATATGGTTTTATGTAAGCACAAAGATTTTGGTATTGTAGACTAGATTCTTGTGTGAATAAGATTTAATTTACAAGTGTGTGTTTCAGTTATAATCTATAGTTTAGGAATTATATAAAATATCACTATATGGTGATTGTATATGTGGATGATATTATTTTTTGTGGAAGTAGGCAGGAATGATTGGAATAATTTTCTAATCACCTAAAATATATATTTGAATTTTCTATTATTGATGAACTTGAATATTTTTTTGGGGATATTGGTGGTTTAAAAGAAGGATTATACATTCTTTTCATAGGAAAAATATGTAATAGGTCTGCTAAATAAATTCAATATACACGACTCAGAACCAATGTCAACTCTAATTTTTTTGGGAAAAAACATGGAATGATTGAGGATGGGATAGATATGGATCCCACCTCATATAGAATAATCATTGGAAGAATATTATACCTGATTAAAATAAGACCAGATATCATGTTTTCCACATTCTTAGAAGCTCAATTTCAATGTAATCCAAAGGAATAGCATTTGAAAGTAGTTAAAAGACTCATGTTGTACATTCAAGGTACTCTAAACTCTAGATTATACTTTTCAATAGGAAAATATAATGAATTATCAGATTTATCAAATAATGGATAGGCTAGAGACATAGTTGATACAGAGTCCATCAGTGGGTTCTTTTTTCATCAGAAAAACATGTGTGGACTAGTTGATCAAGATTCAAGAAATCACCTCTCTTAGTATAGACAAAGATGATAATATCTCTGCATAAAAGGATTTCACTACACTATTATGTTTGAAACAATGACTGACTAATATTAGCGACGAATTGAAATAACTGATGGTGATTCATTGTGAGAACAACAGTGTGATCGATCTTATAAATAATCTAATTCAACACTCTCATATGAAACATATTGAAATTCGATATCACATTGTAAAAGAAAAATTTGAATAAAGTGTGATTAAAATGGAGAATTTTGGAACTGAATTCCAAGTGTTTGACATCTTGAATAAGAACATAAAATCTAAAATGTTCATGAAACATCGACTGAATCATAGTGTTCTGCCACCTCCCATTACATGATGAGGTTATGGTTCATCCCCACTCCCATATGTGTTAACTCCTTAAATCTGTTTGTATATTTGATGGTGGTTTATGGGGAAGATATGATCCCAAGGAGCTTGATATGTGAAATAAATACAAATAAAAGTTCCTTGTGTTTATATTCAATGGGAGAGATTAGTGAAATTCAACGACAAGTAAAATTAAATGAGTGTTTGGTTTGAATAATTGGTTTCAAGACTGTTAAATGGTCTATGGATGATGAGTGGTTGGTCGCAAGACTGTTCAGTGGTCTATGGTGGCATGAAATTATCTTTTTCCACTATTTTTTATCTACATTGAGATTTTATCAACTACAATTATAGGGATGAATGAGTTATTTTCATGCCTATCAGTTTTTTATCAAGTATGTAAATTTTATTGGACATATATATGGATTGCCAACAAACCCAAAGGGAAATATTGTTAGAACCAAGGAATTTTAAATATGTAAATAGAGTCCAGTTTATGTTTGTTTTCAATTAAATCCATGTTGATCAGGGAGTATTCAAATAATGTGATTTTATAGAGAAATATGGACACAATGATAAAGGTGGCGTCATTTCACAATGTTTTCCAAATTTTTGGGATCCAAATCAAGTGGAAGGAGTATGCTTCACTGAAAGTGGTTCTCTTGGAATTAATCGTCTCAAATATAGTAAATTAATGAGTTTAATTAAGTCTGGGGTTCACAAAGGATGATCTTTGTGAATATATGGTGCATCATGAACATGTGATGGAAAGATGAGGTTCTAGAAATTATAATAATCTTCATGAAGGAAATATGGAATGATGGTAGAGCTATGTGACTATGATAAGGTTCATGAATGGGTTAAATTTCACTATAGATTTGTGAATAAAGGATCTTCATGAGCATGACTAAAGAGGCTTGTGAAAATGCTTCTAGAATAATGAGATAATTGTGAATGGATGATACCATAAATATGTGGCCACCCACATGTCATTTTATGTGTAGAGAATTGGAGAAAATGCAGAATCATTATGAATTCAAAAAGTCTGAGAGATTTTTTAATTATGAATTCATTGTGATAATGAGAATAAACAACAAAGTTATATTATTTAGTAAAGCTTTGGTATCTTGGGAAAAGTAGTTTAGTGATGACTCATTGTTCTTCGAGGACTTCGTACTTTTCAAAGGTAGTTTTCTTTGCAAAGGATATGATTTATGTGAATGAGATTTATGAATGTGCCTCCTAAAGTTGTGTGGGTTTTTGAATGCTGGATATTCATTGAAACATAAAAGGATTTTTGCGAAGGATTGTTGTAACACTCCATGTTTAAAAAAAATAGAATTTCATGTTACTTTGTTTTAAATAGATATTTTTAATAAGCCTTTAACACATAACTTTTATACTTTTATGTTGAGAATTTCCAGAGACTATTATCTACATTTGGGTTTAGTATGTTATTTGGATTCTATTGGAACCAACTTGTTTATTGGTGAATAGTTACATACCATTATGAATAGTAATATGAATATTGATATGACCCTAATGAATAGTAAATTTTATTAATATTTTTATTTTATTAAGGCTTTAAGATAATAGCATCTAGGTTAATTTTTCTTTGTGATATAGATGTAGTTACAGAATTAGAATTGTTAAATTATGAATTTAGTATGCTTTTATTTAAAAATTAAATTAATTATATATAGAAAATTATTTTCATGAAATGGACTTTATTTTTGAAATCTACACGTCAAAAAATGGTTAGGGTGAATTTGGGGAATTTTTCTGCAACAGTTGAATTTTTAGTGAATAGTAAAAAATACAGTTTTTTGGTTCGGTGTGTTAATGAAATCACTAATGATATAATAATGATTTCATAAATCTGGTATACTTTTGTATAGTTAAATAATATGTGAGGTGTCTCAAGTGGCTTATACCATGGGAAAATACCATGGGCAAGCCCATGGTTTTGTAAATTTTACTCATGAGGTGTCCCTTGAAAATTATTAAAAAAATCCATCACTTTTCCACAAAATACCAACTCTTCCCTTCATTGAATTCATTACCAATTCTACCTCAACTAATTTCTGGCCTCCTGACCTTAATATTAGTCCTCCCATGGTTTCCTAAAGCCCCAAAGGTCCCAACCTTCATGTTCTAAGGGTTACTCTATAAGGTAAGAAAATTCTCAATTTCATTCTTTTTCCTTTCAAGTTATCTTTTAGGTGGTATAATTTTCAAGTTTCCATACCATGTTTTTATTTTCTTCTTATTCTTGATCTACTCTATATTATGAATCATTTATGTATGGGTGACCCTTTTCCCCTCACTTTTTTATATTTTCTAAAACCATATTGTGTAGCCCTTAGGCTACCGAATTGTTGTAAGAGATTTCACAATTATTCTTTTATTTTGAGTTCTTTCCTTATTCTATCTTCATATCTCCTTACCCAAGAGGCATGAAATCTCCAGATATCATGTATATTTTATATGTTATCATGTTTATTAAAAATTATTCATCATTATACTTCTCCTCTCCTTCTTATTTAAAGAATAAAAACATTGTCCGTTTGTGTCGAATTATCGACATTGTGGACGATGTGATTTCAATTTCCATTAATTCTTAAAATACTGGTCATGAAACCATTTATATGGTTGAACCAGGTTATAATATAAGTTTTATGACTCACCCATGGTTCTTTAATTCTTTTTTAATCAAGTTTCGAATTTATAAGACAAAATGAAGTTGTTATTATCAAAGAACCACTAAAATGATCTAAACGAACATCATTAATGTTCTAACTTATGAATCATCCTCATGTAAGAATTAAAAAGGATAAATGGTATAATTTAGGTTAATTGATATATTAAATTACTACTCCATTCCAATTCTGGAGTTTCACTTCCAATCGACAAGACTTTCCACCATGAACCAATCATAGGAATCATGTAAAGAATACAACCAAAAACAGTGCAAGGGGAAAATACTAACAATTAAGGGTGAAATGATCATATAAGATGTTATAAACATGAACATGTTTCTGTAAAATATTAATAACACTCTTTTTACCATTATACAGGAGGTTTAAACAAGTTTGAATTAAGACAAACCCAAGGTAAGAGAATTCTTAACCCAAATTCAATTCTTTGGGTTAACCATCTACTTCATTATTCATGTGTTATTTAAATTTTTTGTGTGATGGGTTATTTTTATATTATGTTACATTAAGTGTATTTACATTATATATACAAACTACATACACTCTATTAAGTCTCTCTTCAATTGTATGATATTTATAAGGGGTTTTATTTAAAAATCCTTTTTAAAATTTTGTTTTACCAAATTCAAAAGTAATGTTCTAATGGAATTATTCATGTTGTATGATTATGTTTTGGTTCTTGTGAATTATTTATGATGAATGGTGGGACCTATATCTCCCTCCAATTCATTTGTCATGTGTATGTTGGAGGTCAGCCGTATGGTTACTCCAAGTGTAACTGTGATGGTTACACAAAGTAAGGTAGCCGTGAGGGTTACAGATTATAAGGTAACCAAGAATGGTTACAAGATTATGTAAATAATGCCCCAAAATACCTCTATGATTATATTTATGTTCTCATGTTTTGTGTGGATATTATTTGAATCTCATGTTGTACAAAGTAAGTATATATGAGTGATAAGCATGTCTTTTGAAAATGTTTTCATACGTTATGAGTATTCATGGACTAATGTGCTCTTTCCATTCTTTTTCATCCCTTACAGAGATTTGGTGCTCATAAAAAGTTTCTAAATGATTTTCATATGTTAATGGATGGTTAAAACAAGGAAGTAAGCCATGTTAAATGTTGAATATTTGTCAAGGGGTCTTGTTTTAAGATATAATGTTTTATATTTTGAAAAATGGAAACTGTTTTTATGGTATCCACTCTGTAAAAATGTGTAATGTTATGAATGTTTTGTCCTAATTCTATAAAGCTCTAAACTTAAAAAGATACTAAATTTAAAAGGAAGGTTTTTCTTGACTAAATTCATGATTATGTATGTATTATGTTCAGGTCCTTATAGTTGGTATCAAAGGATAGTTTAGATAACATTAAGTCTTATGGTGATGTTAATAGAATACCATAAATGATTTTCAATCTATGATTAATTTGTTATAGAATTTAAAGATTACCATGTTTCTTTATTTAAGACATGTTTGTTCAGAATGGTTGTCCATAGAAGGAACATGGATGCTGAAGAGGAGAGGCACCGATAGAATGGCATCCTTCCGGAACTACAGCCTGAAATGGTAGGGATTGGAACTGAGAAATTTGTGACAGTAATGGCTCAGCTAACACAGGAAATAAATGGTGGTGGAATCCATGCAAGAGAACCAATAGAGGTACCACAACGGAACATGACATTAGTGGAACTATTTATGAGACAACATCCTCCTGCATTTAATGGATCTTCGGAACCAATAGGAGCTGAAGGATGGATCAAAACCATTGAAAAGATATTCGATGATATGGGATGTTTAGACAATCAAAAGGTAAGTCTTTCCATTTATCGTTTTGAAGGGGAAGCTGATCAGTGGTGGTCAATTACAAGGAATATCAGGGGTAGAGAATATTTTTATGCCTTAGAGTGGGATGAATTTAAAATTATGTTCCTTGAAAAATATTTTCCTAAGCTGGTGTGACTAAGAATGGAGAAGAAATTCCTTGAATTGAAATAGAAGAATGAAGATTGAATGGCTGTGTATGAAGCGAACTACACCCGAATGGCGAGGTATGCACCAAATCTAATTCCGGATCTACATAGAAAAATAAACTGCTTTTACTTTGGACTGAATCCAAGGTATCGAAGGGTTTTCGCCTCCCGTGAATTCAAAGATTATGAGAAACTTGTCCAATGTGCTGAGAGGGTAGAGATGGAGTTTGTTGATGATCATGTGCATTTTGGAAAAAAAGAGAAGAAGAGGTCCAGTTGGCAAGTAATGGGTAAGAATCAACCCAGGAAATCTGATGGTAAGAAAATCTAATTTCCAGTTTGTAAAAATTGTGGCAAGAAACACCCTAGGGAATGTCTTAGAAAAACTGGGAAGTGTTTTAAATGTAGTTAGCTTGGACATATGGTCTGAGATTGCAATGAAAATGTTCCTAAGAATAATCCTGATAAGAAAACTGTAAAGTGTTTTAAATGTGGTGAGATTAGTCACTATGAAAACACATACTCAAAGAGTGATCCAAATGATGCAACGAAGTCAGACAACAAGAAGGAAGGTGTAGTGATATCCTTTCCGACTACATCATCAGATGTTGGGCCATCCAATGAAGTTGTATAAGGTACTTTGTTTGTTCACTCAGATTTTTCTAAAGTTTTGTTTGATACAGGGTCTACACATTCCTTCATCTCTGAGAAATTTTCTGGTAAATTAGAAATATCACCTCAACAAATGAGACCCAAACTTTTTGTTAAAACACAAGGGGGAAATGTTATAGCAAAGAGGAATTATAAGAATCTTTCTATTGTTGTCTATGGAAAGACTTTACTTGAAAACCTTGTTGTTTTACCCTTAGTCACATTTGATGTTATTCTGGGGATGGACTGAATTTTTTATTATCATGCGATGATTTACTATAGAGGTAAAGAAGTTGTTTTTTAGAATGAGTTTCAGTTTTTATACAAGAATAAACCCATACAATTGATAACATATCAGGAATATAAGAAATTAGTGAAATATTGAAATGAATCATATCCTACTCATATTGTTGAAAATAAGGGAACTATTCAAATTAATGACGTGCCAGTGGTAAATGAATACCTCGATGTTTATTCTGCTGAGTTACCCGGTGTCATACCTGATTGAGAAGTCAAATTTACAATTGAATAAGTTTCTAAAGCTAAGCAAATTTCAAAACCCCCATATAGTATGGCTCCAAAAGAACTTCTTGATTTGACAAATTAGTTGAATGATTTTCGTGACAAAGGCTTCATTCATTCTAGCACGTCACCATGGGGAGCCCCTATTTTGTTTATTAACAAGAAATATGGTTCCATGAGACTTTTCATTGATTATAGGGATTTCAATAACATCACTGTTAAAAAAAGGTATCCTTTGCCTCATATTGACAAATTGATTAATCCGCTCCAGGGAGCTTAGTACTTTTACAAGATTGACATGAGATTCAGAAACCATCAGTTAAAGGTGAAGGAAGATGACATCTCGAAAACAACCTTTCGTACTAGATATGGGCATTATGAATTTGTTGTTATGCCATTTGGATTAACTAATTCACCTCTTGTATTCATGAATCTTATGAATAGAGTATTTCATGAGTTCTTGTATAAGTTTTTGTTTGTATTTATTGATGACATTCTTGTATTTTTTAAAAATAAAGATGAGCATGAAAAACATATAAGGGTTGTTTTACAAACATTAAAAGAAAAGAAACTATATGGAAAATTCAGAACGTGTGATTTTTGGTAGAAACAGATTTATTTTCTTGGGAAAATTGTAAATAAGTATGGAATAATAGTTGATCCCGCCAAAATATAAGTAGTTTATGAATGGAAAAGACCTAAAAATGTTACAAAGAATCATAGTTTTCTAGCATAGCAAGTCATTACCAACAGTTTGTTAAGAACTTTGCACGGTTATCTAGACTGATAACTAAGTTAACATGGAAAGGGGTTAAATTTGTTTGGACAGAAGAATGTGATGTTTTTTTAGGAACCGAAGAAGAGATTGGTGAATGATCCAGTTTTGGCTTTACCTTCCCGTAATGGTGAGTTTGTCATCTACAGTGATGCTTATTTGATGGGACATGGTTGTGTTTTGATGCAGAATTAGTGTTTGTGATCGATCCTATTGTCCATTTATAATGGGATTTTTCTGATGAATATCATGAATGGGAATAGGAGTATGCATCTTCTCTATAGTGGCCATATTATTACGCTGATGGTCCACTATTACTATGGAGTTGGGGTTGTATGCATGACTCATAACCACTAATGTTGTAATCATTATGTCATGGTAGGATTCTAAAATGTGGGAAGGGATGCTATCTATCTTTCCAGTATCACCAAGTTGTAATGAGTGACTTCTTCTAATGGAGCAATAATCAATTACCATTCTATGGATAGAGAAAGGATATGTCCATATATCTTTCTTCAATTTATTACTAGGATATACTAAAAATCTTCATGTGAAGGGGATGATACATGGGTGTGCCCCATGTTTTCTATTGATGTATGCCAGAAAGTTTCTGTAGTCACTGCCGAATTATATCCAAATGCATGATGTGGATGAGTAGGTATATGGTCCTACTAATAAATTTTCACTAGGTATTGTGGGTGGGATTATTTGGTAGGGATATGAATGAGTAACGATTCACAATTGTTATATTTTCACCCTCGGTGGACTTTCATATGTTCTTAGGTTGAGCACCTGAGACGGTGCCCATGGGGTACGTCCTCATTATGCTAGGGACATTGCTCCATTCTTCATTGGCAATGGAGGTTGCTGGAAGGTTCTATTTTTGATTAATCAGGAGATACTGATATTTGGTCACTTTTAATATCATAATACACCTCCCTTAGGAAATGGAGGAACTTATTGGTGTATTCTAAGGAAAGTCACCCAAAATTGTTTGATACAGAAATAGGGATCATCTATTACCTGTTTACCAGTCATCATTGAGTTGATGGATGGAGGGTGATTTATATATTAAAGGGTTTCACATGTGGACTCCATATTTTTTATATTACCATTAATATGGTATTCCCAAACCTGTGCATTTGGAACCCATTATTGAAGTCATTGGGATAGCAACAGTGTCCTACAGTTAGCAAAGGACCAGATTTTGTTTTAAGCCAATACATAATCATATCACACATATTAGGATATTATTATATTATATAAAACTCTAATGAAAGTGTCAATAAGTTTAAATTAATATAAAAATTCATATGTGTTAGAAAATTAGAATTAGAATATATGAAAAAATGTGAAATTTATTGCCTTGGGAGATCTATGTTCGAACCAGATTCACATCATAAGTGTACAAAATGGGCATGAATATTTTCATATGTAGCCATTTTGTATAATGAAAGGATTCTGATAATGTTCTCCATTTTTGTTTTTCACCCATTTGTGTAGGGTTGGTTGCCAATTGGATTTTTCATGGAACTGAAAACACCAAATGGCTCTCATATCCATGATGGGTCATAATCCATATTTAAAAAGGTAGGCGGTCATTAGGGAACTTAGCCAATGAGGCTTAAAAACTCTAATTGGTTTATAGGATGGGAGTTCAGGCTCATCAGACCCCTTTGTGGGGGAATCATTTCTGACTTTGGTGCTCTATTATAGATTTAAGAAATATTCATGAATCCCATTAAAATTCCTAACATGGAACCAATCACCTATACATACTAACAATAAATTAGAGACATGCATCAATGGGAAAACATCTATATATATCCAAGGTTCAACATCTATAGAACCATCTCTATGTATACGAGGTTCCCCATCAATGGAACAATCATTATGCATCATAGGTTTTTCATGATTGTTACGTTAGTGGTTTTTTATGATGTTTTCAACCCACATAGTTTGGTGCTCTATAATTAAATATGATTCAGTGAGAAGAGGGATGTCTTGATGTTGGTATCAGACCCATCATAAAGGGATAACTATGTTTCCTCATGAGAGTAATATGATCCCACATAGTTCAGTGACACTCAAATGGACACAACATACCTTTCAAGATCATGTTACAGGTACAAATCCATTCATTTTAACATAACGAGACAAGGAAATCTAGGAGAAAGGCGCCTAGAAAAAAAATCAACATGGGACATACACTAAAATGGCCTAGGGGATTCAGAAGGAATATAGCCACCCAGTTTGGATATGACCCTACATGTAATATGCACCAAAGAAGACTATAGTGAGATTGGGGTGTTGGTTTTGAACCTCAAGGAGGCTTCTTACGTATCCTATTTTGATAGGAACCAAACCCACCTAATTTTAATGGGTTGGCGCTTACACTAATAGAGGAGGTCCATGTAGATTATTTATCATGAATATATCCATTTAGAGGGGTTTTTTATTGGGAATGTGTCCCATTAATGGGGTGAAGACATGGTTGGGGATTATGTTGAGTTAGAGGCCCAGTTAGTATATGTTCATGTGGATGACATGATCTCCATTGTCCTATAAGCCAACATGAGTCATTCGTGGTGTGAGAAATAAGATGAAGTAGAAGATCTAGAAATCTACACAATCTTCTTCATCTTCTAGGGGGATAGGGTTATCATATAGAAGGAAGGGGATGTCCCATAAGAAATAATAGGGTCTTACATCAAGAGGGATGACCAATTATTGGTTTCAAAGGGGGGTGGGGAGAGAAGGATTCAACACTAGCCCTTATCAGAGGGAAAAGAAAGTGTCTCCTATCTCAATCTAAAATGGGGACATCCCTAGAACTACATCCAAGGTTGTGGTTCTCATCAATAAGGGGATGCAAAATTGATAATGTAAGGAAATTATGTATTATATAGGATAAGTGTTGGATATATTTTATCAATGTAATGATCAATCAAATGGGAGATAGGAAGATTTTCCCTATGTTTTAGTCAACTAAATATAGGGTCATTTGATGGGGGTCTCATGGAAAGGGGTTAATTTTCATTGATGATATGAGAGAAATTTAGGAGGATAATTCACCTAGGTGATACATGGGTGAGTTGGAAGGTTATTTACCTAGTTGATACATGGGAAATGTAACTTTTGGGGGGACATTACCCAAGTGATACCAAGGATATCTTTTGGTAACCTCACCGAGGTAATTCCTAGATCATCGGTTGATCACCGTTCCAATTTAATGACTGGGAAAGGATAATCCACTAAGGTGATTATTATGAGGGCTATTTGGATCTCTCTTAAGTGATACCTTTGTGGGTTATATGAGATATCACCCTAGTGATGCCTAGGTGAAATGTAGCCTAGATGATACCTAGGTGATCATGAGACGACTTCTTAGGTGAATGACAACTTGTAAAACCAATCTTGAGAAATTCCATCATCTAATCTCTAAATGTTTCCTCCAGTTCTCTTCGAATGGACTCACACATGTCTTAATCTAGTGAGGGGGACTCTCTATAGTAACTCATCACTAGTATTAGTGGTTCCTTAGGTTTTTCCTTGGTATTTAAAACCTTATAGGATTTGTAATCCCTAAACTCCCATTAATTCCCCATTTTTATAAGGCTCAGAGTGTTACCCGAAAACGATTGGGGGATAGGTCGAAGGACTAGGGTTAGAAGAACTCTGAGATGACTGTTCGACTAATATTAATCAAAACTTGGGAGCACAGAGTCCAATTTATCTGAAACAATGAACCTTGGGTGAAAGAGATAGTCCATGTTGGTAAATCACGCAAATTTCTCATGCAGACCTCTTGTGTAGATGGATCCTACGTGAGTATGGCTATGCATGTTGGACCTGCATGAGTATGGATATGCGGGTTAAACCTGAATGATTATGGTCACACAGGTTATACTTGCACATGTTTAGCCATATAGGTGGGCCCTACACGGGGTCCACTAAAGCACACACTTTGGACTCAAGGGTTGTTTTTCACCTATCATACCTTTTCCTCCCCCCAATACTTGAGATGTTTCTATTTGATATTTTCCTCCCTATGGGAAAATGGTAGTGTAAATAGAAAGATTGGTTTTACTCTTATCTTTGTAGAATAATTATAAGAGAACAACATATCATTAATATATTGTAATCATAATCTCATATTTGTGTGAAATGTGATAATAAGTGAATACCTCTAGATGGGAAGTACACCTTCATAAAATAATCATATCACACATAATGTGTAGTATTAATAAATGGTATATTGATTCATCATCAGTGTATGATCCTTGAACTATCCTTCTTTGGTGAACTATTCAAAACTTATGCTTTCATACATTTTTTTCTACATTGGAATAATTTGCATGATTTAAATTTTGTGGGTGTAGGTTTTTTTCTACCATGAGATTAAGATCCAATAGAAATAAAGAAATAATTGAACTCCCCCTTTCACCCCCACCCCACCCCTCTTAGGGTGTATTGAGATTTTGAGTGATACAGAACCGTATATTCTAGAAAACCCCACTAAGAATCCAATATATATGGGACCCAGAGTTTGGAAAATCGACCTCAGTATGGAAGATGACATCTTCAAAACATCCCATAGAAATTCACATTACATACAATCCAACTATTCTACCTGCACAGAGTGGACTAAGGATCTTTAATAAACTCCTTAGTACCTCCATTATCACTCCATATTTTATTCCTCTACTCTATTTAGTTTACTCCCTTTCAATAAAATGACCTTCCCACCTCCAAAATGAAAGCCTTCAGTATTTTTGTTCTCTAACACAACACACTAAAAAAGCGACCAATTAAAATAATTTAATTGACGAAATTTGCAACAACTATTATGTTTTTTCAATTCCTCCACATTTTTCTCTTCATAGATATCCCTCTACTCAATCAAATAAACTAGTTTATAACTACTTCCTCAACTGGTCCTTCTTGAGAAAAGTGAAATCTACAAATTCTCTACCACTTTTTTTCAAAACAGTGATAGATTTAGGAAATACATCATCTAGATCCTCCACTTGAGACATCAAATGAAGTCACCCTATAACCCATATTAATATTACATAGTATTTAACACTGACTTCTAATTGAATTTACAAACGAAACACATTAGTTAAACTAAATCCATCGTCGAACTCGACAGATCATTCTGAGAAGACTAAGAATGGATCACACGAGTTTCAAGGTGTGCATGAAAGATTAAAATCTGTTTACAAGAGCCTTTCAATCTAACTATGACATAAAATTGTGTCACATATTTTAAGAACACTTAAATGGGAAAGGCATCAACACACAAGATTTCCATATTGTGCACAAGAAACCCGATCTAAGCCCAACCCTGTTGTTTGCAAGATATGAAATCTACAAGCCCATTGTGCGATTGTTTATTTCCTAAGGTATGGGTTGCATAAAAGACTACATCCATGACCAAATTTTTTCAAACCCATCACCTAATAATTCATCAAAAAGTACACGATCACCCATTCCCCCCCCCCCTTTCAGGGTGATCCTCCAGAAGTCAAAGCGTCACTCTTCTACAAGTAATACCAATATTCCGCAACATTAGAAAATTATGGAACCCTAGTGGTATATGATATTTTAGGATTGATTATCTATGGGTTCTCCTTTGAGTAGACCCACAGCTGTGTAATCCTCACCCAACTTCTTTGAACTGAATTTAGGTGCTTAAAACCTTGACCCTGTGTGATGACCTCCAATATTATGTGCTCCCCTTCATTTATGCTCTATGTTCCACCATTATTTTAGAGAACCGTGTCTGAGAACCTTTTTCACGCAACCCCCATTTCATACTTGTACTTATTGTGTGCATACTTCCAGGATTATGTGAAACATTTTCATTGTCCCTCACAAGCTGTCCCCTATGCCTCCAATGCATGCATTTCCATACATTTTTTCTCTAAGAATAGGTACACTAATGCCATTATTTTCTTAGTAATGGAACCCTAACATAGACATCATGAATGAATACTCTTCCGTAATACTGAATCCTAGTATTATTAAATCCATTTCCCTCCCAGAGGAGCATTAGTGGTGGTTATTTAAGCCCAAGGGGTAAGTAGTGGGTCTCCCTTGTTCGCGCTACATGACATGGAAATACCTAACACAAACATCCTCAACAACCAATGTAAAACAGAATTATTACCCATGGAAATTCACACAGTATTACCCATGTATGATCATCATGGTATTCCACTTTGTCTCCACCATGGGATGAATTCCATCAAAAGGATGGCTTATATGCTCAAAACATGAGCCCCAAACACCCTACCACAAAAGAATAGGGTGATCCATGTATGAATCATAGGGAATTAGATCATCCTCACATGGAATGTGATCCTACTCGCATGGAATAGAATCCTCCATGTGAATCTTCCATGAATAATCACTGTAATATATCTCATTGGAGATTCTTTTGTGACACGGGTGTCGGGCCTATTACATCCTCATGTTTCTCACAACGATAATCAATCATGTGGGTTTAGAGGTTAGTAAAGGCCATGAAATCCATCCACCTTCCAATGGGAATCCTTATGAGTGTAATCCCCAACAACCATCATCCAATTTTGTCGGCCTCCTCCATAGGTGTAATCCCCAATTACAATTTTCAAACTACCTGGGGTTTGATTCCAAATCAATCAGGATATATCGGAATCCATTCTAAGGTCCAAAACCACCATCAGTATCCATCCTAGTATTATACAGATCACATCTATTGTATGATCATGCTAATCACCTAGGGGACTACATCTCTTCTAGGTCCATGAGGTGGCTTGAGACATAACCCCCACACTATCCAACCAAGACAAACCCTCTAATGAAGGGATACTCCAATGTATAAGCCCCAATAATGCCCCTAGATAGAAATCCTTACTCATGCATTACCCAACTTCTCAAACAATATGGGTTTTTATCCCTTTCTTCCAAACATGGTACACAAGACTCATCTCTGAGTTTCAATCCCAACCAATAATAATCCTTGGTTCCCCCCCCCCTCCTAGGGTCATACCATCCCAAAACACCTCACATGCCTGCCTCTAGTGAGAAACCATACTCTTTCTAGGGGTTACATATTCCATTTTTGGGACCAAAATTTCGGGTCTGCGTCTATAGGGAACCCATCCACATTCATGGTGTGACATCTCCCCTTTATGGGACAAATCTTCCAGTTATTTCCCTACCTTTGTTCAGATCCATCAATTAGTAAACATTTCAGGTGTTCCCTCCTAGGGACTCACCTACTCAATTTTTCTTCACAATACATTAAAATTGTGAATCCAAATAGCTACCTTGTTCTAAACATGTGAATTCTGAATTGAAATCCTTAAAAGATATGAGACCATGGAATTGGGTAACTCATGAAAAACAAAGGATGCTTGTGGTGAGATCCTTGAATGATACATTCCTTTGGCATCATATTCTTTTTTTATTGACATGGGATTCCTTGGGGTTTTTGACTAAGATGTCTCCATGAGATTACCTTATATTAGGATGAATATAGGTGACCAATGTTCCGAGAATATAGACATTCCAAGGATTCCCAACATGATTACTATCATGACTGAATGTTGATACCCTATCAAGACTTATTAGAATGTCTATATAGAGGCAGTGTAATTAAATGGAATCCATAAAGAGATGTCATCGGGAATGAGATCCATGAACATGAATTATCTCTATAAGGAAGACCGATAAAAGGAGATGAGTTCCAAGGAGGAATCCACAGAAAGAGGAACTAATATTCCAACATCCCATTTCGAACAAGGAGTACATAACATTGATGAAAGCGATGAATGATTCCTGACTTTTAGAATGTTTTAATGCGGGACCATACATGCGATGACATCACACGTTAAACACACACAGTGGTACACCAAGAATAAAATGTTGGAAACATGAATGGTAGAACCAAAATGAATGTTTTCTCTTTCAACAATGGGGGATGGTCATGTTTATCATCAGATCAAGGATTGTACTCAGATGTTTCTAACGTCGGACCACCAATATAAATGGTGAATGTGATGTGAATATATTCTCCTCAACATTGGTGTTAGTTGTGTTCAAGACATATAATGATTAACATGTCACCGGATCCAAATATCCATCACTAATCCCATCAATAAAATAGTGGGACCAGTGTGGAAGTTAAATGAAATTTAGGGTGTTAAATGTTGGGAATTATATTCTATGAAATGGTTAGTGTGGATCTCTATCTCTACCATTCGAATATTGAATGAAAAAGGGGAATTGGGAATTGAATTTCTTGTATCCATATTAATGTCATAATCCTCCCGCTATTCAGGACACAAGCTATAGAAAGACATCCACCTAAGCCCTGCAAACGTAGGGTTATGAGAAATGTTAATGTAGAAATCCCACACGACTCCACCTCCATGACAAATTCCACTATAACTAGAGATACCAGGCACACATTCCCCATATCACCCTCAGAAATTATTCAAAGAAGGGTGATAGACACACTCATATTCTATAATTAGTAGGAGGGACTCATTCCCATTATGGATATAAATCTTCATAACATGGAGGATTCAATGCCTCAGTAACATCGTCGCCCCACAGGATGCATACGGAACCACTGCTCCCCACTACAATAGTGAACCACATTAGGTGCCTCTCATAGAAGAGTTCCTATTATTAGATCCCCTACAACAAGGATGTGGGGGATTCTAGAGTCACCATGGTTGTGAATACTGCTCATGAACCACCAATAAGGGATCCCAATAGGCCCCATCAGCAACAATAAAGACCAGTCCTCTAGACTGAGGAACAAGTGAATTATACCCCTACTCTACCAGCCATAGTTGGAACCACATTTCATGAACATCGAGAACAAGATAATGGAATTCCAATAAGTGGGAATCATCTTATATGTCTTTAGTGTTTCCTACCACCCTAGGCACAATCCAAAATATTATTATGATAGATGAGCATTGATCCATCCACTCCCAGTTGGTATTGAGACCTCATCCACCGTTTAGTTAGGTTGGAATAAATCATCCAATTGTTTGTGTCATCGATAACCATAATGGTTTGGTCTGTGATGATGAGATTCAATATAGAGGCCCTCTATATACTATCTCCAACTAAGGTAGAGGCCCTCCCCACTCTCACAATCAACACTGATGTCCTCTCCATGTAACCAATATCAGTCAAAGAAGAGGCCCCCCTCTTCATTGATAATCAATACAGAGGTTCTCCCCATGACAAAACTACTAGTCAACATAACTGCCCTCCCTATGTCTCATCCAATCAACATGAAGGTCCTACTCACATTGTTCAAAAATCAAGAAGATGTCACCCCTGCTCTAACCTTGACCAAAGTGGAGGTCCTCTTCACTTCATCTCTATTTACCACGAATGTCCTCTCCATGCCACAACCAACCAAGGTGGTGGTCCAACCCAATTATTCAATAGTTTAAAGGAGTACCTCCCCATGTTTCCACCAGCTCAAAAGGAGGTCCTTCATGGTCTAGTATTGATCGGTGTGAAGGTCTTCCACACACGTCATCCCACCAGTGCGAATATCCTCCTTATACCATCACCACTAGTTAAAATGGAGGTCTACCCATGTTCCTTGTAACCAAATAAGAGGTCCTCCTTAATCATTTATAAACTAATGTGGAGGACTTCACCACTACTATAATAGTTCAAGTAGAGGTAATCCCCTTTCCCACAACAACCAACAGGGAGGCCCTCCCCATACCCCAGTTGATCTTTGTGCAGGTCCCCCCATGATATCACCCACCAACATAGAGGTCCTCCAAATTCCAAAGAACATCCATTCCCTAATGAACCATCCTAGTGTAGAGGGGAAATCATTTAGCAACAAAAAAAATTCATGGAAGCCCCAGGTCATCGCCAATCTCGATCACCAATCAGATTCTAAGGGGGAATGTGATTATGTGAAAGACCCTTAACCCTAGTCATCAGCATCATATTCTGAGGCAGAAGCCCTATAGTTTAATTTTTTCATCCCATAAGGTGAGATTCGTACAATTTCTAAATCCATCCACAAATACATATAGGTGGAGAACTATTTGGTTTGCTTATAGGGGATCATAGTGAAATCATATATATCTTCATCAGTTTTTCTCTATACCTCTACCTAAGATCATAGAGAGCTATTCTAGAATGGGAAGGATGAAATGTATCCAATTTAGTGAAAAATGAGAATAATTTTACTCACAAATTAGTCATGGGGAGCACCCAGTCTTATAGGGTTGTAATGTTGTATGTAGTACCACCCTTGAGAGTTAAGAAAGCATGTAGCGACTAGTCAGCTCATGCAAGAAAATCATCTACTGGCCGAACAACTAATGAAATTAACCACATCAGTGCTTCCACAAATTTCCCATCAATCAATGAAAAAATATTGGGCTAAGAATGATCAGGACCCCACTAATGGACACGAAAAATTGTGGGATACTCATCTGGTGGATTAGTTTTTGTCGTGTTCTGGCTAAATGAAACTTCCAACTTCGTAACCCCATAATCCCTTACTAAGGATCAAGGTGAATTCTTTCACTGGACTATCTAGATGGAATGTTGTCAACACTGTGACCATTATTTTGTCTAAATAGGTAGTTGATGATACTTTGAAGACATTGATCAACAATGTCACATTGATGAATTGGAAGAACTCCTAGTTGGTCAATACCCTCCATCACCCAGCTACCACTATACCCTCCAATAGAGATGCGTAAAGAGATTTATAGTGCCCCACAAAATCATAGAAGAGGCATACCCACACATGAATATTCAGGGATCTGGTCAATACATAGCTCTACATTTTAGCCTTAATCTATAATAGCCTAACTTACTCATTGATATTGAGGATATTCCTTCAGGTATGGTTAAGATGAACATGTTCATCCCCAAGATGTCTAAGGATGGGGCAATAGAGTTGGATTTGATAGAGAAAAACCACTCTATATGGTAGTTGTGTATTCGGAGGACCCCAATAGAGGTGTTCACATACATCTAGAAGAGAACATTATGCGTTAGAGTACCCTCAACATAATTTCATTCTGTAAAAATAACAACAAGGGTAAAGAGAAGAATAGATATCTAAACCAATAGTTCCATCTGATGTTATACCAAAGATAGAGGATGATCCCGCTATCACTGCCATACTTTTGTAGGTTACAGATCCTAAGAGGATCATCAATGAGATCCTTATTGATTGACTCCCAAATTATGGTTCTCCCCGATAGGATCCTATTCCTCCTTAGTGATATCCCAATTTCCTCCATGTCTAGTTTCTCCCAATTGATCTACATGATCCCATGCATACTGGAATAATATAGATGGGAGTTTATGGAAAGCTATCCCAATATGAGTCACTGGGCCTGCAAAATCAACATGATAATATTATTTGGGAACCTTATCGAGACACTCAATGAGTTGATGAGAATGTATACCATGTTTCTGAGCCTATCAATGCACAAGTGGTTAGGTATCCTCATTAAGATATGATCCCTGACCAAGACAATTTGATAGCCACTCTCACTTATCATCCGAGACCATTGAGACATGACATATGGTCATACAACCTATCTACAAGCCATACTCATCATGGCTGAATGATGTGAGAGAAACCCTACTTTTGGAAAACCATAGCTTTTCCCCTTCAATGAGATGTGACACCCACTGTAGCATCTGAACCACTTCATCCCATGGTGTAGACCCTTGTAAGAACCCCAGAGTAGAAGGTGGCCTCCATGATCCAATGTTTCATTCACACAATGGAAGAATATGCGTTCTTCTTGTATAGTCAGCTACCCATTGGGTCTAATACTGGTTCGAAAGACCTCTACAGGAAGTATCTCTATGAGTTCAGCTCCACTATACGCAGGACAAGCATTGCATATCTATTCATGTGAAAGTAGCTACCTGATGAGCATGTCATAGAAATTGTCACCTAATGGAAGGGACTCATTTTTTCACTCAATATTCCACTAACTCAAGAGTTGTTACTAACAATGTGTTTATGGAACATCAAGACTGAGATGGTACCTCCCATTATCACTTAGAATTTCCCATGTGGGTTATGATATTTTTTGGAAAATCCTTAGTTCATAGAGGAAGACTTGCTGTAGGTCTCTCAGGGACGTCCATTGCCTCTCATAACTACTACAAGGAGGGCTACTAAGGTAGAGACTTATGTCACTATACAGGTAGTGTACCTAGAGCCAATGGAGTTGTTTCCTCCTCTGATGGTGGAGCATTTCCAAGTGTATCTGTCTCATCAAGCTCAACCTATCCCAGGGTAGAATCAGAATCTTCCTCCCCATCTAGTACAACCATATTGATGAGAGAATTATTATACATCCCCTCTTCAGGATCCATCCCCTTATCAGGTCCATGATCTCAGGTTTCCCTTACTTGCAACGACAAACCAGACATATTCCTTTAATGATGATCATGCTTATATTTATATATATTGTTACTTATAGTATGGGATTCTGAAGCTCCCATAATGCATGAATCCCCTTGATGTAGAGCGTATTGATCTCCCTGACCATTTACCTTACCATAGAATCCTTTGACATACCATCATGAAATTGTATATATTCTAGGATTGCATCCTAGACCATGTGGACAATAGTCTAGTCATGTTGGGAAATATCTCATCACAGGTTGTACACATCCCCACTGAGCCCGACAATGGGAGTGAAGGTGAATGGAAATTGTTTTCCAATCATGGGGATCAGATATATAATGACTAGTTGGCCCATTGAGTAGTCACTCGCTCTAGTGGAATTATCCATGCGTGTTTTGGCAGACATAAACCTCATATAGTCCTTGAACCTTATCTGGATACTGATTTGGCATCCATATCATATCTTTCTTCTTTTTAGAAGAGTAGGAATCAAAAAAATTGAATGAAAAGTCCCCCACATGTTTCAAATGAATCCTGCACCCTTGGTGATTTCATGCATCTAGAGAATGAAATCACCCCAAGGGTCCACCCAATATTGTAATATTTAGATGATGATGAGTATGAGTTTTTATCCATGAATATCATTCAGTTGGTAGATCCATTCATTGTCCTCATCAATAAGGAATACCATGAAAATTATTTATGCGCCTTTGAATAATGCCATAGAAGAAGAACTCGATGATAAGTGAATATATGGAGTCTCATGCCAGCGCTTCCTGATAAGTGGAGAATGATACCAAAAACAAATTTTAGGTTCTACATAGTGCTGAATAGGAATAGTCCTCCCATCCCACTCCATAAAACATGCATCCACAGTTGACCATGCTGAACGAATAGGTAGAAAAATGGATGCCACATTGTGATTGACCATATACAACTAAATTCATGTTTCATGAAACTGACAGTCTTCTATAAGTGGTTTTGGGTGAGTTATATGTTGATAGAAAAACTTTCCTCACACCATCTCGAATCAGGTGTTACAGCTAGTAGCACCCTCCATGCCTCATTCCAAATAAAAACCCACTTGTGAACCAAAATGTGTGTCTGGCAAGAAATTACGATGTGCGAAATTACCACTACAGTATACTTTCAAATCAATCAATCCTGGAGGCCCTCTTCCTGCAATAAGAGACATTTGATTCCCTCAGAAAATCCATTAAAATCCCCCTTCAAATAAAAGTAGTGGTTGTAGCCATAGAATCATTATATATAGGAGAGGTCAAGCAAGAAAAATTCCAATGCATTATCTCTTTCTTCGAAATATATGAGGAATCCCTCATAAAAGAGAACAACAATCTGATTTACATAAAATGTTTGTTCAACGATGTGTATTTACAACATTATCTAGTATACATAGGTTCTAGGATCAATCTCACCCAAACATGTATGCTCTACAAGATGTGACTACCTGAATAAGACCTGAGTCCCTTTGAAGAAAAAATTTAGTGTTATGATCAGACCGAGTAGAGGCCTTGTGGTACAATTAATCTGAAAACCCAATTAGGTGGCTAGATAGAAAATACATAATTCACAGTTTCTCATATGATAATGCATAAAATGAGCTGATGGTTAGGCCTTGACTCCATCTGTATGCAGTAGTACCCTCCTTGTATGCTAATGCCTCAAATACTTCCTCAATTATCGAGTAGGAGTGCTTCAAGGTGATGCATCTCGCATTGAGTCCAGTGAATCCCATTATCTAGATTTCATCTATTAAAAAATAAAGGATTATAATGTTTTGGAAAATGAGGCTGAGCACACCACTATTACATCCATCCCATGGATAGACTAGGATAATGACTTCATCCTTCCGATTCACCTGTCAGAAGCCACAATGCCAGTATATGGAAATTTATTTGTCGTTTTTAGGAGGAGGGGATGTTGGGTCCCTATGTACAAGGAATGTTAGAATATTAAAAAATATTTTTAAATAGGAGAGGCTCAATTTGTACCAATAGCCCCTACCGATGTAATGTATCGAGATGTTCACCCCATAGATACCACTATATGTCATACTCACCTATTTTTCTAAGATAGGTTGAATATCCAAAAGCCATACCATCACCATTTATTTGATATAAAACATGGAGCCCACTGTTTATGTCCTGGTGGAATCATAAAAATATCCTCTATTTCCATGGGTTACGTATAGAAGAGTCACTTAGTGAGGATTCTGTATCAGGCCAAGATGACACCAGTGTTCCCCTAGAATTAGTCATCTTGGATAAATTGTCTCCTCTCACTGAGTCTCCTATCAAAGATAATGAAGAGAATTTGGAAGATTCTCCTCATGTAGTGGAAAAGGAATCTCCACCATAGACTATGAGTTGGTATAGGTGAATCATGGAACTATGATAGATTTTCTCCCAATGTTGACCAGTGCATCCATACCTCTGGACGAATAGAATCAACATATGGATTTCTTAAACAAAAATTATTATGTTTTTTCTAGGAGTTATGAAGAGATTTCTGGATAAGACCCACATGTCCTCATCCACCATCTTTTTCTCTTGCTGGGTCATCCCAGGTTCAACCATCTGCCTAGGAAAAGGAACCCTTCTCATAGTTCCGTGGTCGAGGCATAAGTGGATAATATTATTAAAGAAAACTTCGTCAAGGATGTTTTTTATCTCAAATGGATAGCCAAAATTTTTTAAGTCAAGAAAAATAATTTGCATATCAGAGAGCGTATCAAATTCCAGGATCTCAATCATCAGTTCCTAATAGATAATGTTTTCCTTCCAGTGACATATTTGTTGATAAGTGCAATGAAAAGATTCCATGATCAATATTTAATGTATGTGTACTCCAAATAAAACAATATTCACATGGAACATTAAGATGAGGTGTTTACCACCTTCAATGTGCCGCAAGGAACATTCTGATATTATATAATGTATTGTTGTCTAAAGAATGCAGGATCCACCTATCATTGAGTCGTGCACTACATCGTCAAAAAAATCATTGGAATGCTAGTGGAGTGTTATGTGGATGATTTGGTGGTCAAATCCCACCACCATTAGGACCATCTAAAAGATCGTCACAAATTGTTCAACTTCTTGTTCTATAAACACTTGAAGGTGAACCCCTTGAAGTGTGCCTTTAGGGTGACCTCTGGGAAGTTTATCCACTTTATCATCAAATACATAGGTAGTCATATTCATTCAATGAAGATCAAAGCCATCTGCCAGATGCATCATCCATGAAACCTCTAGGAGTGTCATGGCCTCTAAGGCCACTTAGTATATATACATTGTTTAATCAAAAATATGGCTAGAATGTGTATTCCAT
Source organism: Viscum album (assembly GCA_963277665.1). Lineage (NCBI taxonomy): Eukaryota > Viridiplantae > Streptophyta > Magnoliopsida > Santalales > Viscaceae > Viscum > Viscum album. Next base: position 1,190,353,249 of record OY728130.1, on the reverse strand, counting down.
TTTCCATGATCATGAAGATTGGGACAATCTACCAATGGGTTGAAGAATTCCAGAATTCCTTTGATGTAATCAAGTAGTATCTACTACAACATTCGATTGAAATGCCACCCATATCCAGGAAGCATATGGTCCTTTATGTGATCGCCATAGAATATTCCCTTGATTCCCTTCTCACCCAAAAGAACAAATAAGGGAAAAAAATAGTTTATATAATCTCCTTTTCATTATCCTTGACATGAAGGTCACATACACTCCTATTGAGAAGATATGCCTCACATATATATTTTATTGAAAACATTACATCAATATTTGGGGAATCATGATAACAAACTAGTTTCCGAAGTGGGTCCTCTAATGTATATCCTAAATCACTATATTTTGGAAGGAAAACTAAAATTTCATGGAGTGATACTTTATCATTTCGACATTAGGGTTGTTCTATCAAAGGATGAAAAGGGGAAATAAATGGCATAATTTTTGTCCACTCATCCAGCATCCAAAGAGAAACCTCTAAATATCGATTTCTGAGATGAATCTATCCTTTAATTTGACTATAAAATGTTGTTCTCATTGATATATTTCTATAGTGCCTCCTAGAGACCAACCAATACAAGGATTAACAGATTAATTTTGGGGATCGTCCTCATCACCAATACATATGTAGTTCTTCCATACGCATTCATATTGTTTAAATGTTGCACCAAAAACAAGGTATAGTATCATGCTATCATTACTGGTCTCAAGTAGGCCCTTAAGATTGACATCCCCCACTATCATGTTCCATGAGACTCTAAATTAATAATAAACTAGATCAATAGAGATTATGTCATTAGTAAGGTTGAAATCATGTCCTTGTTGGTACACACTCTCTAGTTGTTGGCCCAATTCCTTTCATAGCAGGAAGTAACTCATTAGCCCTAGTCATAGAACAGCCAAGCCGAATCCTTGTCCAGTATATCCACCTCTCTTATGGATCCTTCCCAGGATGATCTATTCATCCTTGTAGTGAATCAGAGAGTCCTTTCCCCCATCATTTAATATGATGATGAAAACCAATAGGTAAACTATCTTAATGATAGTTATGGCACATCAAGACCTCCATATTCCCCCAATGGTAGAAGAATCCTCTAATTATACAACTCACTTATTCAAGTATCTACATCATGGTATCCACCCATCATATTGAGTGGAACGTGAGAGAATCCACCGATGCATGGTTTCGTTCACCCTCTAGAGTGGGCCTACCCTTGAGTAGACTCTATTTAGATGTGGATTATATAGAATTATCCTCCATTATATAAAAAGAGATGAAATTATCCAGGTAATGCAAGAAGTTCATGTTGGTTCCTATGATACTTATTAGTATGGGTTTAAGCTCTCCCACCAGATTTGAATGTTGGGTGAATTTTGGCCCACAATGGTACATGACTTCATCGAGTACTCCAAGAGGTGTCATGTGGGTCATATCAATGCAAATTTTGTGCATCGACTATTGATGCCCCTGCATACCACCAGGTATTCCTCACCCTTTTATCTATGGACTTGATGTCGTGGGACCCTAACCACCATTTTATGATCTCAAATAATGATTCGTTATGACTAAAGTAAATTTCTTCTCAAAATGTGGAGAATTTATTACTCAAGGAATTTAAGGCATGATCATTGGTTGAACTGTTGATCTCCCACATCATCCATCAATTCAGATTCACTCATGACATTCTCACCAACAATGACTCCAAATTATGGGCGACTGAGCTTATGATATTGTATGCCAAGTACAACATCTGGTATGACCATAATTCCCATTATCATGCATAGGAAAATGAAAAAATAAATGCATTCAACAAAATCATCCCCAATGTTTTTTCATAAAATAGTAGGCCGGACCAAGAAGAGTTGATAAGAAAAGCTACCTTATGGTCGATAGGACTATCGGATGATGACCCTCAATCCTACCTAGGTGACTCCATATTCCCTACTGTATGAAATTTAGGCATAAATTCTTAGGGATATTCAGTTTAAATCACTCTTGATAGAAGTATATAAAGATAATACAACATTAATAATAGCGGAAGTCTATCTAGCTAGGTTGGAATCCCTCTATGAGAATAGGATCCATGACTTTCATAATCTAGAGAGGCACCCGAATAATCAAGAAAGAGAATTCAACAAGACTTTTTTCCTTTTCTCTTTCATCCAGGGTGATGTGTTAATATCTCTAAAAAATTTTATGATATCCAAAAGGAATCCATCAAAGATGGAGCCCAAGTGGGAAGGACCATACATCATCCATAACGTCTATCCCAATGGTTCATACTCTTTGATCACTATGGATGGAAAAAATTTCACTCCTCTAACAAATGATAAGTTCCAAAAGTAGTAATTAGCATGAAATAGGAGCACCACAATATGAATTTTATGAAATTCAAATGAGAACCATATGGTCCGAACTCCATGAACTTAAACTATGAGAATATAGTCTATGAATCATGATTTTTAACTATGTGTGACTCTATACAAGAATGCATTGTATGGTGTAGACCACCTTGGTCCACATTCACATTGGGTTACTCCTTATATGACCCAATATCTTTTTTGGTTGATATAATTCTCTTTGGTATGATCTCTATGACCTTAAACTAGAATTTCAATTCCTTTCATCATGAACTTAAATTGTGTGTAAGTATTTATTTGGAGTGTATTGTGAATCACATGCCTCTTGGTTCCTATTTCATATCAGTTAATAGCTACTATGTCATGAACATACTCCCTTCGTCCAAGTTTAATGACGTTAAACTGTATAACCACAACACTTCATATTCTTATGATATTAAACTATGTACAAATTATCATCCATGATACTTGATGATAACATGAAAACACCACAATTTTCTCACTTAAGAGGCATCAATCTTTGGAATTGGTCATCTACCGTGACATATTTCAAGAAAAACATATGGATTTATTCTTGTCACATATAATATTAAGTGATGTAGGGATTTTAAATCCTAGTCCAACCACCATAGAAGTAAAAAATGAAAGGCCCCACCATATGTATTGATTCTACTAGTTAATTTGGATTTCCTTCAAGAACAACATGTTGATTTATTCCCATCCTTATAGGATATGTAGTGATTTCTAGGCATTATGTCTACATGTCTAGCCACATTTTCGTTAGACCTTCGGCCATATGTGCTTAGGTTAGTACAAGTATCCCAACTTTCAAATGTGTCAAATGCCCCTCAAGAATGCGTATGAGGGTTGTGAGCCTCCAAGGTCCTCATTTACATTAGGTTATTTTATTTCCCCACATAAAACATATACCTTTTTGGAGTTCTTACCCTATGGTCTGGGATTCATGAACTTAAACTATAAAATCCTATCAGTCTAAGCATCACAACTATAAACTATATGCGAGAATCTCCCCAAAATGTGTCGTGCAATACTGTCCTTCATCATACTTGTTTACATAACAAAAATTCACTCAACCCTTTAGGACATTGCCTCATTATGATATGAGATATATGAATTTAATCTTGGATTTTATGTCCCCTATTCATGAAATTAAACTGTGATACTACCCAGGACGAGTTCATGATGCCCCGCATTGATCAAGGGATTCCCTAGTTCCTTAGACAATGAAGGATTTCCCCCACGAGTATTGGTTTTTCATGACACTATGTTCTATAACTATGGGTGTCTTGATTCCTATCCATATGGGATTCGTAGGGATACCCATAATTTTTTTGGGACCAACTATAGTCCATTTAACCCTTCAACCCCTTGGCCTAATTTAAGATCCACGAATTACAAACTTAAACTATATGTAATTAATTTTAAGGTGTTTATATAGCAGGTTAGTCCTCATGGAATCAATAAAATAGTGTATTACCTATTTTTTTCCATATATACCACTGGAAAAATGTTCTCCCTAGTTCAAATGAGATGAATCAAAACTATAGACCATGGTTCCGACCATACAACCTTAAACTATGTGTGTTACCTTACAGATCATCCAAAATATACATCCTTAAGCTATACGAAATACCTTGATTAGAATCCCAATTTTAGATATTCCCCACTCCACATTTCAAATCATTCGTGATTTGGATTTCCAAAGCATTTAAAATACAGTTAGACCCCCATACAGTAATGATCTCATGCCATTTTAGCCTGACCTCCCATCCTAGGCCAAATCCCTAATGTATCCTTGTAATCAAATAGTGGATCACATGTTTCTAACATGGTCAAAATTTTATCCTACATTTTCTAACCTCATTCATATATAGTGTGGTAAACATTCATGTGTTTTCAAATATAGTTAGCAGTCTATCCCCACCCATTGGTCACCCAGATCAGGATCTCTAATGGCGTGATTTACCTCCCTTTCACTTCCTTGTATCTTTGTGGAATTCCCTTGCACTAAGTGTCACTCCTAATGAAAGATTCCATATGTCTAGAAAACCCAATTATCATTCCTTTTCCCCACATCGAGCATGACTCAGGTGGGCTTTGGAGTTCTAATAGGGTTTGTACCGGTGTAGTTTTTCTTCACAAAAGAACCCATTATTGTCCAACTCCATGACCATAATTGGGGGTTCCGGTCCAAGAATTGTGACTATAAACTATATGTATTTTTTCTCCCCAGGGATGTGTTTTGTAGTGTTTTGGTCTCATTTTACCTCATTGACATCGTGGTTTTCCCTATGTTACACTACACAAGTTCGTTTGAGATATTAAACCCACGATCAAGAAAGTATAACCTTAAAGATTGTGTAATTTCATATTCACATGACATGAAACTAAGGGATGTTTCCTAATAAGGTTACTTTAAACTATACAATTATTCATCCTTATCTTATAAAGTTAAAATACATGTCTATATTCCTCACCATATGATATAAAACGGTGTATTTTTAGTCGTATTTTGCATGATGTAAAATTATTAGGTATGTTAGGCTCTTGCCTGACACCAATTCCTTCAGTGTTGGTCATATACTACATCATTAGTATTCCTTTATCCCTTTCTCGACATCTAAGATAGCACTCCCCTGGGTGATAGGTTTGATCATTTTTCATACCAATGTGCTTACACTAATGTGATCTAATCCATAGTGGCCTAATTCCCATAGTTTTGGAATCCATTCAAACATTCCACCAACCCATTCCTAGACATGGTGTACCCCTTATTTGGATCCTCATCCTTCCCCATATTTGAATGGACCCCCAAACGGCCAGGTCTCATGCCATTACATCTCACCAACCATCTTTAGCCAATGTCCCAGAAGACATTTGATGACATTCCATGATAGGTTCCATGTTTGGAACATGGTCACTGGTCAACCCTCATTTGTTTGTCTCCATTCTATGATAATGGTTGGTATTCCATGTTTTGGACATGGTGAGAACTTATATTTTATATCCATGACACTCTCCTTATGTTTAAATTTTTTGGTATTGTTATTTGCACTGCCCACTCCCATTTGGTTGGTTAGATTTCTACTCCATTGGAATTATCCTATTTGTGCACTAGAGCACAATGGAAAAGAAAATTAGTTGATCTAAGAGCCCTATCCTCCTTCCATGGTCTCTCTCAACCCAAAAAATCTTGGTGTTCATTCAAAAATTATAGACCCCCGGTGTTTGGTTGTCATCTCACACTCCCATAAAACAAGAAATCATACGACCGCCCCTTATTTCTCACACCAAGAATGACACATGTGATCTTACGGATTGATCAATGGATATTTCACAAATATTATTGATGTATGATAATTTAGATAAGGGAGAATGAAATGTGTGTAATCACGCAAAAAAAATTAATGTTACATCAATAGCAGGGTTCATCCACATGTTGGAGCCTCTCATGAGTAATGATAAAATTTCCTCTATAGATCTGCTCTAGTGATTGAATGTTGTTGCTCAACCACCCTCTAGGGCATTGACTGCATGTTTTTCAACCATCTTATAATCTATGTTTCCTCTTCACCATGTACTAGATGAATCTGGTTAGCTATGATATATACTAAGTCACACTCATTTTAGAGATCAGCTACCTTAAGTGACACTTTCCTCATATACATATCCACCTCCTCCAGCTCATCCTTCTGTTTTTTGATAGTATCTGATTGAGTGATGATGAATGAAGTATCCTATTTTGTTTTCTATTCCAATTGTTAGATCTCATGAATGACTACATGGAGATTAATGATTCCTTATGGATTCTCATAATGCTATGATATGACCAAATTTTGGCACCCATAATGCACTCAATTGACAAGAATGTCATGAACCAACACATGAATAACAGAATAATCTACCCCTACAGTGCTCATATTATACATCCAATAGATATATGAGCACATGTAACCCCACATATTCAATTTCAGAGTATGTTTGATAAATGTTTTTATGAACTTCCATTATCTACACTAGCTGATGTGATTTTCTTTGACTTCATTAAGATCGGAGTCTTCTAATTCTTCAAGCAGTAAAGGATATTACTCTAGAAAATCCACAATATGTTTAGAAATAGGATCTTCCTCAGTTATCTTCTCATATGGGTTGGGATTCGGATAATGAGGATGGTCAACTTCATATAACCAAACCTTGAGAAAATAATCTCCATCATCCTCAAGTTTCACTCCACTAGTGGCATCACTCGAAACCGCTACAGATTATTCTCTATGGACATAGGATGGACCATCTTAGAGGAATAGCTCCGCCTAAACCATAGAAGATATCAGATAAGGGAACATGGATGATCCATCCTTGTCTCCTTCCTAGTATCATAATCTCTAAATCACTTTGAAAAAAATAGAGAACACCTCAGTCAATATGATCATCAAATGAAATGTGTGAATTTTTTAGAAAAAACACTTACAGGATCCAGGAATCAGAATATTGAGCTTCTAGTTCATAATATGGACCTACACCATAGGAAAATCATAAGCATTAGGTATTTTAACAACCATTTTCACTTCTTCTTAGTCTTGTTGAGTAGAAACTATGTGAAATTGATTGAAATGTTGATGAAAGAAATATAAGAAATATGACTATGATCGATTAATTCAAGATTTTATCTAACATCATGGAGAATTAATTTCAATGATGACCCATATTAGGAACACGAAATCTCTATAAGTGGGTTCTATTATAGGAATTTTAGGGTTCGGTCCCCATGGATAATAAGGAGGATCTTTGGTTATGAGGTTGTCACCCCCACCTCATCGACTGGGCCACCACATGACTTAGCCTAGGGTGCGGGCCCTGGAATGTGCTCCTACAGGCCCATATCTACACCTTCTAACTTTAAAATGGCTCCCCTAGAACACTATAATGATTCATGATTTTAGGATATGTATTAGTTCAAGAATATGGATAGTGTAAAAGGAAAGTTTAAAGAATTTATGGAGTTATTTGATGTTTACCACAAGGTACTCAGCCAACTATTCTTCTTCAGAGGCCATGATATAACCACTTTCTTAGGGAATCCCTTGATGGGTTTAAACTCTCAAAATTATCTATCACGGAATTCCTCTCCCCCATCTTCAATTTTTTCTTCCTCAGTTGATGTATCATCAATGGTTGGTGCCTCCTCCTGATCCTATTCAATGCCATGCATCACCCACATTGGGGTGGAATGTGTTTTATACTCTCACCACCAATAGAAGTAGACATCCATGTAAGTAAAATTTGAATTTAGTAAATTGAATTTAACCCTGGTCTGGACGGGAATGGTTTCAATTTTGGGAAGCTTGATCACATCCTACTTCAGATTCCTCCATAAGTCCTCTGTTGAGAGAGATGTATGTGACATCCTCTACATAGACCAGAGGGAAGGAATGAAAGAATTATAAGCTGGATGTAGTAGAAATCTCATCTTCTTCCATGGAGACACATTTTCAAGTAAATTGGTACACTTCCAAGACCACCCCCTTCCATGAGGTTTGGGTGCATCCAAACCTTGTGACATCCTCGTCACCACAGTTCTAGATTGTGCTTGACAAGCCTCTTGAGGAGTAGCTCGTCTTCTTCCTCACTACTCTGGATCCCCATAAATAATTTCAAAATACCCAATAAACTACTATGGGACAACCTTTGGATATGATACCAACTAGTTTCTAGAATATTTCTTTAATAGACATAGGTCAAAATTGGTTGGTGGCATCACGATGGTTTCGTCGAAGCACGCATTCACCAACATGCACCATAGTTGGTAAAGAATACATGGGTTCCTCTCTTCATGAACCCATATGTAGACTCTCTTATACACTCATTTAAGGTACCAAAACATCCTATAGAATCGAGGAAATGTGTATGAATTATTGTAAACCATGTTATTGATCTAAGACAACATCACCTCACCTATGAAACTTTGCTGATACTCCCTCCTCTCCCTTGAACCTTGCATGTTTTCCATTATTGGACCAAATAGAGTTTTGAAGGGATGGAAGTTGAAGTTTTCACTATTTCTAGTCTAGAATAAAATCTCAAACTCATAATTTGTAATAGGCTGGAACCCATTGATGTTTCGTAAAGGTAGTCGCAGAACGATGTTTGGTGGATTTGTGGAATTCGAGAATTCATAACACACAAGGTGTGATGGAATCCAGCTATGTAGAAACTAGAATGATCTACAGATCCTTCTGGGCATGTTTCCAATCCCAACATGGATCAGTATAGTTTAATGAAAAGTCTTAATAAGTTCCCAAAAATTTAACATATAACCAGCTATTAGGATAGTCACCGTCACCAAAATCCCAATACATATTCCAATCCATGTATCCCTTACTAGAAGTATTCAACTAGACCAATATGTGGCAAGAAATTTGGAATATAAAACCAATAGTTCCCATCCTCCCACCATGTTGTACCCCCAATAATAATATTTTCCTTCTATTAGGATCAACCAGTATGATCCTACCATCCGCCTCTACGAGGTAGTTATACATATTTTCCTTGACCCAACATCCACCCTCTCAGGTCCTTCTAAAATAACATGATGAAAGATTCCTTGAATAAGATATCTAGGTTAAAAGGGTGTATGTTTCAGATTCTATTATAGCACATCCAAATGATGTTTCTCTAGGAGAGGATTCTTCTCCCTATCCATATAGGTATTCTCTAGTGAATGGAATTAATCATACTAGTATATCTCGGGTAGAATTTCACTGATATAGTGGATGACCCATAGATTGATGTTGAATTCCTCATGACGGAGGTGTAATGTAGTCATATCTGGGAAAATTGGCTGAGGAGCTCTAGAGCATGATTCTATTGGTGGTAAATATGGAATTTCGATATCTAAACCACTTCATACAATCTAATTTTTCACAACTCTAACCCATTCTGTTGGCAAGTATGGCACACCCAATACACCGACACCCATTCACTAGTGATGTTTCTACTGAACCTCAACCCCATTTTTTATTCTAATAAAATAATTTATCAGTCATACTACCCTAGAATGTAGTTTCATGGTGGGAAGGGAACTCATCGGCCTCTAGCTAATACCCTATGAATTTCTTTTCCTTCCCATTCAACATGTATATAAAAATGACCACATTCCCTCTAGAGGGGTGGCCATGAACTATAATGTTCTTGTAGTTTTTATCATCTCCGTGTGTGAACCATGGTTTTGGTGAGACAAAATTTATAGATAGAATGATCAATTAGTCTGGAAATATGATGTTAAAAATTATGGGAGGTGTTTCTTGGTGGATAGATTTGCAGTGAAGCTTTCTGCATGTTGATAAGAATTATATTATTTGATATAACACTCATTGAATAAAGGATATGATGGTTTCCAATAATATAATATATCTAAGAAGCAGTAGTAGCTTCAATCATAGAAGATTTATGTTGGTTAGGCATTTCTAATGAGTCAAAAAAATCTAAATATAAAGCACATAAGAATGATAAATCAGCACACAAGAGACAATTTTGCATTAAAATTGTGTAGCAGGTGCACAAAATGCTAATATTTTGTAAAAATAAAATGCATGAAATAAATATATATTGCACAAAAGAAGCGGTCACAGCTCATTTTTTCGCATAGAAGGTGCACTCATGAGAGAAAATTGTCTTATCTAGTGAATAGTCCAAGGTAATGTATAGTGCCCCTCCACATATTTTTAGGCCTGGACATGATATTATGATTGATTGAAATATTCCTATACACCAACTTGTGATTTTTTAGGAACCCACATTAATCAATCCCATTATTTATAATTTCTCAGAAAAAATGACCTTATGGTCACCTTTAGGCTCCGATTTGGGGGGGAGGGTGGCATTTATTGACACTAAATTCCCATCAAAGCTAAAATTAACCTTCTTTTGGAAAACTAAATCCCTCATCTGACTCGATAAAGCATTCTGAAAAGGACAAGAAGGTGTCAAAGAGTTTAGAGGTGTGTATAAAAGATTTAAATACACACGTAAGATCATTGCAAGCCAAATATTATTCTTAATCGTGTCGCATCCATGTAGGCCACTCAAACATCCAAGGAAGCCACACACTTTCTGTTCATGTTGTGTTCAAGAAACCAGGTATGCATGAAACCCTCTGGTGTTCCAGATACGACATCAACCCACCCCTTGTGTGATCGTCCACTATGGACAAGGATGAGGGTGGATGGAAGACCTATTCTAAAACCAAATTCTTATATGGCCATCACTAAAGAATTTTGATAGAAGTATAAGGTCACCCCCATTATTTATGTTGGTCCTACATAATTGGAAGCATCACTATTAAATATAGAAAACCTATCTTCCATTATATAAAAAAACATGTAATCCTCAAGTTATAAGATCTTGCATGATAGGTTCCCTATGGGTCCTCCATTGAGGGGGCATATGGTTATGTAATCATCACTGAACTTATGTTGACCAAAATGAGGTATGCAAAAGGACTCCTCTTGTATGTGACATTAACCATGCTTGATGACCTCCAATCATGTGAGAAACTCTATTGGAAACTCTGTGGGATACCCCTATGTTAGAGAGTCATGTTTGATCACATATTGCATGCAACCCCCTGGTCTTTCACACTCTTCTTGCACACAGCCCTCCATGTTTGTGTGTGTACATTTCGTGGTCCCCTATGAGGGGTCCCCTATGACTATAGTGCATGAGTTGTCATACCCTTTTCTTCTCAACATAGGTATGCTAATGCCTTTTTCTTATTAGAATAAAATCATTAATGTTGACCAAATTATTGAACACTCTTCAAAACAATTGAATCGTATCATTTATAAAACCATTCCCCTCCTATAGGTGTTTGAGTAACAGTTATATAAGCCAAGGGGGTAATGAGTGAGTCCCCCATGACCACGTTGCATAATTTAAACATGTGTAGAACCAAAGATCTCAACACTTGATGTAAAACTGTATTCTTACCCTAAGAAATGAACATGATTTTCTGTATGTATGATCATCATGGGATGCCACTTTCTCTCCGATGTGGGATGAGGTCTAAGAAAGGTGGGATTCTATACTCAATGCATGATGTCCACACACCCTATTCCATAAGAATATGATTCTACATGTATGACTCATAGGGAATGAGATCCTCTCATCATGGAATGATATTCTCAACCCACAGAATGAAATCCCCAAAAGGAAAGCTTCCATGCATAAGCCCCACACCATCTGTAATTGGAACTTATTTTATAAAACGAGCCGTAGTACTACTATTTCATATTGTTTCTCACACCAAGAAAGGCACACTTAGTATTAGATGTTGGTAGCGACCTTGAAATCCAACCACCATCTACCATGGATCCTTCTAAGATTAATCCCCAAAAACTATCATCCTCTTTCATGATCCACCTCCTTAGGTGTAATCCCCAATGCCCCTTTCCATACTACATCATATTTGATTCACAATCATCCAAATTTGAGGGAATCTTACCTGAGGTACAAACCTAGCATCTATATCAGACCTAGTATTCATCTAACAATATATCTGGTAAGATCATTCCAGTTATCTATGGGGAAACATCTCCCCCATGTCCATCAAACAGCTTAATTCATAATCCGCACACCCTCCAACCAAGAGAAACACTCCTGAAAAGGGAGGCTCCCACATGTAATACCCAATAATATCCAACCAAAAGGGAATCCTTATAAGTGTATACCAAAAATTCTCTAACTACATAGGTTTTGATCCATGTATTCCTAATTGGGTATGGAGGATGCCTCTATGAGGATCAATCTTGACCAATGGTAGAACATGGTTTCCCCCTCCTATGGATGATCCAACATGAAACACCTCCCTAGTCATCCTCTACAGGTTACACATCTGCCTTCATGGTGTGGAATCTTCCCTTTATTGGACACACCTCCCAGGGCCGCCTCTATAGGGATCCCACCAGATTTCATGGTGTGACATCTTCCCTTTATGGGACACACCTCCAAGTTTCACCCCCACTGACATCTGAATCCATCCAATTGTAAACCATTCAAGTGTTTCCTCATAGGGACACACCTTCTTGATTTTTCATCATATGACATTAAACTCGTAACCCCAAATAGATACCTCATGCTAATTATGGGATGCCTAATGTGACAGTCTTGGAAGATATGCACCCACAACATTAGCTATCTAATGCTAAACATGTGATGCTTGAGTTGAAATACATGGAAGATATATTCCATTGACATTGGATAACTCGTGATCGACATGGTATTCTTTGAGTTTCATGCCTGAGAATCCTCTATGAGATTCCCTACTATGAGGAAGAATGCAGGTGACCAACGTTCCTATAATCGAGACATGACAGCGATGCCCAACGTGAATACTCTTCTGACTGAAGGTTTCCTCCCTACATAGACTTATAGGAATGTCTAGATAAAAGAAGATTAATTAACCATCATCTATAAATAATGGAAACGGGAATGAACTCCACTAAAATAAATTAACTATATAATAGAGACCGGGGAAAGGTGATTCATTCCAAGGAGTAATCCACAGGAGGAACTAACATCCAATAATTCCATTTCGATCAAGGAGCAGACATGACTGTTGAACGTGGTCAAAGTCACCTTTCTATGGAATGAGGGAATGTCGGGCAACAAATTAGTTTCCTTTACACATTAAATCCACAGAATGGTGAAACCAAGTAAAATCAATAGAAACAATAGTATCTTCTGAATAATAGCAAGCAAGAATTGATTGATCTTATGTAACTTCCTTCATCTCATGGAATCAGTTGATGTCAACTTCACCACTTACATCATAACTTTTATACTATATAGAGAAATCCTCATGTTTTACATCCTATGGTAGTGGTTTCCACCACCAGTACATTTTTCTTCCACTTTCACATCAACATCCCAACATATAGGCTTTCTAGGTTCTGAGTGAGATTTCCCCAACTTGTTCTTCATGCATACTTTTGGATGTTATGTTTTAAAAATTCCAAAAACAAAACTATAAAATATTCCTCTAACTCAAACATGAGAATCCCAAACATGATAATTTTATTACACAAGTTAATCCTAAAAATTTACAAATTAAAACCATTCTCAAAGATTCCTCCATGTCTTCAGATAACATTAGAAAGTATCCATATATTATTCCTTCATTTGTGGTGTCATTATGGTCCTCCACCATGACCACAATCATCCATGACCAACTATGACAAATCCATCGCTTAATTTATAGGATATGACCACCCATTTCATAAAAATGAAACATTATAAATTACATCATATACTTTTATCTAAAAAATATTGTTAAGAATAGTTTGAATTTTAAAAAATTCCCTCAATATGATATATTATTTTTTTCTACGAAACCACTCTTTTTAGATGGTGCACTCTGAAACTCTACCACCAAGATTATTTTACCTGAGAGATTTCGGTACATCTGATTTTATTGATACCATTGGAATAATGTCCATGCAAAAACAATAATTCTAGAGAGTTCTATAGCTTCAAACTATTTCACTCCCACTGAAACAATCCAGCACCATTTCAAACACTATTTTTCTTTGAAACCAAGGAAATAATTAGTCATTTTCTCCCACTAAATAAAATCTTAGTTTTAATCCATTAAAGGACCCCCTATTATGTTGGTCATTCATAAACTATATTGACCTATAGTAATTAACTATCATGGATTTAGAATTACAAAAGTATTTATCACCAGTCCTTTGAAAAGAAACACATTTAAATCTTTTTTATTTTCCCTCTTTCAGAAATGAAAATTCCATGGTCTATATTCTCCCAAAGGATTTACAAGTGAGAAAAATGAAAACCGCCCCTTCAAGACTTGAGTATATATGGAAAATTAGTGAAATAAAATTTTCATGAAAAAATGCTAATATTTATTCACGTTTTTGAAAATAAATAAATTAATATTCCCATATAACTCAATGTTTTATTAAAATGTTGTAATTTATAATTAAATTATTAATTTGGATGAAAATGAATAAAAATGTTGATTTTAAAAAATTATCATTTAATTACGCATTTATGTTGATATTTTACCATGTTTTTAGATGTTATAAGGTGTAAAAAAAATGGCTAGCTTTGATAACCCTCAATTAAGGGATCTATCGACCCCAGAACTAGCCCATGTTGGACTGGTCGACCAAGTATCCCCTTAGGAGAGCCAATTGAGCAGTATTGGATGACTGGGCTATGAACATGAGTGAAACTAAGAATAGTGTCAGATAAAGCCAACACGAGACCATTTGCATTAGCATCGACCAATTTGAGGTGTGCATTTGTAAGTGTATCATCACTAGACATTAAAATTATATACTTTCTTCAATGACATACACGATATGAAACATCTATTTTAAATGATCAACAAAATCTTATTATTTAAATGTGGCTGTTATAATAGTTTGTTAAATTGGATGGAATGAATCGTATAAAAAATATTATGAAATATTTAATGATATTACTCATTTATAATGTATTAATTAATTAATTATAAATAAGTATTATATATTTATTAAATTCATTGTATTCTTCAAAAATACTTTCTCTTCAAAAAATATGTTTTATTTCTTTTTTATGACTTATTATTATAATTAAATTCCATAAATTTTAGAAAATTTGTTTTCAAATATGAATTTAATTTTAAAATTCATTATGTAAAAATTATTTGAGAATTTATTTTTTCTAATTTTTTTAAAATATATATTTTTAAGGAATAATGTGAAAATATTGATTTTTATTGAAAACAACATTTCATTTTAAATTAATAACATTGTGACATTTTTCATAGAGTTTGTTTTAAATTTTTATTAGTTAAATTTTGTTTATGAAAATCCAATTATAATTTTTTAAATAGATTTTATATTTAAATTTATTATAATATCTTCTTATATTTAAAAAGATATTTTTATGAAATTTTTTTCATTGTGTTTTTTCATTTTAATTTTAAAATAAATTCTGAAAACTCTATGTTTTATATTTTTAGAAATGGTTTTCATATTTTTAATAAATGGGATAATATATATTAAATAGTAACTTTTAAATTTTAATCTATATTAATAATAAAATTAATAATTTATGTTTCCACAGTAAAGGGTAAATCGAGTAATTAAAGATCAAAAATAAAATGAAAAGGACTATAAAATTACATTTGTAACATCCCATGTAAATAATGAATATCACATTTTCATATTTATTACTATTTTAGAAATAAATATAAATTTTAATTTAAAGGGGATGCTTTTTTCTATATCATAGATGACACACAACAAATGGGATTCTTCGAAATCTTATGTTGCCGACAAAGCCAAGTCATACTGAGAAAAACAATGAAAATATAATATTATTATTTTAAATGGTAGTTACTACATAGTCATTGAATTGAAGGTAATGAATATAACTAACTATATTATTATAAAACATGTTTTTCAAATGATTTTACATTTATCCAATAAAAATTAAATGCTTAAAATGAGAATGAATCCAATTTTAAGCATAAATATACTCATATTTTTTAAAGGTAGTTTTACCGTCTTATGATGGTGAAACATTTGAAAATCTAATTTTTTTTTCACATTATATGTTCTATTAGGAAAATTAAAATTCTTATTTTTATATTTGTAACATCAATTTTTAATTTGGATGAAATTTGCACTACTAGAAAAACAGGTATTTGCGACGGGGCATTTGCGACGGGGGCCCATCGCAAATAGCCCGTTGCTGAAAATGGCGTCGCAACAACACTTATTTGCGACGGGCCCGTCGCTAAAGCCGTTTTTTGCGATGGTCATTCTCCCCGTCACAAATAGTACTCCATATTTTTGTAAAAAAAATTTAAAATAGTTTTTGCGACTGGCCCGTCGCAAATACCTTTTGCGACGGGACCCGTCTCAAGTACCTTTTGCGACGGTACCGTCGCAAAAACTATTTTTAAAAAAAAATAAAAAACTATTAATAATACTAGTATTTGCGACGGGCATAGTTTCCCGTGGCAAATACTATAAACAGTTTTTGCGACGGGACCCGTCGCAAAAACTGTTTTTTAAAAAAAATAAAAAACTATTAATAATACTAGTATTTGCGACGGGCATAGTATCTCGTCGCAAATACTATAAAAAAATAAAATAAATAAATTATTAATAAATTATTTTCATTAATATAATAATAGAATTATAATTCAAAAATAAAAATAATAAATTATTAATAAATTATTTTAATTAATATAATAATAATAGAATTATAATTCAAAAATAAAAAATAATAGAATATTAATAAATGATTTAATTAATATAATAATATTAGAATTATAATTCATAAATAAAAAAATATTAATAATTTATTTTAATTAATATAAAAATAATAGAATTATTTTACATTCAAATATTAAAATAATTCAAGTATTACAAAAAATATAATTAAATTATAATATTATAAAATTTTAATATATATATAAAATTTAATATTATAAAATATAAATAATATTATTATTCATTTTAATATTGTTATTTAAAAATATAATATTATTAATATTTTATAATGAGACAGAAACTACGAATAGAAAAAAAATAATAATTTGATTTCACAAATTTTATAACATAAGTACAATCTCTAATCTGAAGGAGGGGGGGAGGGGGGGATCTGCAGATGGTGGTGGAGGAAACTCCACCCCTAAAGCATGAGTGAGTCGGTGCATAAACTCCATCTGCTCCTGATGCTGCTGCTGCCACCGACTCGCCTGCTCCTCGTACAGCTGCTGCTGGCGTCGACGCTCCTCCTCATGCTGCTAACACATCTGCTCCTGCTCCTGTCAGAGACTCTCTATCTGTGCAGTCTGAGATCGCAACTGATCCTCATACTGTGTAGTAGAAGAAGATGCATGATCTCCTCTCGAGCTGGATGCCGACATCGCAGCACTGCCATAATAATCTCCGGGAGTCAGTCGAGAGCCGATACCAACTACCCGGCCCTTCTCGAAGGCATACTGGGTGGCCTGCATCCATGCCGCTTCATCAAACTGACGAGCAGTGGTCTGATCTGATGACTCGGCCTGACTATCAGGTCGGGCCTGTAACGCTGCGGCCTCATATGACTCCTATAGTTGCAATTTAAAATTATAATTGTGAATATATTATATGCAGTTAAGTTTTAAACTTGAAAACAAATAATACTGACCACGATGTGATGCTGACGATCACCTCTGAGCTCCCCAGTAGTAGGATCACTATACATCCTCCGATATACGTCGTACTCTGTAATATCGGGGTGCTCGACAACCAATAAGAATAAAAAATAAACTGTTAATATTTATAATTATATAAAATATTTATAAATAATGTACGTACCAGATGCTGTCTATGAGTACTGAAAGAATGACTCCCAGCTCGATGAGTCACCTCCTGTCTCCCCCGATTCTGCCTCCCCACCGATGATCTCCTCTGAAAGGCACCACTCAACTAGTGCGCCCATAATTCATCCCATACATGGGATGAAATATACTCTGGTCGGTGTGCTCTACATGACTCGTCAAAATCTGACACTCCTGCTTTGTTCATCGCAGATTTTCTTAAATTGTGCAAAAACTGACGAAGGCGATCATGCATGGCCACCTCCCATGCCTCGTGGATTGCGTCACGCATGGTATCCTTGATCGGATACCATAAACCCTACAAATAAATCCAAATATCTAGTTAGAAATGAAATAATTTTCAAAATAAAAATTATTTTTTTACGTACGTACCAACCAATGGCCGAACATGGCCTGCTGCACATCAATGGGAATCTGCTCCCATGTGGTCCACGCCTGAGAGAAATAGTTGCGCAAAATAGCGCTGCCCTGTCCAACTGCTATATACGGAAAACTGAAAAAAAATAATAATAAACATTTATTATGTGAATAGATTAATGAAATCTTAGTCAAATCCACAGGTTATCACACAGGTAATCACACCTCCGTGTGCGTGGATCAAACCCAAGACGTGGACGTCGCTCGGGGACGGGGTCAGGAATCATCAATCGTGCAAGACCGCGCCCCCTCCGCGTACTCGCTGGAGCGCCTGCAGGCTGAGGGTCATTTGTCAGCAACTCATCCGCATCGAAAGTCAGGTCAGCATCCGCCAACTCACGAAATGTGGCGTCGTCCATCTAAAACAGAAAATATTAATGTTAGAAAATAATTGATAATTACTATTATATATACATATATACATATTATGATTGTATATAAATACCATGAAATGCTATCAGTGTTCATCTTCATCATCATCTTCATATATGTCAATGTCATCTTCATATTCCTCCTCAACATCATCAATATCCATTCGAGTTACAGTTGCTTCATCTCTTACCATTTCAAATTCATATGTGACATCATTAACATCATCGTCATCACCGACTCTTAAATGTGGGGTGTCGTCATCGATACTCATGTCTCTTTGTAAAAAAGATTTATTTTGAGTACTCTCTTGAAAAACTTCAATTCTTTGCACATCTATGAAAGCACATTCACTTTGACTAAACTGATTGTCTCGAATTTTGATTTTTATTACACTCCACCAATCAGTCAATTCTCTTTATGTTGCACAGTACTTTGCGTAATAAACATGATATGCCTGTTGAGCCAATAAGAATGGTTCATTTACTGCGAGAACACTTTTATATTTAATATCGATGATTCCATGAGTTGGATGAACACGCACGCCTCTCTCTGTATCCAACCACCGACATTTGAACATGGTTATGTAATGTTTTCTAAGATAACAGAGCTCAATGATTTCATCAAGTATGCCATAAAAGTCAACTTCATTTTCTCGATGATGAGATCCTCTCAAGCTAACTCCACTGTTCATTGTTTTTTTCGATTCCCCATATGCATGTGTGTGGAATCGAAATCCATTCACCACATATGCATTATAAGTTTTAACAAGTTTGGAAGGTGGGTTACTCAATACACACAGTTGTTTGTCAATTTTATCAGTATGTCGAGACACCTGAAAATTTGTGAAATAATTATCAATATAGTAAACTATACATTGAATGAGTTGATAAAAGATAAAGAATTTATGTTACCAGTTTTTGAAACCACTGAGAGAAATTTTTCAGTCGACGTTCTTCGAGAGGAGCTGCTGTAATTTGTGGAATTTGTTTCTTGATATGATTATCATACAACCTATAAAAACCAAAGTTATTTACTATAACATAAATGATAGAATAAGTGATATAAACACTTACAGTACAACTGATGTCATCTCTTCACTGTTGAGCAGAACATACGTATGAGCTCTCGGATGTTCATCATCTGAAAGCCAGCGTTTATAAACTCCACCGAAACCAAGCTCTGACTGGTTGAAAATAGATAATTGATTGT
Organism: Viscum album; assembly: GCA_963277665.1. Classification (NCBI taxonomy): domain Eukaryota; kingdom Viridiplantae; phylum Streptophyta; class Magnoliopsida; order Santalales; family Viscaceae; genus Viscum; species Viscum album. The sequence continues at coordinate 1,190,333,433 of OY728130.1, read as the reverse complement.
CGATTTCATCAATATTCCTCTCGTTCCGTCCCATTCGGTTGTGTTTTGAAGGATACTCAGATTCAAATTAATGGGAGCAGAAAAAAGATATTTCCTCTTGCAAATAAGCTTCTGCAATAGATCCTTCAACAGATGCTTTGTTACGTACTTTTCTTTTCAATTTTTGCATGCATCTTTCAAATGGGTATATCCATCGAAACTGTACTGAACCTCCACATTTGGCTTCATATGGAAAATGTAACATCAAATGTTCCATTGAGTCGAAGAAAGACGGCGAACATATTTTTTCCAGTTTACATATAATTACAAAAATATCTTTTTCAAGTTTGCCTAGAGCATCATAATCTGCCGTAGCCGCACAAATTTCCCTAAAAAAATGAGACATGTCTGTTATGGAATCCCAAATCACAGAATTCAATAGACCTCTTAATCCAATGGGTAGAAGTCTCTCCATTATAACATGACAATCATGACTTTTTAATCCAGTAATATGACCATTCTTTACACATCTACCCAAATTAGAAGCACAACCATCTGGAAGTCTCAAATCTGCAATCCACTGACAAAATAATAAATGGTTTTCTTTAGACAGTGTATAAGCTGCTTTTGGTTTCAGTAACCTTTCTGTTCTGACATTCTCAAATAGTTCCAATTCTGGACACCTACAAATTTGGGCAAGATCTAAACGTGCATTTACATTGTCTTTGCTCTTTCCTGGTGTATCCAAAACTGTATTAAACAAATTATCAAAACAGTTCTTCTCAATATGCATGACATCTAACATGTGTCGGACCAACAGATCGGACCAATATGGCAAATCCCAAAATATGCTACGTTTAATCCAATTGTGTTCTTTCCCAAAACCAGAAATTTTATGTTGGTTTATTGTGGGACCAAAAGTGATGGGGGGTAATGAAAATACAACTGATTTTAACTCCGAACCTGATAGCATTTTTGGAGGTCCATCCCTTTCAACTGTTCCTTTTCTGAAATGAGATCTGTTTCTGCGAAAAGGATGATCAGCTGGAAGAAATCTGCGATGAAAGTCAAAATAACAAGGTTTCTTTCCATGAATGAGCATAAATGCTTTGTTCTCTCCCATACAGTAAGGACATGATTTCTGACCATGTGTACTCCAGCCAAATAACATCCCATAAGTTGGGAAGTCACTTATTGTCCACATCAATGCTGCTCTCAGTATGAAATTCTGTTTCGTTGCAACATCATATGTACTGACACCAGTACTCCACAACAAATTTAATTCATCAATCAATGGCTTCAAATAAACATCAATATTTTTCTTCGGATGTCCTGGAATTAGTAAAGTCAAAAAGATATATGGCTCCCTCATCAACATCCATGGAGGTAAATTGTACGGAGTTAAAAAAACAGGCCAACATGAATATTGACTACCATAAGATCCAAACGGACAGAAACCATCAGTGGAAAGGCTCAGTCGAACATTTCTATCTTCTAAAGCAAAGGATGGATGCACTCTATCAAAATGTTTCCATGAATCACCATCGGCTGGATGATTCAAGCTTTTATCGGTTGAAATATTCTCTTTATGACATGACATCATTGTCGCTGTATTCTTAGACATGAATAAACGCTGAAGTCTTGATGTAAGTGGAAAATATCTCAACTGTTTTACAGGAATCAAACCAGACTTCCCGTGTTGTCCTTCTTTATATCTCAGTTGCCCACATGTAGGACAACTATCCAACGACTCATTTTCCCCAGAATATAAAATGAAGTCATTTGAACATGCATGAATCTTCTGACAAGTAAGTCCCAAATTTCAAACCAGCCTCTTACTCTCATAGTAATTTGCAGGTAAAACATTTCCTTCGGATAACAGTGTTTTCAGCAAAGAAAATATCTGGTCAAAACAGGTGTTTGACAATCCGTTATCTGATTTGATAGCCATAAATTTTGGAACTGCTTCTAATTTGCTCATCTTGCAGCCAGGATATAATGCATCCTCAGCAGATTTCAACAACTCATAAAATTCAGACGGTGCCAACTCAGGATTTGAAGCTATATCAGCCGGAGTTTCTGTATGTTGAACAGATGAACCTGCAACATCATGTACAAAATCTTGAAACCGGGATGGATCCGGAATCAAGTTGGTATCACCTGCTCTGGAACTGCGTTCACCGTGTTGATACCAAAAAACATAATCTGGTTGAAAACCAAAACGCAAGAGATGTTCTCCCACTTTGTCAAACGTGTCAAACGTTCTCAATGCACATTTTCTCCAAGGGCATTTTATTTTGCCTTCTGAAACAAATTCTGAATTTGATGCCGCAAATGATAAAAAAGTCTCCACACCGTCAATATATACTGGATTTAAACCAGAACCGTTTGGATTTCTACATTGATTTATCCATATGCGGTCACCTAATAATGATTTTTGACGACCTCGTTGTTCCATATTTCTCTATAAAATATAAAAGCATTACTGGTTTTGAATAATTTGTTAGAAAGAACACTCAAGTAAAGATTGAATATATTGAAAATAAATCAAAACATGTTACAAATATTTATAATTTTAATATTATATTGATTTTTTATTATTTTAATAATACTAATATAATTTTTTCATAAACATTAATTATATAATAATAACATTATTACATTATTAGTATATTTTATTATTAATATTAAAATAACATAATTTTTTATATTATATACAATTCTCCTTTCATCTGTGTGTTTAACATTCTGTCTCCACATGTAATATTTGCATTCACTTTCACCTCTCCATTGGCGAGTAGGTTGATAATTTTGAAAAAGAATGCGAATATTACATGTGGAGACAGAAAACACACAGATGAAAAGAGAATTGTATATAATATAGAAAATTATATTATTTTAATATTAATAATAAAATATACAAATAATGTACTAATTATTGGTTATTATTACTAATTATTACTAATTATTGGTAATTATTACTAATTATTACTAATTATTGGTAATTATTACCAATTATTACTAATTATTGGTAATTATTACTAATTATTGGTAATTATTAATAATTATTGGTAATTATTACTAATTATTGGTAATTATTACTAATTATTGGTAATTATTACTAATTATTGGTAATTATTACTAATTATTGGTAATTATTACTATTTATTGGTAATCATTACTAATTATTGGTAATTATTACTAATTATTGGTAATTATTACTAATTATTGGTAATTATTACTAATTATTGGTAATTGACACTAATTATTGGTAATTAATAATAATTATTGGTAATTAATACTAATTTTTGGTAATTAATACTAATTATTCGGTAATTATTACTAATTATTGGTAATTATTACTATTTATTGGTAATTATTACTAATTATTGGTAATTATTACTAATTATTGGTAATTAATACTAATTATTGTTAATTAATACTAATTATTACTAATTATTGGTAATAAATACTAATTATTGGTATTAAATACTAATTATTGGTAATTAATACTAATTATTGGTAATTATTGTTAATTATTGTTAATTATTGTTAATTATTACTAATTATTGGTAATTATTGCTAATTATTACTAATTATTACTAATTATTGGTAATTATTACTAATTATTGGTAATTATTACTAATTATTGGTAATTAATACTAATTATTAGTAATTAATACTAATTATTACTAATTATTGTTAATTATTACTAATTATTACTAATTATTGGTAATTATTGTTAATTATTACTAATTATTGGTAATTATTACTAATTATTGGTAATTATTAGGAATTATTGGTAATTATTACTAATTATTACTAATTATTACTAATTATTACTAATTATTGGTAATTATTCCTAATTATTGGTAATTATTACTAATTATTGGAAATTATTACTAATTATTACTAATTATTGGTAATTATTACTAATTATTGGTAATTAATACTAATTATTGGTAATTAATACTAATTATTGGTAATTATTGGTAATTATTGTTAATTATTGGTAATTATTACTAATTATTGGTAATTATTACTAATTATTGGTAATTAATACTAATTATTACTAATTATTGGTAATTATTACTAATTATTGGTAATTATTACTAATTATTGGTAATTAATACAAATTATTGGTAATTAATACTAATTATTACTAATTATTGTTAATTATTACTAATTATTACTAATTATTGGTAATTATTGTTAATTATTAATAATTATTGGTAATTATTACTAATTATTGGTAATTATTACGAATTATTGGTAATTATTACTAATTATTACTAATTATTACTAATTATTACTAATTATTGGTAATTATTACTAATTATTGCTAATTATTACTAATTATTGGTAATTATTCCTAATTATTGGTAATTATTACTAATTATTTGTAATTATTGGTAATTATTACTAAATATTGGTAATTATTACTAATTATTGGTAATTAATACTAATTATTGGTAATTAATACTAATTATTGGTAATTAATACTAATTATTGGTAATTAATACTAATTATTGGTAATTAATACTAATTATTGGTAATTATTGGTAATTATTGTTAATTATTGGTAATTATTACTAATTATTGGTAATTATTGCTAATTATTACTAATTATTACTAATTATTTGTAATTATTACTAATTATTGGTAATTATTACTAATTATTGGTAATTATTACTAATTATTGGTAATTAATACTAATTATTACTAATTATTACTAATTATTACTAATTATTGGTAATTATTGTTAATTATTACTAATTATTGGTAATTATTACTAATTATTGGTAATTAATACTAATTATTACTAATTATTACTAATTATTGGTAATTATTCCTAATTTTTACTAATTATTACTAATTATTACTAATTATTACTAATTATTGGCAATTATTACTAATTATTACTAATTATTGGTAATTATTACTAATTATTACTAATTATTACTAATTATTAGTCATTATTACGAATTATTACTAATTATTGGTAATTATTTCTAATTATTACTAATTATTACTATTTATTACTATTTACCGGTAATTATTGGTAATTATTGGTAATTATTCCTAATTATTGGTAATTATTACTAATTATTGGTAATTATTACTAATTATTGGTAATTATTACTAATTATTGTTAATTATTACTAATTATTGGTAATTAATACTAATTATTGGTAATTAATACTAATTATTGGTAATTAATACTAATTATTGGTAATTAATACTAATTATTACTAATTATTGGTAATTATTGATAATTATTACTACTTATTGGTAATTATTACTACTTATTGGTAATTATTACTAATTATTGGTAATTATTACTAATTATTGGTAATTATTACTAATTATTGGTAATTATTACTAATTATTGGTAATTATTACTAATTATTCCTAATTATTGATAATTATTGGTAATTGTTCCTAATTATTAGTAATTAAATGAATAATTACTAATAATTAGGAATAATTACCAATAATTACAAATAATAACATTATTAGTATATTTTATTATTAATATTAAAATAATATAATTTTCTAATTTATATACAATTCTCCTTTCATCTGTGCGTTTTCTATCTCCACATACAAATAATACATGTGAAGACAGCAAACACACAGATGAAAAGAGAACTGTATATATATAAAAAATTATATTATTTTAATATTAATAATAAAATAGACTAATAATGTAATAATGTTATTATCCCTAATTATTGGTATTTATTACTAATTATTAATATTTATTCTTAATTATTAAAAATTATTAAAAATTATTCCTAATTACCATTAACTATGAACAATACTAATAATTTAAATTTATTAAGTAATAAAACAATATAAACGTAATTAAATTACAACTAATTAAGAATAATTGAAACTAATAAAAAATTAAAAATAATATTAAATTAAATTGAACATAAATACCTTGAAAATTGATCTGCTCTGATCGTTCTTCAAAACTTTAATATCAGCTCCGGAGAAAAAAATTAAACTGAAGAAAAACTGAACTTTAGAAATATAACTTTGAGAGAAGAAGAAGATGGAATTTGAGAATGTTTTGAAAAAAACGGATGGGGGTATTTATAGGTTAGATTATTTGCGACGGGAATCCCGTCGCAAATAGTATTATTTGCGACGGGTCCCATCGCAAATACCTTAGCCGACATTTAATACGGTCAACGGGTAAATAGTTATTTACGACGGGTCCCGTCGCAAATAACCACCTGCCGACATACTATTTGCGATGGGGGAATATTCCCGTCGCAAATACCTTTTACCGTCGCCGGGTATTTGCGACGGGAATATTCCTCCGTCGCAAATACTTTTCCCGCGAAGTGGCGCGCAATGCGCGCCAGTTCTTTTGCGACGGGGAAAGCAATCGCGTCGCAAAAGCCTACTTATTTGCGATGGGTAAATACCCACGTCGCAAATAAGTTTTTAACATGACTATTTGCGACGGGATCTATTCCCGTCGCAAATAACCCGTCGCAATTGCTCATTTTTCCCGTAGTGTTGGTATTTTTTGATAAAGTTCATTTTTTATGTATAGTGAAAATACTACATTTTAAGTCAAAACTGTATTTTCATCTAATTTATTTAGATGGATAGATTAAATTTATAATTTTTTTAAAAGTGTAAATATTTTATGTTTATATCTTTTAATCCAATTTTGGTTATTCTATGTATTTTCACTTTGAAATTGGACATTAAAAATATCAATTTTTTTGTAGCTTTTACTTCATAAAAACACGTTTCATGGTTTGGACAACGGGAATCAATTTTAACTTAATTTCAGCCACTTCTATTTTTTGAATTAGGAAAAATGGATTCCATATTTGGAATCAAGATGTATAAATTGTGTTAATAGGTACGTTTTATTTTTAGACATTATGAATAGTTACTACAACAAATATTTTATTTGTCATGATTAAAGGGTAAATTTTGAAAATAAGGGTAAAAATTAATATTATAATAATATTCATCTACACTAAAACATGTCAACATATTATTGGATGATACAGGTCTACACATGTTCATCTCTGTGTAGATTTTGGGACCCCATTGAGAAACTTGGATGTGAAAATGAAATTTTATAAGAAATAATTTAATGTAAGGAAAAATGTTACATAAATATGTATCATTTTGTAAAAAAAAATTATATGGAGTTATGTAAGTTATATTTTCAACTATAAATATTAATTAGAAAAATTAAACTATTTTTTACATCATGGTATTTTTTTTATAATTTTTAGACATCAAATATATAAATTTTTTTATGACACAATGATGATGTGGTCATTTATTTATTAATGAATGTTTCAAATAAATTAGATTATTGATATTAATACTAATTTAATTTTTATATTTTAATGACATTAACGATTTTTAGGGATTATTATGTCTTTTTATATTTTATTTAATCAAGGTTGTTTGAAATAATAATGTAGTTTTGGATTGTTTGAAAAAGACATGATATGAATAGTTTATAAATTAACATAAATGAGTTTTTAGAATAAATTATTTTTTATTAAATGATTTAATAGTCATAAAAATATACGATTCAGCCAAATAACATTGATAAGGTTGAATATTTAATTAATGAACCACTTTAGGATCTATTGGAATTTTATAGTAACTATATTAGTCATATAATATGAATATACATGAGGACATAGTAAGAGCCTAATAAGTTAACTAAGGGTTAAAGATAAATGATAAGGTTAAATTTCATACCAAAACTTTTCTGAAAGCTATTGGTTGATACGATTTTCTATAATAATCATCTTATCTTAGAAGTATATTAGTTTTGGAAATATTTAAACCGCATATAATTTTATAATAAAATAATATTTCAACGACTTCCTAAAGTACCCCTCCCCCTCTTATAAATTTAAATCTCCTCTATCACTTACTTACAACACCCAGGCCCCCTTGTCTCATCCAAACTCAGAAAAATTAATCTTCCAACATCCCTCTATTCATCCTAGAATCCTTAACTTGTACATACAACAATTCAAGAAGGCCATTTAGCTTAAATCAGAAGGAGTTTCCAGATTTAGAGGTAACATGTTCTCTAAAGTTCTTTTCTATTCTTTTATTTCTATAACCCCCTAAACACTCTTTATTCAATTATTTTATAACAAAAAAAGTTTCTTCAATATAATATGATGTTTTTATGGGAAGTATCTTAATTGCACTTACACACACCTCTATCTAATGGATACAAACATACTGTTTCAATGTAGAATGAACTACTGCCTCACAAAAGAATGATAGTTCGATTTTCCCTACCACCTCTTGTGGTGGAAATTATGATGGGAACGTATTTATATGTTATATATTTTATATTTATATTACCTCTATGATTATTTATTTTTAATGTGTAGCATACCTTTATAGTTTCTATAATTGGTAAATACGATAATTTTATTTGAGGATGTGTGTACTACCACCCCCTCAAAGTGATACGTCTTGTACATTCCACACATGGAACATATAAAGGATAGAGTTAATGAAATTATATATCATATTATACCGGAATTATAATGTACCTATGTATCATTTTTTTCATTACATTAAATATAAATAAAAAATAAAAGTAGGGTTCATGCATACGTACGACATACCATATCCATGAAATGTGAATTTCATTTCTTATCTACAAATGTTTTGGAATATTAAAAATACAAATATAATAAATATATATGATATACAAATCATGAATAATATTATTTAGATAATGGATTTATGACCACATGGAAAATTTGTAATTATAAAAAGTTCATTTTGACTCAAGTACCAAATAACGAAAAAATGATCAACATTAACATAAATAACAATGTAATGTTTATAACATAGTAATAAGTGACATAAAAGGAATAATAAACATGAAAATGGTTCTAAAGCAGGATCATATTACCATAAGTATATTATTTAGGAAGAAAAAGGAACATAAGTGACGATTCAGACCCAAGGTAATGGACTTCATCTCAATCTCCTTTCTTTGAGGCATATTTTGATAATATACAACTCCTTTTATACCGTGTATAATAAACCCTTTGAATTTTAATTTCATCTAAAGGGAATCATTTTTCTACTAAGGGTTTTCCTAAATTACAAAAGGAATGTTTTTAACGTATGAGGGGATAATGGATTTTCTGCCACCACAAGAATTATTTGATATTTGTATTCTTTAACAAGATTTAATGTTTTTAAAAGGAAAATAAATACCATATACCTTTTTAGGAATTTTGGTATTGAAAATGGTTTTTTATAATGGATTGATTATGTCAATATCTTGAACTGATATCTGGTTATTTCAATGTGGAAATGTTATCTTTTCTTAATGGGTGTTCATGTGTTATGATTATGTCATGGTTCGGGGAATTGTTTTGGTATATAGGTGGTTACATCATACACCTAGGTCATGTGATCCTGAGATAGCTCTCCAATGCATTGGGTAACATGAAAGAGGTAAACATGAACGTTTCTCCTAAGAGATTTAGGGAATATAATATGATGTGTATTCAAAACATAACTCCCTATGTATTTGTGAAAGCTAAAATGTAAGTTTGTTATGGATTCCCCAAGTTAAAATTATGATTTATGATATCTATGTGTTATTCATAAATCATATGATTTAATTTAGTAAGTTTATGAGATTATGTTTTATTATTAAAGAGTATTATTTCATTGATTTGTATGTATTAATGGGATAATGCTTTCATTCCTTATTTTATATACCTTAATGAGATTTTTATTCTCATCCCATATTATAGAAATCTTTTTCATATGGTATAAGGAAGGGTAAGAGAAAGGAATAATTCATATAGATTTATATCAAGAAAATAATTCTAGTTGGTTTAAGGAGATTTTGTTTGTGAAAAAATGGATAGAGTAGAAGAGTATACTTTGTAATTATTGAGATGTAATGTAATAGTTAAGGCCTAATTCTCTAATACTCTAAACATAGAAAGATCATAAATGTTAATTCTTGACTTGAATCAAGATTAATAAATGTTTAAGTCTGAGGCCTTATAGTTGGTATCAATGGTCAGTTTAGACAACATTAAGAGTTAGGATATTGTTAAATTAATATCTATAAATTATTTTACTATATATTAATATTGAAATTATATATCATTTGAAGATTACGACATTTCTTCACCTAAAATATTTCCATGTTCATAATGGTTTTTCATAGAGAAAACATGGCAGCTATGATGGGACAACATCAAGAGGAAATCTACATTCCAAATCAACAACATGAGATAGTCAGAATCGAAACTGAATAGTTTGTTGCAGTGATGGAAATGTTGTCTTAGGATATAAATGGAGGTGGTATCCATGCTCTAGATCATCTAGATCAACCATGTGGAAAATGTTAGTAGTGGATAATTTCAGGAGGCAAAATCCCCCATCATTTATAGGATCTTATGACCCTGTTCTAGATGAATGGTGGATTAAATCACTGGAAATTATTTTTGATGTCATGGGTTGTTCCGAACATCCAATGGTTAGTCTTTCTATTTATTTTTTTGAAGCTAAACCCGATCAATGGTAGTCGATGGTTAAAAATTTCAAAGGTAGTGATGAGATTGATGCTCTTGATTGGGATTAATTCATAGGTATGTTTCTTGGGAAATATTTCCCTATGCTAGTTTGACTTAGGATGGAAAAACAATTCATGGAATTGAGGAAAGAGGATGACTCAATGTCTAATTATGAAGAAAAATTCACACGACTGGAAGTGTATGCTCTAAATTACCTATAAGATATTGATAGTAAAATAAATTGTTTTTACTCAGGATTAAATCCAATGTATCAATGGGATTTAGATTATCCTGAGTTCAAAAGGTATGGAAAACATTTTTGATGTGCGAAGAAGGTGGATATGGAGTTTTCTAGTGGTCATGTGTTCTTTAAAAAAAATATAACAAAAGGATTAGGTGGTATAAAAAAGGGAATAACTCTTTAAAAAAGTCAAATGGTAAGAAAATTAAGTTTACAGTGTGTGAAAATTGTGGTAAAAAGAACCTTGGATAATGCCTTTTGAATTCAAGTAAGTGCTACTAATGTGAAAAAATGGGACATAAGGCTTATAATTAAACTTATAAACATCAAGGTAATGGTAAGACAAAATATAATTTATATTTATTAAAATGATTTAAGTGAAATTCAATGGGTCATTTTGAAAATGAGTGTCCAATGAAGAACTCAACTAAGAGAAAGTAGCCATACTATACGAAGAAAGGGGTGGTGAAATCCTTTAGAACTACTTCAATAGATGTTGGTCCATCAAATGAAGTAGTTTTAGGTACACTGTTTGTTTATTCATATTATTCCAATGTGTTGTTTGATTCAGGGTCTACACATTATTTCATTTCTGTGAAATTGTTTCCCACAGAATCTGGGGATGACCGCCTTGATGGGAGGTTCAAACATTCCGATTGGTTTATAACGGGTTTGTTCATAGAACCAGAAACATCCAATGATTCCACATCCATTCAGACCTACTTTCCAAAGGTAGGTACTCATTAGTTTGTGGACTGAGGAGGCTTAGGAATTTGCATTGGTCGAGAGGATGGGAGGTCGGACTCATCACACCTTTTTTAGGGGAATTATTGTCTACTCGGGGACTCTCTTTATAGATTTAAGTTATTTTCGTGAATCCTCATTACATTACCTAGTATAAAATGAGCTTTCCTTCAGATCTTACAATCAATGATTAAATATGTAGGAAATTTAGAGAATCTTTTATATGTATTTGAGGTTCTTCATCGATAGAGAATCATCTGTATTTATTAGAGATTATTGGTCAATGGTACCCTTCGACACATTTATATAGAATTCTCTTGGTCATTATGATGACCATGCTGGTTTTAAAGCCACTCAGTTGGGCACTTAATGTTTATTGTCATTCAGAAGGACATGGATTATTTTAGAGTTGGGATCGAACCCGTAGACAGGCTACCTACGTATCCTTTGTTTAGAAAAGGAATCAGAACCCACATAGTTCTAGTAAGGATGTATGATGTTTATGATTGTTGGCTCAAAGAAGGATGTCACAATTACTTTTACACTCTAAGCTTCAGTGAGTCATGCTCAGTGTGAGAAACAAGAGGTATTGGTAAAAAAATAGACAATTGTTCCATGAAAGATGCAATCATAAGAAATAGTCTGGGGCTTATGTATGTATGACTGCCCAGATAAATGAAGGTTATGATTTACTTTAGGGAAGAAATCCAGGAATAGGGACCATAAAGGTATATGTGCTTCATGGAGATTTTGAATACTCTAACTTGGGGCTTACTCCTGAAAAGGAGGACCAAATTAGGAGAAGAGTTATGATTGGGTTTCACTCCTAAAAAGTAGTCCCAGATCAAAGGTAAATTAGGACTGGTTAAGCGAAATTAAGACTGGGGCTTACTCTTGAAAAGGAGACCTAGGTCAAGGATTAAGGTTTGGGGCTTACTCATGAGGAGGATGCCCAAATTAGGGGACTGGGGCTTACTCCTAAGGAGGATGCCTAGTGTTGGGAACATTAAGAATTTGGGCTTACTCCTAAAGAAGATTCCCAAGTTAAGAATTATGACAGGGACTTACTCCTAATAAATGAGGCCCAGGTTAGGAAATCTATCATCTTAAAGGATGAGGTTAAATGAATGAAATCTCAATCTTTAGTGACATAAACATGTGTAAATCACTAGGTTTTGAGAGATATTCCATATAATTCCTTTCAGATAAGGAAGTAAAATCAAGAAATCATGTCATAAATGGCTTTGAAGAGTGTCTTGAAGACTGAATCTTGAATATGAATTGTGTAATGTCTTAAGAGGGGTGAAATGGGCAAGAAAGGCACCCAAAAAGGCAGGGGCACGCAAGTCCTGGTAGGCGCACAGGTACTGCGTGGGCGCGCAAGTCCTGGTCGCGCAGGTATACCTGCGCGACACATGGTGTACTTGCGCAACGGTTAACCTGCAGGGTAATACTTGAGTGACTCTTCATTAAAGCCTTTAGAATCCTCTTGAGGTTATTCCAGAAGAGGGCGCGAGCAAGATCTATTGAAGGAGTAAGGCAGCGTGCAGGTGTGGCCCTTTTCCCTTAAGGGCTGGTCACTCAGGCGCGCAAGTGATGATGAGTTTCAACACTTAGGACTTCCTCCCCCTCTTTAAATATTCCGTTCTAGGTAAGAAATTACCATAGAAGTGTTTTGGAAGCTTTGAGAAGAGACTAGGGCGCCGTGAGCTCAAATCTGAGTTTCTGGAAAAAAATCATCCTCTTGAATGGGGGACCCACAGGGTCTATTTATAGGCAGGAGAAGACCTCGGGCGGTTATCACTTAGGTTGCTCAAGTGACTTGAACGACCAACTTCGGCGCGCAAGTTTACTTGCGCGACCCTTGCATAATGTTCTTCTTATTCCTTCCTTTGTCAATTTTTTTGATAATTGTCCAAGGGTTGAATCAATTTGAGCTAAGATATTCCCCTTTCCCAATCTTTAGATTCTGTGACGAAAGGAGCGTCAACAAAAGTCCCCCCTCAGAGTTGGATCTGGAGTGAAAAGAGGATTTGACTTTGAGGAAAAAAGAGAAACCATGGGTCTTTGTGGTTATTGGCAGTTTAAAGTCATGCATTTCATACATAAAGAGGATAATGTTTATCATCAAAATAGCTTTGACCGAAATGGATTAGAATTGACTCAATTCCTTGACAACTCATCTGAAAACATAGTACCATACTAAAGTATGAGGGAAAATATGTAATCTATGACTTAAGAATATTTGAATACGAGGAATGATATGAAAAAGAGCTAAAAGGCATTAGAAGAAGTAGTTTCCAAGAATGAATTTAATATTATTAACAAAACCATTAGGGGGTTGAATTATGCAGGGCCACCTAAGGGCATTGGCTGCATAGTTAAATAAAATAGTATCTTTTGGCTAACAATTCTATTATGTAGACTGTTTATGCAAGGACACCTATGGGCACGGGCTGCATAGTCAGGAAAAATAACTCTCAGAAATTTACTTTCCTAGTGCTAAAAGCCAGTGAAAGTTTATGGAGATTCAAATCTTCCAATGTATAGAGTTTTTTGTATGGAAAGAGGTACTTGAATATGGAGAAGCTATTTCCAGAGAAGATTATCGAAGAACTGGATGAATATTACTCCTATGAAGGTCTGACCCAAACGTAGGGAAGAAGAATATAAACCATATAATTGAATACATTCAGATCATGAAAAAGGATATGGGACAAATATGTTAAGGATGGCTATTTTTTTCGGATCCCTATATACTATTGTTTAAGACAAATAAGGAAAAAAGATGAATTCTTCCCAAGAATGAAGTTACCACTATCTGAAAAACCCGTTAGGGGGTTGAATTATGAAGGGCCACCTAAGGGAATTGGCTGCATAGTCAAATAATAGTATCTTTTGGCTAATAGTTCTGTTATGTAGACTGTTTATGCAAGGCTGCCTATGGGCACGTGATGCATAGTCAGACAAAAGAACTCTCAGAAGTTTGACATTTTTGTGAATAGAAGTCATGAAAAGGGTTATGAGGATCTGAAAATATTTAAGGTTAGGATTATGACACAAAACGATGGGTATTTTCAATGTATACAGAGATACATAGATCAATGCTAACCATAATCATGTTGTGGCTGGGTCCTGAATTGAATGTTGGACTTCACTACGTATCCCATAAGGATGAGAATAAAGCCATACATAGTTCTTAAACTACAGTTTAACATCGTGTGGGACAAAAGGATTAGAGATCTTAGTTTAGGGTCAAAGAGCTTGGACCATTGTAAGAAATACACAATGTGTGTTTTCATGAGGACTTTTCAGCCAAGGGACTGAAAATGGAATTTGGGGTTAGGCCCAAAGACTTGGGGCAGGATTTGAGGGACACTCGAACATTCCTACGTATCCCATAAGGATGGGAATCAAGCCCACGTAGTTCTAGAAATACCCTCTGTACAAATTTGGTTCTTACATGTGAAGGGTGAAAGGGGACTTTAGTGCAATGATGGTTTAACCCAAGATAAAAGGTTCGGGCATTTCCATGTATGCACGTAGTCTTTGAAATGAAACATGATTAAAGAATCAGTGAAAATAATGGTTCCCTCTCAGGTGAGGGTATCAAATAAATTTTTAGTTTATTGTCATACTGGACAAAAGTGTTGTATATTTTAACATCGTATGACAAGGACGAAAGTGAACCAATGTAAAGATATTGATTCTAAGGGCGGTTTCACGAATTAACATCGTATGAGATGGAGATGAACCGATGTGAAGAGATTGGTTTTGGGCTTGAACCTTAGGAGGTTTCCTAATTACCCAGCCTAGAAGGAAATGATCAAAGTCCGTGTAGTTCAATTAAAGAATGAATTAATGATTAAGTTGTTTTTGGGGACAATGACCTATAAAATGATGTTGGGACTTACACATGGTTAGCGGCCTAGAGAAAGTGTTATGGTTGAGGATTTCTCTAAGCTCACGTGAGTCATACTCGGTGTGAGAAACAAGATGTAACAACAACCTTAACGATGCATAGTTTAATGTCATGTAGGACATATAAAGGGACTATGCAGTTTAAAGTCTTGCAGTTAGGACTATTGGTGCGGCATAGTTTAGTGTCATGTAGCAGGGACAAAATACAGTTTAATGTCATGTAGGACGTATCACAGACATTTTCTACAGTTTAGCATCATGTAGTTAGGATGATGGGGACAATAGAGTTTAAGATCATGTTGGATGAAAAAGGGACGATATAGTTTAGCGTCATGTTGGATGAAAGTGCGAATAGTTTAAGGTCATATGCATGGACCGTGGATGGTGCAGTTTAATGTCATGCTGGACGGTGGTGTAGTTTAAGGTCATACAGGACCTTTGATGATTATGTAGTTTAACTTCTTTCCGGACGTAAGGGAATTTTATATAGTTTGGCGTCATGTAGTTAGGACGTCACAGTTTAACGTCTTGCTGGATGTAAGGGACTTGCAAATAGTTTAGGGTCATATGGATGGACCATTGATGATGCAGTTTAAGGTCATACAGGACCATTTAGGGAACTTTTTCATAGTTTAGTGTCGTGTGGGATGGAATTACAAATAGTTTAAGGTCATATGTATGGACCGTTTCTATATAGTTTAACTTCATATAGCAAGGACGAAGTACAGTTTAATGTCATGTAAGACGTATTAAAGGACTTTTGCATAGTCTAACGTCATATAGCAAGGACGAAGTACAACTTAATGTCATGTAGGATGTATTAAAGGACTTTTACATAGTTTAACGTCATATAGCAAGGACGAAGTACATTTTAATGTCATGTAGCATGTATTAAAGGACTTTTGCATAGTTTAACGTCATATAGCAAGGACGAAAGTACAATGTAATGTCATATAGGATGTATTAAAGGACTTTTGCATAGTTTAACGTCATATAGGAAGGAAGAAAGTACAGTTTAATGTCATGTAGGACGTATTAAAGGACTTTTCCATAGTTTAACATCATATAGAAAGGACGAAAGTGGTACTTTGTAGTTTATACAAAATAATTCTTCAAAAATCTGGCATTGGTTGGAGTAGTGATGAGTTCTCCATCCATTGAGATTAATGAATAAGCTATATTGGAGTAGACCCTGTGTATTGAATAAGGTCCTTCCCATTTTGGCTCAAGCTAGAGAGGTTTCTTTCCTGGTATCATTGGAGTTCTGAGATCTAATACCAATTCTCCCTGAGTGAATGAACGAAGATTATCTTTTTTGTTAAAAGCTCGTGCTATTCGATTCTGATAGACTTCCAAGTGGTGCAAAGTGAACAATCTCTTCTCATCTAACCATTCCAATTAATTCAATTGGTTTTCAGATTGTTCATTTGTAGATGATTGATCAAAAATAGCAACTCTGAGTGAGGGTAGTTGAACTTCAATGGGCAAGACGGCTTCCGTTCCATATACCAAAGAATATGGAGTTGACTGAGTTATAGTGCGGGTGGTAGTCTGATAAGCCCATAAAGCATGAAAGAGTTTACCAGGCCATGACCTCTTATCTTTATCCACCATTTTTTTGCAGTATATTTGAAAGATTATTGTTAAAGGCATCTATCTGGCCGTTGGCCGCTACATGATACCGAGATGAATGGTTGGATTTGATGTTGTATTCTTGATACAACTACTTCATCTCGGATGAACAGAAATTGGTGCCATTGTCCATCAATATGGTATGAGGGACACTAAATCTGGTAATGATGTTAGACTTGATGAAGCAAACAATGCATTTAGAACTGACTTCCTTGAGAGGTATTTCCTCTGACAATTTGGAAAAGAAGTCAGTAGCAGTAAGAATATACTTAAACTGCTTGGTCGTAGCCAAAGGGTAAGGTCCCACCACATCCATTCCCCATGTGGAAAATGGCCACGAGTATTTAGCTGTATGAAGCAAATCTGGAGGCTAATGAATGAAGTTGGCATGTACATGGCATGAATGACACTTCTTTGTGAAATCAACACAATCTCGTATCATTGAAGGCCAAAAGTATCCAAGCCTTAGAATCTGATCAGACAGTCTATGTCCAGACTGGTGGGCACCATAGACTCCTGCATGCACTTCTTTCATGACAACCATTGTCTCTTCACTATCAATGCATCGGAAGAGAAATCCATCAAAACCATGTTTTTAGAGAATTTTCTATAGGTGATCTTGGTTATCATAAAAAGGAAAATTAACCACACGTCACTGGATTTTTTATTTCTCAGCTCTATCAGGTGTAAGTGTTCCATTTGGAAGGTATTCCCTGATAGGTGACATCTATCCGGTAGTATGACCATACGGTTCTGGGATGGGACAAATTTCATTAATTTCCTTTGTTCTGATGCAAACATAAGGTGAAATTTCATGACGGTGGGAAATACTGATGGTTGTCTCGTCCCGATTTGGATCTACCAGAGCTGTGGCTATATTAGACAATGCATCAGCTTGAGCATTTTGTGATCTTGGGACATAAGAAAATGTTGGTTCCAAAGGGAATTCCGCCATTAACTCTCTGACGTAATCATAGAAAGTGATTAGTTCTTCTTTTCTGATGGCATAATCCCCATTGACTTGTTTGATTACCAGGTCTGAATCACCTTTCACCATTAAGTGATTCACTTGTGCTTGAAGTGATAATTCCAAACCTACGATGAGAGCTTGGTATTCTGCTTCATTATTGGTACCACCATCCCACAATAAGAAGGAATAAGGTAACACTGCCTTTTCTGGAGAAATGAGCACAATTCCTAAGACAACTTTCTTGAATTTAGGATTTTCCATTTTCCTCTATTTTGGACTTCTGGAAGAACCATCAAAATCCATTTCCCATGCCTGAGGACTTTCTAGAATAGAGAATACTTCCTCATCAGGGAGTTCAATATCTGAAGATGTGTCTTCCACTGAAGGGTGTTCAGCTAGGAAATCAGCCAGAGCTTGGCCCTTTATCGCCTTTTGAGACACATACTGAATGTCGAATTGCTGCAAAATAACTTACCACCTTGCCAGACATCCTGTAAGCATTGGACGACTTAGGATAAATTTGAGCGGGTTATTGCGAGATAGCAATTGGACATCGTGATGTTGCAGGCAGTGTGTTAACTTCTGAACTGCAAAGATTAATTTCAGGTAGCACTTCTCAATACTTGAATATCGGGTTTCTGCTTCAAGCATGGTTCGACTGAGATAGTAGAGACTATTTTCATTCCCAGTATCATTCTTTTGAGCAATAAAGGCACCCAATGATCGCTCTAGAGCTGTCACATAGAGGATAAGTGGTCTTACTTGAACAGGTGGCATGAGTACCGGTGGACTCAAGAGGTATTTCATGAGAATATCAAATGCTTCTTGACATTCTTCAATCCACAGGTAAGTGACTCCCTTCTTCATCAATTTGGTGATGGGTATACTTTTTCCTGCTAAATTGGTGATGAAATGTCAAAGATAGGATAAGTGTCCTTGAAGTCCTCTTAATTATTTAAAATTTTGAGGAGGTGACATACCAAGGATTGACTTGGTCTTCTCAGGATCAACTTCAATACCACGATGACGCACAACAAAGCTGAGAAATTTTCCTGAGGTTACCCCAAAAGCACATTTTAAGGGGTTCATCTTCAAATTATGTTGTCAAAGCTTACAAAATATGACTTCCAAATCAGCCAAGTGATTAGAAAATTGTTTGGATTTAACTACCAAATCGTCTACATAGAATTCAACAAACTTTCCTAAAAGGGGTTTGAAGATACGATGCATGGTAGGCTGATAAGTTTCACCTGCATTCTTTAAGCCAAAGGGCATTACCCGATAGCAAAACACACCCTGAGAGGCTCTGAAGGCTGTATATTCCTTGTCTTCTGGGGCCATTTGGATCTGATTATATCCAGAATATCCATCCATGAAGGAAAGTGCTTCATAGACATCTGTTGCATCAATTAGAAGTTCTGTAATCGGAACTGGGAAATCATCCTTAGGACAATGCTGATTAAGATCTTTGAAATCGATGGAAACTCTAATTTGTCCGTTATTTTTCATTACAGGGACAATATTAGCCAACCATTTGGGATACTAAACTTCTCTAATGAAGTTAGCTTTGATAATCTTATCCACTTCAGCTTCAATTTTGGAAGCATAAGTTGGGTGTGTTCATCTCACAGCCTCGATGTTCTTCTGGTAAACCCAAATGATGAGTAGCAACATCAGGATCAAGCCCGGTCATTTATGTATAGTTCCAAGAAAATATATCTCTATTTTGCTTTAAAAAAGAAATATATATCTCTTTCTCTTCAAGAGTCATGGCCGCACTGATTAAAGTGGGGCGTGGATATTCTTTTGTACCCAGATTTATTTCTCTGAGTTCATCCATAGTGGTAGAGATACCCTCTTCAAATGCTGGAGGAGCATCTGTGAGATCTTCCTCTTATTCTTCATCATGTGGTATTTCATCCTTTTCTTCTTGCATAGTAGATGATAAAGTAGAATTCTCATGATCCGAAGAGATGTCAAAATTTGCATATCTTGAAGAAGAATCCTCTATTTACGACCCGATTGATGATGAAGGGTCTTCTTTGGGTAATAAAGAGGAGATGATGGATTGAGAATCAACATCATTTTTTACCTTCGATGTTGCTATAACTTCTTCAGTCCAAATTGGTTATGCACAGGCTTGTTGGATTTTAGTAGATGAAATGAAGACGTCGCGATTTGTGCTTTCATCACTGCTTGGTAGATTACCAATTTCTCCCATGTTGTCTGGCTCGATTGCCGTAATTGACATTATGGATCTTTCCATAAGAGAATTTTGATTTGGGTCTATCTTGTCAATTTGACTGATATGCAACACATAATCTGTACTCACATGTGTAAATGGATTTACCGGAATTTTTTCCAAACCATATGGAGCATTAAATTTGGTAATCTCTTTTGTTATGGATTTCTCCCTTTGCTTCATGTGATAGAATTCTGCCTCAATGTATTGAGACTCACATATCATGAACAAGGCCTTATCACCATACAATGTCCCAACTTGACCATCGAAAAAATATTTGAGACATTGATGGTATGATGAAGGGATAGCCGCATGTTGATGTAGCCAGGGTCTTCCAAGAAAAATGTTGAAGGCTGAGTCTTGATCAACAACCATGAAATCTGAATTGGATACAAGATCACCAAACTGAGTTCTGAGTGTAACTTCACCCAGTGTTTCTTGTTCATTTTTATCATATCCTTGTAGGATCATGGTGGAATGAGATAAATCAGATTCCGTGAGGCCCAATCGATGAAGTGTATGAATGGGCATGAGGTTGACTCCTGAACCATTGCCAATGAAAGCTCTTCGGACGTCTACACCATTGACCTTGACAGATAAATACATAGGTCTGATATGCCAATGAACAACATCATCTTCATCTTTAACAGTAAAGGATATTATTGCATGGAATTCTGCAAGATTATTCTCTATGTGATAGACTTCAGCTGCAGCAATTTCAGTTTCAAACTCCTGAGGACTTGACAAAGCCTCGATGAGTGCGTCCCGAAGATCTTTTGATAGATTCAAAGCATCCATAATTGATAACGTGGCTGGTACATGGGCCCAGTGATTCAATATATCATACTTTTGATCCAGAGATCTGCATTTCCCAACAGGAATAAGTGGTTTAGCAGGTACCTTGGAAACAGATGCTTTGGAAGTTGATGCATCTTGTATTGGGATAAGAGTTGGCAATATTCCTGGTTTTGGAATATTAGACCAATTAGATCCATTTACCTGCTGAGAGGAAGAATATGGAACCTTCAACCAGTCTTCCAAAATAAATGTCGTAGGACTGAATTTTCTATTGGTAGAAGAACTTGCTTGTTCTTGTTGAGCTCGCTGAAGGGCTCTACCACGACTTTCTGTTGCGTACACAGTTCTAGAAGGGGTAGAATTGGAATAGTGGCTTCTGAAATATACACATATTCCCATGTATCCTGAGCCCCTAGAACATCCTCTGATTCCTCTGTTTGATACAGGTAATTTAGGCTCATTGAAATCAAAACTGCTACTGGCATATGGATCTGTTAATAGAATCATATTAACAAAACCAAAGAGTAACTCTTCATCTGATGAAGACTCTGCCTGATTAGCCTGTTTAGGCTTTTCTGTTTGGTGGGGCGGTGCCCGTGGATTTGAAGTAAATGTCATGAAATCTGCCAAAGTCAAAGACAACTTAGGCTTTGACGCACACTCATCTTCTTCTGATTATTTTTCTTCCTTTGAATCATGAAGTTTCTTTGAGGACTTTCCCTCTAATGAGGAGGGTTTTGTAGAAACATTCACGGCAGAGGACACAATTGGTTTCCTTAATTGTGTTCGCAAAATAGAATGAGTTCGATTGATTGTCTTTCCGACCATCCAATCATCATACTTTTGTGTATTTTTGCTTTTGACTTCCTGTCATTCATCTTCCTCCTCTGGAACTGTAGCAGTGACACATGCTACCTGGGATGAGGAGCCTTTCAATGTGACCTATCCCGAGTCGACCATCTTTTGTAGGAGGTCTTTGAAGACAAAACACTCCTGGATGGGATGCCCCAACATTTTATGAAAATGGAAATAATTAGGACTGTCTTCATCTCATTTCTTGTTTGACCTCTTGGGTATTGGCAATTGAACCAAATTGTTTTCCAGAGCCGAAATGAAATAACCAGGAACTTTTTCATTTCCTAAAGAGTATGTTTTTCTCTTCAGATCCTCAAATTGTTTTCGTCTTTGATTTTTTTGATCATCTGGACGAAAAGGCCTTTGTTGTTGGCACTTAGAAGGTGGAGCCCTTCGAGAAGATGAAGGGTTTGAGGTAGAAATAGGTATAGGTGCTTGTTTGAGCATAACTGTAGCAGTTTCTGCTTTATCCATTCTCCTTCCTGGAGCTGATGGAATTACACGAGATTTAGCCTTAGCCTGTATAAGGAAATATTCAATCTACTGAGTGATTAAAGTAAGGTCTCAAAACCCTCCTGTGTGTTTTACAGGGATTAATGGTGTGCGTAATTCGTCACGCGGATTTAAAACACATATTGACAACAATTCTTCTTGAGGGAGTGCTAAACTCAAGGAATATGTTAATCCCTTCCATCGAGAAATGAAATCAGAGACCCTTTCATTCTCCCTTTGCTTACAGTTTATAAGATCGAAAACTGTTGTCTTTGGAAAAGTTGAGCTGAACTGAAGGAGGAATTTTTGGTGAAGATCCTCCCATCTGGTAATTGACCAGGATTGCAAGCTTGTATACCAAACAAAAGCTGGTCCTTACAAGGTTCGCACGAAGCATCTAAGTTTCACTATTTCTTGCCGCTCCGGAGTTCCCATCATAGGATCACAACAAGACACGTAATGCATCAAATGTTGTTCAGGATTGCCTGATCTATTGAAAATAGAGAATACAGGGTTCCCAAAACTGGATGGAGGAGAAATTGAATCTACCCATTCAGGGTAAACTTTTTTTTCTGGTTGAACTTGTACACGCTTCCCTTCCATAGTTTCTAACTGCGCTGTTAATGACTCAATAGTAGTTATTAACTTTTTATAAACATCCGGTTGAACTTGGACATGGGTAGGTGCAATGACTGGAGCTTAGACAGATGTGGCGATTGGCGCTGCAACTGATGGTAGCATTGACAATTTTTGTTTCACTTGACCCATAGTATTATACTTGTGAGGGTTTACTGATAGAGGAGGATATTCTTGATCCATCTCAGTAGCTATAACAAATTGCTTTGGCTGACTAACTCCAACATGCTTAAGAAGAAGACTACTCTGAAGTAGTTCTGCATTTAACCTTCTTAATTCCTTCATTTCTTCCTCCTATTGTGCAAACCTCTACTCTAGTGAAAGCGATTGACCTTCTCCAGAGGAAGGATATGTATCTTGGTTCTTTCCCTTCCCTTTGTTGGAACCTTTTCGGAGAGGGGGAATTGGGTTACTCGAAGTATTACTTAAGTTCTGAGTAATCCTTAGACTTTGTGTATACACACCTTCCTCATTTGTGTTAGTGCATACATCTTATTGAGCAGCCTCATCTGGTGGATCAACAACAATGGAATTGATGACATTAATAGATGCATAACTCATCGCATCCCTTCTATCATCATTTCTGTGATATTGTCTTCTTCCATGTCTTTGATAAGACATTGCCTTTTGTTGATTCAATCCCTCATGAACTTCTTGACGAACCGTAATTTGGAGGGAATCTCTTGATAATTTGGCTCTTCGTTCCTCTTGAGGTTTCTTCCCCAATCGAGAAAAGACCAACTTTCTATGAGGAGGGAATTGATGATTTGAAAAAGTACCCAGTCCAGTGGACTGGGGTTGTTCCTGATGTTCTTGCTCAACTCCCCGAATCCCTTTTTTTAATTCTGAGGGTTGGTTTAAAAGATTCCCCAGTCCGATGAGCTGGGGTGGTACTTGACATGCTATGTCTGAGACTTTCTTGAAAGTCCTCCTGATCTTGTGAACCTTAGTCCTGAAATTAGCTGGATGCATTAATATGTATCCTCTTTTATCACCCGGTTCAAAAGACCATTGGATTATTTCTGACACTTCTGTCACTTGGCGATGTGCTTGCTCCAAACGAGAGGCCTGTTCAATATTCTCGTTTTCTTGATGCAAGAGTAATTCGACAAATTGTTCTCTTTATTCTTGATTTTGAGAGGAACTAGTTGAAGCCTGTTCTTGGGAAAGATTTTGATTACAAACAAAGCCCATTGACTGTGGCCGGCCATGGGAAATAACATTGCATGAGACCATTTTCGGCGGGCTTTACTGACTGGAAGGCACCGTGAAATGCAGTTCTCCATGAACACCCCATCCTCTGACACGAATACCAGATGGGGCATTAGAAATTAACTGACGCAATCTTCTTAGAGCGCCAAAGCATGAACGTTGAAGGGCTCTCTGCTGCTTTTCAGCCTTCGGATATCGAGAGACTGATAGAGACACCAAATCAATCTGACGTTGTAACCCTTCTATTATCTTAAGATGATTTTCATATTCATCATAAGATAATACTTTCTTTTTCAACTGACAAAGAGTTTTCCATATGTTGAGACGAATATCATGAATTTCATCTTCCGTCAAAATTTCTGGAATATTATACTGAGAGTCAGCCAGAGGCCAAAACATGACTGGCACTTCACCTTTCGCCAGTTGTTTTCTCATATTAATCATTTCCTCTTTATCATTCGATGAAGATTATTCTACCTGATTTGACCAGAGTTGGTGTTTCCCTGTTGCTTCATTGGATTCAACAGGATTGGTAGAGAAATCATTGATCAAACTAGAAGATGCATGACTTAGGGGTGGTTTGGAGAATGACCTACATCCTGGGCTATCTTCTGATTGAGAAAGTATTTCACCTGGTAGCGATGAAGCTTCAGACATTAATGGTTTCACATTTGAAAGTGCCTCAAGATAAGAGGGATTTGTCGGCACTACATTGTCCACTGGAGCGTTTTCCGGGTAATGTGCATCACTACTGGGGAGAGGACTTTCGCAGCAAAATTCATCATCATGGGGAGGACCACCATAATGGGATACAGCAAAAGATGAGATCTCTTGCTCCTTGGTCTCTTGGCCACACAGAGGGTTTCTGTGGCACTCATCTGAAGATGAAACTTCGAGATCGAGCGAATTGTCATGAAAAATGTCTTCATGAGGAAGTGTATGTTGAAGACCTTCGAAATTAATGTTCCCACTATTGGGAACTGAGGGAGTAGAATCTTGAATTCCAATAGATAATTGTATGAGGGCTTCAAGAACCCCAGCATCGAGCAAGGCCTTGTTACTTATTGGCTCTCAGTCTCCTGACTGTGCTGGGCATGTCTTTTTCTTAGACGCCTTCTTACTCGCCTTGGAAACCACATGTTGACGAAAGTGGCTACTCTGAGCAGGTGTATGTGACTGATCAGGAATGATGGACAGGTTAGGCTGATGATCTCCTGTCAAATTAGGTGTATGTGCCTGACTTGGATGTCCGTATGATATGGGGGAGTAAGCCCTACAACACTCTTGGACTGGAACATATGTGTGTGTCTGTTCCATAGTGAATTGTTGATGGATCACTCCACTGGTAGGGATAGATTTATGTGTCTTTCCATGAGATTCCACTGAAGTTGTTATAATATCCTGGAAGGCATCCAGAATATGAGCAAAGATTTTCTTCTGCTCTTTCACCATTGATAGAATATGCTTGGTGACTTCAGCTGCTGAAACAGGAATATACATCCATTCCGATCTTGGAGCAGGTGTATGTGCCTGCTCCTGTCCTCCTTTTCGTATCAGTGAATCCTGACAGTACTCAAGTGTGGGGGCAGAGAGTTGAGTCTGCCTCTTATTTGTTGTCGGGGCTTTCCAACTAACTTCTCCGAATGCTACCAAGCGAGAATGTTGGTAGGCTGGATTAATACTAGAAGGTGTATGTGCCTGATGATTGCACTTCACCAAACGTGGTTGACGAGATCCATCATATGTAGTCAGACGAGCCTGCTGACTAGATGATGATGTATAAAAAGGTGTATGTTCCTACCTATAGTACTCTGCCGGAATTTCCAGGCGGGATTGGCGTGATGCTGCCAGACGAGTCTATTGGAAAACGGGTTTAAAATGGGTAGGTGTATGTGCCTGCTCATTGCTTTCCACCTAGTTAGGTTGGTGGACTTCTCCGAAGATGGCAGAGATGAGAACCTGTTCACTATTGACCGGATTCCGCCTCTGGTGGTTCGTCTTGCTTGCTCGGGTTCGAGGAACGTGAGCCAAACTCCCGGAGTCGGTACCCTAATCATGTTGAAGGCGCACTATCGCACGAGTCTAGCGACGATTGTTGGTGGGAGCCCTTAGGAAGGACTCATGTCTGTTTGAATTAAGGTCATGAGGGACCTGCTCATTCACCTCCACAGAATAGGGGAGTGAATGGTGATTGTGTTATGGGGATAACGACCCGAAACGGTTGGAGACGGTAGTCAGCACCGCCAGCTTCTTGATCTCTGGTCGTCGTTGTCCGAACGACCAATGTGAGTTGTTTACTTGGAGGGCATGTCGGGCAGCCTCCAGAGTTGGGATGGTACCGTCTTTATGGTACTCCTTAACCAGTGCGTTTGATACCCAGTGTTGAAGATGCTGAGTAGGTGATATCATCCTAAGAGCGGACGACGATCCAGCAGGAGTAGTAGTAGTGGCATTTGCAGGAGCAGTATTCACAGGTGTGAACTTGAGAGCAGCCATTCTAGAAATGCAGAAGATCTTGGGAAAAGAGTGCCTGTTTGATATAACAAACGTAATCAAGATAAATTTATCCACTACATCTTTTGGATGAGCACATATGTCAATGATTGTTTTTCTTGGCCCTATTATTGAGTTTTAAATAGGGGCCTAACAAATAGTTAAAATATCATTTTAACTTGGTTAAGGATTCACGTCGGGTTCACCATTTTTGTTTCCCATGGAATCCGGGGATGACCGCCTTGATGGGAGGTTCAAAAATTCCGATCGGTTTCTAACGGGTTTGTATGTAGAACCTGGAACATCCAATGATTCCACATCCATTCAGACCTACTTTCTAAAGGTAGGTACTCATTAGTTCGTGGACTAATGAGGATTAGGAATTTGCATTGGTCGAGAGGATGGGAGGTTAGACTCATCACACCTTTTTTAGGAGAATTCTTGTATACTCCGGGACTCTCTTTATAGATTTATGTTATGTTCATGAATCCTTATTACATTAACAAGTATAAAATGAGCTTTCCTTTAGATCTTACAATCAATGAGTTAATATGTATGAAATTTAGAGAATATTTTATATGTATTCTAGGTTCTTCATCGATAGAGAATCATCTGAATTTATTAGAGATTCTTGGTTAATGGTACCCTTCGACACATTTATATAGAAGTCTCTTGGTCATTATGATGACCATGCTGGTTTTAAAGCCACTCAGTGGAGCACTTAAAGTTTATTGTCATTCAGAAGGACATGGATTATTTTAGAGTTGGGATCGAACCCGTACACGGGCTACCTACGTATCCTTTGTTTAGAAAAGGAATCAGAACCCACGTAGTTTGAGTAATGAAGTATGATGTTTATGATTTATCGATCAAAGAAGGATGTCACAATTACTTTTACACTCTAAGCTCACGTGAGTCACGCTCGGTGTGAGAAACAAGAGGTATTGGTCAAAAAAATAGACAATTGTTCCCTGAAAGATGCAATCATAAGAAATAATGTGGGGCTTATGTATGTATGACTGCCCTGATAAATGAAGGTTAGGATTTAGTTTAGGGAATAAATCCAGGAACATGGACCATAAAGGTATATGTGCTTCATGGAGATTTTGAATACTCTAAATTGGGGCTTACTCCTAAAAAGGAGGCCCAAATTAGGAGAAGACTTATGATTGGGTTTCAGTCCTGAAAAGGAATACTAGATCAAAGGTAAATTAGGACTGGTTAAGAGAAATTAAGACTGGGGCTTACTCCTGAAAAGGAGGCACAGGTCAAGGATTAAGGTTTGGGGCTTACTCCTGAGGAGGATTCCCAAATTAGGGGACTGGGGCTTACTCCTAAGGAGGATGCCCAGTCTTGGGAACATTAAGAATTGGGGCTTACTCCTAAGGAAGATGCACAAGTTAATAATTATGACTGGGACTTACTCCTAGAAAAGGAGGCCCAGGTTAGGGGATCTCTCATCTTAAAGGATGAGGTTAAATGAATGAAATATCAATCATTAGTGACATAAAGATGTGTAAATCACTAGGTTTTGAGAAATATTCCATATAATTCCTTTCTGATAAAGAAGTCAAATCAAGAAATCATGCCATAAAAGGCTTTGAAGAGTATCTTGAAGACTGAATCTTGAATAGGAAATGTGTAATGGCTTAAGAGGGGTGAAATGGGAAATAAAGCCACCCAAAAGGTAGGGGCACGCATGTCCTGGTAGGCGCGTAGGTACTGCGTGGGTGCACAAGTCCTGGTCACGCAGGTATACCTGCGCGACACATGGTGTACTTGCACGACGGTTAACCAGCAGGGTAATACTTGAGCGACTCTTCATTAAAGCCTTTAGAATCCTCTTTAGGTTCTTCTAGAAGAGGGGTGCGCAAGATCTATTGAAGGAGTAAGGCAGAGCACAAGTGTGGCCCTTTTCCCTTAAGGGCTGGCCACTCATGCATGCAAGTGTTGATGAGTTTCAACACTTAGGACTTCCTCCCCCTCTTTAGATCTTCTTTTCTAGGTATGAAATTACCTTAGAAGTGTTTTGGAAGATTTGAGAAGAGACTAGGGTGCCGGGAGCTCAAATATGAGTTTCTGGAAAGAATCCTCCTCTTGAATGGGGGGCCCACAGGGTCTATCTATAGGCAGGAGAAGACCTCGGGTGGTTATCACTTAGGTCGCGCAAGTGACTTGCACGACCAACTTCGGCGCGCAAGTTTACTTTAGCAACCATTGCGGCGCGCAAGTATACTTGCGCGACCATTGTAAAACATGGGCGACCCTTGCAAAATGTTTTTCTTATTCTTTCCTTTGTCAATTTTTTTTGATAATTTTCCAAAGGTTGAATCACTTTTAGCTAAGATATTCCCCTTTCCCAATCTTTAGATTCTGTGACGAAAGGAGCGTCAACAGAAATTTTTTAGTAAATTGTGAATTCTTTCTCAAGATATAAATCATAAACTCATGGTAAAAACACCTAGAGGAAATGTTAAGACAAAAATAATTTATAAGAGCCTTTATGTACTTTTGTTTTGAAAGAATCTACCTATATACCATAATGTTTTTCCTCTAGTAGAGTTTGATGTTACTTTAGGTATGGATAGGATTTTTGTTTAGCATACTAAGATTGACTACACTGCTAAAGTTGTTTATTTTCAGAGAGAATTCTAGTGTGTGTACAATAATAAATTCTTACATTTGATAATATATAATGAATATGAGAAACTCGTAAAATATGGAAACAAATGTTACCTTGAACATATTATTTAAAATAAAGGGACTTTCCATATTAATGATGTCCTAGTGGTAAATGAGTATCTGGATGTTTACCCTGATGATTTTCCAAGTATAATACATGAAAGGGAAGTTGAATTTACATTTGAATTAGTTCTGGATGCTAAGCCAATTTCAAAAACCCCTTATCGAAGGACTCAAATTGAACTTTTAGTTTTAAAGAATCAATTATAGGATTTATTAGATAAAGGTTTCATTTGACTTAGAACACCACCATGGGGTGCTCTTGTCTTGTTTGTTAAAACTAAAGATGGTTCAGTGAGACTTTATTTTTATTATATAGAATTGAATAAAAGAACTACTAAAAACAAGTATCCTTTGTCTCATATCAATTATTTGTTTGATCAGGTCTAGGGAGCTCGGTTTTTTTTGAAGATTGACTTGAGGATGGGGTACCATCAGTAGAAAGTAAAGGAAACATATATTCTAAAGACCACATTTAGTACAAGATATGACCATTTTGAATTTGTAGTTATTCTTTTTGGGTTAACCAATGCACCCACTATATTCATGGATCTTATGAATTAAATTTTTGGTGAGTTCTTAGATATGCATGTGGCTATATTTATTGATGATATTTTGGTTTATTCTAAAAGAAAATAAGTGCTTGAATTTCATTGAAGGGTTGTCTTTAAATTTGTTTTAAAAAGAAACTTTATGGGAAATTAAGCAAGTGTAATTTTTGGTTAAAAAAATTTCATTTTTTAGTCACATTATTTCTAAACATTGCATAACTATTGATCCTTCTAAAACAGAAGTTGTTAAAGAATGGCCAAGACCCATAAGTATAACCAAGATTCATAGTTTTCTTTGTTTATCAGGTTATTATAGGAGGTTTGTTGAAAATTTTTCATGGTTTTCTAGACCACTAACTATGTTAACTTGGAATGTTGTTAAATTTATTTGGACAAAAGTATGTGATGATTGATATCTGGGATTGAAAAGAAGATTGGTGAATTCTTCACTTTTGGAACTGCATTCCAGAAATAATGGATTGGTTATCTATAATGATGCATTAATGAAAGTACTTGGTTGTGTCCTTATACAGAATGGTCAAGTAATTTCTTATGATTCACGTCAATGGAAACCTCATGAATTAAGCTACCCTGCACATGATTTGTAATTAACTATTGTTGTTTTGGAATAAAAAAATTATAGGCGTCAATTGTATGATGTAAAGATTAAATATATACTGATCACAAAAGTATGAAGTATATATTCACATAGAATGAATTAAACCTGATATTGGGGATATAGCTAGTATTAATCATGGATTTTGATTTCTTGATCCATTACTATCCAGGAAAGGAAAATAAATTGGCTAAAACATTGAGTCGAAAGTGTAATTCCCTATTAACCATGCTATGTTTGTAATGAGATTTTTTTTTGTTTCTGATTTGAGGAATTTTGGATTGGAAGTTGTTGGTGTAAGGAATATCTTTATTTTGTTTCTGGTGGTACTAAATTCATCTTTACTAAACAGAATAATGCAATCATAGAAAGAAGATAGTGACTTGAAGAAAAATGTAGAATTTGTTCAAAAGGGTAAGTTACCAAAATTTATCATTAATAAAGATTGTCTTTTGATGTTTGGAAGGAGGTTATGTGTTCCTTGTGACTGACAGTTGAAGAAAGTGTTCTTATATGAAGCTCATAGTTCTCCATTTTTTTAATCCGGGCAGCACTAAGATGTATAGAGATCTTCAGGAGTATTATTAGTGAGATGGAATGAAAATAGATATTGCTAATTTTACTAGGAAGTGTTTGACTTTTCAACTGGTTAATGAAGAGTGGTAGTTACCAAATGTGGTGCATTAGCCTTTACTAGTGGTAGAGTAGAATTGGGAAAATATATTTAGGGACTTTATTGTGGGATGGACGATGACATCTAGAGGTAATATTGAGATATGGGTTATTATTGATCAATTAACTAAATTTGATCATTTCCTTCCTATTCGAGATAATTTGTACCCATATCAAATTTCTCAATTTTATGTTAAAGATATTTTTAGGTTTCATGGATTTCTCATCTCCATTGTTTCTAATCATTATCCCAGGTTAACGTATATCTTTTGGAACGATATTTAGAAGTCATTTGGAATTGAATGAAATTTCATTATATCTTTTCATCCTCAACTGGATAGATAGTCATAATGGACAATTTAGAACTTAGAGGATATTCTATGTGCTTCTTCATTAGATTCATAGGGAATTTGGGATAACCATAATTCTTTGGTTGAGTTTTCTTATAATTACATTTTTTATTCCATTATAAAAATGACACCATTTGAGGAATTTATATTGAAAGCAGCGTTGAACTCCAGCTTTTTGTGATGAAGTAAGTGAAAGGAAGTTAATGCAACTAGAATTGGTAGAAGAGATGGTAGAAAATGTTTAGTTGATTCATAATCACATGAGAATAGCTCATAGCATGCATAAAAGTATGCAGATAATAAGAGGAATGATCTTTATTTCAAGGTAGGTGAACATGTGTTTCTGAATGTTTATCCCTGGAAAAGAGTGAAACATTTTGGTTAAAAGGTAAATCTAATTATGAGGTTCATTGGACCATATGAAATCCTATAGAATGTTGGATCAGTTTCCTACAGAGTGTCTTTACCTCCATGTTTATCCCAAGTACACAAGGTTTTTCACATTCCAATGTTGAGAAAGAATATGCCGAATCCATCTCATGTATTGAGTCGAGAGGTAGTTCAGTTGGAAGAGAATCATTCTTATGAGGAAAAAACCAGTCCAGATTCTTGACCGAAGAGAGGAAGTGTTTCCGAATAAGGTAATTCATCAGTTAAAGGTTTTTTGAAAAAACAATATGGTTGAATAAGAAACATGGGAATCTGAAAATGCTATGAAGGATAAATTCCACACACTTATTTGACAAGTGAATAAAACTGCGAGGATGTAATTTCCAAAAGGGGGAAATATGTAACATCCTAGGATAATAAAGAATATGAAATTTTACTATTTATTAATATTTTTGAATTAAATATAAAGTTTAATTTACTATGGATTCTATTTTTGATGGTATGCCCGACATGAAACAATGGGTTTCTCTGAAATCCTATGTTGGACACAAAGTTAAGTCATACAGAGAAAAATAATAATAAAATATTATTATTATTTTAAATGGTAGTTAATGCCTAGCCATTGAATTGGAAAGAATGAATAGAACTACCTATATTAGGATTAAACATTTTTTTAAATGTTTTTACATTTTTCAAATAAAATTTAGATGCTCAAAATTAGAATGAATCCAATTTTAAGCATATATACTCTAATATTTTTAAAAATGTAGTTTTATTGCCTTTAGATGGAGAACCATTTTTAAATTAAAATTTTGTCACTCTTATAAGTTTTATTTGAAAAAATAAAAGTAATCATTATAAGTGGAATTTCAAAATTTACGTTTGATGAAAATTTTATATTTTTCTGATAAAGTACAATTTTTTATGAATAGTTAAAAATACTGCATTTTAAGTCAAAATTGTATTTTCAAATTATTTATATATATGGATAGGAAATATTTTTAATTGGATTTAAAGTGTAATTAGATTATTTTTTTATCTGTTAATAAATTTTTGGTCAATGGTAGTAATTTATCTTTGAAATTGGACACAAACCCATATCAATATTTTGGAATTTTTAATTCATAAAAACAACCTTTTTGGTTTTGACAACAGAAATTAATTGTAAATTAATTAATTCCACTTATGTGTTTTGCATTTTGAAAAATGGATTCCATATTGGAAATTAGGAGGTCCAAATTGTGTAAATACATCCCTTTTATTTTTATACATTATGAATTTTAACTTCAGTAAAAAATATAATTACCATGGTTAGAGGGTAAAATTAGGTAAATAAGGGTAAAATAATAATATTATAATAATATTAAACTACACTAAATCTTGTAAAAAATAATACAAGATGATACATGTGAGACCATGTGAATCTTTATGTCGATTTGGGACCCCAAGGAGCCACTTGGATTTGAAAATGACATTTTATAAGAATTAATTTAAAGTAAATAAAAATATATCATAAATATGTATATTTTAATAAAAAACGTATATGGATTTATATAAGGTATATTTTCAACTATAAATAGTAATTAGAAATATAAGAATATTTTCTAAATCATGTTAACTTATTTATAATTTTTAGGCATCCAATAAATAAATTTATTTATTACACATCGATGATGTAATGATTTCTTTATTAATGAATGTTTAAAATAAATGAGATAAAAAATATTAAAATAATCTTATTTCAAAGCTTTTTTTTTCATAAACGAGTTTTAGGTATGATTGTGACTTGTTTTAATTAAATTAATTAAGTTGGTTTGAAAAAAAATGTTTTAATGATTTTTTAAAAAGTCTGGATATTAATAGTATATAAATTGACATAAGTGAGTTATGAAAACAAAAAATTTTTATTAAAAGATTTAATAGTCCTAATAATCTAAGATTTTTACAAATGACTTAGAAAAGCATGAAAGTTTTACTATTGAAACACTTGAGATTTTATTGGCATTTAATTGTAACTTTATTAGAAATATAGTATTAATATACCAGAAGACATTGTAAGAGTCAAGTAAGTTTACTAAGGGTTAAAACTAAATTATAATGTTAAATTTAGAACCAAAACCTATCTAAAACCTATTGGTTTAGAGGATTTGTAATAGTAATCAACTTATCTTAGAATAAGATTTATTTTGGACCTTTTTATATGGAATATAATTTTATAATAAAATAATATTTCGATGCCTTATTAATGTACCCCTCTCCCATATTATAAAAGGGCATCACTTTTAACCCTTAATCACACCTCTCAGGTATCCTTGTCTCATCCATATTCTGACCAAATAACCTTCCAACAACCCCATATTCCTCTTATAAGCCTTAAATTGGGAATAATGAAATTCAAGAAGCCCATTTATCTTAAATCAAAAGGGGTTACCCGATTTAGAGGTAACATATTCTCTCAAGTTCTTTTCTTTTATTTTCTTTCTAAAACCCCCTAAACTCCCTTTATTAAATTATTTTATAACAAAAAAGTATCTAAAATATAATATGATGTAGTTATGCTAAGTATTATAACAACACATACACACACCTATATATAATAAATACCAACATACTGTTTCTGTGTACGAAGAACTACTACCTCAGAAAACAATGATTGTTCAATTTTTCCCCACCACCTCTCGTGGTGGCCATTATAATGGTAGTGTATTTATATGAGATATATATTATATTAATATTGTATCTATTATTCTATATTTTTTATTTTTATAATACATTTATGGATTCCAGAATGGGTAAATACGATAATTTCATTTGAGGAAGTGCGGACTACCACCCCCTCAAAGTGATATGGTTCATGCATGCCATACATGGAACATATAATGGATGGTGTTAATGAAATCATATATGAAATTATATTGGAATTATGATATACCTATGTATCATTTAATTTTAGTTCCTTTAAATATGAAAAATTAATACAAGTAGCCTTCATGCATATGTACGGCTTACCGTCTTCATGAACGGTGGATTTCATTTCTTATCTACAAATGTTATGGACTATTAAAAATTAATATATAATGGTTATATATGATATATATGATATCTAAATCATGAATAATATTATGAAGAAAATGTACATTTGAACACATGGACAGTTTGTAATTATAATAAGTTCATTTTTGACTCAAGTACTGAATATCAACAAAATGACTGATATTAACATAAATAATAATGGTAAAAATTGATATTAAAAAAAATAATAAACATGAAAAAGTTTATTAAGCCAGTATAAATTAACATAATATTATTATTTAGTATGAAAAAGTAACATACATGACGAGTGAGACCCAAGGTTAGGGACTTTGTCAAAATCCCCATTCATTAAGGAATATTTTGACAATATACTACTTTTTCATTTATAAAATATATAATAAACCCTGTGAATTTTAATTTCTTTGAAAGGGAATATTTTTTCTACTTTGAATTTTCCCAAACGAAAAATAGAATGTTTTTAACATATGCAACGACAATGACCTTTCTGCCGCCGCGAGCATTATTTGATATTTGGGTTCCTTAAGAAGCTGTAATGTTTTTAAAAGTAAAATAAATACCATATACCCCTTTAAGTATTTTGGTATTGAAAATGGTTTTAATAATGGATTGATTATGTCAATATTTTGAACTGATATATCTGGACAAGTATGTAGAAATGTTATATTTCCTTTATTCTTGTTCATGTGTTATGATTATGTTATGGTTCTTGGGAATTGTTTACATATATAGGTGGTTCCGTGATAAACCATGGAAAGGTGAACAAAAGATAGCTCTCCAAAGAATTGGGTAACATGATAGAGGTAAACTTTAATGTTCATCCTAAGAAATTCGAGGAATATACTATGTGGGGTATTCTAAATGTAACTCTTTATGAAGCTGTGAAAGATACAATTTAAAAATGGTATGGATACCACAAGTTAACATTATGATTTATGATTTCTATGTGTTATTCATAAATCATACAATTTCACAAAGTATGTTTATGAACTTATGTTTTTTTATTGAGAAGTATGATTTCATTGATTTGTATGTAGTGATGCTATATTGTTTTCATTTCTTATTTTATATCCCTTACTGAGATTTTTATGCTCATACAAATTTTTTGAAAAACTTTTCATAGGGTATAATAGAGGGTTAAAGAAAAGAAGAATTCAGGAAGATTTATATCAAAAAATAATAATTTTTTATTTAAAAAGATTTATTTTTTAAAAAAAATGCATAGAGTATTATTGTATACTTTGTAATTTTGGAGATGTAATGTAATAGTTGTGGCCTAATTCTCTAAAACAATAAACCTAAAAATATACTCAATGTGAATTCTTGACTAAAATCAAAATTAATAAATTTTTAAGTTTGGCGCCTTATAACATTAACACTTGCTTAAATTTTATTAGATTATTATATATCAACCATAGTCATCCAAGGGTCAAATTTATGTATTTTTGGGGCCCCTAGTAATAGATTATGAACTTTATAATATTTTATTTAATGAAATTTCAAACATGTAACATTCCTATTTTTAATAAGTGTAATATTTTTAATATAGTGTTATCTCGAGTATATGTTAGACTATAAATATTATTTTGAAATATAAATTATTTATTATCATTATGGTATTTTTTAACTTTTCAGGAACACCAAATTACCATAAATTATTACATAATGGTGATGTAATAATTATTAAATTAATGGAAAAATAATATAAATTATAATAAAAATATTAAAATAAAAATATTTTGAGATATTTATTATAATATATGAATTATATAGATGAACATGACATGTTAAGTATATAATAAAATATTTTTTAACAAATTATAAGTTTTATCATGACATTATAAAAGTCAATGCAATGAAATGTTCTTAAAATAGATAATATGGATATTTTATAATAAATTTTTTATTAAATGATATAATATACATAAAAATATTAATTTTAATAAAAACTTTTCTAGTTCTTACTTTATGAGGGAATTTTGATCCATCCTTGTATTATGTTAAAAATAACATTCTTTGGATCCATTTCATATTAAAAATTAATTTATATTAATTAAATATTTTGAGAAATGTCATTGGTGCCCCTTCCCTCATTTATAAAAAAGAACCACTTCTTCTCATTCCCCCACACTTAATAATCATTAGGTTCACCAATCCCTACTCAAATAACTTCATAGAACCCCTATACATATTCTAGTTTTCAACATTTAGAAAAAGCACCCATCATATTGGTCTTTAGGTTTTATGCAAAGGAGATATCCCGAAGAAGAGGTATTTCATTTAATCGACAATTTCCATTTTTTTATTATTTCACACCATTATAACCTTATTTAACCATG
Organism: Viscum album; assembly: GCA_963277665.1. NCBI lineage: Eukaryota > Viridiplantae > Streptophyta > Magnoliopsida > Santalales > Viscaceae > Viscum > Viscum album. The sequence continues at coordinate 1,190,295,933 of OY728130.1, read as the reverse complement.
ATAAAATAATAAATCTAGTATATTCCATGTACTGAGATTTTATTAGTTCAATTTCATGACTTATATCCTTCTCCACTTCCATCGAATGGGAAAAGACTTCATCATTTGTGTGCCTAACAAACCACAACCTCGTGAACTGATGTAATTAATTTTCCATCACAAACTAAAGAAGATTTATAATGGTGGTAATAAGGCTTATATATGATATCCATAAAATATTTATAATTTTGGAATGATTAGATACAAATTATGTGATTACTTTTCTATGCATGGAAAAATGAGAATGGTGTTCGTGCGTACACGTGAATTATCACATCCACAAAGCGATGTGATTGATTTTCATCACCATATAACATGGAACACACACACACACACACACACTCACACACACATATATATATATATATGTATATTTAAATAAGTAATATTATATTATGATAATTCTATTAGAATATAATAATATTCATCTTCTTTCTATAATGATATCTAAAAAATGAAAATGTTACTCAAGCGTACGCATGACCTACCATCCCAATGATTGTAACATAAATCATTTTTGGAAACCACATTTAATAGACGAATTAAAAATTATAATTGATATATAAAAATTGAAATTATATAATTATTTTTAGATAGTGGGGTAATTACCACTTTTTCCATAGTTAGCAGGCCAAATTCATTTTGGACTTAAGTACCGAATATCATCAAAACACCTGATGTGAACTTAAATGATTAAGTATTTAATATAGTAATATGGGATATAAAAATAATAATGAACTTTTAAGGGTTATTAGGAAATTAAATAAATAATGTATGTTTATAATTTGTTAATATAAATAATGTACGTGAAGAGATTGACTTAAGGTAATGGTCATTTCTCTAAAAAAACATTTCATTAAAGTGCCACTAAAAACAATATTTTTCTTCCATATAGATATGATTTTTTCTAATTTTTTTAAAAAAAATATATTAAAAATATATTAATTTTTGAATTCATTATTACCCATGTTTCAATTTTTACAGAACAGTTTGAAAGGATTATTTTTTACAAACAAGGTACTTTGTATCTTTTCTAACGAAAATATGGGAAGAATGTTTTTTAACATTTACAAAATCATCCAATTTTCTAATATTAATAACACATTAATGTTTTAATGATTAATTTAAAATATTAGGTAGTCATTTTGAAATAAAATTATATATATTTTTTGTGTGTGGTATTTTTTTAAAACAAGTGATTTCCCTCAAATAATATTTTAATAATGCAAGAATTGATTTTTATGATTATTTTATAGTTTTTGGGAATTGTTTATGGTGATGGGTGATTCCATTATAAACCAAATACATGTGGGTACATGATATAACTCCAATTAATTGGGTACTTCATAAGATTCATTTGATGGTTATTCCATATTTAACTATGATTTTTATATACATGTATAACCATGAGGTTTATTTCAAGTATAACTATAAGTGTTATTTCATTATAGTCATGAGGGTTAAATCAAAAGTATGGTTTATAAGAAAATGATTCACTAAGATACCTATCTGATTTATTTATTATTTATATTTTTTTATAGAAATATCATGTTTTAATCAGGCATGATATTCGGTTTATGTTCAAGGGAATGTATATGTAACTTTGTTATGGTGAAAAGTATAACTTTTTAAAAATGTCTTCATGAGTTTATCAAGGTTTAAATAAGGCCTTTATGTTTTTTATTTTTCCATTATGTTTTCTTATGTAATGTTTTATTGAATTATTTTAGAAAAAAAGGAAATTTCTTGTCTAAGAAAATGTTTATTTTGATCCTAAATTTTATTTTGACTATAGTATATTTTAATAAGTATCATGGACTAATTTTTTCTTTAATTTTTTCTATGTCCCTTAAAAAGATTATTGTGCTTATCCCATGTTTCATAATTATTTTTCATAGTGTTTATGGAATATTAGGTACAATTATGAGTTCAAGAATAAAAGTATGAAGATTTATTATGAAAAGAAACTAGGTTTTATTAAAAACATTTTTTAATGAAAAAATAGATAATGTGTTGAAGTGACTGTATTTAATGTATGGGTTTACATTGTAACAGTTTCCCCTAAATCTATAAAACACAAAAAAATATACATGGAATTTTATGAAAGTGAATTATTGTTCCAAATCACTAGAATTTGTAATTCTTATGGCCAGATTCTTACAGTTGGTATTAGATAAGGGTTTAAATAAAATTTGAGGTTCAAATGTTTTATTAGAATTAGTATTAAGAGTAATGGATACCACAAAAAGGTTTTTATATTAATAATTAATATATTTTAAAATATTTAGACGCCCATTTTTAGGTTTTACGTTATTAAATTTTAAGGTGACTAATGATTATTTAGGAGGAATTTATTTTTGAGGTAATTATCAGTTATTACATTTTTAGATGAAAAATTAGAGGTATGAGATAACATTTGAGGGTAAAAAATTTAATTAATATTGAATTTATTAAGGTTTTCTTAGGATTTTATCATATTTTTTGTAATGTTATAATAATTCTATTATTTTAGAAAAGGATATATCGTAAACTGTGTGACAACTCGTCACATTCTGCAAGGCCATGGGAATTTAACTCATAACCTAAGGGTGATAGGGTTGCATCACCAACTAATATACAACATAATGTTCTAGTTAATATAATGTTGTTTTTATCTATTTAAACTTCTCTAAGGATAATGGTTATGTTCATTTTAAAAAATATATGATTTATTAAATATATAACCACTGGATTGGAAATTTATTCAGTGTGAAGTGATTAATTAAATATCGGATACACTATTTTTAGGTACCTATATGATTAGGAACAACAAAATAAAATTGGATTTTATTTGATTATAAAATTTTTAATTATATTTTGAAAACATAGAAGATTCTATTAAAAATTTCTGGTGAATCAGTTAATTTATAAAAATGAATATAATATATTTATGATCATATGATTAGGGAATTTACATTTTTATATGAGACTTTGAGAATCATTGATGTGATTTGGTGAAAAATGATAAATTTATTTTAGAATAAAATCACCTCAAATCCTTTTAAATTTTAGGATTCAGTCATATTGTTGATTATTTTTTTTACGAATTTTATGGTATTTAATTTTTTGAATTATTTTTGTATAACTTTGGGTAATACTATTATATTTTAGAGAATAATTTTTTTCACCATATAATGGTTTTTTATTTTTGGAAAATTATATTATATTGTACAAAAAATTTTGGTTTTAATTAATTTATAAATATAATCCAAATAGTTTTTTTATCTTTATGTGGGATTTTGTATCCCTATAAATTGATTCTACTACTTCAGATAATGAAAAAATAATCTTGAATAATAATCATTTGGAGATAAAATATTAATTTTTGGTGGAAATTGATTAATAGATGAAATTATACTTGTCATGTATGTGTATTTACCTATGTTCTTAGTATATATAGAAATTTTATTTCTCAACTCTTGGAAAAATATATTGAAAAAAATATTATTCATTTACTTTAATTATTGAGAAACCAATGTCCTTTAATCCATAATAGATTTACGATCCTGAGATGGTTAAAATTGTCATGACCTTGTTCTCCATCACTCAATATGAATACATGGGGGTAATGTATATCTTATATTTCTATGTTTTCACTTCCATCTTTTTCTCATCTACATGGAAACCATGTATTTTTTAATCCAAGAGACCATCATACTTTACTCTCTCTTTTCGAAAGGAAGATTTATTGATTATTTTTTTGATGTGGGATTAAAACAAAGATATTTATAAATGTAAAACCCTAGTACCAATCCCATGTTCCAAATTATGAGGATGAAATTTCAAAAATTGTGGACAATTAAACATTCTATGATTTGAAAAGGATATACTTTAACCGATGGCATACAAGAAATGCAACAAAGAGCTTAATCAAACAATGAGATATTACTATTTAAATTTGATCATTGTAACATAGCCATTAAATTGGTGGGAATTAATATTATTAACTAAATTAAGAAATATATAATGGTTTTAATTATTTTCATTTATTAATTTATTGATTTTATATAAGTATTATATATTTAGTAAATTCATTTTATATTTTAAAAATACATTCCCTTCAAAAATGATTTTTATTTCTTTTTTATGATTTATAATTGTAATTAAATTATAGAAAATTTATAAAATGTATTTTAAAAAATTAATTAAATTTTTAATTCAACATTTCAAAAATTATCTTATAATGAATTTTTGATAAATTTCTGAAAATGTTTATTTTTCAATGAATTGTGAAAAAATACTGACTTTTATTGAAAACCATATATCATTTTAATGTATTTACATGGTAAAATTAATTTTTAATTATTTTAAAATTTTAATTTGATTATTTTGAATTAAAATATTCCAATAAATGTTATTTAAATGTATTTTTACTTAAATTTAGTATGAGATCTATTTGTATTTAAAAATGTAAATTTTCTGGAAAAATGTATTTCATTTTGAATTTAAGAATTAATTTTAAATTAAATTTTGAAACATATGTGTTTTGAATATTTGAAAATCGATTCCATGTTTGGAATTAGTGGGAACAAATTTAATAAATATACCTCCTTTTTTCAATATGAATAGTAATCTTGGTAATTGTTTATACCACTATAAAGGGTAAACCAGATAAAAAAAGGTTAAAAATAAAATTATAAGGACTATAAAATTACCTTAAAACGTGATTAAATTTTATTTTATGATTATATAATGACCATAATTATCTAAGAGTATCATTTATCACTATTTAGGGATTCATGGATAAGATAATGACTATTATAATATTTTCTTTTAATAAATGAGAAACAAGTCACATTCTTGTTTTTAATAACTGTAATATGTTTAATATGATGTTATCAAAAGTATACGTTTGACTATTGATTGAGTAATTTTTTTTTTATAAATTTAAATTTAATTTCATTGTTTTAAATCCCACCAAAGTGTGACTTTATGATAAATTGCCACATTTTATGATATTGGTGGTATTTTGAGCATAGTTTTAAAAAAAGATGTTGTCAGATTTTTAACAGTTTCAAAGTATTTCTATATTTTTTCCATTTTAATTTCTATATTAATCTAAATTGGAAAACAATTGTAGGATTATAAACTTATAAGGAATAATTTTAACCTTCTTGAAAAAAATATGAATCGATCATATGGAATCTCAAAAGAAGCTCACATTTAGGACGATGAAAACCATTTACAGATCTATCATTATTTAGTGGGGGGTCCCTAACGTGTTCATGGTGGGAAGAGTTTTGGAATATATTTCATTAAGGATGTGATTCGTTTATTGGATGTTTTAATTTCCATTATTTCATTTTAATCTTGATTTTTGTGATTTGGATATTTTGACTGTATAAAATAAGTTCTCAGAGTAAAACAGGAAATAAATTTTGGAATACTTGTCCAAATACGCTAAATTTTTTTGGAGAGATGACTAACATGTTTTTGAACAACATTTAAGAAATTTGAAACACATGAAGAGGTCATTTAATGGGGATAAAACAGATCAACTTTTGGGGGATGAATTCCTCCTATAATAGGAGGGTAGCTCCTCCGTCTCAAAGTATCTAATTCCATACCAATCCTTCTAGGACACTATGAAGGAGAACTTTTCATATTTCTCTCATTTATTTATTTTTATCATATAGTTTTAATGAATTATTCTTCCCCATTCATCACAATTACCCTTACAATGGTGGGGTAAAACTTTTGAGTGATTCGGGAAGGGTTGGTTTTCTATTATGTAATGTTTCAGTTCTTGGACACAATTGAATGAAATTTATTTCTTCATGAAAGATGTTTTCAATTTCATATATCATCTTTTATTATCATGTGCGATCATTCTTGATTTTTAATTTTGTTATTGATTTTTGTTTTGGTAAATAATTATTATCTCCCTCCACTGATTTCTGGTTTATATATGAACTAATATACAAGGGAATAATGGTTAAGTACATGAAGATAGTTAGTAAATGTAAAAGGGGTATTATATGTTCATGAATTTTGGGGACAAAGAAGATCCTATTGGGCATTGCCCATGTTAATTGAGCTTATTCATTAAAACTATTTTTCACAAGGAATGTGTGTAGACCAAACTGAGATCTTGGTAAGGATTTTTCTCACCATTATAATTTTACCAAGAATGTGAGAGGAGAAAATTTAAGAACTAACATTAATCCACTAAGAAGAAGAGGATTCAATTAAATTGTATATGGATAGAATTTAAATTTTAGAAACCGACTCAAACCAAATAACCCTTCTAATATCACATTTTTAAACCATTTTAATTTCAAATTTACATTCAATCAATTTTTTACTGATATATTCAAAAAACAGAAAATTTTTACCGTCGTTTAAAAGTGACAAACTTTTTTGTCTGCACTCCTTTTCGGGGCACTTCCTAGGGTTAATCACATGACTACACTTACGTAATATAAAAATTGTTTTTCCATTCCCCACAATAGCTGTGCACAAACTATAATTGGAAATATAAAAGATAAAATAATTACCATCATTAGGGTAATTTATTTTAAAATTTTAGGGAAGAAATAAGTATCTAAAAGGATTGTACAATACTGATGGAGTAATTATTTAATTATGGACAATTCAAATAACTGATAATTAAAATATTAAAATAAAAATATTTTTCAAAATTTAATATAATAAAATAGTTACATATATTACCATGAATTTTTAGGTATATACTAATTGTTTTTGAATTATAAGTTTTATATAGGTATTAATAAAGTAAAAGTAATGAATAGTTCAAAAAATTTACAGTTTGTATATTTTTTTGTAAACAATAATTCATTAAATAATATGACATCTCAAGAAATTTAATATTCAACAAGGTGATTTGTATAAGGTTTAAAATATCAATCATATCCCTTTTATGGATTTATTTTTCATTTTATAGTTACTATATTAACCCTTAATGTGTAAAAAAAATCAAGTTTTCATGTTAAATGTTAAAGGCATTAAATAAGGTTTTCAACTGAAGGATAACGGTAAAAATATTGTCAAAACATGTCAAATATTTATTATATTAGGTTATTTATACCCAAATTCATTTTACCTTATAAATAAACACCTTTTTAGAAATTTTTAATGAAAACATAATAAATATTAGTTTAATATTTTGATAAATGTCAAGAGTGTCCACTCTACTCTTTTAAAAAGGAATCACTTATTCTCATTTATTAACACTTAAAAATCATATTGTTTTTCCAATACCTACCAAAATACCTTTATAGAATCCATACAAACACTATATAGGTCTTTGTTTTAGGCATAACACACATCTTAGTGGTCTTAATGTGTTAAGAAAAGAATATTTTCTGACAAAGAGCTATTGTTTTTAATCTAGAATTTCTTTTTGTTTAGTATTTGATATATAGAAAATCTTATTAATCCATGAAAAAAATACTTATTTAAGTATCCTACATATACATAGATTTTATTTTATTAGTTATTTACCTATATCTATCTCCAAATCCATCAAATGAAAAAAAAATCATTGTTCGTGTGCACGGTGACTACCGCCTCATGAACCGATGTAATTAGTTTTATATATTATCTCCCAAGAATGGTTATAAGGACAGAATTAAGGTTTATATATTATATTAATGACTTATTTATCATTTGAGAAAGGTAATATATAATTTATTTTATTACCTTTCCATGTACAGAAAAATGATAATGTCGTTCAAGTGTATGTGTGAATTATCACATCCACGAAGCAATGTGATTCATTTTTCAGCACCCTATCACATGGATAAATTATATACATGTAATTAAGGAAGTTATATGATATTATGATATTTATTTAAATATAAAATAATATAAACTTTCTTTCCATAACGATCTTTGAAATATGGAAACGTTACTCATACGTACGAATGGCCTACCGTCTCCATGATTATAATGTTGTTCATTTTTCATAACCATATTTAATGAATGGATGTAAAATTATAATTGATATACAAAAATATTAATTATATAATTATTATTATTCTATATATGGTGGTGTAATGACCACATTGTCCATATTCAATCAACCAAAGTCATTTTGGACAGAAGTATCGAATATCGTCCAAACACCCAATGTGAATTTAAATGATTAAGTACACTATAGGGTAATAAGTGATATAAAAGAAAAAATGAACATGAAAAATTTTATTAATCAAGTAAATAATTTACCTAATTATATTATCTAGTAATATAAATATTGTACACGATGATTTTAACTTAAGGTAAGACCTTTCTTTTAAAAATTATCTATTTAATGTTTTCCTAAAAACTAACTCTTTCACATATATCCATATGACATTTCTCTAAAAATGTTTCTAAAAAGGATATTTTAATTTTTTAATTATTTTTTAGATTTATTATTACGCAGGTTTTATTCTATAACCAACAATTAGAATGTATTATTATTTTATATTTTCCAAATTAGGTTCTTTTTTACTTTTCAGAAAAAATATATGAAATTATTGTTTTTTTAATTATAATGAATGAGATAATTTTCTTGAACTCATGATTCCATAATTTTTTGAAGATTACTTGACCATATTACATGGTAATTAGAAAATAAACTATTTTACTTTGTATGTTTTTATCATTCTTTTACAATAAGTGATTCTCTTTAAGGAATGTTTTTTATGATGCAAGCATTCTTGTTTTATGATTATGTTATGGTTCTTGGTAATTGATTATGATGAATGGTGGTTCCATTATAAATGAGTGATGAGTGGATCTGTGATATCCAACAATGTATTAGGTGTGTTTATTGTTTACTATAATGCTTATTCCAAGTGTAACTATGATAGTTACATCCAAGTATAATAGTGGGGGTTATGTCAAGTATAACTGTGAGGGATATTTCACGGTAACCGTGAGGGTTAAATCATAAGTATGTAGGATAATAAAATGATTAACCAAGTTTATTATATAGTTTATTTATGATTTATTTTTTTTAATAATATTTCATGTTATCACATGCTATGTTATTTTGTTTATATTCAAAGGAAAGTAAATGTAATTTTATTATGGTGATAATTATATCATTGGGAAAACATTTTAATAAGATTATCATTTTTTAACTGAATCTTTTATGATTTTTATCTTCTATTAATATTTCATATAAAATTTATATGGAATTATTTAGGAAAATATGGCGATTTATTGGGTAAAAATGATTATTTTGTGCAAAAAGTTTATTTTTAAAACAAAAACTTTTATTATTATCATGCCAAAATAGTTTATTTATTTATTTTTATGTCTACCAATGATTTTGTTTTCATGTCCCTAGTTTTAAAACAAATTATATGGTTTTAAGGGAGAGTAGATACAGGGATTAGTTTAAGAAGAATATTTTGAAGAATTATCATGAAATGAAATAATGTTTTATTTTAAAGATATTTGTTTTATAAAAGAAGATACAATGTAGAAGTTTCAACTTGTTATGTATGGGTTTAATTTTTAATATTTTATCCTAATTATCTATAACTCTAAAAAAATATATCCTTATATTTTTATGAAAATTAATTCTAAATAAAATACACTATAATATGTTATGCTAATGGTTAGGTCCTTATAGTAAGTGGGCACTGATACCATGTATCCAAAGTGTAATCGCTAGCCATAAATTTTTTTTATGAGTATTACAACTTTTTATAAAGTTATATGTTGGAATAAATCATGCAGATTACTATTCAACACTTAAAAAATTAATTCCACTTTACCTCAGCCACTCATCCCTGCACTCAGACATCCCACCTCTACCACCTATCATACCCTACATCGCAGGACCACCGTGCTGCCACCTCTCGATGCCACTGCCACAAATAGAAATCACTAAAATCACTATGCCTATTACAATAGAAAATTTGGAATGATATCATAACCACTATCAAGGACCTTAATCACAATGGATCATGTTCTAGACCGTATACGACCACCATGAAGCATTTTTAAAAGGAGAACGATGTTATTTATGATGTTGAGAAGTGTCGTATGGCCACTGTGAATGTCGGATGAAAGGAGTGATCACCTACACCATTTACATGATGGTGTTAGTTCCCATTGTATATTAAAAGTGACTAGAGTGGGGTGAACAATTATTTTAGATTTATTATTACAAATTCAAATTTATCTTAGATATAAATACAGTTAAAATTTTCTACAGAATGAAAATAGATAACACATGCAATTTTTCTAGAGTTTCAGAACACCAATATCCTATTACCCTATTTAATACCAAATACTCTTTGAGAATATTGGTATTCCTTATAACCTTACTTTTTAATGAGAGTGGTAACTCAATTACACAAAAACTAAAGATGTAGCTTTTTCACACCTGGTGGTATAACCCAACACTTTTAAGGGAGTTAAAACCATCCATACTTTTGTTTAGTAAGAATAACCTAAACATCATTTTTATATAAAAGTAATAACCTAATAATATCTTTTGAAATGGAAAATCATAAATCAAGGTTATAGAGAATAAATAAGTGATTGGATGAATTACAATAGAGGAATAATAGAGAACAAATACAATAACAGTTGAAAAGGTGGTATATAAATTCATTGATGCATGTGATCTTTTATCACATCAGTGGATGAAGATTAAGAAAATGAATATCTAAAGAGATCATAGTAGAACAACAGATGTCAAATAATATTTTAGATCAATTCAAGAGATGTTAGAAAAGTATTATAGTATTTATATAGAATGAGTCATATGCACTGGTACATATATTCTATCCTAGAAGAAATATCCCAAAACATTAAAAAAGATATCAACATAAGAATGTCCCTTTCAATTATTTTAACAAAACTTCTTAGTAATTAATAATAAAATAATATTACTGTAACCTTATTTAGCTGATATCGTGTTGAAAACAAAAACAGAATCAAAATAATATTTTTTCATGTAATTTTAAAATTAATATTAATATTTTAAATGTAATATTTATTAAAAAAATATAAATAGAAAATTAACTCATCTAATAATATAATTATGTATATTTATAAATGTTGTATAATGTTAGAAAAAAATAATATCATGTGATAAAAATTTTCATCTGTATATGCCACCGAAAAAATGGCATATTATTTTTTTTGAATAATGTTGCAATTATATTTTATCATAATTTATTAAACATTAGTCAATATAATTCATATTAATAGCATTAAAAAATTTTGAAAGTAAAAAATTTTGAAACCAAATTTTAACCAATATCGAGACATTACTCACAATTGGAAACAGAGAGAGGTGAGACATTACTCACTATTGAAAATATGTATTGGTGAGACATTTCTCACCGTAAGAAATGTCTGATGGTAAAAAAAAACTATTAAAAATACCATTTAATTTTATCAAAAAATGAAATTAATTGAGCCAAAATTAAGGCACTTCCATGAATATTAATATCAAAAGACTCCAAGGGAACAATAAAAAACCACTCATCATAGGGTTTCCAACGACAACTCATGAGTCACCGTTGGGTTCCAGCGGTGACTCAAGTCTCCCCGTTAGGTTTCAATGATGAATTATAAATAAATATTGTTTCAAAAGAGATTAAATATGTAGATGAATAAAAAAAACTATTTATGTTCTAGAATCTTAATATAATAATTTCCAATAAATAAATATTAGAATCAAATATGATTCCATGTTTAAAAATACCCCAAAGAATATGTACAAAAAAATTAAAGAATTATTATAGAAATAAGAACACAAGGTAAAATAAAATTAGAAAATAAATATTGTAGCACATAAGAGGATAACATATCATATTTAGATTTACTATAGTAATTTTTTTTATTAAAATGTTAAATTAATTAAACACAAATTTGAATCAAGAATATAAGTAGAAGAAGGAATTCATCTAATGAATAGAACAACATTGATGATTAAATTTACTCATTGTTTATCTCTAGATGCTGAGTGAGAGACTTGTTTTTGGGTTCTAGTGATGAGTAAAATGACTCCCCATTGGAGATTTTTTAGTGGTGACAAGTCATGTTGATTGTAAAAAACAATGGTTTCAAAAAGACACCCCATTGGTTCGTACTAAATGTTTAAAAATTTCTCACTATTGGATTAAAAATGGAGGGTTACAAAATTACAAACCATTTGTTTAATAAAACTACTAGAACAAAAAAAAGAATCTTCGGTACATAGTGAAACTAAAATTAAAGAAATAGGAAGAAGGTGAAGTGAATAGAGAATAAAATAGATCATATAGAAAAATGAAAAAGCAGAAACCTTAAAATAAAAGGAATTGTATGAATGATAAAGGAAAATTGAAAGAAGAGAGCACACTAGGTCCATGAAAACGACATGATGAAGATGCCGAGTTTTTATGGAAAGTGGGTAAAAGATAAAATAAATTTATGAACAAGAGAGACATTGGTTATCTTGAAAGAAAATGTAAAATAATGATCCAAGATTAATGAAATAAAATCAAATGCAGGACATGAGTAGAAATAGAGAATGATAGAAAGAAGAAAATTAGAGAAAAAATCACCAGTCGTTTCATTGTAGAATGGAAAGAGGAGAGGAATAATTCCATGGGATATGGAGAAAAACTTGGGATTTCAAAAATATTTGAGTTGTAGTTGAACATGGATGATCATGAAAATAATAAAATTGAAGAGGAGAACATATGGTCAAGATTCAATCTTAGTAGAAAATCTGCATCCCACATTGAATTGAAACTAAACTGATCGAGTAATATATAAGGAATGATCTTGTTAACATCAACCAGAATAAAAAAACACAAACACATAGTGGGAGACTAAATCCAACCCCATGCACTTGATGACTCAGCTTTATACACTGGCCTGGTTTGTAGTTCTATGTAAGAACTATGATTTTACAAGGAATTGAGCGGGCAACCATGGCTACCTCCAATGGGGGTTGACCTCCTGGTCCACTTATATGTGGTATATGGTTTTCTCTAATTGGATTTCTCTGTATAGGCCTTATTTTTTACACAATGTAAAAAAGAATAAATAAATGTATATATTTTAAGAAATAATTAAATAACATAATAAATAATTGAACCATGTTATAAGAGATAACATTTTTTAAATAAAATTAAATTTAATTACATTTTATGAAGTGTAATTAATCAAAAAACAAAGTCATGTAAAATTTCTAATACCCAACTAAAAAAATATGGTTTTCTATAAGATGTTCATGTACGAGGGTTGTGTTATGGGTGGTGGTTAGCTTCACGGTGAAGCCAATAAATGGTCAGGTCACGTTGTATGATGCACGAGCAACCATCACTGACATGGGAGTGGTACAAGTAGCATCCAATATATTTTCCATTAGAGCTACTGTATTTCTCTAGAATATATTTTTCTACCATTCATGTTTCCATAGTGATATACCATATTTTTCTATAGTTTGAGATACTATGGTGATCTAAAATCACGGTTACTACCATCGTCGAACGAAGGAGGAGCTACCATCTGAGGTGTTACCATCACTAAAAGATAGAGGCGCTACCGTCAGAGGTTCTACCATCACTAAATAAAGATGAATATCTTATCAAAATAGTAATCAGCGTTGAAGCAATGAGGAGATTCAATGAGTATACTACCACTGTGGATGATATATGATTCTATTATTATTTGACCTACCATTGTGTGAGCTTCCACAACTCAACACTGCCTGCCTCTCTGTTATGATCACCGGAGACCCATGGTTTCCACTAAAAAAATTCAAAATCCGGCATGCAATTATCACCATGGATGAACTAGTGAGCTTTATCTAGCTACCATGAATCTTATTTTTTGGATAAAAGAACCCCTTTATTAAATAATAACTCCATCTTGGCACTGTAAAGTCTAAATGGATTGAAGAGTCGCCCTATGTTATTACCACAAATTGTAGTGTTGATGACTCAAGAGGAGGAAGTGATACAACAAAGAATGTTGGATGAAATGAGGAGATATACAAATCAATCATGTGTTAATGGCCGCATTGCACCCATTTGAATAAATATAAATTTGAACTCATTGAATGAATTAACTATGAAGAACACTAAAAAAATACACATGGATATGGAACATTATTTTAACTGGTAAATGGAAGAATAAATTTGGAAACACCCCAAATATCTTGAGATTAAATGAAAAAATATTTAAAAATGATACATTACAATGAATTATAATGATAAATGAAGATATTTTATATTAAAATTATATAAAAATAGGGTATTCCACCCTCTATAAATAAAATGGTGTTGCTTCAAATATTAGGGGGTGTTAAAGGATCATCGGTGCTGTTACGTTAATAAATATAAAAAATTTATTTTTACTCTATTTTTGTTCAAACATTTATTCTATCCCTCAAAACACCATGATTTATACTTTAATAGAGTGTTATAATCTTCTTGTGGTAGGGTAAAGGGGAGGTGACCACATGTTTTTCTTGAGTCTAAGAACATTATTAGTATTCCTAATTCTATTTGCTCTATAATTTTGTTACCAGTAATTAATTTTAGAAATTAATATGAATACAATTGTATTTATGTTTGATCCTGAATATTAATTATTTCTTTCATTAAGATATATTTTCTCCCTTTAACTATTTTTGAATAATAATGATTTATTGGTTTAATATTAAGTGGATAGTTTTCAGTGATTACAAAACATGTTAGGAAGAAATAGTTCTATTTCTAGGTTTATTAGGAAAATCAAAATGAGATTGGATTTTTCTTATTTAATCCAAATAAGGGTAACTATGTATTTTACACAATGGAATGAGAATAGTCCAATAAAATAATATATGATGAATATTTTCCTCATCAAGAAACATAATAAATGGTCAAAAGGAAATAAAAAATTGACTACATCAATTTAATCAATTGAAAAAATTAAGAGATTAAATTATAAGAATAATATGAGGAAATATAAAAGTGAATCCAATCAAAACCCCAATCACTTATCTCTCATTCTCAAATTTTCAAAATCCTTTTTCTTTGATGGATAGTTTGGAATTTGTTTTCTATTCATTTCTAAACATTGACGACTAGATTAAAGATCCTATCCATAGAGAGGAATTTTGTTAGTAAAAAAACCACACGTAATGGAATTAAAATATATTTTTCCATACCCCATGATATGTTCATGTCACTAATTGGCATCACATTTAGGGAGTGAGTGGTAATTTAACAAAAAGTATATTACCAGGAAAAAAAATTGAGTAACTATTCACATTTAATCATGTGATTGAGACTAATTTTATTACTAGGCTTAGAAATATTAATAATGATAATAAAATCAAATAAATAAATATTGAGTACTCATGTGAAACTTCAATTTCCCACTCTAAGACCACCAAAATTGTAAAATACCCACTATAAACATTAAGGGTCCTTTGTGCCTCGCTATTTTCCAATCAATATCAATAGTTAGTCATGCCTGCTCAATAAAATGATTTTGAATTACTTGTAAGAATGATCCATATAATAATTGAATTCCCTGTCCATGAAAGTGAATATCTCAACTGGAACATTCAATAATTTAGTTTCATGTGTTTGAGCTTCAATCCAAGAGGAGTCATTGAGGACCAAGTCAAGCAGTGGGAATATTCAATTTAACTAGAGAGAGCATCCAAAGAGTAGTTGTATAGAATATAAACCAGAGTGATACATGAATGAGATGATCTCTAAATAATTTTCATGAAAATATTGTTCCCATCCTCTAGGATTCTAATGATAAGGTTTGAAATCAATACCATCTAATAAGAATCTAATGAAACCCATTATTAATATAGTGAAATTTCAATAAGAATTGTGCAAGATACCCCCAAAAAGTAATGGAAGACCAAAAAATTATATTATTCTTATACTAAGGACTAATGTACTATGAAATTAACCTCTTGGATTCATCCCCTAAGAGGTCCTTGATTAAAAAAGAACTGATGGAAATAAGGATCCTAATCGAGAATATAAAATTGAATTCCCAACAGTTTAGAAATAGAGGTATAAATACAATAGGTATTCATAAGGTAGGATAATCCGACTAATTACATTAAATTTAAACTAGACATAAATAGTTGACAAGTTTAGTGATACATATGGTTGTGATTCAAGTGAATAACCGACCTCCCAACCCCACATATGTGGATTATGTTCATCACCCAACCATTTCATTGATCAATGTGACGAGATACATTGTATAGAGAGTTTTGAAGCTATATTCTAGATAAGAAAATTTCTTCAAAATAAACCATGGAGAGAAGGGAAATCTAAAAAATAATTTGGAATCAAAAAAATAGGCTATACCTCCCTTTTCAAAACAATACCCAAATCATACTCCTTTCTCTCAGCAATTCTAGAACCCGACATCTTTGTAAAAACCATACAAGTAACCTTACCAACAAATACCTTATCAACCACCTCATTTCCAAAAAAAATATACGTAAAAACCTCTTCTAGTGCACCACCATCAAAATGAAGAGATGGAATTGAGATTGAGGAGCTCAAAAATATAGTGAATTATTTTTCAAATCAATTTTAGAGTGTCATAGAAATGCTGTCCAAAATCCATGGAAGGCTTCTAGCTATGAAAATCACAAACACAAAAGAGTTTTTAATTATGATCACAACTAGGAGTGGTAGGAAGATTCAGCCACTAGAACCAAATTTAGTTTACACTATACTGGAATAAGTTATGTTTGAAAACTATAGACATGCTTTGGAAGAACATCACACTCAACCAAAAGAAAAAAAAGATGAATAATCTATGATATGATTTTGAAAGTAAATAACTGAAACTCTATTATAATGGAATCAAAGGGAGAATAATGATGTTCCAGTTTCATTCCCTTCATTTTTTATGAAATCAAATAATATAGAGGAAGATAAATATTAAATAGATATCCACGATACATTTCAAAAGGTT
This sequence comes from Viscum album, assembly GCA_963277665.1. Taxonomy (NCBI): domain Eukaryota; kingdom Viridiplantae; phylum Streptophyta; class Magnoliopsida; order Santalales; family Viscaceae; genus Viscum; species Viscum album. Next base: position 1,190,278,941 of record OY728130.1, on the reverse strand, counting down.
CACATTAACATAAATCTCTTAGAATCCATCAGAAAAATTCAAATATTATCCATATTTCATTACTATATTTTTACCAAAGGAAAGAGTCTTGATGAGGAAAAGAGAATCACCTGAGGGAAGTCTTTATCTTCTATGATAATACCACTATTTCCAAAAAAATCAAGATCTAGGTAACTTTTATATTCCAAGAACTATTTGATCTTTAATGTTTTCTAATATATAGTGTTATCTTGGTTCCTCCAAAAATTCCAAGTATGACTCTGAATTTTTATCTTTTCAAATAGGAAAACTAAAGCCCATGATAGTGGTGGTTCAATTAGAAAAAAATCCACAATGTTTTCTAGCATGAGTTTTAGAGGATTTTCTAGTGGTAGTGGAAGAAGTAATTCTTCAAGGAGACATTTATGTGGTAACTATAGAGGAAGATAAATAACCATTACATTCACCTGTTATATTGGATAGAACCATCATGAAGATACTAAAATAATAATCAATGTGCATGAAGGCACCCTTACCATGTAGCATGGATACAACAAGGTGCACTTCAATATTATTTTCTCCAAAAAGAACCCATCAAGAAAGAATTCCCTCTTTTAAATTATCCATAAAGATGTTATTGAGTCGTTTCAAGATTCAGGTATGCTTTGTGAATTTTGATTTGTTTAGTGGATCATGTAGGTAATCTGAGATGGGGGTTAATTTATTATACACAAATATAGCTGATATTTATCTTATTTTCACGTACACCTATTAATTCGAACCTCTAAACTTGTTAGGGTGAAAAGATATTCTTTATTTACAAGAAAAATTATACCAAATTCTAGAAAGAATGAAAATGAAAAAAAATGTATTTTTACAAGCTTCTCCCCTGATATAGTTGACTACATCCTTTCAACATTCAGGATGATACAAAACACACATCTCCACTTGAATTGAATCAAAAATTAAAAGTGGGTTAATTAGGTATCATATTTAAATCCATGGAGGTAGGTATGTAACATTTCCCAAATCATTCTATAATTCCACATGTGTTATTCATACATTCATTCAACCAGTTTTCACAGATATAACACTAAACACAATTAGAAAGATCACAAGAACTTCAAACTTCCACTGCAAATAGAAAATTGATCTTCCTCTTCGAGAAACTAAAATAAACCTATTTTACACTTTTCTCCCTTAAAATGATACTCAATGACTTCCAATGATTATAATCAACAACATGGATATCTATTCATCTCGATATACTCTCTTAAATTGTAGAATATAATACTTCCAATTCAACTGACTATAGAAATAGACAGAATAATTGAAGATATATCTACAAACTAAATGTTTGTTCTTATTTGATTCTCTAAAAAATATTGTTTCACCTCAACTAAAATATTACATACATGAAAATCATGTGTTATTCATGCATGTAGTTCTCATCACCACAGGATGATATTTATTTCATGTAATTCTAAACTTTATTTATTTGTCTACTCTGTGTAATAACAAATGAACAACAATTGAAATTCTTTTGGTCTCTTTTGTGTAATTACACAATGTTAGTATGAACTCAAATATTGGTTCACTTACCATTCCACTTCACTTTTCTCATTAAATGTCATATATATGTATACAATGAATTTTACAATCACACATAAGACCTCATATTATACATTAGGTATATGAATATATCTCCCTGGATCTTTTATTTTGTATGCAAGACTATGTGCACATGCATTGTACTTCACTTACACATCATTTGTGCTACACATTCAATACAACACACTATCCATTTTTTGTTTCTTAATGAATGTTAATTTATATATGTATCAAACCATTCATGTACTTCTCACTTCCTTTGTGCAGGTACACTAACTTCAAACACACACACACACACACACTATCCACACACATTGTTTTTGAATCCTTTATGATCCCAAACACGAACACTGTCTCAACCTCTATGAAAACATCAAGCATGTACTATATAAAATACACCAGCTTCTCCACATGAAATATATAGCCTTCAGAAATATTACATAATCTAAGGGGATGAGTGTCTTTCTTGCATGCTATAAAATCTATCACAAATGAAAACAAAGAATTTTGAAAAAAAAATCACACAAAATAGAATTATTTTCATGTAATAATGTGATACACTACCTTCACTACATCACAATAAAGTATAAGGAAACTAATTGAACTTAGTAGAAGGTATGGTAGCTTCCTAAAGCACTATCCTCAATGATTTGTGAAAACATGTTTCATCGCAAAACTATCTATGTGTGCTAGGAAAAGGTCTAATAACTGATCCATCAATACATATTCTTCACAAAATAGAGTATACGTGGAACCTAGTCCTTTTGCGAACCAGATGTATTAATCAAACTCCGTTTCTTCTAGATATACATATCCTATCTTAAATACCCAGCCTTACTACGCTCAGATATTTATAGGCATTGAGAACCATTTCAGAAGCTTTAAGAATGAAATAGACTCATTCATTTTTACTTAAAGAACATTCTACATTTTAGTTAGGTACAAAAAAAGTTCACCATAACTGAAAATACACTTTTAAAAAAATTATAAACCTCAGTTGTTTCCTTATTCTATCATGAAAAAGAAGATTCATTGTAATTTTGATTATGAGTAGTTTTTCAGAATAATTAAACATTCAGTAGAAGTATATGTTCATGATTCAGATGGTGCATCATGGAGAACCCGACGACCAGGGGATCTCATGTTTTATTAGGGAAGAATAAAATTCTCAGTGTAGATCTGATGGTTCAGAAAAAATCAGATACCAGATCAGATGATTGAGTACTTTGGTGAGATTATATGATGGCCAAAAAAAAATTTATCGAACGATTGGATGACTATAGTTCCTTTGATGCTACAATAAATGAATCCAACATTGAAATGGGTTAAAAATCAAGACTCCTTTTTAATACAAGGAACTTATTTACCCCATAATAAATGGTTAACAGTCATACTAAACTCTTCCACTTGGCACCGCCCAATGATAAGCACTCTGGTCCTCCACCTTGCTGCTCATCAAAGAAGATATCCACCACTCCTTTGGGCCTCCCGTAGGCATACTATGACCACCTCTACAATGGCTGGTCGAAGGTCCCACCTTCCCACTGCAATAGTGGTGTCGGTACCTAATAGATGGTTCTCTAGTGTGTTGGTTAATTATTTAATATAATTTCCATCTAAAATCATCACCAAATTTTTCATAGAATATCTAAATAAAAATATTCCACAAAAAAACCTACCAAAATAGTGTTCATGTAATCCAAAACCACCATAACCTCAACTCATCTCTTCATTTGAAATTGAACCACTAATTACAAAACATTTCACTTAATTTATGTCTTAATCAATGTGTCATGTAAAATTACTGAAAACACATGTTTTAAGAAACAATAGCCATCTCTAAAATCTCCACACTTAATGTTTCTTCATTAGAAGAAATATAGAAATTAAACCAATCATAAAAAACATTCCAATTTATGAATATTTCTCACCAATTAGTCAAAGGCAGAACCTTTCCAATTTTGGAATATTTCTCACAGGTTTTTGTATATTTCTCATCAATAATTCAAAAATAGAACCTCAATAATTCAAATACAGTTACATTGACTAATTATGATTTTTTCTCAGAACAACTGTGCCAATTTATGAATATTTATTATCAATAATTCAAAGTATGAACCTCCATATATCAAATTCTGTAACATTGAATTTTCATCAAATATTTCTATTGAAAACCATTACAAAAAAATGTCATATTAATCATTTGGGGTTATTCAATCTCCCCTTTCGATTTGTAGTCAATAACAATATTACATTTAAGTTAATTTTTTCTTCTCCCAATTACATGACAATAAATTCAAATATATTAGTATGGGAATGAATTCATCGTATCAGATTTTGTAAAATCAGAACTTATCTTCTTATCCCATCAAAACTCCTCATTTCATAATGGAATATGATTAAGATAAATTAAAATTTATTTACTTAAGAGAAGGAAAGAATAATATTTCTTAAAGAAACAAGACATCAATTAATCATCTCCAAGTCTACGTGGGATAACCCTATATAAAAATCAAGAGTGATCGATTTAGATGTCAAATCCATCTAAAAAAAGTTAGGATATGTTTCCAATACTAAATTTATCTTTTAGATGTTATTAAAATGATACTCAAAAAACATTATATATTCATCTTGATAAACATATTAAAATCATTTAACTATAAAAATTCACTTCTCTTTTTATCAATCCAATTTAATTATTTCACGAAATTATCAAATTCTATCATTATGATTCAAAATTTTCTTTTATAAAGAAATAGGAAGACATACCTTTTTAATGAAAATGTTCAATTTACAGGATTTATAAATATCATTTAAATTCATTACTAGAAATTCATTTATTTATGTGATACCAGTTGAGATATTCAACTCTGTTTATTGTTCAAGTCATCTCCCCCTAGAGAGATGAGCTTCATTCATCTGCAACATCATGATTGACCTTTTCGAAGAATGATTTTGATGAATAATTTTTTCATAAATTTAAATAAATAATCCCATGATGGGTAGTCTCATGAATGTTGTATAAAAATTTCATAGAACTAATATCGGTTATACTCCACCAGAATATATACCTCACCTTAAATTCCTGACATAGAAGTTATGAACACAAAATATACATGGGAATAAGATTGTTCGTCAATTATTTCTAGTTAGAAAAACATGGAATACAATTATCTCTCAACCCCAAAACACTTTTCCATTCTTCTCAATATTAATAAAAATTCATCATGCATCCTCTCCTTTTGACATTATAAATTTTATCACTTTAGGTAAGTATGGACTTCTTGATTTCTTTATCTTTCATCTTATATGGAAACATATTTTTCGTAGTATAAAACAACTCACTTTCATTCTTCTATTTTTTTCCTACTATTTTGAAAATCCCAACTGCACTTGCAAGATGAGTAATTTTTTTTATACTATAAAACGTATTCCTATGTGTACAATCCTTAATTATAGTCGTATTGTTAACTCTAGATGTCACTGGTTGTTTTTATTTATTCTTATCTAGATCTATTTGTTTTGGTAACCATGTTATGCATTTATCATAAATATGCCTAGATATTTTTTACCTTCAGCAAAAATATCCAGAAATCATTGCTTTGGAATTTTTAGACAAACTATCTTTATTTTTGAAAATTTCCTCATGATTTTTAGGCATCAAGTAAGACATTATGATTGATTATATGATTAATTTCTTTTTCTGCTTCAGTTTACCTCCATTAGAATTGATATTTATGACATGTTTGAAAATATTGTTTATATAACCTCTTCCTCCATAGTAGAAACACCTTTTATTTGGTGTGATATTCATATCACCATTCTTCTTAGGTGAAGCTTTCATCAATGTTTTCTTATCTCTCTTATACTACTCATAACCTATGGACAAATTTACTTGATTTTTTCTTTGCCTCTATATATGATGTGGCCTAGTCATCATATTATCATATGAATAGTTCATGGTTTGTACATACCATCACAAATCATAACCATGACCACATAGATTGAAATAATAAAAGAAGTATTCAAGACATTCAAATCTATTATTGTTAGACATATTCATCTTTATCTGTGGTTAATGAATCATTTCTATAGGATTTTCCTTGACATTAGATCTCCTCCCCCTTAATAATGGCCTTATTTAATTATCATGTATTGAAAAAATATTCCAAAAATCAATATCCCGAGGCCAAAATATTCAAAAACACCAACAATAGCAAAAAAATATTGATTTCATTTACCATGCTATTACTTGTCTATATATATATCGTCTTCTTGATTTTTGGATGACATGATTATTCATTTGAGCTTATTTTAGGAAATAATTATTCCTAATATTCTTCATATCCACATTTGATGATATAATAGATTTTTCATCATTCATATTCACCCAAGTTTTTATAGAATTGTTTTTTGAACACATACTTATATTTGAAATAGTATTAGTAGAAATTGAAACATCTAGAATAAGGGTTATATATTTCAATAAGATAGAAATAGATTTAACTTTAGACAATCTCAAAATCTTCTTTCCACTTGAATGGGTCTTTACTTATGTAAGACTTTTTTCCAAATTACTCTTTATAGATTTTATGAACTTATAATTTTGTGAATATTCATCTTAGAAGATCTCAAGATATCTGAACTTGATCTCCACATAAAGATATTTTAGATTTATAGAGATCTTATGATCTTCATGTGATTTCACCATATCATCCAATTCATTAATATTTCTGAAATTTAATTTCATTTAAATACAATTATTGTTGAGAAAATATTTATCTTCCTAAAAACATTCAGTTTTTCTACCCTTTAACTCTTCATATTCTGAAGTTTATCATCATTAATTTATTTTTTTATCATTAGAGAATTATTAAAATATTTAATTATATTTATATTAACCACTATAAAGGATTATTTAACATTAATAGAGGTTTACTATAGATTCTCGAATATACATATCAGTTTTGAATAAACTATCTTAGTCACATCCTTCTAAAAAATTTTCATTTATAATTAATCTTCAATCACAGTGAGTTTTTAATTGTAGTTCAATATAGATTCTTATTTTGATTCCTCATATAGTATGAATACATAATCCTTTTCTTTGATTTCCAACTACGAGCCCTAATATTCAGGGAAAATTTATAGATTCATCAATTTTTTAAATAGTCTTTGTGAGGACCTTCCCAATTAACTATTTATCACACACATTTATTTGAAATTGTTCTACAACATAAGAGAACCATTTATTACAAAGTGATATAGTTTATTCTTCGGAATCAATAATTTGTGAGAGAATATTACTTCATTGAAACATCTTTTCCAAGGTTTTCACTATTTCTTCAACTTCGTTTTCAAGTTGTAACCTTTCATCATAATGTCCCTTTATAAAAAAATATATAAGTGACAAATTCAATAGAAAAATTCTTCAAATGATTTTTTATTTCTCAATAAATATCATTGATTGATTCAATAAATTATTCATCATCAAAATATATTCCATAATCATCAAGAGGATCTTTATAAATTTTTCTAATAGATACTACTGATCGACTACAATCATGACTATATTCTGATTGATATAAACACTCTTTCTTTTTCAAATTTCTTCTTAGAATTCTATCATCATTCTTCTATCTCATCTTAAATATTTGTATATAAATCTCTCTTTTTTCATTGATAGCGATATAAACTAAAATGTCCATTTAAAACAAATATATAACTTCTTTGAATTCATATCCAAACATCAAATATATATGATCCAAACACCATAAACAATAATATAGATCCAATGAAAGGCATAACCTATGATATAATAAAAATTGACATGTCTAGTTGATCATGAAAGTACACTGAGAGGGGATGACTCAATGTAGAAAATATTTACTGATATTTATTTTCTTTTCACATACCCCTTTTACTTCAATCCTCTTCAGTTGTTAGAGTTAATGGATCTTCCTTGCTTTCAACAACAATTATACCACATACAAGAGAGAATGTAAAAGAATCATAAAACAAATTATTTTTACAAGGTTCAACAATGAGATAGTTGACTACATCCTTTCTATGTTTGGGATGATCCAAAATACATATTATATACGAGAATTAATTCAACAATTACTAGTGGGTTGGTTATGTATCAACTAAAAACCATGATGGGTATGTATGAACCTTTTCCCAATCTATAATGATACACACAAGTGTTATTTAAAATTAAATTCAACTAGTGTTTCAAAAACACAACACTAAACGTAATCAAAATAATCCCAAGAACTTCAAGATACCACTGTAACACAAAAATGATCTTCCTCTTAGAGCCACTAAATTAAACTGATTATACAGTTTCTAACATCAACATAAACTATATGAGTACCACTGAATATAATCAATAACATTGCATTCAAGTTGGCTCAATATAATCACTATAACTGTAAAAGTTAATGATTCCAATTCAACTACCTATATTAATAGAATGAACAACTGAATATATATCAATAAACTATAAGATGTATTATTCTTTGCTTCACTGAAAAATATTGCTTCACCTCAACTCAAATATTACAAACATCAAAATTTTGTGTTCTTAATTGATGTATCTCTCATCACCACATGAAAAAATATAGTGCATTTAATTCAGCACATTATTTATTTGTCTTATTTGTTAAATAATATATTCACAAAAAAGTATATTCTTTTGATCTCAAATTTTCATGTATATAACGCTAGTATACACAAAAATAATATTCAACTTTCCTTGACACAATACATTGCTCATGAAATGTCAAGTGAATGTAAAAATTGAATAATAACAGAACACATACTACCTCATTTTATCTATTCTACATATGAATATCTATCATAGAATCATATATTATGTATACAAGAATATGTTAAGATAAATTATAGTTCACTTATACCTCATGCACACTACACCTTCAATACAATACATTGTCCATTTTTTCATAATGCATGTGAATTTATATATGTATCTAACCATGAATGTACTACTCAATTACTTTATGAAAGTAAACATCCTTCGTAAAAACCCACACTCACACACACACACACACACACACTATCCACATACTTTTTTATCCACCCTTCATGAAAAAAACCCAAATATGTGCTCAACCTTTGTGAAAGCCTCGTGCATGTAGTGTATACAACACACCATCCTCTCAGTATTAAATATTCATCCTTCACCTATAATGTGTAAACCAAATAGATGTGAGTATTTATTGTTATCTATAAAATCTATCATAGTTGAAAACATGGAATTATCAAAACAAATCACACAAACTAGAATTCCTTGGGCACAATAGTGTGATACACCATCTTTACTCCTTGACAATACAGTATACAAAAAACTAAGTGAACATTGTAGAAGGTATGAGAGGCCTCAAAAGCACTCTCCCAATTGTTTTTCAGAAACAATTTTCATCACAATGATATTCGAGTATTCTATGAACATGTTGAACACCTGCGATACTAGTACTTATTATTCACACAAATAGTGTATGCACGAAACCAATACCTTTCACAAACCAAATTGAATTGTTGAACTCTATTTCTTATGGATATAAAATCATCTCTTAAAAACTCAACCTTGAGGAAGATGGATATTTATATCCAATGAGAAACTTCTCAAAAGATTCAACAATAACAAAGACATGTTTTTTTACTTAAGTACATGTTGTCTTTGAGTTATGTACAACAACATATCACTCTCAATAAAAATATATATTTTCAAAACAAAAAAAATATCGATGTGTTCCTCATTATATAATGAAAGTGAAGTTTTATTGTAATTTTTAACATGTGGAGTTTTTTAGAATGACGAAACATTGATGATAAGTAATATATTGAGGTTTAGATGGCGCTGCATGGAGAAATCAGTGATCATCTTTAATCGGGTTGGATTAGGTAAGAAGACTATGTCTAGTGTAGATATGACGGCTCATAAAAAATAAAATGACAGATCAGACAGTCGAGTACTTCCATGAGACAATTAGATGGATAGAACGAATTTATCAAGTTATCAGATGGTTGTAGTTCTTTCAACGGTACAATAAATAAATCCCATATCAAATGGGATAAAACTAATGGTTCCTTTATAATAATACAATGCATTACATTACCCAAGAATAAATGGTTTCCGGTCCCACTCCCCACTTCCACTTGGTACCACCTTGTGCCATGAACTTTTCTCTGCTGCCTTTCCGTACAATAATGTAGTTCCCCCACACACCTCTATGCCTAGAATATGCATGTTGAGGCCACCACTATGTTGGTGGGATGAAGTTTTCACCTTCCCACTTCAGTAGTGGTGTCGTTCCCTCATGGATGGTGGGATATTGTGTTGGATAATTTTTTAATATAAATTCCATATAATATCGTTACCAAATTCCTCATAGAATAGCTTAGTAAAAATATTACACAAAAAACCAAAAAAAATAGTATTCATGTAAACCAGAACCAAAATAACTTCAACTCACTTTTCCATTTTAAATACAACCAATAATTAAAAAACATTGCACTTATTTTATTTTATAAAAAAATGAGTCACTTAAAATGGACAAAGTCACATGTTTTATAAAATACTGACCAACTCTACAATTTCCTCACATAATGTTACTTCATTAGAATCAATTAAAAAATTATTCCAATCAAAACAACATTTCAAATTTATGAATATTTCTCCCCAATAATGCAGAGGCATAACCTTTCCAATTTATGAATAATTTTCACCAATTTATGAATATTTTTTAATAAAATAATGAAAATTATTGAATATTTCTCACCAATAATTCAAATAAAGAAAATCCAAATTTAAAATATCATAACATTGCATTTTTATCAAGTACCTCTATTGAAAAAAAATGAAACATAAATATCACAGAAATCTATATGGGTTCTTCAAAATTGTTTACACAAGATATCAATTTTCTAGTGATAATACTAAGGAATAGGGGAGTACCTATAAAATATATATTAATTTTTCTTTTTTTAAGAATAGATAACAAATAAATTCATTGATAGTCTATTATAAAGGGATATAAAATCAAAATAAAAATTAGAACATGAGATCAAGAAGGAAATGTTTAAATATTTTAACTTGAAAGGATTATCCAAGTTCTTCAGAAGGAACTAGATTCAAAAAGGGAGTTTTCTTTGAGACACGGTAAATATGTCTCACAGATTGAAAAGAGCTAAACAAGTATAGAGAAGTTTTCAACAATGCATCAGAACAAATACACGAATCTTTATAAGCCAATGGATGGAAAAGATCTTATGAACTAGGTAAATCAAAACTAAAACCATTTCAAAATAAAAAAAATTTATTTTATATTGGTGGTATAAAATCTAAAATTATGGAGATATACATCAATATAATTGATCATAAATTTTCCACATAAATATAAGAGAATAAAATACCAAGGAGGACACAAACCCCTATGAAATGTGAGGTTCAATTTAAACATAAAGAAAACAATCTCAAATATAGTTATCTTGGGAATCTATCACGTAGAACCGAATGTGAAGTATTTTTTGGTGTTATGGTAAGCACATAAATATTTCCTTTTCTTACTACTTTGACAAGCCTTTAATAGGACAGAGATAAGGAACAAGGGGGAGTTTAAGTGAGTATCAGAAAAAAATAACATATTGAAAAAAATATGTGACCAAATATGAATCAAAATTTCATACAAAAAAGAAATTTAAAATCCTATAAAGAGAGGTTCGTTTTGATTGGAAAGGTAATAGGTTTCAATAGAAACCTAGTGGGGATCCCTCTATGGATTCATTATTTACCATTAATGTTAATGAAGATATATATTTGATTATCCAATTTAGTAAAAATTATCCAAACAATTGGAGGAGGCTGATAAATTTTCAAAAACCAAGGTAAAGTAAGTGAATTCATAGAAACAAATAAATTATTCCACTTCCAATTATAAAAGAATGAAAAAGTTCCTTGTGAATCTACCTCAAAAACTGATGAAGGGGCTCAAACATATCCAACACATCTAATTGTGTCTTATCATGTGGTCAGATTAAGCCAATGACATTAACCAAAGGAACTTCTAGGATGAAACCCTTGTTTTAAATGTTTTCTTATGATTTAAGAGTTTAAGTAATTGTTACTTCTCCCATCACCCCTTTGAGATTTAATTATACAGTTCTTTCATCGGTATGACCGACGTTGTTTCTATAGAACCTGAATGCAAGGACGCCATCTATTAGTCTCAAACAACATGAAAAAATGAATGAAAATATTCATGAGGAAAAGGGTAGTTCATTATTTCATTTTTTAACTTTTAACCCCTATTATTTTTATGTAAAAACCTATTTAAAGGTAAAAATTTTAGTTGTACTTTTAAAGCAGCAAATGGAATGCCCAAAATTTGAATTTATTCTTTACTTGACTTATATTGGAATAATGAGTATACTATGAATCCTTTGATTCTAGGTTTAATATTTCAATGATAATTGTATTAGATGATTTATAAGGATACTTTATTTATTAATCTGTAGAATGGATGTTAAATTGACGAATTTTGATTAAATGGAATTGACTTACTTAGGCAAATAAAATTCTACTACCATTATTTATAATTTTAATTTATAAAATTTAAGTGAATTGATTTATTATTATCCAATGGATAAATATAGGATTTGGGGTTGTAATTTTGTGGTTGGATTTTTATTAATAAATGTTAAAAGTAATGGGGAAACATTTAAAGTCGTTTGTTTAGAAATTCGACATTAAAAGGACTTCTTTAATACATTTAACATTGGTTTTCATAAAAACAAATCATAAATGTTAGTAAATAATTTAACATCAGTTTTAATGGAAAATATCATTGAGTATGAATACAAAACATTTTAACATCTGTTTTCCAAAAATATTATATTAAAATCCATTTCAAAAATATATTACAACAATTTTCAAGAAAACTAATGTTAAAAGTTCATAAAAAATATATAGAAAAATCAAAAACTAATTTTTCATTCACTCTAAACTCTCTCGATCGATCGATCGTTGATGGCATCCAATGGAATTCAATAACATGTACGAACTTCAATAATCTCTTATAGTATATTCCGTCCACTTTTCACATTATTTCTATTGAATATTCTATCCCTAATTAGTATATCATGATATTTGAGCTATTACAGTTGAACCAAAACCATAATTTACAGTTTTTTTGTTTTTTTACTTTGTTTTTTCACTCATTTTAATTCAATATTGATATGTTATCCCAATTTCCATGAACATTGATAGAGTTTATTAAAATTTTAGAGTTATTCTGTGTTATAGAGCTTCAATTGTTATTATTTTTTTAAAATTTTTTAAAATAAATTATGTATAATTGATTGTTAGGATAATTTTTAATAAGTAATCATATGTTGTTATGTTTATCTATATTTTATGATAACAGGTTTTATGATATTTTGTATCACTGTTTGTATAATGTTTTTCAAGTTATTTATGTATAACGTTTTGTATAATTTTTCATATAATTATCCATATGATTTGTTTTTATGATAAATGTATGAAAGTTATTTTTCTATAATTTTTTGTATAATTTTTATATGTTTTTTCATATTTTTTTTAGAATGGAAGAGATATTTTTCATAATTGTTTAATGTTATTTTTTAGGATAATTGTTTGTAAGATAAAATAATTAAAAAAAATTTATGGTAATTAATTTTCATGTTAATTTTTTTTATGATAATTGATTGTAATGTTATTTTTTTATTATTTATATGTGTTTGTAATTTATATTATTATTTACAATGCTAATTTTTTTATAATTTTTTGATGATAAATTATATATTTTTTTTTATGTAAATTATTTATAATTGTCTATTATGATAAAATTTTTATCAATAATTGATTGTTTTCATTATATATTTTTATGTTTAAATTTTTTCAATTTATATATATTTTTTAATTTTTATATGCTTTAATATATTAACATTTTGTATTGTGTTATTATGTAATTAATGGATCATTATCAGATGAATTTTTTTGAACCACTATTGAATATGGGAAATGAGTTTATGATTTATTTGAATATTCTAAACAGAATCCTTAAAATAATGATATTATTTTCAATCCATGCATCAAGTATTAGAATACAAGAAAGATAAATTCTAAAGAAATAAAGGATCATATTATTATCTATGGTTTATCTATAATTATAAAAAATGGATCTTGAATGGTGAAATAATAGAAATTTGAACATCAAATGTTGATGAAAATATTTAGTATGTGATAGAGGATCATATTCAATGATTAATTCATGATATAGCTCCTAAATCAATTGATATTTTTTTTTGAATGATTCTATAGAGATTCTATGAAACAACTATACTGAGGTTTCACAAAATTTATATTGTTATTAATAGTACTAAGAATTTAAAAAATTGATAGTAAGAAATGGGTGGAGTGATAAAAGTTTCTCTAAATTTATTTAACTTTTAAAAGAGATACTTCATGAAGGAAACATGATTTCAAATTCTAATTATTACAAAAATAAAAAATTATTCCCAATGGGATTAAGTTATAAAAAGATGCATTCATTCCCCAATTATTGTGTGTGGTATATGATAGAATATAAATTTTTATCAACATTCCCTAAATGTGGGACATCATGATAAAAAATGGATTTAAATTTTAACTCTAATTCTTTATCAGGGACTATAATGAAACCTTTTACTAATGACATTTTTTACCTTACATTAATTCCTCAATCCAAGTGTCTATTTGATAATTCAACTTATAAAAAATGTTATAGTGTCATACAGAAGAGTGCATATCTAATGTTAACTTACATCACACTATTGTTTCACCATAGTGGAAGATATTTGACAAAAAAATTCCTTGTTTTGAATATAAATTTAGAAATATTAGAATGTGACTGTGCATGGATGGAATGAATCCATATAGGATCCTTATTAGCTAATATGGATTCTGGCCTATTTCGTTGATACTTTGAAATTGTTCCCCATAGATATGAGTGAAGAAAAAAAATGTTACAATGAACCTAATGATTTATGAACCAAAAAAACTAGTAAATGATATTGGTTTTCATCTTATTCCATTGATTGATAATTTGAAACCTTATGGGATACAAGTATTATACTTTTCTATAAATATAAGAAAGAGTCTATTCTTTTGCGTGTTATGATAATTTTCACATTAAAATAATTTCCTTCATATAGAAACTTTTATTGATTTATTTTTAAGAGACATAAATCATGTCAAATTTTTTAATAAGATAATTTATATTATAAATTTCACAATGGATGAAAGACAATTTACCTGGAACATTGAAGATATTTGTGAATTGATCATCCCTATTATAGATTGAAAATAGTATTTAATGGTTCAAAAGAATATAATCTTCCACCATAACTAATTTCAATTTATGAATATGATTTTTAGGTGAAAAATACTAATTTGACATTTTGAAGGAAATTAATTTATGGTAAGAAAAAAATATATAGAATAAAAATTATATATTTTTTAAACAACATTATTAGATATTTTCAAAACAAAACATAACATTGATGTTGTGTAATAAAAACAATATATGATGGTTTTATTGGAAATTTTTTATAAAAAAAAGGAAATACAAAATATGGATTAAATTATTGATTGAATTTGATATCTATGGGAATATGGTTGGAGTTATCTCCCTACATTAAAAGAAAAAAAGATATTTACCACTAGCTAATAACATATTGATCAAGAGTGAGAAGATGAATTTTTGTAAGTGTCTGGATGTTATTAAAGTAATCAATATATATTTTAAAAAACCACCAATTCGAAATTATTCAAATGTGAATACTTTAATGTCATTAATGTATTGAAAATTTATATGTTTGAAATCTCAATACATTAATGAATTGATAAAACAACTGATACCAATCACACAATGTCATATATAGTTGAAACCTATCAAAAAGACAATCATTTGGTTATATTATTGTTTCAAATAAATTCCTAGTAATTTAATTAATAAATATATGTTATATGTGATAGATAATGATGATTCCATTATAATTTTTCTACTAGAAATGTATTTACTACCTACGTTTTTTTATATAATGTGTTTCTGGTGATTAATTTGGTACATAAGATAAGAATATGTGGCCTCATTTATTTACCTAAGATGTATCATCTTGAAAGTCATATGAAACTTTTTAAGTGGTATATTAATAATACCCATAAAAAGGATGCCTTTATTTTTCAAATATATATATAATATATGGTGATTGAGTAATATAATAATTATTTTTATGATGTTTTCATTTTGGACCCCAATATCTCGACTTTCGATAGTTGATATTGACGGTAAAAGGATTTTGTTATTAAAGGTAAAGTTCATTAAATTTGATGAACTAATGTAGGAACATTTATACATTTTGGACAACAAAAATTATTTTCAACCAATAATATCATTATATATTTCATAATTAATGATTCAATATAGAAAAATAATTAAAAACAGGTTATTGATTGAGCTTAAAAGGAAATTTGATTCAAGGGTTAAAGAGAAAATTGTTATAGATATGTCTATATTAGAAATATTGAAATGGTTTTATGTGGGATCATCTCTTAATGTGATCACATGGTTTGGTTTTGATTTTAATGGCTTTAAATTTACACAAAAAATTAGGATAAAAAGAGTTCTAGTAAAAAAAGTAGGGTAATGGTCATCGTTGAAACTAAACTTTTTTCAATGGTATAAGACAAAAACATAATTTTTTATTAATAAAAATTTCTGGACTTCCTAATGACATATTGTAAATTCATTATACTAAACATCATGTAATAGTATTTTTGTATACCTTTGTAGATATTAATAGTGGTGTGAAACATGGTGATTATGGGTTTACATTGGTAGATTTGAAAAGATTTAATTTCAATGATGAACCATTTATCATGAAGACAAATGTAATGAAAATATTTTATGTTATTGATATATTGAATGATCAGTGGTCCATTGTTTTTCAAGGGAAAATAATTCATTTAGGTGATGTTGATGATGATGATGCTATGTATTTATATTAGGTTTCTTTGTCTATTATGAGATTTAAGGATGATGATAATGAATATAATATAGTCATATTCCATGTTATATGAAACGATAAAGCTGAAGGGATATGGAAAAAATACAACACTAATCTCCTTATTATTGAGGTAAATATTCATATTTTGTTCGTTTTTCAAAATTTACACATGTAAAAAAACTCTTTGTTTAATTATTTTATGTTTAACTATAAGTATATTTATTATTTATATTATTTTTGTGTTAAATTTTATAAACCATAGTTATGGTTAATCATTTTTTGATTAAAAACCCCAGTGTACATCATTATGTTTTGTTTAAATTTATGAATATAAAACCAATTTTTGTAATTGTGATAATTAAATTTATAATTTTTTCTCTCATTTTAGAAAAACTTTAATATTTAATATTTAATCTTCCATATTTTTTTGGTTACAAATCATCAAATAATAATTTTTTGAAACTTACACATCTATGAACATAGTTCTTTACTTACATATTTTTGTAATAATTGTTTTTAAAAATTCAATTTTCTAATAATATATAGGTACATAGAATTTTAGTGCATTTGTCTATTTCAATTACATACATAGAAGAAGAGGCAAATTTACTGAATTATTTTCCCTTTTCATTTTATTAAATATTTAGTGATATAACTATTTAGTGAAAGAAAATGATAGATTTTAAAATAATAATTACAGGACTACTGAAGTGACTCATATGGAGGATTATTTGATTTATTATAAAGGGAAATGATACATAGAGTAGGTAGAAAAGATATTAAGTGTTTATAAATAATATAACATTATCATAGATAATATAGAATAGAAGATAATTTTTATTAAAATAATGACCCCATTTGCCCAAATAAAATGCCTTTTACCAATTCCGTTTCTATACAAATCCATTTTAGGATTAATATTTTATATCCTAATTAGAAGTCTATCAAGGTAGTGAAAGAGAACTTGTGGGAGCCCTTAATTGTAAAATATGTCAATTGATTTAATTTTGTCACATTATTCTAATATAACATATTTTATAAGACTAATATTTAATTTATTTAGTTACTGAAAACAATTAATTTTCATGAAATGAATTAAATTAAGAAATTATTTATATATTTAGTGGTGATTTTATGGTGATATTAAAAAAGTATAAAAAACATTATGTTTTTTGGAAGTATTACGTGGTGGGTATAATTTATTGGAGGTAAGAATGACATCCAAAACATTAATGCATTAAGAGATAAATACAGTGGTTTTTCAGAAGAGGTACAGTTCATTCCTTAATATCCCTCCACTCTCTATAAAATACTGAAAAGAGGGATAAGGGGAAAATGAAATGTATCTTATAGAGAAACCCAAGGAAGTAGCTAGCAGAATTGTAATAAATTAATTTTTTTCAATGAATGGTATTATTTTTTAAACTGAAAACACTAATATACCATTTTAATTTTCAATTTTAGAATGACCATTGGGAAAAATATTTAAATGGGACTTCTATTCCTATGGTTAGTATGCGCATCGTAACAACTATATTAGGAATGTAGGAGCACCCTAGCTTAATGGGAGTATTTGAGGTGGGTGTCAGTATGATGAATGTTTTTTTCATCAAAGAAATCAAGATACCCAAAAATAAATTCCTCAAAATCTGAGATAATAGACTTAAATCAATTCATGGTGTATCAAATTCAATCAACAATGCATTCTATATTCATGAAATTGATGATACAATCATTGCCTACCCATCTTACCTCCTCAAATCCTCCACCTTCTAATTCAGACCTTGTTTTTTATTGTTAGTTGTATATTGAAGATCAACATATATGTAGTATTGTATACATTATTATACAATTTTTTTTGGGATTCTTTAAATCAGAATCCTATGTAGATTGTGTGATGTCCCAAACCTGGATGCCAATCAATGGGTGCATCAAGCCCGGTGGGCCACATGGCCTCAAGAACATATCCCTAAATGCCTGAGGCAGTTGACTAGAAATGAGTGAATATGGTGTGTAAATGGGGAGACTATGACCTTATTACCAACGTGTAGCGCAACAGGTGAATGTAACCATAGTTAAATAGCTAAATCAATATAATTAAAATGAAGGAATGACATAAAATAGAGACAACCGTAAAAATATCCGAAATAACAAGAACATCATTAATCAACTGATGATATGTCATGAAATTAGAAAAATGGAAATCATGGAATCAATATAGCAAGAACAAAACGTTACACATAAGTATAAAATAAATCAAAGACAATCCCAATCATCCCAATATCCAAATTGGTCATCGGCTATCAAGTTCCATGCTAATCAACAATCAATCAAGTGTTTGAAGCTATATGATCCCTCTTGTCGACACCTACAAAACTTTAATATACCCCAGGCAGATAATGGAACCTATAGAGGGTTTGAGATAAATATTAATGGGAAACCACCAATGGTGTCGAAAACATTCGGCTCGTGTAATGGAAATGTAATAGTGGGAATTCATGTATATATAGAGTAAAGTAGTACAATATAACTGAATACCAAAGTACATTAATTATCCCTTAGTTGGTGCTTGAACATGTAACAAATTCATTATTTGATTATTACCAATTTATAAATATGTCACATGTTTTCTATATCAATGGTTGAAAGTTGTAACAAGGAAACCTGTAATGATATATAATACAGAAGTCCCAAGGTAATAACCAAGGATACAAAGACCTTAATGGTTTCCAAATGAGTAATAAATGTTTCCTAGAAAGGGAAAGATTGTAGTCCAAGGATCATATTACATGGAATTCCATAATAATATTCCTACCGAATCCATAGTGATTGTCCTATGTAAAATGGGTCTATACAGAGATAGGGCCCTATGGGCTGTAACCATGGAACCTACTTGTCAATGCATGATCCAATGAGTGTATCCAAGGCATCCAATAATGATATCGAAGGGACACTATGATTTCATACCTGGAATGAAGAGAAAAAAGGGATATGGATCTTGTTGCATATCATCCTTTGAAAGACGTATCCTTGAATCAGAATGGGGTTCTCGAGTGGTCATTAAACTATCTGATACGAATCCAAGGAGAGCCCGAGTAAGGAAACTATTATTTTACATTTTGTCATGAAATATTTTATTTGGTTCAATCCTTTCCTTTCATTAGTGTTATAAGTTCACCTAGAATGCAACCTTTTAATCCATTCATTGGGTTTAATCATTGCATTTCATTGGTGTGAGAAGGACAATTAGCATTCATCCTTTCAATCAAGTCATTTTGTTTAATCATTACTGTTAATTAATGTGAAAAGTAAAAGTAGAATGTAACCACTCATTTAATTCCTAAGAATATTCCATATTCATGGTTCATTCCACTATATTCTATTAATGTGGTAAGGGGTGTTATGGATAGGCAACCTACTATCCATTTACATTTATGTCCATGTCATATAATTAGTATAAATGCCCATTAACATTTAAAATTTTATTTTCAAATTGATAAACATACCATAGGTGGGTAAATTGGTGAGCAGACATGGTAATTTCCATTATTACAATCACAATAAAAATCAATCCATTTAATATATAAAATATTACCCTTATAATGGTCAAGAAAAGGCACACCCGAATGGTGGAACAAACATGTCAAAACACTAAACAATAAATATGGAATAAATTTTAATATGGAAAGGAATGAGTTTTGGGTGTAACCACTAACCACTAATTACATATTTGGAAAAACCATAACTATACGGTTTTAAGGATTATAAACATGGCATATAAAATCTATAATAGATACTTGATGAAATCGATGGGCCCCACATGAGAATTCCAAAATCAATGAACATGAAGGATGAGTTATAGACCAACCACATTAGAGTTATACAACTCTACTCTTCTAGAATTGGACCTTGATTTCACCTGAATTTATGAATATCTATGAAAAATAGAAAAACATGCATGCCCCTATATCTAGTTTAAGAGCAAGAGAGGATATGAAAGGCTTAAACAGCTCGTGTACTTACCATTGTGAATAAAATGTGATGGAAGAAAGCCTGACCATATCCCAAATGATGTAGATCTCTAAATCAATATATTTTGTCTTAAAAAATATTCAATTTTAGATTGAAATAGGTTAATCCTAATGGTTCTTGGATTAGGGAATATGAAGGGATCTAATTAGATCATTAAGGGAGAATTAGTAAAATTACCTAGAAAAAAATATTGTGCAGGGTGTGTCCACACGGTTTGAAAAACCATGTGAAAACTATGTGTGTATAACCAGGAATAAGGGTAAATTTTGTGGTTAGGCTGCACAACCAAGTTCCAATTGTGCGAGGTGGCTCTTTATGAGAAAAAATCATCTGCACAGTTAGGAAAAATGTGCTCCAACTGTGCAAATTGGAATGTTTCCCCCAAAAGAAGTGTTCACGGATTCCAAAAAGCCCCCAAAACCCTTGGGACCTCTAACAATTAATAATACATCTACATAAGGTTCAAGATAAGGAATTATATCTAAATTTAAAGGATCCATACCTCATAGAAAAACCGGCTACTTACATTCTTCGCCCTTTAAAAGAACTCGCCCCCCGTGATCACCTTCCAAGGGGGTAGAAACATTATCTAAGAACAACACTAGAAATTGGGCATGTACACCAGCTTCTGTCTCCCATTTATCACCATATACTCATTTTTTCTATCATATCACCCATACTAGTGGGACATACCAGCCTCAAAGAACCTTCCTGAATCAGTCAATGATGCGTACTGGATACTCCATAGTTGTAGGATCAGTATCTGACTCAACTTACTCAAGATCAAAGGAATTATATGGATCATAATGATACTATAAAATCTATGAAACTTGGATTATGTCATTCGAGGCACGGTACCTTTGAGGTAGTAGCACCCAATAGGCTCTCGGCCCAACTCTCTCTAGAATCTCAAATGCCCCTACCTAAAAAGGGGAAAACATCCCTTGCTTATAAAACTATCTATACCCTATACTAGGTGATTCTATAAGGAAAACCAGATCCTCGAACTCAAACTATAGAGGTAGCCGATGACAATTAGAATAAGACATCTTTATAGACTGAGCTATAGTCATATGATTTCTCATCAGCTGAACCTGCTCTGATGTCTCCTAAATGAGATGAGGAGGTAGTAGGGATGCCTCACCCTCCTCTACCCAGCA
This sequence comes from Viscum album, assembly GCA_963277665.1. NCBI lineage: Eukaryota > Viridiplantae > Streptophyta > Magnoliopsida > Santalales > Viscaceae > Viscum > Viscum album. The sequence continues at coordinate 1,190,257,069 of OY728130.1, read as the reverse complement.
TTGTGGTGAATGAAATGGCCTAAAATATAGGACATCAAAATTTTCCATATGAATTTTCACCTAAAAGATGTTATTATAGGTGAAATCGATGAGAGGGACATGCTTCTCCCAAGAACCTCTAAAATAGACACATTCTCTAACTATATCCTCTAGAACCTACATTGTCTACTCCAATTGTCAATCGGTCTGATGTTGGAATGATGTTCTTGGAAGAGACTATGTTCCCATATACATTGAAAAACCTCCTAGAAAAGTTACATTAAATGAGCATCCCTATCGGAAATAATAAATTCCGGAACCCCGTGTAACCGTATGATTGAACAGACTTACAATTTTCCCATCCCATCTACTGAGAATGTCTCATGAAGGGAAATTATTTGGAATGATTTAGTTATTCCAGAAAAGATAAACCATATAGAATTTATAACCCTCAATGACCTTGGTAAGATGACTAAGAAATCCATATAAATTTCTTTCCATTTCAATTCTGGGACTCGATGCAGCTGTAAAAATCCTGCAGGTCTCTGGTGCTCCACCTTCTCCTACTGAATGGTGGAACAACTAGTGATAAAGGCTGATATCTAATGTTTCATCCCAGAACACCAATACTGGTGTCGCATGTCTCAATACATCTTCGAGACCCCTAGATGAACATCCCAATGATTAGCATGGGACACTTTCATCAACTCCTCTCACATATCTGTAGGAACCAAGATACATCCACATAGATCCGGGATGTCGTCTCTATCTACAGTCCAATCCAAATGTGGTCTATTTGATGATATACTATCTTGGAGAACCAGACCATCAGGATATCAAAATTTTATACTATTCATCTTCTCAGGGAGGGAAGATGTAACTTTCATGGAAGATAGGTAAGAATACTCGTGACTATAATTAAAATCTAGAGGCATCTCAGAAAAGAGAGCCAATAACATCCATTCATCACATGCATCCCATACATCATGTATTTTAGTTTTCCAACCCAGCACAGCTGTAACCACATTTACCTTCTCAGGCATATAGGAATGTTCATAATCAATGGATTATAGATATTTCACCCATATTAACTATTTTAGGTTCAATTCATACTAAGAAAAGAAATATTTAAGGCTCTTGTGGTTCATGTACACCAAAAAATACTCACCCAAATGATAGTGTATCATGGAATATATGGCATGGACAATTACCACATGACCCATGTCATGTGTTAAGTAATTCCACTCATGAGGCCTCAACTACTAAGATATTTACACAACAAATTTTCCCTCCTGCATCTGCACTACTCCTAGGCCGATTCCTAATGAATAACAGAAGATGGTATAACCTATACCTAGCTATGGAAGAGTCAGAATGGTTGTTGATAGAATATTACCTTTCACATCCTTAAAGGATTTCTCACATGATTCTTACCATATTAACTTGGCACCCTTATTTTTAAGACTAGTAAAAGGTGAATCAAGGTTGGAAAAGTATTATATGAAACACATGTAATATCATACCAGCCCTGTGAAAATCCATATATCGAACACATTTTTCAGATCCTCCCAAGAAACTACTACACTAACCTTTTCTAAGTCGATAAATATGCCTGATTATTAGATAATATGACTCAATAAGTGAACTTTGTCGATCCATACGTAGCACTTAATATGATTGGTGTAAAGCCGATTCTCTCTCGGTGTACTCAGAATGATCTCAATATGTTTTTTATGGTCGCTATGAGTTTGAGAAAACACCAAGATCTCATCCACTACGACTCTGAAAAAATATTCAAAATATGGATGGATAACCCTATTCATCAAAGACAAGAAAACAAAATTAAAGGCCATAAAACTGAATTTCATAACAATGCACTCATATAGACCATACCTGATATGGAATGTTTTATGAGTTATGTCTGATGGTCTGACTCACACATGAAGATAACATAATCTCAGGTTGATCTTAGGGAAGAAATTTTCTCATTGGAGCTGGTCGAACAGATCAACTATTTTAGGACGTGAATGTTGATTCTTGATCATATGATGGCTCATTTTTTTATAATCCAAACATAGACGTATGGTTTCATCTGCTTCTTGGCGAAAAGCATAGGTGAACCCGAAGAGGATATACCATGTCATATAAAAACATTGGCCTCTAAATCCTATAACTACTCCTTAATCTCTTTAATATCTATCGGTGATATACTGTACAGATGAATGTACAAACGATCTTTTCCTGGAACAAGGGCGACAATAAACTCTACCTCACTCTTAGGAGGATAACTAGAAAAATACTTAGGAAAGACGTCCTTAAAACAATACACTACTAGAAGGAAATAAACATGTCGTAAAACTTAATTATCCATGAAGATATTTTCAATATGGGATGTAAATACACCTAGTTCATGGTTCTTTTGTCTACCTCTACTATCTTGGACATCCATATAAATCTTATGTAGTTTATTGCAACAATTTGGTGATGTAAATGATACCCTAAAATGATAGTAGTCTACAGAAGAATGATAGTGATCGAAACAGTCCATCCTGATAATGACATCCAATCCTGTCATATGAAAAAAAAACATTACATAAGAAGGGGTGAATTCCTACCTCAAGGGGGTAGTCCCTACACTAGTTCAAGCCTTATGTTTATACCCATAATTATGTATCTAGGGTCATTACACCATAATAAAACTGTATCTCTCGTCTGACACTCTTCATGATAGATATAGAGATAAAATAGTTTGAATCACCTATATCAAATAAAGTAGATGTTATGGTAGATACCATAAGAATAGTATCTCACACTGTAGATGGTATCATAGCCTAATCCATAGGTATCGGTTGTAGTGCATGCCACATATATGATCCATGAACATGGGAAACATATGGACTTCCATGATCATAATAGGTATTTTGGTGCTACTGGTGATTAGTTGTCTTGCTACCATGACCACAACCTCTTATTCATCTAGACCTACCTGTTCAATTCCAAATCAATGCCAAATGTGTAATAATATAACCTAATCCAAAAGGGCAAGTTGGCAAAGATCCTTTTCCACTCAAGGTTGGTGGAAAATTCATGAAAAAATGTTAGGGATTCCCCATTATTCATCAAGCCTGACAATCCATTGGGTCTCTATCACATTGAGGTTTCTTTTCCACTAGAGTTCACACCAATGACAATATATAGAGCTATTGAAAAGGTCACTCTCGTTGTCACTCCCTTTATGAGAAACCAAGAGAGAACATGTTCTGCCACCAGAAGAACTACTACCCTGATACAGTACTGGTACTCTATGCCCAAGACTATTTCCATCCTTCAAGTTATTATTACTGAAAAGATATTGATTGACTAATAAAGAACACCTAGGTTAGATAAAATCTTTCACCAGTATATATATTTAAAACCGAATCCCATCCTCAAGAAGTCAATAATGTGAAATCTCATCACCATCTTGAGGAGGTCAAAAGTGATGCAACTTCGTGAAACACTCTGAATATTCTATAACTGGTAGAGAACTGTTCATGAGAAGAATAAAGTATCTACCTCTTTCCTCTCTCAATATATAAGGAAAGAATTGATCATAGAAGGAAGTCTTGAAATAAACCCATAACATGCCATGTTGATGACCGATCAAGGTAATCACATCCCACCAATTCTTGGCCAATCCCAGAAGCATGTATGAGGAAATATTGACTGTCCACATTAGAGGTGACTCCAGATGATCAAACATAGATAAGGTGGCTTCAATCCTAGACTCAGCATCTTGCAAACAACCATCCCCTGAGGGTGCAGAAAGATTTTGATGCTTGAACACACGAGTTACATCATCCATCATAGGTGAAATCCATGGATCACCATGCATAGACTACATCGAATGTTGGAAAATGACATGAACATGAGCATCCGTTCCCATATCAGGTACAATATGTGGTGCCTCAAATGGAACTCATGGAGGTATGACTAGAGGTTAAGGGCCCACCATGTTTGGAGATTGGTCTTCTCCACCCACTTGGCATATTACATGAAGAAGTCATAGTAGCATCGGTCTAAAAATGGAAGGGACATGCCTCAGAACAATTTTATGAAAAAAAGATAACATCACCAGCAGAAGCTAAACATAATTAAACTATCTTCACACGATATACTACCCCAACTATTTTCATAGATAACCAGCTATTTGTAAGTTCTCAAGTATAATATTCATTTAATTTTACATTAAATTACTAGGTTTAGTCCATTAACTTTCATAAATATGCCAAGGAAGGATAAGTATATGAAACCAATTCATCATAGTTTTTATGAATCACTTTATAATTGATAGCCATTTCTAGTGAATTAGTTCAAATACACCTATCACTAGAAGTGACACCCATTTGTTTATAGCATAATGGAACAAATCGGTGAATTACTCTTTCCAACCCATGGGGGCCTATACACCTCATGAATTGAGATATGAATTAGTCAATCAAAGATAAGTAAAATACAAGAAAAATGCTAAGAATCACATCATCACTCAAAAATCATAGGAATATCAAGCAATGAAAATATGTGAAATTCACCTATATGGCACGAAAATATGCATGAAATGGGAATTATAGGTGATTATAATGATGCATGTAACAATGCTCCTTTCCCATATATCACCAGGACAAGGATGAAATAAAATTATATAGTAGAGTATTAATAAAAAACTCCACACGAATTGTGTGTCACCCAATGGTTAAATAATATAAACTGTATTAAGAAAAAGTTAAAAAAAATAATTTTTTTTGGGTAACATGGATTTTACATTGACCATGGGTTCACAAATCCCAAGCACAACTTATGAACATGTCCCAAGAATTTCTAATATCTATTTTATTGGATTCAAAAAGAAAATCATGAAATGAAACCAACTTTTATACCAAATTGTGATATCCAAGACCTGGATGCCTCTCAATGGGTTCCTTGAGCTCGATGGTTAACATGTCCTTAAGCACATCTCCTTGAAGGACATAGACTGCCGACTAGAAGCGAGGGAATAAGGTGTCTCCAAGGGGTACTATGCCCTCATTACCAAAGTGTAGCACAATGGGTGAATGTAAAAATAGTAAATAGATGAAGTAATATATATAAACAGAAGGCATAATAGAAAATAGAGACAACAATAACTATAACTGAAACAAAGAGAATAGAATTCAATAACTGATGATATATCATGTCACTAGAATACATGAAATCATGGAAACATTATGTCATTAATAACATGTTCTACATAAGTGTAAAGGAAATCAATGATTATACCAAGAATCTCAAGCTCTATCTCAGTCATCTTCTATCAAGCTCCATACTAATCAGCAATGAATTAATTGTTTGAATCAATATGTTTCCCTTTGTCAACACTTAAAACCATGTAATATTACCCAGGAACCGGAAGACACTTGGAGAGGGTGTGAGATAAATCTAAGTGGTTCACCACCAATGATGACTATAACAACTGACCCACATAATAGAAATGTAATAGTGTGAAAGTATACATATATAGAGTAATGAAGTAAAATGTAAATAAGTAACCAAGTACCTACTTGATCCCTCGGCAGGTGTATGAACATGTAAACATTTCATTATTTCAGTTTTTACTATTTAAAAATAATAAACCTATTATTAATTACATAGGTTCCATGTTGTAAAAAGGAAACCTGTAATTATTTTTATTAGTGAAGTCCCAATGTAATAACAAAGGCGATGTAGACCTCATGGGTTGTCAACTCAGTAATAATTGTAGTCTAGCAAGGGTAAGAGTGTAATTCCAGTAGAATATTCTATTCCATTCCACAATAAGATTCCAAATTAATCTATGGAGACCATCCAATGAAAAATGGGGATAAGTAAAGATAGTTCCCTATGGGCTATAACAATGACAACTACTGGTCAATGCTAGATCCAAGGAGTGTATCCATGGAATATTGAAATGATATTAAAGGGATCCAATGGTGTCATACAAATAATCCAAGAAAAATACAAAGTTTAGGATCTAGGGGATTCTCAACCCATGAATGTCGTATAAGTTAATCGTAATGGGGTTCTCAAATTCTCATTGAATTCTGTGATCAGAATCCATGGCTAGATCGAGTTAGGGTACACCTATTTGAAATTGATTCATGTAATATTTCATTTTTTTCAAGCCCTGAATTTCATTAGTTTTATTTGGTCAAGTAGAATCCAAAATTTTAATCAAGGCATTTGGTTCAATACATTCCTTTAGATAGGGTGGCAATGACATGTTTCATGAAACCTTTTAATAAAGTAATTTGGTTCAAGCCTTTCCTTTCATTTGTGGGACAATGCCAAGTAGCATGAAACCATTCATTCAATCCACTTAAATAATATTACATATTCAAGGATCATTACAGTACCTTCCATTAATGTGGTAAGGGTACAATGGATATATAACCTACTATTCATTTACATTTAAGTCCATGCCATATACTTAATATACATGAAAATTCACATTTCACATTTTATTCTCAAATTGAAACACTTTCCTTATGCGAGACAAGTGTTGAGCATACATGGTACAGTCTATTATTCCAATCACATTATAAATCAATCAATTTAATATAGTAAATATTACCCTTAGAATATTCAATCCAAGGCACACCCGAATGGCACAAAAAATGTGTCAAAACACTAAACAAAAATTATGGAATAACCTTCAACATGGAAGGGATTGAGTTGTGGGTCTTACCACTGAAATCTAATCACATATTCAGAAAGAGAATGACCATATTGTTCTGATGATTATAAACAAGACATATAAATTATATAAACCACATTCAATGAAATCAGTGTGCCCCGCACAAAAAATTCCAAAATCAATGATCTTGAGGGTTGAGTTATAGACCACAAGTGCTAGGATCATATGACTCTACTCTATTATTATTAGACCTTGATTTGGAATGGATGATAGTAGATCGATAAAAAAGGGAAGAATGCTCATACCTGGATATCTAGGTCGATAGAAAGAGAGGAGAGGAAAGGATTAAACGGACTCGAGTACTTACCATTGTGTATCCCACGTGATGAAAGAAATCTAGATCAGATCCTTGATGAAGGGTGTCTTTCAATACCTAGTTTTCGTCTTAAAAAGATCTCAAATTGGTGGGATAAATAGATTAATCCCTATAATTCTAGGATTTGGGAGGAAGTATGGATCTAATTAGATCATTTAGCTAAAATTTGTAAAATTACCCCAAAAATAGCATGTGGACGGTTTGAAAAACCATGCGCAAACTATGAACTATTACAGGGGAAGAAGGGGTTCTTTCGAAGATAGGTCTCATGACTTTCCACCAACCAAGTGAGGTGGCTCCATTCCAAAAAATACCATCGTACGGTTAGGCAAACTACGTGCCGAAAGTGCTCCAATCGTGCGACATGTCCTGTTCCCCCAAAAAGATATGTTTCGAGCTCTGAACAGGCCACAAACACATTTGGGACCTTCACCAACTAGAAGGAAATCCTCAAAAGGTCAATGATAAGGAATTAAACCAATATTTAATGTTTTCATACCTGAGCTAAAAAATGGGTTCATACAGTTAGGTTAAGTTAGAATGTCAATACATGATATTATTGATCCAAATACTTTACTACCATTACATATTGAGATAGTTACCAAAGGTGGAGATTGTATAGGTCATTTTATACTTTTGATAGTTATCCATCTTTGTCATATGACAAACAAGGTATACATTGTTTTCATATATTATTTAAATCTGATTCAAAATCACTTATAATGTTTTCTAACATTTAATTTTTATAGGTTTATCTAAAATAAAAAAATAATTCAAAAGAAACAAAAGGTTCAAGAACAAAAAACTTTAGTTACTTATGAGATTTTAATTTGGATAAAAATATTATCCTAGGTTTCTTCTTCCTTGGTTATTATTTATGAGTTTTGGATGATATATGATATATATGGATGAGACTATCCATTTTGAATATTCACCATTTATATCTTGGATCTAGTAATTTTTTATGAGATCAATATTAATGTATTATAGTTGCTTTCCATTTATGTTAGGGCTTTTATTTCTTTAAATAATTATGATTTCAAGTTACATATTATATTAATTATTTTACTAGGTCTCTACACAAAATTCTCATTCGAAATGATACAAATGGTGTTTATGATCCTATAGATCCAAAATAAATTCCAATTTCTTTGTAATATTTGAATACTCATGTTATAGTTACATATATATCTGAGAGAATAGAAAATAAATGGATTGGGTGATAGTTTTTTCAATTCATTGATTTGTAGGAAGAATAATATAATTATTAACTAATATTCATTATAACATCATTAATTGTGAAAATTTTATATTGTATAGGTTATTGGATGTTAGGAATATTCTTAACACATGAATGAACAATATATTGGGTTTTCTCATTATCAGGTGATTTTCTTAAAAAAATTTAGCAAATTTTTAAACAAGTATGTTTTATTCTTTTCTATAATTTCTTTAATTTTAATTCTTATTGATTATTGATGTTTTAAGTTGATATATATGAAAATGTAGGTCATGGAAAATGTTTGAAAAAGATCACATATTGATACATGATCCAAATACAACCCAATATGTGAAATAAACATTAATATATTTTATATTGGATAATTTTTATTATTATATATATATATAGATTGGTTTTTATTTGAAGTTAAATTTTTATAAGTATAATTTCATTATACAAAAGAATAGGTGGAATATGGTTTTTATGTTTTAATATTATGTATATGAAAATTGAAACTAGATCAATGATGAATTTGATATTGTCAGTTATATTAATTATATTATGTTTTATATCAAAATATTTTATTTTTTAATCATATAAAATTCATTGTTATTATAGCTTTTTAGGGATGTTGAGTTATATATGAATGAACAACTTACCCATATATTTAGTTTTTTTACGAATTTAATTATTACGTATGATTATAATTTTAATTATTAGGTATGAACATTTTAATTAAATATAAAAAATGTGTTTTTATACAATCCTTTTCTCCATTAAGTTGGTATATTTTGTTTATTTTTACAGGGTTTTCACCATTTCTTAAAGGTTTATAGCTTTATAAAACAATATTTTTACTAAAAAATACTTTAATTTAGAAATAGACATCATGTATACCAAAGTACATGAGTAACCAAACCATACAATCATATGAGTGAGATAAAATATATTATTGAACGAAACATAAAAATCCAGTAAGTCATGTAACTACAGAATAAAATCCATGCAATATACATAATCATCTTTATAGAAAGATATTGATATAAAAATCATATTTAACAAATTAAACCTATTAAAATAAATCTCTACAAAAATTAATTTTTATTTTAAACATATAATAATGATTCTGATACCAATACACATAAATTAAAAATCATGTCAATCATTTATTACTTTATACTAATTATCATTTTGAACTAAAAATCCTTTTTAAAATTAATTTTCATTGAACAATAAATTATATGTTTTAAAAGAAGGTAAAGATAAATCAAAACTATTACAAACTTTTTATAAAATCTCATTAAAAATTAGTTTACTAGATATATCCAAATATATTTAAAAATCATCAAATTAATAATTCTGAAACTAAATTTTTTTTCTTTATCATTCATTTTGGTAAATAACCCATAAGAATATTCCAGTTGTAGCCAATAAATTTAATTGATGATTTAATATCCCCTATATTATTCATTGGATAGTTCATTAAACCTAATGATCTCTACAGAATGCTTCAAGAATAACAAAAAACAATTATGAACCATTAGGAATGATTTTATTACAAAATTATCCAAAATAAAATACACCATAATTAATGAATCACGAAACTCCAATAAAAACCACATAAGTAATATTGAGTTTTCAATCCTAAAAGATATTATCTGAATCCATCATTTTTATAAATTACATCATACTTCTTATTTTACTTTCACTTGAAATTTTGTTTTTTAATTGTTTTTTCAAATGTAACTTTTGATACATTTTTTATATCCAAATTGTCCTTTATTATCATATAACACTTATTTCATTATATATTTTCAATCATGTCGAGTTGTATATGAACGAATAACATACACATATTTTATGTTTTTTGTCAAATAATTTTTTAAGTATGATTATATTATTATTCATCAATAATGTCAAATTTATTTAAATTTATAAAATGACTATTTAGACAATCTTTTTTCATTAATATTGTATATATTAATTTTTATAGTTTTTTAACTGTTTATGGTATGTATTTTTTAATTAAAGTAAAAAAATGTGTATTTTTTAATGTATTTATTCTTTAAGTAGGTAGATTGTGTTTTTTAGTGTTTTATTTTAATTAAGTTTCATTATTTTGTCATTTTTACAAGATTTTAGATTTTTTTTGAAATTGTAATTTTATATATTTAAAAAAAATACCCCATTCCAAGTTAGTTTTTTCAGAAACTGAAAATGAATCTAAATATGATAAGTTTCCAAATTATATTTTCTAAAAAACCGAGGTGGTGTGTTACTTTTGTTGTGAGTATTTAAAAAAATCAACATAAAACATCAATTCTAGAATCAAAATAAAATATACGAGATTGGATTTTACCAAAGACTAACATTGAATGTCTTTTCAATAATCAAAATAAAAATGATATTTCATGTGAGATATTCATAAAAATCTACATAGAAACATTTGTTAATTTTCTTTTTAGTTGGAGTTTCAACATTATATTTTAAAAACCGATGTCAAAAATAGCATTTTTAAAATTACCTAGGTCAACATTGGTTAAAATAAATATTAAAAAAACCAATGTTGAATTATGTTTTTACACTAGTGAATTAGTCCTAACATGATTGATTTTCCTAAATCTTAGTGTTTTTCCTGATATTTTAATTTTGATGTGTGGAGGTGATGGAATTCATAGTGTTAAGATACAATAAATTGTATAGAAAAGTTTGGGGGTGATAATGTTGGTTATTGATAAAGCATTTTTATTCATTCATTATATATTATAATTTTCCCTTCATGAAAAAAATGAAAAAAAGAATGAGTTGTGACTTGGATGAATCAAGTATCACCATTACTATAATAATTATTTTTATCATATGTGGTTAGGTGGTGGATGTGAGTGTTATTCTTATAATCACTTTTGAAGAAATAATAAAATATTAAAAAATTAGTTTCAAAAAAATTGGAAATAAAAAATAAAAAATAAAGATAAAAATTCGATAAGGATAAATTCATTTAATATGTTATCATTTATCGTGACTATAACACCATCCGTTTTAAGTAAATAACCGTTTATTTTTTGTATTTTATGTATAAAAAGTTATTGGTTTATGTTTTGGAATGTTTTAAAAAGTTTGGGAATGTTTTTGGGGATTTTATGGAGGTACACTGTTTGAGCATGGTTATTTGAAATAGTGTTACACCTCTAGAAAACCATGAAATGGGAGATAAAGGGATCTAGTTTGGTGTACTGTTTGACCAAACCATATAGTCACCCATGAGTAACCATTAGTTATATCGATAGAGGGAAAAAAGTTGGAACATTATTTCTAAAACAATGATATCCAATCATGTGATGGGCGTTTTTGGGCAGTTGTTGGTACAAAGTATTCGCATAGTTTTCCTAACCATGCAACTAAACTGTGCACTGCTAAAAAGAAGAGAAAAACAAAATGGATCTAATTATGATTTCCTCTAATTTTTTTCAACAATAATACCCTAAATCCAATTACTTTTCTATCAAATTTTATAGATACCTTTCCCCTTGATATAAGAGAAATCCATTTGTGATTCTTATTGTGTTGGTGGTCGAATTCCTTGGTATGTGTTAGTTCTTGGTGGTTTTACTTATTTTATTAAGACTTTTATAAGTATTGTATATCTAATAAATTATGGATATATCCATTTTTTGTAATTCCAAATATTAATATTTATATCTATGATGATGATATGGAATAAGATCAAAGGTGAGTTTTGGGGGTTTCAAACCAATTTTGATGAATAATTTGTGTCATTCATTGATTTCACCTATATGTTAGAGGTAGGTTTATTCAATATTGACTCATATTATTAATACATTAATGCTTGGTTTCAAATGGTTTGAATTACTTGACACTAATTGTGAAATTTATGTGAAAATCTCGGTAGTAATCCACAGAAGTGTTTTTTTGGGAAATTGTGGAAAATTGTTGTTGTGCAATGTAATTAGTTTCATGATATTAAAATTATGTTTTAAAATAGAAATTGGTTTAAATTAAATGAACTTGTTTGATAAAAATATTCACCAAAAAAAATGTTTTATTTAAGAAGCTTGAAATTTTTTTTTGGAAAGGAATTTAGAATATTTTTTTGGCGTGTGTTCATTTTTATTTATGTGACACTGTTAAAGGGGCCTGTATAACAATCCTGCTCATTATTACATACTTATTCATGATTTATTACATAAAAAATTCACTTGAAAAAAAATATAAGATCAATATTTCTAGTGAATTTTGGGATTAGAATCATTATATAACAACTTAAAACATGAAATACACATCATTATTGAAAACTTCTTTTACATGACCACACACATTCCATCATACTTAGCATTACAAGGGATAACCTAAGGACATGCCTAAGAAAAAGGTGAGCCATAAAGCCTAGTAAGAGAGTAAAAAAAGCATAAAATGAAGAATATAGTACATGTTAGGCAATATGCATATCATTAGAGCATAATAGAAAAATGAACATTAAGGCATGGTATAACATGCTTATCATTACATAGAAATGTGACATCAACATTTAACATGATATTACTGTTATACAAGGATCACTGCACAAGGATCATGAGTAAACTCACATTTCACTTTAATTATAATGAGTAATCCCTGACTTAGAAGTAAATATCATTATGAAAATCTTTACCCACTGCATTGGAGCGCTTTTAGGTAACACCCTTCTAAGATATTTTATTTTCTGGCATAATTGTGCCACATGGATGATGCAACATGGACTAATTAAACAAAATCATTTATTCCATGATAAGGTAATGTGTAATTTATACATGAAACTATATAATACATAATAAATTTTCATAATGGTGAATACCCTTGATAGATAAATTGGCATGGAATTCACTACACAATGAATTTAGCTTGGAGAATCGCGATGCAATTTCGGCAGCATAACATCAGGAAATAAGATTTCATAAAAATGGTTGATGAGAGATAAAGGGTTATATCATCATATTTACATGTAATGGATAGTAAGGGGGTAATTTATATAGATTTACCAACATATTTAATGGAATTTAGATTCAAAATAAAAAATAATTTCTTGAATGTAAATGAGGAGAGGGAAATTCCTTATGGAATTGCCGAATGGTAACAGGTGTACTTGGGGGGAATTAATGAGAGTGAAGGAGTTATATAATAACAAAAACATAAGGAGGGATTTATGGGGGATTTTATAGATCATAACCCAATATTTATATTTGAAAATACAAGGGTATATATACATATAAAAACATGAACAAAAATGGGAGAGGAATAAATCCCTTACTTGGAAGTTTGATACCAAAGGCTTGGGAGAGGCTTGAGAGAGGATTATTGGAAGATAGAAGTATCATTGGAGGGTTTTAGAAATAGGATGGAAGAGATTGGTCTAGATATAAAGGTTTTGAGTAAAGAGGAAGTTGGATCTTGGGTGGGTTTATATAGGAAAAGAGAGTGAATTCTTTATTTTTTAGGTTTTGGACACTACACATTAAACTAATCAAAACCAAAAACAAACCCATGGTTTTTCCCATTGTTTTTTTCTACAGGGGAGTGTAAAAAATTATTTAATATTTCCAATGGAAGATGTTATTAAAATATTAGGCTTGATTATGTGGAGGTGAGTCACACACTCAATGAAATCATTTTAAAAGTTTAAATGTTTTATAAGTCATGGAGGGTCCACTAAAGCTTTTTAAAATAAATAAAACAAAAATAAAAGAATATTTTTAATGGTAAATAATTTATTGTCTGAACATAACATTTGTAGAATTTTTTTTACTTCACTATTGGGTCATTATGGTGTCATTAAACACATTATATAGTTAAATGGTATTTAATTTTTCCACAAAAATTTGACTGTCTCAGAAAATTATGAAAAATTCACCGTTGGATAATTTCAACATCCTAATTCCAAAAATAATATTAATTTTATCTAAATAATTTTCTAATTTTTTTATCTTTTTCATTAAAAAGAAAAAATTATATTTATAAAAAATCACGGGTTTGACAAAAATGGATTTCAAACCATAATAAAAAGTACAATAATATTCATAAAAAATATATGATCTTTTATATTTAATAAAACAGAATTTATTAATGATTTTTTATTTAAATATTATTTAATTAAATAAATATATTAATTCCTCAAAATTAAATTTTTAATTGAACACTATTTTTGCATCAAAACCCATTTACAAAGTAACAATAATAAAAATAATGCATATTCTTTATTGTATACAAATATAATACACATAATCATTGTGGATTGGTCTTGTTATATAACCTATTATAACACATGAATGAGTCTAAAGGGTAAGGTGTGCGATGGTGATAAACTCTTGGGGAGACTCAGATAACATCAGTTAGGTGGTAATATCTATTAACATCCACTTCTCCCATTGGTGGTTATATTCATGATAACATGTTGAAGCTCAGTTTGTGATTGATCGTGAGAGAAGCCCGGTGACTGTATCTCTTTTCTATGTTTGATAAATGGACTTCGTACGGTGCAATTCTACTGGATGAGGTCATCACTTCCTTTGTATGAGTAAATTAGATTTGTTAAAGAACTAAATCTACACTAATCATGTGATCACTTTTCAAAATCAATATTATCAACAGTAACTATTCTTAATAGTTTTTTAAAATCCAAAAACATAATATTGAGGAAGAGCACATTTTTTTTCTAAAAATTTCACATAATAAGACATTTAATTAGATCGAGATTAATTCTTCAATAATTAAATTTTTGGGTTATTAATATCTTCCCCCTTAAATAATTTTGACCTCCAAATTTATTTCTCCAATACTAAAATAGATGAGGGTAACTCTGTTTCATCACTTCCTCTGATTCCCACATTTCATCTTCAAACATGTGGTTGTGCTACGACACCATGATGAGGGGAATTATATTATTTCATAGACCATTTTCCTCACAATCTATGATCTTGACTTGCTTCTCTTCATACGAGAGGTCATTCTCCAATGTTTCCACATATGGATTGAGTACATGTGATTAGTCAGTTATGTACTTCCCCAAGAGTTATACATGGAATACATCATGTACTTGACATAGGTTCGGTGGGAGTGCTAGTCGATAGGACACTGCTCTAATGTGATCAATGATCTCAAAAGGGCTGATGTACCTTTGACTATGTTGTAACTTCTTACCAAAAATCATCACTATATTCCATAGTGATATGCGGTGAAATACCATGTATCCAACATTAAACACTAGGTCTCATCGATGATTATCAGCATAGATCATTTGTTGACCCTGAGCTGCTTTAATGTGTTGCTGGATAGTCTTAACCAACTCCACCATTTTTTTACCATATCTGGACCTCAAATTTCTCTCTCCCCAATTTCATATCAACATGTTGATGTTCATCACTTCTTCCCATAAAGGATTTCATAAGGATCCATTTGTGTTCTTGATTGGAAACAGTTGTTGTAAGAGAACAGAACTAGAGGAATAAGTTTATCCCATCCACCTTTTATGTCCATTGAGCATGCTACCAACATGAAATCCAGTTTTTAGAGAGTCCAATCTGATTAGACATCAGTTTTAAGATGATAGGTTGTACTGAATACAACTCAGTATTCCAAGCATGTTGAAGAAACTTCCAAAACATATATATGAATCTTGGACCTAGATTGGATACAATAGATAGTGGTACTCCAGGATGCCTTATAACTTCTTTAATATATATCTCTATCATTTGATACAATGATTAATATTAACAAATTTCAATTAATTGTGCATTATTTGAAAGAAAATACACAACAACATTGATATAAATGTTTCCTTTGAATGTATTTAGATTTCTGGTGACAAAGTCCATGGTTATGTTCTACCATTTCCATGCTAGTATGGGTACTGTCTGCATCATCCCCTTAGACTTCTGCCTCTCAGCCTTCACTTGCTAACATACCCGACAATTTGATATATACTTAGTGATCTCCTTCTTCATTTTATCCCAATAATAATGATCTCAGAGATCTTAATACATCTTTTTGTTTCTTGCGTGAATGGAGAATTTTGAACTATGTGCATCATCCAAACATTATTTCATTATCACTGGATTTTATGGAACACATAGTCTTGACCCAAATATCACAATTCCATCTTCATTAACATTTATCTCTGAGGATTTATCTTTTCTAAAAGTTTCCACTTTCTCCTGAATTTACACATCATTTTTTTGAGCATCATGTAACCTATCCAAAAGAGATCGTTGATCAATATTTTGTGAATGGACTGATGATATTCCCTTATTTAGGATTCACATGTACATATTTATCAAATCTAAGAAGATTGGATCCTTATAAATTCTCATCATTGATAGAATTGATGGGTCTATTATACTTACAACATCTTCCACATTGTTCACATATCTAGGGTGGTAATGGATTTAATATTCATACTCTTTTATCAGCATGAACCATATTTTTTGGTGAATATTCAACTCTTATTATGTGAATATATACTTGAGGATTTTGTGATATGTGTATATTTCAAATATCTCCCCAAAGAGGTAATTTCACCAAATTTTAAAAGCCAATATTATTGCATCAAACTCTAGATCTTGTGTAGGATATTTTTTCTCAGGAACATTACTTTTCCTTGAAGCATAGGCAATGTATTTTTCTTTCTTCATCAATACACAACCTAAGAACTTATTCAAAGAATCACTAAATACCATAAAATGTTCTCCACCAGTGGGTAGTTTGAGAACAGACGCAGTGATAAGGTTCCTCTTCAACTCCTTGAAGCTCACTTTGGATTCATCACTGCAAGAGAACTTTACACCCATCTGAGTTAGCTTGGTAAGACAGTTTGACAATCGTGAAAAATTTCTCAAAAACTGGCGATAATATCTTACAAACACCTAGAGGCTATGGATATTCGTCACCGATGTTGGCCTTGGCCATCCCTCAATTGTAGCTGTCTTGGAGGGATCCCTAGATATACTATTACTTTTGATTATATGACCCACAAATGATAACTCCTTCGACTAGAACTCACACATGTTGTACTTTTCATAGAGATTCTCCGTTTTCAAGGTCTCTAGTATAGTTCTTAGATTCTCCTCATAGTTCTCCTTGGTTTTAGAGTATATGAGAATGCCGTCTATAAAGACTTCCACATATTTCCCGAGGTAATCTATAAAGACTATATTCATCAAGTTGATGAATATTTATAGAGAATTAGTGAGTTTTGAAGGCATTACTATGAATTTATAGTGCTTTTATCCTGTTTGGAAAGAAGTGTTTGGGATATACTCAATCTTCACCCTTACTCGGTAATATCATGACCGCAGATCAACCTCCGAGAAGTATTGTGCTCGATGCAGCTGATCCAACAAGCCATCAATTCAGGGTAGTGGATAATTGTTCTTTATCGTGATTTTGTTGATTTCCTGATAATAAATGCAAAGGTTCATTGACCAATCCTTCTTCTTGATGATGAGGAATGCATGACCACATAGTGAAAATTTGTGCATAAAAACTCTTTATCTACATTCTATTTTAGTTTTTTCTTCAACTCTTAAATCACCACAACATCCATTCAATAAAATTTCTTGGATATTACCAATTCCCCAGTTATATGATCAATTGAGATTTCCACATATTCTCTAGGAGGAAGACCATCCAATTTCTTGGGAAAACTTCAGCTAATTCCATCAGAATAAACATGTCTTCAAGGATGGTTTCTTCCTTAGACTCAATTATTTGAATAAGATATGAATTCTCATAGGGAAGTAATATTCAGGCTTGAGATGATGGCACTAAATAATATTCATCCTCTTCATTTCAGTTGTATAGAATTGGTGGTCCATTATACATATAGAGAGTGATTTACCTCTCACAAAAAATAATGTCGGCATTATATAGGGAAATTCAATCCATGCTAGGAATTGCATCAAATTATTCTAGAGGATGTATGATGAGATTCCCTGGGAAGTTACTTCAACAAATTATGATAGGAAAGGAGTTATATTCATGGGATGTAATGATTTCCTCATTTTCTGTTCTCAAAAACATCATTAATCCCTGGATTTGTGGCGGTGTAGTGGTTATTCTACTAAACATTTGGGATATTAATGATTGCATAGAACCACAATAAAAAATAATGTTTTCTATTATTGAATGAATAACTAGAACACATGTCACCACTTCATTGTTGAGGTTCACTTCAGTTATAGTGATGGAAAAATCTCACCCTTGCTACCTTGGAGGGTGTTGGTTGCCTCTAAAAAATATTATCTTATGGAACTGGTTTCAAAGTACCATAGTTTTTTGTAGTTGAAGAAATAAACAACGCATTGAGGGTCGTATAGACCATTCCTATCCTCTGTCGTAGCCACATATTTTTCTTGTTGGAAATTAATGGCTAGGTACCCTTATCTTCCACACATATGACATTTCCTCTTCCCCATCAGGCAATTTCTGGGGTGTTTTTTTCTACACCTTTGGCAAGTGAGCTGCATGATTTTCTTAGTACCATTGTCTTTATCCAACAAAATTCCATAATTAAAGTACACCATATGCTTATTATCCCCATGATACCCCTAATATTTGTCAATATCCATTGCAAATTTGAGGGAACATCAGACAACTTCATCATAGATATTGAATTCATGGATCGCCAGGTATTTTCGTAGGGTAGGATTTAACCCACAATAGAAGTGTTCAACCATGAATTAAGGGGTAAGGACAAAGACAAAGGCATATTGTTTAAATAATGTGATTTTTTCCTTATAAATTCTGATGGATTCCTCATCATTTCTCTTGAGGTAAAGGAAGTCCCTTTCCATCTGTAGTAGGAGGGTGCATGGAAAATATTTATTGAAAAACATTTTGTCAAAATCCTTCCCTTCCAACGTCTTGATCTCTTATTCAGTATTAATATTTTTTTTACCAATGTACACTATTGATTAGATTCACCCTCCATAAGATATGTATCTAGAAGAAACTTCTCTTTTTTGGAACACTGAAGGGTGGATAAGATCTTTTCAATGGAGTTGATCCACTGTTTGGAGATTGCGGGATCAAATGATCCATTAAAAGTAGGATGCATTTTTCTCATGAAGATCCCGATTTAATGTTTTTCTTTCTTTGGGTGGGGGGTTGAATGTTCCTCTTGAACCATGTTTCTATTCAAAAAATGAGCTAACTGAGATAATTTCATGACAATGTTTGTTATTCCCACTCCCAGCGATTTGAAAATATCAATAGAACCATCATTTTGAGGACCCCGACTCCAGGAACACAGGAGATGGTACCTTCTAAACATGATGTGTTGTTTTTAAATAAAAAATGAACTGATAAACTACACATCATGTCCGATACAGAGGATCGTGTGTGGTTCGGGTTTTGGGAAATTGGAAACTTCTGAAACAATTCATCTTTTAAAAGCGGATACATGAAAATTTTAAATCAAAACGTAGTGTGAGCATTGAAATACTTAGTAAGGGGTATTAAAAAAAGAAACAATGTATCTTTTTGAAAACATTTGTTTAAAATCATTCTCTTATCGAAAACTGTAACACATAACATCAAAATGCTCAATCAAAATTTTCAATAAATATATGAAACACTTATGACATTTCTAAAAGGAGTAATAATGGTCATCGTAAACAAGTACGACATGTGATTACTTAAGCATAAAATTAATCAGTTAAGAGTTATTCATAATCAGATCTACACATAAAGGAAACAACATCAATTTTATTTCCTTGTTAATATATTACTAAGTAATAAACACAAATCATGCTCCAAACTTATACTAGTAAAAAGAGAAACATTATAAAAACATAAAGGCAGTGGTCGTGAAAGAATGGGAATTTTATCTTTAAAAGAACTTGTAACATAACTTGAGTTATCTGGCATCAACATTTAACTTAGACAATCATTTCTGCATCACCAAGTTCTATCCCTAAGGTGTCATTAAAAACATTACCAAGGTCCATCCCCAAGGCGTCATTAAACTGGTCATCCCTAGAGATTAAGTCTTTACCCAATGCATTGGAGCGCTATCAGGGCGCACCCTTAAATTTTTATTTATTAACATGTGATCCACGTCGTTCATAATTTACTTTAACGGTTTATATATTCAAGATGTCCCATACCACCTTGAATAACTCATTCATTTATATATTACCCAAGGTGTCATATACCACTTTGGATAATCTAATTTCTTAGTTCATTATCGTGACATGTCATAGGCATGCAATATGTACAAAAATAATTAAAATAAATAATGAATCATCACATATTTTACTAACACATGCTATGAAAGTTAACATTGTAAAATATTTCAATAACAAATCAAAGGCATACATAGTTTAGTAAACATTCTTTTCATAGAAGATAATTATTAAAGAATACAAAATAATGATAGAATAAATGATGTATCTTTAAAAATTATTATTTCATGGAAATGAAATGATTAAATAAAACACTTTTCATTAGTTATGGTGATAAAGAGGTCAATATAACAAAGTTTTGTTAACAAATAACATTCATCAAAGCAGGTTCTTTTCAAAATAAGATAAAAAAATGGACACAACATGATAACACGGTCCCAAAATTCCTAAATCCTCTAACATATTTTAATCAAGCCAAAATACACACTTTATTGTAAAACACATCATGGGCGATGTCAAATAAGCTTCTTTAATAAAACATGATTCACATAAAGTAAGAATTTACTTAAAGGTTGATACCCATCTCTTAAAATCATAAATTTGATTTGTATGGGTCTACATGTATATGAGTACACACATATATATATACACAGTTTACAAGGAGGGGGTTTTCATGGTAAACCAGTTTCAAACAACCCTCATTAATATATAATGCCTAGTATAACATAATGGATATTTTTTCAAAATCCGAAAATAGCTTGGGTTTGGGTTATAAATACATTTCTATACATATAAAAAACTGTATACTTCGAAAAATTATATATGTATAGGTTTTATGAAATAAATACGAAAGAAAACAATCAAAACTTAACAACCAAATGTCCTTTCCAACATAGGTCGATCCAAAAAATTGAAAATATAACATATATATAAAAAATATAGGTAACCTGTATATATGAACCATATTTTAAACGGTTGGTTTTAAAACAAGGCAAGATAACCCCTTTCACTTGCAACCTTTGTATTAAATTTTACGGAAACCCCCTGAAACCGTTTTAAAACTAGATGGTTATCATTATACATAACTATATATAAACCGTATATACTAAAACATAGGAGAGTAGTATTTCATAATGAGGGAAACACATTAAACATCCTTACTTGTTCCCTACTGAAAACACGATGGCAAGAACTTTTGAAAACATTACAAACCGAGGGGTTTGTATTAGGTATATATATACTTATATATACTGTATATGCCAGGTGTATATAGTGCAGGTTTCTCCAAAAAATGAAAACAAAGTATGAAATCACCCTTACCATGATTAAGGACGATTCTCAGATCAAAAATTAGTTCGTTGGATTTTCTGGAGAGTTCGGAAGGAGTTCTGGAGGAGAAGAGGCCGTCGGGGCTTCATGAAGAAGGAGGGGGTTTTGTAGGGCATCAGTGCACAAGTGAATTGACCAATGGGTAGGCCGAATTTGGAAGGAAGAGGAAACAGTGGCCTAGGAGGGGGTCTGCGGGGGTCAAGAAGAGCATGGAAAAGAAGAATATGAGGCATCCTCGGGTGTAGGACTACTGGTGCGGGACCCCAACATGAGGAAGAAGACGCAGAAGAGGTCGACGCGGAAAGGAACAGACGACCTATATTAAAAATGGAAAGATAATATGGTTAGAGGAGGCATAAGAATTGGGTTGATTGGTTTAAAAGAATTCGAGGACCGTGATTAGATCTCGGGAGAGATCGGATGGTCACTGAAATATGCAGGGGATATCGTGCTGCAAAAAGGGTCAGATGGATTAGATTGAAACAGAAATCGATCGGACGGTTCTGATCGCATGGAACGCGCCCCACATCGAAATGAACAACAGATGAGGTGCGGTTTAATATACAGAGCGCGCTACCATCGGAGCAATAACACCAACACGCACACATCGGGGCCTTATACACGGGCCCCATTCGGTCTTTGGCTCAGCCCTATGCAACGTGCGCCACAGGCCTTAGACACGGGCTTGCATGCGATTGGACAAAGCTATGCTCGGGCTTGGACCTGGTTAACAACTCTACACCGCTCGGGGATCTCGATGGTTAGTACCTTGGGTCCCTCGGGCTCGGTCTTGGCCTTGAGGGCTTGTCCCAAAGGGATTCCCTTAGCTTGGCTGGGTCCCAACATAAATTTTTATAAAAATATATACAAAATAAATGGTATAAGTATACTTAGTTTCAATATTTGTAAAAATTTAATTTTTATACAATGAAATAAATAGTTTTAAAATTTTGAAAATCTAAAATCCCATTATAGCCTATGTAGAATACTTTACATTTTCATATAATCCATTTAAAAGATATTTCATAATTAACATACCAAACCGTTATAAATAACCCTAAAGAAAATCGAAAATCCAATTTATAATATACTCTACTATTTGATTCATAAAATTATTTTTAAAAGACCAATAGTTTTTCCCCAATTTAAAACACATAGTTTAAGAGACCCAAATAGATATATTTTTCAATTATCACGGATTCCCATTAAACATAACCTTTCATAACATTTTAGAGTACTATGTTTTCAACCATATAGGTATCCATCGGGATTTTCTAAAAACAAACATATTTTTTTCAAGAATATTCATTTTATTTTAAAACTACGATTTCTTTTTTGAAAAACATTTGGAGATATTATAATATTTGAAATATCGAATGATTATAAGAGCATTACAAGAACCAATCTTTTATAAAAAGATAATCGTTATCAATGGAAACCAACAGTTATTTTGAAAACCCCAACAGTTATATATATAATGGTCATAATTTCTTAAAGGACCACTATAAAAACAGGGGTGTAGGGTGTTTCTCAATTTTAAAACACTTAACCCTAGGTGGATGGCTCTCCTCATAGCATTGGTGCTGAGTATGTGTGTCGTGGCTTTGGCTATAATATTTTTCACACTGATGGACCCAGACGATGACAACTATCCGATTACTCGAGTTGTGATTCTTTGTAGTCTTGTTGTGGCTATGTTAAGTCTTGCACTTGGTTTTCTTGGTTAATTTGAATCATTGTAGCAATGTAACAATATAATGTATAATAGTTCTCTTTATTCCCCTTGTCTTCTATCTATTTAGTTTCAAATTATTTATTAGTAAAAAAACAAACCACATAAAATAAGTATCATCATTATAAAACATAACATTGTTCACTTAACCCTTCTCATAAATCCTGGGGCATCACATTATCACCCTCTTAACAGAATTTCATCCTCGCAATTTATTTCACAAAGCCAGAATGGTTCTACAATGTTCTCACCATCTCCACCAATGTAGAGGGTCAACAGGTGCATTTAGCGGAATCCTCGTAGCGATTCTCAACTCCCCCAGTTCCCTCACCCAGATACACTTATGGTAGGAGGGGTTGAACTCATGTACTAGACATTCAGGCTTCTAGAGGGAGGCTCAAATAGTTCAAAGTTTAGAAATGTCCATGTGGACCAACGTATGTAGAACTCACCGAATTATGTCTCGGTTGAGAATATCCTAGTCATAGATTGGTCATATAGGCTGACGTTGAGGAGTTGGTACATATATCTCACATAAAAATTTCTTTCTAAAGCACCCTCTTCAAATTTCACTCTGGCCATGTAGTTCTGGCCTAGGTAATACACATGAAGAGCCCTTTGTGGTAACTTCCTCATTGTTCATGCACGGCCAGCTGTGCTAAGCCTATGCGGTAGTAGATGGATGCATTCCCCTGGTAGGTGTGGAGAATCTCTGGATTATTTGACACCTCAATCCACTGCTTTCACGTTTTTCACAAATTTGCGAAGGGGTCATACTCATCCTCACATGTTTTGATTGCAATGATTTCCAGGATCTCAGTGGGAAGAGATAATAGGTGGGTTTTCCTTCCATATGAAAGTTTAATATGGGAGTTCAATCACTTGAAAACCATTCAAAGGTATAAAAAAAGCTAAGAAGGAAAGGTAAAGGCAACATATCAGTAAAAAAAGTTTATTATTACACGTCAATTCTTGAGTTTCCCCTAATGATTTACTACATTAACTCTACACAAAGAGGAAAAACTCTCTATATCCTCAAACCAAACACAGGCTGAGAATTCAGGGTTAAACTCATGGGGGCACCTGTGACGTCTCCTAAGTCTAGAATGAGGGGTATGAAGTTAGGGGACGTCCTAATACACTTGTTGTCTATAAGACAGTCGGGTGGATTCATCTTCCAGCATTCATAAGTTCAACAACTCACTCTAGAAGAGGAAGTTCAAGATTTGACAGAGATAGGCTGCTCGGATGTCACCGGCAGTAGTAGACTCTTGAAAAACATCAAGGGTCATAAAACTAAAGTCCTCACCTACCGTGAACACTCGGAAAAGTACCTCATGGTACCTTCCCCGACATACATAGGAGGGAAATTGGGTCATCATCCTAAGGTGGTAATCCATTCCTACCCCCCCCCCCCCCCCGTTTAACTTAAGCACCTGTGGTGAGTTTGACACGTCGTAAAGGTGTTTGCATGTCATGTAGATATAGGAATAGTTTAGAAAATACTCATGGTTAGCTAAAGAAACAATGGTACCTAGGGCCTCAGTGGGGAGATACAAAAGATTAGTACCTTCTTTTTCCATCTTAAATTTAAGAAAACTCATTTTTAGTAAAACTGAAGTATATATATATATATTGTTTCAGTTTCTGTACTTCCAGAGTTATCCAACCCGAACCTCTGATACCAAATCTGAGGACCCCGACTCCAGGAACCCACGAGCTGGTGCCTTCTGAACATGATGTGTTGTTTTTAAATACAACATGCACTGATATACTACACATCATGTCCCATACAGAGGATCGTGTGCGGTTCGGGTTCTGGGAAACTGGAAACTTCTGAAACGATTCATCTATTAAAAGCTGATACCTGAAAATTTTAAATCAAAATGTAGTGTGATCATTGAAATACTAAGTAAGGGGTATTAATAATAGAAACAATGTAACTTGTTGAAAACATTCGTTTAAAATCATTCTCTTAAGTAAAACTATAACACATAACATCAAAATGCACAATCAATATTTTAATGAAATATATGAGACACTTATGACCTTTCTCAAAAGAGTAATAATGGTCATTGTAAACAAGTACGACATGTGGTTACTTAAGCATAAAATTAAATTGTTATGAGTAATGCATAATCAGAGTTGCGCATAAAGGAAACAACTTCAATTTTATTTGCTGGTTAATATCTTACTAAGTGATAAACACAAATCATGGTCCAAACTTATACTAGTAAAAAAAGAAACTTTATAAAAACATAAAGGCAATGGTTGTGAAAGAATGGGAATTTAATCTTGAAAAGAGCTTGTAAAATAACTTGAATTATGTGGCATCAACATTTAACTTAGACAATAATTTCTATATCACCAAGGTCCAACCCGAAGGTGTCATTAAAAACAATACCAAGGTCCATCCCTAATGTGTCATTAAACTGGTCATCTCTAAATATTAAGTCTTTACCCAATGAATTGGAGCACAATCAGGGTGCACCCTTAATTTTTTTTATTACCATGTGAGCCACATCGTTCATAATTTACTTAAACAATTTGTATATTCAAGATGTCCCATACAACCTTGAATAACTCATTCAGTATCATATTTCCCTAGGTGTCCAATACCACTTTGGGTAATCTAATTTATTAGTTCATTATCGTGACATGTCATAGGCATGAAATATGTAAAATAATAATTAAAATAAATAATGAATCATCACAAATTTTACTAATACATTCTACGGTAGTTAACATTGTAAAATATGTCAATAAAAAATAAAAGGCATACATAGTTTAGTAAAAATTATTTGAATACAAGCCAATTATTAGATCATATAAAAGGATGATATATTAAAAGAAGGATATTTAAAAATTATTATTTCATGGAAATGAAATGATTAAAAAAACACTTTCAATTAGTTATGGTGATAAAAAGGTCATTAAACCACAGATTGATTAACTAATAACATTCCTCAAATAAGGTTATTTGCATAATAAGATAAAAAAATAGACACAACATGATAACACAGTCCCAAAATTCCTAAATCCTCTAACATATTTTAATAAATCCAAAATACACAATTTACTGTAAAACACATCATGGGTGATGCCAAATAAGCTTCTTTAATAAAACATGATTTGCATAAAGTAAGAATTTACTAAAAGGTTGATACCCATCCCTTAAAATAATAAATTTGATTTGTATTGGTCTACATGTATATGAGTACATAGATATATATATATATATATATACAATGTTTACAAGGAGGGGTTTTCATGGTAAAACAGTTTCAAACAACCCTCATTAATATATAATTCCTAGTATGACATACTGGATCTTTTTTGGAAATATGAAAATAGCTTGGGTTTGGGTTATAAATACATTTATATACATATACAAAACTGTATATTTCTAATATTTATATATGTATAGGTTTAATGAAATAAAATCAAAAGAAAACATTCAAAACATAACACCCAAACATCCTGTCCAACATAGGTCGATCCAAAAAAGAGAAAATATAACATATATATATATATAAATATAGTCAACCCATATATATGATCCATATTTTAAAGTGTTGGTTTTAAAACAAGGGAAGATAACCCCTTTAACTTGTAACCTTTGTATTCAATTTTTGGAAAACCCCCTAAAACCGTTTTAAAACTAGATGGTTATCATTATAGATAATTATATATAAACCGTATATAATAAAACATAGGAGAGTAGTATTTCATAATGAGGGAAACACATAAAACATCCTTAATTGTTCACTACTGAAAACAAGATGGAAAGCCCTTTTGAAAACATTACAAACTGAGGGGTTTGTATTAGGTATATATATACTTTTATATACTGTATATGTCAGGTGTATATAGTGTAGGCTTATCCAAAAAAAATGAAAACAAAGCATGAAATCACCCTTAACGTGATTCAGGAGGATGCTCGGATCAAAAAGGAGCTTGATGGATTTGCTGGAGAGTTTGGAAGGAGTTCTGGAGTAGAAGAAGCTACTGGGGCTTCATGAAGCAGGAGGGGGTTTTGTAGGGCTTTGGTTCACAAGTGACTTGACCAATGGGTAGGATAACGGGGGAAAGACGAAAAAATAGTTGCCTAGGAGGGGGTGTACGGTGGTCAAGAGGAGCAGTTCAAAGGAGAAGACGAGGTGTCCTCGGGTGCATGCCTACTGGTGCGGGACCCCGACGCGAGGAAGAAGACGCTGAAGAGGTCTATGTGGAAAGGAACGGACAACCTGGATTAAAAACGGAGAGACTGGACGGTTGGAGGAGGAACGAGAATTGGGTCTACTTGCTTAAAATAATTCGAGGGTCGTGATTAACTCTAGGGAGAGATTGGACGATCACGGAAATATGCAGGGGCGATCGTGCGACTAAAAGGGTAGGACGGAGGAGATTGAAATAGAAATCGATCAGACGGTTCTGATCACACGGAACGTGTCCCACATCAAAACGAACCGCGGATGAGGTGCAGTTTAATATACAGAGTACACTGCCATCGGTGCAATAACACCAACACACACACACCGGGGCCTTATACACGGGCCCCATGCGGGCCTTGGCCCAACCCTATGCAACGTGTGCCGCAGGCCTTATACACAGGCCTGTGTGCGACTGGACAACTCTATGCTCAGGATTGAACCTACTTGACACCTCTACACCGCTCGGGGATCCCGATGGTCGGTACCTCAGGTCCCTGGGGCTCTGTCTCAGCCTTGAGGGCTTGTCTCTAAGGGATGCCCTCAGCATGGCCAGGTTCCAACATAATGTTTTATAAAAGAATATACAAAATAAATGGTATAAGTATACTTAGTTTAAATATTGGTAAAAATTGAATTTTTTTACAATGAAATAAATAGTTTTAAAATTTTAAAAATCTAAAATCTCATTCTAGGCTATGTAGAATACTTTAAATTTTCATATAACCCTTTTAAAAGATATTTCATAATTAACATACCAACCCATTATAAATAACCCTAAAGAAAATCAAAAATCCAATTTATAGTATACTATACTATTTGATTCATAAAATTCTTTTTAAAAGACCAATAGTTTTTCCACAATTTAAAACACATAGTTTAAGAGACCCAAATAGATATATTTCTCAATTATCATGTATTCTCTTTAAACACAACCTTTTATAACATTTTAAATTACTATTTTTTCCACCATATAGGTATCCTTCGGGATTTTTTATAAACAAATAGATTTATTTTCAAGAATATTCTTTTTATTTTAAAACTATGATTTATTTTTTGAAAAACATCTTGTACATATTATAATATTGGTTATATAAAAATATTGTAAGAGCATTACAGAAAACAATCTTTTATATAAAGATAAAAATTATCAACGGAAACCCAATGGTGATTTTGAAAACCCCAATGGTTATATATAAAATGGTCATAATTTCTTAAAGGACCATTATAAAAACAAGGGTGTTGGGTGTTTCTTAATTTCAAAACACTTAACCCTAGGTGTATGGATCTACTCATACCATTGGTGCTGAGTACACGTTTTGTGGCTCTGGATATTATATTTTTCACAATGATGTACCCAGAAGATGACAACTATTCGATTACTCGAGTTGTGATTCTTATTAGTCTTGTTGTGGCCATGTTAAGTCTTGCACATGGTGTTCTTGGTTAATTTGGGTCTCTGAAGAAATGTAACATTTTAATGTATAATATTTCTCTTTATTCCCCTTGTTTTCCATCTATTTGGTTTCAAATTATTTATTAGTACCAAAAAGAAACACATAATATAAGAAAGATCATTATAAAACATAACATTGTTCACTTAGTAAAGTTCATAAATCCTGAGGCGTCACAATCATCACATTGATCTTCACAGAAATTGTTAGCTGGAGTCCTCCAATTACTATCAATTTTCTATAATAAAAGGAATGTTATGGGTAACAAAAAAGGGGGAATCCAAGACAAAGAAGGATAACATATAAATTGTACTTATTTCATTAACATAGGAATTTATGGCATTCAATCTATGTTATCCATGATCTACTTCCCAACATATATTCTTATGGGGATTTGTTTTCCTTAATAATGGTGCATAATATGCTCATGAATTTACCCAAGCATATTCCCCATGAGTATCATAACCAAGAGTGTAGAAAGTCTAGTTGTCATGCACCAGTTCTCGTTCAAGTCTATTTCAAAGCGGGCTTTTTAGGTTTCTCCTTAAGATACATCTGTGCTAGTGCCGCCTCTACATACTCATATCCATATGTGGATTAATTTTTTTGATAAAACACTTAATAATTACTCAAAAAACATATGGTATGTTTTTATTATACTTAGTATAATACCAAATTATTTTACTTGGATCTTTTAATCCTAATCTGAAAAATAACTATTCTTATCCTCTGATACCAACTATAACAACCCTTCTCTTTATTACACACTTAAACCTAATTTATTACATAAAAAACATGATAAAACATAGAATATTGATAGGTATTGTTTATTGTGGTCTAATGAATATTAAATAACAACATAAAATATTAAATACACATCTTTATTGAAAACTTCATTTACATGACCACACACATTCCTTTGTACTTAGCATTGAAAGAGATAACCTGAGGACATGCATAATAAAAGGATGACTTATAAATCCCAGTAAGGGTGTAAAACAGTAATAATATGAAGAATAAAGTACATTTTAGAAAATAGAAATGTCAATGGAGAATAATATAATCATGACTATAAAGGTTTGATATAGCACAATTATTATAACATGGAAATGTGGCATCAACATTAAACCTGATATTAGCATGATCCAAGGATCATTGGACATGGAGCATGAGTAAACCCTCATTGAAAATAAATTAAAATGAGTAAAAAAATCATTTCAAATTATTTATCATGAAGAAATTCTTTACCCAAATGCATTGGAGCGCTATCAGGGCACACCCTTCTTAGTCATCTCATTTCCTGCATAAGTGTTCCACATAGATCATGCAACATGGATTCATTAAAAATAATCTTTTATTCCATTATAATGGAATGTAGAATTCATAAATGAAACACTATAATAAATTTTTAAATGTTTATAAAGGTGAATACCCTTGATAAATAAATTGGCATGGTATTCACTACACAATGACTTTAGCATGGAGAATCGCGGTGGAATTTCATCACCATAACGGTGTGAAATAAGAATTTATAAATATTGATGATGAGAGAGAAAGGGGTATCTCATAAAATTTACATGAAATGGATAGTAAGGGGGTCATTTAGGTACATGTACCAATATATTTAATTTAATTTAGATTCATAATACTCTATAATAGTTTGAATCTAAATGAGGAGAGAGAAAATTTTATGGAATTTCGGCATGATAACAGGTGTACATGTGACGAATTAATGAGATAGAAAATGGTATCTTATCCTTAAAAAATAAAAAGGGATGTATGGGGGAGTTTAAAAACCATACCCCACAATATTTAATTTAAATGATTACAGTATAGAAATATAAAAAACATGGAAAATAATGAGAGAGGAAGAAATCCCTTACTTGGATGTGTGATCCCAAAGGATTGGGAGAGGCTTGAGAGAGATTTATTGGGGTATTGAGGATCCTTGGGAGGATTATATAAAGAGGAGGGCACAGATTGGTTGAGATCCAAAGGTTTTGAGGGACGAAGAAATGGGAGCTTGGGTGGGGTTATATAAGAAAAGAGATGGAGTTATTTATTATTTAGGTTTTGGACAATACGGATTAAACTAATAAAAACCAAAAACCAACCCATGGAATATTCCAATGCTTTTTTATATGGGGTAAATTGTTTTATAATGTCAATGGCCTCTATTATTAAAAAAAATCTTGCTTCTGTGGATGTGAGTCACACTCTCAATGAAATCATTTTTAAAAATTAAATATTTTATAAGTCTTGGAGGGTCCACTAATTCATTTTAAAATAAATCAATAAAACATAAAATCACATTATTTTAGTGGTAAAAAATATATTGGACAAACATAACATTTATATAATTTTATTACATTACTATTTGGATATTATGATGTCATAAAACACATTATATAGTTAAACGATATTTAATATTTACCCAAAAATCCGAGTTTCATGGAAAATTATGAAAAATTAACCTTCGGATAATTTCAAGATCCATATTCAAAAAATAATATTCATTTTATCTAAATAATTTGTAAATATTTTAATTTATGTTTTTTAAATAAAAACTGATATATTTAAAAAATTCACGGGGTTTGACAAAAACAGATTTCAAACATTAATAAAAATTACAACTGGATTCATAAGAATTATATGATCATTTATATTTAATAAAAAGTAAATTATTAATAATATTTTGTTAAAATATTATTTAATACAAAATACCATTAATTCATAAAAATTGATTGCATATTTGAATACTATTTGTGCTTTAAAAACCATTTACAAAGTAACAATAATAAAATGAATTTATATTATTTATTATATACAAAAATAATGCACATAATCATAGTGATAAGGTATTGTTACAAAACCCCTTATGACACTCGCATAAGTTTGAAGAGTAAGGTGTGTGATGGTGAAAGACTCTTGGGAAGTATGAGATAGCATCGCTCTGGTGGTAATCTTTATTAACTTACACTTCTCCCATATGTTGTTCTTCTCAAGCCTAACGTGTGGAAGCTCATCATAAGTTTGTTTAACAAAGAAAACCTAGTGATTCCACCTCCTTTCTAAGAATTGACAATTGGTATTCGTACAGATCAATTCTACTAGATGAGGCCATAGTTTCTTTTTTTTTTTGCGTAAATTGGATTTGTTAAAGCCCTATATTTATACTAAAAATGTGATCACTGTTAAATAGATATATTAGAAATGATAAAAATTCTTAATAGTATTTTCAAATCCAAAAACATAATTATAAGTAATTGAATATGTTTTATATAACCATTTTACATAATAAGACTTTTAATTAGATCAAGAGGAATTTTTCATTAATTAAAAGTTTGGGTCATTACATTGTGTGCCATTGTGGCACTTGGTATATGGTTACCTTGTGATGACTTGGTAGATATATGAGATAACTCTCATGAGTATGGAAATTTCACTTGATAATTAATGTGTGGGTTTGTAAAATATTTGAAAAAATTAATATGTGTTCCAATGGATTAGAAAATAGTTTAAATGGTTTCTTATGTTTATTTACATAGAATTGGTTTTTCATTGGAAAATTTGTTTGGAATGAAAAATATTTTACATATAATTGTTTTGTTTTGATATAAAATGTTTTACATTTTTTAGGATTTTTTTAAAAGTGTGCTATCATTTCCTAACCTAGTGGCTTGAGTAGGGAATTCATTTTGTGAAAACGTATTGAGAGTCATATTGACCCTCTACTTAGGCACTTTGGTGCATTTCCTAATATTGTATATAGAGACAATGGTAATGCAACAATATCTCATTGTTTTTTTGATGAATCAAGATAAGATTGGATGTGATGGTGTAGTTTGATGTAATAGTATGTTGGGAGTTGTGGGGTTATGTATTTCAAGTCTGTGAGCTTTATTGGGTTTTTCTTCTGATCAGTACTCTGATATAGTTAATGGTTGTATTTTGGTTTTTTATAATTTGGTATTAATTTGGGTAGTATTTCATTGTTATGATGCATCATATAGTGTATTTTATTTATTTTTTTATTGGTTTGGTAGTTTTATTTTCAAATGAAAAATCATTGTTTTATTTTAAAAGAGAAACCATCTGCCAAATTCTTATGATGCCCTTGGAATTAATTTCTATCCTTTGGTATACTTGGGACGTCACCTAAGGTCTAGTAAATCTATTATAGAATCTAAATCCAATGTGGAGGGTTGGGATGTTATAAAAGATATATGTGTTAGATGGTCTATCTATCATTTTAGATAAATGGTATTGGGTTGTCTGTCTCGGAGTTGGAAAATCATTCTTGGTTAATCCTAGAGTTAGGATGGTATCAAGGAGTAGGATGGTGTGGATTCAAAATGTATAGCGTAAAGAGGCATAACTGACCCATTTATTTTGGACCTCTAGCTTCTATAGTGTTTGGTACATAAGAATTTTCAGACACTTATAAGTGTTATAAACTAATCATCTTGGGTTTGGAGAATGAGAAACACATCACATGATTTGATATAAATGAATTCCCCTTAGGATTTTATATTCTATCTTGATTATTGAATTATGATTTTTTGAAATTTGATTCATTTTTTAAAAGTGATGAAATTTGTCTTCAAATACGAGTTTTTCAAAAGTCAGGGTAGTAAATTTTTGAAAATGGATTGATTTTCAAAAGGAATCATGGAATTTTCAAAGATGTTTTGAAAATATAAAGTATTGAATTATGGAAATACTTGTTATGATAAATGCGATGTAGTAAATTTGAACTTTATAATCCTTCATTTTCAAGAGACTGTGAAATAATAGATTTTTCATTTCAGTATAGAAAATAGAACCTAGTAGGCCTCGTAGAAACCAACCAGATGAGGATATAGATAATGTTGTTGCAACTAATCCACAGGTGAACCAATAGGTGGTTCTGAGTATTGTCAAGGTTTTGGAAGCCATGGATAGAGGGAATAGAGGGGATAGACCAAGGCTAGTGGATCATTCTGATCTATTCTAGAAGATGAATCCACCAATCTTTTAGGGTAATCTTGAACTAGATAAAGCATATGTGTGTCTGAATATAATGATTAAAATATTTGAATTCCAAGGTACACTAGAAGAGATCAAATTCATATTTGAAATGCCCACACTGTAGAAGCTAGCATGCCAATGGCGGTATTTAGTAGTTCGTGGTAAATTAGAACAAGTCCTTAAATGATTGGATTTTGAATAATCATTCAACAAATAATTCTTTCCTCACACATTTTATATTTTTAATACAATTCATTTTTTCATCTTGATGTAAGAGAATATCTCAGTGATAAATTAGGCAGCTAAATTCATAAATTTAGTCCACTTTTCACATTAATTTTCTGATAGTGCGTCCTTAAAGGCATGGATTTTTGAATTGGGGTTATGGCCAGAGATTCACCCAAATATTATCAAGTTTTTTATAATAGAATATATAGAGATGAACAATATAGATATAGTGGTGGAAAGAGAATTATTAGGAACTATGGTAGGATGAATCAAGTTGTTACCAATGTGAAATGGTGGGAACTCTAATTATAAGAATAAGAGGAAGAGGGGAACCTTATTCTAATGTAGTGGAATGTATTATAATTAGAGGGATGGATCAGTGAATATTCCTATAAGAAACATGAGTAATATGATATGTTTTCAATTTATTTTTATCATATAAAACGATAATCTACAAAACCAAGTAGATCATGTCACAACTGCTTCCAAATAGGGAATCTATTGTGATATTGTCACAGGGATCCAAGGTTGGGTGCTAGGGACGCATTTAATGTTTTTAGACCTCATATCACTTGATCGGATGAGTGTGTAGGAACACATATCATCAATAGAATAGAGTTATCCATAGTGATTGTATGAATTCTATGACACCTCATCATATGAAATCTCAACATTTTTAAAAAGATAAAAGTACAACGACTAAGAAATTATATTGGTCTGAGCAAGTGAATATCGATGAACAATTTGGATCTTTGAAAATGAGAGGTAATATTAATTTTAATTATACCCTTATTCAAGTTTTATTTGATATAGGTTCAACCCATTCATTTACTTCTTATAGTACTATTGATATTTTATGTTTCTATGTTTAGATGATGCCTTCTATTTTGAAACATCAAACTATTATTGGTTAGAGAGAGTGTCGAGCCTTTATGTGCTGATGGATCTAAGATGATATGGTGTTTCTATGTGCTTGAAATGTATTTCTATGACATATTCTTGTGTATTAATTGGTTTACTATGTTCAAATGCCTTATGGAATGTTATACCTAAATGGTTAGTTATACTATCGATGATGGCATTGAGCATCTATTTAGAGGTGACCGAAATGAAAAGTAAGGTGAAGCAAAATAGTTGGCACTAGCAGTTTGATATATCCCAAATGAGTTGGCACCTTTGACCATGGGATCAATGGATGGGATTTAGAATACTATTTTTCTATAAATGTTTATTAGTTTCGGGATGTTTTTTCATTGAATTTATCAGGGATTTCACCCGACAAAGAATTGGAATTTATGATGAATCTTCTTATGAGGACTAGTCAGATATTCTTCCATCTTTTAGGATGGAACTAATATAATTAATGTAATGAATGTGTTGTTAGAATAATAGAATTAATTCAACATAGTACATCTCTGTGGCCTATATCAGTCTTGTTTGTGAAAAATATGGATTGAACTCAAGGGATTTGTGTGGATATCAAAATCTTAAACAAGTTAAAATAGTGAATCCGAATTTTCTTCATTGAATTGATAATATTTTGGATTAATTTAGGGGAGTTTAATGGGAATAAAATATTTTCATGCGATTAGGATATGACCAACTATAGGTTCGGATGGAGGATTTCTCAAAAATAGATTTCAAGAGTAGATATGTGAATTATGAGTATTTGGTTATTCCTTGATGTCTTATGAATTCACTATTTGTATTTGTGGAATTGAGGAATCACATTTTTCAATGGTATCTGGATTCTTTTGTGTCATATTTTATAGATGACATATTGGCGCATTCAAGGAGAGGGCCTAGGAATTAGAAACACATAGAGATAGTTTTGGAAATCTTAAGAGATCATCATTTGTTCTCTTAAAATTCAATGTGTAATTTTTATATATAAGTATTACATTTCATTGGCCATTTAATATTTGAAAAATTTGTATTTTGTGGATCCAGAAAATACAGAGGATGTAATCATTTTACAGTTATGAAAGAATTTCTTTGAGATTTAAAATCTTCATGGAATATCTAGTTCTTAATGACACATTTTCCATGATTTTCCATGACCAGAGTCACATATGAAAGTGTTTACAAGGAATGGTGTTATGTTACAATGAAATGAGGAATGTCATAATCCTTTTTGTGTTCTTAATGTTCTCCATACATTCACACTGATCCTGATATTCCCTCAATTAATACAAGGGTATATGGTGTATTTTATTTCTTTGGGGTCTTATTTGGGATTTGTTCTCATGAATGGAGATTACTTTTTTCTTATGCATCACAAAAGTTATAGATTCATGAGAATAACTACCCAACAAATGATTTGAAGTCATATGTTGTACTCCATTATCTGAATACTTACTGTCATTACCTCTTTAGTGAATTTTTTTTATTGTTTAGGAATCATATGATCTTAAAACACATTTTTTCACAAAGGGATTTGAATCATAGAAAAATATGATGGATGAAGTATATCTAGATTTTTGACATTGAATTTTTTTATACATCAGGTAAATCAAATTTGGTGGCAGATGGAGGATGTGAAAAGTCATATGGTTAGATGGGAAACGAGGCTTTAGATGAATGATAGTTGATGTCAATGATAGAAAACATGTTCTTAGACTGTGATGACCTAGGAAGTGTTAGGGTTTTCTATCCATTTAGTTTTGTTCATAATTGGGTGTAGATGGTTAAATAGGCACATACATCTGATTCTGAATGTGTTGAAATGTGGTAAAAACTTAATGGTGGGGAGAAAACTAAGGGATGAAAGCTAGAGGAGAGTTTAGTTTTGTTATTACAAAATAGGATGGTTTTACTTATGGATTGTTAGGAAAAAATTATTTATGCTTACAACCATTCAAGTTGACATGATCATCTAGGAATATAGAAGACGTAAAATGTGTCGAAAAAACAGTTTTGGTGGATTGGTATAAAAAAAATTGGCTGAGATGGTTTCGAAATAAATAACTTGTCTAATGGTTAAGGAAGATCACATTTTGTAATGACCTAACCCCAGTTACCAAGAGTCGGTGAATTATTACATAACATTGGCATGATCACAAAAGATCATGTCTCGAAAGATCAATTAGTTTAGTTGCCTTGGGAATACTAGATATATTCTTAAGGTTTACATTACATCATAAATGGAAAACTACAACAACATTTTTCCATAGACAAAAATGAGATCCCATAGACTATCCCTGAAGGTGAGTCATAATATACTTCTTCGCATCATGGGAAAAATAAAACATAATAGGGGTTAGCTCAGATGCTTAGTAAGGATAACAATATAGCGGAAAATTTCATAAATAAGCATAGAAATTTAATGCAATGTATAAAACTAAAACAAAAGCCTTTTAAACTTGCACATCAACATAATATGGCCAAGATAAAATCAAAATAATGCCATTTACTTACTCACATGGATATTATACTAGTCAAATAATCACATGCAATATAAATAGCCACTTTCATAATGATGGAATTCATAATGCCAGACTTTTATAAAAACATATTCAATGCCTTATACTAAGACTACTAATAAGATTTTGTTAAGGCCTTGTGCCAAGAAACTAGTTTGTCTCATGAGACCTACTGATTCATTGAGGAGCTATAGTAGGCTCCACCCATCACATACTAAGTCTAGTGCATTCCTCATATGAAAAAGGTTTAAACATAACATAAACATTCGTATTGAATCTAGTATACGAAAGGTCAATACTTTATCCATAATCCATGAATGGTATAAAAATAACACATCCACAGTCAAACATATCACAAATCCTTCAATACAATATGGAAGTTTTGTATCATAATAAATCAACATCAAATAAGCATAAAATCCATCAAAGGATGTTGACATAGATGAAATCAAAAACGTTTTTAGAGAAATATCTCTTTCTATTTTGAACTCATTTAAAAGTAACATAATTATAAAAGAAAAAATTTATATTTTAAAATATTCTTATAAGCTTGTAAGGGAATCGTTAATTATGTCATAATGGAAGAAAATATCCTCACCTTCCATATAAGTTGAAAAGGACATTATGACCTTAACTTTGTCAAAAATGTTATAAAGGACCTTGTTTGGAAAACGATGGAAAGATTCTTTTATAAACATCTTATAAAATTCAAACAAGGGTATAAATGACTTTAACCCATATTCTATAAAATAGTAAAAATGTTTTGGAATACATTTTTAAGAAACATTGATGTGGATAATAAAGAGATTCTAGTAGATAATTACATATGAACAACCTTGGATAATTAAGAGATTGTGAAATTAACCCTTACCTTGTACTTTTCCTTGGTCGAGGGTAGGTTAACCTCCAATAAAATTGTGAAATAATTGTTATTAAATTATAAAAGAATAATATACATTAATATGAAATCATATATGATCTTTTAACATTTCTTTGTTAATAATATCATAGTATTATCATTTTTTCGGGTGTTAATAGATTCTTTTTCCATTATATTTTTTTTTTATGTGATTCATATTTGTTATGGATGGGATGTATCTTATTAATATCAATAATGATATCAAGTCTTTAAACATTATTTTTAATCATATAATGAAAATTAGTCTTGAGTGGATACGATGGGGAATTAATATCATCGCGTTTGTGGATACGGTAATCCTTACATACACACAAGAGACAATATCATTATTTTAATAGAAAAATATTACAAATAATTATTATACCCATCCAAATAATAATATACTGAATAACAATTACACCACGACGTGGAGACGGTAAGTCGTACATACGCACATATGGTAACATGTCATTCAAAAGATATATAGAATAATTAATTAGGTTGTACTATATTTATAATAAAATCATTGTATATATAAGGTACTAGAGTTATTATTTTAGAATGGAAACAACATAGAAAAAGGAAGTGGAAGAAGAAAGGAACATGAAATAGGTGGTGAGATATTAACATCTTCTTCGGGTTATTACTTTTGATTTGATCGAAATGGATCATTAGGTTGGATTTAAGACTAATGTAAGGACTCTAGGATGAAGGGAGGAAAGTTGAGAGGGTATTTGGGCAGGGTTTGGTCGAGCCAAATGGATTTAAAGGTGTGAATTAGAGAGAAGTGGGAGTGCCATTTTATAAGAGGGGTGAGGGGAACCTTACGAAAAGCTAGAAATATTATTTTATAATAAAATTATTTTCGGTTTATAATGGCTCCAAAAAGAATTATTTAATGTCTAAGGTGGTTATGGGTCGAAAAAATCTCATCCAATAGGTTTTAGATAGGTTTGGGTCACTATATTAGCTTTATCCTTTAGATTTAACTCTTAGTTAAATAGTTTGACATTTACCATGTCTCTTTGTATTTTTATACTATATGGTTAATAAACATACTATATACTTCTAAGAGAACCCCATATGGTCATTAATGAGACACCAATTATTATATAAGTCTTTTGTCCAAACCATAGATTTTAAGGAATAGAATATCAATTAATAATATAATATTTTTTTAAAAACTCTTTTATGTCAATTTGGATAGTATTTTGTTTTTTGTTTTTTCTAAATTCATAACAACATTATTACATCGAATAAAATTCATCTATCCAACCCTAATATGTCATATTAACCTAGAAAATTAGTGTAAATCAAAAAATTCACAAATTACATTTATTTGGATATTTATAATATCATGTTTTTTAATATTTCATTAATTAGGTAATTACTGAATCATCATTGTGTCATAAATAAATAAAATTATTTAATATATAAAAAATATAAATAAAATACCATTATTTAGGAAATATTTTTTTCCTTATAATGAATATTTATAGTCGAATATATCTAATGTATAACCATATATTAAAAATGTTTTAGTTATTAAACATTGATTTTAACTCATTTAACACTTATTTAAATAAAATAATAATAAGTGTCCTAATCTAATCCAAGTGGACCAAAGAGGTTCATATTTTATTCCTAAGGTTGTTTTTGGTAGAATTATACTTAATTAGTACATGTTTTAGGGTAATAATAATATCATTTTTACCCTTAATTACCCTATTTACTTTTAACTATGGTAAATAAAAGTAAAAAAGTTATTATTCATCAAAAATTATTTTTATCTTATTGAACCACATTTTAATTACTAATATCAACTGTGTCTCTTGGATTTTTGAAATTTCACTCACAGAAGTGGTAAAATTAAGTTTTATGTGAATTATAAAATTCTCTGAGGTGGGTAAATGACTATGAAATGTTTAATAAAATTTTTATATATCTAAAATTATTATAAACTGACACCGCTGAATTACATTGAACTTATATAGGTATTATGTATCTAGTTCGACCTAGAATAAAATTAAATAAAATAAATAATTATTTAACTAAAAATTCGGTTTTAAACTATAACTTAGTGTTTTTGACTATTCATAAAAAATTGAAAGTTATCAGAAAAATACCAAAAAATCACCCTAAGATAATTTCTATATTCTGAATCAAAAAATGAAGTCTATTTTGAAAGGTAAAATTTATAAAATTTTAAAAAGAGAGTATTACTATTAATAAAGACTATTTTGATTGGTTGTGGTGTGTTAGAACTCGATGTTGCATACAACACATGCTATTGTATTATTTAAAGAGAAGCGTATCTTGAAATCTGGGGGTGTTACACTCCCCCCTCCATCAAATAATTTTATCCTCGAAATTTCTAGTGTATTACTGCGTAAAAAGACTCATGTGGTTCTTCATCATATGTTTGTCGGGTTCCCATGTTGCCTCTTCCATCTTATGGTTTCTCCAAATAAATTTTACGAGACGAGTCGTCCGGTTTCTCAGCACATGTTATCTTGTATCAAGAATCTTGATAGGCTCTTCATGATAAGACAGATCACGTTCCAGTTCTAATTCCTCATAGGTGAGTAAATGCTTTGGGTCAGGCATGTATTTTCTTAATAGTGATACATGGAACACATCGTGAACATTCAAGAGACTTGTAGGCCTTTCTAAATGGTAAGATACAACCCCAATTCGTTTTATAGTTTCAAAAGGTCCGATGTTCCTGGGACTCAATTTTCCCTTCTTACTAAAATGTATAACACTCTTCCATGGAGATACCTTCAAGAAAACATGATATCCTACCTAAAATTCCAAATCCTTCCTTCGGTTATCTGCATAGATCTTCTGTCTACTTTGAGCTTGTTTGAAGTGATTTTGGATTAGCTTCACCTTTTCTATCGTTTCCTCCACAAGTTATGGGCCTACGAGTTTTCTTTCACCAACATCATCGCAACAGGTTGGTGTGTGACATCTCTTTCCATATAACGCTTCAGATGGTGCCATCTGATTACTTGAATGGAAGCTATTGTTATAGTAAAATTGTAACATAGGTAAATATTGATCCCACATACCTTGGAAGACAAGTGAGCATGATCTCAACATGTCTTCTAAGGTTTGAATAGTCCGTTCTGATTGTCCATCAGTTTGAGGGTGGTAGGCAGTTCTCAAACGAAGTTCAATATCCAAGTATTTCTATATAATTTTCCATAATATTGTTGTAAAATGTGGATCCAGATAAAAAATAATCAATAGTGGTACTCTATGAAGTCTTACAACTTCATTAATATAGGGTCTTGGTAAATGTTGAAGTGGTAAATCTTCTCTTATAGCAAGAAAATGTGATGATTTGGTAAGATGATCAACAATGAACCATATTTTATAATTCATTCTTGGAGTCTTTGGTAGTCCCAGGATGGATTCCATCGTAATATTATACCATTTACACTCTGGTATGGAAAGAGGTTTCATGACTCCTCCAGGCTATTGCCTTCCAGCTTTCACTAGTTGAAAAACCATACATGATGACACAAAATCCGCCATCTCCATCTTCATGTTGTGCAACAAATAATGTTCCTTCAAATATCTATACATTTTGGTTCTCCCAGGGTGTATAGAGAAATTGAAAATATGAGCATCATCCCACAATTCCCTTTTTAGATCAGGTATATCACGAACACAAAGTCTCTTCCCAAATTTAAAAATTCAATCTTCATACACAAAGTCAATCAATATTAGATCATTCATAGATTTAATATTCTTTTGAAACTCTTCATCATCGGTCTGAGAACTCTTTATCCTTTCTAGTGAGGTTGGGTTGACAACCATTTGAAAAAGTATTGATGTTTGAAAATCCATCATGATTCCCTTATCCATCTTTACTATATCCATGTATATAGGATCGTTTTCAACTATCATCTTGTTCAAAAACCCATGATCATTTCTACTCAAAGCATCTGCTACCTTATTTTCCTTCCATGGGTGGTAGTGTATAGTGAAATCATAATCTTTGAGTAGTTCAAGATATCTCTTTTGCCTCATGTTGAGTTCTTTTTTTGAGAAAATATACTTCAAACTCTCGTGATCGGTATATATCTCACATTTTTACCATAGAGATAGTGTCTCCAAATATTCAATGAAATGATTACAGCTGCTAACTCAATATCATGAGTAGGATAGTTTTGCTCATGAATTTTTAGTTGTCATGACCCCTAGGCAATAACCCTATCATTCTGCATAAGGACACAAACGAGTCCTTTCATTGAAGTATCACTATAAATAACAAACCCATCATTCCTTGATGATATAGTTAATAGAAGAGAATTGACAAATATTATCTTCTGTTATTAAAAACATTATTCAAACTCATTTTTCCAAAAAAAAATTAACCCCTTTTCGTGTGATCTATGTTAATGGGTTAGCTAACCGGGAAAAATTCCGGATGAAACATCGATAATAACCTACTAAACCAAAAAAATTGTGTATCTCAGTTATACTCATTGGTGCTGGCCATTCTTGGATTGCCTTGGTCTTTGAAGGATCAACAGAGATTTTATCCTTAGATACAATATGGCCATGAAATGAAATCTCTTGAAGACAGAATTCAAACTTGCTAAACATCCCATATAATTCATGTCTTCTAAGAGTCTTCAGGAAAATGCGTATGTGATTTTCATGATCTTCGTAGATTTTGGAGTATACCAAGATATCATCAATAAATACCACTAAAAAATCATCGAGATATTCTATGAAAATATTATTCATTATATCCATGAATACAGAGGGTGAATTAGTCAATCCAAGAGGCATTACTGTAAACTCGTAATGCCCGTACCTGGTTCGAAATGATGTTTTCGTAATGTCTTCCTTCTTCACACACAACAAATGATCTCCATATCAAAGTTCAATATTTGAATAGTATTGAGATCCATGATGTTGGTCAAATAAATCATCAACGCGATGTAGGGGATACTTTTTCTTTATTGTTATAGCATTGATCTCTTTATAGTTAATGCACAACCTCATAGAACCATCTTCCTTCTTAACAAAAAGGACAGGGGCTCCCCATGGAGAAACACTAGGGTGTATAAATACAGTATTACTCAATTCCTCTAGTTGTTTCTTTAGTTCCACTAATTCCATAGTGGCCATTCAATAAGGGTTCTCCGATATGGGCCTTGAACCAGGAATTAAATCAATGGAAAACTCAATTTCTCATTCTGGAGGATGTCCAGGTAAATATTTTGGAAACACATCAACATATTTTTTCCCAATAGGTACTTCCTCTATTTGATCGTTCCTTTCCTCACCCAACTTTATTTCATTCTCTTCCTCCCCAATAATTGAATTTAGTTGAGCTACTGGTGGTGGATCAAGATAATAATTAGGCTGTGACATTTCTGATCTAAAGATAATGTGTTCTCTATCATCATCATCAAAAATTGTATCCTACTTCTTCTGAAAATAAATTTTTGAATCATGGTCTGAAAGCCAATAGATACAGAGGATTATATCAAAGTAAATCGTGGGTACGATGATGATATCAGCAGATAAAGAATATTTATATCCCTAATGAGGACTGATTCACAAAACATTTTTGCAATGATACTTCCCTTAAGAGTTTTAACTGACAAATCCTTTGTTAAATCAAATTGGAAATATATAATTTTCTTATAAAACTTGGATGATATGAAACAATGAAATGATCCAAAATCAAATAAAGCATTTTCTAAACTTCAGGAAACCATTAAATTGCATGCCACCATGTCTTTCGGTGCTTCAACCTTAGCAGTAGTTATTGTATAAGCTTGGACTTGATCCCTTGGCCTTTTCTAAGGTAAATTCCCCTGATGATTAGGTAATTAATTTCCATAATTCCCCATTTCTCTAAAATTGTACCATTCAACATTTACAGACTCTTTCTTTCCCTTGCAATCACGAGCATGGTGGCCTTTTTCACCACACGTGTAATAGACACCAATTCACTTTAGGCAAGTACACA
The DNA here is from genome assembly GCA_963277665.1 of Viscum album. Taxonomy (NCBI): domain Eukaryota; kingdom Viridiplantae; phylum Streptophyta; class Magnoliopsida; order Santalales; family Viscaceae; genus Viscum; species Viscum album. Next base: position 1,190,212,346 of record OY728130.1, on the reverse strand, counting down.
AGTGTTTCTTCCCACATTTACTGTAGGATGGATATTCAACTTTTCCCTTCTTCCCCTTATTTCCATTTCTAGAGAGTTCAGTAGATCTCTTCTTCTCTTTCTTTTCTTTGAAGTTGTAATACTTATAGAATTTGTTTTCTATCTTGATAGCACATGCGACAATATTTTCATATGACGAGTAGGATTGTGTGTCTAATTCTTGATAGAGAAATTGTTTTAACCCATCAAATAAATGATAAATTTTCCTTCTTGGGTTACATATACAATCTACAGCATGCCTTGCTAACCATGTAAAGTTAGCTTCATACATTGCGACATTATCATCCTTCTTTTTCCTCAGACTCAAGAAATGACTTTCCATATCCGCTCGATGGTCATGAGGAAAGAACTTTTCTAAGAAAATTTCATTAAACTCCCTTCATTACATATTTGATTATTTCATCATCTTCCGTTGTGTTTTGAATCAATGAACACCATTGATCAGCATCTCCAGTGAGGTGCCAAACTGCCATGAATCTTTTTTCCCTTTCGCTACTCTCTAAGGTGTGGAATATTTTCTCTAAGGAATTTATCCATTTCTAAGATACTAGTGAATTTGTAACCCCAATGATTGTTGGTGGTTGTTTCCTCATGCAGCGATATAACAATGATCCTCCATGTTGCGGATTAGGGGTCTTCATATGGGTATGGTTATTATTCATAACCTGAGTGAGTTGTCCTAGTATGGTGATTAGTTGATCAGCACCAGTTGCATCACCAGCTCCACAATAATTATCTTGAGTAGTAGGACAATCCCTACACAGAGTGCATGTGTTTATATGGTTTCCATTCCTTCTACTAGGCATTATTTCTAAACAATGGCATAAACTAGATTAGTTTATGAATCACAATACATAAATCCAAACTTGTAAAAAACATAACATAAATCAAACAGTTTTTGGATATAATCCATAATCATGAAAATGTTTTCTTTGGGTATGTATATACACATAAAACCTTCATAATGTTTTGTAAATAAAATGAGAATTATCATAAAGATATCCCTCGGGAGTATTGTAACCATGAGTGTAGCAAGGCCCGTTGTCGGGCACCAGTTCCTGCTCGAGTTTAGCTCAAAGAGGTGTTTTTGGGTTTTACCCCTAGGTACAACTCTTTTAGAGCCACCTCTACTAGATAGTATCTAGACATTAATGTATTGCTTGGAAAACTCAAAAAATATCTACAATAGAAAAATTCTAGGATGTTCTTCTATACTAATCCGAAAATTCTATTTTGGTCTATGTGCTCTAATCAGATTTTATCTAATACTAGATTCCAAGGATTGTACTAAACTTTCTCTGATACCAACTGTAACGCCCCAAGCCCAGTTACCCTGAGTCGGTGCATTTTTACATAACATTGGCATGATCACAAAAGATCATTTCTAGAATGAACGATTAGTTTAGTAGCCTTGGAAATACTAGATACATTCACAAGGTTTGCATTACATTATAAATGGAAAAATATAACAAAATTGATTCCATAGACAACACTGAGAACCCATAGATTATCCCTACAGGTCAGTCATAAAATACATCTTCCCATCTTGGGATAAATAAAAAACAGAAAGGGGTGAGCTCAGATGCTCAGTAAGGATAAAAGTATAGAGAAAACATTCATAAATAAGCATAAACATTTATGGAAATGTATAAAAATAAAACAAAATTCTTCTAAACTTGAACATAAAAATAATATGGAAAAGATAAAATTAAAATAATTTTATTTATGTACTCACATGGATATTATACTAGTATAATAATCAAGTGATATATCAATAGCCACTTTCATAATGATGGAATTCATAATGCCAGACTTTCATAACCACATAGTCATGGCCTTGTGCCAAGGCTACTAATAAGATTTTTTCAAAGCCATGTTCCAAGACATTAGTTTATCTCATGAGACCTACCGATTCATCGAGGAGCTATAGTGGGATCCACCCATCACATACTAAGTCCAATACATTCCTCATATGAAAAGGTTTAAAAATAACATAAACATTCGTATTAAAAGTAGCATATGAAATGTCAATACTTTATACATAAACCATGAATGGTATAAAAATAACACATCCACAGTCAAACATATCACACAACCTTCAATAAAATATGGATTTTTTGTATCATAATAAATCAACTTCAAATAATCTTAAAATACATCAAAGGATGTTTTCATGGATGAAATCAAAACCTTTTTAGAGAAATATCACTTTATATTTTGAAATAATTTAAAAGGCGCGTAATTATAAAAGAAAACATTTATATTGGAAAATATTCTTATAATTGTTTAAGGGAAGCTTTGATGATGTCAAAATGGTGTAAAATAGCCTCACTCGCCGTATAAGTTAAAAAAGACATTCATACCTTAACTTTATCGAAATGGTTATAAAGGACCTTGTTTATAAAACAACATAATGAATCCTTTATAAACATCTTATAAAAGTAAAAAAAGGGTATAAATTACTTTAACCCATAGTCTATAAAATACTAGAAATATTATTGAATACATTTTTATGAAACATGGATGTGGATGATAAAGAGATCCCAGTAGATAATTACATATAAACTACTTCGGATAATGAAGATATTGTGAAAATCAACCCTTACCTTGTACTTTTCCTTGGTCAAGGGTAGGTTAAATTACTTTATAACAGTGAAATAATTGTTATTAAATTATACAAGAATCATATACATTAATATGATATCATATATGATCCTTTGTCATTTCTTTGTTAATAATATATTAGTATTATTGTTGTTTCGAGTGTTTACAGATTCGTTTTCCATTATATTCTTTATTATGTGAGTCATATTTGTTTTGGATGAGATTTATATTATTCATATCTAGAATTATTTCAAGTATTTAAACATTATTTTTAATCATCTAATGAAAATTAGTCTTGAGTGGATACGATGAGGAATGAGTCTCTTCGCCTTTGTGGTGACTGTAATCCGTACGTACACACGAGTGACAATATCATTCTTTTGATATTAGAATAATATATAATTGGATGTTATATCATATATAGAGAATCATTATCATGTTATAATTATTATTTAAATCAATTAAACATCATTATAATACCCATCCAAATAATAATTTATTGAATAAAAATTACACCATGACGTGGAGACTGTAAGTTGTACATACGCACGTATGGTGACATGTCATTCAAAGGATGCATAGAATCATGAATTTGGTTGTACCATATTTATAATAACATCATAGTATATATATTATACTGGATTTATTATTTTATAATGGAATCAACAATGAAAAAGGATGTGGAAGATGAAAGGAACATTGAAGAGGTGGTGAGATATTTACCTCTTCTTCGGGTTCTTCCTATTGAATTGATCAAAAGGGATCCATAGGTGGACTTTCTGACTAATTTAAGGCCTCTAGGATGAATTTAAGATAGTTGATAGGGTATTTGGGTGGTGTTTGGCCGATCCAAATGGATTTTAAGGTGTTAATTAGTGATAAGGGGGAGTGCACTCTTATAAGAGGGGATAGGGGCACCATCAGAAAATCTAGAAATATTATTTTATAATAAAATAATTTCGGTTTCTAATGGCATAAAAATGAATTATTTAAAGTATATGGTTGGGATGGGTCTAAAAACACTAAACCAAAAGTTTTTAGATAGGTTTGGGTCACTATATTAACTTTATCTTTTAGATTTAACTCTTAGTTAAATAGTTTGATATTTACCATGTCTCTTTGTATTTTTATATTATATGGTTAATAAACATACTATATACTTCCAGGATAACCAAAAGTTTTTAATTAATGATAAAAATATCATTATATAAGTCTTTTGTCAGAACCTAATATTTTAGGAATATAATATCAATTAATAATATTATATTTATTTTAAAAACACTTTTATGTCAATTTTGAATCTATTTGGTATTTTGTTTTTTCTAAATTCATAAAAGCATTATTACTTCAAATAAAATTCATCTAACCAACCCTAATATGTCATATTAACCTAGAAAGTTAGTGTAATTCTTAAAAAGTCTCAAATTACATTTATTTGGATATCTATAATATCAATTATTTTAATATTTCATTAATTACATAATTACTGCATCATCATTGTGTCATAAATAAATTAAATTATATAATTACTAAAAATTATAAATAAAATACCATTATGTATGAAATATTTATATCTTTCTAATTAATATTTCTAGTCGAATTTATCTTATGTATAACCCTATATTAAAAATGTTTTAGTTATTAAACTTTGATTTTAACTCTTTTAACTATTCTTCAAATAAAATAATAATAAGTGCCCAAATATAATCCATGTGGACCAAAGAGGTTCATATTTTATTCATAAGGATGTATTTGGACCAATTATACTTAATTAGGACATGTGTTAGGGTAATAATAATATCATTTTTACCCTTAATTACCCTATCTACTTATAACTGTGGTAAATAAAAGTAAAAAGTTACTATTCACCAAAAATTATTTTAATCTTATTGAACAACATTTTACTTACTTATATCAACTGTGTCTCTCATATTTTTGAAATTCCACTCACAAAGGTGGTAAACATAAGTCTTATGTGCATTTCCAAATTCTCCTAGGAGGTTGGTAAAAGACGTTTAAAAGTTCTATAAAATTTTTATATATCTAATATTATTATAAAATGACTAAAATGAATTACATTGAACTTATGTAGGTATTAGGTGTCTATTTTAAACTTAAATAAATCTGAATAAAATAAATAATTATTTAAATAAAAATACAGTTGTAAACTATAACTCCGTGTTTATCACTATTCATCAAAAATTGAATGTTGTCAGAAAAATACCAAAAATTCACCCTAAGCTAATTTCAATATTATGAATCCAAAAATGAAGTCCATTTTGAAATATAAATTTATAAAATTTGAAAAGGTGGTTATTACTATTCATAACAGGAATTTTGATTGGTTGTGGTGTGTTAGAACTCGAAGTTTCGTACAACACACACTATTGTATTATTCAAAGAGAAGCGTACCGTGGAAGCTTGGGGTGTTACACATTTGGTCAGTGGGTATGTTTTAGTCTCTAACTATTCCTATTTTCAAATGGGATTGGATAACTATTTATTTTTTGACAGGTCTCCCAAGGATGTTTCTGAAACAAGATTATGTATGAGTGATAGTGGATCAACTCACAATGTCAACCCACTTGATCCTTATTGAGTGATATGATATGGTTGAGGACATGAGTAAAATATATATCCTTGAAGAGGTTAACATGCATGGTGTACTATTTTTGATAGTATTGGACCAAGATCTAAGTATTATGTCTTTTTTCTAGAAATCCTTATTGAAATCCATTGGGACTTAGTTGAATATTAGTACGGAGTATCATCCTTAGATGGATGGACAATCCAAAAGGTTGATGAGAAAATTTAAATATATTATTAGTACTTATGTAATGGATTTTTTTGCTCATACTGGGAGAAAAAACCATTATTCGAGTTCTCACACAACAACAATTATTATCCCTCAATACATATGGATCATTTTGAAGCACTATATGGGCGTCCTTTTCATTCTACACTTTTTTGGGTGGAAATGGGTGAGATTTCACCAGTAAGACCAAGAATATTGAAAGAGACAAATAAAAAGAAATTGTTTATCATAAAAATGATGGAGATAGATCAATGTCATCAAAAATCATATTTATATCCTCAATGATGGGAATTTTCATTCGAGGTAAGTGATTATGTGTTACTGGAAATCTTTTCAAGGAATAAGCATCAACATTTTTAGAAGTAGGGGAAGTAATCCCCTTGACACAGAGGCCATTTTTAGATACATTAAGAAGTTTATAGGGTGGAAAATCAGTTGGAATTTCCATGAAGGTTTATTTTAGTGCATAATTTTTTTCATGTATCTTAGTTAAAAAAGTATCTTACTTCTCAGGAACATGTGATTTGATGGGATCAAATTGAACAATAACTAGATGCTTTATTTTTTCATCTGCCAGTTCAGATTTTAGATTGGAAAGAGAAAGTATTTCACTGAAAAAAATCAACCTGGTGTGGGTTTTATGTACATATGGTCAGATTTAGAATGAAATGTGGGAATCTGAAAAGAAAATGGTCGAGAAATGGAATTAACGATTTCAAGAAAATAATGGTTTTAAACATTCTATGGAGGGAAAACCCAATGTTGGGGAAAATTTAGCACCCATTATTTCAGGTAAATAGGTATTTATTTATTTATTTTATATATATAATTATATTGGGTTATGTTTAGGAATTCTTGAAGGTGTTTTGGAATGTTTTTGGGTATTTTTTGGAGGTCTATAGTATTAGAATGGTTAGTCGAAACTGTGAAACACTTCCTGGAATCCGTGAAAGGGAAGATAGTGGGATTTGGGTAGGTGCATGGTTTTTCCAAACTATGAGGTCTCCTAGGAGTAACCATTCATGATACAAACATTGGGAAAAGGTATGGTTGGTGCATGATTTCTCTAATCGTGAAATCCAACCTCGTGATGGGTGTTTTTTTGTAGTGGCTAGCGCCCAATTTGAACATGGTTGTCCAAAATGTTCCCTTAAACTATGCACCATTAAAAAATGACTACAAATCATGGATCTAATATAGATATGACTATAAAACTCTCATTATATCCATAATCATACCCTAACTTAAATTCCTCACCACCAAAAGTCTATGGGACCTTTTTTAAAATTTGGGAGAAATCTGTTGGTGATTTGTGGTGCGTAGGAGGTGGTATTCCTCGGTAAGTTTTCATTCTATATGGGTTTTCATTAGATTCTTCTTCTTCCCATTATCATATTCATAGAAATATTATATTATGGGTATATCTATATTGTTTAATTATAATCATAATGATTTATGGATATGATGATTTTAGGGAACATGATCTAAGGATATATTTGTAGTTTCAAGACTTTTTTGTTATAGAGTTTGTTTCATTATTCATTTTCACCTATGTTTGCAAGGTAGGTGGATTAACTCTCGACACATCTTTTTAGAATTTGAAGGATTTATTTCAAAGTTTTTTATTTGATTAAAATTTATTTTGAATTTGATGTGAAATGCTGGGTGGTAACCCTATTTAGTAATGGTTGGATAAATTTTTGGAAATTGGTTGTTGTGAAAAGTTCTATTGGGGAACATGGTATATGGGTACCTTGTGATGACATGGTAGATTGATAAGAGGCTCCTCAGGAGTATATAAATATCACTAGTCCATGAAACTATGATTGTGTTGAATTGTGAAACCAAATAATGGATACAAAAATTGATTGGGAAATGGTTTAAAGGAATTTTTTGGATTCATTCCTTAAAATTGGTTTTGGTTTAGAAAATGATTTTCTTTTAAAATATATTTCTATATAATATTTTGGATTTTATATTAACCATTAAAAATTTTAATTTAAAAAAATTATATTAATATGATACATGTTCCATCCTAGTGGCGTGAGTAAGCACATCAATTGTGGAAAACCTACTAAGATTCATTACTCACCCCATGATTGGTAACTTTAGTGTGTTTGTAGATATTTTATATTGAGAAATAGGTAAAGGAAATACACCTCATTTCTTTAGTGGTTCATCATGATATCCTGGGAATGGATGGTGGAGTTGGAGCAAGGATTATTTTGGGAGCTATGGGGTTATTTCATTGGAGTCTATGAGCTATGTCGGTTGTGCCTTCTATTTTTTAGTATGATATGGTCAATTTTTTTAGTTTGGTTTTCTGGTCAGTTTTTATTAATTTTAGTAGTATTAAATTGTTATAATGTATCATATAGTGGATGTATGGTTGTGGTTTTCTTGGTTTGGTTGTTTTTATTCAATGGAAAAATCATCCTGGCATTGTTTTTGAATTCCCTGGTGTTCATTTCCAGCAGTTGGTGTTTTGTGGATATCACCTAATGCCTAGTAACTACCTTCTTCATCCTCAATACAATGATAGGGGTGGGATGTTACAATAACCTTAATTTGATTTTGGGAAGTGGGAGTTTAATTTTGAAGGGGATATATTCTTTGAAATTTTAATTTTTATATAAAGTTTTATACATTAGTGTTAACCTACTCTTGGAGCATTAATGATTTTCATACTAAGTCTTACCAAAACTAAGCCTTAGAATAAAAAACATATTTGAATACCCATATTTATTTCTTGTGACTTTTGTCTATACAAACTAGATAAAGTAATTCCATTCCAAGAAAATGGAAAAAGATAATGTACTCATGATATGATAAAAACTCTACATGAATTAGCATAATGAGTTATGAGAGGAAACTATTAAAAGAAAGGTACATTATTAAATGGGACGTTTAATAATAATTAATTGAGAAGAATTAATGAATTAATATAAATGTTCCACCTTTTTTAAAAGGATGAATGTATAATACTTTCCATGATTGATATTTTCAAAAATGAGAAGTTAAATTGATGTTTCATGTGGATCTTTAGAATTTGTATTAATGTAGATAATAAAAAAAATTTAATACATAAGATTAAAATATTGTTAAACATTGGAGACCTCTTGAATTCAATGATGAGGTTTAAAGATTTGGGGAAATATTAGTTCAAGTATGGGGGTATATGATGCACCCATATCTTCATGAAAAAATATGAGCATTTATTACAAACTTTTAATGTATATTAATGAATATCCCAATATAATTAAATGTTTTATTAAAATATTAGAATATAAAATTCATCAATTAATATGAATAAAAATGGATTTAAATTTTTATTTTATAAATATATAATTTCACATGTGAATTTATATTGCTATTTTACTATGTTTTTTGATTATATAGGGTGTATAAATGTATTTTTACCTGGGATATCCCTCAAGTATTGGATCCAGCAGCCACATTGCAAGCCCATGTTGGTCTGCCCAACCAAACAACCTCTTAGGAGATCTAGCTGAGTAGCACGGTAGAACTGGTCCATGCACAAGATCATAATAAAGTATATTGTGGGTCAATTCCCAAGTAGGCTCATGTGTGTCTAGACAAGCCCATTTGGCATGTCAGTTTGTAATCAGGAACTGATCTCCCATAAACATAGCATAACCAATAGACTCTGTGGATTGATATTTATGTGAATTATCACCCATGCAATTTTTTTATTCGGGACTTTATCACGTGGGGTATAGTTCATCACTTACAAAAATAATTCACATATAACTCCGCCACTCGACCTCACAATTGGACACCCCACCTCTACCACCTTTCATTCCCGACCACACTAGACAACCATGAGTTGGCCACTCAACATAACTACAACTGGTTATAAATCAATAGAATCACCATGGTCACTACCATGGATTCTCATGCACATGATCATATCCACTATTGAGGCCCTTAATCAACACATTTTGTATTATCCATTTTTTAAGACCACTATAAATTATTTTTAGGTGGATTATAAGGACATGCATGATGTTGGGAAGTCCCATTTGGAGACTATGATGGATGGATAGAAGGAGGGATCTCATATTAAATTACCATGATAGTTGTTTCAAGTGATTGTAATGAGAACCAACTATTCCATGAGTGGAGTCATGAATTGGGGATATTACATTAAATGGTTGCATTGCATTCTACGTTGTATGGCCTATAGTTACTAGTAGGGGAATGGTAACACTGTCAAGTGAACTACTATATGTTCAATCTACCATGGTGACCTACCATCATTGTTCCTATTGTTCAAGCAACTGTGGTGATCTTCCTTCATTGTTACTATTTTTTTATCTACCATGGTGATCTAGCACCATTATTACAATATTATTTGTTGAAACCATCAGTGATGGAAGGATGAGGTACCATTGGGGGTGCTACCATCACTAAAGGAAGGAGGGTCTATTATCAAAGATGCTACCATCACTAAAAGAATGAGGGCTACCATTAGAGGAGATAACATTGCTAAAGGAAGGATGAGATATCATGGATATTTCACCATTTTGGACGATAGGATATACTACCATCATGCGAGCTTCCACTGCTCAAAACCATGCACCACTATTCTGTGATTTCCAGAGACCCACAACTGCCACTAGAAAAATTAAAATTCAAGAATTAAAGTATCACCATGGATAACCCTGGGATCTTGATCTGACCACCATGAATCCTTTTTTTTTTATAAAAGATACCCTTTATAAAGAAAATCTCCATCCAACCACTGTGATTTTTGGATGGAAGGGGGATTCCCCCTAGGCCCATACCACCAACTAAGTTTTCATGGGATTGATTTAATGAAGTGATTACCGAAATAATGTATGGTATGATAAGGAGATACTGAAATCGCCTATTGGAAATGGCTACACACGCCTTGTGAAAAGACAACTACGTGAACCCGTAGAAAAATTCGGTTATAGAGAACAATATTTTGAAATATATCATTATTTTAAAGAGGTCAATGGAAACTATAATTTTGAAACACTAGAAATATCTGTATTTTCAACATAGAAATATATAAAAAAGATACATTCCAGTGAACAAAAAAGATAAACGAAGATTCAAAATATATAAATAATGGAATAAAAAGGGATTATACCCTTTATAAATAAAAGGTGTTGCTACCACTACTGGGGGGATTGGGAGATCACTACTTCTACTACATTAGTAATTATTGTACATTTGTGTTTTTCTGAAATTCATTATATCTCTCATATACTCATGATTTATTAATTAATGGAGGGTTATAAGCCATGAGATGCTGGGTAAAAGGGATGTGACCCAACTATATTTCCCGAGTCTAAGAACATTATTAGAATTTATGAAACTCATTTCTATATTAGTTTAGTTTTCAATTACTAATTTAAACATGTAATATGAATATGATTGTATTTATTTTTGGTGATGAATTTTAATTATTTCCTTGATATAGAGATTTTTTCTACCTCAAACTTGTATTGAATTATATTAATTGATTGGTGGAGAATTAAGTTGAGGGGTTTTAGTGATTTCTAAAAATATGAGGACTAAATAGTGTTCTTTATAGGTTCCTTGGGAATTTCAATACTAGATTGGGTATTGACTATAAAATCCAAAGTTGACTCATTATGTATTTCACAAAAATGAAAGGAAAATAGTCCTAGAGAAAAAAATTTGAATAATATTTTCATCATAAAAAAATTTAATCAAGGATGAAATGGAAAAGAGATTGTGAATCCTTCCATTTTATCAATTAAAAAATGTAATGGATTCATTTATAGGAATTCTATGATGTCACTATATTAGGGAAGACAATCAAAACCAAAATCACTTATATCTCATTCATGGATTTTAAAAATCCATGTTCATTATTTGATAGTCCTAAATTCTTGTTTTATTAATTATTTATTCATTGTGGAAACATGATTAAATCACTCAACTATATATATGGCATTGGTTACTAATACTAATAAAGCAGTATGTGAATTTAGATATCTTTTTACACACCCTATAATAGTTGAACATCAAAGATATTGATCTAAATGAAAAAAACGTTTATCCATTAGTATTTGTCTGTTTAAATATACCAAAATCTATGGATAATACACATGACTACTAACTTTTTCATTTTAATTATTAAGCACATACTCTGTGTAATGAAATCATAGTGTTCCAGGAACAATCCCCTAATAATTCAACTGGAGTTGATCGAAATCTAGTAGACAACACTACAATAAATAAGTTAGTACAAGCCAACTAGAGTTGATCAAAATATGTATGGATCTAAGATGAAAATCATAATTGAGAAACCGGGTCCCATGACAATGTGAGACATTATTCCTCTAAATTCCATAGTAATTCAAGTATTGTTTAATTCTAGTGCATCCCACTATTTATTTTTTTAAGATGTGGTAAATTGATTTTGGTTCGACATGGAAATAATGCCTAATGTATTGATCATGAAAAATGATCCTGGGTAGTGTGAATGAAGAGGGGTACAATTTTCAGCCTGTCCTATTTCCATATATTAGATTATTTTTTTATAGAGATTACAATAATGGAAATGGTTGTCTTTAATTTTATCACTAGAATAACATAGGTAGTGTGATTCAAAGAATATTTTATTTCTTACACTGATAAAGTAACCCTCACATCCCCATATGGTTTCAATACATTATTTAAAAGGGATTGGGATATGAATGTCGGTCATGAATGGCCTTTTTTGGTAATATATTGAACCATATATTCATAGATGGTAGTGGTTAATTTGAATAATATGAAATAAAATTAGATAGGGAGTCTTCCTGCTATAATAGATCGACACTGTAATGTCATTTCTCAGGATTTCATTAGGTTATAACCAGAATGGGAAATTAATTTTTCTATAAATAAACTTATGGGAAGGAGGAATATTTACCTCCCATTATATAGAATAGAACCAACTGTATTATTGTAATTAAAAGTACAATTAGAAGAACTCTAAAGAAAGGGATTTATTAGAACAATCAAATCACCTTGGGCTACGTTGATCCTCTATGTAAAGAATGTAAACGGTTCATTTCATTTATGTGATGACTATCATAAATTCAATCACATTACAATCAAGAATTGATACCCTCTTCCTAAAATAGATGAACATTTTAATCAATTCAAGGTAGATAAATGGTTCTCTAAAATTGATATGTGGTCTGGATATCACTAACTATGTGTTGGGAATGTGGATATTCTGTAGACAACTTTCAAAATCTATTATAGCAACTATGAATATTTATTCATAACCTTTATATTTACAAATTCATCGATAGTTTTCATGTATTTAATGAATAATATCTTAACCAAGTATCTAAATTACTGTATTGTGGTATTAATTGAAAATATTTTTGATATATATATATAACTATAAATGACTATGATAATCAATTATAGATTATATTGTGTACATTTTGTAAGAACCAACATTATGATAAATTCTATAAGTATAACTTTTTTATACAAGGGTTTTGTTTCCATAGCCATGTAATTTTTGAAAGAGGCATATCAATTGATTATAAAAAATTTTGAACGTGTGATTTCTTGGAAACCATCTAATAACATCTTCCATATATATCAATTTTCTGTTTTACTATGATATTAAATTACTTTATTCGACATTTTCAATGATTTATTCTCCTATGGATGCTTTATTATGAAGAGTAATTTCATTCAAATGGAATGAGGATTTCCAAAAATGATTTCGAGAGCTTAAATCATCGATCACATAAACACCTATCCTCATATTTCTAAAACTTTTACAAGGTTTTGTTGTATATTGTGATTCATTTTGATGGGTATTGGAGTGTGTTATCATGTTAGGAGACCATGTATTCTCTCATTGATCGAGATAGTTAAAAATACATGAAAAGTATTATTTTATACATGACTTGGATATAACCCCAGTGGTCCACACACTAAAAATATAGAACCACTACCTCTTTAGAAAATATTTCACAATTTTTATAGGTCTTAAAATCTTGAAAACATCTTACCATAAAGTAATTTCAATGAATGGATATAGTGATGAATGGAAAATTTACAAATTTTCATCTTAATCATGGTTTATACACTAGGAAAATGAAATTTTATGGTGTATTCTTTGAGTCATAATTCATATAATGAAGTAGTATAATATGCTCATGATAAGTTTCATTTTATAGGAGTAATGTCGATATGAATTTAGAATATAGGGAATAGAATGAAAATGTATATTTCTTCACCATCACTCTCAATATTTTTTTCAGTGATTCTATTCATGGATGATCAATAATCAAACCCTAATTATCATTCCATGTTTTCAAAAGTCAATGATTGAGTTACCATTAATAATTGGATAGTGGATGAAAACTCATTACAATTATTTTTGAATTGAATCGTAGTTTTTCCATTATTCCAATAAAATAATATTTCTAGTTTTCACCATTCAAAGTGAATGGTTCACACTAGAATTAAAAATATGTATAGGGTAATGAAGACCAATTTTTACTGGTTGGGTATGAAATGGAAATTAGATGACTATGTAATGAAATGTCTGACCTACTAGCAGTTAAAGAGTAAATAATGATGACCATCATGCATTTTTTTTGGGTACTATAGACATTTGTAAATGGGAATATATTTACATGGAATTTTTACTGGCATACCATAGACACTTAGAAAACATGATGTTTTGGGGTTTTTGTGGACTGAGCCAATATGTCGTAACATTTAATTCAAATTTGAGAGACTGATAATGTGGTGTATTGGGTAAATATATATATTATGGAAGTGGAGAAATTTCATTTAATACCGATATCGATTATCTCTGACCATGACACATTATTTACATTGTGATTCTCTAAATCCTTGAAATAATTCATGGGTACTAACTTTACTACGAGCACAATATTACATCTATAAATGTATGGATATTCAAAATGTCTGATCCAAACATTGAAGGATATGATCCAAGCATGCGTAATGGATTTTAGTGGTTCATGGGAATATCATTTTCCTATTGTGGAGTTTTTATATAAAAATATATCTCTCTCTATAATAAAAAAAGTTATTTTCAATGAATTTTATGTTCATCCATGTTGATCTCTTCTATGTATGATAGAATAAGGGGATACCCCATTGATTGGACCATGTCTTGTCCATGAAACTACTAAAAAATCTAAATTATCTTGAAATGAATGACAATGAACTAAATCCATTTGAAATCGTATACAAATCTTCATCGATGACCCATATATTTTGAGGTTTGTGACCAAATATTCTTGAAATTATCCCAAATACTAGGTCATTTCTGGTTGGGAATCCAATGAGAATTTAATCCTTTATTCTTCAAGAAATTTTACATTTTGTAATGTATTTGTGACATTTCATATTAGATAGATTTAATACCATGATTAAGTGTTGTCTATAATTATTTCCATGTGCCCTAATTATATAAGTACTAGCCTGACCCTAGATACGTGATATTCTAGGATAATGTCACTCTTGAAATAGATGTTATGTTTATCCATTACTCAATTTTTATTTTGGATAAAAAAGTGATAATCATATATGGGGATTTATCTCTTCCAAATGGGTATCATTTAAACATGTAAATATTCAAGGTGGGTAATGGGTACATTTGAGATTTATACTGGTGTAGTGGCCAGAACTCTTTAATGAAAATACCAACCCGTAACTTCTTAGGAATGGAAAACCCCATGGTGGGGAGATTGTAATAACCCTTATTTGAGGTATTTCCCAATTGATTCTATATTTCATGATATTGGATGAATTATTCATTCTATGATAATTTTATGGATTTTTTTATGAACATTAGAGAGGTTTTGTTGGATACACAGTTTTATCCTGGTTAGGAGAATCCATGAAGATTCATCAAGTAACCGTGAAATATCTAGAGGGGTCTTTTGAGAAGGCCCATAGTTGGCACATGTTTTGAAAAAAAAATGTTCAATAACATTAAAAATTTTAATTTTTGGAAACATAATCAAGGTTAGTACCTAGTTTTCCTAATCATGTCGACGACCCCTAAAATGGGAATAATTAAATATGAATATTCATTTAAATAATTTAAACTTCCCTAAAAACCCCCATTATTCTAAATATAACATGGTATAATGAATTATAGAATTCCCTAGGAGATTATAGTGAACGACTCCAGTGGACCAAAGAGTTTTGAATATAAAAAAGTGAAGTTAATAGTGTGGTTCTTATTCTATCTCCTTGATTCTCACATTCTCTCTAAAAATAAACCTTATATCAGTTTTCCATTTCCCATATTTATTGGTTAGATCTTATTTTGAAAAATCATATTTGGGATTTAGTGAAAGAAAAAATTAGGAAGACCATATATTCTATATCCTCACTAGATTATTCACCTTGAACACATTATAAGTTGGTGGATTCTTTTTATATTCCACTTTATCCTAGAATGTGAAGGCTCATTACATACAAAATAAATATCTTTTTATTTTAGTTTGAAAATTATTTTTAAAATATCTATTTGAAATTTATTTTATTAGATTGTCTTAAAACTATATTCGTGGGTGATTCCAATAAGTTTTTAGTTAAATTATTAAATTAAATTCGCTTTCATGTAATTTTATTTTCAGAATTAAGGTTTTTGAATTTGATATCTTGACATGAATTTTGTGGGTGTGTTCTCATATGGATATGTGTAGAAAAATTTGGGATATACATGGAAATGGTCATAATATTGTGGAATATTATATTATTATGTTCAGTGATGACTTGGGACTGGGTGGGTGGAATCTTTGCAAGAGTTGGACTATTCAAGAGTGGCCTTCAAGCATTGTTTTCATTGATTGGTCTAATTCATAGGTGCATGGGTTCCTAGAATGGATGTTTTTTTTGGGATTTAATTCACTACCTTTGGATATATATTAATATATATATATATAGTGTACTAGTTTTCATGCTTCAAACAGTCTTGTTTTTTAAATAAAATGTGATCTAACATTCTTCTTGTTTTATTGACATTTTTGGGGTAGCCTTGGGGTTTCATTATAGGGTTGTAAACTCACCCCCTGCATATTCACTATGGTGAATATGAAAATGCACTTTATCTTGATATAGGTAAGGGTAATGTTTATTATTTTACGAGTGGAGCTCCATGATGTTGTGATCTTGGATATTTAAATTTGGAACTTGTGATGGATTCTAAGTATTGGTGTTTAGATTTGTTCCATAATGGGGTCTTGTTCCTTTTTATCTCGATTCAAATTTTCTTTTAGCCTTATTTTCCCAAGTTATAGATTTTTTCATCTTATAATATTAATCTGATTATTGTTTAGTCATACTATAACATCCCAAGTAAGTAATGAATAATATATATTCTTATATTTGTCTATTTAAGAATTATATAGTGTTTTAGAGGCTTAAAATGAGAATAAATCCAATCTTAAGCATGGAATACTCTAATATTTGTAAAAGATTGTTTTACCGCCTTTTGATGGTGAACCATTTTTAAATAGATATTTTGACAATTTTATTAGCTATATTTGTCAAAATAAATTTATTATTTATGATTGGGCATTGAAATTTATTTTGGATAAATTTCTGGTATTTTTCTGATAATGTTCATTTTTTAATGAATAGTGAAAAATGTTGTATTTTAATTCAAAACCACTTTTTAATATAATTTATTTATATAGATAGATTATATTTTTAATTGGTTTTAAAGTGAAATTAGAATATATTTTTACCATTTAATCCAATGGTGGTCATTGTAATTAATATCACTTTGAGATTGGACATAAACGAGTGTCAATCTTTTGATATATATTGTTTCTTAAAAACACGCTATTTTCTTTGACAGTGGGGATTTAATTATAAAATTAATTAATGAAACTTCTATGTTATGAATTTTGTAAAATAGAAATCATTTTTGAATTCAGAATCTAAAATATAGCTTAGGGTGAATTTTTGGTATTTTCCTGAAAAACCATATTTTTTTATGAATAGTGAAACCACAATGTGGTAGTTACAAAAACTGATTTTTCATTTAAATGGATCTTTACCACATATTTGATTTGAATTTCAAAAATCCGAGATACATGGTTGTCATTAAGAAGTAAAATTTGGTTCAATGGGATTGAAATAATTTTTGGTGAATAGTAACTTTTAAGATTTTAATCGTGATTAGAGGTAATTAGTGTAATTTAAGGTAAAAATAATGTTTTAATAATATGAAATGACCTTGAAACGTGTCCTAACCCTATTTAATGAGTCATGGACGAATAATAAAGACCATGGGTCGATTTGTGGGACCCCATGGAGCCACTTGGGTAAGACAATGACATTAATGCCTTTTATTTAAAGTAAATGTAAAAATAAAACAAACATGTATTGTTTTACTAAAAAAATTACATGGGGTTATAAAAGTCATATTTTGACTATAAATACTCATTGGAAAGATAAATAGATTTCCTACGTCATTGTATTTGTTTTATAATTTTTAGACAATTAATAAATTAGATTATTTATGACATCATGATGATGCAGCGATTAACACATAATTTAACGATTTAAATAAAATGAAAAGATAATGTAAAATATAAAACCTAAACATGTCAAACACATATTGGACGGGTGGATTTCGAACTCTTATCACCTTATCCTAGAAATACATTAAATTGGGACCTTTAAAATCCGAATCTCATTTGAAAATAAAGTAACATTTTATACCATTCCAAGAGTGCCCCACCTCTCCTCTTATAAAAGGCCTCCGCCTCTACCTCCTTACCCACACCTCTCAAGTCTTTGTCTCAGCCAAGATCTGATCATTTTGTCTCTCCACATCCCTCTACTCATCCTAGAATCCTTAACGTAGGTAGGAGGCTCTTCAAAAAACCCTTTTGGTTCAAACCAAAGGGAGTTACCCGATTTTAAGCCAATGTCTTCACTTATGTTCTTTTGTTTTATTTTGCTTCTCCAACCCTGTAAAATATTTTTATTCATTTATTTTGTAACAAATACACTATCTTCCATATAATAGGATGTTGTTATAATAAGGATTCGATCTACACTTACACAGACCTACATCTAAAGGTTAAAGAACATACTGTTTCTGTGGATGGTGAATTTCTGCCTCACGAAACGATGATTGTTCAATATTCTTTTAACACCTTCAATGGTGGCCATTAAGTTGTCACTATATTTATATATGATATATAATATGTTTATGTTTTCCTTAATCTTCTGTATTTTTCATTTATGGCATACCTTTATGGTTTCCATTATGGGTAAACATGATATCTTAATTTTAGGAAGTGTGGACTACCGCCCCCTCAAAGTGATTTGATTCGTTAATACCATATGTGGTATATTTAAAGGATAGATTTAATGATATTATATCTAATACCATACTGGAATTATAATACTATTATGTATCATTATGTTTTAATTCCATTAAATATGGAATAGAAATGGAAGTAGCGTTCATCCGTACGTAGGGCTTACCGTCTCCATGAACGGTGCATTTCATTTCTTACCTCTAAATGTTATGAAATATTATAAATGAATGTATATAATGGATATATATTATATATATGATATCTTTATAATGAATATAATTCTGGATATAATGGATATTTTACCCCATGAACAAACTTGTAATTATAAAGAGTTTATTTTTGACACAAGTACCAATGATCGTTAAAGCGGCCGTTATTAACTTAATAATCACATAGTGTTCATGACATGGTAATAAGTGATATAAAAGGAATAATGAACTTGAAAAAGTTTCTTAAGCAAGTAGAAATTAACTCAAGTTAATTATTCAGGAGATTAAAGAATGATCGAGTCAAGTCGGACCCGAGGTAAGGGACTTCGTCTCAATCTCTTTTCATTGACGCATATTATGTTTGATACACAACTTTCTTTTATACGGTGTATAAACCCCTTTGACTTTTACATATATTCAAAAGCAATCTTCTTTATATGAAGAGTTTACTAAACGACAAAAGGGAATGATTTTTGTCATATGTATGCGGCGACAACGACGTCTCCGCCGCCGTGACCATTATTAGAGTTTCAGATTCCTCTACAATCCATAACATTTTTTTAAAATGAAAAATAAATACCATGTTTTACTTTTCTTTTATTTTGGTATTGAAAATGGTTTTAATAATGTTTTTATTATATCAATGCGTGGTATTGATATCTTGTGATTGAAAGGTGGAAATGTTATGTTTCATTTATACATGTTTTATGTCATACAATTATGTTATGGTTCTTGGGAATTGTTATGAAGACAGGTGGTTCCATGATAATCTCAGGGTGGGTGAGCCCGATATAGCTCTCCAATGCATTTGGTAACACTAAGGGGTTAAACGTTAAGGTTTCTCTGAAGAGATTTAGGGAATATACTTTGATGGGTATTCCAAACGTAACCAAGAGGGTTACTCCCTATGTAAGAATGGTATGAATGCCTCAAGTTACCTATATGTCTTATGATTTCTATGATTTATTCATGATTTGATGAGGTATGTTAATGTTCTTATGTTTTTTGGGTAAATTATGATTTCATTGATTCTTGTGTATACATGTACTCATGTTTCCTTTCCATATTTTTATATCCCTTACTGAGCTTTTTATGCTCAGCCCAAGTATTTGAAAAAAAAATTCACATGTCAAGGGAAAGGTACATGATATGATGATAGTGTCAAGGATGTTTCAAGAAAGAATCCATGTTTTATTTTAAATATGTTTCCGTTGATGGGAAAAATGAATACTAAGTTTTATGTTACCACTTTGTTTAAATGTGGAATGTAATGCATATTTTAGGATCTAATTCTATAAAACTGTGAACCTGAAAAGATCCTCAATGTGTATTCTTGAAATATCTCACGATTAAGTAATGATTAAGGATGGGGCCTTATAGTTGGTATCAGAGGTCGGTTTAGATAACTTTAGGAGTTAGAATTATATTAAATGATTATCCAAAAACATTTTTTTATGGTCAAATTGAAATGATAGAGAATTTGAAGATTACCATGTTGCTTCTTATAAGACATGTTTGTTCAGAATGGTTTTCGGCAGAGTAAACACGGAATCAGTGATAGGAAGGCATAAAGAAGGAAATGACCTTCCGAATCAGCATCCTAAGATGGTCAGAATTGGGACTGAACAGTTTTTTGCAGTAATGGCACAATTGAATCAATCGATAAATGGTGGTGCTATCCATGCACGAGATCAGGCAGATCAACCGCAGAGGAACATGTCAGTGGTGGAACATTTCATGAGGCAACATTCCCTATCATTCAGAGGATCATATGACCATGTTCTAGCTGAAGGGTGGATTAAAGCACTGGAAAAGATTTTCGATGTCATGGTTTTTTCAGACAATCAAATGGTTAGTCTTTCTATTAACTGTTTGGAGGGTGAAGTAGATCAGTGGTGGTCGATGGTTAAAAATATCAGGGACGCAGATGAGATTGATGCTCTCGATTGGGATGAATTCAAAGGTATGTTTCTTGAGAAATATTTTCCTAAGGCTGTTCGCCTTAGGATGAAAAAACAATTCATGGAATTGAGGCAAGAGTAAGACTCAGTGGCTGCTTATGAAGAAAGGTTCACTTGATTGGCAAGGTATGCTCCAAATTTTATCCGAGACCATGATAGTAAAATCAACCATTTTTACTCAGGATTAAAGCCAATATATCGAAGGGATTTAGCTTCCCACGATTTCAAGAGTTATGAAAATCTTGTTCAATGTGCTGAGAAGGTGGAAATGTAGTTTTCCGATGATCAAGTGTTCTATAACAACCAATAGAAGAAGAGACTGAGGTGACAGGATAAAGGGAAGAATTCTTCAAAAAATTCTGATGGTAAGAAAACTAAGTTTCTAGTTTGTGATAAATGTGGTAAAAGGCATGCTAGTGAATGTCTTCTAAATTCTTGGAAGTGTTACCGATGTGGTAAGATGGGACATAAGGCTCGTGATTTCACTAAAAGAGATCAGGGTGATGGTAAGACAAAATTTGATTTATAGTTAGTGAAATTTTTTAAGTGCAACGAGATGGGTCACTATGCAAATGAGTGTCCTACAAAGGGTTTGAGTGATGGGAAGCAGTTATACTACAACCATAAAGGGGTGGTGAAATCCTTTGCAACTACTTCAGCAGATTTTGGGCCATCAAATGAAGTGGTATTAGGTACTTTGTTTGTTTTTCATATTATTCCAGTGTGTTGTTTGATTCAGGGTCTACACATTCCTTCATCTCTAAAAACATTTACAGTAAAATGGGAATACCATCTCAAGAAATGACTCATGAACTTGTGGTAAAAACACCTGGGGGAAATGTTGAGGTAAAAAGAATTTATAAGAATCTTCCTATCCTTATATGTGGAAAGAACCTACTTGAAAACCTTATTGTTTTACCTCTAGTAGAGTTTTATGTTATCCTGGTTATGGATTGGCTCTCTATTTACCATGCTATGATTGACTGTAGAGTTAAAGAGGTTTCTTTTCAGAAAGACTTTCAGTTTGTGTACAAGAATTAAACCTTACTGTTGATAACATATCAAGAGGCCTAGAAACTTGTAAAATATGGAAATGAATGTTACCTTGCACATATTGTTGAAAACAAAGGAAATGTTCATATTAATGATGTGCCAGTGGTAAATGAGTATCCTGATGTTTTTCCGAATGAGTTTCCTGGAATAATACCAGATTGGGAAGTTGAATTTAATATTTACTTAGTTCCTGATGCTAATCCAATTTCAAAACCCCCTTATCGAATGGCACAAATTGATCTTTTAGAGTTAAAGGGGAAATTTCAAGATTTATTAGATAAATGTTTCATTCGACCTAGAACATCACCATGGGGTGATCCTGTTTTATTTGTTAAAAAGAAAGATGGTTCTATGAGACTTTCCATTGATTATAGAGCTTTGAATAACATCATTATTAAGAACACATATCCTTTTCCTCATATCGATTATTTGTTTGATCAGCACCAGGGAGCTCAGTTTTTTTCAAAGATTGACCTAAGATCGGGGTACCATCATTTGAAGGTAAAAAAATTCAGATGTTCTGAAAACCGTGTTTCGTACAAGATATGGCCATTATAAATTAATAGTAATGCCTTTTGGACTAACCAATGCACCTGCTATATTCATGGACTTAATGAATATAATTTTCCATAAGATCTTGGATAAGTTTGTGGTGGTTTTCATTATTGATATATTGGTGTTTTCTAAAAGTAAAAAGGAGCATGAAAGACATTTAAGGGTCATTTTGCAAACCTTAAAAGTAAAGAAATTGTATGGGAAATTCAATAAGGGTGAGTTCTGGTTGCAAAAAATTTCTTTCCTTGGTCACATTGTTTCTAAATATGGGATAACTGTTGATCCTGCAAAACCAAAGGTTGTTCAAGAATGGCCAAGATCCACAAATGTATCTAATAGTCGTAGCTTCCATGGTTTGGAAGGCTATTACCGATGGTCTATTATAAATTTTTCCTGGTTATCTAGTCCAATGACTAATCTAACTCGGAAGGGTGTTAACTTTATCTGGACAAAAGAATGTGATGATTGTTTTCAGGAACTGAAAAGAAGGTTAGTGAATGCTCCAGTTTTGGCACTACCATCCAAGAATGGAGAGTTTGTTATCTACAGTGATGCTTCATTGAAAGGACTTGGTTGCGTCCTAATGCAGAATGATCAGGTAATTGCTTATGCTTCATGTTAGTTGAAAACTAATGAGGTAAATTACCCTACACATGATTTGGAATTAGCTGCTGTTGTTTTTTATTTAAAAATTTGGAGGCATCATTTGTATGGAGTAAAGTGTGAGATATATACCGATCACAAAAGTTTAAAGTATATATATTCACTCAGAAATAATTGAACATGAGACAAAGGATATGGCTATAATTAATCAAGGATTATTATTATAAAATTCATTACCATCCGGGAAAAGCAAATAAAGTGGATGATTCTTTGAGTCGAAAAAGTAATTCTTCATTAACAATGTTTCATTTAGAACGTGATCCTTTGGTTAAGGATTTGATGAACGTTGGAATTGAAGTTGTTGATGAAGGATTTCCTTCTATTTTGTTTCAAGTATCCGTGAAATCTCCTATATCAGACAGAATTAAGCAAGCACAGAAGCAAGACATCGAGTTGCAGAAAAAGGTAGAGCTGGTTCAGAAGGGTAAGTTTCCTGAATTCAACATTGATAATGACTGTGTTTTGAGATTTGGGAAGAGATTGTGTGTGCCTTTTGATTCACAGTTGAAGAGAGAGTTGTTATGTGAAGCTCATAGTTCTCCGTTTTCAGTCCATCCAGGCAGTACTAAGATGTATAGAGATCTTCGGGAGTATTACTGGTGGGACGGAATGAAAACAGATATTGTTCATTTTACTGTGAAGTGTTTGACTTGTCGATAGGTTAAAGCAGAGCAGCAGTAACCGAAAGGGATGCTTCAGCCTTTACCAGTGCCAGAGTAAGAATGGGAAAATATATCCACGGACTTCATTGTGGGATTGCCGAAGACACCTTGAGGTAATAATGCAATCTGGGTTATTGTTGATCGCTTGACTAAATCATATCATTTCCTTCCTATTAGAAATACTTTCTCTCTAGATCAGCTTTCTCAATTGTATCTTAAAGAGATTTTCAGGTTGCATGGAGTTCCCTTATCCATTGTATCAGATCGTGATCCCAGGTTTACTTCTATCTTTTGGAAAGGCCTTTAGAAGTCGTTTGGTACTGAATTAAATTTTAGTACAGCTTTTCATCCTCAATCAGATGGGCAGTCAGAACGAATTATTCAGACTTTGGAGGATATGCTATGTGCTTGTTTGATGGATTATCATGGAAGTTGGGACCAACATCATTCTTTGGTTGAGTTTTCTTATAATAACAATTTTTTTCTATTATAAAGATGGAACCATTTGAGGCATTATATGGGAAGCGGTGTCGAACTCCAGCTTTCTGGGATGAAGTGGGTGAAAGGAAGTTGATGGGACCAGAATTGGTAGAAGAGTTGGTAGAAAAAGTTCAGATGATACAGAGACACATGAGAACGGCTCAGAGCATGCAGAAGAGTTATGCAGACAACTAAAGGAAGGATCTCTCTTTTGAGGTAGGTGATCATGTTTTTCTCAAAGTATCACCATGGAAAGGTGTGATGTGATTTCGTAAGAAAGGAAAGATGAGTCCAAGGTTTATTGTACCATATGAAATTCTTGAGAGAGTTGGATCAGTTTCATACCGAGTGGATTTACCTCCGAGTTTATCTCAGGTACACAATGTTATTCATGTTCCAATGTTAAGGATGTACATGCTAGATCCATCTCATGTTTTGAGTCCAGCGGTAGTTCAGTTGGAAGAGAATCTATTTTATGAGGAACAACCAATTTAGATTCTTGATCACAGGGATCAAGTGTTTTGGAATAAGGTGATTAATCAAGTAAAGGTTTTGTAGAAGAACTACATGAGTGAATAGGCAACATGGGAATCTGAAAATGCAATGAGGGATAAATACCCCCACTTATTCGATAAGTAAATAAATTACGGGGACACAATTTTTTAAAGGGGGAAGGATGTAACTTCCCAAGTAAGTAATTAATAACAGATATTCTTATCTATGTCTACTTCTGAATTAGATAGTGTTTTAAAGGCTTAAAATGACAATAAATCCAATCTAAAGCATGGAATACTCTAATATTTTTAAAAGACTGTTTTACCACCTTTTGATGGGGAACCATTTTTAAATCAAAATTTTGACAATTTTATAAGCTATATTTGTCAAAATAAACTTATTATTTATGATTGGGACATTGAAATTTACTTTGGATAAATTTATGATATTTTTCTGATAATGTTCATTTTTTAATGAATCGGGAAAAGTGTTGTCTTTTAATTCAAAACCTATTTTTAATCTAATTTATTTATATAGTTAGATTATATTTTTAATTTCTTTTAATGTGGAATTATAATATTTTTTTACCATTTAATCCAATGGTGGTTATTGGAATTAATATCACTTTGATATTGGACATAAACGAGTGTCAATCTTTTGATAGATATTGTTTCTTAAAAACACGCTCTTTGATTTGACAGCGGGATTTAATTATGAAATTAATTAATGAAAATTATATGTTATGAATTTGGTAAAATATACATCATTTTTGAATTCGGAATATCAAATATATCTTAGGGTGAATTTTTGGTATTTTCTGAAAAACCTTAATTTTTGATGAATAGAGAAACCACAAAGTGGTATTTACAAAAACTGGTTTTTCATTTAAATGGAACTTTACCACTTCTATGATTTGAATTTCAAAAATATGACATACATGGTTGTCATTAATAAGTAAAATTTGGTTCAATGTGATTGAAATAATTTTTTGTGAATAGTAACTTTTAAGTTTCTAATCGCGATTAGAGGTAATTAGTGTAATTTAAGGTAAAAATAACGATTTAATAATATGAAATAACCATGACACTTGTCCTAACCCTATTGGATGAGTCATGGCCGACCTAAAAAACCCATGGGTCGATTTTTGGGACCCCGTGGAGCCACTTGGGTAAGATAATGACATTAATTCCTTTTATTTAAAGTAAAAGTAAATGAAACAAACATGTATTGTTTTACTAAAACTATTTTTACATGGGGTTATACAAGTCGGATATTTGACTATAAATAGTCATTGGAAAGATAAAACAATTTCCTACATCATTGTATTTGTTTATAATTTTTAGACATTAAATAAATTAAATTTTTCATGACATCCTGATGATGCATCGATTACCAGATTATTTAATGATTTAAATAAAATGAAAAGATAATGTAAAATCTAAGACCTAAACATGTCAAAACCCTATTGGATGGGTGGATTTCGAACTATGATCACCTTATCCTAGAAATAAATTAATGTGAGACCTTTAAAATCTGAAACTCATTTGAAAATAAAGTAACATTTTATACCTTTCCAAGAGTGCCCCTCTTATCCTATTATAAAAGGCCCCCACCTCTACCTCCTTACCCACACCTCTCAAGCCTTTGGCTCGGCCAAGATCTGATCATTTTGTATCTCCAAATCTCTCTACTCATCTTATAAGCCTTACCCTAGGCATGAATCTCTTTAAGAAACCATTTTGGTTCAAACCAAAGGAAGTTACCCGATTTTAAGGTAATGTCGTCACTTGTGTTCTTTTGTTTTATTTTGCTTCTCCAACCCCCGAAACTCTTTTTATTCATTTATTTTGTAACAAATTCAGTATCATAAATATACTATGATGTTTTTATAAGAAGTATTAGAGCTACACTTACACACACGTACATCTAATGGTTAAAGAACATACTGTTTTTGTGGATGGTGGATTTCTGCCTCACGAAACGATGATTGTTCAATATTCTTTTTACACCTTCAAAGGTGGAAATTAAGATGTCACTATATTTATATATGATATATAATATGTTTAGGATTTCCTTAAGCTTCTGTATTTTTTATTTATGGCATACCTTTATGGTTTCCATTATGGGTAAACGCGATATCTTCATTTTAGGAAATGCGGACTACCACCCCCTCAAAGTGATTTGATTCGTTAATACCATATGTTGTATATACAAAGGATTGATTTAATGATATTATATATGATACGAAAATCAAATTCTAATACTATTATGTATAATTATGTTTTAATTCCAATAAATATTAAATAGAAATGGAAGTAGCGTTCATGCGTACGTACGGCTTACTGTCTCCATTAACAGTGCATTTCATTTCATACCTTTAAATGTTATGTAATATTATAAATGCATGTATATAATATATATATATATATATATATCATATATATTATATCTACATAATGAATAAAATTTGGATATAATGGATATTTTACCCCATGAACAAACTTGTAATTATAAAGAGTTTATTTTTGACTCAAGTACCAATGATCGTTAAAATGACCGTTATTAACTTAAATAATTACATAGTGTTCATGACATGGTAATAAGTGATATAAAAGTAATAATGAACCTGAAAAACTTTCTTAAGAAAGTAGAAATTAACTCAAGTTTATTATTCAGGAGATTAAAGAACGATTGAGTCAAGTCGGACCCAAGGTAAGGGACTTCGTCTCAATCTCCTATCATTGAGGCATATTATGTTTTATACAAAACATTCTTTTATACGGTGTATAAACCCCTTTTACTTTTAAATTTATTCAAAATGAATCTTTTTTATAAGAAGAATTTACTAAATAAAAAAGGGAATGTTTTTTGTCGTACGTATGCGTCGACAGCGACTTCTCCACCGCCGTGACCATTATTAGAGTTTCAGATTCCTCTACAAGCCATAACTTTTTTTAAAATGAAAAATAAATACCATGTTTTACTTTTCTTTTATTTTGGTATTGAAAATGGTTTTCATAATGTTTTTATTATATCAATGCATGGTATTGATATATTGTTACTGAAAGGTTGAAATGTTATGTTTTCTTTATGCATGTTTTATGTGATGCGATTATGTTATGGTTCTTGGGAATTGTTATGAAGATGGGTGGTTCCGTGATAAACTAAAGGCAGGTGAGCACGATATAGATCTCCAATGAATTGGGTAACGCGAAGGGGTTAAACGTTAAGGTTTCTCCAAATAGATTTAGGGAATATACTGTGATGGGTTTTCCAAACGTAACCAAGAGGGTTACTCCCTACATAAGAATGTTATGAATGCCTCAAGTTACATTTATGTCTTATGATTTCTATGATTTATTCATGATTTTATGAGGTATGTTAAAGTGATTATGTTTTATGGGTAAAGTATGATTTCATTGACTATTGTGTATTCATCTACTCATGTTTTCGTTCCATATTTTTATATCCCTTACTGAGATTTTTATGCTCAACCCATGTTTTTGAAATTTTTTTTTCACAGGTCAAGGGAAAGGTACATCATATGATTATAGTGTCAAGGAAGTTTCAAGAAAGAATCCATCTTTTATTTTAAATATGTTTCCATTGATTGGAAAAATTAATACTATATTTTATGTAAACACTTTGTTTAAATGTGGAATGTAATGCATGTTTTATGATCTAATTCTCTACAACTCTAAACCTGAAAAGATCTTAAATGTGTATTCTTGAAATATCTCAAGATTAAGTAATGTTTAACGCTGGGGCCTTATACATACATTTGGATTTATTCTAGTTTTTTATCATGCATCATGTTGTTATATTTTTATGATGTTCATTTAGAGTCATATCACCCCCCATGTTTAGGAAATTCCGTGATATTTATTATAAGCATTTGGTGTCTTGGGGATGTCAACTAAAGGAATTGAAATTTTTTTGCATACCAATACAATGTATTGAGATGGGATGTTAAAATGTTTTTTCCTATTCATTCCTTTGTTACTACATTCATGGGTAGATATAGATATTTTTTGATACAAAGAGAAAACCCTGGATCCAGTTTTTCTCGTAAAAACAATATGTTTGATCATCATATTATTTTTTCTTTTTTCACATACATATTACGTAATGTTTTTAAAAATAACCTATTTTGGTTATTCTAGACATTAATTCTGCACATCCTTTTAATGTAACTGAATTGTTATATAATAAGGAGCCTAAAGCCTAACAAAATAATGTTCCATGAATATTTTTAAATATTGTTTTTCCTTAATCTCCCTTAAGAAGATTCATTAAACTTTTTCTCATGGGTATGCTCCCACAAGTTTTCTTACTAATGAAAAAATTTCCATCATCTTAAACCTTATAAAGAATCATTATAGATATCCAAAATAATCATCAAAAATTTATTTGTGAGTATCTAAATTACCCATATTGTGTTCTTAGAAAAATAAAACAATTCACATCATATATCCTTCATTATCTTATTTGATGAAGCAAAATATTGTGTAAAGGACCTTTTAAATTATAAACTTGATAAAATAAACATTGTCATTAAAAAAATCATCTTGAATAATTGTTCTAATTGTAATAGATTTTTTCCACTAAGGAACAATAAATAATTTTCACTCTCACACCATCATTATTCATGAAAATGGAATAAATTCACTTCATCTAGATTATATATCATCCTATTGATTTCAAGTTAGAGCTTTTTATTTACTGAATTATAATAACTAATTTTTTATACTATATAAATCAAATATTAAATGTAAATTTTTAATCATCATGAATCAGTTCATTTTTCTTTTTCTATTAAATTCTTCAAAATATTCAAATTCTAGATTCTCAAATTTTCACCTATTAATTCATCATACATGACCCAATTCTCATCGCATAGTTTAGTTAACCTACATGGACAAAAAAATCCTCACAATAGAACATATCTTATAGCAAGACCCGATAAGAGAATATTCGTATACGGTGGCCAGAGAATTCCTTTTACCATAATTTTATTCACATGGAAAAATAAATTATGTGAAGCAATTATTATACAATCTCAGTAATATATTGTTTACCAAGAAATATTTTTACATATGTTCTAGAAAACAACTTTTGAGTAACTGAATTATCTTTTCCAAGTGTTTTGTAATATAATTAACTTGTTCATAATTTCAATACCTAGTAATGTGACTAAAAAAGTCATCAAGCACTCAATAAAAATATTTAAGAACATTTAATACACTTTTAAATATCTCAAAATCATTCAAATCACATCATAAACCGTCTTAGTACCCTCAAATGATTCTCAAATATGGTTAATTACAATTAAATACCATTAATAACTTCAAAAAAATCCATTTCCACAATAATCACCCCATTTAGTTTTGTTGGAAAAAAATTCAAATTTTCCATGCGATCTCATAAGAATCATCTTGTTATAGTCATTATCAAGTGAAACATTTATCAAACAACAGTAATATATATATGGTAATATTTTCTAAATAATGTTATCCCATGGTGAAAAGAAAGTGTATCCATGTAACTTATATGAACTCCCCCTAAATCCAAACACCCTTTTTAGCAATAATTATCTCTATATCTGATCAAGAGTCTTGTAACTATATCACCCACATTTTCAACTTAATAAAAACCCATATGGTAGAGGATATGAAAAATACCTTTTGATGAGTAGGGAACGATGACCATGATTTATTAACCTAAATTCATTAAATTTCTCTTTTGAAGAAGCTTTGATAAAAATGTTTGCAACAAGTTCCACTGTACCAATCAACTCAAGTCTCAAATTTCCATTTTACAGATATTATTGATGAAATGATAGGTAATATAAATTTTTCTTTATCAACAATGTTGAATTGGGTTTTAGAACAATCTATGTCACTGTTATTATCATATAAAATACCTAGTGTCTTTTAAACATCAACGCTAAAGCCTACATACTGAATTTGCATCTAGATCAGATGGTTGCATGCTTTAGTGGCTACTACGTACTTGAATTCAGTCATACTCAGGGACACAAACCTTTTATTTTTTCAATTCAATGAAATATTAAGTAAGAAATAATGTTCCACATGAGGTATATATCTTATCAAAAAAATCTACAACCCAATTTTCATGGGTAAATCCTTGTAGATTCAGGGATGGGATGTTTCTGTAGAGTACAACAAAATATAGTGTATTCTTGATATGCCTAAAAAACCTATGGGATAGAAACATATTTGATTAATTAAGTTCACTCTTAAATCTATAAGACAATTTCATGATAAAAAAATGTAATGTCTCAGTTTGTTAAGTCAATTTGACTAGAAATAATTTTTTTATTCCATTAGATTCAAAAAAGTCTTGGTCTCATCCTTTCACATTTTTAAAAATAGCCACAGTAGAGGAGATCCATTTTCATAGAATCATCACAAAATTCATTAACAAATTAAGGGATTAATTTTCATGAGATAAAATTATATGATCATCCCTTTGTTTGAATTCTATCCTTATAAAATATGAAATCTATCCAAACATTGATATCTAAAAATTATATTTCATTACATTGAAAAATTACTCATAGAGATACTCCTCATCACCTGTAAAAATTATTCAATCAATATATTCTAGAAAAAAAGGGTGCACATGGATAGTTCATACACATAAATATTTCTGCCAACTTTTCCCTTTGAAAAGTCCATTATTCCAAAGTATCTATCATGCTTTGTGTACCAAGATATTTTGACCTATTTCAACCCATATAAATCCCTTTTTATGTTGACACACCATACTCCCACCATTATCTAGAAAAAAACCCATAGGTTTCAAAATTAATGCTCCCACTTATAACCCACCATTATGGATATAATATTTCACATCCTTTTTTATATTTTTTACCCATTATGTGATTTAACTACTAAGAACATCCTAACAGTCTTAATACTTGATAGGGGTGTCAAATATTACTCAAGTATATCTACTTAAATATGTGGGTAACCTTTACCCACCACATTTTTTTATTCTTTTTTAATTCACCCATATTATTAAACTTGATTTGAAAAACCAACTGGTTTCCAATGACATAACTATTTTGGGGCCTAAGTACAAGATTAACTATTGGAAAAACATACTCATTAACTTTGGAAATCTACTAATACATATTAACTTCTTCAATAACAGTACGAGATTAAACATGTGAGATGAGTGTAGTTTGGTTCTCTAACCTTGGTATTCTTCACATCTAGATTGGTGCGTCTAAATGAACAATGTTATTCTTAGAGTCAAGAAGTTTTCATAGCCTTTGATGTCACTTACCCTAATTGTTGGTCCCTGTTTTTCACTTGTTACATTTTAATCAATATCAATCATAACATGTTGTGTGGAAAAATCCTCATCAAATTTTTATTAAAAATTTTGAATGGTTTAACCCCATGTTATTTCAGCTTCAATATCAACACAAACATTTCTTTTGAGTTGAATTTTAATTATTTTATCATCTAATAATTACACCACCTTGTGTAAGTTTTTTTCTCTAGTATTTATAGCCATATCCATTAGAAATATACCTCGAAAGGTGTATTATTATTTCTTTTCTTCAACCTTATGCAGAATTTTCATCATGATATTCAAATAATAGGGTATTCCAGAAACATTGAAGTATTTTAGAGTTGCTTTTTTTGTTATTACACATCTCATATTGAGTCTTATTATCTTTTAGGTCTTAACAATCTTGAGATTTGTATATAAACAATGATGAAATCAATTTCTCTCTAAAATATCTTTGCAAACCTATGCTCAGATAACATGGTTCAACCCATTTACATAATAAAATTGTTTTTTCTTTTACTAACACCATTTTGTAGAGGATTTTATAGTGTAATATGTAAATGTTTTATCCCATGATTTTATAGGAAGCTCTCAAAATCATTGATTTTGTATTCTTTTCATTGTACAACTTTACCTTTTTTATTTAAACACTATGTACTTTCTCTAATTTCATTTTGAATACATTAATCATTTGAATAGATTCTAATTTTTTTCATTAAGAGGAAATTTTTCATCCAAGTGTAGTATTCTATAAATGTAATGAAATGAATATCACCCTTAATAGAGTTGTTCCTCATGATACCGAATACATTTGAATATAAAATCTCCAATGGTTTATTAGAGCTGATGTACATATTTATGGGTGCCTTTTGAGTCATCTCCCCTTATAAAAATATTTCAAAAACATACCCTCTTTCTATGTTGAGTTTTTGAAGGGCTTTAAATATATCATTCTTGAAGATCATGCTCTTATATCCTTGTCGAAAGGGGAAAATAATTTTATGACACATTTCATTTTCATATCTGGAACTCATGTAACATGAGTAGGATGGGTAAACAATATGAAACATGCTTCTAATTTTTATTTCACCTCTTTTAATAATTCTTCAATACTTGGAGTTTCTAAAAAAACATGTATTCTATTGAAACAAAAATTCATTTAATTTATCAAATAATTGGATTATTCTTACTACGATACATTTAATCCCTCCAAAAAATAATAAATCTATTCACTTGAATCATTTTGACTCAATAAAAGTAGTACCAAAACCTTTAATGATTAGTATGTAGTCATTGAAAAATATAACTACTCCACATTCATGTTTCACAATGTTCAAAAAAATTAGTTTCTTCATTCATGTATGAAGAGAATATACTATCAAGTAACTGAGTTCTACGTTTTTTTTTGCCATCAAATCCACCTCTATAAAGAATGACTTATCATCAATATTTTTCTTCTGAACTCCACCCCCTTTCATTTGTAGTATATATGTCCGAGAATATTTTTAATATATTTTTCATCAAAATTTCCTTGATTAGTATATATACTATACATGTATTTCAAGATATAGATAATATTCTATGTAGAAATATTTCAATTGACACTATTCATTAATTTATTCTATGGGGACTCAATACGTTTCATCTCAGAGTTTCTTCCCTTTTCATCATGCCATCCTGTAATGACCTGAACAATAATAAATAAAATTCCCTTATTTATTTAATTAAATTTCTTATTGTGTAATATGGTTGTAGAAAACACATGAAATGTTTATTTTAATTATATGCTACTGTATTTAAAAAAACATTATGAATCTTTATCATTGATAATATAGCCACTGATAAGTGATTATATGATTAGTTTAAAGATAGGTTTTTAAAAAATTTAATTGACACAAAAAATTGAAGTGATGACCTAAACCAGAAATACGATACCCTTTGAAGCCCATTTATCAAAAAATTTAAAGGATATAGAATCACTATAATTTAAACTTAACCTAGAATGTGATGAGATCCAATAACTTAAGTATGCAAAAAACCATTTTTGGGAGAATTGCAAGATCATTGAGATCACGACCCAAACCAAGTACGTCAAACCACCATATGAATGTCTTACTATCGGAAACGTTAATCTTAGGGTGTCTGATGGTGTATTAGTGGGATTTTTAACAAGACCATAGAAATATGAATATGTATGTTTTATATAATAATGAATATATTTTCATTTTATTATTTTTTATTTATAAATGATTTTTTATTTTGATATAATAATGCTCAAATTGTATTATTGGGTAATATTCAAATTCAATTAAGAAAGTTTTTTGATGAATTAATGGATTTTGCAAAAAATATTATTTTATTGAAATATTTTTAATAATTTTTTTATTAAATATAAATGATGATATATTTTTTATGAGGTCAAATTAAAGTTTTATAAGGGTTGGAAAACTATTATTGTCAAAAAAACCAAGCATTTCTGAATAAATATCAATTTTTATTTTTAAAGTGAATATTATCATATTTAGAAAATTATTTTGATAAAATTAATATTATTTTTTGAATAATAACATTGAAATTATCTAATGGTAAATTTTTCATAATTTTATGATGTAGTCGAATTTTTAGATAAAAATTAAATACCATATAAATATACGGTGTGTATCATGACATCATAATGAACCAAAAGTGATGTAATAAATACAATAAATGGTATAAAACACTAAATATAAGTTTCAATTTAAAAATAATGTGATTATAATTTTATTTTATTAATTTTATATATCCTTTATGAATCCTCCAAAACCTATAATACATTTTATGATTTGAAAATCATTTCATTAAGAAATTGAGTCACTTCAACATAAGCAAGGTTACTATTTTAATAATTTAGTCTCCTAAACATATAAAATAATGGATAACACCCCTATTTGAAAGAAAAAATGGACAATAACTAGGGTAAGGACTCTGGTTTTGGTTATTTTATTATACAGAGTCCAAAACATATGTTTAGGAAATAATAAGGAACTTAACTCTATATTCGTATATAAATCAACCCAAGATCCCACTTATTATATCTCAAAAACCTTAGAGAACAAAAATACTCTTCCTTACTATCTCTATAATTTTATTAAGGTTTACCCAAGCTCTCAATAAACTCCTCCCAAGCCTTTGGAATCAACCTCATAAGGTAAGTTATCTTTTCCTAATCATTATTCTTGTATTCCCTTTATCTTATGTCTTTTATCTTCATTTTATGATGTTGGGATATGTTTTTACATGTATACATTAGTATCATTTTTATGTATAAATAATGAGATACCATTTTTACTCTCATCAATCCCTCCCATGAAAATTCATATTCCCCCATTATGCTATCAAAATTTCTCCATAGTTTTCAATGACAAACAATTGTGTAGTGAATAATCTTACCCATTTCCTATCAACGTGTTCAACATTAGGCACACATAATTATTGATTGTGGACATAGATTTATTTATTTTACACTCCTTGATAATGTAATATATTATTATGATGAATGAACCCATGTTTTCTTATATATTTTGCACATTTAATAATGAGAATGAAATGAATGTGACGGGTGCGCCCGTAATAATATAGTACTCTAATGTATTGGGTAATGTTTTAGTCTCATGATATTACATTACATGTATTATGGAGTTGACCTATTATATAATGTAATATTTTCTATCATTATGTATTGGATGTTATCCTTGACCTATGTCTTTGATGCAGTGTTTTATATTAATATCGGATTTCTCATGTTGCCTTTATGATTATCTTGCTATATCATGCCTCATTGTTTATATTTATGATTCTTAATCCTTTTATTCCACAATTACATTCCTACTATCTAGATTGTATTAATTTTTGCATGTTACACCATGTTTTTTCATTTTATTTTCTTTATGGATCAACCATTTCTTATCTATGCCCCTAGGATATCCAATTTTGTTTTACGTACGAAGGAATAATACAAGCATGTTAAATTAATTTTCAATAAAGAAGATGTATTTCCCTATTTTCAGTTTTTATGTAATGTAGCTAATTCCAAAAGATACTATAATTTACAATATTTTAGGTTTTATTATGTGTAAACTTATGTAATAAATCAAGAATTAAAATGTAATATTGATATGGGTTTTCCTATTTGTTATCAAAAGAATGTTTAGTAATTTTCAGAATTAGGAGTAGAAAACACTAGTGAATGCCTCCAAAATATAACTATGTACAATAAAACATCCAAAATTTTGTTTAAATTATATATTAAGTGGAATATCGTGAATATAAATCCATTTCATGATACTAAAAGTGGATGTGGCTCTCGAACAGATGTACATAGGGGTAAAACCAAAAACCACCAGGTAAAGATGGAGTCGATTGAGAACTGGTGGATGACAATAGGCCTTGTTGCACACCTTTAATGAAAATCCAAAGGTATATTCTTTGTTTAATTCAAAATCACATTATAAACCATTATTAATAGAAAAAATGATCATAAGGATAATGTTAGGTAACAGATCATGGGTAATATTGATTGAAGCCTAGAAATTAATATGATAAGAAATAAATTTCAATTATAAGTTATCCCATTAATTTCAATGGATTCAGATTGATATGTTAAATAATTCAAATATACGCATCAAATTTTTATTGTTTTATTCTATAAAAGGGATAGAATTAAGTGAAATTAGGTAAAAAACCAATATAAACGGCAATGTGTTGAATGCACAAATAGGATGTGCAACCTAATGGGAGTAGGAATAGAAAACTTTATGATGACACTCTCATCTTAATCAGGGATTAATATAAACCTTTTCCATGATGAGCACCCAAATCCTGCTAAGAAGAAACATGATTTAATTGAGACCTTATAAGAAATATTCCACCAACATTCAATGGATCATATGATTCCTTAATCATAGAACAATTGGTCCACTCCTTTGAGAATATCATTTACATCATTCAATGCTTCAGGGAAGGGATGTTTTAATTGGTTCCATATCACATGAAGGGAGAATCCAATCACAGGTGGACATTGATAAAGAATAAAAAGCATGAGGAACAGATCATATCAATGGGTTAGAATGAATTCCAAAAATATGTTTTTGATAAATATTTTCCATGCACTCTCTTCCAAAAAATAGAAAGGTATTTCCTTGATATAATGTAAAAAAAGACAAAAATATATCTAGGATTATGATAAAAACATCACAAGGCTTGTGGGATATGTCTCCAATATTGTCATTACACCCATGTTCAAGGTTGACCACTTCTTTGGTGGGAAAAAACATAGTCTAAAAAGAGCATTGGTGATCAAGGATTTTGATAGCTCTGAGGAAATGGTTTTATGTTCCCTCAAATTGAAATGAAGATTAGTGAATATCAATGGTGTCATGGGGATAATAAGATAAAAGTGGAGTTTAACATGGGGGTCTTATGGATAAATCTAGTGGTTCTAATAAATTCCAAAACACCACTTATCAAAATTGAGGATAGAAGAACCTTGGAAATTTCCAAACGGTGAAAGGAAATGCTTTAGGTTCAAGAAGAAAGGATGCATAGATAACGATTTTTTAGGAGACAATCAAACTAATGTGATGGAGGAAAGGAATAATCTGATCAACCCTCAATACATGGTCATTATTTCAACTACTAGGAACAAGGGATCTTTTCAAACCAATTCACTAAGCCAAGGGTATTTGGAGACAACCAATAACATCCAAGATAGAAAGGGTGGGATTATACAATCACAACTGCTAGGTGGATCTTGACAATGAAGGGGTGACATGTTTGGTTACTATTAGTTTAATAATAGTGAAAATACTTTTTTATTATTGTTCTACTCATTAATTCATATCATGAATGATTATTAGAAGTATTCAAACACCACCATAACAAATGGAAGTAGATCTGTTAGAGAAAATGGGAAATGTGGAAATTATAGCATCACAAATATATAACACATCCCCTATAAAAATTTGTTGGATAAAATTCACAGAGAACCATATGATACTTCCTATAGTGTAATTTTATGCACTTATTGGTATTGATTGGATTTCCCTATACAGTTCCAGTATAAATTTGCATAATAGGGGAATCACTATCTATATTAATAATCATCCTCTGATTATATATAAAAGATAGGAGATGGATGAATCTTAGTTAAAAACAACATCTCAATTATTTATATTATTTCCCTAAGAGAAATAATATCTTTTTCAAATGATTGAGTCTACAGAAAGAATCATCCATGAAGACATTCCAATTTTGTGGGAATACACTGAAGTGTTTCGAAAATAATTTTGTAGTAATCCGCTGATATGAGATGTTGAGTTTTCATTCGAGCTTATTATTGGGCCATTTACATTATCCTAGACTTCATATAGAATAGATGTTGTGGAACTAGATAATATTAATAATAAAATACCAAATAATAGGGTTAAAGAGTTCATACACCTATGTTCTTCACCATGGGGTGCACTAGTTCTCTTTGTCAAGAATAAGAATGGGT
The DNA here is from genome assembly GCA_963277665.1 of Viscum album. NCBI lineage: Eukaryota > Viridiplantae > Streptophyta > Magnoliopsida > Santalales > Viscaceae > Viscum > Viscum album. Next base: position 1,190,173,588 of record OY728130.1, on the reverse strand, counting down.
TAATTCACCTTTGCATTGATTATTATGATCTAAAAAAGATCATGAAAAATAAAACATATCCTCTACCATAAATTTATGATTTAATCAATCAGCTGCAAAGAGCATAATATTTCTCCAAGGTGTATATTTGGTTAGGGTATTACCATTTTAGGGTGAGAAGGAGGATAACCCCAAGACTGCATTTCATACTAGGTACATGCCCTATGAGTTCATAGTAATACAATTAAGACTAAAAAAATCTCCCAAAATATTGAGGGAATTGATGAATATAGTATTTATATATTACCTTGATTAATTTCTTGTATTATTTATATATGATATTATAATATACTATAAAATAATGTTGGCTCATCAAGATCTTCAAATAACAATGCTAAAGACCCTATGAAAATTTAAGATTTATGCAGTGTAAAAAAAATGTGAGTTCTGGTTGAAGGATGCCTCATTATTTATGAATATTATCACAAGTAATGGGATATCTATGGACCCTTTAATGATTGATGAAATTGATTGATGGATGAAGCCAACATCTATGATATAAGATTGTAATTTCCATGGATTAGATGAGTACTATCGTTGCTTTTTGAGAAATTTATCATTATTTTCAAACCCTCTAGCCAGGATGACATAGAAGTGAGTCATGTTTATTGGAATGATAAATGTGATAAGAGATTAAAAGTGTTTAAAAACAGGTGTATCACTGTACTTGTACTCACACCACCCATGAGTGGACAACGTTTTTTGGTGTATGGTGATTCTATGAAGAAGGGGTTGGTATGTGTGTTAATAAATAATGAAAATATGATGGTTTATGATTTAAGGGAGTAAAAATTTCACAAACTTAACTATCTGATGTATGATCTGGAGTTGGATACCATTATCTTCTCTTTGAAAATATGGTGGCATTATCTATTTGGGGAGAAGTATGAAATATATATGGATCTATAAATCCTCAAGTATATATTACATAGAATGTGATGAATATGAACCAATGAATAAGGTAATAGATTATCACAGACTATGACTGCTCAGTATACTACTATCCTAAAAAAAATAAGTTGTAACATGTAGAATGTATAAAGGATCTAGTAATTTCATCCTTGATACGAATTGAGTAGGGTCCTATATTATTGGATTTGAACAGTATGGACATGTGAATCATAAAGTAAGGAACTTAATCAATCATTTACAAAATAACTGCTCAACCATCCCTTCAAAGAGGTTCAAGGATGATCAAAGAGTTGATATTGGTATTCAGTAGAAAGTGGAAGCTATCAGAAAAGGGATACCATTAGAGTTTGATTGTTAATGAATAAGGTGTTATAAAATTTGGTTCACAAATATGTCTCCCAAAAAATATTGAGTTAAAGGTTATTATGGATGCTGATCATAGATCAAACTTCTCCATCCATCCAAAATGCACAAATACATATTGATATGTCTGATAGTACTATTGGTGGGAAAATTTGAAGAAGGAGATCTTATAATATACACCAATATTTTATGTATTTTAGAAAGCGAATGGTAGAAGTAAAAAATCCAATGGTATGTTGTAACCATTACAAATACCTATATCCAAATGGGAATACATCACTATGGACATTTTCACTGTACATACAAATACAATAAGAGAAAATAATTATATATGAATTTTGGTGGATAGTCTTATTAATACAAAAAACATTATTCTGATTTGAGTGGACTTCTCACTCAACCAACTTGAAAGGATATACATTAGAGAGGTATTTAAGCTGCATGGAACACCACTATTGATTTTTTTTAATAAGATACAAAATTTACCTCCATGTTCTGGAAGAATCTCAGACAAACTATAAATAATGATTTGATATTCAGCACGTCTTATCACCCCCATACTTATTTTAAATCTAAGAAAAATATCCAACCACTCAAGGAAATGTTGATAGAATTTCTATTTGACTTCAAAGGAGGATGACACCAACCAATTCCTACGGACGAGTTCTCAAAGAACAAGAGTTTCTAATCAAGAATAAAAATGGGACCCTATGAAGACCATTATGTTAATAGGTGTTGAACACTTTCATACTAGGATAATGTGTGGGAAAAAAATGTTGTAGGCTGAAAAATAATCAAGGAAATGGTGGTACGGTTTATGACTATTCAGTAGCACATCAAGGCTGATCAGAGTCAACAGAATAACTATAATAAAAATCATCGATGATACCTAGAGATTGATGTTGGATACATGGTATTCCTTCATATATCTCTAAGAAACAATGTCATTAAATTTGGGAATAAGGGAAATCATCATCTATGATACATTAGTCCCATTGTGCTCCTTGATCACATTGAAGAGGTGGCTTATCAATTAGAAGTCAAACATAACCTATCAAAAGTGCATGATGTATTCTATGTACCCCTCTTGTATAATTACATACCAAAACCCTCCCATGTACTCAATATAGAGGCGGTACCATTGTGGGATGATCTCTTATATAAGAAGCAACCAGTTAAGATCTTATATTATATAGACAATGTTCTACAAAATAACAAAATGAACCTGGTCAAATTACTGTGGAGAAACCAAAATTTTAAAGAAGTGACATGTGTAACAGAGGAGGTGATGAAACAAAATTACCCAAATATATTTTATTATAGGAAATGAAAATTTTTGACAGGGGAAATATTGTAACGACCCAAAAAATCATAAATACATTTTCCCTTGTGATTTAATTAAATTGAATATTATATAATATGGTAATAGAAAACACATTAACTTATTTGTTTTATTATATCCAATATAATTTAGAATATCATTAAAACTAATTACCATTGATTATAAAGTTTTGTAAAAGTGATCACATGATTATTATAATTATAGGGTTTTAAAAAATACAATAAACACAGATAAATGAAGTGATGGACTCAACCCGTTGGATCGTACACTAGAAATCCCATTAATTAGAACATACAAGGGAGATAGAATCATTGGAATTTTCTATTGACCAATTATAATATAATATCCAACAACTTATGCATGATTAAAACAATTTATGGGAGAATTTCAAGCACCTCGACATCACGACCCTAACGATATACGTCAAACCGCACCAAGAAAGTCTCACCACTACACACATTACTCTTATGGAATTTACTGGTGTATTAATGGGATATGTTTCAAGGCCATAATAGTATGAATATTTATATTATATATAATAATGAATTTATTTTCGTCTAATTATTGTTACTTAATAAATGATATAGATTTTGATACAATAAACCAAAAATTGTTTTTTTGTTAATTTTCAAATTTAACTAAGAAATTTATTTTGATGAATTATTTTATTTTTTAAAATATAATTTTTATTGATATATTATTATTAAATATAAATGATCATATAAATTTTTTGAATTCAAACATAATTTTTATAAGGGTTGTAAAACTGTTATTTTCAAAAAAGCGTTATATTTCTAAAACAAATATAGATTCTTATTAGAAAAGTAAAACATCACATATTTATAAAATTATTTTTATAAAATGAATATTAATTTTGGAATCAGAATTTCAAAATTAAGTAATAGTGATTTTTTTAATTTTTCTTAGATAGTCGAATTTTATTGTAAAAAATAAATATTGTATAGTTATATAGCGTGAATTATGAAATAATAATGAACTGAAAGTGATTTTATAAATACTATAAAAGGGTATGCGTGGCGAAATATACATTTTCAATTTAAAATAATGTTATTTTATGTTTATTTTATTTATTTTAGAAATACTTTATGAATACTCTAAACCTAAAATAAAGTTTATGTATTCAAAATCATTTCTTTAAGAGTATGATGCACTTCCACATTGTGAAGAGTATTGTATTAATATGTTCATAACATGGCCTGATGAAATAATTAAAACCACCCATATTTTCCAGAAACAATGGACAAAACCCAGGGTATGCTTTTTGTTTTTTTTTTATTTTATTATTACTGTTTGAAAACCTACGCTTCAGACATAATAATGAACTTCTATCTATTTTCCTATATAACCACACACAATCATCCATTTATCTTCACATAAAAACTATGGATAACGTCCTTACACTTCAATCCTATATCTAGAGTCCTCCCAAAGTTACCCCAAGATCTCATGAATGACCTTTAATGTATTTTGAACCACCCTCTCAAGGTAAGGGATCCTTTCCTTCCCCAATTTATTCAAGAATCTCCTTTATCTTATTTTTTTTGTTAGAATTCCATATGTTTGGAATACATTTTTCTATATCCACCATATTGTAAATTTTATTTGTTAATCATGAGATACCCCTTCACTCTCATAAATCCCTCCTATGAACATTCATATTCCCAGGTTATGCTATCAGAATTTCGTAGTAATTTTCCATTCCAATCATTTGTGTACTGAACACCCCTACAAATTTCAAATCAAGAGTGTTCAACTTTATGAAATTATAAATATGTTTTGGGAACATACATGTATTTATTACACACTCCTTGATCATGGAATAAATTATAATGATGAATTGATCCATTTTTATGATATATTTGTCCCACATAAGCATGAAATTGAAATGAAAGTGACAGGTTAGTTAGAAATTATATAGCATTTTAATGCATTGGGTAATGTATTAGTCTAATTATACTTCATGAAAGGGATTATATAGTGATCATAATTCATCACAGGACCATTTCCATGAAGATTTATTGGAAAATTTTATTTACCTATGTTTATAATGAAATGTTTTATGTTATTTCTATATTCCCCATGTTTACATTATGATTATCATATTATACCTTAATGAATTGTTAATTTTTATGATTCTAACTCCTTTTATAACACAATGATATCACTATTGTCTATAATATTTTTTTAATGTTATACCATTTTTATTACGTTATTGGTCTTTATAGCTCACCCATTTTAATATATGTCCCCGGGTTATGCCATGCAGTTTTAAGTACGAAGGAGTAATATAAGCATGTTAAGAATGTTTTCAATAATGATTGTGCATTTCTATGTTTTTAGTTGTTATGTAATGTACATAATTTACAAAGATACTATACTTTTTGATCTCTGAGGTTGTATTATGATTAATTTTATGCAATAAATCGTGAATTAATATGTAATAAAGATAAGTATTTTCATACCCCTTCGAGGAAGCGATATGTTGTATAAGAATTTTTATTCCTTGTAACCATAAATTCCATTACACCAATAGTATCCACTGAATCTGAACCTCCTATTATTACTGCAATTTTTTTAAAAAAATTGCATTCCAAAGTTTTCTCTTTTCTATCCTAATATACCTTGGACTTATTCATTATTTAAAGAGAATGATTTTATTTTCATTATTTTTTCTTAGATTGATGTGTAAGAGTATTTATCGTCATCTCTTATAGAAAAACCTTTTCAATTTTTTGAGTTTGATCTCGCATGGTTAGGAAAAATAAATTCATCTTTTATAATATTGTATGGTACTAATCTAACCTATGATGATGTGTTGAAATTTTTAGCTGTTATATGTGTATTAGCCATGCATTTTAATGATTTATTGGTGTATTACTGGAATCCTTTAAAATATTTTTTAGTTTCATGATATTATAATGCATTCGTGATCAGTACTTATTCCATGGTGGCCATATTTACTTTATGATTTCCTAACATATTTTCATTCTCACCCACATTAATCTTTTACTTCATATGTTACTGAATGAGTTGAATTTCATTATTTATATACTATTCAGTAGATTCAAAATTCATCCCATCATCCTTATCCAGGGCGTTAACTTCCCACTTCATATTGGGATTTTTCTCATGGAAATATTCTAACTCAGGTCTGAGAATGTTCTTTTTGTATGTTTATTCACTTCGTTCATCATCACTACTTGAGGGGGTTTCTTCCTACTATACATGTTCCCTAAAATTCTGGAAATTTCTATACACTTAAACCTTTTATTGAATATAGGATCATTGTATTCATATAATTCTATAATTGTTATGCTTTATCATTTTCTTCTTCAAAAACTCTTCATGAGATAACCAAATTTATTTTCAATCTTATATTTATTCCACTAAATTTTCTTCCTTGGAATTCGAACCTTTTTCATCATCCTCATTTCCATGAATTTTGTATTGGAAAAATTTATATAAAAATTTACAATGCCACCAAAATTGAAGAATTTTAAGGACAATTTACCATTTTGAAAGAATTTACATATTATAATACTTTTAGATATAGGAGACATGATTTTATTTCCATATTGATATATATCTACATTAAATATTCATTCAATTGATGTTCAATGTGGTTATTTTATTATATTTAACATTATCAAGGTTTCAAAATCCATATAATATTTATCTTTATTATTAAAAGTAAAATTCATTATAGATTCATTAGAAATGCTGATATTATTTTACTTATCAACTGAAATATATTATTTATCTTCTAAATCATAATTTTTTTGCATCAAATCTATCAAAAAAATTCCCCATGAATTTCTTCATAATGACTTCATTATCCAGATTTTTCATAAACCCTCTAATATTACTCATAATTTTGATTAATATAGTGAATAAACAATTAATGGATTCCTCTTTGTAAATGGTCATATCGTTGAACATACTACTCCCAATTTGTGGCTTTTCCTCTTTTAATTTGTCATTCCCATCATAACTATATTATAACTTATCTCATGCTTTTTTGACAGTTTTTAGACCCATTAGCATGGGGATTTTTTTCTCAAAAAGAGACATATGAATAGTATTCCTTTATTTTCCACCATTTTCAAAATTTATCTTATCATTGACGATAATATGATCACATTATTGAAATGTTAGAAAACCAGTTGTAGTTATTTCTAGAACATTAAGATAATGTAAAAAATAGAAAAATCATTTTTTCCATTGCAATTTTTTACATCAAATCTAGGCACTCTTGTACTACTTATAGAGTTTGTATTGTTTACAATTAATCCTTCAAATAGATTTTGAGAGAGTGAAAATAACTTTATTACCAATTTTTATGTCTAATTGGTTATATATATATATTGATAAGGGAGGAGTGAATTAGGTTATAAACTTCCTTTTATTAATTATTATTCATCTTTAAATAAAAATATGTCATTGGTTTTGATCTAATTCTATCAGATATAAAATTTAATCTCAATCTTGCAAGAAAATGAATGAATAAAGATAATAATATACACGAAATATTTTTCAATATTTTTCCATAATTTTAAAGCATACGCTTTGTTTTAAAAAGTTATATCATGTATCATAATTTCCTACTATTAGTCAATCACCAACTTACAATTTGTATAGAGGATCACCCTTCACCTATAATTTCAAATAATCTCACTAATACCATTACAAAATACCCCTTTACTCATACTCAACATAATATTGGTTATACTTTGCATCATGTAGGTTCAAATGAGTCGCAACAAATGATAAATATATCTTGAAGAACTGTGTTAATTTGGATACTAATAAAGATCCATTTCTCGAGACAACTAGATTGATAGAACTAAACATTCAAATTTTATATAATAAATAAAACTACTGATATCTGGAATGAAATTGCTAGTTGTTTTCTTCTCACTACTTTCAAACAGGTTGGTGGAGGTTTCTTCTTCTTTTTCTCTCAATCAATGCAAGAAAAGGTAAATATATATTTTTTGATTAAAAAATAAAACGATGACTATAGTTTTTCTCAACATAATATATTTTTTCTCAATATATTATTTTTAATATATTTCCTAGAGACACCACCCATTCCATTAAGAAATTACTTTTATTTCCAGATGGTATATTGATTCCACACACACATTTCATATACCCAAAGTGGTACATAAAAAAGTGTATCGAGCTTGAAAAACTAATTTTTCATGAGTATTTTTCTCTCCTGAGATTCCTCTATATTTCGTCTTATTGCTCATGAAATTTTTTCACATGGGTACTCTTCCCTACATTCTCATGAAAATAAACTAACCTCATCTTTTACCTCAATTAGTAGTAGTATGATGAAATAATAAAACTCAAATAAAATGTTTTTGTCAGAATAAAAAACAACCAAATGTTTTTTTAAAGGTTGGGGCCGAAGACTAATTTATTATTAAGTTAAATAAAAGGCCCCTTTAACTGGGTATTGGGAGACCCATTACATAGCCTGAAGGCCCAGTGGGAAATTAGCCAAATACATGGCCTGTTGGCCCATTTTTTTGGCCCAAGGCCCATTCTGTGAATAGTACTCCTACAGTACCCACACTGCTACAATGTTGTCGCTACTTTAGTACCCTGCCACTGCTACAGTGACCAGCTGCTGCTACAGTGCCCACCGTTGCTACAGTGCTTCCGCTGCTACAGCACACTATAGTACTTGCGCCTAATGGGTTATGAACCCCCATATTTCAGGTAGGATATAGATAGTTTTTAGGATATATATATTTTCAAAACATAGTTTGATAAAATAAACTCATTCAATCAAACACTCATCATGAATCACTACACGTATTGATTAAAAGTTATTTTCGGAACAAATTAATATAAATTCCTCATCACTCTCATGTCTATATTTTTCTTGAAAAAAAATAACTTCATTATGATTTCATCTCATCCAATTGATTTCATGATATAATTTTTTTTGAAAAAAACAAGGCCCACTGTTTTCTATGCTTATTGAAACACATCTTAAATGTGGTGTTTTTATCATTATGGTTTTGTTTAGCCATCATTTGATTTTATATTCTTTAGAATATTTTAATTTTGAAAACACAAATTAACACCATTTACATAATCATATGTGGACCAATTATCATCGTGTACTGAAATTCATATGCATTCCCATAATATAGTTTCATCGTAAAAAAATATATGAAGTGTATTTCAGGTATTAAAATTATCTAACACGGTGGAAACATAAGAGAATTCCCTTAAAAAAATTCTCATTTATGTAGAATAATATCTTATGTGCTCAATTCAACTACAATCTCCATCATAAATGGAAATTTACAAACTCTTTTACTTATACATTGAAAAAAATCCTATTTGTAACTCAATTATCATATATCAGAGTGTTTGAAGGGAATTGACATTTCCATAATTTTGATATCCAATAAAGTAATTATATAATTCCTCAAATAGTTAAAAAAATAATTTAAGGCCATTTTAATTGCTTTCAACCATCTAAAAAATATTCCAATTATGTAAAACATCATCTCAACAACCTCTAATGATTCTATGAAATGGATGAAGGAAAATAAAAATCATCAATAACATCATCAAAAAATCCAGAGACCACAACAAGGATAAAATATAATCTCTCTCATTCCACATCATACTTTAATGTACATTTAAAAATGGATCCTATAAGAACAACTGGAGTTGAACAAGCATTCGATTCCTAATGAATTTTCCATCTAGAACCAATTTTTCTTATAGATTCTTCACAAGATCTCACTCCCTTCATGTTATATGCTCTTTGTGTTTGAATTAAATTAATAATTAACAAAATAATGGTTTTCAAACCCTTATGAATTCTATGTGATCTATAATCCCATTCCATAAATTCCAAAATCGATAATAATGTTTCTCCAAAAAGTATTTTCCTTCCAAACTCCCACTAGAAAAAAGTATATCATTAACACTTTTCCAAAACAATTGATCCCCTATCTGAATATCACACTAACCATGAACTTCAGGAAACAAAATCATGCATAAGGTGACTAGTGGGAACTCCTTCCGTGTATCTAGAATATTATACACTCTATATAATCTCTACAGTAATAATTCTTAATTGAGTTTGAACACTCTAAAAAATAATTTATTTTCAGTTATGGGATTTATGGGACATTTAGAAAGAACATATAGAATAGAAAATCAAGTCATATATTTCTCTTTCCAATCCTTTACACTAGAATTTTAGATTCATAATAGGGAAAAAACTAAATGGAATTGTCTTGTTCTTATAAAATCATTGATCTAACTGTGGTTTTTGTTATCTATATTCTGAAAAAATATTATTTATCCCGACTACACATTTTGAAATAATAAATATTCTTTCTATTGTGGATTTTAATTATAATAAAATATTTGATTCCATTTTATTGCCATCAATAATTTTTTTTATTCTCCATGAGTACAAAATCTATACTTTTCTATAATCCAAAGCTTCCATAATTGAAATTTCAACTTAGAATTTACCATATTTGAATTTCATCCTCTAGAAACAACAAACTACCTCTGAATCCAAGAGGAATGAAGGGAAATGTAATATATTAATTAAATCATCTACAAGGCCATGTGTAAAAATTTTCCCCCAAATCAGGCTATGAACACCTAACCAAGGTTTGAAATCCTTTATATTTCCCTACAAAACTTGACCCCACCAGAACAATGTTCTTTAAAAACATAGTAAACTCTACTCTAAGAAAACATCATACCATAAATTAAGATCAAATTCTAAATCATAGTAAACTGACCACTACATTCTTCTACTAAGAAATAACTTATACCAATTAAATTTCTCAGAACCACATACAAATAATATGAGATACAAAACATCAAATAAAAAAATCCATGAACATCTGAAATGAAAGGGCACCATAAATTAAATCATTCTATATTTGAGAAAAACACACACACTAGTCACCACATTAAATTACATCCATTCTAGAAAATACATACCAAACTCAATGAAATATAATAATACAAACTCAACTCAAATAGAACATAATAATATATCTTGAACACTTCCAACAAAAAAGTCTCATCATATGTGTTTCCACTATTCAACCTTTACATGGTAGACTAAAAATCATTTTTATACTCATCAATACCACTAGTTTACTGATATATTTCAATTACTCTTCCCCTTTTAATCAAAAAATCTTTTGAAAAAATGAACATTTTTCAATTGACATCAAATAATTCATGATTTTGGTTGTCTACTACAGAACATCCAACAAGTGACCATGTCTCATAATTTTATCTAAAATCTATGTAGTATCTATTATAAATTTATAGTTTGAACACATTATGATATTCATGGACATCCCTTCACTTATATAACTAAACCTACTAAAAATTACCACCTAAAATAATTATTCTAGTGAATAGTTCAAGCGTATAATTCTCTCCCAATTTTCCCACATTAATAAAATATTTCAGAAAAAAATCACCCTATTTTCACACTTGATAATATATTCAAATTCATTCTTCACTCAATATTATTCTTACTAAGTCACATTAAATTATTCTCACACAATAGTTTTTTAATTTTATATACCTTTTTTCATCACTTCAAATATGATTCTTCAAACTTTGCCTCATCATCCGAAACTTTTCACAACATCTATAAATCATCATAGATCACTTTGTATGAATGTGGCCACTGCTTTCATCACATTTTGATTCTTATTTTGCTTAACCTTATATAATTATGAACATTCTAGGTGTCAGGTGAGTTTCTTCATCTTGGTCTATAAGTTTACTTTTGAAATTAATGTTCTTGAAAGTCCAATACTTGAACAGAAAAATTTCACATACTAAAACCTAACAATTATAATGACCCTTATGAAAAATTGTTCATCTTTATCAAGGATTAATAAAATTTATTATCAATTTACTTACATTAGTCTCCTAGAATTGTGATTTGTTTCATTTATATAGAACTAAATCTTTTTTTGGTAAGCATGATTATCTTTCTATACTATTTTTAATATATGTCAATATATTATAAGTTCATATCTCTTCATATTCCTACACACTCACAATCATTATAAATTTGGCAGGCCAAATCTTCACAATCCATTTGTGAATTAAACATCACTCTATTTCTAATTGACATGGTATTTGGGGTGATGTGTACCATGATAGTAGGTTTATAAGTTTCTCTTTATAGGATAGTGGTTTATAGGATATGGATAGAGTGATATTGAAAAATCATAACCTAAAAATGGAGTCTTCTGATTCCAACATAGTTGGCGTTTACCAAGGTTTTCACATTGAGTATTTTGTAGAGATGAATACGGAGATGAAAATATTTAAAGTCCCAAAATTCTCATACATAAATATTACATTAATTTATATGAATATTCAATAAATATCATAAATACATGCCCAAATACCATAATAAATTATTGTTTTTGGAGAATATGTGAACAATCTTCTTATTTCATTAATTAAAATCAACACCAGAAAGAAAAAACAACTCACATAGTACTCATCTTAAGCATACCATACCTAATCATTTCTTCATAACATGGGAAATGAAAAATATGAAAGGGTGACCTCAGAAGTTTGATAAGGTTAAAAATAAGATATTTCAACCTAGGAACATTTCAAAGTATAAGATAATAATTATGTTATGTTATCATGGAAAGAAATTATGAAGTTCATACCAAAACATCCATTTCTCATAATCATTAATCGTGGGATAAATATTTATTATTTAAGAAAAAATGGTCCATAAGAGTTGAAAATAATCATAAATTTATCATGAACTATATGATCATTTCATAAAATTGTGTCACCACCTTAAATATAGAAATCCATTATATATTTCATGGTTATCAAGACCATCAAAACAGTGTATTATAACTCATCATATGATTCCAATTGTGGATAATGACGCACTTTGTTCCTATAGTGGACCCATACTCACCTTTTTATCTTAGTGGGATAATCCCTTATATTTTTCCCATTGTTTTCTCATGATATATAACATTTTTTCCAATGAACTGTAATTTTATATAGTTCCTACTTTTCACATAATTAAAATCATACATATATTTTCCACAAGATCATAAAACGTTCATCATATCATAACCCATGAAAAGAAATGTACTTCCTAAAACATTCATCATATTAGAACCCCTGAAAAGAAATTGGTTTCATAAAAATTTCATCATAGGATAACCAATTGACTAGAAACAAGTTTAATAAACTTATTTTAATTAAAAACATAACCACATAGAAAAACAATAATGTTGGTATCTTTGGATCATATCCCTGATAATGATTAAATAACACCAAATGATATCTTTATATATGGAAAGTGATTTTGAAAGAAAAATCAAATGCAATGTTTCATGAGGAAAATGAAATTTATTTGAAAATAAAAAATTTAAAACTACATATTTATATAAAACTTTAGAAATAATTTTATTTGAAAATGTAATTGAAAACTTGTAAAGGATGATTTAAAAATCATTTAAAACTATTCTTGAAGAAACTATTATTTCAAATTTGGAAACAATTTTTTAAAAACATAAACATTTGAAATATAATTTTCTATCAAAAATAATCATTGAAACTTATAATGGAATATTTAAAATATTTTTTGGTCATGCTGGTGGGAAATTTCATAAACATAGACACAAATATTCATTTCACATTTTTGGTAAAATCAAAACAGGACTTTTTTTGAAAACCAAACAACTATTCTTCCCATTTTTTTCATAAAAAGTCATGCATGGGTCAATATAACATTTAAAAATCCTAGGGGAATATTAAATTTATTTTTGAAATTTATAGAATACATAAATTTAGACAAAAAAATTGTTTTGACTCATGAAAGAAATATTGTCAGTTTTCATTAAAAACATCCTGTTATAATCATGAGAACAAAAAGTTGGGAAAATAGAGGGAAAATGTGTTATTTATAAATAACTATAGGAGAATAAAAATCATGTAGTTCATTATAAATTGTTCTTAGTACTTCATCATCGAAAGCATAATCATAAATGATCTAGATATACAATGATATTGTAACATCAAACCCATACCACATTGGTAACTTCAAAATGGTAAGCCCCAATAATGAATAACCTAAAATAAAACATAAATTCTCATTAATTGAATGATATTAATTATATAAAATCTCAAATGAAAGTATACACACATCATAAAATAAGATAAGTGCATGATATAACACGTGTCTCTAAGTAAGAAAATTGGGATAAAAATCCATTACCACTTTGGAAACATTCGTACCATAAACTCCATGAAAGAGATGTCTTGAAATTGATATATAAATCTCTAAAATATTCAGTATAATTTTTATAAAATATACTCAAGGGATTTATATATACCACATAAGTGAAACACATGGAGAATATTGCTTGTGTCTCACATAAAATTAAAGTGACAAGGAAATCCCTTACCTTAAGTCCCGACTTCCATCGTACACATTCAAACCTCAAATATAATGAATATAAATTTATTATAAATATATTTGATATCGATAATTATATTTATCATTCCATATATTATTTACTTATAATCTTTAATTACCATTATGTTTACTATTTTTTGTTGAAATCACATTTGGGGTAATATGTGTTTTCTTTTTCAGGTATGTTATGATTTGTTATTTTTGGTCCTCTTACTTTTTTCATCATAAAAAAGTATCAAAAATTTTAAATTATATAAATATCATATATATTAATTATATATCTATTTATATCAATTAATAATAGTTTCATATAGAAAATGAAATACACTATTCATGGAGACGGTAGGTCATACGTGCGCATGAACGTTGTCTCCATTTTATGGATAAACAAAAAGAAAGAATGTTAAATAAAATATTTCATTTATAAATCATTTTTAATTCATATATATCACATATATTCATTAAATTTACCCAAATTACCCTCTATAAAAGTGTTAGTGAAAAACAAATTCACATCACTTTTTGAGGTGGTAGTCCATCGTACACATGAACGACGTTATCGTATCCCCATAGAATGGGAAGTAAGAAGTTATATGTAGGACTCCAAACAATTCATGGTATGTTTCTCAGAAATAAATTCTAGTTATAGCCTCTATTTCATGAATTACTGAGCCTATATACAGCAAAACATTGTTAATTATAGGAGATATCCATAACCTAGCCATTAAACTTAAATTCTCCCACTCGATGATTTGAATTTTAAAAATACGAAATACACACTTGTGTTCAAGATGATATTTAGAGTTTGATAGAATTAATTTAATTTTAGTGAATAGTAACCTACCCAAATGAATTGTAACCTACCCTTATGAATAGTAACATACCATTATGAATAGTATTATGACTTTTATGAATGGTTTTCATGACACTAAATGTATAAATGAATTTAGGCACCTTAAAAATGAAGATGAATATTTTAAGTGTTTACATAATTAAATTAAATAATTATTATAATAAATATTTAATTAATCATATATAGAAAATTATTTTTCAAAAATTGACTTCATTTTTGGATTCAAAATGTTGAAAACTTGTTAGGGTGAATTTTTGGGATTTTTATGAAATACATAAATTTTTTATGAATAGTAAAATGTGATAATTTAGGATAAATGATAGATAAAGAATTTATTGAGTCATTGATGATGATATGCTTCTGTAAGGACAATTGGTTCGAAGTCACATGCATATATTACTATTCTTGGTCTTATAATACTCATTATTGGTTGTCTTGAGAAGAAATAATAAATTAATTACTATAATATAAAGAGAACTCATCTCCCCTCCACTATATATACCACCCCTCACCACCTCTTCCTCCCACACCACTCAAGCATCAATCCTTGCCTAGATTCTGCCAATTACTCCCCCCAAGCCTTCTACCCACATCCAAGGCCTTCTGGTCTCACCAAAAGGAAAACAAACAAAGGCCTTAAGAAGATTCTCAAGGATGAGTTCCCAAGAGGTTAACATTCCTTCTATTTTCTTTCAATTTCTTTTACAATGTTCCATTCTTTTGTCTTTCCTTCTCACCTCCCCTCATACAAATGACATGATAATTCAAGTACCCTACATGTACTGGATTTTTATTATGTTAATTCAATATTTCATCATTATCTCTCTTTTTCCAATTCTTTTATTAAAAAAATGCAAACAACGTCCATGATGTGTAAATTTATCGCACTCAAGGAAGACGAGATTTCAATTTGAATTACTATCTTCAAAAATGGTAATGAAACCTTTTCAAGGGTTGAAACAGGTAATAATATATTTATCTTATCTTCATTAATGTTTTGTAATGTTTACACATTCATAATATGGAATAATAATACAAAAATGAGTTTATTGTGGACAAAAATGCCAAGCCAAATCCATGTGTTTATTTTTAAATCATCGAATGATTTATCCTCATGGTATATTACCAGAATCATTATAAGATCATTTATATCTATTTAATGTCACTAAGAATAATTATGGATGTTTAACCATATTTCAAACAAGCATCCATTCATGAATACAGGTAAACATATCATGAAAAACCAAAGAATCAAATGCTACCAAAGCAATAAAATTTAATCTATTAAACCACAAAAAGGCCATTAATGAACCTAATAATGTCATAATATATCCAGTATATGTTAATGAGGTTCTGGAATTATTAATTAATTATGAAAAATTTGATTATTCAGGTCGTTAAGAACAATCAGGAACATCTTCGAGCATAAGGTAAGGGATCCTCTATCTCACTTTTGTTCAAGAATCTCCCCTATGTTGTGCCCTTTTATTTTTAATTCATAATGATGGGATATGTTTTAGAACCTCCCCCATACTATCCTTGTTACATATAAATAATGGAATTCCCCTTTACCCATCATTAATCCATTGTAATAACACTCGTTACCATGCCGAAATGTTTGTAAGGGGTTTCTCATCTCACTTTCATTTCTATGAAATTTTCATTGTTCGCAGCTTTTTTCTTGTATATGGTATTTGTGTACTGTCATTTGAAATATAATAACATGATTATATTTATATTCATGTTATTGAATTATTCAATTGAGGGTTATAAAGTTATGGTCATATGATTTGAACGATTACATTGTGGTAAGAGACTATGTCTCAACAACTATTTGCTTGTGACTAACATTGTATTGTGCACCTAGTAATGATAATTTGTTGTACCTACTTCCCATTTGAGATTAATTTTCATTTTAAATTATATTTATATTAAATATCCATAATCTCATATCATGTATGTGTTTTTTGGCTAAACCATATACCATTTTACACATGGTGTTTATTTAGAAAGTTATTTTAATTATGGAAATATTGATGAATCCGTACACTATACTCTATATATATATTGAAAAGGAATACTATTCTTGTATTTAATCAATGTATAAATAATGATTTGTACATGAAGTGGTGGGTGGGGCCCAATATATCCCATTTATGCTTTGTTCGGTCTCATGAGACAAATCAGTTGGTGACAAACCCTTTGAGTTTGTTTCCAAAAAATTAGACGTGTTTTTACCCATATAACTAAACTATTTTTACTGTATTACTGTTTCATGTTCCAGATACATGATTTCCAATTAATAATAATTCTCTTTATTCATTATCAGTTTTTACTATCCATGAGGTTTTCACTATGACAAAATCTATGGATGCAGTTTCATTCTCAGTTTATTAATGGCGTGAGTTTTTCATTTATTCACAATGTAATATTGATTTTGTCAGATTGATTATGATTTAATTTTTTTTATTAAATATTCTACAATTTTTAACTCTTACTGAGCATTTGATCTCACCACTTTCATTGTTTTCCATCAATATTTGATGAAGAGGTGATTGTTTATTGAGTTCCTATGGTTGCAGTTTTTAATTTTTGTTATGTATTGTATTTTGTAACCTTTTCCAATATAATTTTGGTTACATATATGTATCTATTTTCTTCAATACTACTAAAATAATCATTCCTTTGGTATTTTAATCACTTCCAACCATGCCAATATCACAAGTAATGCACCGGGTCCAACCTATAGGTGTCAGGGTGTTACAATTGGTATCAGAGGAAGGTTAGTAGGAAACATGGAAACTAGAGTAGGAAATATATAGTAGGGAACAATGAACTAATGTAGTATTTGAGGATAAATGTTCAAGAATGTCCTAGTATTTTGGAAATGAATAGATTATGTGAATCTTTCTAGAAAATACATCCATTGTCTTTAGGGAAGAAACATCGCCACATGATTCTTATCTGGAACCACCCCCAGTAGCTCTACTGAATGCACTACTTGGAGAGGAATACAAACCAATATCAATGAGCATAGAAATAAATAATAAAGTTGAAAATGTGAAAATAGTGCATGAATACAATGATGTATTTCCTGATGATTTACCAGGGCATCCTCCAGAGCCAAAAATTGATGTCACTATTGATTTAATTCCAGGTGCAAGTCCTATATCAAAGACTCCCTATTGAATGGAAAATGTGTAATTAGTATAGATAAAGAAACAACCAGAGGATTTGAGTGAAAATGGATTTATTCAACCTTGTGTTTCTCCATGGGAATCCCCTGTCCTCTTTTTCAAGAAGAAAGATGGATCCATGAGGCTTTGTATTTATTACAGGGAAATCAATACTATTACAATAACGAATAAGTATCATATGCCCTAGATTGATGATTTATTTGATCAACTTCATGGAGCTGAATAATTTTCAAAGATTGAACTTTGATCCAGATATCATAAATTGAGTATGTGGAAGGAATATATTCCTATGACAACATTTCAGACCAGGTATGGGCATTACGAGTTTACACTAATGCCTTTTGGACTGAAAAATGAACCTTATGTTTTCATGGATTTAATGAATAGAGTTTTCAAGGAATATCATAATAACATTGTTGTGGTATTCATCGATGATATAATTGTATAGTAAATAAGTTATAGAGACCATGCGAATCACTTGCGGTTTATTCTGAGAACCCTTAGAAGAAATAAATTATATGTGAAGTATAGAAAGTATGAATTTTGTATTTAATCAGTTTCTATTCATGGCCTTATTGCCTCTAAGGATGGAATCCAATTTGTTCTTGCAAAGACCAAGGCAATCCAAGAATGGCCCATGCTAATAAACATACCTAATTTACAAATTTTTATAGGTTTAGCAGGTTACTATCGGTGTTTTGTTCAGAATATTTCCCAACTGGAAAAACCGCTAACCAAGATCACATGTAAAGGAGTTAATTTTGAGTGAACAAAAGAATTTACATAATTCTTAGAATAATTGAAAAGAAGATTGGTCAATGATCTATTTTTTACTCTTCTATCTCGATGTGCTGGATTTGTAATATGCAGTGATGCATGAATGAATGGATTAGGTTACGTCCTTATGAAAAATGATAACGTTATTGCTTATGCGTCAAGGCAGTTGAAGACCCTTGAGAACAATTATCCAACTCTTGATCTAGAGATAGCAGCAGTAATCATTGCTATGAAAATATGTATGCATTATCTCTATGGAGAGAGATGTGAGATTTTTAAAGACTATAAGCGTTTGAAATGCATTTTCACATAAATTGAAATCAACATGAGTCAATGAAGTTGGCTCGAGTTACTCAAATATTACGATTGTTCAATACACTACCACAAATGAAAGGTGAATAAGGTGGAAGATGAATTAAGCAGGAAAGATCAGGGCCTTCTGACTGAAATAAGGATTGAAAGAGATCCTATATTCATGGATCTACTAAAGATGGATATGGGAATTATTAAGGAAGGGGAAAAATTTCTCCTCTTTAAAATGATTGCTAAACCATTTTAATGAGAGAAGATATAAAGATCTGAATCTAATGATGATAATCTACACAAGAAGATTACTGCTGTCAAGGATGGGCGACTGGATGACATTGTTTATGAAGAAGGTGTTCTGAAATTTTTGGAAGTGGTTATGTGTTCCATCAGTACCTGAGCTAAAAAGCGAAATATTAGACGATTCTCATAGATCAAATTTCTCTATACCCTCGGGTATCACCAAGATGTATAGATATCTGAAGGAATATTTTTGGTGGGATAATATGAAGCGACAGATTATTGACTACCTATCAATATGTCTAGTTTGTCAACAAGTGCAGGCAGAGAGACAACATCCCAAAGGAGTGATGCAACCTCTACCTATTCTTATATGGAAGTGAGATAACATTACGATGAATTTTGTCACCGGACTACCGAGGAAACCTAGTAGGAATGATACAATATGGGTAATTATTGATCCTCTCACGAAATGATCACATTTCCTTCCTATAAGAGATGATTTCTACTTCATCTCTTGGCAATACATTATAGTATTGATGTAGGATGACTTCATGGTGAATCTCTACCGATTTTATCTGATCGAGATCCCCAGTTTACATCAAAATTTCGGAAAAGTATCTAGAAATATTTGAATACTGATCTTCCTATGAGTACTGCTTATCACCCCCAAACTAATGGATAGTTTGAAAGGAATATTCAAGCATTAGATGACATACTAAGGTCAGGCACTCTGGACTTCCAATGTATATGGGATCAATCCTTTCCTTTGGTGGAATTTTCTTACAAGAATAGTTTCCATTATAGTATTCAAATGGATCCATATGAAGCATTATATGGAAAGAGATGTCTAACTCCAACTTCTTGGGATAAAGTTGGTGAGAAGAAAATTATAGGCCTAGAACATATTGAAGAGACAATAAAAAAAGTGAAGAAAATACAAGCCCATATTAATGCATCCTAATGTAGGAAGAAGATTTATACTGACAACAGGATAAAGGACATGAAATTCTATGTGCGAGATCATGTATTTATGGAAGTATCTCCATGGAAGGGTGTCTTAAGGTTTGGTAATAATTGGAAACTGAGCCCCAAGTACATCAGACCATTTGAAATTTTGGAAAGAATTAGAGTTGTAGCTTACCATTTAGAGATACCTCCAAATCTCTTTAGAGTTCATGATGTATCCCACATGTCGTTGTTAAAGAAATAGATGCCAGACCCAACGTATGTACTCACATATGAAGAAATTGAACTGGATCCTGATTGTTCATACTGTGAAAAGCCTATCAGGATTCTTGACACAAGGGAGTAGCTATTGAGAAATAGAACAACTTGTCTAGTAAAGGTTCTTTTGAGAAACTAGAATATGGAAGAAGAGACATGGAAACCTAAGGATGTTATGAAAAAGAATCACCCACATCTTTTTGGTGAGTTCCAAACATAAAATTTGAGGACGAAATTTCCGAAGAAGGGAATAATGTTGGACCCCAAACACTTCATGGTATGTTTCTCTTAAAAAAATCTAATTATAGCCTATATTTCATGAATCACTAATCCTATATGGAACAAAAAAAAATTTCTTATAGGATATATCCATAACCTATCCATTAAACATAAATTTTCAAAATCTGCGATTTGACTTTTAAAAATATGACATACATGGTTGTATTCAAGATGATATTTAGAGTCTTATAGAATTTAATAATATTTGGTGAATAGTAAGCTACCCTTATGAATAGTAACCTACCCTTAACATACCATTATGAATTGTAATATGACTTTTATGAATGGTATCCATGCCCTTGAATGTATAAATGAATTCAGGCACCTTAAAAATGAAGATGAATATTTTAAGTGTTTACAATTTCCGGTTAAATAAATATTTTAATTAAATATTTAATTAATCATATTTAGAAAATAATTTTTAAAAAATGGAAATAATTTTTATTATTCTTCAGATTGAAAAATAGTTACAGTGATTTTTTTGGATTTTTATAAAATACTTAAATTTTTGATGAATATTAAAATGCGATAATTTAGGATAAATTCTAAATAAGGGATTTATTGTGTCATTGGTGATGATATACTTATGTAAGCCCAATTTGTTTTAAGTCACAATCATATATTACTGTTCTTGGTCATGTAATACTCACTATTTGTTGTCTTGAGAGGAAATAATAAATTAATGATTATAATATTAAGAAAACTCCTCTCCCCTCCACTATATA
This sequence comes from Viscum album, assembly GCA_963277665.1. Taxonomy (NCBI): domain Eukaryota; kingdom Viridiplantae; phylum Streptophyta; class Magnoliopsida; order Santalales; family Viscaceae; genus Viscum; species Viscum album. The sequence goes on along the minus strand of OY728130.1, from coordinate 1,190,151,816 downwards.
AACCACCCCACACCCATTTTCCTCCCACACCACTCAAGCTACATGACTAGCCTATAGTCTTCCAAATACCCTCTCAAATCCCTCTCCCCACGTCCAAGACCTGCTGGTCTCACCAAAAGGCCAAAAACAAAGGTCTTAAGGAGATTCTAAAGGAGGATTACTCAAGAGGTGAACCTTCCTTCCCTTTTCATTCAATTTCTTTTACAAAGTTCCATTCTTTTGTTATCCATTCTAACATCCCCTCATCCAAATTACATTATAATTCCTGTACCTTACATGTACTATATTTTCATTGTGATATTGGAATATTTCATCATAATATCTCTTTTCCCCTTCTTTTATACAATAAATGCAAACACCGTCCGAGATGTGTAAATTTATCACACTCAAGGAAGACGGGTTTTCAATTTTCATTATTATCTTCAATATTGGTCATGAAATATTTTAAATGATTGAAACATGTCATAATATATGTATCTTATCTTTATTAATTTTCTGGAATATTTACACGTTCATAATATGGAACAATAATTCAAAACAAGTTTATGGTGCACAAAACCGCCATGCCAAATCCAAGTGTTTATTTTTAGCTCATAGAATGAGTAATTCTCATGGTATATAAACAAAATCATTATAAGATTATTTATATCGTTTTAATGTCACTATGAATAATTCTAGATGTTTAACCATATTTCAAACAAACATCCATTCATGAATATAAGTAAATGGATCGTGAAAACCAAAGAAGAAAATGCTACCAAAACAATAAAATTTTATCTCTTAAACCAACAAACATGCCATTAATGAACCTAGTAAGGTCATAACATATCAGTTAAATGTTGATGAAGTTCTGTAATTATTAATTAATGAAGCTAAATTTGATTATTCAGGTTGGTAAGAACAATCTAGAACACCATCGAGCATAAGGTAAGGGATCATCTCTCACACTTTTGTTTAAGAATCTCCTCTATGTTGTGCCCTTTTATTTTTAATTCCATATGATTGGGTATGTTTTCTCACCTCCACCATACTTCCATTTTTACATATAAATAATGGAATACCCCTTTAACTCTCATTAATCCCTCTCAATAACACTTGTTACAGTGAAAAAATGTTTGTAAGGGCTTTCTCATCTCAATTTCATTTCTGTGATATTTTCAATGTTCACGATTTTTTTCTTGTATGCGGAATATGTGTAAATACATTTGATATATAATAACACGATTCACTTTATATTCATGTTATTAAATGATTTATTTTATGGTTATTAAGTTATGGTCAAAGGATTCGATTGATTACATTGTGATAAAAGACTTTGACTCAAATACAATTTTGTTGTGACTAACATTGTATTGTGAATCTAATAATCTTTATGTGGTGTACCTACTGCCCATTTTAGATCTATTTTCATTTTCCATTATATTTATATGAAATATCCATAATCTCATATCATGGATGTTTTTGTTGTCTAAACCGTATACCATTTTACATACGGTGTTTATTTGGAAAGTTATTTTTATTATGGAATCATTGAGGAATCTGTATACTCTAATATATATTGATATTGAAAAGACACATTTCTCTTGTATTGAATAAATATATAAAGAATGATTTTGACATGCAGTGGTGGGTGGGGCCTGCTATAGCCCCTATATTCATCGGTAGGTCTCATGAGACAAATTAGTTGGCGACAAACCCTTCGAGTTTGTTTCCAAAAAAGCAGTAGGGTTTCTACACATATAACTAAACAGTTTTTATGGTATTTTGGTTTCATGTTCCATATACATGAAGTCCAATTACTATGAATCCTCTTTATTCATTATTAGTTTTTATTATCCATGAGGATGTCACTTTGACAAATTTTTTTGATGCAGTTTCATTTTCAGATTATTAATGGCGTGAGATTTTCATTTATTCACCTTGCCATATTGATTATGTCAAGTTGATTATGATTCACTTATTATAGTATTCATGCTTCCACTATTTGTAACCCTTTCTGAGCATTTTCAGCTAACCCCTTGCATTTTTTTCCATCAACAGGTGATGAAGAGGTGATCATTTATTGAGTTCCCCTGGTTGCAGTTTTCAATTATTGTTATGTACTGTATTTTGTAACCTTTTTTATATACTTTTTGTCACATAAATGTATCTAGTTTCTTCAAGACTACTTATATGATCATTCCTTCTGGATTTTATTTCATTCTAACCATGCCAATATCACAAGTAATGCACTGGCTTCAGTCTAGAGGGGTCAAGGTGTTATATATATATGATATAACAATTATATAAGTATAATTATTTTAAAAATATCATATATATTCATTTAATCTATCCTTCTTAAGATTCATATAAATTAGAAATGAAAAACACATCACATTGGTTCGTGAGGCGGTAGTCTTCCATACACATAAGAAACATTATTGGGTTCCAACAAATTGAGTTGTAAGAATATATATATAGTAATATAATTATAGAGTTATAAAAATATCATAAATATTATATAAAAACATTAAACCCATTATTATATCAATTCCATATATGTTGTGATAGGAAACAAATAACATCGATTCATGAGGAAGTATTCTATCATACACATGAATGAGGATTTCATATCCCATTTTACGGAAGTGGAGAAGGATTAAGGTTATAAAATTAACTTAATGATCTCAAATTATATTTGAGATAATTGTTTTATTATATCATCCTAATTTGAGAATATTTGAAAAATTTAGAATAATAAGTAATGTAAAAATGTATAGGTAAAAACATTGCAACTTTTTTAGAAAACATCATTAGGTTTAACCTAAAGCATTCCAACTTTGAATTTATGATCTCAGAACGGAATCTAGGATGTGGGTATAAATTTAATGAAGGTATTTGGTTAGTTATTATACAATCCAAATGGGTTTGGATGTGTTAATAGGATATGAGAGGGAGTGACCTTTTATAAGTGGGGGATATGAAACACATATAATTTTTTAAATGAATAATGAGTATCCATACTTATCGAATGATAACAAGAACTAAAATGAGTCATTATTAAATCATATAGTTTATACGGCCATTATATTTACATAAAATTGGTGTTGTAAAAGTATTTAGGTCTTTTTACACCTTATTGTTTTATTTTATCCCCTAGTAATCTCGTTTTGACCATAATCATGGTTACTAATATTTATTATTTTTAATATTCATTATGGTTAAAAATTAATCTGACCATTTTACCTAATCTAAAATATTCTTCTTTAAAATATTTAATACATTATTTTCCCAAATTCAATTAATATAAGTGTAAATGGTAACTTTAAAATTAATCCCATAGTCGCAACTAGAAAGCGGTTTTCCAAGGAGAAAATGCTCAATTTGTTTAAAAATATATATCAAAATTCAATATTAAATTGATTATAAGGACATTAATAGGATTAGTAGATTTATATTTGTAATAATTTTATTTTTAAAACAATATTAGAATAAATTTTATCTCAAAAATACTTTGTTTGAAAATGTAGTTTTTTAATAAAAACCAGTATTTTTATCGTTCATTGAAAATTTTATCATTTTATAAAATTATCAGAAATTCACTCAAAGATAATTTTCACATGATGATATAAAATATAAACATAATATTTTCAAATAATTTTTATAAAATTATCAATTATTAAATTTAAAATAACTGTGCAAAATGGAGACAAATCTACTTTTTAGAAAAATATCTTATTTAAGCATGAAATAAGATTTATTATTATATCTCCATAAAAACACATAAGATGAATGATAAAAATTTGAATAAATATATAATATATAAATTAAATTATAATAATTTCAACAGATTGATTTATTTAATTTATTTAGATAACACATGTTTGGCTGCATAAAAATTATTTTTTTTCAGAAAAATATTTCCTTTATATTAAAAAGGGCTTTTAATTATAATTTCTATTTAAATGGGTTAGGAAATAATTTTTTTTATAAATGTGTAAAACATAAAGTTGTTTTATAAATTTTCAATCCTATTCATACTCATAATATTATTATATTGGTGATAACTATCATATTAAATAATATTATGTCACATTTCGTTAAAACTAGGATTTTCATGTCTCACAAGTTGTAAAACAAATTAAAATTATTTGAAAAAATATATTTTATAAAATATTTGGGTTTTACATTCTACACCACTTAACAAAATTACATCCTCATAATTTTAATTTGTGCACGGTGGGTTTGGAATTTTAAAATTACCCCATAGAAATCCCACACTATAAAACGACACTTTAAAATTCCTATTTATTAGTGGGAAAAGAAATTATGAAGGTTATATTGAATAACACATAACTAGGTTCTAAAATAGATAAAATTGGGGGAAGTAAAGATATTAACATTGAATAATAGTGTAATTAATTATGGATACTGATAGAGATCATTGATAATAAGATAGTTTATGATCTAAAAAACTTAACACCACAAAGCCATAATTCTATAATTAGTGAAAAGACCATTGGTTAATCATAATTGAAATAAATAGGGTAAAAACAATTCAATATCCTTTTCAATATTGTTTGGTAATTTTCGTGGGAATATATAATTAATTGATATCATTCCATTTCAAAATCACAATCTCATCCTTTGGTTATTATTCAATCAATTTCAACTTCATCTCTTTTTCTAAGAAGTAAAGATGATATTTATTTATTCTTAATGCACTATAAAATTATATTTTCCATAAAATAATGATAGTTTATTCTTTATATATATAGTTATCATCAATCCCAAAATAATTTGCATTGGATATTGAACATACAGAAATCATCACAAGGTAATATAATAAATTAATCTCTAAATCCTCATCTGATGTTCAACTTAAAACATTCCATAAATGGTTAACCATAAGACCCTTCCAAAATTTATATATTTTTAAATAAGGTCTCCAAATTTAATCTTAATATAATCCCCCATACATCATTAATTATGTCTTAATTTTCACAAACCCAAGGTCTGAATACCTTGGCGAGATATTATAATAAATCATGGTAATAAATAGATTTATTACAAATATCATGGATGATATACATGATTCCAAATTTCTAAAATAAAATAACTGATTAATGAATATATTCTTTAAATCCAACAATTTCGTAAAATACATCAATGGTAACATTAAACACTTTGTCAAAAAATATTTAATGAGTTCAATGTTAATCAATACTATTCAATTCAATTTATCTATATCAATCATATGTCAATTCCAACATCATTATCTAATCATTTGGAACATATTTTGGGTCATACTTCTCAAAATCGCATGTTTTCCTAAAAATATCACATTTTCATTAAATAACGTCTCTAGGTCATCGACACCATTCAATATATTATTACACATCCTTAATAAAAAAAAATATTTATAATTTCACATAAATATTTTAAAATTATTAAATTAATCAACATAGACACATCAATCATTATACTTCATTTATAAACAATTAAATAAGATTCATATTCTTATTCATTAATAGCTTATTCCTTATATATGCCATTCATATTCTCTTCATCATAAAAAATAAAACCTTTACTTATACAAACATGTTTTTCATATTTTTGAGAATTACTCATAAGAAATATATATGTTTAATCCCCATTCTTTACAAATTTATAAAATTAAACCATTTATGTGGCCTTTTAAAACCATTATTCTCATCCATTTCATTAACTAAAATTGTATTTTTTTCCTCAACAACCGCTTCTTTTTTGTCCCTATTATCCACACATAAAACATATTCTAATTTTTTCAAGACATTAGATAGAGAGATTCTTCCCAAATTCTTGAGATATATGAAACTAAGTCATCTATCCTCCATTTTCTTCACCAATTTAACACACAATAAACTATATACTTATCTTAATTGGTGATTCAGAGAGTCTGGTAAGGTGCACATTGTTAATCACATATACACATAACTTGTTAGGAAGAATAATAATATACATTATTACAATTATCAGCCCATTTTTTCTCGACATAACATTGTTTATCAAATTTAAAAACATCATAGTTATTTTTGGTTCCCTTATTAACTAAAACATAAAAACATAGTCTGAGAAAAAATAATCACAATAAGAAACTAGATAATCATAAAAAATCACATATATGATGTCTGAATCACAACACATTATTTTTTATCTATAACACCTTAGGTTTAGGACAGGTAATTCATAATTGGTGTCTATTTAAATCCTTCATGATGGTTCATAAATATTTTATGAATTTCCAAAGCATGTACCTAAGAACTGTTAGATCAGGTGTCTAGTAGGGTCTATTGTATTGCACCTGGTGATGATCTAGTCTAGCTCAATGCTCCCCTTTCTGATTTTTTACCCCTTGGTACATGAGTTCTAAATCCACATCTACTTGTATTATCTAGATATTGATGTATTTATTATAAAACATTTTCTCTATACATTACCAATAGGCCATAATATTTTTATATACACTTATTTATGCTTTGAATTATCCATTAACATGTCCATAGGGATACATACACTATTTTTTCATCCGAGAATAAATGTATTCAAAAAACTATCTTATGTTACCAACTGTAACGACAAAAAATTCTCAAACATAAATATTACATCATTTAGTTAAATATTTAATACAAATCAAAAATATATACCCAATGACTGTAATGGTTTACATTCCTTGGTTACTAGGTGAAGAATCATCTTATTTCAAGAAATATCATCAATATCTCCCAAAACAATTCTCACAATATTATTCCTATTAGGTATAAACAACGTAAAACTTTATTCTAAACACGGGGAAGGAAACATAAGAAAGGTTCCGCTAAGGGTAAAAATAGGAGATATCAAAAAATGATAATATGAAATTATACGATAAAAATAAGGATATGTGATCATGAATAAAATTTACAATGTTCAAACCTAGCCATTCAAAGATCGTAAACATTATTCATCTCATAAAATATTAGTATTTAGAAAAATGGACTATAATTAAGATAAATCATCATAAAGTAATAATAAATAATAATTCCATGTCATAATAGCGTGGAGGCACCATAAATATAGAAAATAACATCATATTTAATAGTTAAATACCAATGCCAATAACATTGTTGATCATAAAACATAACATATTTCCCATTGTGGATTAGGACACACCTATTTCACATAGTGGATTAGGACTCACATGTTTACCATTGTTGATAAAGCCCTCATACTTATTTCCCACGGTTATATCATGAAAAATAATTCTTTAGAATAGGAATTGTAGTGAGATACTGAACCCACACATAAGATAATTAAAATCATATATATGTAATCCAAAACTTCATAAAAACTACTCATATTAGAACCCATTAAAATAAACTGGTTTCGTAATACATTCATCATAACATAACCAATGAAAAGAAGTGGGTTTCATAAACATATCTTCAGATAATAACCCATTGAAAATAAATATGTTTTCTTAATATATTTTAATTATAAACATAAATCAATTAGATAATGAATAAAATGGAATCAATGGATCATATCTCCAAAGAATATTATTTAACACCAAAAGATTTCATCTTTGTTTTAAAATTATTATGAAATAAAAATGAATTAGAAAATATCTTGGGGAAAACATACTATCATTGAATTTTACCTTTTTTATTACTATAAAATCATAAAGTATTTTGAAAATATTTTTTTTTGAAAATAATCAAGAAAACAAATGAATGAATCATTAAAAACCATTTAAAACATTTATATTGTAAAATATTATTTCCAATTTGAAAAACAATATTTTTAAAACAAATTATTTTTCAAAATAATCATCATATATAAAAATATCCTTTGAAACATATAATTTAATTATTAAAACATTGAGTTTTCATGAATGTATGAAATGTTTTACCAATTAAAACAAAGATTCCATTCACATTTTTTGTAAAATAAAAATGGCCCTTGTTTTGAAAATACCATGAATGTTCTATTAATTTTTTTTAAAAGTAAAACAAGGCTAAAAATGACATCATAAAATAATATACGGTAATTTAAACTTTTCTATGCATTTTTATAAAAAATAGATATGGAAGAAAATAGGCTTTTCGTCTTAAAATATAAAAAAATAGTTTTTATTAAATTTTTTTTTGAATCATGAGTACATGAAGAGAGAGAAATGAAAAAACATTTGTTCTCCATAAATAAATATATCAAAATAAAATTCATGTATATTTTTAGAAATTGATTATAATATTTAATCATTAAAAGTATAATCATAAACAATCCTGATAAATAATGAAATTATAACATCAAGAACATACCAATTTGGTAATATTTGAATCGTAATCACCATTAAATAATAACACAGAATTAATCATTAATGGTCTATAATGTTAGTATATTCATGATATAACATTTCAATTGGGCATCATATACCCTAAATAAAATAATATAGGTGCATGACATAACATATATCTCAAAAAAAGAGATATTCTCAAAAAATCCTTTTCCGATTGGGTAACTTTAAATCAAAAATACCCATTAAAGAGATATAATAAAAAGGATATGTAAATAAAAATAATTTTCAAGAGGTTATATACATTAAATGGAAATATATAAACCACAAATAAAGAAAAATGTGTTGAATATGGTATATGTGTCACAAAAAATAAAAATGATATGGAAATACATTACATAAAGTCTCAACACCCTTCACACACTTTAAATACTATTGTATAAAACATATAAATTTATTATATTATATTAAATAACCAAAAATATATATATCATACCATATATAGTTAACTTATGTCATTTTATTAACTATTTATCAACAATTCTTTATCAAAATCACATTTCATGTAATAACCACTTTTTTATGTCTGTTTTAAATTATTTTTTTCAGCCACATTATTTTGATCATGGTTCAATAATATTAATAATTTAAAAACTTATATAAAAATTATATATAATCATTATATATGTATTTATAGTAATCAATAAATTTTAATTTGGGTTTGGATTAGTGGTAAGCACCCTATAATCCTACATGAAAAATGGGGGATCAAAACACATTGGGCGTAGGTACTAGAGAAGTACTGTAGTGACTATAGAAGTGGAACAAATGTAGAAAGGGCAGGCACTATAGTGGCGGTAGGGTACTGTAGTGGAGTTAGGGCTCTGTAGTAGTGGCAGGTACTCTGTGGTACTATAACAGGTTGGTACTGTAGCTGTACTTTTCACAAAATGGGCCTTGGTCCCAAAATTTGGGCCTATGGCCATGTAATGGGCTAAATGACCACTGGACCTTCGAGATATGTAACGGGTCTACCTCTAACATATTAACGAGGTCTTTTCTTTTCATTAATAATTAATCTGGATTTTCCACATCCTTTAAAAAAGATTACTTATTAAATTTTATAGATAGAAAATTAAATACACTGTTATTGGAGGCAATATGTCGTACATACACATCAACACTATTTACATTTTCACATGGATGAAAATAAAGATAGGAAAATAATATATTACTTTTTTGGATAATTTTAATTTCATATATATCATATTTATTCATTAAATTTACCCTAATTACTTCCATTACAAGTGTTAGTGAAAAAATAATACCTTCACTTTGCAAGGAAGTGGTCCGCTGTATACACCAGAGATGTTATCATTCCCCCTTGAAATGAAAAATAATAAGGTATATGTGTTAAAATAATTCAGGAAGTATAATTATGTTAAAAATATAATATATAATGATTTTTATACCCTTATTACCGTCCATGTAATATATAAATGAATAATACATCTCATTGATTTGTGAGGAGGAAGTCCGCCGTACACACGGGCGATGCTTTTACTCTCCAACAAATTCGGATGTAAGATGGAATATTTAATATTTGAAATATATTTGTATAATAAAATTATAAATATAATATATAAATAATAAATCCATCATTATATCAATTTTTGATAGGTGGGAATTGAAAACGAATAACATCAATTCACAGGGCGTAGTCCACCATACACGTGAATGCTGATTTTATATCACATTTGATAGAAATGGGGATGTATTTAGGTTATTAAATAAACATAATAAAATCTTGGTATTTTTTAGATACTTTTTTTATTATATCATCATAATTTAATAATATTTTAGGGATATAGAAGAATAAGTAAAAGAAAAACTCCTCGTTAAAAACATTTCCTCTTCATTAGACAACATGTTTAGGTTTAACCAAAGGCCTTCCAAGATATGATTTATTATCATTAAAATTAATCTATAATGTGGGGAGGGACATAAATAAGGTATTTTATTTGGTATTTTTTAAACTAATTTGATTTGGAACTCTAGAGAGTAGATGAGGGTGTTTCCCCATTGTAAGTGGAGGACATGACACAAATGGTATGTTTTAAAATAATAATATGAAGCAATGTTATTCACATTTTAAAAATCTCCAAAATGGGTAATTATAGAACCTTATTTATTATAATGTATAAATTTGGATATAAAATGAGGTTTATAATAGTAAATAGTTAATTTTACACCATATATTTTTTCATTAATCCTCTATAAACCTGTTTTAACCTTAACCATAATAATTAATTTTTACTATTTTTACTATTCATTATGTTAACAAGTTTTTTTGAACATATTATATAAGTGGGAGTTCATGCACACTATTTTTTTGGGATGTATTTAAGTTCATCTCAAATAAACAATCAATGAAAGGTGGATTTATAGGGGTGAGTTATAAATCTATCATGGATTTTTTCAGCATGCATACATATTCACAAAGCATTTAAAATATTTCCCAATAAATTAAATATTTCTGACAATTTTCATATAAATAATTTATGTGTGTGAATAATTAAATAAAAATTATTATATTATTATTTATATTGATTTATATAAAATATGTGTTATTTTACAAACATACATGCATAAATACATACACATATACACTCCCATAACCCATATTACTTGAATATTTTTTATATACATAATATAATTCTTAATTGGGATGAGAGATAACCCTTATACAGCCTGAAGGCCTAGAGTACGTGTCTTGAATATGTAGTGTCAAATAGTTCTTTTTACATTTTTCAATCTAAAAATACACCCATAACACCTTATTGTTGTATATTCCTTTCACACTACAAAAAAATGCAGTTCCAGTTGTCCTTTCCTCCAAAAGAGGTTCTTGTGGCGAAAACCCAAGAGTAGTTTCCAAATACCTCTTAGTATTCTCTAGTCAGGTTTTAGTGAATTTTCACTACTCTATATCATTTCTTTTTGATAAGTCTTATCCAAGATACACCACTATGAATACATGGCCTAGGAGGCCTAATGACTTGAAAACTAAAATTGCACTACTATAGAACCCCTAAGACCATGGATAGAATTATCCTTTTTCAACACAAAAATAATTAATTTATGTTTTACAAAATGATAAAATTACTCTTCATAAATTATAAAAAAATTTGATAAATATTGGCTTTATGAGTGCTTTTTCAGAACTGATAAATCTGACATTATTTAGTGTTATTTTTAGTGTAGACAAAAACCGCTTTTATCAGTGTTAATATATTGCGATGGTAAAATAAATAAATAAATATTTATTCTAATTTCATATTATTTTTGTGACCCCTCCCATCAGTTCCTCACCCCCCCTTTATCAATGATTCAACCCAGTAACTAAACCCCCCTTTATTATCTTTAATATGTACCCCCTTTTATCAATCCTTATACATGCTCATCCACTGGTTCCTGTGAAGACATCAACCAGGGACATACTTTTTCATGGTGAATTCCCTTACCACTACTCCATTTGATTATTTGGATTTGGATCCATAGAATTGACTTCCCTAGTACATGATTATATTTTTTTTATTAGTGAATTTATTTATCACATCATGATTGTTCCTCTAAAGAAAATTTTCATGTGATAATTTCCTATGAATATAGGTTGCACTAAAATTTCTTGGAAGTTCCCCACTATGATGAGAACCTTGAGCTACCACACCAGTAATCTTGAATATCATTCTATGGTAAAATGATATTTTTTGACTAGGCATAGATGATACAGGCTATCAGTGGTAGGAGGGACATAAGACATTGAGTCAACTTATCATGGTGTTTTCCCTTGGTAATCATCAAGATATGGGGTTACGAGAACATACCCTTCGGTAGGAAATACTCATTTCTATGTTCCATTGGATGTTCCTCTTATCGGACAAGGGTATTGATCATTATACATTAATATTATCATTAATGGATATTATGACATGCATAATTTTTTATATTGTTCAAAATTTTGAGGGCACATGCCCTTGATGAGGTAGGATATGTTGGTGTTTATCATGAGTGATTTTTCATTAATGGATAATGTGAGAAACGATTTAACCATTATATCCCTTCATGTAAATTGATATCTCAGGCCCTTTTAAAGAATAGAATTACATAGATAAACCCTACACTATGTGTTTATTAGGAAATTTCATTTATGGAAATTTAGAGAAAGTGACATTTATCACATTGTTTAATGGTATCAACATGCAACCTCATTAATTTTAGATATAATGAGAAAGAGATTAAATTATTGGGTAAGAATTCACAAGAGTTTTAATTTCATTATGGCATTAACTTCTTTATCAATTGATATCTTCCCACGTTTCAAAATTATATAATGAGGAAATTATGATTTTTGGCCTAGTACCACTGGAAAATAGGCATAGAGGGTCACAAACTAAGTGTACCTGCAATCTTAGTTAAACTTGGGTACTGAATTTAACAAGATATAATAAAAAATATTTTCTTGGGTTTGGTTGATCAACCTGATTTATTCACTAGTTATTCAATAGAAGAAATGAGTTAAATTATAATAATAATGAATATTTATTTACAAAATTTTGGGAAATATAATAATTATTATATTTATTGATTAAAAATTTACTGATATTTATTTATTAAATAAATAGTCACTACTCAAGGATGAGTAAATGTTGAAGTGGGAATGTGGACCGAGCTTAATTGTCTGATTGGAAATGATATAGATGATATTTATTTTTATTCTTATGTTGTCGTAAATGTCAAATCATTAATAATTATATTATTATTATTATTATACATGGGGTCAAATAAGAATTATAATTTTGGAAAGGGGATTGTGTACTATTTTCCATCCCCAAACTAACTAAAATAAATATCTTAATATATCACTTTCAATAATGACTCTTGGTGTTCACAGTGAAGGTAGAGTGACATTCTCAATACCTAGAAAGAGATATAGAGATATAGAGATCTATAATATTATCTATATTTGTCTTATCTCAATCCATCAATAGAACATTAGAAATTCATCCTCCTTTGTGAAGAAATATGTTGTTATAGAACAAGAACAATGCAATAGATTAGGATCAGTTGTGATTAAACATGAATATTCTACAGTGATGGTTATATTTTTTAGTACATGTGAGGATCACTTATAGAGGTATTATTCACTTAAATATTATATTACAATACCGGTATGACAAGATCTAGTCAATCAGATCATCAATGAGGATGAAATTATAAGTCTATTTCATTCTATATCTACACATAAATTAATTATAAATTATATATGAATATCCTCCTCTTTTGGTTCCAATGTTTTTCTCTAGTAATGTATTCTATGATTTTTATTAGACATGACGTTATTCATATTGTGAATAAATGATTATTCGTATATTAAGACTAACAATCTTTGTTGATCTTTCCATACTGGTTCTTTCATTATGTCTGAAACCTTCAAGCGACATTTTATCTGTCACATGTTTAATTTATAAATATTTATCATTCACTTATATTTTTCATGATTTTTTGAACTATTTTACTTTATATCAATTAATTTTAATATTCAAACATCTTATTCTCTTCCTTTATTTATTCTCACTAGAAAAGCAATATATACGTTATGATTAAAAAATGATAGAAATAAAAAAACACCATCTAGATGTGACAGAGGTTTTTTTCATAAAATACTATAGTACAGTACATGTACAACCTTAATACACACTATTTATGAGTTTTCATCATATATATCTCACTATATTATGCAAAATATGATAAGGTAGATCAATATGTTTATTTTAACATACTAGAATGTGGCTTAAAAACTACGAATCATGTGACCAATTTATATGATGTGCAGTCCCAATTTTCTTACTTCGGAGAACACAGGGGACCCAAATGCATCATTTATTAGATACACAACATGGTTACTGACATTTTTTTGACTCTTAAAAGACAAATTCCATGTATGATGGATAAAATATTTTATACATCAAAATCATCTATGGTAGGTAACATGCCCAGTACCTAGGCGTGGGCTATAGACATGGGATAAAGATTGTACATATCATATAGTCTACTAAAATCATTTTACATAATCTAACATTGGAATTAAAATTAAATATATGATTAAAACTATTTATGTGTTCTATGTGTGTCATTTATTTTACATTAAATAAAATTTTATTGGATTGATAACTATATATTAAATTAATTTTCATATTATAATCCATATATATATGTCCAAATGATTTATAAAAGTAAAAATTATCGCATCTGTATACACATATTTACATCATTAATTTTAAATGAAATTAATTTTGTTTAATGTTATGGATGGTAGTGAGCAAAGTATGTGTCTATGGAATTAAGATAAATTGAATTCGTTGAATTAATCCGTGGAACATTATCTTAATTAGTAAATGCATTGAGTAATTGATAACTATATTGAAAATATATATTCATTGCATATTGTGTGGATGATCAAGAGATTACACAAGGATTGTGTATATGATTGGTTTCTTTTAATTTATTATTGTCAAAATAAAAATTTAATTCCGACATTTCATTCCCTACTTTTTATTATGTATGGTGATGTATGCTCATGGTTTCTTTTATATAAAACACCCTTTATCTAATCCATTGGATCCCCTAACCTGTTTTTGAGTAAATTTGTATGTATGGATAGAGCTCCAAGTAAATATGATGGGTACTAAGTCCATGAGTTATTGAAAAAACCAACCAACGTGATACTATGGTTCAAATGGGTAATTCTATAACTTGAACTGAGATATGGTTTAATGTGTTTCCCCTAGGTCCAAGGGTTATTTTATCATCAACATGATAAACTAACCATTATAGAATCTCATGATCCCACAACTTATCTTTTGTTAGTTTCGCGGTTATTTATATATGTTTATGGATATTTTGGGATCACATAATAAATAAATTAAAAATAATGAAAGGTGTAATAAAATTAAACCATATTAGGAATCAATTTTATCATACATGGATAATCACTTTAGTAAAATTCACATAACATTAAAAATCATGTGATAAATATAAAATTTGATTTTAGGAATAAATATAAATCCCTCAAACAAGAAATATTAAGTCAACATAGCCTTCCACTACCAATGATTTAATTGAACTCATAGTTCAAATTGTTTTACTAAACCATGTTGGGGTTATTTCAATTATCACGTAATTTTTATCTTAAATATTTTTTACATAACTTGTTTTAAATAAATAGTTGATAAACAAATTAGGACTTTGTGTAATTAATAAGCAAGTATTAACAAAATATTCATTCAAGGTTTCAGGATTGGGGGGTCAACTAAAATGATCAAGGAACTGTATGTTAGTGTATTTGGAAAGTTATGTCGACCTAAAACCCTTCAAATTACATTTCAATCCCATGTATGGGTTATGAGAATGGTAATATGGATTCTTATCAATAAAACATCTATGTGAAAATATGTTATGAAACTAATGGTGAGGGATTTTAGGTTTTTAAAAAATTGTTGATTATTAATGGGTTTTAAATAAATTTAAATTTATGAATCTATTTTTGTAATAAAAAAATATCAATCATCTACACATAATTTGTAGAAATGGGAAGTACAACATCTTCAACATTATCTTTGTGGTCCATAATAGATAATGATAATATTATCATTGACATTAATTTCTAGAAATGGTATAGGTTCTTTCACGTTATACTATTTCATCAAAAAAAATTATACACACTAAAAACTGTACTTCCTACGTAGATTTCCATAGAGGCTATAGAGTAAAAAGTGTATCTCTATATAAAACATGTAGATGATGCAATGGATTTCAATTGTTTAATGTTATAATATATACCTAATGATATTATATAATAATATGAGGATATGGATGACCATATAATCATTTCTCACCTTTGGAATCTCTATAAAGAGAATTCAAGATTAGATATATATGAGATATCCAATGCATTGTTCACATGAAATCTCGGAGAGTTGATTCCAATCGATCCACATGTAGTCAAGCTGATTGGATATGCTTATTGCATAGTGATCTTCGGTTTTATGATCTTATATGATCTACCCTAATATCTCATTCAATCCTCACTACCTAAAAACTTATCCAATTTAATTACGAATTATAATAAGATTAGTAGCGTGAAGAAACTTTCAGAACATCTTAATCTAATTATCCAAGTTAATAAAGGCATGGGGTAGGGAAAATCTAATTTTATTTTGGAGAAAAATAAGGGTAAAAATAAGGAAAATTCTTTAAAGACTCATTATATTCCTAACGATCCAGAGCACCATCCTTCCAAGTAGAAGAAGGTACATATGCAAAGAGAGGAAGAAGATGAAACATGTTTTCCATGTTGTAAGCAAGGCCACTGGAAGAGGAATTTAATCCATTCAAAGAATCAAGGTAAAGAATCAAGTGAAATCATTATTGAGTTTAATTAATCTATATTGATAATTTGGGTATTATATACTAATTTTCATTCTCACATTTCTAAACAAATGCTGAAATCGTGTAGAATTGTGAATTATTTTTTATTGAAATTTAGAACTACAAGCATCCAATATAGAAAGGATGGTTACTCTTGCCATTGGAAAATACCATGTCACATTTCTGACAAGATTAATTTTGGTTTTAATAACCTTTTATTATGTCTATAGTATTGAGAATGTATTTTATAACTAATATTCTATAAATATTATTGAATTTTATGCTCACAAATACACTTTTTTGTTTTCTAATGAAGTTGTTTAAATTATTTTTCAGTATCATATATATACCATGTCTATATTTGTTTTTACGGAATAATCATATATGGGATGTGTTCTGGAAACACTATTCATACCCCACATTCAGTGAATGAACGTATGGTTCAATATTTATACACTAAACAATAAATGTATGGATCAACATCCATATATTTGAATAATCGTATGGAATAAAAATCTGGAATTGAATAATAGAATCATTTCCATACCCTATGCTGGAAGGGTTAAGGTAAGGATTCATAGCCCTACATTTATTTTGATCCTTGAATTACATTGGAGCCCTACGTTATGAAATGGAACCCTATGATACAAAGTTTAACCCTACATTTGAATATTCTACAATGGAGATTTAAATGCGTGATTTTTATCCATGATTTTACAAAGGTCTTGACAAAAATAATGATCATTTTAAATATATTTTATGAACGATAAAAAGGATCAATGGAATAAAATGAAAAAATTGTATTCAATTGAGTAAATCATTTATACTCCTATAAAAGTTAGGACTCTCTTGAACAATTTCAATTTGAATATCTATTATATATTAAGTGAATTTATTTTATTTTCTCAACCTACATAAATTATATCTATTTATATGATTGTGTTGTTTTTTCAATATATGATATGTATGATACATATGATATTGAACTACATTATTTCTTTTGTGAATCTATACATAACTGTTATATGATCAACTCACTATATTATTTTCTAAGAGAGGCTATATTTGATGCTCTAAATTTCAACCTCATAATGGTGTAACTATATCCCCTTTTTTATTTTATATAATTGATGATCAATCACAATAATGAATTTTTTAGATCTATTCTTACATAAATGAATTCAACATTGAAAGAGATGATCCACATTATTTCAGTTGCTACTGCATCTATGAAAAATAACATTTACATCAACCAAATCAAACTATTATGATATTTGGAGTAATAGCTGCTCAAAATCAGTCATAGGGGAGTACTAGTTTCATAAAATATGATGTGGATAACTAGTACCCAGATAAAGAAACAAAAGGACCTATTTATCCATGTTGTAAAGGCATAAACTAACTATACACAACTGGTAATCTAAAGGAATTGTGATAAGGGGCCCTTTCTAGGGAAAATCACAAAGTTCATTGAGAGAGAATTAGTGGAGTGGACTATGGGATCTTTATTCCCTGAACCACAATAATAATTTATATGTTTTGTTTTAATATTTCTCTAATAATAATATTTATTATAGTAAGGAATTTTTTATATCTTCATAAATCACAATGATATCTAAAAGATATAATCTGTCGAGATTATTGAAAAGATGCAATTCACCCCCTTTTGTGTATCTATGTAATATTCTGAACTATCGATTGGTATCAATGATGTGATTTTTGAAAAATAAAATAAATATCTATAAAGATTAAACATATAAGTTAGATATAAAACAAATGTCAATGGATGATCCAAAATAAAGCAAGTATATAATTCATAAATCATATTTTAATGATAACATATATGGATGATGACAATCCAGCATGATCATCAACTTGAAAATTCTAATAATAAAGGATTATTCAAGCATCATCACTTCTTAAGAAATTCATAATAAACTAGAGACTTCGGATGCTCCAATAGAATCTAAATATGACATCAACTCAAAGGAAATGAATTCTATCATCCTTAGAGTTTGACATAATGAATTCAATCGAGTATCATAATGAAATAATTCCTATGAAATGTGGGATACAATAGCTATCGCATATAAAGGAATGGAAAACATCAGACAGATGACGTTAGATACTGAAAATATAAATTTTAACACCTTTATAATTTCTGATTGTAAAATAATATGACAAATGAATGGATATCTAATTGATATTGTCAATAATATTAATTCCTCAGTATATCCCATTTGTCAATCAAATCAAGCACTAAATGTACTTAGAGTACATCCTTTTAAATTTAATGTCATATCTACAAATATTCAACAATCATTACCTGTCATGAATTTAACTATTAAATAATTAATTACAAAATTGATGATGTGTGGATTATAAATTAAAGATGAAGTTAAAGGTCAAAATATTGTAAATAAGAAAAGTAAAAACGTTATTGTGAAATCTCGAATAAGGAAATAAAATAATAAAAAGATGTCAAAATTGAAAAAAAATCAGATTCATCGGACTTGGAAATGGAACTCGCATTGCTAGCCAGAAAAATCAGCAAATTATCCATAAAGAAGAGATACTTCAGTAATGCCTTAAAAAAGGATGAGAAGGAACCTAGATAAGTAAAATGTTATTAATTCCAAAACTAGGGTCACATAAGACCTGATTTCCTAAATTGAAAGAATAAATAAGAATGAAAAAAAAAGAAACATCCAAAGAAAACTGATTATGAACAAAAAGAGAAAACAGATATGAAAGCTATATAGATTGTGTTTGAAGAATCTATCAGGATTTACATGCCTGATACAAAAAATGATCCACCAAATCACAATGCAAACAATTGATTTATGTATAAGGAGGAAGAAGTGGTACAATACTATTTATCTCATGATTTTGACTCTGATAGCTATTCAAATAGTAAACTGCCTTCATATCATTCAATTCTAGAAAAAAATATATAATTTTTTAATAAATAATAATGAATCATTAAAGAATCACAATGATTTTTTAGTTGAAATAGAAACAATGATGAAACAACATCAGGAAATAATTGAAAAATCATATTCATCTACAAGAAACTGTATTGTTTAAGAATAATGGATAAAATAATTATTGGATAATGTTGAAACATATTAAATTTATTCTAGTATTTTAACGGAAGGATAAAATACACTAAATTAAATTCTTGTAAATAATGTTATTAAAAGGGAAAAGTATGTAATACGAAGTAAGGGCGAATAAATAAAAAAAATACAAGATTTATTTTGTGTCCATTTTAAAAAATAAAATTATCTTATATTGTGAAATAAATGTTCACTTCACTAACAACAATTATTTAAGAAATCCTCAAATAACTATTATTAAAAGGGCTTTAATTTTCCAAAGAATAGATATGAATTTATTAATATAAATGTTGGAAAAATAATGCATATCCAGATTCGTAGATCATTTCTTGCTGACATAGCTAGACCCAAGAAAATATGGGTACCAAAACAAACATGTGATTTAATTCTTTTTATAGGTAAAATACCATAGGAACAAAAATGATATATGGTATAGGGATAATAGTCATTCTTGAAACATGATTGGATACTCATAAAATTTCCATACACTAAATCAAATCAATAATGTTATAGAATCCATTCGAAACAATGCAAAATAAAATATTTTCTGATTTAGAACTATTGGAAGTAAAAAAATACTATGTCAATCAATAAAGTGTTGTTTATACAAGGGATAAATAAGAACTTGATAAGTATTTCCAAACATTGTGAGGATTTATTTCATAATGATTTCTTTAAAAATTCGAATTTAATTTATATTTTAAATTGCTTAAATTTAGTGTACCAAGAACTGAAAATGATTATACATTAGATCTAAATTCCTTGTCTAAATAAAAGTTGAATTATTTAAATGCTATGAAAAATTATTCATTGACATGGAATAGAAGGCTTACGAATTTTATTATATATGCATTTCATATATTTTCTAAGAAACAACTAATTTATGATTTACCCAATCATAACATTAACAATGATAGATTATATGATGCATGCCAAATCAGCAAACAAAAAAAATCATTTGAATCTATAAGAGAAATTTCTATATCTAAACCACTAGAACATATCCATATAGATTTATTTGGACCATTAGGGGTAGCAAGTTTGGCTGGTAATTTATATTTTTATGTTTTTTATTATTTTTCAATATATACTTTGGTTTATATTATAAAACTAAAATGTGAAGTATTCTATATTCATGAAATCTGTCGAAAAATTGTTCATAATGAAAAATATTGTAAAATTATTTCATTTGTTGAAAAAAAATTCATTGTTCCCGAATTTAGTTCATTTTTATGAAATTTAGGTATTGATAATAACTTCATTTCACCAATAACAACTCAACAAAATGGAATTTTTGAAAGATTAAATAGAACTATTCATGAAATGGAAAGTACTATAATGAATGAATACAGTATTCCTACCAATTTATGGATAGAAGCTGCAAGAGCAACTTTTTAGATCATGAATAATGTTTTAATAAGACCCCTTATTTAAAATACACTCTATAAAATTTTTCATATTAGAAAACCAAATGAATTTCACTTTAATGTATTTGGATGAATGGATTATATCTTGAATAATAAAGAAAACCTAGGTAAATTTGATCTAAAAGCAGATGAAGGAATGTTGTTATGATATTATACTACTTCTAATGCCTGTAGAGTGTTAAATAAAAAGTCAAGTATTATTGAAGAATTAGATCATGTGATGTAAGATGAAACTTATCCACTTAATAAAAAAAGTTCAAACAGATGAAAATAATTACTCTTTTGACAACATGAGACTAGATTCACCAAAGATATTTTTTGAAAATAAAATTAATGAAATTCAGTCTAGTTCAGAAGAACATGAATTGAAGGAACTAAAAATTATATTTCCTAGAAAGTGTATAACAATAAATTAACACCCATTAAAATATGTTATAGGAAACCTAGATACTGGAGTATAAACTAGAAGAAATATATGAAACTTAATTGAATTCTTTTCCAATCAATCTATATACAGACCTAAGACTATTTAACAGGCTTTAAAATATAATTTTTGGTTGTTAGACATTAAATAAGAACTAATCCAAATCTATAGAAATTATGTTTTTTAATAAGTATACAGACCATCCAATTATCATTTAATATGTACAAAATGGTTCTTAAGAAAAAATTTTGATGATCACGGTATCATAACTAGAAATAAAGATAGATTAGTTGCTAAAATAAATAATAAAGAAGATGGAATATATTGCGATAAAACCATTGATGTTGTTGCTAGATTAGAAACTTCTATAATACTTTTAGCTTATGCGTCTCATAGGAAGTTTAAATTATTAAAAATGGATGTTAAATATGATTTTTAAATGGATGTTTAATATATTAGGTTTATTTTTAATAACCACCATGTTTTCAAAACCCTTACAAAATTTATTCTATTTCTAAATTTTCTAAATCTCTTTATGTACTTAAATATGAACCTAGAGGTTGGTATGAAATATTATGCCCTTTTTATTGTAAAATATATGTTATATTGAATTATTATATCATACTCTTTTTAAGACTTTTTTTTTCAAAACATTAGTTATTATAAATTTATGTTTTTGATGTTAATTTTGATTCAGTGAATAAAAATCATTGTATTGATTTTTAAATCCAATTAAAAAATAATTTGAAATGAGTATGATGGGACAATTGATTTTCTTTCTAGGATTTCAAATCAATCAAAAAGATTATAGAAATATTTTAAACCAAATAAAATATATCACTGATTTAATAAAAGGTTTGGTATAGAAAATAATAACACTCATAGGACTCCCATGTGTACAAATATAATACTTAATTCAGATGAAGCTAGAAAACCAGTTGATAATAAGTTATATATAGGTATGATTGGTACTTTATTTTATATTACTTCTATAAGAGTAGACATAATAATTTTGTGTATGTCCATGAGATAGATTTCACTCAAATAAAAAATAATCCAATCTTATTCATGTTAAAAATATATATTTAAAAGAAACTATTTTTGAATATCAACTTTCCACAAAACTTCGAATTTTAATTTAATTTCATAGTCATATGATGAATTTGGATGATGAATATTAGACAGAAAAATAACCTTAAGAACCGGTCCTATTTTAGTAAAATATTTAATTTCATTGTCTGGAATGAAACGCCATTTAGTTTCTCTGTTAACAATTGGAGAAGAATATATATCTGTTGGAAATTGATGGGCACAAATGCTGTCAATGAAACACACTATACTAGATTTTGGAAAATATTTTCATAATATATATTTATTATATTTGATAATATTAGTGCAATAAATATATCAAAAAATCATATAAGTAACTTCAGGAATAAGAAAATTAATACAAGGAATCATTTTCAAAGAGATATTATTCTTAAAAATGATAAAACATTAGAATTTTTAAATACTGAATATCAATTTGAAAATATTTTTACGAAACCACTTCTCAAGGAAAATTTTTATTTCATTAATGAGGAGTTACGAATATTTCAATTTATATAAAGTTTTATTAATTTATTTTATTTACATTGTTAATCTCTCTATCGATTTTTTAATAATTCATTTATTTGTTTAAATAAAATATTTGTTCTTTTTTTAAACCACATATTTTAAAAATAAAATTTTTAATTATTACACCACATAATTATCAAGTGAAATCGTACACCGTCACTGAACTGTTGGACTCTCCCACTCTCATTGTTGCTCCTTCAAGACCCTTTGGATTACAGAACCTCTCTCTTTTTAGTTTTATGAAACCCTAACATTTGAACATTCAATCCAAAAACTGTTGGTAATGGAACCCTCAAGAAGAGTTTATGATGTTGATCTGAGTGAGCCCATCTTCCAACATGTGATGTCTTAAAAACTTCTTGAAGTTAATGTAATAGATTTTTACTGGTTAACTGAAAAAACAATCTATTTCTGAAGAACACTATTAGATTTCAAGGGTTGAAATTTAATTTTATAGATGGTAATACACCAATAGTGTTTGATGTTAATGTAGAGAATTTTTACTAAATCTGTCATTCAATTTGATGGATGATGAAGACTCTTTTGTCTCTAAGATTTACCACATTGAATTTTCTATTTTTGCATTGAAAATAGCTAAGATATTTTTTCCCCATTAGGGGGAATTTCATTTTGATTTATAAAATATAAGATATATGAAATATAATTTCTACGATATAATGTCATATCTATTTGGAAGAAAAAATATTATGAAGATATTGAAAAAAAACCATCCATGCAGATCAAAAGGTCTTAATGACGCTTTATCAGTCTATAATTGTGTTGAGAATTGCTGAGTTGGAAAAAGTGTTGTATTGGGATATGTATAATCAATATTAGTTTCGGAATAATATCCAGATGAATTTCTGAAATTATATGTTGATATAGTTGTATAATTATTGAAAAAAAAATCAAGAATGGGTTTTTATCCCTATGGAAGGATTTTTCCCTATTATTATTCAGATTTGAAAAAATATGAGACATGTAATTTGGATCAAGATGTCATCAGAGTAATATTATGAAAGGTGGAATAGTTGGTAAATTAGGATATTTTTAGAGCGATTCATAAGAGGTTTTTTATCTATTGTAATGGTAAAACATTTTAGGATGATGGATACTATATATTCGAAGACGATATTATTACCATATATTGGTTTTGTTATACCCATGCCTAACGAAGAATCTGAATCGAAAATTGAAGAGACACTTATTCATCAATGAAGAATAATATTATTAAAAATTTCTAATGCTGGATAAGTGAATGAAGAAAGTGTTGATCATGTGGCTCAATTGGCCAAGGATGTTGACCATTTGGGTCAGGGGGCCAATCATCCAAGGGATGTAATCCAAATTTCTAGTGGAGTCACCCCTGTTAATATATCAATTTTTGTTACTGATTATATAGATGTTGAGTTGTGTATATTAAGTGAAATTATTGAAGGTATTAAAACTATTATTTTAGTGGAAGTGTCAAGGTTTGAAATAATAGAGGTTTGACAACCTCACAGAGCACTTTCTACTAAGTATTTTGCCTCCTTGAACTGAAATACTGATTCTCCGATCCAATAATAAAATTATGTAAATGATCAATAATTATATATATGAAAATAATTATAAGCTATGAATAAGAAAATTGAAGATATCATATGTTCAACTTTTAGTCAACCTAAATATGAGGCACACCATACTTATTTTAGGGATATTCAAGAAACTCCTTTTTCTATGGATGATATTGAATATTTTTATCAGATCATTATCCAGTGAGTTCACAATGTTAAAGGAAGAATATGTTAATAAATATGATTTTTATGAGATGAATCAATTGTTCGGGGGAGAGATATAGTCTCTTAGAGAAAGTCATCTAGCATAAACTTCTACTCAATAAACTTCACCAAATCTAATAAGAATATTTAAGTAAATAATTGTTTTTTATCTAATTTAAATGACATGATGAACAATCTACAGTGTGGAAATACTCATTTAATTGTTCATTCAGAAAATTAAAGATGTTTTATCAGCAAAATAACATCCAATGAATCTTTGTTCAAGCCAATTCTTTATCAAGTGAACGATTAGTTATCTACATTTATTCGAATTGAAGATCTTGTCAATTAATTTGTAACAATTAATTTAATTAAAGGTTTTAGGATTGGTCAGGAATCAAGGAAGATGATACAAAATTTGAAAAATGTTTTCAACAATAATTTTTATAGTTTTTTGGTGAAGTCACATGATAAACATGGTCTAATAATGTGAACATATCATCCTTCTTATTCCTCTCAAAATGGAGATTCAATTCCATCCAACCAGTCTGACCCAAGCCCATCTTTCTAAATCATTTCATAAAGATTATTGTGGAATTTAATATTTTTTAATACATTTGATCTGTAATTTACATTACATTAATTTATCATTATATCTAGTAGTATTATATAGTTTAATAACTTCATTGTTTTATTATTTATGTTCAATTTCACACTACCTAAAATTTGCCTCAATTTTTTCAACTAGTGCACTATAACATTCATTTATTGTTTTCTATAAAATTAAATGTGTTTTAATCATTTTTTATAATTTTTTATATCAATGGGGGGAATTGGGTAAAAAAACATAATCAATTTTAGAGTATCTATTTATTGTCATTGAAATAATATTGTGAAATTGAAATAATACAATTTAAAATTAATCTACTTTCACAACATCAATTATAATTCTTAAATATTATTTTATTAGTGTTTACAATTCATACATTTTCTATAAATTATATTAACATTTTTGTGATCCTCAAAAACTAGAAGATTATTGGGCTTGGATTTTATCAACAATACTCTATAAATCATATTGATTTTGATGATCACAAATACCCTTGTTTTTTTCTAATAAATTTTCTTCAAGTATTTTCAAGAATATATATATATATATATAATGTCTATATAATTTTGACAAAATAGAAATATATAGGATGTGTTCTAGAAATTCTATTCATTTCATATGTTTGGTGGATTAACATATATATCAACATCACTACACTGAACAGTAAACATATGGATCTGTAACCCCACAGTTGACTAAATTTGTGGAATAACAATCTAAAATTGAAAACTACAATTAATGTTCATCCTTTACGGTATAAGGATTAATGTATGGATTCTCATACCAATGCTAATTTTGATCCTTAAATTAATTTCGAATGCTAGGATATGCAAAGGAACCCTACACTACATAAAAAACCCTACTCTACACAAAGTAACGTTATGCTACACATTTTAACCCTGCATTTGACTATTAACAAATTCAGATTTAAATCATTTTCTCATATATTTCTATAATGGTATTTACAAATATAATGATCAATTGACTATTATTATACATCTGATTAAAAGGCTTGTTATGACCAATTCAATGAACCTTATTCAATGAAGTAAATAATTCTTACTAATATAAAAAGTTGTGACTCCCCTAAATGAGTTGAATTTTAATATCTATGATCTGTCTAGAGAATTTTTTATCTGCTCAAAGGAAAGAAATTATGTGTATTTATATGAATATTTATCTTATAAATATATGAAATATATTATATATACAATATAAAACTACATTTTTGTTATTGTAATATCTATAGAACAACTTCAACGTTCAAACAAATCTATTATTTTCTGAGAGCGGACATACTCTAAGCACTACATTTTAACTATGTATTGTTGTTACTACTGTTACTTTTTTGTTGTTATATAATTGAATATCATTCACAACCAAGATATCCTTAGAGATATTCTTACTTGAATAAATTATTTTCTAATGAGATGGTTCATATTCTATCATTTTCTATTATATATGTGATTATTAACCAATAAATCAAACAACTCAAACTGTTTTGAATTATTGGTGTATAGTGTAGTCAGACACAGTCATGGTAGAGTATCATATTCTCAAAATAATATATGGTTAATTGGTTCTGTATTAAAGAACCATAAAGCCATGTTTATCCTTGTTGTAAAGGTATTGTCTTCTTTCACTCAATTGCTTGTTGGAAGGTATTTTTATTAGGGGACCTTTATAGTGAAAATCACTATGCTCACAAAGAGAGTGTTAGTGGAGTTGAATAGGAGATCTCAGTTCCCCAAACCACTATAAAATTTTTTGTGTTCTTCATTATCGTTTATCCTCTAATAATATTTATTAAATAGAAGAAAATTGCATATCTTTATAAATGGAAATGATATTTAATAGCCATAATCATTCGAGATTATAAAAAGATCCAATTCACCCCCTCTTTTTTATCTTGGTATTATTCTGAGATAACACATAGTGTTACCAAGAACAACATATCGGTTATCTATTTTGACATGGATGGATTTATAATTATTTTTTTAAATAAGAAATACAATTTTTATAAATAAAGAATATGTTATGATATGGAATATTCAAATAATAGTATTAATGAATTAAATTTTGAAAACCAAAAATTATAATTTTTTATTGAAAAAGATATGCAAGGATCATTTAACAACCAATTTTGGAATCACCATCATAGACATGTTAAAGATAATCATTTGTAAATGATCTGTAAAGATGGTTAATTAAACTCATTTGATCTTAAAACACATGAAATATGTCTTATTTTTTAAAAGTATAGAAAAAACACTATTTTAGAGTTCTAGGTTAGAGGTACATAAATATTTTAGAATTGGAAGACTCTAATGTGAGTGGGATTTTTCAAGTATAATATAGAGGGTTATTCTCATACATTATAACTTTAAACATTGAATTTGTTAGGTATGATTGTATCTAATTGATTAGGTATAAGTTTGATTCATTTTAGAAGTAGTAATAGTTCAACAATGAATTTGAGAATCTTCTTGGAATGAAGATAAAGAAACATTATACAGAATATAGTGGTGAATATCTTAATCAAGACATTATCTTATTTTTATAGGTGTAAGGGATTTTATCTCAACTCACTCCATCATATTAACCATGGTACAATGGTGTTGGTGAAAGGATACATCATACACAATTGGACATGGTAAGGTTGATGTTGAGTCATTCAAGTGTTCCATTATCATTATGGAGATATGAATTAAAGACGACATCATACTAACTAAACCAAGTAAAAATTAAAGAGGAAAATAATATTATTTTTGAGTTATTGATTGCAAAGAAACAATTTTTATCACCCATTCATGCATGGGGTGTTAGGGAAATTGTGAAGGCTAGATAACCAAACAAACAATCACCTTTAGGCATGAAGTGTATCTTTATAGGGTATTGTAATGAAATAAGGAGATAATATTTAAATGGAACCTTATATAAGAATGTTACTTTAAAAAGATAGGTCATATTTCTTGAGAGGAATCGCATCCTCAAGAATGATAGTGGGAGAAAGATTAAATTCGATGAAGTTTATGCTCAAGACACTAAAGAGTTAGTACAAGAATATACTCTTTGTGTCCATGTGGAATAAGGTATTATTGAAATGAAGAAACTAAAAATGAGTGCTGAAGAGGTATGAGAACCCGAGAGATATGGTTTTATAGTCATTGATGATGTTGAATCATTATTGGTTGGAAATAATGAATATCTATCATATAAAAAAGATTTAGATAACTCAGAATTAGTAATATTGTAAGAGTCCATGAATTCTGAAATGAGTTATATGTGTTAAAACCATGTTTGTGTTCTAATTGATCTTCAAGATGATGTAAAAACTATTGTGTGTAAATGGATATTTAAGAAAATTATATACATGGAAGGTAAATTAAATACCAATAAATAATTGATAGTGGCTAAAGGGTTTAGAAAATTTCAAGGAATTGACTATGATTAAACGTTTTCTATAGTTTCCATGTTTAAATCCATCATACTTTTTTTCCAGAACAGCTTCCCATGATTATTAGATTTGAATGATGGATTTCAAAACTAATTTCATTCATGGGAATTGTAATGAAGATGTGAATATGTCACAACATTAAGGGTTTTTGTCATTAAAAAATTCTATAATTTTTTTGAACTTATAAAAATCAATTTTTATATTAAAGAATGAATTTGAGTCATAGAGAATTCAGTTTGATGAAACACTAAAATAATTTGGTTTCATTAAGAAGGAATATGATACATGTTTTTACAATATGTTTTGTGGGAGTATAGACTTGTTCATAGTAGTATATAATGATGAAATGTAACTAATTTGAAATCAGATACTTTCCTTACAAGATGTTAAGGTTTCATTGAGCATGTTAATCTCCATGAAAGACTTAGGAGAATCAACCTATATTATAGGGATCTGGGTCATGTGTGGAATATATAAGTAGATTCCCAAACAAATTCAATGTATATACATTTACGAGATACTGAAGAGGTTTATTATGGAACAGTCCATGAGGGGATTGGTTCTAGCGTCATGAGGTATACATATTTCCATGAAAATGTGTTCTCAAACACAAGAGGAAATAGAACGAATAATTAAGGTCTCATATTATTTTGTGATAGGATATATCTTGTATTCCATGTTATGTATGAGTCTTGATGTTTCATATTCTTTAATCACAGTATGAATATATCAACCGGATCTAGCTGAACAACATTGGACTACAATTAAGGTCATCCATAAGTATCTTAGGTGAACAAATGATATGTTCATAGTGTATGGAGGATATAAAGAGCGAATCATTAGGGGTTATATAGATTATATCTCTAAAACAGATAATAATGATCTGATGTTTCAGTATAGACATGTCTTTTGTATCAATAGAGGATTTGTTAGATGGAAAAATTATTAGTAGTAAGTTATTGTCAATTATATAGTAATTTCTGAGAATATCGTATCTTCAGATGTATCCAAGGAAGTAGTTTGTATTTTTAACTTTCTCCAAAATCTTTAGGTGGTTCCTAACATTCAAGACCCAATCACATTTTACTATGATAACACTCAAGTGATGGCCCTTTCCAAATAGCTAAGGTCACATTAAAATATTACTCACAAACTTATGAAGTATCATCTCTCAAGGGTTTTATTCAATGAGTTGATGTTGATGTAATCATAGTATCCATCGATGAAAATGTATCAGGATCCTTTATTAAGGATAAATCTATTTAGAGGAGTGAGTATAATGTGAGAGAAAATGAAAAAATAGTTGTTATCAGCAGGCTCTAGTGCAAGTTCAAGTCTACTTGTTTTAGTTCCCTAGAACAGACTTCCTTAGTACTGGACTATATGTTTTCATTATTAATTATATTACTTTTCACATCATGATTATTCAAATACATGAAATTTTTATGTGATAATTTCCTAGGAAAAAAAATCACACTAAAATTTCATTGTAGTTCCCCACTATGATGAATACCTAGCGGTTCTATGATATTATTCATAAATATTGATCTATAGTTGTATGATATTGTCAGAAGGGACATGGATAATACTAGATACCTCTTTTTATAATCTAATAATACATTGATACACCATTTTATGGTGTTCTACCTAGGTAATATCTAAAATAAGAGGTTATGAGAATAGACCCATTGGAAAGAAATCCATATTTCCATCACAATGGAAAATTGTAAATTAGAGGGGGTTATTTAGAGGGGGTTTTGACAACCCCCTCTAAATTCATTTTCTATATATTTAAAGTGGGTTTTTCCAAAACCCCTCTAATCATCAAATTTATAGGGCGTTATGAACCCCCTATGAATTCGTTTTCTATAAAAATTAGAGGGGGATATATGAGACACTCGTTAATCATTAAATTTAGAGGGGGTTATGGACCCCCACTAATTTATTAAATAATTGGGGGTTTTGATCCCCCTATGGTTTTTTAATATTAATTTCTTAATATATGGTGCATTTTTATTATGGTTTTCAACATCCAATAATTTATGAAAATAGTGGGGCTTCATATCCGTTGTTAATGAGTGAGATTAGTTGTTTTTCACAACCTCCTCTAATATCTTAAATAAGTGGGGGTTCAAATCCCCCTTTAATGTCTAACATGAGATTCAGTTTTCAACCCCATCTAATTTAAAGACATCACATGTGGGTAGAGGTGGTTCTAAACCCCCTCTAATGTATTAAATTTGATGGGGTAAAAAACCCCCTATAATTTATTAAATTAGAAGGGGTTGAAAACCCACACTGATGTATTAAATTACAGGGGTTTTAAAACCCCAAATAATTTCTTAAATTACAGGAGGTTATAAACTCACAATCTCTAGAAAATCACATTATATATATATATATACAATTAAAACCTTCCCGCCCATTCTGACCAGCGCTTTAGTGAAGAATGTTCCCCACACGCCTCCTACTATTCAAACCTTCCCACCCATTGCAGTGACGACCGCCTACGTTACGGCGGAGCTACCATCCTCGTGGTCCCTCAATCCTGGCCCTGATCTGGCCTTTGTCTTGCCTTCGCAGCTGACAGTGGCCTCTCCCCAGCATGTTTGTCCAGGTTCCTCTTTCATGGGCGTGGTGCGTGGATCGCCTCATGCCCAGTAGGCCTGCTTCCCCAAAATCTTTCCAATATCCCCGATGGTGTCATGGAAGTGTTCTCGCATCCCTCTAGAGATTCCTCCTTCGGCATTTGATAAAGCGGTGGTGTGCCTCATATGGATCATTGTTGGTTAATTTGGAGCTACAAAGCCGTCTCTCCTGGACTTCAGGCGTTTCGTGGACACCTGGGGATTGCAGAATTGGATGCGGATTTCCTATGTTCATCGGCTTTCTTTCTATTTGGTTTTAGCTTCGGAGCTGGATTTTGTTCGTGCATGGTGTTTTTCACATTGGGCCTTTGGATTCTGGATTTATCCCATCGCGATGGTCAATGGATGCCCATCGTGGGATGGAAATTAACCGAGCTGCGGTCTGAGTCTGTCTCCCTGGAATCCCTCTACCCTTTCAGAATGGAGCTTTTCTCAAGGTCATTGGGGATGCTCTATGGGGTTTTCATTGCATGGATGATATTACCCACAGTGGTGAGGCATTGTTGGAAGCCTAGATCTATGTGGATAAGGACATCTCCCTACCTGTCCCATATAGTATATCCTTGAATGTTCAAGGATCAGTGGATTTGAGACAAGATATAGTCTTCCTGGTGTTCCCCAGGTACATCACATCATGTTTTCTCCAAGGACATTCTGGACATTTTTGCAGTAATCAATGACAAGGTTGTAGGAGTCACCCATCTCGGCCCTCCCCATATGGCATTCCAACCCTTTCAGAGACTCCTAAGCTGGGACCTTCCCAGGTTTCCCCTAAAGATCTGGTTGTGGCCCATCCAGAAATCCTTGCCCTGGTGAATCCTCCTATTAGTTCACCTCCACCTACTGCATATAAATTCCAGCAGATGTCGATCTTTGCTCTGGTGGCCTCCTATATGGCCTTAGGGTTCCTTGATTTCTTTGTCAGCCCAAGCCAGTTTCTCTCGGGAGGAAATCTGCTGGAAAGAGTCATGGGTACTCCCCCTTGGATTCCAGTGCATCAAAGGTTTCCCCCTCCTATGGGTAACAGACCCCCTAGCGCTCTCAGATGGCCGAAGGATGCCAGGTCAGTGTTGTTCCTACCACCTACCATTGATGTTAGTGTGCAGCATGTTTCCAGCGCGACCTAGTTGGATGGTTCAGATCCGCTGTCCCTTGTTAGAAAGAACCTCAATATTGTTCCCCCCAAGTGCTGTGATAGGCAAGAACACTACGGCCCAGCTTGCATCACATCAACATGCTTCAAGTCCATGAATATATAAGTGGTTTAAACTAAGGAAAATGAGGGAGTTTTCTTTCTCCCAATGCAGTGAGACCTAGGGGCATGGGGCCAAAGCCATGACTTTTCTTGTTTAAATGTTATCCTTAATCATATGGAACTCCCGTGGTTTCGGATCCCAGGTGAAATCTGACTTCATATCTATGGAGGTTAGGAAGAACAATGAAAATTTGGTTTCTATAATGGAGCATAGGTAGAAGCCTTCTAAGATTCAGAATTTTTGTCACAAAATCAAGCTGCATGGTGCCATGAAATAAGATCTAGTCAACATGCACATTTGGCTATTCTAGTCTAAGAAAATTTTGGTGGATATGATCTGCTCTGGTCACAAGTTCATCACTACAAAGTTATCTAAGAGTGGGGACATTGTGTTGGTTTCCTTCATGTATGGGATCTGTGATGCTCATGGTCATGAACGGTTGTGGAAAGGTCATAGTTTCTTTGATCCGTGAGATTCACCCGGGATTGTGGGCCGTGACTTCAACATCATTGTTGATTCTGAGGAGAATAATGGAAGTGGGGAATTCCCCAGGAGGGCCATTTTGTACTTCAATTTCTTTATGGCTGAGACTGACTTACTGGACTTAGGTTTCTCTGGTGACCCATTCACATGGTGTAATAACCCTAAAGGAGGCAGAAGGTGCTGGAGTCGGCTCGACCGTTGCCTTGAAACATCAATTCGATTAATAGGTTTCTCAATGCTAAGGTCAAGAACCTTGTCTGTGGTATCCCAGACCATTCGCCAATGTTGATTTATTTTCTCCCCAGGCCATAGCCTTCGGAGGGATTTAGGTTCTATCATTATTGGACTCGCACCCATGGCTACAAACAGATCATCATCGAGTCGTGGGGGGAACCGATACAGGGGCATTCATTGGTTGTGGTCCACAAAAAGAAATGTCAGTTGAAATTTTGGCTGAAGGTGTGGGCCAAGGATCTCACTCATCCTGACCAGAACATGGAGGCAATGAAACTAAGCATTGAAAATGAGGAATCTAGTTTGGAGGATAGATGAAGTGACTCGCTGTTTGAGGAGATTTCTGCCAAAAAGATCTCATGGGTGACGATGATTCTCAAGAAAGAACACGTGGAATGTGAAAAATCCAGGATAAAGTGGCTGCACGAGGGATATCAAAACTCAGCCTTCTTCTATTCTTTCTCGAAGGAAAGAAGGCACCCAATGAAACCGAATATTCTGCTTGAATATGGGACATACACAGATGGAAGAGAAAATGTGAGAACCATGGCGCATAGGTTATTTATGGATCTCTTTGCTGGTTTGAACACGAGGATGACCATGGGGCACCCTAGTAGAAATGTGGCCATCTCGAAAGTAGTTTCCCAATTTGTCACTAACAGGGATAACATATGTCTTGAAGGGATCCTTGACGGGGATGAAATTTACTTGACCATGATGAATTTCAATCCAGAGAGCACCCCCGGCCCTGATGGATTTCCTGGCTCTTTTTATAGGTATTCCTGGGAGGTGGTTAAGGATAATATCATTGTTTCTGTTCAGGACTTATTTCGGGGAGGTATCCTTCTGAGGGTCACCTACACTAGAACCTTTTTTCTCATAATGAAGGCTAGAGACCCTTCCCCTCTCTCGCACTATATACTGTTAAGTATGTGTAATTTTCCCTATAGTATACTGGCTAGTATCATAAACATGAGGCTGTCCAATCTCCTTCCTCCGAGGACTTCTATCGAACAACATGGGTTTGTTAAAGGTCGGTCAATACAAGGGACCATTGGCATGGCTCAGGAGCTCCTAAGGGATATGAAAAGAAATATTCATGGCTTGAACGTGGCTATCAAATTGGATATGAAAAAAATCCTATGTTATAATGGAGTGGGGTTTCATTAACAGGGTTTTTTCAGCAATGGGATTCTCTCATAAGGCTTCAGACATAATTTTCAGATGCTTTAGCTCCTCGTAGATGGTTGTATCCTTCATGGGAAATACTCTTGGTTTTTTCAAAACCACTTGAGGGCTTCGAAAGGGAGACCCAATCTCTCCCAGCATCTTCATTCTTGCACAGGACATGCTTAGCCACCTCATTAGCAGGGGTCTATCAAATGGTGACCTAATCCCTTATTGCAAGAAGTTGAATCATCCTTCAGTTTCCCACTTGATGTTCACGGATGACATTTTGATTTTCATTAATGGTGGAAGGAGAACTATTAATGGTATTAAGAAGATTATGGAAGATTATTGTTGCTGGAGTGGGAAGGTCATCAATAATGCTAAAAGTAACCTGTGCATCTCTAACAAGTGTCTTCCTAGCAGGGATTACTCCCTTTGTTAAAGGCTTGAAATGCGACATAGATCCTTTCCCATGGATTACCTAGGAACTCCAATTTCTATAGGGAGACTCAGGATTCGTGACTATGATCATATTGTTTGTAAGATCATAGGGAGGATTCTCAACTCGAAGAACTATTTCCTTTCCTTCAGGGGGAGGATTACCCTGGTTAATAGTGTACTGTCGGCCATTCCCATGCATGAAATAGCCTCCACTCTTATACCGAAAGGAGTTATCAGGTTCATTGATAGGATAAGGGAAGGCATCACATGTGATGGTTTTTCTGAGGGGAAACACCACTGAGTTTCGTGGGAATGATTGTCAAAGCCCATCCAGGAAGGGGGGTTAATGTGAGGAGCCTCAATTCCACGCTGCATTGCATGTATGCCAAGATGGCATGGGATGTCATCGAAGGGAAAAACCTATGGTGGAAATCCATGTTCCACAGCTGGGTGGGGGATGAGGAGAACACTAGTAGTCATGCATCCCAACTCAGGTCTAGGATATACCCACTCATCAACACCCTGAAATAGAAATCCTACAGGATAGTGGGGGAGGGAAAGCTTCTCTTCTGGAGGTATAACTGGGTTGGTAAGTTCTTGGCTTTCCAGGTTTCCCGGCCCCTTGATATCCTTAAAGGAAGCTAGAATCCAGCCATATTTTATCAAAGCAGTGCTGGACACAGAACTTCAAGAGATCCTTGGTTCGATTATTATGAACTCAGACCCTGACACTTTCATTTTCACTGAGTCCTCCTCAGGGCGATTCTCTACCAAGGATTACTGCAGGTTATCGGCTTCGCAAGAACCTCACGATACTTGTAACACCACCGCTTGTTGAAAGAATATCCCATCCAAATACAATTTTCTAATATGGAGGATCATAAATAGTATTATGGTGACGAATGAACATGTAAAGAGGGCAGGGATTCGTCAGGCCTCCAGATTCCACTACTTTCACAACAAGTGGGAAGAGAGCACGATTCATTTGTTCATTGAATGGGAGTGGGCCCATAGTGTATGGTCTGTCTTTCGAACTGTAATAGATTTATCCTCTGTCTCACAAGGTGGCACTTCATTTATGGACAAGTGGTTCCATGGGATGAACCATACGGAAATGGAAATGATGCCGTGGTCGATTATTTTTAGTGCGGGGTGTTGGAGCCTATGGCAAGCCAGGAACAAAGCCCGATTCGAAGGTGTCGTGCCCACAGGGAGGTCCATTATCGCATGCACGTGGAACATGATGCTATACCTAGTCACACTAATCCAAAACTGGAGGGAGGCTCCCTCGTTTAAGTTGCAATAGGTTAGTGATACTGTAGCTATTTATTCCCTTAACAAGAGTCTGGGGCAATGGATATGATGGTGCCCTCTGGCTTCAGGATACAAGATCAACTCTAATGGATCTTGTCTGATGGGTGATATGAGAGGAGGGGGTGTGGTGTGGGACATGTGCAACAGAGTGGTTGTGGAATTTACTGCTTTATATGGGAAGGGCACCCCGCTTTAGGCAGAGGACAAAGCTATGCTAACAGGGATCTCCCATTGCAAACAGAGGAAAATTACGATCACCCAAGTGGAGACCGATTATTTAATTCTCTACAATTCTCTAATTGGTAAAGGGAATACAACTTGGTCAATATCCTACATGTTTAGTAAATGTCATACACTCCTCCACAATGTCAGGGTGACCCACACATGGAGAGAGTGGAACCGAGTTGCGGACCACCTTGTGACACTTGCGAGCCCGAGTTCCAGCATCACCTGCTTCCCTTCGATCAATTTTCTGAAACCCGAAGTGGTTAATTTGATAAGAGGAGATTCTCTTGGTTTACTTTACTTTAGACCACTCTAGGCCCTGTGTGCCAAGATAATTGTTTCTTGTATCCTGCTTTGTTTCCATTTCGTTTCCTCTGATTGTTCCCGTGATTCTTCTTGCATAATAATTTGACGTTATGATGATGATATACAATTAAAAAAATCAACATAAATGTGTTTAAAAACATTATATGAACATATTATATAAAATATTAATTTAATTTTATTTAATTTTATATATATGTATATATAAATATAATTGTATAAGTTTATGTGCATTAATATATATTTCTTTATGTAAATTATATATCATATAATATAAATTATAGATAATATAAATGCATAAACATATTATAAAAATTTATATTGGTGTGTGTGGGTTTCAATGTAATTGTACTCCGAAATGCATAATATATATTATATAAACATATACACAAAAAAATTTATTTAAAAACATATCATATAAAAATCCGCCTAGTAGTTTTTATAAATTATATATTATTAATAATAAATATTTTTTTAAATAAAATTTTAATGATTTTATGTTATATATAATTAATAATATATGATATATAATTTATACCAATAACTATATATTAATTTACACAATATGATACTATTATATTTACTGAAATAAATATATATCAATTTATATAATATTAAAAAATTATCTTTATTGAAATACAGACACACACACACACACACACACACATATATATATATATATTAATTTTCATAATTTTAAATATAAGTATTGAAATACGATATATTAATTTTTTTATAAATTATATTACATATAACATTATAGAAATATTTCTATAAAATTTATTTCATATATAATATTTTTATAACATGTATTTCATATAATATTAACTATATATAATATAAATATTTGTATAAATTGTATTATATATACGTATTTAATATATTAGTAATTATATATTAATTATATATAATCTTATACAATTTAGTCAAATAAATATATATTAATGTACATAATAATAAATATATGTATTGAAATACATTATATAAATAAATTTTTAAATACTATATATAGATATATTACATATATATATATATATATATATATATTATAAATATGAATTGAGGTAAATAAATATTTAACAAAAATATATTTATAAATATAAAAATTTATGTGTATATACATATGTAAAATTATAAAATATAAATAGTATAATGTATATAAATGCACATATAAAATATATAGTATATATACATTTACAAATTAATTATAATATAAAGGACAGATAATATAAATACGTAAATACACAATAAAAAATTATATTAATTTATATAAATAAACATATATATTTTATGTATTTATATATATTTTAATAATTATTCATATAATATTTATATAAATTATCTTTATAAGATATATAAATATATTAAGGTGTAAATTAAATAGAATGTAACAGATGGCCTTGGGGTAGAGGCGTTGGAGTTGTATTGTGATGACCTATGTTCAAAAAACGCGGGATAAATTTTAGAAAATGTGTGGGTGGCATGGGATGGGAACTACTGGGGGTGGGGGTGCATTGGGGATAAGGAAATATGATGGGGACATAGGGAGAGGGTGACACCGGGAATCTGAGGGGTAGAGTAGGGGAACTAGAGGCTAGGGAGAGGATACCATGGGATATTGAGGGAGACCACATGACAGGATTACAAGACGGAGGTGGGGGGGGGGTAGCACGTTGGGCAACATGGAAGAGTCGGGACCCACTAGGTTTGAAAAAAAAATGAAGCCTAAGGGGACGTTTTCACAACCACCGCAAATGTAATCAAAATTATGGGTGGTTAAAACCCCCACTAATTCCCCTCCATTTACAGATTTTGTGATTATAACCGCCATTAAATGATGCGTTTCTGGTAAATTTAAGGCAACATTAGAGGGGTATTAAAACCCCTCTAATGTAATCACTGCTAAAGTCCCACCATATTTACCAACACTTCCTCACAACATCCCATAATAACAGTAGTGGCCATATTAACGACAGTTTATCATAACTGCCTCTAATGCCCTTAGAAGGGGTTAAAACCCCGTCTAATGTCAAAAAAAACACCCTCAACAGTCATTTTTTTTACTGCATCTGTCATAGGATGTTCCAATCCGTGAATGTGTGTATTGATACATAGACTTTAAGATTATCATTATTCGATATCATAACCCACGAACAATAATGCTTTAATGAAAATTGTGATGAAATATGATCATGGTATGGTAGGATATGTTTGGAGTGTCATGAGTGATATCGCATTAATAGATAATGTGAGAAACTATTTATCCCTTATATAATTAAATAAAAGTTGTTATCTCAAAACCATTGAAGGAATGGAATTACAAAAATGGACCACGAACACTGTGTTTGGTAGGAGAGTTAATTTATAGAAATTCAAAGAATGAGACAACGATTACATATATTGATGGAACTAGTATGGAAACAGTTTGATTTGATATATCATGATAATGTTACTATGTAACATAGAAAGCATTCAGAAGAGTTTGGATGTAATTAAGACATTAAATTCTTTCTATATGTGTTCCGGGGAATTTTGATATATGATAACCTTATACTTTTGGACCTTCTACTTAATTCAATATAGAAAGAGGCCTAGTGGGTCCCATAGTATGTGTATATGAAATCTATGCTGAATTCAGGTATTTTAGTTAACAATTTAGAACAAATAATATTTATTTAGTTATGGTTCGTCACCACGATTTAATAAAAAAATTATTTGAAAGAATGAGTGAGTTAAATAATAATAATAAATATTATTTTTACAAATATGTGAAAATAATATCTATTATATTTATCAATGAATGATGGGGGTGGTTTATTTATAAAATAAACAGACATTATTCAAATATCGGTATATATCAGTGAGGGAAAGAGGAACAAGATTAATGGTCCAATGTGAAATGATACGAAGGATAATTATTTAGATTCTTAATGATTACTGCATGTCAAATGATTATTATTATTATTATTGAAAAATTGTTTAATAAAAAATGATAATGTTTTAAAGGAGCTTGTGTGTGATTTTCCAACCCTAAACCTTCCATAATAAATATCTAATTACATTAATTTCAATAATTTCTCTTGGTATGAACAATAGATTAAGAGAGACTCTATCAAGATCTATTGAGATATCTAGAGATCTATAAGACACTATATTTTCCTCCTCTATCAATCTATTGAGGTAATATTAATATTTATTCCCTCTTCAAGAAGAATTATTTTGGAATTAACCATGACCAACACTAGTGATCCAGATATGTTTTTTGATCAACTAGTTGTTCTATGATGACGTTCATTGATTGTGGTGCACATGTGGATCATTTTTAAATGGATTCTTTATTTAGATAATGTTGCACTATAAAGGTGTTATGAGATCTTGTCAACCATATCATCAATAAAGAGAGAGTTATAAGTTGAGGTAATTCTATATTTTCTAAAAAATTAATTATAAATTACATATGATGAACCTCATTTTCTAGTTCTGGAAATTTTCTCTAGTCAATTAATCTACATTTTCATTGGAAATGTCATTATTTTTCATGTGAATCAATGGTTATTCCCAAATTAAGAGTAAAAATCTATATTTTCCATACCGTAATGCGCTTCCACAATTCCCGGAACCTTTAGGTTTTTTGTGATATTTTAAGTTATATCTATTTATTTATATATATGTATATACATATTTTATTATCTATTCCTATAATAAAATATAATTATATATAATTATATATAATTATACTATTATTTTTAAATATATTAATAAAATATATTTATATATTTACAGATATATACAAATATATTTACACTATAGGAAAAAATAAACATATTAGTGTTTGTTTTTTTCATTTTACCAAATTTATTAATAGTGCTAAATAATTTCCCCACACTTTGCTGAAAATTGGGGAATTAAGGTGAAAGACACAAGGGAAATGAGGTCTTGGTAAATCACTCAAATTACCTATAATTATAAATGCGGGACATTTTTCAACCATTATCCACATTTGTGGTAAACATGGGTAACATATTCTCCTTTTTTAAATTTCATTTCAAACTATATCATTTTTTATATTTTCATATTAATTTTTTCTAAAATATATTGTACCTAGAACCCCCAACCCTAACCACATGAATTCTTAGACCTCTCCCCCCACCGATATGTCCACCTCCCCCCACCCTACGCACATCACCCTCCCTAGTGTTGGGGATCGTGCCAAGAGCCACAAGATAATAAAATTCCGCTAGAATACCCGACAAGAATTTTGTGTTTGGAACTTGAAAGTCCATACACCCCAACCACCACACTAAGTTAACCCTTCATATAGATCAATTCCTCCCAATGTATTTATTTCGAGCAAAAAAAACATGATAAGAAAACATGAAAGCAAGAACAAACAAAAAAACAATGAACAAAAGGATTATAGGGTTAAAAATTTAATCTTAGATCACTGAAATAATGAAATCATGACATTCATTCAATGTGGATACACATATAGGTTATAATATATATCATCTTTCACAACACAATGTAGATCACTAAAAGATGTTCTGAAAACACCATTCGGTCAACACATCTTCCAACTCCCTCCTTCTCGTCTCTACCCTCGAAGGTATTGACCTTAACCATTAGATATGGTACCTTCAATACATTATGTGTTCACAAGTTAAATTCTATAGAAGGGGATCCACAAATTCATTTCCTTGTCCCTAACTGCACACATCATTCTTACTCAAAAAATGTAAATCCATCCATTTATATTGACCCCATGTTCAAATATATAATTATTTTATTCAACATTCATTTTTTCCATCCATTAATTTAAATAATTAACTCTCCCTTAATCTAAAGAGAAACTCATATATTAATTTTGAGACAAATTCCTCCATTAATAAATTTATCACTCTCTAATAATTGCAGTTGACCGAAATCAATTCCGGATTGATAATTGTTTTCACATTTTGTGTCAATAATCTCGCACTTGAGGAATATTCTCACAGTCACTCTAATGTGGTAATCATTCCATCTTTCATTCACCATTTTTTGGTAGTGCATACATGGTTATAAACTCCATGTCGCTTTAATCGTTTAGGATCACATTGAATTAGTCAATCCATAATTTTTTGTTTCTATTATATGATTATTTCTCTAACTTTATAAAACTCATCTGAATTCCCCCATATAAAATTTCTCTAAATAAATCAAGAATAACTTTTCATCCTTGTAATTTTCTGAAATTCCATAAAATAAGTTTCCCTGTGCACTATATCCATGGACTAACTCTGTCATACTTCCTTGCATTTATGAAGACTCTCCTACAAGTCATCCACACCACTCATGTTCCTTTTAGAACACCAATATCCAACAACAACATAAAATTGGACATTAATCTAGTAATAATAGATTTGGAAAATTCTAATGTCATTGACATGAAAAACTCACACAAAAACTTCCTTTATGGAAACCATGGAAACATGGTCCTTTCCTCCCACAAATTCCATCTCAATTTTGAATCTTTGAGAGCCCACTATCATAAAAAGTGGTCCTTATTTCTCACTAATGATACTCGAAAATATCATTTTAATAGTCTTCAAAGCTGATTTTTTCCTTCTCCATCCACAATGTCATGCAGAACATGGGCATCGAACGAATCATGCATTGACTTGAACAGAAAATTGAAAGCTCCATATTACAGCTCCTTCAAAGAACATAGGTCATCTAAAATCCAGAAAAATCCTTTTGTGCTTGGTGTAGTTTCCTTTATAGTTCACATTCCTTCTAGAATTCTAGAATCCTCCCACCAAGCTCTAAATTCCACCCAATGAAGGGAACACATCTAATGCCACTTGCATCCATGAATTATTTTGATATTTCTTCAACATCGATGATAATAATTCTATTTTCTTTTAGAATTCTTCTAGATTCATGATAAACAAACTAATATGAGGAAGCACAATAGTCTTCCACAATCCTTTAATACCACGTGTTGGGGAATGGGGTCAGATGTAATAATTGTAGAACATTGTTCTGGAATATCCTTCGTGACTTTAGTGTCTAAAACCAAAATGTCTAGGCACCCCAAGAAGCACATCGAGTCTCCCCTTCATCC
Organism: Viscum album; assembly: GCA_963277665.1. Taxonomy (NCBI): domain Eukaryota; kingdom Viridiplantae; phylum Streptophyta; class Magnoliopsida; order Santalales; family Viscaceae; genus Viscum; species Viscum album. The sequence goes on along the minus strand of OY728130.1, from coordinate 1,190,108,421 downwards.
AGTTTTAGTCCTCCTAAATTCTTAATTATAGGAAATAAACAATATCCCGAAAATAAATAATGCATTCAAGAAAAAAAGAAAAAAAACAAAACATGATTACATGGTTCAGAGATTCATCCTACATCCAAGGAATGATGATATCATCACTTTAATTCAATGAGGAGAATAATCTATTATAGGCACCTTCTTGTTTTAATACTCACAAATCATGTCAATATTGTTTCTAATATATTTACTCTTTTATGATATAATTTCATATCATAATGAATTATGATGAAAATTTGGCTATGTATTGAAAAGGCCTATTGGCAGACTTTACTCAATGATAGAAAAGAGTCCTCACTAGAAAAGAGTCATCAATAGAAGTCTCCTTGCCAGAAAATAGTCACCATTAAAAAGGTTCCCCACCAATAAAGTTTCACTTCCAGGAAAGAGTCACCACCAATAAATATTCACCATCAAATGAGACATAATGCCAGACACAACTCACCACCAGCACTAAGCCACCGCTATCAAAGAATCACCATCAAATGACCTATCATTATTTGAAAAATCACTTAACAAGATTATCTTTAATAATAATGAGTAACCTCTAGATGACATACCTCCAGATGACCTACCAGAATCCAAAATCACCAGATGACTAACTCACCACCCAACATGAGAAACATATGAACATGAGTCACTATTAGATGACCTACCACCGGATAAACTACCTCATGTCTGACTCACTATCTATATTCTGAAAAATACTAATTAAATACTCCCAAAAACATATTATTGATGTTAATATAAATATTTATTTAATGATTATTGTTTATTTATTTCATGGACACATTGAAGACAATGTCAGATTCTAGTATGAGTTTTTCGGAAATCATTATGATTATGCTTCAATGGGTGATCATTCTTTCACATATAATTATTTTGCAATGGAATATCTCTCTTAGTATTATGAATGAATACATAGTTACTCATTAAATAATATAAGGATCATATAACAAGATAATACCCAATGCATATTGACCTACATTTCGATTGTGGAAGCATGGAGTACACTAAAAAACTTGACCCCTTCCTATATTCAGAACTAATAGAGATTTATGATTCTATTTTTAATAAAAAAAATTCTATAAATATCTATATCTCCTCTCCAAGGCTCATATTAAGATAATTAAGAGTTTGGAGCACTATTAACCATGTAGAATTACATTTTCTTAATATTATCACTTTGATTCTTTTTTTTGTTTTGTTTACATTTGAGCAGATTATTGATTTTTTTATTTATCAACACACACTTTCGATAAATTATATTACTATAGAATACCATATATTTTCATCACTCTACTTTTATTTGTATATCCATTATTTTTTTGGAATATGTCCCTTTATGTTCGGTGTTATTCTTCTTCCTACAATTATTATTGAGGAGTCCATTATGTGGCCTAAAAAGGTTTTATGTTGTTTTAATAACACTAGATATTGGTTGTGGATTAAATTATAGTTATATAATCTTCTTGGTAGTTGGTGATTGTAATATAGAGGGGATTACGTCTTCCCTTGAGAATTAACCCCTTGTTTTATTCTATTTCATGATTTTTGTTTTGTTTCATTCTTTAAATATCTTTTAACTGATTTATTTTAAGTTGCAAAATAGTGTTACTTTGATAGTTAATCCTAACTAGTGATTATATAAATATTTTATTGTGTAAATTAATTTACAAATTTACCATAATTATAGAATTTTTTTAAATATGTAGAAATATTGATTTTAAGAATATTTAAAGTGATTAAAAATATATAAAACTAATCATTCAATTCACAAGGGAAATTTATTTTAATTGGGAGATTTTATTTAAAATTACTTTCAATATAATTTTTTATTGGGAATAAATTTACCCCCTCTAGAGTTACTCACTCTGAACAAAATTTGGTATTATAGGGTTTTCAATATATTTTCAACTATGATATTAGATGCGTTTTAATGATCCTAAATTTCTATTAGTTATAAATTTAGTTCGTTAATGGATAATATAAAATAAGGTTATACTACTAATAAAACACACTTATTTAATGTCACTAACTCTGATAAATGGAAAATAAAGATGAAAATGCAACTTGAATGAATAGGCTTTGAAATATGGAATGATACAGAAGATAAATATGAATTTTCTAAGACTGCTAGAAATACCTGGGTTGATGCTATTAAAACTGCTTATAAAATTAACTATAAATCCATGAACCCCATATATTATTCTTTTGGTGATGACGAGTTTATTAGAATATCTTCTTATAAAATTCCAATTAAAATTTGGGACACTTTTTCTGTCTCACATGAAGGAGAAACTAATATGAATAAAATGCGATTAAATAATAATACAATAAAATATGATAAATTTATGATGCAACCTGATGATCTTATTTCTAAAATGTATATAGGGTATGATGATATAGTGAATAAAATTCATTATTTAGGGATTCTAGATTTTTACATAGACCAACTCATGTGACTATTAAGGTGTCTTTCAGAATGATGGAGAGAAACCTCAGACTAAATTATTGAGTCTTGTGATATGATTAATATACATATTAAGGAGTTTATCGGAAAGTTATTAGTGTATGAATAATAACATAACATTAATGGAGAATAGGAAGATGATCCTAAATGTACGTCATCATCATTCCAGCCTACTACTTCAAAATAGAAGGAAATTTTTAAAGCTAAAAGATCTGGTGATGACGAATCACTGGCTGATAGGGATGATTAGATGACCAATATGGCCAGATGGTTTAAAATTATTTTTAATAAGAACAAATTATTTACTAATCTATGCTACAATGGAAAATATGATCATAGAGGAAATTGGTAGGTGGAATAGAAGATGGATGTACTGAAAATGAGATCATCTTATTTTTGTGTAAGAGGAAGGGTAATGTCAAAGATGACTATCCTAAGAATAAATATAAAAGGAAATATGATGAAAAGGATATGAAATAATATAAAGTGATGAAATAAACTTGAATTTATTCTGAGGATATCTCAACTAATTCAGACACTAACAATGAGTAATAACATTGTAGAGTAAACATGAGTTTCATGGGAAACACATCTAAGGTATCAGATGTCTTTCATGTTTATCCAGTGAGTATTTATAGTCATTTTGGAAATGAAAACAATGACGTAAATATTTCAAATGAGGATATGTTTGAAAATTTTAACATTATATATGATTCAATCAATGATCTTAAATATATGTATAAAATTATATAGAAACATCATGCTTGGATTTTTATTTTTAAATATGATCTTGATATTGAAAATGAGAAACATTTCAAACTCTGAAAAAAAAATGTTTATTTAAAATTGTATAATGACCAACTAAAATGAATTTGGAGAGATTTACTAATGTTATAGATACTCTCCCATAGATTCTTGGAAAAAATATAGATCTTAATTATATCACTACATTAGGTTATGAACCTAGATATAAAAGAATTTTCAAGAGGTATTTTATTCCTAAATGCATTTCAAGATAATTTCCTACAATATATTATTCAATTGGATATAATAATTTCATTATTTAAAAAAGCTTACAACTATATTATATGGAACATATTATGAAAATATGGGCTCCTAAATTCTTAATAACTGAAATTTCAAGACCCAAGAAGATTTGGGTACGAAAGTCATTTTTGGTATGAAATTTATATTTTAGGAAACATAAATAATAGATCAAGTAAAATCCAAACATATCATGAAAATTGTTATTACAAACAAATGACTAGATAATATTCATGATTTAAAATTTTGATAAAGGATGATGGTGGACATGTCCCCTTTGGTGATAATTATAAATAGAAAATAATTAACACTGTCCAAATCAGTAATACTGACTTAGTTTTAATTTCAAAAGTATTTTTTATTAATGGATCAAAATATAATCTTCTTTTAATCTCATAGCTATGTGATGATGTTTTTCATGTGAAATTTAAAAACAATGCTTGTAATGTTATTTACTCTAAAAATAAATTATTTTTACTCCTTTAATAAAAAATGATTATACTATTAATAATGATTCTACATTATCTCAAAATTTTTGTTGTCTGTGTTCTTTAAATATAGAAACTTTTATTAGGAATAAAATATTAGGCCACTTCAATATACACTCACTTAGAAAAATAAAAATGTATGGTTTAGTTAAATATCTACATAAAAATTAATTCTCAAAGGAAAATTTTTTTAGCCCCAAAAAGAGTTAAATAAAATAAGATATATTTCTAATAAAAGAATTAAGTTTCTAAATAATATCCCCTAGTGTTGGTTCACATGGAATGGTTTGTACCTTCCAGAGTTTCTGGTTTAAATTTGAACCTCTATTTCTTTTTTACTTGTATATAGATAATCTAGGTATACATGTGTATTATTTTTAATTTATTTTTTATATTTAGATTTAATTTTTTAAATTCCATAAAGAATACAAATTGGGGCTTAAATATAATTATGAATATCTCCCTCCCTCGTGCGTGTTTCCCTTCGAACCTCTCTACAACATTTCTATCCAAACCATTCTCATTCTCTCAAACATTACTAAACCTCCATTATATGTTATTGTTAAGATTAAAGTTACATTATGAGTCATCCCATGAGGAGTTGTGATCTTCTAAAAATCCTAGAGAATATTTGAGAAGAATAGTTATTGAGTTGTGAATCCCCCAATTTGAAGATAGTATATTGGTTTCTGAGAAATAATTAAATACTGAATGATTTTTTTCTAGAAGATCATGGGTTCTCAAGGTGATCTAGGATCAGTGATGAATAGACTAGTTCTTGAATAACGAGATGTCATTCTATACACGGTTGGTTCACTGATTTTGTCAAAATGGCGAGTTTAGTTTTTGGTAAAAATAATGATTAGATTAGAAGTATGATAAATGTACAAGTGTTAGCATTCACATAAAAAATGGGCTCATTTCATTAATGTTCCTAAAATATGAGTATCAAATGACTATCAAAGGTTAATTACTAGCGATGGTGATTATTTTGTATATGAGAATACCATAACAGAGAAGATTATAAATTGGCCCCCAAGAATACCTGCTATAATTATATTAGATGGTAAACATGGATTTATCTTTAAGTTTATACATCACATGTTATTCCATAGAAAATGAGACTTCAGCACAACTACATATGAGAATTTGTGTCTCCATTACATTATGAAATGAGGATAAAAAATAATTTTATATAGCCACCTAATCATTCATATGAATGATATGATCAAGACATATACTAGGTTCAATTCCAATATTTTTCATATGTTTATTTTTTCCATGGTTACATTGATTGTATTAGTTAATTAAGATAAAGAAGATTATGTAAATTTTGGAGGTTTTTTCCTTACTAATGTTATCTATAAAATAATATGGTAAACAAGAAACCATGGATATGGAAGTGGGTTGACGAATTTCATAAGATATATTAGGATTTTAATCTAATAGAACAACCTAACAGATCAAAAAATCATGTTAATCCTAGATTAGTTCTATTTGTGGTAGTAGATTACTCAGATGAAGAGCTAGAATAAATGGAGGCTACTTTAGAAGTAAATGGGGAGGAGTTATCATTTGAGTTAGGTAGTGATCCTGACATATCAAAGATCCAAGTGGTTTATTTTGGTATATATATTCCTCCAAGATATATACCTACTATATAAATTCATTTAAGTATAGGGGATGAAGAAAAAGAAATTGAGGTTTCAAGAGAAAAATAGGTTAAGAGTTCTTTATCTTAATATTTTATAGAAATTGTAGATGTATTTGATAACGAAATTGATCGAGATGATAATTATAGAAATTATGGGGGTGATGGAGATGATAATTATTGGAATGATGGATGTGATGGAGATGATAATAATTGAAATGATGTAAGTGATGGAGATGATAAAGACGAGGGGAATGATGATGTTGATGGAAATGGTGATGGATCAGATCATGATGCTCTTGATGATCATGAGATGACTTGGAAACATCTTTATTCTATAGTTTTATCTATTTCTACTAGGAATGAGGAAATAATTGTCTTTGTTTAATATTTTTATTAATCTTCTTCTGTTATGGATGAGTTGAGGGAATCTATTAAGAGAGATAAATCCCCTAGTTCTATTAGCCATCATGTTGGCCCTACAATTGATGAACCTACTAACATGTCTTCTACCAGGTTGGGTTTCACAACTTTTATTGTGTAGGAATTATTCTTAGGGTGTGTGAGTATTGTATGGGACTATCTTGAATAATATTTTGATGACATTTATCCCCCATATAATTGTGGACCTTCTTACCCTACTCAAATGGAGATAGAACCTATGGTATCCATCATTATGAATACTAATTTTCAATGTGAGCTTTAAGGATTTTCATTAGATGTTACTTCTAAAAACGATCCAATATATGCTGATATGACTCACGCTAAGTGATATCATTAACCCATTCATACTTATATTTCAACTATTGTTTTATATACTGTTTATAGATCACATTTTCATTCTTCACAGAGAGTCTTATTTGGGATTTTGGTTGGGTTCTAAGGAATTATGCAGCTTTTGACACACAGAGAAGTTAGCATTATACTATACACTTATTATATATTGGGGGTGTGTGATATTCAACCAAATATGATTCATCATATTCAATATTTTGGTATTGAGAACATACAACTAGATAATGATAAGGAGTCCATGAGGTATACGGTGGAGGAAATGAAGACAAATTTTTAACAGGTCTATCTACATTGTTGGATGGGATGGATAAAATAAATATAGTGGCTTCTAATTCCCGTGCTCTACTTAACTTAGTTTTTGTAGATAAAAATTCAATTCAGTCAGTTTTCTAGGAGGAACATCATGTTGTTTTGGGATATGTTCTTGCTACTCCTTAGGAGGATCTGAGGAAAACCAAACATCATGGTGGTCATATTTATAAGATAGTAATGAAATTTTTTAATAATAAATGAAGTGATAATGAAACCATTATAATGTACATTAAATATAATGATATGAGGATTTACACTAAGCATGAATTTAACTCTCTCTTCATGTTTTTTGATAAGAACCATCATATGCCCGCAGTTATTGGGAATTTTATGTAATGGGTCAATCAATCAATGATATGAAACATGTGTTTCAGTTAAATATAGAGGAATGTAAATAATACTTTATTATCAAAGAGTGCTGAGTAAACATCATTTTGGTTTCCAACTATCTTATTAATCCTTTCTAACATGTGTCTGGTATGGTAGTAGTAGATCAAGAGGCCATTCCAGTTTCTTATCATATATCTAATGTATCTACTACCCTAAGGTAATTCAGACCATCTGTTGTCAAGAATCCCAATGCTCCTTTACCAATTTAGTTTCAGCCTCTTGTTTTTTCACTAGTAGAGGTAGTAAAACGTCACTCTCTAGTGATTATCTGAGACCTACCCACTTCTACATTAGATCCTACTACCACTACATTAGATGACTAAACCATTACCTATGTTCCCCCTTTTTATGAAAGAAAAATGTACTTCCTAATTACTAATAACCAAGATTATAGTGGTTGAGATTATATTTTTTATTTGATAAGGACTTCACTGTATCTGTATTTCATCATTATTTTTTGATGCAATACAATCTCATTTTTCTTTCATGGAATTTCTCTTATTAATAAAATTTTTATTCTTTTCCTTTACTATTTCTTATCATCACTTTTTGATAATAAAAAAAGCGGAGAATATTATTGGAATTTATTTTATTAGCAGAATAAACATGGGAATTTACATTTATGTTTATGTTTTAAAAAAATTTAAGTTCAAAATTTCACATTCTCTTTTTGACGTTTTATATAGATATAATTACCTTTTAAAATCATCTATTTTATGAAAAAGTTTATTCTAGACATGATTTCTATAAATTCATAATTTTTTATCATAGAAAGGGATAAATTATTGGAACCTCCTAGTTTTAATGCTCACAATTCATGTTAATTAAATTTCTAATGGATTTAGTCTTCGGTGATATCATTTTAGAATATAAGGAAATATGATGAGCATTTGGGTAGGTTTTGACCAGACCTACCTCAGGAATTTACTCCCTGCTAGAAAATAGTCACCACTAGAAAAAATTCACTATCAGGAAAGAGTCCCCACTAGAAAAGATTCACCACCAAAAAAGACCTACTATTATAATTGACTCACAACAAAACCCAAGTCATCTTTAGGAATGATTCAACAACAGAGGACCTGCTATCAATCGATTCATAACTGAATCTATGTCTCTATGGACCATGAGTCACCACCAAATAACCTATCATAAAAAGACCAAAAATCCTACTAACTCCCCACTAGACTGACTCACCACCAAACATGAGTCACTGCTGAACACGATTTACCCCCCAGATGGCCACCAACTAGAAGACCTACCACTATCCAAACTCACGACCACTAATCATGGACATTTAAATTAAATTAAAGTAATGATAATATTATTGAAGTTAAGTCAACATACTATTTAATGATTATTCATTATATATTCCATGGATGAATTGAACAGAATTTCAGAGGCAAATATGTGGTTTCCAGAAATCATTATTATTTTCCTTCAATGAAAGTTCATTCATTCCTATGTATTTATATTCCGAAGGAATATCTCACTTACTATTAAGCATGGTATAGGAGTGGCTTACCAAATACTAGAAGGATCATCTAATGAGAACTTGTTCCCTCCATCTTACCTACACTTTGACTGTGAAAGATAGGAGTACACTAAATATCCATATCCTTTTCGATTGTTAGAACAAAGAGAGCTTTAAAACACTATATTTTTCTCTTATTTTTAGATAAATGGATAAATCTCTTCTCCAAGACACATCCAAGGAGACTCAATCAACTATATTACTTAATTCAGAGAGTATTTACATTTTCTTAATCTTATTTCATGATTTTTCTGTTTGTTTATTTTACATTCAAGTAGTGTGTTTCTTGATTTGTTTATCAATGCACATAGTTTCTTGTACATGAAATGGATAATACCATATATTTTATATACCCTATTCTCATATGTGTACCCAAAATTATTCTAGAATAGGTCATGATGTGACTTGTATTGTTTTTCTTCACATATTTATTATAGAAGTAGTTACTATGTGTCTTGGAAACCTTGTATGTTGTTTTATTAATACATGATACAGGTTTTGGATGAAATTATAGTTATATAATATGCATGGTAGTAGGTTATTTATATTGTAATTTTTTAAATATAACCAACTACTTTGTAAATTATGATAAACTTTTATTCATGGATTTTAATATTAATAAGTAACTTATCACATCTTGATTATTATTCTATGTGACAATACATGTGATAATGTACTAAGGATAACTGTTACACTAATGTGTCATAGCAGATCCATGCTATGATGAGAACCCAGAAGTTCCATGACACTATTATTTAATTTATTTTTTTGGCAGGATGATGTTATTGGAGGGACATAAATAAATTAGGCTATTAGGGGTGTGGAATTATAAAACATTAAAGCACCTTCTCATTGTGTGCTCCCATAGTAATATCGAGGAGGATATTATAACAATGAGACCTGGTAGTTGGAAATCCACATTTCATTTTTTCATTGGATGTTTCTATCTACAGATGTGTGTATTTTCCTATTAATATAAGATTATTATTAATGGGTATTAGAAATCATTCACTTAGATGTATAGATGAAAACTATGACAACACACTATTTGTAGCATGGTTGGATATGTTAGGTGCATCACAAGTAATAATGAATTTGTAGATAATGTGAGAAAGGAATGGTGCATTCTGTTCCATAACATAATTTTAAATTTCACGACCTTTGATGGAATTCATATAGCCTAAATAAATCTATGTCCATGGAAATAAATTGGCCAGTTCAATTCTGGGAGGGCAAATAATGAGTAATCAAGCACATGGGTTGATAAAACTAGCATGAAACCCTCTAGATTTGGGATATCGAGACAAATGGTTCACATTACATGGTAAGCATTCATAGTTGGTGACAAATCATTATAGTGTTAACTTGTTTTTCTATGGGTTCCATGGAAAGTTGTTAGAAGCTAAACTTGGACGTTAGGCAGGCACTGCCTAATTCCACTGTGAAAGAGGCCTATGCGGTTAGACACTAGGTGTATTCAAATATTTGAATTAAATATTAATTTAATATGTTGAATAAAGATTATTCTCGATCGTGATTTAATAATTGTTTAAGGATACGTAATCACATTTATTTTGACACTAGTTATTTGATAGAATATATTGTGTGAAAAATAATATATTTATCAGTGAATAATGCAATTTTATTTACTTCAGAAATAAGTAGTAATTATTAAAGGTATAATAAATGTGGTGGTGGAACTAAATATAATGTAAAAACAAAAATACACACTGTGTATATTAATATATACTTGTCATGTATTTTTTCTATGGATTTGTGACACATCATATTAAGTAATAAAATAAATATTATTAGGTGTAATTTTTTGGGAGTTTGTCAAGTGATAATAATAGACAAATGTTATTATTATACATGGGACATTTCTTACAATTAATTGTAATAAATGAATTCAATTGGGCAATTTTTTCATTTAATTCATTTAAGTAATAAAAATCCCAATTATATTATTCCCATTAGATTTTTCCATTCTCTGTGGTTGTGCACAATGGATCTAAATAAATCTCTCAAGCTAAGAGAGAATTTATTTTCTCCAAGAATTCTCGTATGTTACAAGAGAGATCCTCATCCACCGGATCAAGGAGATAACATTGGAAGCATCTCTAAAGGCGATCGAAACTGGACAACACAAGTGAAGTCTCTTTCACACTAGAACCCTGAGATCCCATTGGTAATGTCCAGAGATACGTGGACCACGTGTGGATCACAACAAGAGGAATCATGCACTTGGATTTTATGATTCAATGATAGATCACATTGGATCGTTACTGGAAACATCGATAGGGAGATAATTCAATCAAGGTAATTCTTAAATTAATTATAACCAACATATTCTGATCCTATCTATCATTCTGGTACTTCCCTCTGTCCTTTTTAATTGTTTGGTCTATTCTAATGATTCTTCATTTCATCATGAGGACATATTTCCGAATGATCATTGTTAATGGTAAAATTAAAAATGGGTAATCCAATCTACGTGGTTCCACTATCCACAGAAGCTATGCGTGGTATGAAAGTAGTTATATTGATAATTATAATTATTTAGTTTTTCGTCGGAGATTTGTGCATCTAATAATTTAGTTTTTTCAATTCAAGTTAACCATTCATTAAATATAAATCTTGATATCTATTCCTCCTCTTTCATTTCACATTCACCTTAACGAAATGATCATTTATTTTAATTTTGATGAAAATAAAAATAGATGAACTCATCCAGAGGTGAAAAAGGTTCCTGGCCATACAATACTAAAACACATGTCGTGTATTCTACCTCACACACCATATAGTCATGGTTCAATACATTGGGTCCAGTCCCCCAAACCATGCCATGTGTTAGATATTATCTGAGTCTTTATGACTCAGTGTTTTTAAAAGGAACAGGTGGCACACAGTTTGCAGATTACACATAGTGTGGACCACTGGACACATTGTATAGTCTCATAGGGTTAGGGTTGGTTCATGTACCATGTACACAACTTTCTTGGCTAGAGACCATATAACGCGGATACTATATGACATGTGTCCCCCTTGGCATTCCGTGTACTCTGAAGAATTATGAAGTTCATCTACATGCTGACACCCAATGCATGTACTTCATATGGATGGTCAATCATAGTACATGTAGTGTAGTTGGAACTACACTCCCTGTACTCATCCAAATTATGCATATTTATTAAAATTTATTATTATATTATACAGACCCTTGAGACATGTACCATGGTGTTTGTGTAATGCTGGGGCACAACACGTAATATGTGTTTTATACATATGTGTTTAATTTAATATCTCCAAAATTTTTATTTTACTCATTGGGTAGATATGAACAAAAATTCACTAGGTTTCCTCCAAGGTACATGTTACATACAAAGATAATTTTAAATTTATTTATTTGTTTAAAATTATTATGGATGAAAATCCAAAAGACGTTTCAATAAGCATTTAAGATAAAAGTATTGATTAATTAAGGATAATAATTAATTGATTTGAGAGTGATTTATCTAAAATAAGAATAATTAGAGAATTGATTTCTAGTTTTATTTATGCTTAAATATTGTTTCATGTATGGATTATCAGGCGCCGGACCAAGACCTTTTCTATATGGATGGTTTCTTTTAATTAATTTATTTAAATTATAATTATTGGCCCATGAGCCTTATCCACATTAGTATGTAGGGAATGCATGCCCAAGGATTCTTTTATGTAAAATATTGTTTTACCGCTCACCTGCATGGGAGATAAATCCATATGTAATGGATGCAGCTCCCAATCTACTAGAGGTGGCTCAAGTTAGGAGCCAAGTAGAAACTAATCCAAGGAGATACAAAGGTGGACATGTGGAATGCTTTAAACACCATCCCAAAACGTTAAAGAAGTTTTCTCCCCTAGTTATTGGGTTATTTTATCAACTACTAGATAAACTAACAAATAGAACAAGATCATGATCATGCCATTTTTGTTTTTAGTTTTATGGTTTATTTATCATGTGTGTGTTGTCGCGATCACATATTTAATGAATTAGACAAGCGTGCTAGATGAAACTAAAATATAGGTGTCTTATGCATAAATATTATCATAGAAATGGTTAATCACATAAGTATACCCCACTTTATATTAAAAATATTTCATGAATGATAATAAAATGGAAATTTATGTATAATGATAAATTCCCTCAAAGAAATATTAAGTCAGCATAGACTTCTATAATCTAGGATAGAATCGAACCCCAGTTCAATATTCTTGACCAACCCTAGTTGGGGTGCATTCAGTTATCGAGGAATTATAATTTGTGGTTTTGGCTAGACCTGAATTGGCTCTCATTAAGGGTTGACTACCATAGCAGGACATGGTGTGACCATGAGGAAAAGGTTGAGGAATTCCAAAATAAAAGGATTTAAGGATTAGGGAGTCCACTGGGCAGATCAAGGAGTTGTGAGTTAATGTAGCTGGAAATTTTAATACCTACCTAAAACCATTCTTATATCTTGTCCATCCCTAGTTTGGGCAATGAAAAGGTAAATATGAATCATTTCCACTAGAATATTCAGGCAACAAAATATTCCAATGTTAATGGTGAGGGATATTGGAGTTCGATAAAAGAGTGGGAGAATAATAAGTATTAATTTGTATATATTTTTCAGTTTTTCCATGATAAAGTAATAAATATTTGAACATTATAATATTTAGAAATGGACAGAAAAATGGCTCAAACATATCAATGGAAACCAAACTCAAGAAGGAAAACCTTCTCACCAGCACCAATTTCAAGGAGTGGTAGTGGCGTTTATGCGTCATCCATCACCACAAGAGGAAATTGTATGTGATGGGGGAGCCTATTTCAGTTGCACCTATACGAGAGGACAAAGATGAAGAAATATATCTATATATAAAATATTTGGATGATTCCACATATGTAAAATATTTCATGCTATCTGACATATCTAATGATCTTTTGAAGGAACATGAAAACATGGATGTGTACAACATGATGTCTCCCCTTAAGGATATATATCAAGAGAAGGAAAGATATGAGAGATATGAGATATTGATTTATATTTTCACAACTAATCATGGAGATTCTACGCCATCTGGACCTCATGTAATCAAGCGTATTTGCAACATTGAACACCTGGACATCTTAGGGATTATGTTGTCAGACGAGTTGCATACAGATATCATACTATCATTACTTCCAAAGACCTTATCAAGATTTCTTGATAAATACAACTTGATAAATAATGATAAGAGTCTATTTGAACGTCTGAACATGATTTTTCAGGTAGATAAGGAAATGGTCATGAAGAACCTATTGTCCTTATGGTGAATAAGAAGAGTAAGGACAAGGCAAAGTGGAAAAGGATTTATAAAAATTTTGAAGCCCCTGAGTGTCATCCCTCCAAGAATGGGAAGATCTAGTGGTAAGTTAAGGAATGTGGGGTGGTATGTTTTTTCATATGGAAATCCATCCCACATGAAAAATGTAATGCACCATGAAGTGTGAGGATGCTAAAGGTGAGTTTGTTATTGAGTGTAATCATTCGATCTCTACACTTGGTTATTCGATACAGAAGGTGGGTATGACATCAATATTTAAATGTAGGTACCAAGAAGATTTAGAAATATTTCTAGAGGATGGGTGGATCTTCGAGATGCCAATAGCTCGAGGATGGTTATGTTTTCCATTGGGGATTACCACCTAACATTGTTTAACTAGGATTATTTTGGTTTTACATAATTGATATTATGTACGTAGTGTTTCCAATAACATAATTTCTCTATCATGTTTTGACTAGTATGTATTTATATTCATGTATGGAAATAAGGGTTTTTTATATTATTATAAAAACATATGTTATCGTATGGAGCGTTTAAATAACAGTTCAAATGTATTAAAATATGTAAGCCTTGTCTTGGAAAAGGATAATGAAACAAAATTACATGACTCAAAGATCACATAGTTGTGGCATCAACATCTCAGTCATGTTAACGAGAATAACTTGGAAATGATCTCCCAAAATGGTTATTTAGACTCTATAGAGTTAAAACCACATTAAAAATGGAATTATTATTTACAAGGGTAAATGAAAAATCCACATTTCAATGGACAGGTTGAAACAGACATAGAGCTTCTAGGATTGGTATACACGGATGTGTGTGTACCCTTTCAAGTAGAAGATATAGTTGGTTATTCGTACATAATTACTTTTATTGATGATTTGAGAAGGTATGGATATATCAACATAATGAGGTATAAGTCATAGTACATGGATTAATTTATGTAATTCATGAATGAAGAAGACAATCAACTTTGTAAGAAGATAAAGAAATTTCAATCGGATCGAGGTGGAGAATAACTGAACCATGAGTTCACTGAATTTTTACATGATTTTGTGATTCTATCTCAACTCACTCCTAATTATACACTGTAGTGGAATGGTGTAAGAAAATTGAGTAACTGTACCATGTTATATAGGGTGAGGTCAATGATAAATCATATAGATCTTCCATTATTTTTTGGGGATGTACATTACAAACTATAACATACACAGTAAACAGATTACCAAATATGTTGAAAAATGGAATTACCTATGAGTTATTGAAGGGAAGGAAACCCATTTTGTCGCACACATGTGTATGGGGATGCAAGTCATTTGTTAAGGCCTTCTCATTCCACAAACTAGCACCCCAGGGCACGAGGTGTACCTTTTTGGGTAGTCGAAGGAAACGATATGATATTACCTATATAAAAGTTCACACAAGAATGTGACTATCACAAGATAATACATCTTTCATGAGAGGGGGAACATCCCAAAAATTGATTGGGTGAGAAAGACTGACTTAGACAAAGTTGATGCTCATCATACATAGGATTTGGTACATGAAGAAGTTCCACAGGTCCCCAAGGAAGAGCCTCTAGAAAAACAAGTACTAGGTAGGATCTCAAGAGAGGTAAAGGAACCAGAGTGATTTGGTTTCCTGGTAACCGAGGATGGTGAATCATTAATGTTAGAAAATGATGAACCTCTCGCATATAAGTAATAATTAGAGAGATCATATGCTTTAAGATAGCTATAGGTTATGAATATTGAGTGGATTCCATGTATCAGCACCAAGTTTGGATTTTGGTCGATGAGCCAGTTGATGTAAAGCTTCTTGGATTCAAATAGGTGTTAATGAGAAAGCTGGACATGTAAAGTCATGTTAGTACATATAAATTTTAGATAATGGTAAAAGAATATTGAAATTGTAAAGGAATTGACTATGATGAAACCTTCTCTCCAATTTCTATGTTTAAATCAATAAGAATCATACATTCCCTAGAATCTTAGCATGAATACAGGAATTTTTAGATGGATGTAAAAATAGAATTTATGAATAGGAATATTTAGGAAGAAGGAAATATGAAACAATTCAATGGTTTTTTGACAATGGGTGAAGCCAAACAGGTCTTAAAGTTGAAGAAATCCACTTATGGATTAATTCAAGCATCCAGATCATGGAAAATTTGTTATGATGAAGCCATAAATGTATTTTGTTTCATTAATAATGAATTAGATACATATGTTTATATGTAGTTTATTGGGAAGGAATTCGTTTTCCTAGTAGTATACGTTGACAACAAAATAATTTTTGGAAATAATATTCTAGTCTTACAGTTAGTTAAGGGCTGGTTGAACATGTGTTTCTTTATGAAGGAGTTATTCTATGAAACCAACATTCTAGGGATCAAGATCATTTTTTATAGATACAAGAGGATGATTGTACTATGTCAGGGTATATACATTGACCAGATAATAAAGAGATTTAGCGTGGATCAATCAAAGAGGGGATTGGTTCTAGTTTCACATGGCCTACATATTTCTAATATAATGTATCATCAGACACAACATGAGAAAGATAGGATGTGTAAGATCCCATAATCCTCGGCTACAGGATCCATCATGTATTCCTTTTATGTATGAGGTTTTCTTTTTCCGATGAACTAATCAAGGTAGGCATATATCAGGAAGAACCATGAGTACTGTACTGGACTGCTGTGATGACTATCCTTAAGTATTTGATAAGAAATAAGGATATGTGCCTGGTTTATGGAAGAGATGAGGAGCTTGTCATTAGAGGGTGTGATGATGATGGTTTTTAGAAAGATCAAAATGATCTGAACTCGTAATTTGGATATGTTTTCTGTCGCAACAGAGGAGATGTGACCTGGAAGTGTTCAAATCAGATAGTTGTCGCTGATTCTATAATGGAGTATGAATATATAGTGGCTTTTGATTCATCCAAATAAGACAAATGGATTGAGAACTTTGTCCTATAGCATGATCTAGTGCCTAGTAGTAGACACCCTATCACATTCTATTGTTATAATAATGTAGTGGTGGCTCTTGTAAAAGAATCACAGTCACATCAACGGACACATAACATTCTCCCGAAGTATCACCTCTTGAGGTACTTCTATCAAATGGGTGAAGATGGATTAAAAATGGTTTCCATAGAAAACAAATGTTGTGCACACCCTCACTAAATCCATATCATAGTAGAAGTATGAATATCATATGAGAGATAGTGGATTAATGGTTCTTAGCTGTTTTCTTTAGTCTATGTGGGAGTCTGATGGAGTTGGTGTCCTAGAAACAAGTACTTTTAACATTATTATAAACTTGTATTAGTGGATTTTTAATTAATCAATAGAATATTAAATCATGATTATTATATTTATTGACAAATAATGTGATATTTTCCTATGGATAGTTGTTACACTAAAGGGTCATAGAGGATCCATGCTATGAGGAGGACACAAACATTCTGTAACAAAATTATTGAATATATGTTCTATGGATGGATGAGGTTATTTGAGGGACACAAATAATACATTCCATTAGTGCTGAAGAATCAAAAAATATTAAGGCACCTTCTCATGGGGTGCTCCCTTGTTCATATCTAGGAGGATATTACGAGAACACGACCCACCTATTTGAAATCCACATTTCATTGTGTCATTGGATGTTCGTATCTATGGATGTGTTTAATGGTCCTTAGACGTTAATTTTATTATAAATTTGTAATAAAAATCATGCACATAGATGTATTGATGAAAACTGTGATGGCACATTGTTTGCAATGAGGTAAGATATGTTGGGTGTGTCATGAGTAACACTGCATTAAGAGATATTACGAGAAAAGATTTTTCCATCTGTTCCATAACAGATGTTGATATCTTAGAGCCTTTGATTGAATTGATATAGCCTAAATAAACCCATTTCTATGGTGAGTAATGGACAAGTTCAATTATAGGAGGTTAAAGAATGAGTAATCAAGCACATGGGTTGATAAAACTAGCATTCACCCCACTAGATTCAAGATATCGAGACAAAGGGATTACATTACATGGTAAGTGTTTTTTGGTGGTGACACGTCATTACTACATTAACGTCCTTCAATATGGGTTCCTTTGAGTGTTTCTAGACACTATCCTTGGATATTAGGTAGGCTCCTCATAATTCAAATGAGAAAGTGGCTTAGAGGGCCACAAACTAAGTGTATTCAAATATTTTTGTTAAATATTAATTTAACTAGTTGAATAAATATTATTACCAGTTGTGGTATAATAATTATTACTAGATGGATGATCACATTTATTTCAGCACTAGTTATTCGAGAGAATATACTGTGTATGAAATAATATATGTATTAGTGAATAATGCAGTGAAATTTATTTAGGAAATAAATAGTCAATATTTAAGGTCAAATAAATGTGGTGGAGGATATAAATAAAATGGGAAAAAATAATGACGTGTACATTAATTTATACACACCCTATAGTGTTTTACGGGATTTTTGAAAAATAATGTAATTTTTTAATAATATAATATCAGTAGTAATTCACTTTGCACATGTAAAGTGATAATAATATTCAAATACTATTATTGGGCATGGGCTCTTATAAATAATTAACTGAAATATATAAATGCCTTAGGAAATTAACCCATTTAATTATTCTTAGTAATAAAAATACCATTTACACTATTCTAATTGGATTTTACCATTCTTTTTTCTTGTGTACAATGGATCTAGAGAAAGCCCTCAAGCCAAAAGAGAATTCCTTTCCTCCAAGAATACTTTCATGTTTCGTGATAGATCCTCCTCCACTAGATCTAGGAGAGAATTTTTGACGTACCAATCAAGGTGATCGAAGGAGGACATTATTAGAGAAGGCTCTTCTACAATTGCAACCGAAGATACCTTCACCGAAATCCAGAGATACGTGGATCACCTATGGATCACTGCTAGAGAAATCATACACTTTGATTCTATGGCGTAATAAAGTATCACATTGGATAGTGACTAGAAACATTAATGGAGAGAAAATTCCATCAACACAATTATTGCCTTTAAATTAAATTAATTATAACAATCATATTAAGATCATCTATATAGTTACAAGACATCCATATTTCTTTTTTTCATTCTTTGTTATATTTCAATGATCTTGCATTTTATCAGTATGAAGGATTTTAGATTGGTTGTTGATAATCATAAAATTAATGTTGGGTACACCCATCCATGCACTATTATTGCTCTTAGAAACAACAATTTCCATGTTGAGGGGATTATGTCTCCACTTGAGACTAAACCCTTATTTTATTTTATTTAATTATTTTCTTCTTCATTCTTTACAAAAAATTATTGTGATTTTTTTTAAGTTGAAAAAAAACTTATACTTTGATAATTAATCATAACTAGTGTTTATATAAGTATTTAATTCAATAGATTGATTTCAAATGTTAAAGATATTTTCATATTGTTTTAACTAAGTATTAATTATTATTTGTGAATTTTTTTAAAAGACCAAAATATATTAAAATACTCTTTTTATTAACTGGGAAAATTTATTTTATTTGGGGGATTTATTTGAACTTGTTTTTAATAAAACAAATTATTGGGAACTCAATTCACCCTCATCTCGAGTTACTCACATTGACCAACATCTATGTTACAAGAATTACAATCTTCTAGAACAGTACCTATATCATAAGAAGATGTTTCATTATTATCCTTCGGTCATCACATCTTTTATCTCCCTCTTTATGGTCTCCATCCTTCAAGGTCTTGACCTCCAGGTTTGGATCTAGTGCTGCAGGCACTTTTTGTGTGCCCAGGTAGTATTCCCTGAAAGGGGAACAACCTCTGGCTTTGAATTCCCTTTCAATTCCCATCACTTGTACTAAAAAATTTTCATTGTATCCATTTATATAGACACCGGTTCCATATATTGAATTAATCAAGATGATTTTTTTTTCATTCATTATTATTGAGAATAAACCCTTCATTAATGTCGAGATAAACTCATCTATTAATGTCAAGAAAAATATCTCCAATAATAGGTGAATTTATATAAAAATTAATGGACAGTTAATTATCAACATTAATGGATGGATAAAATTATTGTTGACAACATTAATTGGAGATATGAAAATATTTATAAATAGGTGCAGTCACATTTTTTGAGTATAACTAATGATTATTGATATTGGTTGAAAAAGGTGGAGGAGCCTCCCCTTATAGAGAATGTTAATCAAGGCACACAATAATTATTTGTGGCATCATATCCAACGGTGGAGGTTGAGACCAACAAGCGGGGATATTGGGATAAATGTCATATAAGATTCAAAAACCGAATGAAGTTAGTGACACATCTTCTTGTGATCTTGGTAGAGTTCTGTAATATGGTAATTCTTGTAACCTGGATATTTTTTCTCATTGAATGAAATTTATGTTTTCATTCTTTCATTGATGTAGGAAAAAGTATGAACAATGAAATATGATTTTGAATTTTTTTTACATTGTACTATCATGTTTTTTTACTTTCCATGATCTAATTCATTAACCAGAATTAATATCTTGGGAGGATCAGAACTAGATGAATGGAAAACTCAGTACAGTTGATAGGGTATCTAGAATTATCAGTTCGAGACACTAACGTCATGGGGGATCATTCATAGAAATGTTCAATGTTTTTTTTTCTGACTCTTTTTTTGTGCCTACGATTGCTTCCCCATAAGGGGAGTCATATTCACCTTTTTTAGACCCTATCATCACTCAATATTCGTAAAAAAACTGGCACTACAACCATTTATAAAGACTCCTAGTTAATATCTCTATTTAATGCAGTAAATATAACTTTTTCATTAATTAAAATTATGAATTAACACTTAATTAATGTTGAGAGGTTCTTATCTATTAATGTTGAGAAAAATATTTCAATTAATAAATTTCACTCTCTAATAAATGTAGTGGATTTAAATCAATTCTGACTGGATAATCATTTTGACATGTTTGGTAAACACTTAGCCCCAGGCATGTCCCCAACCCCTCCCAGTCCCCCACCCCCTGTGAACATCCACCACCCCACCCACCTCCCCCACCCATATGAATTCTTTGGCCTTCGGTTTTGATCTGAGGAGCGGATGCTTGGTGGGATCATGGTTTTATCACTCACCCATCTATTTTAATTTATTTATTTTTTCTATTATTATTTACTTGTATATACTTAAATTTAAATTTAAATACATGTTATTATATATTATGTATTTAATTTATAAATTAATATAATTTTTAAAGTAATATATAATTTAATATTGTATTAAAACTAATATATATTATTTTGTATATATATAATTTAATATATAAATTAATATGTGTTTGATGTGAATTAATATTTATATATTTATTTATATACATAAGCATATACAAATACATATATACAGACATACATATAAAATTTAATATGTACATCAATATATGTTTGGTATTTAACATATAAATTAATATGGTATAACTATTTATACATACATACAAAAAAACTTGCATATATATATATATTAATAAATTTTGGGTATTTATATTAATATAATAATAATATATATATATATATGCATATATTAATATTATTATACTTTTAAATTTAGATATTTATATATATACAATAATTTATAAACACACACACTCACACACATTAACATGTGTGTGTACATGCATGTGTTTATATGCATTAATGCATGTATGTTATTATAATATGAGTATGTTTGTGATTATAAATTTAGTTATTAAAATATACACATTAACAAATTTAGATATATATATATATACAGGTATGTACACACACACATGATTATAATTACAAATATTTATATATAGATACACATTATTACACACAAAGTATATATTTATGTATGTATGCATGTATGTTTTTTTAATTTATGCATGTAAATATTTTGTTTGTGCATGTCTATGCTTACTTATATATATATAAATTGAAAATCAATATATATGTTTAAATATATATAAATTGACATATGATTTATTGTGTGTTACTAATTTATCTGTAAATATTTTTTATTATATATATTTTAATATATCATTTTATATTAATATATATATCATATATTAGTATATAAATGAGTATTATTTTATTATATATATATATATGCATATTAATATATGAAGAAAAATAACAATATATAAAAAAATTTAAATATACCAATCTATATATATTAATAAATATATATAAATTATAAATCATTAAACATATAATTTTTTGATGTTTTAAAATGAGGCTAATAACACAATTAAATTTGCCATGTTTTTTAGAAACACATCATAATTCAATTTTAGCCATGTTTTTACTAAAACCCGATAATTTACTATTTCTTTTGTTATGTTACATATATATTTATATATTTAGGTATACATTTGTAGTTACATATAAATTTTTTATAATGTATTTATAAAATTCATATTTATTGCAAATACATATATGTGTGTCTTTATATATATTTTTAGACGTGTGTTTTTATGAGCGTGACTCCCCCTCTCGCTCCCTCTATATATATATGTTTGTCTGTGTGTACATATATTTGTATAAGTAGGTGTGTGTCTGTACATATTAATGTATATAAATTTTGAAATATTTTAGATGCAATGTATATTTATTCAAATATAAACATTATATATATAGTTTTATAGGTTTATATATATATTCCTTAGTTTTTATAAATTAAATTAAATTGGTAGATTGTTATTAAAAATAAGAGATAGTAAATATTATATATATGTATGGTTTACATATTTTAAAATATATTTTAAATCTAAATATGTTTAAATATTTGTTATGCAATTAAATTTAAATATATAAATATATACAAATGTGTGTATATATGAATATATTTTATTATAAATAACACTACAATTTAAAAAATGATAAAAATTCAACACAATAATATTTATATGATAGTAAGATCTGAGAATAAATTCAGTCTCCAATGAAAAAAAGACAAGAATTCCCTATTAAATGAAGCTGAAATTCCATGATGTATTAAAAAAATAAAATATCACAACTTAAAATTCAGTTTTGGAGTTCTTGAAAACAATATTTCACCGTAAAATATCACTGAAAAGGTTCCCCTCGATCCATATATCATAGATCTACTGAAAAACATAAATTTGGTGTCTCGTGGAGGCTGAATAGGAAACTGAATCAAAAGATATGCTTGATTGAAGATCAAGTCTTGTTTTCATCTTATCTTTAAGATATTAGTTAATTATTTATTTTTTTTAATTAATAAGGTTTTTGAACATATTTTGGAAGAATTTGAAAGGTTCACAAATATATTGTGCCATAGAAATGTGTATTAGAGACATAATTAACTCCTTCGAGAAAACTATATATATATGTAAATAATACATTTTTTAAAAATTTAGTATATTATTTTGGCGTATGGGCAAAACTATATACTCACATATACATAAATACATACACTTGTGTATATATATATATATAATATGATATTATCGTCTTTATTTCTTTCAAGATTTATAGTATTTATAATAACAATGTTATAATATCTATAATATTAACCATATAATATTTATTGTTAATATTTACATATTAAATTTATAATGTTTATAATATTAATGTTATACATATTTTTGTTATTATACAACTAGAAGTGAGATCACCAAATTTCACCCCTCCCCATATTCATATAGTCCAGATTCCTCAAGCCTAGTAGTTACAGTAACACCCCTAGATGGATCAATGAGCACAGATCACAGAAAGCTGTTTATTCTGCATAGGTCCTATTAGTAAATTTTTATTAATTTAATTATAATATAAACTCTATAATTTTTTATTTCATATAATATTTTCTAACATAATAATTTATTATTATATTTATATAAATAATATTTATTAACAATATTTATTTTATTTTATTAAGATATTAATAATGCTATTTATATTATCATTTTCTACCTTTACATGATATATATTTTATATTAACATATTTTTGTTATATAAATATATATATGTGCTTGACAGACCACACATTCGGTGAATTGGTTTTCGTAAGGTGTCAGAAACAGGAGCTATCAGCTTCAAGGTTGGCATAGAGAAAATTACTGTTAATATATTTGGGGGTTGGGACTGGGTGGGTCTATTGATAGGTCGGTTGGATAGGTAAGGTCATCTCAACCCATTTTGTAGGTTGAATTTATAAATTTATTGAAATTTATATTTGGGATATCCTTGTATAAGAAAAATCTATGGATCCATATGAAAATCATATCCAGGACAAATATTTGGGATGGTTAATCTGTTTCAAATAAATGCGTTGGAAATTGAATTACCATCCAATAAAAAAACATGTCCTATTTTGTTAAAATCATTTTTGGGATGGATTATGTTGTACATTATAACATTTTTCTATGAAATGTTTTTTTGATGTATTATATTTGTCCTAGATAAATTATTTTTTGGGATGGAAATTATTTTACCATCTAACATAAATTTTTTTAATCATTTCTAGGATGGATTAAACTGTTCATTATAACATTTTTTTCACCATAAATTTATTTGCGATATATTATATATTTCCCTGATACAATATTATTTAGGTTGTAAAAAAATGATTCTTAAATAATAATATTTGCAACACTTTGTTCTGAGAAAACTTTTTTGTGATGGATTTTAAGTTATTTGGGACATTAAAATTCCATCCTAGATGCATGAATTTTTGTGTAGTTTCTCATAAATATGTATGGAGAATTAAATTTGATGGATTTGGCACATAAGATGTTTTCAAGGATAGATAATTTCAATGTTTAATCATTTATCTCCATTACCATGGGTTACACTTCTCATTGGCATGTCTCAGACACCCTCAACTTCTTTGGTTAAATGTTACTCATGGCAGTTGTTCTGAACTGTGTGAACTCCATGATAGTCATGATGACATGTGTGAAAAATGAAATAATTTTTCAAAGGAAGCATTACTTCTCATGTACAAACTCAATCCAAAGATTTCTCATTTATGGTCCATGGTGGACATGTTGGGTTGGGTTAAGATGATGGAATAATCCAATGAGATGGTTAATGGGATGCTAATGAGAAACAAGAATGTAGTTTGATAGTGTTGAAGAGTGTTTTAGAGAAATAAGAGAATTTTAGGATGGGGGAGTGGGTGGGAGATCATTTTCATGAGTTGGAGTCATGAAATAATGGGGTTGAAGTTGGTTTTGTCAAACATTTTTTCTATTAGAGGTATTAAGAATGTGGTAGAGATGATGTGGGATATAAAGAAAGGAATGGGGCCACTAAAATTCATAGATATATATTGAAAAAAATACAAATTGAATAACATGAATTTAATAAAAATTTATCCTAATAAAAAATTGATGACAGTTACAAATGGTGGATGAATCATGAAGAATAAGTAAATTTATATTGTAATGTAAATAAATTTTATGAGTAATCTATGATTGGTATAAGTGTTCAAGATGTTGTAAAAAATATTAAAAAAAATTCATGATCCAACCCCACTAAAACCCATCCTAGGTCAGAAGTGAAGAAAAGTGCATGTTCTGAATCCCACATCTACTAGGTTATTGGTTGAGGACTACCACTTATGCTATCTATCACACATGTGAGAGAAATTGGCCACAAAATTTCTAGAAAAATAAATCGAATCCACCAATAAGCTTCACGTAAAAACATATAAGATTAAATTTCCCATACCCAAACTACCACTTCATGTTAATGTACATAATGAAATCATAGAAAATTGATGACCATCATCTTAAAAATCTACTATAGCCATCCGAACAACAACACCCCCACTCTCCAACGAGTTACACTACAATATAATTATTAGAAACTAAAGAGGGTTGGACACATGAGAGTACATAATACGATAACAATACCAAACTATTCAATATCCTTCTGGTATTAATATATAGGGATATATTGTTAGATTTTGTGTCCTTGGACCAACTGTTTGTACTTTCTTACATGAGTATTTGATATATTGAATATTAATAAATTATTTTATTACATATTTTTCATTATTATGCATGATTCTAATATAATAATTTCCAATAGTATACATTTCATTGATAAATTTACAAGAGTTCTCCTCTATGATGATAACCATGAAGTTCATTGATGATATTATTAAATAATATTATATGGTCTGATAACATACTATGATGGGGAACATAGTACATAGACTGTTAAGTGTGAGTACTTGTAAGATGATGATTCTTCTTCACATGAATTTAAAACTTGGTAATGTACACGATGAGTGATTATGATAATATAATAGTTAAGAGTAATTCCACCAGTTTGGAATTCATCAGACTTTAATGTCCGGGATTTTCAATGTTGTATTTCAAAATATTATATGGATTAATTTGTAGACTAGGTGCTAAGACGGTACATGATTTCGAGGCCTAGTGTTCTTGGAATAAATATTTAAAAAATATTTAAATATTAAATAAAACACCTGCAATATTTTCCGGAAAAATGTAATATCTTCTAGATGGATGGCCAGATTAGAAATCTGGGTGATCATTGAATTCTGAATGGCAGTTTTACCCTAGTTTAGAACAATCATTGGTCGACATGGGTTTTTTGTGGAACATTTTTCAAGACTGTAAAATGAATAATAACAATTTTGTAAAATTAATTTAATCCATTGTTTTGATGCATCTAATTAGTTCTTATTTAAATGTATCCTTGTGTTATATTTATAAAAGTATCCACATAACTTTATATGTTTGGGAGGATTGAGAGAGAGAGAGAGGGCTCGGAATAACCCAATCCGACAAATAATGATTTAATCACAGAATGGTGATTGATGCAAATAAATTTTTGAAGGATCTCACCAATAAACCTAATGTAGATTAGTTATTCCCTAGTGATCAATTCAAATGGTGGTATAACATGCGATGTTTATTTTCTTTCCTCCTTCTTGATTTCCACAATGATCAAAGACCAATCAATTGACAGATTGATCCATGGTTAGTTAGTAATTATGGGATGGGTTATTTTTTGCATGGATTTTGTGGTAGATTAATCATTTTGATTATTTTTTTTATTCAATTGTCATTCTACCAATTAAGGATCGATATTGACACAAACATTGATATAGGTTGTTCCTCTATTTAGTAATTTTTATTTTCTCCCCACATTCTGTTGGGCGGAAGAAAACAAGGAATGATGGCAAGAGGGGGGTGAATTGCCTTTTAAAAAATTGATTAACAAATTAAAATCAAAGTAAAGTGCAGCGGAAATAAAGAGGCAATCACACAAGAAATTGATAACGGAGTTCGGCCAAAAACCCGGCCTACGTCTCCGCTCCCAACTCAACCGTTGAGAGATTCCTACCGCTTGCTTTTCAATGGTTTTAGCAAGAAACCCACTAGGCTTTGAGGTAGCACTAGGACCTATTACAGCTTGCTTTTTGTGGTTAAGCAAGAACCCACTTACTTTTAATGGTTTAGTAAGAACCCACTAGCCTTTTTAACGGGTGAAGGCTAGCTCACCGAACACAAGCCTTTTAAAAGGAAAGGCTTGAAGAAACCTCTTCACACCTTAGTGGTGGTGTGAGAACCCAAAGAAAGGGAGATGAGAAAAGAGTTTGGGGTTTGTAGGCACAAACCCAAAATGAAGCTCAAAATAAATAAAACTATAAAAACCGTAATTGAGGAAGACTTGGGCGCCAATTGGATAGATGGAGTTGATGTAGCGTGCTCTCCCAAGCTTCTTGAGTGGTGCTCTTGGATGTGGAAATGGATGGAGCACTTGGGGTTCTCTTGGAACAATCCGCCGGAGCTTCGCCAAAATGATCAACAATGTGTCCGGTGGCTTGGGTATAGTTCCGGTAAGTGTCCGGGGCTTCCTTGGCCTTTATTTATAGGCATGGAACCCTTGGAGAGTCTTCGGAGCCGTTGGAGAGGCTTAAAGAGCCGTTGGGAGCCAAGTGGACAGGCTGGTCAACAGCCCAACGGCTAGTTTGACTGGGCTACCGGCTGGCCGGTACAGCTCCACCGGCTGGCCGGTGCCTTGGTAGAGAAGAAGAGTCTTGATCCAGGCTCTACCGGTCGACCGGTGGAGGAGCCACCGGCTGGCCGGTGGCAAGACAGTAGCAAACACTGTTTGAGCTGGGTGCCACAGGTCGACCGGTGACAGAGCCACCGGTCGACCGGTGGCAAGACAGTAGCTTGCACTTGTGTCTGGGTGCCACCGGCTGGCCGGTGGTCAAGCCACCGGCTGACCGGTGGACTGAATTTCAGTCCACTTGATGTCCATTCTTGGGCCAACTTCTTGGCAACCTTGTGCCTATCATCCACAACACTTAAAAACAAAGTTAAACATATATGAAAGTGATTGTGATCATGAAAATCAAAGAGTGTGGGGTACAACAATCTCCCCCTATTTTGATGATCACAATCACTTATCTAAGCAATGTAAAAACTTAAATGAAAGGAATTCTTAAAGGATAATTTGAAAATAAATCAAAGCATGATAGAAAAGGTTTCTCCCCCAATCAATCAAGAAATTCTCCCCCTTTGTGATTATCAAAATAGAATGGGGCATAAAACTTGATTGAGGGAAATGAGAGATTTTAAACCAATTGAAATTTTTGAAAATGAGAGTTTTGAATTGAAAATTTGATACCAAGAGTTGAAAATGAAGGTTGAAATTGAAAATTTTGAATTGAAAATTTGAAATGAGAATTTTGAATAAAAATTTTTAATTCACAAAAAGGCTTAAAAGAACCTAACTCCCCCTAAATAAAGACAATAAATCAACGGGGATAGGAAATAAATTTTGGCCCAGAGAGACTCGCAAGAAGGGATTTTTCAATCCATACTTGTCTCATAGCGGGTCTTCTCCTATAAAATTCGTCCAAAAAGTAAAAAGACTTGGGTTGGCCATAACGGGCATTTTTACAATTACATTCATAAATAAGGTGCCCGGGTTTTTTACAATAATTACAAAATTTAAATTCGGAGCTCCCCCTTACAAAAATAGTGGGTGCATGGGAGGAGGAAGCTACATTGGTGTAGCCAAGTCCATTGGTGGTTCTAGATACTCGTTGAGAACCTAAGAGTTTGGACAAATTTTGTTCACCTTGGGTGAACTTGGCTAAAGATTCTCTAAGGTCTTTGATGGTTGATTCCAAAGAATCAACATTTGGGAAATTTTGGATTTTAAGGGTGAGTTCCTCCTTCTCTTTGAGAATTTGGTCTTTTTCGGAGGAAAGTTTTCTGAAATTCTTTTTTAAAGCAACAAATTTTGACGATAAAGCATGAAAACCTTTTTCTAGTTGATCTCTAGCGTGTTGGAGTTCTTCATATGACAAATGATTGAAAGAATTAGAAGAACTAGAAGACGGGGAAGAAGAGTCGGAAGATGATACCTCATGATTTGCCATTAAGCATTTTTTACCTTGGTCGCTTGAGGAGAAGGAGGAGAAGGAGGAGCTATCACTCCAAGATGCCTTTGAAGCCTTCTTCATTCCCTTCTTTTTCTTGGCCCTTTTCTTGTGAAGTGGGCAAGCGGGTACGGATTTTGCATCGGGTTCTTGCTTTTGAGCGGGTTCTAGCTTTTGAGCGGGTTCTAGCTTTGGAGCCTCGCTAGTACCTTCATAGGTTAGTTCTAAAAATTTCCAAAGATCATAAGAAGTAGAGCAAGTAGAAATACAATTAAATACATTTCGGTCAAGACCACAATGAAGAGCGTTCATGGCTTTCCCATCAAGCTCAAAAAAAGCAATGTCATTGGGGGTCCATTTAGACTCATCGGGAGAGGAGAGGGAAAATCCTTGCATAACAATTTTAAAAATTGGATAACCAATGCTTTTTAAAAAAGTTGACATGCGGGTTTTCCAAAAAGTATAATCGGTTCCATCAAAGAATGGAGCACGATCCAAAGAAAATCCTTCGGGGGATTGAGAGGAAGAAGCGGTAGAAGCCATCAAAAAAAAATAGGATCTTTAATTTGAAACCGGTTAGGGAATTATTCAAATACTCCCTCTGATACCAATTGTTGGGCGAAAGAAAACAAGGAATGATGGCAAGAGGGGGGGTGAATTGCCTTTTAAAAAATTGATTAACAAATTAAAATCAAAGTAAAGTGCAGCGGAAATAAAGAGGCAATCACACAAGAAATTGATAACGGAGTTCGGCCAAAAACCCGGCCTACGTCTCCGCTCCCAACTCAACCGTTGAGAGATTCCTACCGCTTGCTTTTCAATGGTTTTAGCAAGAAACCCACTAGGCTTTGAGGTAGCACTAGGACCTATTACAGCTTGCTTTTTGTGGTTAAGCAAGAACCCACTTACTTTTAATGGTTTAGTAAGAACCCACTAGCCTTTTTAACGGGTGAAGGCTAGCTCACCGAACACAAGCCTTTTAAAAGGAAAGGCTTGAAGAAACCTCTTCACACCTTAGTGGTGGTGTGAGAACCCAAAGAAAGGGAGATGAGAAAAGAGTTTGGGGTTTGTAGGCACAAACCCAAAATGAAGCTCAAAATAAATAAAACTATAAAAACCGTAATTGAGGAAGACTTGGGCGCCAATTGGATAGATGGAGTTGATGTAGCATGCTCTCCCAAGCTTCTTGAGTGGTGCTCTTGGATGTGGAAATGGATGGAGCACTTGGGGTTCTCTTGGAACAATCCGCCGGAGCTTCGCCAAAATGATCAACAATGTGTCCGGTGGCTTGGGTATAGTTCCGGTAAGTGTCCGGGGCTTCCTTGGCCTTTATTTATAGGCATGGAACCCTTGGAGAGTCTTCGGAGCCGTTGGAGAGGCTTAAAGAGCCGTTGGGAGCCAAGTGGACAGGCTGGTCAACAGCCCAACGGCTAGTTTGACTGGGCTACCGGCTGGCCGGTACAGCTCCACCGGCTGGCCGGTGCCTTGGTAGAGAAGAAGAGTCTTGATCCAGGCTCTACCGGTCGACCGGTGGAGGAGCCACCGGCTGGCCGGTGGCAAGACAGTAGCAAACACTGTTTGAGCTGGGTGCCACAGGTCGACCGGTGACAGAGCCACCGGTCGACCGGTGGCAAGACAATAGCTTGCACTTGTGTCTGGGTGCCACCGGCTGGCCGGTGGTCAAGCCACCGGCTGACCGGTGGACTGAATTTCAGTCCACTTGATGTCCATTCTTGGGCCAACTTCTTGGCAACCTTGTGCCTATCATCCACAACACTTAAAAACAAAGTTAAACATATATGAAAGTGATTGTGATCATGAAAATCAAAGAGTGTGGGGTACAACACATTCATCATTCACCGCGAACATTATTCTCTTGACCCATGACTTTACACATCCAGATAAAATAATAATTTCCCACCAAATTATTGAATCAAAGACCTGATATAACAAATTTTCTATCATAACGACAGAAAGGAGGTGTGATGGTAGATACCATGTTTTTGGGATGATGGTGGATCCCCGAATTCATGTTCATCAGTGTGGAATAAAGAATTTAAATTTAATCCATTTTGCTGATGGATCGGAAAAAACACACAAATTTTGTGATGGGATGACTTGATTTCCTTGGATATTGAGTTTCGAGGTGAATCGGTCATCGGAATGGAAGTCATAAATTTGATGGCATGAGCTAGAGGAAGAAAATGGGTTCTGAGAAAACTCTATACACATAGTATGTAGCACTTGACTACACGATGTGTATGCTCCAATATAATGATTGGGTGTCTACTTGAAGGAGTACACAGACATAGGGTGAATTACATGGGTTTCCTACCAAGCATGTACTCCCCCACATGGTATGTCCTGGACCATGTTCACATGCTACCTTATGTATTAGTACACGAGCACAAAAACACAGTTAGATTCTATTTACCAGCATATGGTTGGAGTACACAGGCAGAACCCAGATATAGAGACATGATGTGTAACCCTTCCACATGATGTGCACTCTTATACATGACATGAGTTGAATAGAAAAAGACATTTTACATGGGACGTACCTGAGGTCAAGGGGCATGGTGTGTACCCTTACTAGACATTGTATACCAATTTCTACATTGCTTAGATATCTTTTCCTCTATATATTGGAAATGTTTCATTTGGATTCATTCACATTATCATTTCCCTGACAATTGGTGTGAACTGTTTCATACTCCTAGGACTAAGATCCCTTCAATAGGACATCTGGGATTGATTTGTTGGAATCACCCTCCCCCCAAAAAGGCCTAATGTGGGATCCTCTATTCATCTTCATTCCCTAGGTGTAGTTATTATTATCAACATCAATAACAATTCACAGGTGTTGATCATATACATGGTAGGTTAATCCATATTTATATATTGGAATCACCCCATGGACTTGGTTGTGATCCTCATATGTGTATCATATTTTCTTTGAATTAATTAGATTATCTCACTCATAGTAAAACCTGATGAGATGTACCTCTCCAAAGGACGTCTTCATTCCAATCAAACACATGTGTATGTTCTCCTGGATGAGTGTGTCATGGACTCTTTGAAGCTAAATCATATGGATAGTATATTATAGTTGTGGTTTACTTCTAGACTATATGTCATGGATTGAGTATATCTGGATATTCTTGTTATATGTACTATAGACATATACATGTGTAGAGATGATTTTACTTTACTTTGTTATATTGATTTGATGTTTTTAGGTGTCATACTGGGTATTTTTT
The DNA here is from genome assembly GCA_963277665.1 of Viscum album. Lineage (NCBI taxonomy): Eukaryota > Viridiplantae > Streptophyta > Magnoliopsida > Santalales > Viscaceae > Viscum > Viscum album. The sequence goes on along the minus strand of OY728130.1, from coordinate 1,190,075,640 downwards.
TACAAACCCCTAAATGGGATTTTCCAGCATGTGTCATGTCTTTTGTAGATGAATGACATTTGGATGGAATCTTTGTAGGACTAGGACATGATGGTGGTTAGTGAGACCAGAAAAACTGAGGTGTGTTCCTGTGGATTTTATATAGTAGTCCTAATAACTTTTTCTTACAGGTTGGACTTGTGTTACAGACTCTTTGTGGTGGTCTTTTTTTGACACTATTTAAATTCCACTACTTCATGTCAAATTCTGGTTGTGGGATATAGATGAATGCATGCATTGGTTGCATACTTGTTTTTTACATTTTAGAATTATATTGGCTTGGAGATTTTTGTGTGGGTATAGGATCATAAGAAAGGCCTCCCATGTTAGTGATATTCTTACTTAGTGATAGTCCCCAACCCAGAACCTATTTGAGGTGGGAGTTGGGTGTTATGGCATGGGCCCCACTAGGATAGGTCATGACAGACTGATATGAGAGGATTTGGTATGTTCTAATTTAGTACCAATAATTTGTTTTTGATTTGGAGAAAATTGGTTTGTGTTTCATGTTTGAATTTCAGGCCAGAGACTCCGGTGTTGGTGCAGCCACTGACATATCCATATACCATGACTATGATCAACTTCTTTTAAACTTGGTATATTAAAAACCTAGTTGCATCAAAACAAATGGAACTTGGATTATATAATAATGGTTGTGGTTTCCATATCCTTATTGATTTAGCTCTCTATATATACTCATTGATTGTCATACATCTTGTTTACTTTTCGGATTCCTCCATGATGTATGTCAGCTAGGATTTAATAACATGATCATGAGGATTACCCCCTCAATGATATGTCTCTAAAATGGGGACTGTTTCCTAATATGTTGCCTCTATGTGGAGTATAATCCATACCGCCACCTATAGAGTACCATGTGGTTCCCACAGTACTAACAGATGAGGGTTAAAGGTTGTCTTATGAGTTTCAGTGGAAGAGACCCCTTAGGTTATGAGGTGATCCTATCCCACATCTTTATAAGGACTGTACTGAGGTGGTGTCCTAAGTTTTCCATCTATTTATGACACTGTTAGATCAGATTATGGTCCTTGTGGGTAGCCATTTACATGGCTCAACAAGGGGATGGTGGAGTTTTTTTACCCAAACTTATGATGAGGCAACTCTTCTGTTGACATAGTTTGAGCACCTCTTCAATAAGAGGTTCTCACTAGTTCAACTGATGGATGTTCATATCCAGGAGCCTCTTCAGGTCTTGCAGGAAATCATGTATATGGATAATTATTCATCGATGATCACTAACCTTTTCATGCACTAAATGGATATGGTTCGAGATCGGTAAATCATAGATAAGTAGTTCTAGTGTGTTTTTTAGAGACATATATTCTAGTGTTATCCCTATATGCATTCCTACATATGATGGGGTAATAGAATGAGCTTTGGTAGTTCAATGAATCTTAGATGAGAAGATACACCTGATAATAGTTAGTAGTGTGAAAGAAGGAGAAGAGACCTCAGTAGTAGGGAGATAACGATAGTCTTAGGGACGCAAACAAGGGAGAAGTTATAAGAGGAGGTCTTGGGATAGAGGATCTAAAATTCAGGTCTCACAGGGTAGGTCCCGTTATCCTAGAGAGAGGTAGTTATCGTCATGTGATGTTAGGGGATATCTCGCTTGAGATTTTCCAAACCACCATACTACTGACATATAGAATGTCGATGGACCACTGAGGTAGAGAAAATGACCAGATAATAAATATCCACAGGGTGGATAATGAGGCATATGAGTTGGGAAAGTAATAGGAGGCGGTCTACATTCTTACTTGTTACCACCAACACCACTAGCTGATCCATGCTAGGCTTATGAAGACCGAGGAAAAGGGAAGAGACTGCTGTAGTAGGTCAAGGCTTATGCCCTTGGGGCTCTAGGAATGATTCATGGCACAATATGTGTATTTTATACTTTAGATATAGTACTTATAAACACATGATCTATCCATTCCATTCTTGCCACATACCTTGTATGAGAATTAGAGATTCCAGTTTAATCGTCGACTTGTCCCTTAGACTTGGAGACTCCAACTTGAGAAGACATAAAGATCACACACTTATTCCAAAAGATTGACATGACTCTTGGATGTTATTTTTTCTTTTGGAAGATTTTGGTATTAGCATTGAGGACTTACAACATAATTTTTGGAATTTATTGTTTATATATATTCCACACCCATATTAACTATTTTATGTGAGGGGGGTGGTTTTTCAGTAGTGAAATAAATAGGTTTTCTTTGGACATGGAAAAGGAAACCCAGGATGTGTATGATGAAATTATGTGTAGAAGGTTGCAGCCGATTAATCATCAATTGGATATCCCAAAACTTGGTGGAGAGGATGTTGTGAGTTCCTAGTTCCCTGTAGTGTAGGTGGAGTACATGGACATATTTTGAGAAGATGTTCTAGTTTTACCTTCTCTCCGAAAGATAGAATTTTACAATTATCTACACCACCAGATGATACAGATATATGTGTTAGAACAATTAATGGCCCCATCATAGATTTGTATATTGAGAGTGTAGTTGAAGGACTTGGATAGGAAGGACTTCATGGGACCCAATGTTTCACCCTGAGCAGCCCCAATTTTATTTCCCAAGAAACTAGGTGGAATCGTGAAGTTATTTTTGGACTATCAGTGCTTGAACTAGGTGACCATGAAGAAAAAGTGTCAACTAGAAAGGATTGATTACCTCTTTGATCAGTTGATAGGCGAACAATTGCTTTTGAAGGTTGAATTCATATCAGGCTATCACCAGTTTTGAATACATGAGAAGGATATATTGAAGACAACATTATTATGTCACTATAGTCACTATGAGTACATGGTGATTCCACTTGGCATGAAAAACTCCCCACAAGTGTTCGTGGAAATCAAGTAAAGTTATTTCATTCTTACAGAGACTAGTTTTTGGTAGTCTTAAACAAAAATATCCTTGTTTACTCCGCATATGAGGATGAACACGTGATACACATATGGATAGTTTTGGACATATTCTAAGGGAACCATATTTATTGAATTCTCTCAAAGTTCCAGTTCTATATTCAGGCAACCCACTTTCTGAGAAATGTTTTCTCAGTGGAAGGAGTTTTCATGGACCTGACCAAGGTTGGGTAGTTTTAGAATGGGAGTAACCTAAGTGAAAAACAGAGGTGTAAAGCTTCCTAGGGTTGAAAGACTATTACCATAGATTTACACCTAATTTATCCAGGATATCAACACCCATGACATCTTTTAATAGAAAGGGTAATTCTTTCATGTGAACCAAAAGGTTCCACAAATCTCTTTTGAATTTAAGGGATACATTGATGAGAACTCCAATCATGTGATTTATGGGGGAAGGAGTCAAGTACGTAGTGTTCTATGATTCATCAAGAATGAGTCTTGGTTGTGTTTTGATGTTTAGGCGAGAAATAATTTCCAATGGTCCATGCTAGTTGATACAATATCTGTAGAACTACACAAACCATGTTCTTGAGTTTGTAGTGGTAGTGTTGTCTTTGAATCGGCACTAACAGTACCTGATGGAAAATCAGTTTTTCTTATACTCTAATAACAAGAGTCTTATTAATAACTTCTCTCATGGGGATTTCAAATTGAGATGGTTGTAAAGGCTAGAGTTCCTCCAAATTATGACTACAATATTTTATATACTCTAGGTAATGGGAATGTGGTTGAAGATGCTCTCAGTATAAAATATTGCTTGAAGTTGCTGAACAAGGCATCATAGTGGTTGGCCTCGTTGTAGTTATCCATTTTTGATGGAGATGGAGGAGCTCACCTCCAATAGATGGGTTATACCCATCTACTCCAACAAGGAATCAAGGTGGATCAAATTGGGGATATTGATTCTGAGACCCATCTTGCTTAGATATCCATAAAGCATGCTCATAATATATTTTCAAAAGGTGTGGTAAATTTTATTATTTTCAATGGGTTCATAATTTTACTAGTGACATTGTGAGTAGAGGTCTGGATGGAGTTTCATATGTCCCCCTCAGAGGTACATCTAAGTGTGTAAACAAATTTATAGGACCGTCATCATTAATATTGGTGGATAGGGATGAAAAAAAGAGTTACATTGTTTTTCTCTTGGGGCCCTACTTTTCAATAAGTTAATGATGATCCCCATTTTCTTGCAGGTTCAGATCAACCCTTTGAGGTTCTATAATGAATGTGGGATGGGATACCTATGGAAATTCTGATGGTCTTACCATGTACTTCTTATGAACATGATTATATATGGTTGATTTTTGACTGAATCACCAAGTCACCCCACTTCTTAACTATCTGAGAGAAGAGTTTAGTGGAGTCCCAAGGACATGTCTATATTCAAGAGATAGATCGACTCCATTGAGTTTCATCAAAAAATTGTTTTTGATAGTGATTCTGGCATTACATCTCTGTTTTGGAAGGGATTGCAGGAGGCGTTTGGGACCCAGTTACACTTTAGAATAGTGTTACATCCAAAATCAGATGTTCAAAATGAGATAACCATTCAAATTCTCAAGGAAATGCTATGAGATTTTATGTTTGATGTTATCAGTAGTTGGGAGGATCACCTGCCTCTGGTGGAGTTTTCTTATAATAATAAATACCATTCCACCACCAGTGTGGAACTATTATAGGCTTGTAAGGGTGACCCTTAATGTCACCAATTTGTTAGACTGACACAAGAGAGTCATCAATCGTGGGATCAAAATTAGTACGAGCTACAATAGAGATGTGACAACCGGGTCCCGGTGATAGCACAACCACCCCCCGCCTTAACATGACCGTCGGTTCCTGGCCCACCAGGTACCACTAGTTTCCCCACAGACACGTGGGGCCCACCCCAGGGTCCACCCACATGCCTGAACGAGTCATCTGACTAATGATTGTCCCCACAGGCCAACACATATCCTTTCCAGTGTTCTTTGTCCTCACTCACACACACCATGAGAAACTTCCCAGAGGGTCACCCATCCTTTATCATTTGGGGATGTTACAATCACCCCCCCTTTAGAACACAACGCCCTCGTTGTGGGCCCTACATCTCAACCCAGGCAGTGCACCGCACTTAAGGCTGGGTACCACCTATGATACCAAATGTGAAAACCGGGTCCCGGTGATAGCACAACCACCCCCGCCTTAACATGACCGTCGGGTCCTGGCCCACCAGGCACCACTAGTTTCCCCACAGACACGTGGGGCCCACCCCAGGGTCCACCCACATGCCTGAACGAGTCATCTGACTAAAGATTGTCCCCACAGGCCAACACATGTCCTTTCCAGTGTGCTTTGTCCTCACTCACACACACCCTGAGAAACTTCCCAGAGGGTCACCCATCCTGATCACTACTCCAGACCAAGCACGCTTAACTATGGAGTTCTAATCATATAGGCTCCCGAAAAAGAAGGTGCACCTTGTTGACATGAGTCATATCATTTAGTCATTTAACCCTTTATCATTTGGGGATGTTACAAGAGAAGGTAAAGATAATCCAAGTGAATATGGAGACTACACAAAGCTATTTGAAGTCTTATGATGATAGGCAATGAAGGCCTTCTGAGTTATAGCAATGGGACCTTGTGTAACACCCTGAACCCAGTTACCTAGAGTCGGTGCATTTTTACATAACATTGAAATGATCAAATGAAAGACCAAATCTCGAAATATTGATTAGTTTAGTATCCTTGGAAACACTAGATATATTCATAAGTCTTACATTACATCATAAATATGAAAACTACAACAAAATAGTCTCCATAGTCCACACTCATATCCTCACATACTATCCCAATATGTCATTCATAAATTACTTCTTCACATCCTAGGAAATATAAATCATTGAATGGGGTGATCTCAGATGCTTGGTAAGGATAACAATATAGAAGAATCTTTCATAAATAAACATAAACATTTAAGGCAATGTATAACTAAAAAAAATCCTTTTAAACATGAACTTCATCATAATATGAAAAAGATAAAATGAAACAATTCCATTTACTTATTCACAGGGATATTCTACTAGTCGAATAATCACATGCAATATCAATAACCACTTTCATAATGATGGAATGGATAATGCCAGACTATCATAACCACGTAGCCAAGGCCTCGTGCCAAGACTACAAATATGATTTTGTCAAGGCCTCATGCCAAGACACTAGTTTGTCTCATGAGACCAACCGATGCATCGAGGAGCTAAAGCAGGCTCCACCAGTCACTTATTAAGTCCAATGCATTCCTCATATGAACATGTTTAAACATAACATAAACATTCCTATTAAAACTATCATAAGAAATGTAAATACTTTCTCCATAAACCATGAATAGTATAAAAATAACACATCCACAATCAAACATATCAAAAAAACTTCAATACAATATGGATGTTTTGTATCATAATAAATCATATTCAAATAAGCTTAAAATCCATCAAAGGATGTTGACATAGATGAAATCAAAACTATTTGAGAGAAATATCTATTTTTTTGAAATCATTTAAAAGTCACACAATTCTACAGAAAATAATTATTTTTAAAATATTCTTATAAGCTGGTAAGGGAAGCTTCGATGATTTTATAATGGCGTAAAATAGCCACATCTATTGTATAAGTTAAAAAAAGACATTCTTACCTTAATTCTATCGAAAAGGTTAAAAAGGACCTTGTTTGGAAAACGACAGGAATATTCCTTTATAAACTTCTTATAAAAAGTCAAAAAAGGGTATAAATGACTTTAACCCATATTCTGTAAAATATTAATAATTTTTTGAAATACATTTTTATAAAACGTGAATGTGGATGATAAAGAGGTCCAAGTAGATAAATACGTACAAAAAACCTCAGATAATGAAGAGATTGTAAAATAACCCTTACCTTGTACTTTTCCTTGGTTAATGGTAGGTTAACTTACTTTATAATGGTGAAATAATTGTTATTTAATTATACAATAATCATATTTATTAATATGATATCATATATGATCTTTTAACATCGCTTTGTTAATAAAATCATAGTATTATTGTCATTTTGGGTGTTAACTTACTCGTTTTCGTTTATATGTTTTGTTACATAAGCCGTGTTTGTTATGGATATAATGTATTATATTCATATCCTTAATGATATTAAGTCTTTAAACATTATTTTTAACCATCAAATTAAAATCATTCTTGAATGGCTACCATGGGGAATGAATCTCATCGCGTTCGTGGAGACGGTAGTCCGTATGTACGAACGAGAGACAATATCATTCTTTTGAAATTAAAATAATACATAATTGGATGGTGTATCATATAGACATAAATATTATAATGTTATATTTATTATTTACATGAATTATACATCATTATTATACCCATATATATAATAATATATTGAATAACAATTACACCACAACGTGCAGACGGTAGGCCGTACATATGCACGTATGGTGACATGTCTTTCATGGGATGGATAGAATAATGATTTTTTTGTTCCATAACTATAATAACATCAATATATATATGAAGATTCTGGAGTTATTATTTTTGAATGGAAATAAGAAGGAAATAAGCAGTTGATGAAGAAAGGAACTTTAAAGAGGGTGGTGAAGATATTACCTCTTCTTAGGGTTCTTCCTTTTGATTTGATCAAAAGGGCTCCATTGGGTGGCTTTATGATCAAAATAAGGCCTCTAGGATGAAGTGAGGGAAGTTGAGATAGTATTTGGGTAGGTTTTGGCCGAACCCAAAGGCTTTGAAGGTGTTAATTAATGAGAAGGGGGAGTGCCCTTTTATAAGAGGGGTGAGGGGCTCTTTAGGAAAAGCTAGAAATATTATTTTATAATAAATTAATATTCGGTTTATAATGGTTCCAAAGTCTATTATTTAAATTTTAAGGTGTGGATAGGTCTAAAACCACTAATCTAATAGATTTTAGATAGGTTTTGGTCATTATATTAACATTATCGTTTAGATTAAACTCTTAGTTAATTATATTGACATTTACCATGTCACTTTGTATTTTTATATTATATAGTTAATAAACGTAACATATACATCCAAGAGACCCCCAAGTGGTACATTAATGATACACCTATCATGATATAAGTCTTTTGGCCGATCCTTAGATTATTAGAAATTGAATATCAATTAATATTATAATATTTGTTTTAAAAACTCTTTTATGTCAATTTGGACAATATTTAATAATTGATATTTGATAAAGTCTTAAAAACATAATTACTTAGAACCTAATTCATTTAATCAATTATAACATGTCATATTAACCAATGAAATTATTTAATGTCATTAAAACTTCCAAATTATATTTATTTTAACATTTATAATACCAATTATTAGATTCTTTCATTAATAAGGAAAATACTACATCATTATTGTGTCATATATATTTTTACTTTTTCAATGTCTAAAAATTATAAATAAAATACCATTATATTGGAAATAATTTTAGATTTCTAATGAATATTTATAGTCTAAAATCCAACATATATAACCCTATGTAAAAATTGTTTTGTTAATGATATATGCTTATTTCATTATTGTATTTATTTTAACTTAATTAATATAAAGTGTCCCTATCACATACAAGTGGATCCATGGGGTCCTAAAATCAACCCGATGATGCCCATGGTCAAACCTGTATCCACCAATATGGTTAGGGAACGTTTTAGGGTAATTTTTTATTATTATAATATTATATATTAACCCTTATTTACCGGATTTACCCTTTAACCATGGTAAATAAAATATTTACCGAAATAATTTTTCAAAATGTCTAAAAATAAAAGTTACCTATTTACACAATATGAACATCCTGATTCCAAATATGGAATCATTTTTCCAAATACAAAACATTGAAGTTGTATAAATTAATTTAAAATTAATTCCCGCTGTCAAAACAAAAAGCGTGTTTTTAAGATATAATAATTGTCATAAGATTGACAATTGTTTATGTCCGGTTTTATTGTGAAATTATGTCCAATGACCAAAATTGTATTAAATGATAAAAATATATTCTAAATATACTTTAAAACCACTCAAATTTATAATTTATCACTGTTAATTATTTTGATTAAAAAATTAGTTTTTAATTAAAATTTAATAATTTTCACTATTAATCAAAATATAAAAGTTATCCAAAAATTACCAAAATTTCACCCTAGGCTAAATTCGATATTCCAAATCCAAAAATGAATTCCATTTTGAGAGAAAAAATTTATATAATTTCAAAATTTAGGTATTACTATTCATAACGGATAGTTTTATTGGTTGTGGTGTGTGTTAGAACTCGAAGTTGCGTATAACACGCACTACTGTATTATTCAAAGAGAAGCGTACCATGGAAGATTGGTGTGTTACATTCTCCACTACTTCAAATAATTTCGTCTTCGAAAATTCTATAATATTACTTCATAAAAAGACTTGAGTGATTCTTCATCATAAGTTCCTCGGGTTCCCACGCTGCTTCTTCCATTTTATGGTTTCTCCATAGAACTTTTACCAGACGAGTCATCCGGTTTCTCACCAATTGTTCTCTCGTATCAAGAATCCTGACGGCCTCTTCTGAATAATAGAGATTGGGTTCCAGTTATAATTCCTCAAAGGTGAGTACATGCATTGGGTTGGGTATGTATTTCCTCAATAGTGATACGTGGAACACATCGTGAACTTTGGAGAGACATGGAGGCATTTCCAAATGTTAAGAAACAACCCCAATTCATTATATAATTTCCAATGTTCCGATATACCTGGGACTAAGTTTACATTTCTTACCGAAACGTATAACTCCCTTCCATGGAGATACCTTTAAGAAAACATGATCTCCTACCTGAAATTCCAAATCCTTCCCCCAGTTGTCAGCATAGCTCTTCTACCTACTTTGAGATTCTTTGATGTGGTTTTGGATTACCTTATCCTTTTCCATCGTTTCCTATACCAGTTCTAGGCCTACATGATTTGTTTCACCAACGTCATCCCAACAGGTTGGTGTGCAATATCTCTTTCTGTATAACACTTCATATGGTGCCATCTGAATACTCAAATGGAAGCTATTGTTATAGGAAAATTCTACCAGAGGTAAATATTGATACCACATACCCTGAAAGTCAAGTGAGAATGATCTCAACATGTCTTCTAAGGTTTGAGTAATTTGTTTTGATTTTCCATCTATTTTAGGGTGGTAGGCAGTGCTCAAACGAAGTTCAATATCCAGGGCTTTCTAAAGACTTTTCCAGAAACATGAAGTAAAACGGGGATCACGATCAGAAACGATCAATAGGGGTACTCCATGAAGTCTGACAACTTCATTAATATATAGAATTTTTAGAAACTACAGTTGTAGATCTTCTCTTATAGCATGAAAATGTGGTGTCTTGGTAAGACGATCAACAACATCCCTTATTGCATCATTCCTTCTAGGAGTCTTAGTTAGCCCCATGAAAAATCCCATCATAATATTGTCCCATTTCCACTCCAGTATTGGAAGAGGTTTCATGACTCCTCCAGGTTGTTGCCTTCCAGCTTTCAATTATTGAAAAACCATACATCTTGACACAAAATTAGCAATCTCCCTCTTCATGTTGTCCTAATAAAAATGTTCCTCCAAATCACTATACATATTGGTGATCCCATGCTGTATAGAGAAATTGGAACTATGAGAATCATCCAACAATTCTCTTTTTAGATCAGGTATATTGGGAACACAAAGTCTCTTCCCAAACTTCAAAATTCCCTCTTCATATACAAAGTCACTCAATTTCCTATCATTCACAGCTTTAATCTTCCTTCGTAACTCTTCATCACTGGTCTGAGAACTCTTTAACCTTTTTAGTATAGATGGTTTGGCACCCATTTGAAAAATAATTGATCTTTTACCTTCCAGGGTGATTCCCATATCCATCTTTACTAGATCCATGAAAATAAGATCCCTTTCAATTATCATCATCTTCAAAACTCCATGATCTTTTCTGCTCAAAGCATCTTCCACCTTATTTTCCTTCCCCAGGTGGTAGTGTTCATGCAATCATAATCCTTGAGTAGTTCAAGCCATATCCTTTGCCTCATGTTGAGTTCTTTCTGTGAGAAAATATACTTCAGACTCTTGTGATCAGTATAAATCTCACATTTCTCACCATAGAGATATTTTATCCATATCTTCAAAGAAAATAATATAACAGCTAACTCGTGATCATGAGTAGGATAGTTCTGCTCATGAATTTTTAGGTGCCGTGAAGCATAGTCAATAACCCTATCATTTTGCATAAGGACACAACCTATTCCTTTCATTGATGCATCACTATAAATAACGAACCCATCATTCCCCGATGGTAGAGTCAATATATGAGAATTGACTAATATCCTCTTAATTTCTTCAAAAGATTCTTCACACTCTTTTTTCCAAACAAATTTAACCCCTTTATGTGTGAGCTTCGTTAATGGGTTAGCCAATCGGGCAAAATTCTGGACAAAACGTCGATAATATCATGCTAAACTAATAAAACTGCGTACCTAAGTTATACTCGTCAGTGCTGGCCATTCTATGATTGCTTTGGTCTTAGTAGGATCAATGGAAATTCCATCCTTAGAGAAAATATGGCCAAGAAAAGAAATCTCCTGAAGCCAGAATTCACACTTTCTAAACTTTCCATATAATTCATGTCTTCTCAGTGTCTTCAGGATAATGCGCAAATGATTTTCAGGATCTTCGTAGCTTTTAGATTATACCAATATATCATAAATAAATACCACTAAAAATCATCGAGATATTCCCTGAAAACACTATTCATTAAATCCATGAACACAGAGGGAGCATTAGTCAATCCAAAAGGAATTACTGTAAACTCTTAATGCACGTACCTGGTTCCAAATGCTGTTTTCGAAATGTCATCCTTCTTTACACACAACTGATGATATCCAGATCGAAAGTCAATATTTGAAAAATATTTCACTCCATGCAGTTGGTCAAATAAATCATCAATGCGAGGTAAAGGATACTTGTTCTTTATTGTTATAGCATTGATATCCCTGTAGTCAATACATAACCTCATTGGTCTATCTTTTTCTTTAACAAAAATAACAGAGACTCTCCATAGAGAAACACTAGGGTGAATAAATCCATTATTACTCAGTTCCTCTAGTTGTTTCTTTAGTTCAACTAATTCTAAAATGGCCATTCTATAAGGGGTCTTCGATATAGACCTTGATCAAGGAATTAAATCAATGGAAAAATCAACTTCTCGTTCTGGAGGATGTCCAGGTAAATCTTCTGGAAACACATCTACATATTCCTTCACAATAGGTACATCCTCTATTTGAACATTCCTTTCCACACCCTGTAACACCCCGAGCTTCCACGATACGCTTCTCATTCAATAATGCAATAGCTTGCATTGTACGCAACTTCGAGTTCTAAAACCCTGCGACTAATCAAAGTATCCATTATGAATAGTAATAACCACTTTTTAAAATTATAGAAATTTTATATTTCAAAATGGACTTCATTTTTGTATTCGTAATATCGAAATTATCCAAAGTTGAATTTTTGTAATTTTCTGAGAACTTCCAATTTTTTATGAATAGTGAAAATTACTTAAAAACAACTTTTTTAATCAAAACAATTTATAGTGATAAATTATACTATTTAGTGGTTTTAAATTATAATTAGAATATATTTTTATCAGTTTATCCAATGGTGGTCATTAGAATTAATTTAACATTGAAATTGGACATAAACAATTGCCAATCTTTTGATATAAATTGTTTCTTAAAAACACGCTATTTGTTGTGACCTCGGGAATTAATTATAAAATTAATTAATGCAACTTATATGTTTGGAATTTTTTAAAATAGACCTAATTTTTGAATTCGGAATATCAATTATAGCTTAGGGTGAAATTTTGGCATTGTTCTGAAAAACTTCAATTTTTGATGAATAGTGAAACCACTAAGTGGTAGTTAAATAACTGATTTTTCGTTTAAATGAAATATTACCACTTCTGTGATTTGATTTTCAAAAATCCGACATACATGGTTGTCATTAAGAAGTAAAATGTGGTTCAATGAGATTAAAATAATTTTTTGGTGAATAGTAACTTTTAAGTTCTTAATCGCGATTAGAGGTCATTGGTGTAGTATAAGGTAAAAATAATGTTTTAATAATATGAGATGAGCTTGACACATGTCCTAACCTCATTGGATGTGTCATGGCCGACCAAGACAATCCATGGGTCAACTTGGGGACCCCATGGAGCCACTTTAGTTGAAAAATGACATAAATACCTTTTATTTAATGTTAAAGTAAAAAAATGACACAAACATGAAATGTTTTACTAAAAATTTTTTACATGGGGTTATACAAGTCATATTTTTGACTATAAATATTCATTGGAAAGCTAAAAAGATTTTCTACATCATAGTATTTTTTTTATAATTGTTAGACATTAAATAAATTAAATTATTTATGAAATCATTATGATGCATCGATGGCCTCATTATTTAACGATTTTAATAAAATGAAAAGATAATGTACAATCCAAGGAATACACTTGTCCAAAGACTATTGGATGGGTAGATTGCGAACCCTTATCACCTTATCCACGAATTATATAAGTGTGGGACCTTTAGAATCCGAAAATTATTGTATAATAATGTAAAGGTTCCTTACTTTCCAAGAGTGTCCCCCCTCTCCTCTTATAAAAGGCCCCCACCTCTACCACCTCATTCACACTTTCAAGCCATTTGGCTCGGCCAAACTCTGCCCAAATACTCTCCCAACATCCCTAAATTACTCCTAGAAGCCTCAAATTGTGAATAATTCTTCACAAGGAAGCCTTTGTCTCAAATCAAAAAGAGTTACCGGATTTTTAGGAAATGTCTTCTCTAATGTTGTTTTGTTTTATTTAGCTTCTCCAACCCCTTAAACTCTTTTTATTCCTTTCTTTTATAACAAAACCAGTATCATCAATATACTAGGATGTTTTTATAAGAAGGATTCGAGCTATACTTACACACACCTACATCTAATGGTTAAAGAACATACAGTTTCTGTGGATGGTGAATTTCTGCCTCACGAAACGATGATTGTTCAACAGTCATATAACACCTTCAAAGGTGGACATTAATATGTCACTATATTTATATATGATATATAATATATTTTTGTTTTACTTATGATTTTTTATTTTTCATTTATGGCATACCTTTATGGTTTCCATTATGGGTTAACACGATATTTTCATTTTAGGAAGTACGGACTACCGCCCCCTCAAAGTGATTTGAATCGTTAATACCATATGTGGGATGTATAAAGGATGGAGTAAAGGGTATTATATTCTATATTATACTGGAATTATATTGTAAATTTATATAATTATGATTTCATTCCATTAAATACGAAATAGAAATGAAAGTAGCGTTCATGCGTACGTACGGCTTACCGTCTCCATGAACGGTGCATATCATTTCTTACCTCTAAATGTTATGTAATATTATGAATGAATGTATATAATGGATATATATGATATATATGATATCTAAATCATGAATATAATTCTGGATATAATAGATATTTCATCACATTAACAACTCGTAATTATAAGAAGTTTATTGTTGACTCAAGTACCAAAGATCGACAAAACGACCGTTATTAACTTAAATAATTACATAATGTTCATAACATTGTAATAAGTTATATAAAAAGGATAATGAAATTGAAAATGGTTCTTAATAAGGTAGATATTAACTCGATTTTATTATTCAAGAGGTTAAAGAACGGTTGAGTCAAGTCGAACACGAGGTAAGGGAACTTCTTAACCCAATTTCTATTCTTTGGGTTAATCTCCTACTTTCAAATTATGTCATGATATTATTATGTCCTATCTTGTATTTTTACATTATTTATGTGTACTTATAGTGAATACACATAATAAACCTACTTTATAAAAAAAATGACCTTTTTAAGGACTTCGTCTCAATCCCCTTTCATTGAGGCATATTTTGTTTTATACACAACTTTCTTTTATACGGTGTATAAACCCCTTTGAATTTTACGTTTATTCAAAAGGAATCTTTTTTATACGAAGCGTTTTTCTAAACAAAAAAAGTGAATGTTTTTCTTTCCATACTTATGCGGTGACAATGACTTCTCCGCCGCCGTGACCATTATTTGAGTTTCGGCTTCCTCTACAAGCCATCATTTTTTTAATGAAAAATAAATACAATGTTTTAACTTTATTTTATTTTGGTATTGAAAATGGTTTTGAAAGCGTTTTTATTATATAAATGTGTTGTATTGATATCTTGTGATTGAAATGTGGAAATGTTATGTTTCCTTTATGCATGTTTTATGTGATACAATTATGTTATGGTTTATGATATGTTTAAACCTATTCATATGAGGAATGTATTTGACTTAATAAGTGACGGGTGGAGCCCGCTATAGCTCCTCGATGCATCGGTAGGTCTCATGAGACAACTAGATGTGGAATTTGTCGAGGCCCTTTCCCAATTTGATTTATGGTTTTGGCCGAGGCCTTAATCATTTTAGACGTCTTGGCCGAGGCCTTGAAAAAATGTTTCAGAATATCTGGCATTATACATTCCCCCATTATGAAAGTGGTTATTGATATTTCATGTGATTATTCGACCAGTAGAATATCCATGTGAAGAAGTGAATGGCATTATCTCATTTTACTTTTGCCATATTATGTCGATGTTCAAGTGTAAAAGGCTTTTGTTTTAGTTATACATTGCCTTAAATTTTTATGTTTATTTATGAAAGCTTCCGCAATATTGTTATCCTTACTGAGCATCTGAGCTCACCCCTTTCAATGTTTTAATATTTTCCAAGATGTGAAGAAGTATTTTATGAATGACCTGCAGGGATAGTCAGAAGAGGATATGAGTGTGGACTATGAAGACTTTGTTATTAGTTTTTCACATTATGATGTAATGTAACATTTATGAATGTATCTAGTGTTTCCAAGGCTACTAAACTAATCGGTCTTTCGAGACTTGATCTTTTGTGATCATGCCAATGTTACGAAGTAATGCACCGACTCCGGGTAGCTGGGGTTGGGGCGTTACAGTTGGTATCAGAGGTAGTTTAGTACTAACCTTGGAAGCAAGATTTAAATAAACTCTGATTAGAGCACATAGCCCGAAGATAGACTTTGAGGATTAGTATAGAAAAACATCCTAGAATTTTGGTATTATAGAAATTTTGTGAGTTTTCCGAGCAATAAATCCCTGTCTGGATACGAGCAGGTAGAGGCGGATCTGGCACAGATGTACCTATGGGTAAAACCCGAAAACACCGCTTTGAGCTAGACTCGAACGGGAACTGGTGCACGACAATAGGCCTTGCTGCACTCTTGGTTACGACACTCCTGGGGGATATGCTTAGGATAATTATCATTTCTTTACAAACCACTATGAAGGGTTATGAGTATATACTTCCTCAAAGAAATTTTTTTTTATGATTATGGATTATATCCATAAAATAGTTCAGTTAGTGTTAAGTGTTTTACAAGTATGGAATTATGTATTTTGATTCATAAACTAATCTAGTTTATTCCATTGTGTAGAAATGGTGCCTAGTGGAAGGAATGGAAACCGTATCAATGCACGCACTCCGTGTAGGGATTTCCCTCCTTCTCAAGATAATTATTGTGGAGTTGGAGATACAACTGGTGCTGATCAACTTATTACCATACTGGGACAACTCACTCAGGTTATGAATAATAACCTTACTCGTATGGAGCACCCTGATCCGCAACGTGAAGGATCAATGTTAGACCGCTTCATGAGGCAACAATCACCAACATTTAATGGGGGTACAAATCCATTAGTATGTGAGCAATGGATAATCTCCTTAGAGAAAATATTCCATGCCTTGGGGAGTAGCGAAAGGGAGAAGGTTGTCATGGCAGTTTACCGCCTCACTGGAGATGCCGATCAGTGGTGGTCGTTGATTCAAAATACAAAGGAAGATGAAGAAGTATCAAGTATGTAATGGAGAATGTTCAAAGATCTTTTCTTAGAAAAATACTTTCCACATGACCATCGAGCAGATATGGAAAGGTAATTTCTGAGTCTGAGGCAGAAGGAGGATGATAATGTCACAAAGTATGAGGCTAACTTTACAAGGTTCGCGAGGCATGCTTCAGATTATATACATAACCCATGAAGTAAGATTGATCGTTTATTTGATGGGTTAAAACCATTTATCCGCCGAGCTTTAGTATCACAATCTTTCTCATCGTACGAAGATATTGTCTCGTGTGCTATCAAGACGGAAAAGGAATTCTCTAAGTCTTATGACAACAAAGTAAAGCAAGAGAAGAAGAGAACGGTGGAACAAGAGACAGATAAAGGGAAAAAGGGAAAGAAGGATTTTCCATTATGTGATAATTGTGGGAAGAATCACCCTGGTACTGGCCTAAAAGGAATGGGAGTTTGTTATAAATGTGGAGAAAAAGGTCACCAGGCACGTGATTGCAACGGAAAGAAAGATGCTATCAATGTTGAATGCTACAATTGTAGGGAAATGGGGCATTATGAAAATGAATGTCCTAAGCGTCAGGAAAACTTACCTCATAAAAGGCCAAGGGATCAAGGCCAAGCTTATGCTGTTACTACAGATGAAGTTGAATAATTATTGTATTTGTGTTTTTGGACTCAAGAACTAGATTATGGTTATAAGAATAATGTGATATATATAAGGATTGTACTGCAGTACATGTTGTTTTCATTAAGGTTTTAATATTATGAAGGTAATTATATTTTTAGTATGTGACAATAAGAGAAACTTTACTTTGTTTGGGGAATCTAATAAATTGATTTTGGAATTAAGAGACCTTTTAGAGAAAGTCTGGACAAAGGTATTTTTGATAACTATAAAGGTTGGAGTGGATTAAGTTGATCTTTGGATAGTATTGTTTAAGGTTAAAAAATTTATGAAGATTATTTTTGAATATTATAATACTTTAGTTTTAGAAAAAGGACAACCTGCAGGGTGGGGCATAACCCGTCGCGTCGGACAAAGCTATAGGAATCGAACCCACAACCATAGTGCGAGAGGCCTTTATTTCCTACCACTAGACTACATGAAGTCCCTGGTTATTACAAAATAATTTTACTAATCTAAATGGTATGTGTTAACATTTGAAACCTTATACAATTAGGATAAGTATAATATTTTTGAGTTCTATTATCTTTTTGAGTGAAAGATGAGTTGAAGGTTGAAACTCTAATTGTCAAGCATAAATATATATATACCTATCTCTTATTCAATGAATAAATTAATTCATAAACTTTAGTAAAGGGATATTAAAACAATGAAATGTGTTATCCTAATACCTTATGTCTTGTTGAACTAATGATATTTTAAATCAACATAGATTAAAGGCTTTGAGGCCCTCAATTTGACAGTTGATTGTGATTGATGACCTCAATCACTCCCTACAAATATTTACGTTTTTCCTCCAATTATATGTCTCTAATTGCCAACAATGTTCTCCTAATCGAGATCATAATTGGGTGGTGACTTTTTCATTTCCCTTTCCCTCTTAATAAGGCTAAATTTTATTAATATTATTTCCGATGTGGGTTTTCCTCAAAGGTATTTTCTCTTTTCAACCTTTTATTTTCAAAGAAAAATTTCAAATTGCAAGGACGCAATTTATTGAAGGAGGGGATAATGTAACAACCCGAGCTTCCACGATATGCTTCTCATTCAATAATGCAATAGCTTGCATTGTACGCAACTTCGAGTTCTAAAACACCGCGACTAATCAAAGTAGCCGTTATGAATAGTAATAACCACTTTTTAAAATTATAGAAATTTTATATTTCAAAATGGACTTCATTTTTGTATTCGTAATATCGAAATTATCCAAAGTTGAATTTTTTGTAATTTTCTGAGAACTTCCAATTTTTTATGAATAGTGAAAATTACTTAAAAACAACTTTTTTAATCAAAATAATTTATACTGATAAATTATACTATTTAGTGGTTTTAAAGTATAATTAGAATATATTTTTACCATTTTATCTAATGGTGGTCATTATAATTAATTTAACATTGAAATTGGACATAAACAATTACCAATCTTTTGATATAAATTGTTTCTTAAAAACACGCTATTTGTTGTGACAGCGGGAATTAATTATAAAATTAATTAATGCAACTTATATGTTTGGAATTTTGTAAAATAGACCTAATTTTTGAATTCGGAATATCAATTATAGCTTAGGGTGAAATTTTGGCATTGTTCTGAAAAACTTCAATTTTTGATGAATAGTGAAACCACTAAGTGGTAGTTAAATAACTGATTTTTCGTTTAAATGAAATATTACCACTTCTGTGATTTGATTTTCAAAAATCCAACATACATGGTTGTCATTAAGAAGTAAAATGTGGTTCAATGAGATTAAAATATTTTTTTGGTGAATAGTACCTTTTAAGTTCTTAATCGCGATTAGAGGTCATTAGTGTAGTATAAGGTAAAAATAATGTTTTAATAATATGATATGAGCTTGACACATTTACTAACCTCATTGGATGTGTCATGGCCGACCAAGACAATCCATGGGTCAACTTGGGGACCCCATGGAGCCACTTTAGTTGAAAAATGACATAAATACCTTTTATTTAATGTTAAAGTAAAAAAATGACACAAACATGAAATGTTTTACTAAAAAAAAATTTACATGGGGTTATAAAAGTCATATTTTTGACTATCAATATTCATTGGAAAGCTAAAACGATTTCCTACATCATAGTATTTTTTTTATAAATGTTAGACATTAAATAAATTAAATTATTTATGACATCATTTTGATGCAGCGATGACCTCATTATTTAACGATTTTAATAAAATGAAAAGATAATGTACAATCCAATGCTTAAACTTGTCCAAAGACTATTGTATGGGTATATTGCGAACCCTTATCACCATATCCACTAATTATATAAGTTTGGGACCTTTATAATCCTAAAAGCATTGTATAATAATGTAAATTGTCCTTACTTTCCAAGAGTGTCCCTCCTCTCCTCTTATAAAAGGCCCCCACATCTACCACCTCATTCACAATTTCAAGCCATTTGGCTCGGCCAAACTCTGCCCAAATACTCTCCCAACATCACTCACTTACTCCTAGTAGCCTCACTTTGGGCAGAATTCTTCCCAAGGAATCCTTTGTCCCAAATCAAAAAGAGTTACCCGATTTTTAGGAAATGTCTTCTCTAATGTTGTTTTGTTTTATTTTGCTTCTCCAACCCCTTAAACTCTTTTTATTCCTTTCTTTTGTAACAAAACCAGTATCCTCAATATACTAGGATGTTTTTATAATAAGTATTCGAGCTAAACTTACACACACCTACATCTAATGGTTAAAGAACATACTATTTCTGTGGATGACGAATTTCTGCCTCACGAAATGATGATTGTTCAACACTCATATAACACCTTCAAAGGTGGAAATTAATATGTAACTATATTTATATATGATATATAATATGTTTTTGTTTTACTTATGATTTTTTATTTTTAATTTATGGCATACCTTTATGGTTTCCATTATGGGTAAACGCGATATTTTCATTTTAGGAAATGCGGACTACCGCCCCCTCAAAGTGATTTGAATCGTTAATACCATATGTGGGATGTATAAAGGATGGAGTAAATGGTATTATATTCTATATTATACTGGAATTATATTTTAAATTTATATAATTATGATTTCATTCCATTAAATACGAAATAGAAATGAAAGTAGCGTTCATGCGTACGTACGGCTTACCGTCTCCATGAACGGTGCATTTCATTTCTTACCTCTAAATGTTACGTAATATTATTAATGAATGTATATACTGGATATATATGATATATATGATATCTACATCATGAATATAATTCTGGATATAATGGATATTTCATCACATTAACAACTCGTAATTATCAGAAGTTTATTGTTGACTCAAGTACCAAAGATCGACAAAACGACCGTTATTAACTTAAATAATTACATAATGTTCATAACATTGTAATAAGTGATATAAAAAGGATAATGAAATTGAAAATGGTTATTAATAAGGTAGATATTAACTCTAGTTTATTATTCAGGAGGTTAAAGAACGGTTGAGTCAAGTTGGACACGAGGTAAGGGAACTTCTTAACCCAATTTCTATTCTTTGGGTTAATCTCCTACTTTCAAATTATGTCATGATATTATTATGTCCTATCTTGTATTTTTAAATTATTTATGTATACTTATAGTGAATACACATAATAGACCTACTTTATAAAAAAATTATCTTTTTAAGGACTTCGTCTCAATCCCCTTTCATTGAGGCATATTTTGTTTTATACACAACTTTCTTTTATACGGTGTATAATCCCCTTTTACTTTTACGTTTATTCAAAAGGAATCTTTTTTATACTAAACGTTTTGCTAAAAGAAAGAAGGGAATGTTTTTCTTTCCGTACTTATGCGGTGACAATGACTTCTCCGCCGCCGTGACCATTATTTGAGTTTCGGCTTCCTCTACAAGCCATCATTTTTTTAATGAAAAATAAATACAAAGTTTTAACATTCTTTTATTTTGGTATTGAAAATGGTTTTGAAAGCGTTTTTATTATATCAATGTGTTGTATTGTTATCTTGTGATTGAAATGTGGAAATGTTATGTTTCCATTATGCATGTTTTATGTGATACGATTATGTTATGGTTTATGATATGTTTAAACCTATTCATATGAGGAATGTATTGGACATAATAAGTGACGGGTGGAGCCTGCTATAGCTCCTCGATGCATCGGTAGGTCTCATGAGACAACTAGATGTGGAATTTGTCGAGGCCCTTTCCCAATTTGATTTATGGTTTTGGCCGAGGCCTTAATCATTTTAGACGTCTTGGCCGAGGCCTTGACAAAATGTTTCAGAATATCTGGCATTATACATTCCCTCATTATGAAAGTGGTTATTGATATTGCATGTGATTATTCGACTAGTAGAATATCCATGTGAAGAAGTGAATGGGATTATCTCATTTTACTTTTTCCATATTATGTTGATGTTCAAGTGTAAAAAGCTTTTGTTTTAGTTATACATTGCCTTAAATTTTTATGTTTATTTATGAAAGCTTCCGCAATATTGTTATCCTTACTGAGCATCTGAGCTCACCCCTTTCAATGTTTTAATATTTTCCAGGATGTGAAGAAGTATTTTATGAATGACCTACATGGATAGTCAGAAGAGATATGAGTGTGGACTATGAAGACTTTGTTATTAGTTTTTCACTTTATGATGTAATGTAACATTTATGAATGTATCTAGTGTTTCCAAGGCTACTAAACTAATCGGTCTTTAGAGACTTGGTCTTTTGTGATCATGAAAATGTTACGAAGTAATGCACCGACTCTGGGTAGCTGGGGTCGGGGCGTTACACGCCCTCTGTTATTTCATTCTCATCCTTCCTAATAATTTAATTTAGTTGAGATATTGGGGGTGGATCTAAATAAGAATTAGGTGGTGATGATTCTACTCTAAAGATAAGGTGTTCCTTATCATCATCATCAAAAATCATAACCTCCTTCTTACAATAAATTTTCGCATCATGTTCCAAAATCCAATCCATACCAAGGATTATATCAAATTCAGTCATGGGTATGAAAATGAGATCATTAGATAAAGAACATTTATATGCCCTAATGGTAATGGATCTACAGAACTTTGTAGCAATGATACATCCCTTACAGGTTTTTACTTACAACTTCCTTGTTAAATCAAATTGGAAATATCTAATTTTCTTAGAAAACTGGGAAGATATGAAACAATGCGATGATCCAGAAACAAATAAAGAATTTTCTATACTTGAGGAAACCATTAAATTACCTACCACCACGTCTTTCGGAGCTTCTACATCAGCAGTAGTGATAGCATAATCTAGGCCTTGATCCATTGGAATTTTATGAGGAATGTTCCCCTTATGCTTAGGAAAATAATTTGCATAATGTCCCATCTCTTTAAAATTATATAATTCCACGTTGACAACAACCCTCTTTCCCTTGAAATCATGAGCTTGGTGGCCTTTTTCACCACACATGTAATAAAATATCATTCCTTTTAAGCATGTTCCGTGGTGTTTCTTCCCACATCTACTACATGATGGATTTTCAACTTTTCTCTTCATCCCCTTATTTCCATTTCCAGATTGATCAATAGATCTCTTCTTCTCTTGCTTTGCTTTGAAGTCATAAGACTTAGAGAATTCTTTTCTGTCTTGATATCACATGAGAAAGTGTTTTCGTACGACGAGAAGGATTGTGAGACTAATACTCAATGAAGAAATGGTTTTAACCCATCAATGAAATGACCAATCTTACTTCTTGGGTTACGTATATAATCTCAAGAATACCTTGCTATCCTTGTAAAGTTATCCTCATACTTTGCGACATTATCATCCTCCTTTTGACTCATACTCAGAAATTGCCTTTCCATATATGCTCGATGGCCACGGGGAAAGTATTTTTCTAAAAATAGATCATTGAACTCCATCCATTCCATATTTGATACTTTATCATCTTCCATCATGTTTTGAATCAATGACCACCATTGATCAGAATCTCCAGTGAGGCAGTAAACTACCATGATAACTTTTTCCCTTTCAATACTCCCCAATGCCAGAAATATTTTCTCTAGGGAACTTATCCAATGCTCAGCTACCAGTGGATTTTTACTCCCATTGAATTTTAGTGGTTTTTTCCACATGAAGCGATCTAACATTGATCCTACATGCTATCGATTAGTGTGGTCCATATGTGTAAGGTTATTATTCATAACCTCAGTGAGTTGTCCCAGTATGGTGATAAGCTGATCAGCAGCAGTTACATCACCATCTCCACTATAATTATCTTGAGCAGGAGGGAAATCCCTACATTGAGTGTGTGCATTGATACGGTTTCCATTTCTTACACTAAGCGCCATTTCTAAACAATGGCATAAACTAGATCAGTTTATGAATCAAAATACATAATCCATACGTGTAAAAAACTTATCATAAATTCAACTATTTATGGATATAATCCATAATCATAAAAAATGTTTTCTTTTAGGAAGTATATACTCATAAACCCTTCATAATTGTTTTTAATGAAAATGAGAGTTATCCTATGTATATCCCCTAGGAGTGTCGTAACCAAGAGTGTAGCAAGGCCCGTTGTCGTGCACCAGTTCCCGTTCGAGTCTAGCTCACAACGGTGTTTTCAGGTTTTACCCCTAGGTACATCTGTGCCAGATCCGCCTCTACCTGCTCGTCTTCAGACATGGATGTATTGGTCAGAAAACTCACAAAATCTCTTCAATACCAAAATTCAATGAAATTCTTCTATACTAATACTCAAATTCCATCTTAGGTCTATGTGCTCTAATCAGATATTATCTAAATCTAGCTTCCATCGTTTGTACTAAACTTCCTCTGATACGAACAGTAACGCCCCAACACCAGTTACCTAGAGTTGGTACATTATTACATATCATTGGCATGATCAAAAGAAAGATCAAATAACAAAATACCAATTAGATTAATAGCCATGGAAACACTATATATATTCATAAGTCTTACATTACATCATAAAAATGAAAACTACAAAAACATAGTCTCCATATTCCGCACTCATATCCCCACATACTATCCCAGCAAGTCACTCATAAATTACTTTTTCACATCCTAGGAAAAATAAAACATTGAAAGGGGTGAGCTCAGATGCTCAGTAAGGATAACAATATAGCAGAAACTTTAATAAATAAACATAAACATTTAAGGCAATGTATAACTAAAACAAAATCCTTTTAAACATGAACTTCAACATAATATGGAAAAGATAAAATGAAATAATTCCATTTACTTATTCACATGGATTTTCTACTAGTCAAATAATCACATGCAATATAAATAACCACTTTCATAATGATGGAATGCATAATGCCAGACTATCATAACCACGTAGCCAAGGCCTCGGGCCAAGACTACAAATAAGATTTTGTCAAGGCCTCATGCCAAGACACTAGTTTGTATCATGAGACCAACCGATGCATCAAGGAACAATATCGGGCTCCACTCGTCACTTATTAAGTCCAATTCATTCCTCATATAAACATGTTTAAACATAACATAAACATTCGTATTAAAACTAGCATACGAATTGTCAACACATTCTACATAAACCATGAATTGTATAAAAATAACACATCCACAGTCAAACATATCACAAAAACTTCAATACAATATAGAAGTTCTATATCATAATAATTCAACTTCAAATAAGATTAAAATTTATGAAAGGATGTTGACATAGATGAAATCAAAACTATTTGAGAGAAATATCTCTTTTTTTAAAATCATTTAAAAGTCACACAATTCTACAAGAAAAACTTTATGTTGAAAATATTCTTATAATCTTGCAAGGGAATCTTTGAAAATTTTATAACGGCGTAAAATAACAGCATCCACCGTATAAGTTAAAAAAATATATTCTTACCTTAATTCTGTCAAAAAGGATAAAAAGGTCCTTGTTTGGAAAACGACTGGAAGATTCTTTTATAATCTTCTTATAAAATGTCAAACAAGGGTATAAATGAATTTAAACCATATTTTGTAAAATAGTAAGAATGTTTTGCAATATATTTTTATGAAACATGGATGTGGATGATAAAGAGGTCTCGGTAGATAATTACGTACAAACATCCTCTGATAATGAAGAGATTGTGAAATAACCCTTACATTGTACTTTTACTTGGTTGATAGTAATTTAACATCCTGTATAATAGTGAAATAATTGTTATTGAATTATAAAATAATCATATATATTAATATGATATCATATATGATCTTTTAACATCACTTTGTTAATAAAATCTTAGTATTATCGTCATTTTAGGTGTTAACTTACTCATTTTCTTTTATATGTTTTATTACATAAGTCGTGTTTTTTATGGATATGTTGTATCATATTCACATCCAGAATGATATTAGGTCTTTAAACATTATTTTTAACCATCAAATGAAAATCATTCTTGAATGGATACGATGGGGAATGAAACTCATCTCGTTCGTTGAGACGTAAGTCCGTACGTTTGCACGAGCGACAATATCATTCTTTTGATATTTAAATAATACATAATTGGATGGTATATCATATAGACAGAATAATTATAATGTTATATTTATTATTTACATGAATTATACATCATTATTATACCCACCTAAATAATAATATATTGAATAACAATTACACCACAACGTGGAGACGATAGGCCGTACGTATGCACATATGGTGACATGTCATTCAAGGGATGGAGAGAATAATGAATTTGTTTGTTCCATTTTTATAATAAAATCACATTATATATAATATACTGGAGTTATTCTTTTAGAATAGAAATAACAAGGAAAGAAGAAGTTGAAGAAGAAAGGAACTTTAAAGATGGTGGTGAAGACGTTACCTCTAATTCGTGTTCTTCCTTTTGATTTGATCAAAAGGGCTCTTTAAGATGGCTTTATGATCAAAATAAGGCCTTTAGGATGAAGTTAGGGAAGTTGAGAGGGTATTTGGGTAGGGTTTGGATGAACTAAAAGTCTCTGATGGTGTGAGGTAATGAGAAGGGGGAGTACCCTTTTATAAGAGGGGTGAGGGGCTCTTTATGAAAATATAGAAATATTATTTTATAATAAAATAATATTCAGATTATAATGGCTCCAAAGTTGATTATTTAATGGTTAAGGTGGGTATAGGTAGAAAACCACTCAACCAATAGATTTTTGATAGATTTTGGTCATTATATTAACCTTATCTTTTAGTTTAAACTCTTAGTTAATAAGATTGACATTTACCATGTCACGTTGTATTTTTATATTATATAGTTAATAAAAATACCATATACATCCAAGAGACCCCTAAGTGGTCCATTAATGATACAAATATCATGATATAAGTCTCTTGGATGAATATTAGATTTTTAGGAATTGTATATCAATTAATAATATAATATTTCTTTTAAAAACTCTTTTATGTCAATTTTGACAATATTTAATAATTAATTTTTGATAAAGTCTTAATAACATTATTACTTCGGAGATAATTCATTTAATCGATTCTAACATGGAATATGATCCTATTAAATTCGTTTATTTCATCAAAACGTTCAAATAAAATTTATTTTGACATTTATAATATCAATTATTTGATCCATTCATTAATAAGGAAAATACAGTATCATTATTGTGTTATATATATTTTTACATTTTCAATTTCTAGAAATTCTAAACAAAATACCATTATGTAGAAATCGTTTTCTCTTCCTAATGAATATTTATAGTTGAAAATACGACATATATAACCCTATGTAAAAATTGTTTTTCTAAAAGATATATGCTTATGTCATTTTTGTATTTATTTTAACTTAATTAATATAAAGTGTCCCTATCACCTACAAGTGGCTTCATGGGGTCCCAAAATCGACCCAAAGATGCCCATGGTCAGACATGTATCCTCCATAATGTTAGGACAATTTTTAGGGTAATTTTTCATTATTATAATATTATTTTTTAACCCTTATTTATCGGATTTTTCCTTTAACCATGGTAAATAAAATATTTACCGAAAAATTATTCAAAATGTCTAAAAATAAGAGTTACCTATTTACAAAATTTGTACATCCTGATTCCAGATATGTAATCCATTTTTTCAAATTCAAAACACAGAAGTGGAAGATATTAATTTAATATTAATTACCGATGTCAAAGCAAAAAGCATGTTTTTAAGATATAATAACTATCAAAAGATTGATACTTGTTTATGTCCGGTTTTATTGTGAAATTATGTCCAATGAAAAAAATTGAATTAAATTGTAAAAATATATTCTGAATATATTTTAAAACCACTCAAATTCATAATTTATCACTATTAATTATTTTGATTAAAAAAGTTGTTTCTAATTAAAATTTATTAATTTTAACTTTTCATCAAAATATAAAAGTTATCCGAAAAGTACCAAAATTTCACCCTAGTATAAATTCGATATTCTGAATCCAAAAATGAAGTCCATTTTGAGAGATAAAATTTTTAAAATTTCAAAATTTAGGTATTACTATTAATAACGACTAGTTTGATTGGTTGTGGTGTGTGTTAGAAGTCGAAGTTGCATATAACACACGCTACTGTATTATTCAAAGAGAATCAAACCGTGGAAGCTTGGGGTGTAACATTCTCCTCTCCTTAAAATAATTTCGTCCTTGAAATTTCTATAATATTACTACATAAATATAATAGGGTGATTCTTCATCATAAGTTCCTCAGGTTCCCACATTGCTTCTTCTATTTTATGGTTTCTCCATAGAACTTTTACCAGACAAGTCATCTGGTTTCTCAGCACTTGTTCTCTCGTATCAAGAATCCTAATGGGCTCTTCGCAATAAGATATATTGGGTTCCAGTTCTAATTCCTCATAGTTGAGTACATGCGTTGGTTCAGGCATGTATTTCCTCAACAGTGATACGTGGAACACATCGTAAACTTTGGAGAGACTTGGCGGCATTGCCAAACGGTAAGCTACATCCCCAATTCATTCTATAATTTCGAATGGTCTGATGTACCTGGGACTTAGTTTATCTTTCTTACCGAAACGTATAACTCTCTTCCATGGAGATTACTTCAAGAAAACATGATCTCCTACCTAAGATTCCAAATCCTTCCTTCGGTTGTCAGCATAGCTCTTCTGCCTACTTTGAGATGCTTTGATGTGGTTTTGGATTACCTTCACCTTCTCCATCATTTCCTCCACCAGTTCTGGGCCTACATGTTTTTTTTCAACAACGTCATCCCAACAGGTTGGTGTGCGTTATCTCTTTCCGTATAACGCGTCATATGGTTCCATCTGAATACTCGAATGGAAGCTATTGTTATAGGAAAATTATACCAAGGGTAAATATTGATCCCACATACCCTAAAAGTCAAGTGAGCATGATCTCAACATGTCTTATAAGGTTTGAATAGTCTGTTCTGATTTTCCATCTGTTTGAGGGTGTTAGTTATTGCTCAAAAAAAGTTCAGTATCCAGGGCTTTCTGACGATTTTTCCCAAATATTGATGTAAAATGGGGATCACGATCAGAAACAATCTATAGGGGTACTCCATGAAGTCTCAAAACTTCATTAATATATAGTCTTACTAGACATTCCAGTGGTTGATCTTATCTTATAGCAGGAAAATGTGTTTTCTTGGTAAGACGATAAAAAATAACCCATATTGCATTATTCCTTATAGGAGTCTTTGGTGCCCCATGAAGAAGTCCATTGTAATATTGTCCCATTTCCACTCCGGTATGGGAAGAGGTTGCATGACTCCTTCAGGCAGTTGCCTTCTATCATTCACTTGTTGAAAAACCATACATATTTACATAGAATCAGAAATCTCCCTCTTCATGTTGTCCCACCAAAAAGGTTCCTTCAAATCTCTATACATTTTGGTGCTCCCAGGTTGTATAGAGAAATTGGAACTATGAGCATCATCCAACAATTCCCTTTTTTGATCATGTATATTGGGAACACAAAGTCTCTTCCCAGACATCAAAATTCCATCTTCATATACAAAGTCACTCAATTTCCCATCATTCAGAGCATTAATCTTCCTTTGTAACTCTTCATCACTGGTCTGAGAACTCTTTATCATTTATAGTAAAGATGGTATGGAAACATTTTAAAAAATCATTGATGTTTCACCTTCCTTGGTGATTACCATATCCAACTTTACTAGATCCATGAAATTAAGATCCCTTTCAATTCGCATCATGTTCAAAACTACACGATATTTTCTCCTCAAAGAATCTGCCACCTTATTTGCCTTCCCCTGGTGGTAGTGTATCGTGAAATCATAATCCTTGAGTAGTTCAAGTCATATCCTTTGCCTCATGTTGAGTTATTTCTGTTAGAAAACATACTTCAAACTTTTGTGATCAGTATAAATCTCACATTTCTCACCAAAGAGATAATGACTCCATATCTTCAAAGAAAACATTACAGCAACTAACTCAAGATCATGAGTAGGGTAGTTCAGCTCATGAATTTTTAGCTTTCGTGATGCATAGGAAATAACCATATCATTTTTCATAAGGACACAACATATTCCTTTCATTGATGCATCACTATAAATAACGAACCCATCATTCCCCGATGGTAGAGTCAATATAAGAGCATTGACTAATTTCTTCAAAACATTCTTCACACTCTTTTTTCCAAACAAATTTAACCCATTTACGTGTGAGCTTCATTAATGGGTTACCCAATCAGGCATAATTCTAGAAAAAACCTCAATAACAACCTGCTAAACCAACAAAACTATGTACCTCAGTTATACTCGTCGGTGCTGGCAATTCCTGGATTGACTTGGTCTTAGAAAGATCAACAGAAATTCCATCCTTAGAGACAATATGGCCAAGAAAAGAAATCTCATGAAGCCAGAATTCACACTTTATAAACTTCCCAAATAATTCATGTATTCTTAGAGTCTTCAGGATAATGCGCAAGTGATTTTCAGGATCATTGTAGCTTTTAGAGTATACCATGATATCATCAATAAGTACTGCTACAAAATCATTGAGATATTCCTTGAAAACTCTGTTCATTAAATCCATGAACACAGAGAGAGGATTAGTCAATCCAAAAGGAATTACTGTAAACTCATAATGCCCGTACCTGGTTCGAAATACTGTCTTCGGAATGTCATTCTTCTTTACACACAACTGATGATATCCAGATCGATGGTCAATATTTGAAAAATATTGCGCTCCATGTAGTTGTTCAAATAAATAATCAAATGCGTGGTATGGGATAATTGTTCGTTATTGTTATAGCATTGATCTCTCTGTAGTCGATACATAACCTCATAGATCCATCTTTCTTTTTAACAAAAATAATAGGGGCTCCCCATAGAGAAACACTAGGGAGAATATATCCCTTATTACTCAATTCCTCTAGTTGTTTCTTTAGTTCAACTAATTATACTGTGGCCATTCTACAAGGGGTCTTCGATATTGGCCTTGATCCAGGAATTAAATCAATGGAAAACTCAACTTCTCATTCTAGAGGATGTTCAGTTAAATCTTCCAGAAACACATCTACATATTATTTCACAATAGGTACATCCTCTATTTGAACATTCCATTCCTCCCCCTCAGTCATTTAATTATATTCCTCCGCAATAATTGAATTTAGTTGAGCTATTGGGGGTGGATCTAAATTAGAATTAGGTGGTGAATATTCTGCTCTAAAGATAAAGTGTTCCTTATCATCATCATCAAAAATCGTAACCTCCTTCTTCTATGAATAAATTTTCACATCATGGTTCAAAAGCAAATCCATACCGAGGATTATATAAAATTCACTCATGGGTATGGCGATGAGATCAGCAGATAAAGAACATTTATATGCCCTAATGGGAACTGATCCACAGAACTTTGTATCAATGATACTTACCTTAGGGGTTTTAACTGAAAACTCCCTTGTTAGATCAGATTGGAAATATCTAATTTTTTAGCAAACTAGGAAGATATGAAACAATGTGATGATCCAGAATCAAATAATGAATTTTCTAAACTTGAGGAAACTATTAAATTACCTGCCACCACATCTTCTGGAGCTTCTACCTCAGTAGTAGTGATAGCATAAGCTTGGCCTTGATCCCTTGGCATTTTCTGAGTCAAGTTCCCCTGACTCTTAGGAAATTAATTTGCATAATGTCCCATATCTCTACAATTATAGCATTCCACGTTTATAGAAACCCTCTTTACCTTGCAATCATGAGCTTGGTGGCCTTTTTCACAAAACTTGTAACAGACTCCCATTCCTTTTAAGCAAGTACGGGGGTGTTTCTTCCCACATTTACTACAGGATGGATTTTCAACTTTTCCATTATTCCCCTTATTTACATTTCCAGATTGATCAATAGATCTATTCTTCTCTTGCTTTTCTTTAAAGTCATAAGACTTAGATACTTCCTTTTTTGTCTTGATATCACATGAGACAATATCTTCGTACGACGAGAAGGATTTTGAGACTAATGCTCGACGAAGAAATGGTTTTAACCCATCAAAGAAATGATCAATCTTACTTCTTGGGTTACATTTATAATCTCAATCATACCTTTCTAACCTTTTAAAGTTAGCCTCATAATTTCCGACATTCTTATCCTTCTTTTGCCTTAGAATCATAAATTGCCTTTCCATATCTGCTCGATGGTCACGAGGAAATATCTCATTTTTTGAAATCATTTAAAAGTTACACAATTATACAGAAAACCTTTATTTTTAAAATATTCTTATATTATTTTATGGGAATCTTCGACGATTCTATAATGGCGTAAAATATCCACATCCACCGTATAAGTTACAAAAAATACATTCTTACCTTAATTCCGCCGAAAAGGTTAAAAAGAACCTTCTTTGGAAAAAGACAGGAAGATTCCTTTATAAACTTCTTATAAAAATTCAAACAAGGGTATAAATAAATTTAAACCTTATTATTTAAAATAGTAAGAATGTTTTGTAATACCTTTTTAAGAAACATGGATGTGGATGATAAAGAGGTCCCAGTAGATAATTACGTACAAACAACCTCGAATAATGAAGAGATTGTGAAATAACCCTTACCTTGTACTTTTCCTTGGTTTATTATTGGTTAACCTTATGTATAATGGTGAAATAAGTGTTATTTAATTATAAAATAATCATATATATTAATATGATATCATATATGATCTTTTAACATCGTTTTGTTAATAAAATCTTAGTATTATAGTCATATTGGGTGTTAACATACTCATTTTCTTTTATATGTTTTGTTACATAAGTCGTGTTTTTTATGGATTTTTTTTATCATATTCATATTCATAATGATATTAAGTCTTTAAAAACTATTCTTAACCATCAAATTAAAATCATTCTTGAATGGATATGATGGGGAATGAATCTCATTGCGTTCGTGGAGACGGTAGTCCGTACGTACGCATGAGCGACAATATCATTCTTTTGATATTAAAATAATACATAATTGGATGGTATATCATATAGACAGAATCATTATCATGTTATATGTATTATTTACATGAATTATACATCATTATTATACCCATATAAATAATAATATATTGAATAACAATTACACCACAACGTGGAGACGGTAGGCCGTACGTATGCACGTATGGTGACATGTCATTCAAGGGATGGATAGAATAATGAATTGGTTTTCTCCATAATTATAATAACATCACAGTATATAGAAGATACTAGAGTTATTATTTTATAATGGAGATAACAAGGAAATAAGAAGTTGAAGAAGAAAGGAACCTTAAAGAGGGTGGTGAAGACGTTACCTCTTCTTCGGGGTTCTTCCTTTTGATTTGATCAAAAGGGCTCCATAGAGTGAATTTATGATCAAAATAAATCCTCTAGGATTAAGTTAGGAAAGTTTATAGAGTATATGGATAGGGGTTGGCCGTACAAAAAGGCTTTGAAGGTGTTAATTAATGAGAAGGGGGAGTGCCCTTTTATTAGAGGGGTGAGGAGCTCTTTATGAAAAGCTAGAAATATTATTTTATAATAAATTTATATTCGGTTTCTAATGGCATCAAAGTGGATTATTTATAGGTTAAGGTGTGGATAGGTCGAAAACCACTCATCCAATAGATTTTATACTGGTTTTGGGCATTATATTAACCTTATAATTTATTTTAAACTCTTAGTTAATTAGATTGACATTTAACATGTCATTTTGTATTTTTATATTATATAGTTAATAAACATATCATATACATCCAAAAGACACCAAAGTGGCCCATTAAGGATACACCTATCATTATATAAGTCTCTTGTCTGAACCTTAATATTTTAGGAATTTAATATCAATTAATAATATAATATTTATTTAAAAAACCCTTTTTTGACAATTTTGACAATATTTATTAATTTATTTTTGATAAAGTTTTAACAACATTATTACTTATAAACTAATTCATTTAATCAATTATAACATGTCATATTAACCTAATTAATTCTTTTATGTGATCAAAACTTTCAAATTATATTTATTTTAACATTTATAATACCAATTATTTGATTCTTTCATTAATAAGGAAAATACTGCATCATTATTGTGTCATATATATTTTTACTTTTTCAATGTATAAAAATTATAAATAAAATACCATTATGTAGGAAATATTTTTATCTTTCTAATGAAAATTTATAGTCAAATATCCAACATAGATAACCCTATGTAAAAATTGTTTTGTTAAAAGATAAATGCTTATGTCATTTTTGTATTTATTTTAACTTAATTAATATAAAGAGTCCCTATCACCTACAAGTGCTTCCATGGGGTCCCAAAATCGACCCAAGGATGCCCATGGTCATACATGTATCTACAAATAAGGTTAGGACACATTTTAGGGTAATTTGTTATTATTATAATATTATTTTGTAACCCGTATTTACCTGATTTACCCTTTAACCATGGTAAATAAAATATTTACCGAAGTAATTATTCAAAATGTCGAAAAATAAAATTTACCTATTTACACAATTTGGACATCTTGATTACAAATATTTAATCCATTTTTCAAAATTGAAAACATATAATTGGCAGAAATTAATTTAAAATTAATTCCCCCTGTCAAAACAAAAAGCGTGTTTTTAAGATATAAAACTATCAAAAGATTGATACTTGTTTATGTTCGGTTTAATTGTCAAATTATGTCCAATGAACAAAATTGTATTAAATGATAAAAATATACTTTAAATATACTTTAAAACCACTCAAATTCATAATTTATCAATATTAATTATTTTTCATAAAAAACTTGTTTTTAATTAAAATTTATAAATTTTCACTATTCATCAAAAATATGAAAGTTATCCGAAAAGTACCAAATTTCACCCTAGGATAAATTAGATATTACTAATCCACAAAATAAGTCAATTTGGAGAGATAAAATTTATAAAATTTCAAAAAGTAGGTATTACTATTTATAACGCCTAGTTTGATTGGTTGGGGTGTGTGTTAGAACTCGAAGTTGCGTATAACACACGATACTGTATTATTCAATGAGAAGCGTATCGTGGAAGATTGGGGGTGTTAATTAATGTGTTCCTACAAGTATCACCTCAATGTGGATTATAGAGATTTGATTGAGTCATCATGTTATCTATTAGGTTAATTGGCCCTTTTTAGAAACTTCATATAGTTTGTGAGGTGGCGTACTTCTTGGATCTACCCCCACAGTTACACCATGACACGACGTCTTCCACATGTTGTAGTAGAGGAGGAACATGAATGGATTAACACAAGTAATCAATTGGGGTGATCTGGAAATCAAGGATGTAGTGACATTTACTGATTTCCTAGTAGAGATTAGGGATTTGACATCGAGGATCATTTGTGGTATATCGATTCCTTCAGTGTGTTTTTTTGAAAGGTTGGGGCTGAAGCCTAATTTTATTTATTAAATCAAAGAAAATACATATTTGGACTGGGTAGAGGGAGACCCATTACATAGGATGAAGTCCTAGGGGTATGAAATCCCATTTTTTCCCCAAACAGCCCGTCGGTGAATAGTACTACTATAGTACCTAGGATACTACAATACCTGCTAAAGTACCTCCACCACAATAGTTCCTGCTACAGTAGCTCCACCACTATAGTGTCACTGCCACCATAGTTCTACCACTACTATAGTATAGCTACAGTTCCATGCTACAGTACTGCAAAGGGTTGGAGAGTGTAATATTCCATTTTTTTTGTATTTTTAATAAATATTATATGGA
Source organism: Viscum album (assembly GCA_963277665.1). Taxonomy (NCBI): domain Eukaryota; kingdom Viridiplantae; phylum Streptophyta; class Magnoliopsida; order Santalales; family Viscaceae; genus Viscum; species Viscum album. Next base: position 1,190,039,730 of record OY728130.1, on the reverse strand, counting down.
TTAATTTTGAGATCAGGTTCTGAGATTAAATTGGATTATGAGGCCCTATGTTCCTTGAATAAATGTTGGAAAATTATTAAAATATTTAATAGTACGCACACATAGTTTTCCTAAAAATGTGGAATATCATATAGATGAGTTCCTGGATAAAAAAAACAGATGGAATTATTGAATTCAAAATTTAGGATCAACTCGATTCGTGACATAACAATGGTCGATGTGGGTCAGTTTTTGAAAAGTTGTAGTGGAAGTAAAAGGAATAAAAAAATTCTATAAAGTTATTTTAATCCATTATGTTGACTCAATGGTTTTTTCTTCTATTAATGTTTTATAGTGTCAAAAATATATGTTTAACCTTATATCCTTAAATATTCAATATTATTGGGGGAAATAGAGCTCTAGATATTAATTGATGATGAATAATAATAGAATCACAGATTGATAATCAACACACACTGATTTTGAAGGATCACACAAATAAATGAACCCAATTTTTTCTTCACAAGTGGTCAATCTAAATCAAGGTAGGGAATGTGATATTGATTTATTTTCTCTATTCCAGAATTAAATGATGATCACAGACCAATAAATTAATATATTTATTTGTGGTTCAATCATATTTTTAGGATGGGTTATTTCTCGAGGTTATGACGAGAAATTAATCTTTGGTATTATTTTCTTATTTCATTATTGGTATAATGGAAAAAAATAAATATTTAAATGAACATGGATCAAGATTAATCAATATATTTTGTTCTTGTGCTTTTCTCCCCCCATTTATCATTCGTTGCATACATTCTTCAAATGGACCTCGACTCGACACATCCAGATCAGTCAATTGTTGCACACCTAATTCTTGGTGAAATGATCGGATATTGTAGATCTAGGACCAGAATGATAGGAAGGTTGTGATATCATAGATATGGATTGATTCATATTATGGTTGATACCAAAATTTGTGTCTCTATCTCAGAATGAAGAACAATGATTTAACCCATTTTGCGGTTGGATCAGAAGACGGAACACGTTGATTTGGAGCTGACATGACATGAACATCATAGATATATAGTTTTATGGTGATCCAACCACATAAAAATAAGGAAGAAGATTGACATGTTTGAGTGGGAGGAAGATGTTAGGTTTTGGAAAGACATGATACACACAGTACGTGGTCCATGAATACACAACATATTTCCCCCTTTGAACGACTCAATGCATACTTAATAGAGTACACATAAATAGGGTGGAGAACATTGGTTTCCTAAAATTTGTGTACTAAACCAAAAAAAATGTATATGACCATTTAAAATAGTTACCTAATGTACTGGTACACGATCACAGATACATGGGATGATGTTGTGTACTGACACATGGCTGGAGTACACGAGAACACCTCAAATAAAGAGACATTGTGAATAACCCTTTGACACACTGTGTACTCTTAAAAACAACAAGGGTTTAATGACATGATCCATTTTACACATGAAGTACCCAGGGTAAAGGGGAATGACATGTACCCCTACTACATTCCATTTACCCCTTTCTATATGGCTTCGGTCTGTTATCATCTATTTCTTGGACAAGTTTCATCAATGTTCATTCACTTTATCATTTTCTTGAAGGCTGTTGTGAATTGTTTCCTACTCTTAGGAAATGATCCCTTCAGCTAGATATCCTATAAAAAGTTGTTAGAACCCCCCCTAAGAGTCCCGAAGTGTGATCCTCTAATCATATTTTTTACATTAGTAGATTTTATAGTATCTATGTGACATACACTATGCAAGCTCTGATCCTCCACTTTGTAGGTTAATCCAGATTGAGTTTTTGGTATCACCCCATGACCTTAGCTATGATTTTCTTCTGTATATTGTATTCTCATCAGATATATTAGTATATTTATTTTATGGAAATAACTAATTATAAGTACAACTTGAGCGAGTGTCATTAGTGTTATAAGACTCATGTGTTTGTTTTCCTGGATGAGCACTTCATGGAATCTTCAAACTAAAATCCAAAGGCTTGTACAATGTGGTTATGGTTTAACACGAGAATGTGTGTCTTTGATTGAGTATAACTGGATATTCATGTTATATGTATTGTAAACATTTACCTGTGTATAAATGATTGTACTTTGTCATATTTTTTTGGTTTTGGGGTGTCCTACTGAGTATTGTTATACTAAAACCTAAATGGCATTTCCCACATGTGTCATTGGTTGTCCAGAAAATTGATCATTCAACGGAGTCATGGGTGGATTAGGACCAGACTGTGCCTAGTGAGAGTAGAAAGACCAAAGTGTTTTCTTTAATATTTCAGATATCATTCCTAGTACATTTTTTTACTGGTTTCACTTATGTTATAGACTCTTTGTAGTGGGATTTTATTGACCTGTTTGATTTACTTTACATCCGTTCATACTCTTGTTGTTGGATATAGATGTATGCAAACATTGGATTCTTATCTATTTTAATATTTTATAATTTTTTGGGATTGGAGATGTGTTTGTGTGAGTAAATGTATTCAGGAAACCATTATCATGTTAGTGATATTCCTATTCAGTGGTAGTCACCTGCCACTATCCTATCACAGTAGGGCTTGGGGTGTCATAGTATGAGCCCCTCATGAATGGGTCATAACTCATATATTCATATCTGTGAGAATTTGTAATGGTTTTTAGACATTATAATTATTATTAATTTATTCATGAGTTGAAAAATTATATTTTCTAATGAAAACCATGATAACATATGATCCCAGAGAGGCAGGGTATGTTGGATGTATCATGATTAAAACTTCATTAACATACAAGTCAAGGATGGATTTTTACCTTCAATATTTATGAAATTTGATATCTTGAAACTTTTATTGGAAGTAATTATTCACCCTATATTTATTTTCCATGGTGAAATTGTAGAGACCCAAAGCTTGACGTACATGGACATTACATTACTTTTGCGGAATACTTAGTACATAACAAAAACACACACACAAGGACCGTAATAGTTTAGTGTCTTTGGAAACTCAAAATATAATCTTCTAATCGTGGTGAAAGATCTTCAACATCTTCCATAAATATCTTCCTTTTTTTTCTTACCTAAAACCTTTCTTTATATCCTGGGGAAAAGAAAACATAAAAGGGTGATCTCAAATGCTCATTAAGGGTAAACAAAAGAAATATCAATCACGTCATATTCATAAGAACATATCTTTTGGAAATCTTAACCTGCAAAAGAGATCATAATTTCATAACATGGGATAAATCATAGTAGTGAAATGTAATCCCAATAATCATGACATAAAACATGAAACTTTGTGGCATACACACATAATCATAGATAATCATATCTTATTAGTCAAGACTCATTGCCAAGACTATCTTAGTGGACAAAGTCCCTTTCTGAACCGAGTCACCCTCGTTTCAGTCCTGTTTCACTGAACCGGTATAACCTACCATTCCAGCAATGTCTATCTCATGAGATATAAAATATTTACCCAATGCATTGGAGGGAGATATAGGTCCCACCCATCTCATAATGATACCATTCTTATGTGTGCCACAAAATCATAAATCATACATCATAGCATAACCCATGTAATAAAAATGGGAATCTTAAACATCGTGACATCATAAAACAATTAATATAAGATAAAGGAATTCATACAACATAATCAATGTAATAATAGGGATAGAAACAGAACCCTATATTATCTTAGATGGAAAATAATTTTGATAAAACACTTGAAATGAATTCTTGAGGAAAATATCCTTTCTTCTTCAAAAACACTTTTCCTTTCTTAATATGTCATACAATTATAAACTAAAAGAATTTGATTAAAAATAAAGATGAAAACTTGTAAAGGAAGATTCTTGGAAATAATGTTTTAAAAATCCATTCATGCCGTATAAGTTAAAAAAACATTATTCTCGTACTTTTGTCAAAAAAGTCAAAAAGTACCTCGTACGAAAAATAACAAAAGATTCCTTTCATATCATTTACTAAAAACTCACCAAAGGGTAAAATTTGATTTAACAAATTATAGGTGGATGGAAAAAATGTTACATATTGAGGAAACATGGATGTGGATAATAAAATACACCCTAGTAAATACCAAAGTAAAAACAATCTCGGATAAAAGTGAGATTGTGATATTTCCCTTACCTTAGGTCCGATATGCTTTGTACGTGTCTGAACCTCCTGTATAATGATTTAAATAATGTTATTGACTTATTCCAGAATCATACTCATTGTTATGATATCATATATGGTTCACTTATGACTTTATATTACCCTTTCTTTTGTAAATTCTATGTTAAAGAGCATTTTGGGTAAAATTGTTTCATTTGTCGTCTGTGTTTTGACTTGTAATTATTCATATGAATGCTTAGATCATAATTACTTAATTCCAGAATATAAAACATGATTTATATATAATATATATTCAGAATATATATATATATATAATAAATTAGTAAATGGAAATAAATACACAGTTCATGGAGACGGTAGGCCGTACGTACGCATAAACGTTGTTTTCGTTTCCTTATTGAGTTGAATGGAATTAAGTAGATAAAATACATATATACATAAATCCAGTAGCTTTATAATGTCATATATTTCATTATTATTTCTTATATATACTTTATAATCACTCTTAAATGGTTAACATGGAGAATGAATCTCATCGCGTCGTGGAGACGGTAGTCCGTACGTACGCACGAGCGATGATATCGTTTCCATAATTATTGAATTGAATTGGAGTGGATGATACAATATATCAGAATCAATATGATGTTCTAATAACTATGTATAGTTATTCTTTACACCATTATACCCATACATGTAAGGTGGTGGTGGAAAATAGATTTCACCACGGCATGGAGACGGTATTCCGTACGTACGCACGCGCAGTGATTTCATTTTTCGTAGGATGGATAGATGGTGAAATAGGGTGGTTTCATAATTATAATAACATATCAGTATATGATTGATAATGATGTTATTACTTCATAATGAAACAACCTAATAAGAAGGAGTGTAAGAAGAAATAAAGGTGAAAGAATCGGTAACGGAAATTATCTCTTCTTTGAAGCGCCTCTTTGAGACCTCCTCTTAGGGCACTAAAATTGGTCTCTGAGGAAGACCAGAACCTCTAAGATGTTTCTAGGGAAGTGGAGAATAGAATTTTTCAGGGGTTGGCCGAGCTTGAAGGCTCAAAGTTGTGTGAGGAAGAGAGGGAGGAGGTGCCCTTTTATAAGGGAGGAGAGGGGCACCTTTGGAATAACTAAAAATATTATTTTATTATAAAGTCATGTTCAGTTTTAAATAGCTCCAAATTGATTTATTTCGAGGATAAGGTGGGGATGGGTCTAAATTTTCTCATCCAATAGAATTTAGACAAGTTTAGGTTCCTATTTTAACATTATCATTTAGATTTAACATTAAGTTAAATAATTTTACTTTTACCGTGTCTTCTTGTGTTCTTATACTATAAGGTTAATAAACTTAATATATCAAGCCAAACGAACGCCAAGTTGTTTATTATTAATATATATAACCATATCTAAGTCATTTGGCCGAACCTTAGATTTTTAGGAATAAAATAATAATTAATAATATAATATTTGTTTTAAAAACTATTTTATGTCAATTTTGAAACTATTTAGTAATTGATTTTTTTGAAAATCATAACAGAATGATAAGTTCGAACAAAGTTAATTAAATCAATACTAACATGTCATATTAACCTAGAAAATTATTGTAATTCATATAAGGCCTCAAATTATATTTATTTGAGTATTTATAACATCAATTATGTCAAATTCATTAATAAGATAATTACTGCATCATCGTTGTGTCATAAAAAAATTAAATTATTTTATGTCTAAAAATTACAAATAAAATACCATTATGTAGGAAATACTTTTAGCTTTCTAATGAATATTTATAGTCGAATTTATCTTTTGTATAACCCTATATTAAAAATGTTTTATTAAATAAACTTTGATTTTAACTCTTTTAACTCTTCTTTGAATTAAATAATAATAAATGTCCTAATCTAATTAAAGTAGGACTAAATGGTCATATTTTATTCCTAAGTTTGTTTTTGGTCGAATTACACTTATCCAATAGAATTAAGACATGTGTTAGGGTAATAATAATATCATATTTACCCTTAATTACCCTATTTACTTTTAACCGTGGTAAATAAAAGTAAAAAGTTACTATTCACCAAAAATTATTTTCATCTCATTGAACCACATTTTACTTACTGACATCAACCGTGTTTCTCGGATTTTTGAAATTCCACTCACAGAAGCGGTAAAATTATGTTTTATGAAAAAATCAGTTTTTTAACTACCACTTAGTGGTTTCACTATTCATCAAAAATTGAAAGTTTTCAGAAAAATACCAAAAATTAGGCCTAAGCAATATTTGATATTATGAACTAAAAAATTATTTCTATTTTACCAAATTCAAAATATATCAGTTGCATTAATTAATTTAAAAATTAATTCCCGTCGTCAAAACAAATAGCATGTTCTTAAGAGATAATAACTATAAAAATATTGACACTTGTTTATGTCTGGTTTAAATGTGAAATTACATCCAATGACCAACATTGTATTAAATTTTAAAAATATATTCTAAATATACTTTAAAACCACTCAAATTAATAATTTATCACTATTAATTATTTCGATTGAAAAAGTTGTTTTTAATTAAAATTTAGTAATTTTCACTATTCATCAAAATATGAAAGTTATCCGAAAATCACCAAAATTTCACCCTAAGATAATTTCGATATTCCGAATCCAAAGATGAAGTCCATTTTGAAAAATAATATTTACATAATTTTAAAAAGTGGTTATTACTATTCATAAAGGCTAGTTTTAATAATATTTTAATAGCATATCGTTGTTTAGCGAAACTTGATGTTGCGTACAACACACGCTATCGTGGAAGGTCGCGATTGCGTGTAATTAAAGCCATGTAAGAGATGTGTATTGTGAAAGCTCCTTTTGTTGTAGCGTATAACAGAAGACATTAATGAAATTAAAAAGAATATTTTTCATAAAATCTCGGGGTGTTACATTCTACCCCCCTTAAAATGAATTTTCCCCTCGAAATTCGTCGGGGTTATAAATGGTTTACTACTCGAAAGTTTCTTTAATAGAAACCCACATCGTAAAAAGGAATACCAAAACCAATATTTAAAAACAAAATTATGAAACGTAACGGTTACCCAAATAAACTAATCACTGGGTTTCCACATAGGTGAAAATATGGATATGGAAGAAAAATCTAACCATCATGTTCTGATGGGGAGTGGTAGAGAACATGTCTATGGAAAAGCCAACAATCACAAATCCATAAATTTGTGACGATCTAAGTTATCATCTGATTAATCAGATATAAGAGCACTAGGACAACATTTTTGGTTTTCAAGATCGTTTCCCTAAAGTTGAAGAATTTGAATTAGAATAAATACTTACTTTATTTTGGTACAATCTCACTGTTGTTCGTGCCTTGAACAATTTCCACTTCATCTCTTAAATAAATGAAGTTGAATTTGTCATTCGTGAAGTGTTAATTGATCATGTGATAGAATGATGGGCCATTCCATCTGTTTCAAACAAAAGGTTATCAAAAGTTATCAAATATACATAAGTCCATCTATGGTGTGGTTAATCGTATATGATTCCAAGAATGAACCTATACTTCATATATCATACCACATAATAAAATAAAACTAGTTTCTACTAAACAGGGACTTCCTGTAGGCCAGTGGTAGGCGATAAAGGCCAGTCTCACTTCGGTTGTGGGTTTGATTCCCACAGCCTTGTCCGACGCGATGGGCTGTCGCCCGTCCTGCAGGTTGTCCTTTTTCTAAAAGTACATTACTATAACATCCCATGAATAATATCAAAAAAAAGTTCTATCCTCAAACATTACTAACTTATGTACAACATAATCCATTCCAATCTTTAGGCTTATCTAGAATACTTCGGTCCAAGATCAGCGTATAAAGAAAACGATTACTTGAAATGTCATCAACCAAGCATGTGAATACCATCATTTATCCCCCATAAATCTTGTTGGTCACATTCCAATCATGTGAATACCATAATCATGTAATCTCTTGAAAAATGAATACCCATTGAATCATGAGTGCTGTGAAAAGATAACTCTCTCCACATACCAAAATCCTCAAAATTCTATATACTCAAACCATGATATAACTATTTCCTTATATCAGTCATGAGCTCATGAATACTATCAAACATTTAATTTTCTCCTTATCCCTTCATTATGCGCATATCATCTACTTTCCAAAAATATCTGAATAACCTTTTATGGATACCAGTACCATTAATCATACAATTTCAAAACTCAAGGAAAGACAACTGTGTAACAATCCTTAGATGTCTCTTTATTCCATAGTACCATGAGATTACCTATACAACATTACACTTGATAAACATGTAATCATTCCACTACCTTCTTAAACCATTGACTGAGCTTCAACAATTCTTTCATCTCACATATCATTTGTAGTCTCATCGTCATCATCAACATAAATACTACCCATACGACCATACTGATTCTCTTCATGAGACTTTCCTTTAGGGCATTGGTTTGCATAATTCCCGTACATTCCACATTTAAAACATTTAACCATTGTTGATGTCGTAGCAATACCATTATCCTCATCCCTGGTGTCAACTGAACCTTTTCCTTTGCACTTACTGGCTTTGTGTCCTTCTTTTCCACACCCAAAGCATCTTCCAGTTCCTTTGAAACATTCTCCTTGATGCCTCTTCCCACATGATTTACATAGGGTAAATTGAACTTTCTTTCCTCTATGATCATCATGAAACTCCATCTTTCTCTTATTAGCCGAGTCAGGAAACTTACCAAATTTTACTTTATTGATCATATTATGAGATTGCTGATTCAGCATAATAATGATTTTTGGACTTCCAAATCCCATTTCATTTGGTTGCTCATGAAGAATATCATTCCATTTTCCATCATGTCCTCTATTATCGTGAATCATCTTGTTTCCATCCATTTTATAAATCCCAAAAAGAATAGTGTGAGAGGAAAACATCATGCTAGGGAAAACAACATAATAAAGGGGGAGTACCCTCAATATCTAACATCTTAGGTTAAATTCTAAGATCGTTACCGTAGTTCTAGGACTATATCCTATACGTATACTTATCCTTAGGGACATCCCTAGACATACCTTAGAAATAACTCTAGGGATCTCACTAACGTTTTCGCATCCTAGTTTCCAAAGGTTGACTAAACCTTTCCTCTGATACCAACTGTAGAGACCCGAAGCTTGACGTACATGGACATTACATTACTTTTGCGGAATACTTAGTACATAACAAAAACACACACACAAGGACCGTAATAGTTTTGTGTCTTTGGAAACTCAGAATATAATCTTCTAATCGTGGTGAAAGATCTTCAACATCTCCCATAAAGATCTTCCTTTTTTTTCTTACCTAAAACCTTTCATTATATCCTGGGGAAAAGAAAACATAAAAGGGTGAGCTCAAATGCTCAGTAAGGGTAAAAAAAAGAAATATCAATCGCGTCATATTCATAAGAACATATCTTTTGGAAATCTTAACCTGCAAAAGAGATCATAATTTCATAACATGGGATAAATCATAGTAGTGAAATGTAATCCCAATAATCATAACTTAAAACATAAAACTTTGTGGCATACACACATAATCATAGAGAATCATATCTTATTAGTCAAGACTCATTTCCAAGACTATCTTAGTGGAAAAATTCCCTTTCTGAACCGAGTCACCCTCGTTTCAGTCCTGTTTCACTGAACCGGTATAACCTACCATTCCAGCCATGTCTATCTCATGAGATATAAAATCTTTACCCAATGCATTGGAGGGAGATATAGGTCCCACCCATCTCATAATGTTACCATTCTTATGTGTGCCACAAAATAATAAATCATACATCATAGCATAACCCATATAATAAAAATGGGAATCTTAAACATCGTGACATCATAAAACAATTCATATAAGATAAATGAATTCATACAACATAATCAATGTAATAATAGGGATAGAAACAGAACCATATATTATCTTAGATGGAAAATATTTTTGATAAAACACTTGAAATGAATACTTGAGGAAAATATCCTTTCTTCTTCAAAAACACTTTTCCTTTCTTAATATGTCATACAATTATAAACTAAATGAAGTTGATTAAAAATAAACTTGAAAAATTGTAAAGGAAGATTCTTGGAAATAATGTTTTAAAAATCCATTCATGCCGTATAAGTTAAAAAAACATTATTCTCGGACTTTTGTCGGAAAAGTCAAAAAGTACCTTGTACGAAAAATGACAAAAGATTACTTTCATATATTTTACTAAAAACTCACCGAAGGGTAAAATTTGATTTAAAAAATTATAGGTGGATGGAAACAATGTTACATATTGAGGAAACGTGGATGTGGATAATAAAATACACCCCAGTAAATACCAAAGTAAAACCAATATCGGATAAAAGTGAGATTGTGATATTTCCCTTACCTTAGGTCCGATATGTTTTGTACGTGTCCAAAACTCCTGTATAATGATTTAACTAATGTTATTGACTTATTCCAGAATCATACTCATTGTTATGATATCATATATGGTTCACTTATGACTTTATATTACCCTTTCTTTTGTAAATTCTATGTTAAAGAGAATTTGGGTAAAATTGTTTCATTTGTTGTCCGTGTTTTGACTTGTAATTATTCATATGATTGCTTAGATCATAATTACTTAATTACAGAATATAAAAAATTATTTATATATAATATATATTCAGAATGTACATATATATACTAAATTAGTAAATGGAAAGAAATACACCGTTCATGGAGACAGTAGGCCATACGTACGCATGAACGCTGTTTTCGTTTCCATATTGATTTGAATGGAATTAAGTAGATGAAATACATATATACATAAATCCAGTAACTTTATAATGTCATATATTTTATTATTATTTCTTATATATACTTTATAATCACTCTTAAATGGTTAACATGGAGAATGAATCTCATCGCGTCGTGGAGACGGTAGTCCGTACGTACGCACGAGCGATGATATCGTTTCCATAATTATTGAATTGAATTGGTGTGGATGATACAATATATCAGAATCAATATGATGTTCTAATAACTATGTATAGTTATTCTTTACACCATTATACCCATCCATGTAAGGTGGTGGTGGAAAATAGATTTCACCACGGCGTGGAGACGATATTCCGTACGTACGCACGCGCGGTGATTTCGTTTTCCGTAGGATGGATAGATGGTGAAATAGGGTTGTTTCATAATTATGATAACATATCAGTACATGAGTTATACAGATGTTATTACTTCATAATGAAACAACCTAATAAGAAGGATTGGAAGAAGAAATAAAGGTGAAAGAATCGGTAACGGAAATTACCTATTCTTTGAAGCGCCTCTTTGAGACCTTCTCTTAGGGCACTAAAATTGGTCTTTGAGGAAGACCAAAACCTCTAGGATGTTTCTAGGGAAGTGTAGAAGAGAATTTTGTAGGGGTTGGCCGAGATTGAAGGCTCAAAGTTGTGTGAGGAAGAGAGGGAGGAGGTGCCCTTTTATAAGGGAGGAGAGGGGCACCATTGGAATAACTAAAAATATTATTTTATTATAAAGTCATGTTCGGTTTTAAATAGCTCCAAATTGATTTATTTCGAGGCTAAGGTGGGTGTGGGTCGGAATTCTCTCATCCAATAGAATTTAGGCAAGTTTAGGTTCCTATTGTATCCTTATCATTTAGATTTAACATTAAGTTAAATAATTTTACTTTTACCGTGTCTTCTTGTGTTCCTATACTATAAGGTTAATAAACTTACTATATCAAGCCAAACGAACCCCAAGTTGTTTATTATTAATATATATAACCTTATCTAAGTCATTTTGCCGAACCTTAGATTTTTAGGAATAAAATAACAATTAATAATATAATATTTGTTTTAAAAACTATTTTATGTCAATTTTGACACTATTTAGTAATTGATTTTTTTGAAAATCATAACAGAATGATAAGTTCGAACAATGTTAATTAAATCAATAATAACATGTCATATTAACCTATAAAATTAGTTTAATTCATAAAAAGTCTCAAATTATATTTATTTGAGTATTTATAACATCAATTATGTCAATATTTCATTAATAAGATAATTATTGCATCATTGTTGTGTAATAAATAAATTAAATCATTTAATGTCTAAAAATTACAAATAAAATACCATTATGTAGGAAATCATTTTATCTTTCTAATGAATATTTATATTCGAATTTATCTTATGTATAACCCTATATTAAAAATGTTTTATTAAATAAACTTTGATTTTTACTCTTTTAATTCTTCTTTGAATTAAATAATAATAAATGTCCTAATCTAATTCAAGTGGGCCTAAATGGTCATATTTTATTCCTAATATTGTTTTTGGTCGAATTACACTTATCCAATAGAATTAGGACATTTTTTAGTGTAATAATAATATCATTTTTACCCTTAATTACCCTATTTACTTTTAACCGTGGTAAATAAAAGTAAAAAGTTACTATTCACCAAAAATTATTTTCATCTCATTGAACCACATTTTACTTACTGACATCAACCGTGTCTCTCAGATTTTTAAAATTCTACTCACAGAAGCGGTAAAATTATGTTTTATGAAAAATTCAGTTTTTTAACTACCACTTAGTGGTTTCACTATTTATCAAAAATTGAAAGTTTTCAGAAAAATACCAAAAATTAGGCCTAAGCTATATTTGATATTATGAACTCAAAAATGATTTCTATTTTACCAAATTCAAAACATATCAGTTGCATTAATTAATTTAAAAATTAATTCCCGTCGTCAAAACAAATTGCGTGTTCTTAAGAGATAATAACTATCAAAAGATTGACACTTGTTTATGTCTGGTTTTAATGTGAAATTACATCCAATGACCAAAATTGTATTAAATTGTAAAAATATATTCTAAATATACTTTAAAACCACTCAAATTAATAATTTATCACTATTAATTATATCGATTGAAAAAGTTGTTTTTAATTAAAATTTAGTAATTTTCACTATTCATCAAAATATGAAAGTTATCCGAAAATCACCAAAATTTCACCCTAAGATAATTTCGATATTCCGAATCCAAAAATGAAGTCCATTTTGAAAAATAAAATTTACAAAATTTCCAAAGGTGTTTATTACTATTCATAACGGCTAGTTTTAATAATATTTTAATAGCATATCGTTGTTTAGCGAAACTTGGTGTTGCGTACAACACACGCTATCGTGGAAGGTCGCGATTGCGTGTAATTCAAACCAGGTCAGAGATGTGTGTTGTGAAAGCTCCTTTTGGTGTAGCATATAACACAAAACATTAATGAAATTAAAAAGAATATTTTTCATAAAATCTCAGGGTGTAACAGAAATGACATGTTTTTTTAGATATTAAAATAAATATGCAACAAACATAAAAGTTGGTGACATAGATGGAAAACCTCCTTGATGAGTTATTAGAAAAAAGTGATTATATTACATAGTGACTATTCATATGTGACTTTCATTGTTAAAACATTTTGTTCATTCACCTATGTTCCTTGACTTGTTAATAGATAATAATATTTAAATTTAGGTAATCCCACTTAATTTCAATGATATATAATCCTAGTGGGTCCCACACTAGTTGTTCCTGATGATCTCAATTACATTTTATTTGAATTTAAATAATTGAGTAAATATTGTTCTTAGGAATGAGGGATAATTTTATTCAAAATTTAATCCATTAAAACTATTTATTGATTAATGAAATATTTACATTAATTTTTTATTCGTGCGTTTAATAAAATCTAGAGGAGTTCAAATAGACTAAAAAACATTTTCCAATATATATATTTAAATATTTGGTTAAATAATATTATTTATTGAATAAGATGGTTCACAAAAAAACATAATTATAATATTATTATATTTATGTTTCATGAGGTTTATTAAAGGTTTTAATATTATTTAAGCGATGACATGAAATTAAATAATTATTTTAACCAAAACACTAGATTTATAAATAGGTGGTTATGTCTGTTGTTTAGAGTGTGCAATTGAAAATACTTAATTTTTGTGCACACCAAACTCTCTCTTGAATCATTTATACATCTCAATAGTGAAAAATGTATGATATATTCCATCATATTATGAGTAAAAAACATCAACAGAAATAATTAAAGAAAATTACATAGCCACATTTTCATCCAGATATCGATTGATAGTACTCAGAGATCAAATGAGAATGTTAAAATCATAACTACATTGATTTTATACATGGAATATCACAACACAATAATGGAAAATCAAAAGGGGATTTTATGAAGATAAAAATCTACATCAAATACAGAATTATTAGTTCATGTATTTGTTTATTCTGATCCAAATAAAACAATTATAAACTCTACAAGCAAGATCCTCACTTGGGGTTTTCAGTAATTCAATATTAAATGAAAATTTAATATATCACCCACTGCCGCAAGATTCCCCTATTCCCAGAACCAAAATATGGTATGAATGGAAGGTTAAATTTTAATGTATAATTATTTATTTAATTAATGACCTATATGAAATCATCATTAAATTTTGTTTCATATTATTCTTTCTTTAATCCAATTTGAATTAACGTGTTATTGATATTTTAATCATGTTTTTACAGGTTTCATTATAACAACCTTTCTATTTATTTTGCATTTAAACATGATTTATTACATAAAATTTCACTTAATAAAAATAATTATTTTGACAGGTCTAGTCACCTTGGGGTTTAATAACATTATATAAGAACATAAAACATTAAATAAAACAACATTATTGAAATGTTCTCTGACATGACCAAAACATTCCATCGTACTTAACACTATATGGGATAACCTAAGGATAAACATAAGAGATAGGGGAGATATAAATCTTAGTAAGGTAATAAATATGGGAGAACATGAGTATAATAATACATGTTAGAGAAGTCATAAAGGAACATGAATAATAAGGCATGATATAACATGATAATCATAACATGAAAAATGTGGCAGCAACATAAAACACTACATCATAAACATAAGTCAAAGATAAATCGCCAAGACCCCATGGTGTAAATAACATTTAATAAAGGAATTGGGCCAACCTCCATCCCAAAATTATGTATCTGGATACTAAACATTACCCAAAGCATTGAAGCGCTATCTGGGCACTCCCGTTATAAACATTTCTATCTTATACATATGTTTATTACATAGATCACAAAACATGGATTCATACAAACTCATCATTTTATTCAAACATATATAAATTTTGAATACATATATGGATGTACCAAATAAATAGGAGTATGTTCATAAAGTTTAATACCCATGATAGTGAAATTGGTATGATAATCACTAAATAATTATTTAGGCTTGGTGAATCGTGGTGTAATTTCAACTGCATAACAACATCATACAGAAAATCATAAAGTGGGTTTATGAGAGAAAAAATAGTGTGTCATAATTTATAAATGAAATTAACACTTACAGTGACATGTAATAAAATTCCTTAACGTAAGTAATTTTAAATAGAAGGCGTAACAAAATAAAGAACCTTGAAGGAAGATGGTAAAACAAAATAACTCTTACAAAATTTCATAATGGAAATGGGTGTACAAAAAGGTTCCTAGGATGGTTAAATGAGATTCAAAGGGGATATCATCATTTATAAACAAGTGGATAGTATGTGGGATAGGTAAGAATTTATCCCAACATAATAAAATATAAATTTAAAAGGCAAATCATAAATGATGTTCTTGATTAAAATAGGAGAGGGAGAATCCCTTACATAATTTTGACATTGTATCATGTGAACATTAGGGTCCATAAGTGGGATAAATGAATTTTAAAGGGGATACCATAATTTATACATAAAATGGAATGTATGGTGGATGTTTAATAATATATCTCATCCAAGCCAAAAATTATATTAAAATATATAACCTGAAAGTAATACTTGATAAAACAAGAAGGTGGAAGATCCCTTACATTGATGTGTAACTGCATCATATGAGGATAAGCCTCTTGAGATCTCGGGGCACTTTGGGAGTCTCTAGGTTGTAGATAATAGAGTGTGGATGAGATTAATGGAGTTTGAGTAAAGATCAATGGGAAATTGGGTGGTTTTATATAGGAAATAATGGAGACATCATTATCTTTTTTGGGTTTGAACACAACATAATAAAATATTTAAAAATACAAACCATTCTATGGTGTCTAGAAAATGGGATTTGTTTACAATATTTTATAAATCTGAGGTCTAGAGGTAATAAAATATAGATCTTTTTAATTTGGAGGCGAGTCACACATTCAAATAAATGTTTTAATTTAAAAGTTTTGGAGGATTCACTAAGGCATTATAAAAAAAATTAAAAATAACCTAAAAAAACATTATGTTGAAGGAAAAAATATATTTTTCCATTTATAAATTATATTTTATTTATTACATCACTATTGTGCTATTATGATGTCATAACACACAGTTTATATCTATATAGTATTTAAATTTTTTCCGAAAAGTCAGATTTCTCAAAAAAATAATGAGAAATACTTTGTTGGATTATATCAATGAATTTATTCCAAAAATAATATTCATTTTATCTAAATAATTTTATAAATATGTTAATTTTTACTTTTAAAATAAAACTGATGTTTATTAAAAATTGTCGGGTTTTTGACAATATGAGTTTTAAAACCCTAATAAAATTACATTTGACTTCATAAAAATTATATGATCATTTATATTAATAAAAATTAATTTAATTATAAAATCAAAATATTATTTATATAAAAAATAATTTAATTAAACAAAATATATTTCATAATTGAATTTAAATATTATCCAAAAATACTATTTGTGCTTTAAAATCCATTTACAATGAAACTATAAAAAGATGAAAACATATTCATTATTCTATCAAAAAATAATGTCTATAATCTTATTTATAGGGTGTTGATACATATCACTTTATTACACTAGAATATTCCCTAATAGTGAGGTATGTGATGGAGGGGCGTTCATGGGGTCGTGCAGTGAAGATGGTTTGGGTCATGATTTCGATGAGATTGAACATCAATCGTAAATTTTTTTTCTCATGCTTAAGAGGTTGGAACTCATATTGGTATTCCTCTAGGGAAAGGACCATAAATTCTATCTCCCATGGAAGCTCTGATAAATGGGAATCATAGTGTATGATCATACTGGTTGGGGTTATCACTTCCTTTGTCTGTGCCAAAAGGATTTGTTAGAACCCTATATTTATACTATTCAGGTGATCATTGTTCAATTAATTTACTATAAATGGTAAAGATACTTAACAATAATTTAAAATACAATTGGATATAATAAAAAAGTTCACCTATTTTTCATAACTGTATGAATTTTTATTAAATAAAAAGGGACTTTTATTCATAAAAGTTCAGGTCATTACTATATTCCCCCTTAATAAATTTCACCCTTCTAATATAATTTTCCCATACTATGAAAGACTGTGGTGACCCTTCTTCATCACGTCCTCTAGTTTCCCCATTACTTCTTAGAACATGTGGGTTCTCTACAACACAATGATGAGGGGAATTGTTTTATTTTGTATAACTTTTTCTTTATGATCTAATATCTTCACCGTCATCCCCTCATAGGTATGTTCATTCTCTAATGGAACCACTACAGGATTGAGTACATGTGATGGGTAGAATATTTACATTATTAATAGGTATAAATGAAATACATCATGTTCTTGAGATAGATTTGGTGGGGGTGATAGTTGATAGGCCACTACTCCAATGTGATCAAGGAACCCCTAAGGGCTGATGTACATTGGACTAAGAATTCCATTCCTAGGTATCGTCAATTTTTTCCATGGAGACATATAGAGGAATACCGTGTCACCAACAACAAACTCTAGGTCTCATTGACAATTCCCAACAAAACTCTTATGTCGACTCGAAGAATACATGATGTGATGCTGAATAGTTTTAACCTTCTCCACCATTTCATCGACCATTTCGGGACCTAGAAGTATTCATTCCCCAACATCATCCAAACACACTGGTGTTCGACACCTCTTCATATAAAGTATTTCCTAGGGAGAAATTTGGATTCAATAGTGGAAAATGATGTGGTAAGAGAACTCCACCGAAGGAAGATGTTTCTCCCATCCACCATTGAAGTCAATTGGGAGTGATATAAGAATTTCATCATGTTTTGGGATAGTCTGCTGATATTGGCTATCATCTTGATGGTGAAAATTCATTCTGATGTTTAACTCATTGTTTTGAGCATGCTGGAGACTATTCCAAAACACAGAGGTGAATCTTTTAACTCGATCAAACATTATAGACTGTTATAATCCATGAACCATCAAATATTTTTTGATGTATATCCATGTGATTTGATTCAATGAGAAATCATCTCAAATCAAAATGATGTGTGCAATATTTGTGTGATGATCTAATGTATCCTAGATAACATTGTTTCCCTTTTATGTCTTTTGATGTCTAGTGACAACATCTGTGGTGACGTTTTCACATATTCATGTTGGTATGGGTAATGTGTGCAATGTCCCCAAATTCTTATTGATTAGAGTCTTCACAAAATAAAATACTAATCACTTTGATGTATATTATCTGATCTCCTTATTCATGTTATCCAACCAATAGTGCTCTTAGAGATCTCGATACATCTTTGTGTTTCCATGGTTAATGGAGAAAGTAAAACTATGTGAATCATCCAAAAGTTATTTCATTAACATAGGGTTTGATGGAACAAATAATCCTGACCCAAATCTCACAATACCTTTTTAAATAACATTAAGCTCCTAGTATTTCCCTTTTCAAATAGCTTGCACTCCCTTTTAAATTCCCACATCATCTTTTTAACCATGATTTTACCATCTAAAAAGAGATAATTGAACAATAATTTTTGAAAGGATTTATGATTTACATTTATTTATGATTATCATGTCTATATTCATAAAGTATAATAAGAATGGATCCTTATCAGTTTTTATTAATGATACAATTCCACGGTCTTTTCTACTTAGAGCATCCAACACCTTGTTCTATTTCCCATGATGGTAGTGGATTTAGAATTCTTAATATTTGATTTGAATAATCCATATTCATTGGTGTAAATTTATCTCATTCTAAGGTAATATATATTTGAGACTTCTATTAACAGTATATATTTCAGACTTCCCCCCAATAGAGATAATGTTGCAATATTTTCAATGCAAAGTTCAAAACTTTCAACTCCCTCTCATGTGTGGGATTGTTTTTACCCTGAATATTCCACTACCTTGAGGCATAGGCAATGAATTTTTCATTTTTCATCAATGAACATCATAATACTATCTTGATGCAATGGTGGAAGTTACGAAAAGATATCCACTTGTGGGTAGTGTGAGAAAAGTTGCAATGATAAATCTCCTTTCTCAACTACATGAAGCTTTTTTCACATTAATAATTCCATTAAAATTTTATTCCCTTTTGAGTTATCTTTTTAAGAGGGTTTGAAGGTGATTATAAAATTCCCACAAATCGGAAATAATATCCATCTAACCCTAGGAAGATATGAATATCTATAACATATGTTCACCTTGGACATTCCTTAATTTCTTTTTTCTTTGAAGGATACACAAATATCTCATTGCTTGTGATGATATTCCCCATGAATGAGACTTACTTCAACCATAAATCACATGTTATCCAATTTTCATTGAACTTATTTTTTCTCAAGGGATTTAGAACAGTTCTAAGATGCTTCTCATTCTATTCCATGGTTTTAGAGTATGTTATAATATATTATATAAAGAATAACAAAAAATGGTTGAGGTAATCTTAAAAGGCACTATCTATCATGACCCTGAAGATTTCGGGATCATTAAAGAGTCTGAATGACATCTCTATTAACTCAAAATACTCTTACCTTGAAGAAAATAGACCTTGGGGATATCCTACTTCTTCACCCTTACATGGTAATATCCTGATGATAAATCCACCTTGGAGAAGTATTTTTCTCCACATTGTTGATCAACCTACACATCTATTCGTGGAAATGGATATGAGTTCTTTATTATATTTTTCTTATCTCACGATATTCACTATAATTGAGAATTGACCCATCTTTCTTCTAAATGAAGAGGAATGATTCACCCTATAGTGAAGCACATGGGTGTATAAAACATTGGTCCTGATAATCGAGTAGTTTTTTCTTCAGCTCCATAATATCCACAACATCCATTAAATGCAATGTATTAGTTATTGGAAATTTCCATAGGTATATGTTTGAATGAAAATTAAACAACCCTGCTTGGAGGGAGACTAGAAAACTCCTCAGGAAACATATTTTTGAATTCCCTCAGCACATGAATATACTCAAGGAGGGTCTGTTACCTAGACTCAATCATTTGAGATAGGTAAACTTTCTCATAGATAAATAATATCCACTCTTTAGATGGTGATTCTAATGAAGATTCATTCTCCTCCTTGCTCTTTTTTAGAATCGTGGGTATATTCTCTATATGGAGAGAGATTTCCCTCTCATGGAAATTTATGATCGATCAATATAGAGAAAGAGAATACTTTCCCAGAATTACATCAAATTTCACCAAAAAATTATGAAAATAATCAATGGCGGGTTCAGTCAACAAATTCTGATAGGGGAGGAGTTATATACATTGGATGCAATAATTTCACTATTTTCCATCTTCACTGACATCTATACATCCATGATTTATAGTGGGGTTTTAATAGTTTTTCTAAACCTTCTTGATATAAAGAATTGCATATAACTGTAAAAAAAGTACATTTCTCCATTATTTAATGAATAAATAGTGTACCCATCACCACATCATTTTTTAGATCCACCTCAATAGTGGTGACCAAAAAATATTGCGCTCACTGCATTGGAGGATGTTGGTTTCCTCTGAAAACCCTTAGAATAGTTAAATGGTTCAAAAATTTCTCTAGATCCATTAATTTATATAAATGAACAATGCGTTGATGGTAAAATGGTTAATTCCATTCCCCTTTCGCATTGGTGGGTTTCTCATATCGGAAATCATTGTCTAGGATCCCTTCTCCTCCACACCTAAACCATTTCCTTGTTTCCCGTAGGAAATTTCCAGGGTGCATCTTTTGGCACCATTGCAAAGTGGTGTGCTTGAATTTCTTATCACCATTGGATTTATAGATCGGACTTCCAGAATAATAATCTACTCTTTGCTTCTTATCCATATGATACCCCTAATATTCACCAATCTCTATCTCAACTTTCAGGGAACATCAAACAATTTACTCATATATATCAAAGGTACAGATTTCCAAGATATTTCGTAGACTATTGTTTATCCAACCCAAGAAGTGTTCAACCTTTCTTTTGGTGGTAATGACAAAAAAGAGGCATATCATGAAATTATTGTGATGTTTTCCTCATGGAAAACAATATATATTTCACTATTTTTCTTGAGTTAAAGGAAATCACTTTGCATATTAAGATGAAGGGTGTGAGGTAAATATTTATCAATTTCATTAGAAGTACATCTACTCCATTGCATCAATATCTCACTCATGCTTAATATTTTTATCAATGCCCACCACTGATCAACTTCACCCTCCACATAATAAAGAGAAATAAGAACCATCTGTAGTAAAAGACATTAAAGGATGGAGAATATCATTTCAACGTAATTCATCCAATCATCTATGATTAAGGGATCAAATGATCCACTGAAAGTTGGAGGCCACTGTCACATGAAGCTCTCAACCATGGGTTTCTCTCTCTTTGGGTGGGGGAGGGTGGGGTTCTCCTCTTGGTACATGTTCATTTTTAAAACATGACTTAACTATGAGAGTATCCTCATAACGTTTTGGATTCCCTGCTCCCATCAGGTTGGGAATCTCGTTGGGGAAATCCTCACACTACCCTTCACATTGGTTTTCTCACAATTCCTCCTCTTTCCAGCCATTTTCTAGAATAAAAGGATAATTAGGGATGAGTATCTTAAATAGTTAATCACATTAAGGAGAATCCAATGAAATTAAATGGATAACATATAGATTAAACTTATATCCTTAACTAATGAGTGTCTTGGATTTAGTCTATAATATCCATGATCTACTTCAGAACATATATTCTTATTGGATTTTTTGTTACCCAAATAATGGGTTTTAATAAGATCATGAATTTTCTCAAGAATAACCCCCATAGTGTCAAACTAAGTGTACAGTAAGACCGGTTTTCATGTACTAGGTTACTCTGATTCAAACCCGGAACACCTTTTCAGAGCTGTTACTCTTATGTACATCTATTACACAATGATTTCAGCTTGTAGTATATATATCAAGATAAATTTAGATGATATACCACTTATTATATACTTACCAAAATTTAGAAAAGTTTTCTTATACGTATTCTTATCCTTAAGGGTATTCATTAGTGTTTTCTAATCCTAATCCAAAAAATAGTTGAAACTATCATCTGATACAAACTATAACAACGGTTCTCCTTATTTAAAATTTGACCTTCATTTATTACATAAAATTGAACTTAATACAACTCAAAATATTAAGAATTCTAGTTTATTTCGAGTTAATAAATATTACATAAAAATTTAAAAAAATAAATAAAATATCTTTATTTAAAACTTCTTTAACATGACCAAAACATTCCTTCAAACTTAATAATACATGGGATAACCTGAGGACATATATAAGAAAGGGGTTAGCATTAAAGTAAAATAAGGGAATAAACACGGAATAACATGAGGACAATAATACATGTAAGACATGGTATATCAAAGAGTTATAAAAGATCATGAATAATAAGTCATGATATAGAATGATAATCATAACATGGGAAATGTGGAAACAACACACTGCACCACAAACATAAGTCCAAACTAAAATTGCAAGACCTCAAAGTGGAAAAAATCCCATAACAGAATCCCATAACCCCCCAAACCAACTTGATGTATGAAGAAATAAACATCACCCAATGCATTAGAGCACTATCATATCACACCCTTCAAAAACATTTCAATATCATGTTTAAGTGTTCATCGTAGATCATATTACATGGATTCATTCGATAACATAATTTAATTTCATGATCTAGAAATGTGGAATACACACATGTAAGTCCCAAATCAAAAAGAGTATGTGAATAAAGGAGAATACCATTGGTAGAGACATGGGTTTGGTATTTACTAAAAAATTCATTTGGCATGGTAAATTGTGGTACAATTTCGGCAGCATAACGACATCATATAGAAATTCAAAAAAAGTTTTATGTGATTGAATGTGTGTACTCGACATTTAGACATGAAATTAAAAGTAATAGAGAGATGGAAGGAAATTACCCAAAATATTTAATTGGTAATATAATGTTTAACATAATAAAAAATCATGAAGGTATAGGAGAAAACAAAACAACTCTTAAAAAATTATGACATGTTAACAGGTGTATGTAAATGTTATTAAGAGAGTTAAATTAGAGTGAAACATGATCTAATAATTTATTAACAAGTTGATAGTATGTGGTATAAGTATGAATGTATCAAAACATATGAAAATGGAAATAAAAAATGCATATAAACAATGAGGTGCATGATTAAAAGTGGAGATAGAGAATCCCTTACATGATTTCAACATAGTATAAGGTGTCAATAAAGGATCATAATATGGATAAATGAGAGAGAAAAGGGATCTCATAATGTATTCATCAAATTGAATGTTTGGGTTATGTTTAATAATATTACCTTATATATCCCAAAAATAAATTAAAAGTCATTACATGAAAGGAATACTTTTTAAAAGAGGAGTGTGGAAGATCTATTTCATGGATTTTTGATTCCAAGGGCTTGGAAAAGGCCTCTTGAGATCGTTGGGGAAACATTGGTGGAATCTAGATAGTAGAGAAAAGATCGTGGTTGATATTTAAAGAGTTTGAGTGAAGACAAATATAACAAACCAATGATTTATCAATGGAAATTACTTTCTTATAATTATTTCATTTAATCACATGAAATCACA
This sequence comes from Viscum album, assembly GCA_963277665.1. Lineage (NCBI taxonomy): Eukaryota > Viridiplantae > Streptophyta > Magnoliopsida > Santalales > Viscaceae > Viscum > Viscum album. The sequence continues at coordinate 1,190,015,545 of OY728130.1, read as the reverse complement.
ACACAATGAACTACTAAGTACTATGCGAGCTTTAAACATAATTTTGACTCTTCTTTGATTTTAATTTAAAAAATATGACATACACGGTTACGATCAGTAAGGAGTGTTGAGTATGCTAAGGAAACCTAATTTTTATTGAATTGTAATTGAACCTTATGAATAGAAATGTTACTCTTATGAATATTAATATAACCTATATGAATATAAAATTTACAAAAAGAATAGTAACCTCACACTTGAATATTCAAATAAAATTAATGAATCTTATAATTAATAATATGATCATAGTAAAAGTATTGGTATGTTTGTAAGTTATAAATAAATAATTAAAATTAATAATTTATTTACAATAAAATGTATTTTCTGAAAATATGTTCATAAATTAACAATTTTTGGTCTTTTTGTTTTAAGATAATTTTACAATCCCTATGTAATTTTTAAAAGAATTATAAAATTAGTTATCATTTTAAAATTTGTATTTTTCATGTAAATTTTGATTTTAATTAATAATTAAATTAATCACATTTATTAAATTACTTTTGAAAAATGGATTTTATTTTTTTAATCTTCATATTAAAGAATGGTTAGTTTGAATTTTTGGGATTTTTCTGAAATAGATGACTTTTGGGTGAATAGTAAAATACATTAATTTACCGTATAAATACATTATAATTTGAATCCAATATTCCTAACATCGTAAGTGATGAAAGAACCCAAATCTAGAACTCACATTCTCTTATTAAAATTCATGTTCTTAAAATAATCACTAATATGGGTCTGGATGGAAATTAAAAAACTAAGGAATTAAATATTAAGAAGACCCTCCTCCTCTCCACTATAAAAACCACCCACACGCCCCTCTTCTCTTAAATACTCTCAAGACTTGTGCCTTCCCTAAATTATTCTTAAAGACCTCCCCAATAATATCCCCCACTTATAACAGCCTTCTGTATCCTCCAAAGTCCAAATCCTCTATCATTAAGTGGCTCTTAAGGATGGCTGAATCAAGAGTTAAATTCCACTTTTCTTTTCATTCATTTTCATTAAATATTCCCTTGTTATCATTTTTTTCCTAATATATCTTAATTAAAATGGTATGAAAAATTAAGTACCATACATCCATTGTAATGCTATCATGATAATGTTATAATTCATTTCCATCTCCCCTTTCCCTCCTTTTATACCAATGAAATGAAAACACCGTCTAAGATGTGTTAGTTTATCACATTCAAGGATGGCAGTTTAACAATTTCTATTACCATCTTCAAATCTGGTCATGAAACCATTTTTATGGTTGTACCATACTATTAAATAAGTATTTTATCCTATTTTATTTTCTATAATGCTTTTTTAGACTTGATGTAAAATAATAATAGAAAACAATGTAATTATGAAAAACATCTCCAAATTAATCCAAGCATTTATCGTTAAGGTTTTATATAATGATTAAACATCACTACATGTAACAAAAATAAATTTACAATAATTTAAACTTATATATTTTCAATAATAAAATATAACTCCAATTATAGACAACCATCCCCAATTTATATGATTATTCGTTCATGAAAATAAGTAAACCGATCACAAAGACCAAGAAAACAAACAGACCTAAATAATGAAATTGAACCTCTTAACCCATCAACAAGTACATGAATGAACATAAAACGGGTTTAAATTTTTTTTTAAAATATATAAGACTTTATGTAATTATTAATTTATTAACCTTATTGGATTATTCTAGTCATTAATATCAAGCGAAGAACACCATATGAATTAAGATAAGGGATCCTCTATATTTAACTTTTATTCAAGAATGACCTCTTTGTTACGCCCATTGATGTGTAAGAAAAAATTACGGGGTTTTTTTTAACCTAACCCATACTAGCATAATGTTTTTTAAGAGATTAGAAACACCTTTTTCTGCCATTAATCCCTATTATGTACACCTGACACCATGCGGATAATCTATAAGGGATTCTACCCGAACCTCCTATGTTCCTTCGGATTACCTTATCATTATTTTACTAAAAATAGGTCGTCTTATCTTTTTATTTCAGTCTTATAAATAATGCGTACATGTAAAAAAATTATCATGTCCATTTCATCATTATCATTTGGGGATATGCATGTTTTTAGTGATTTCCTCCTCAATACTTCCTCATAAGAAAACCTGTTTTGAGGGAACTTCCTAAACTCTTACCCGATTACAAGTCCATTCTATCTTCTATTTTCAGATATAGTTTTATTTATAAAATCAGTATTTTTTATTATGAAAACCCTTTTGGTTCACTTCTGGTTTTATATAAAGGATTGTTCCCTTTTCTATTTTAAAGTCTCAATAGTATTTTCTGTAAAAGCTCAAAAAATATTTTATTTCTAGAATTTCATAAATACGTTTGATACATCTTGTCACTTATAATTGAAATCACATACCATGATACATGCCTATTTTACCTTTGGAATTTCCATGATTATTTTTGTTCCTTTCTTTCATGGACACTTTTATGATACGCCCATTTCTAAGCTTTTTGACATGATAATGGTAACTAATTATTTCCACGGGTGACCCTTATGATCATGTAATATTCATTATTTATGATTCTTTATGTGTAAAAAATATTCATGAAAATCTAAAATGGGTGTGTCCAGTTAGTGATCCAATTCCTTGGGTAATTTTGACTCTCATGAGACGTTATGTGCGATGGTCATGGAGGTCAGCCTTGGCTTGCGCAAGCATGTGCAATGATAATGTAGGTTTACCTTAGCATGTGATACCATGGGAAACAGTCTTGGAGGTTATCCTTGACTCATTCTAAAGTACAGTTTTATGTTTCATCCACATTTATATGACTCTATTTTTATATGTTATGATTCAATATGTTACATTCTTTTTTATATCATCTTGTCATGCCTTCTATCCTAAGTGCTAATTCATTGTTCCTATGTTTATTCCCTTATAGGGAAATTTAGCTCACCCCTTTTTTCAAGTGTTCCCTAAGGTAATCTATAAAGATGTATGAGAAAAATCGAATTAAGGAGCTCAATTTGTAGATTAAATAATGAATTTATTTATATAGTTCCATATCATCAGTTTCATGTACCTAGTCTTTCAAGACACTAGACTTTACGATCCATGGCTTGTAATATAATGTATAATTATGCGTAAAAAAGTACTGTTAAATATAAAAGGCTAGGGTCTCTATTGTTTTATCATAGGTTGGTCTAGTTATTTTTGGATATTAGGAATAGATAATTTCAGTATGAAATTTACGGATGATAGTAAGTATAAGAAAACACCCTTAAAATTTTGTAAGTATAGTGTACGTGGTTTACCAAGAAAATAAATCCATGTTTGAATAATAATAGGTTGAGGTCTCTCTGGAACAGATGTATCTAGGGGTAAGAACCAAAAAAACTTCTTTTAGGTAGACATAAATGAGAACTGGTTCACAATAATGTGCCTTACTGCACTCTTTGTTGGACACTCACAGGGGATATTGTTTAGTAAATTCCTGAGCTTAGTACCAATTTTTTTTTATTGGAATAAGAAAAAGATCCCATAAGAATATAAACTAATAAATATATGATGGATTACAAAGATTTAAACCTAATTAATCATAATTAAAGATATACTTCTTCATTACATGTTTATATTTTTTTGTTCAATTTTTTCTTTTTTATGCTCAATATCAATGTATTGAAGCCCTCTAATTGTATGTTATTTTTCATAGTTAATGGCTATAAATAGAATAACAGGTTCCAAAAATCATTATGATAAGAAATGTGATGATTTTATGAATTTTATGCCTGATACGATGGGAGAGGGTTCTCAAAAAATCATGACAATACATGCATAATTGAAACATGTTATTAATAATTACAAGAATCATTTAGAAAACCCTATTCATCCATGGAAAGAGAAAGTTTCCGTTGAATACTTCAGGCAGTAAATGATTCCCATGTTTAGTGGATCCTCTAATCCCCTCCTCATGAAATAGTGGGTTAACCCCATTGAAAATATATTATATATCATCCACTGCTTAGAAGAATAGAAAGTCATACTGGAGGTCAATCTTTTTAATGGAGAATATGATAATTGGTGGAAACTGATCACGAATATGAATCCCCAGGATGAAATTTATTCCATGGATTGGGGGGAATGCAAGGGAATTTTTTTCAATTAATAGTTTCCACGAACCCTCTGTCTCATGATTGAAATAGAATTACTCAGACTCAAGAAAATGGATGATGAGTAAATCAGTGCATATTATGAAAAAATTACAAGGCGTGCAAGGTATTTCTCTGGATTTTTCATGAACACTAAAAGAAAGGTGGATAACTTCATTAGCGGACTAGAGCTGAGTCTATAAAAAGTGCTGGAAATTCGAGACTTCGATAGCTAAGGGGAGATTTTATGTTGCGCCATCAAGGATTAAATGGATATTTGAGACTCTCTGTGGTATTTCAGGCCCAACTATAAGAAGAGTAATATGGAATCTCATGTTGGTGGTCACACAAATAAATTCCCTGATAGGAAAAATCATCATCAACCCATGTGTAATAATTTGTGAATAAGCATCTCGTGAGATGTCTAAATGGAACCAGAATTTGATTCAAATGTAGAATGTTGGGACATATGGCTAAAAACTGCCGATGGGATATGAAGAAACCCACAAATATTGAAGAATAAAGGAAGGTTCATATCAACACTCAACATATTGCAAAGTGATACAACAACAAGGAATATGGGCATTAAGAGAACAATTTATCTAAGGCAAGGGTTGTTAGAGGAAATCAATTACAACATTCAATCCAATAAGGGATTATTCTATCAGTACCGATGAGGTGGATCTGGAAAATGTTGTGGTGTTAGGAACTCCAGTTATTCATTAATGAATAGGCAACAAACTATTTGAATCTGGTTTTAGGCATTATTTTGTATATAGTTAGGTTATTATAACTATTAAAACACCTCCACAAAATTTAGAGGATAAGTTATTTGTGAGAAAAGATAATGGGGAAGTTATTGTGTCTATGTTTTATAACTCCTCCCCGGTTAATGTTTTTAGACTAAACCTCCCATAAAATATTTCCATACATCCTTCAGTGGAATTTGATGTAATCTTGGGCATGGATTGGCTATCTTTATACAAATCAAAATCCAACTGTCCAGAAAGGGAGATCACTCTTCACATCCAAAAGCATCCTATAAATGTATAAAACTATGACAAGGAATATGAATATCCTTCAGAATAATTGTCTCAAGTGAATATATTAATTCCTTATGGAAATAATTTCTAGCTCAAATTATTGAGACAGAGGAGAGATTATCATTTGATGATATGTCCATCGTGAGGGATTACAATGATTTATTCCCTGAAGAGTTGCATGGTCTTCCTCCTGATCGAGAGGTTGAGTTCAGAATTTAACTTATTCCTATAACTATACCTATATGAAATATACCTTATAGAATGTCCACTATAGACTTGGAAGAGCTAAAGAAGTAGTTACAAGAGAATCTAGAGAAGGGTTTTATATGCCTGAGTTCTTTATCATGGGGTGCACCTTCCCTCTTCATAAAGATGAAGGCTTGATCATTGCGCCTCTGCATTGATTATCGCGAGCTCAATAAAATCATGATAAATTACAAGTATCTCGTTCCATATATAGATGACTTGCTCGATGAGATATGTGTGGCTAGTTATTTCTATAAGGTGGACCTTCGGTCGAGCTTTCTCAAATTAAAGGTGAGGAAGGAATATATTCCCAAGAATGACATTAGAGGAAGGTATGGACACTACAAGTTCATAGTGATTCCATTCGTATAGATTAATGATACAGAAAGATTACTGGATTAAATGAATATATTTTTTAGAGATTACCTTGAAAATTTTATGGTAGTCTTAATTGGTGATATTCTGATATACTCCAAGAGAAAGAAGGAACATGAGGATCTTTTGAATACTATGATGAAGACATTGAGAAGAGATAATTTTTATGAAAAGTTCAATAAATGTGAGTTCGGGATGGAGGAATTATCAATATTGGGGAATTTTATTACAAAAAATGGATATCCATAGACCCTTCCATCAAAAAGGAAATTGAAGAGTGGCCCCAACCAACATTTATAATGGAGATCCTAACTTTTTGTGTCAAGCTAGGTATTATCGACGATTTCTGAATAACTTCTCATAATTTTCAAACCCAATGAACATGATGACACAAAAAGGATTAATGTTTTCCTAGACTAAAAAATGCCAAAACTTCTTTATGGTGTTGAAAAGTAGGCTTATCACTGTGCCAGTACTCACACTCGTGTCAGGTGGAGAGATCTTTATGGTGTATAGTGATGCTTCAAATAAGGGCTTAAACCATGTGCTGATACAAAATGATGAAGTTATAGTCTATGATTCAATGCGGCTGAAAATCCATGATCAAGACTATCTATGAATGATATGGAGTTGGTAGCTATGATCTTTGCGTTAATAATATGGAGACATTATCTCCATGGGAGAAGTGAAATATATATAATGATCACAAGAATATCAAATTTATATTAACACAAAAATAGATGAATATCTTCCAGTGAAGATGGATACAGCTCATCAAAGATTATGACAGCTCAATCCACTACCATCCTAGTGCGGAATATAAGGCGACCGATGCTCTAAGTAGAAAGGATCCTGCATCTTTATCAATGATGATAATTAAAAAGGATTCAATAATTTTATATTTGTTTAGGATGTAAATGGGGTTCATTAAGGTAGGAACATCAAAAATCCATTCTCAAATGATTGCTCACCCATCTCCCCTGGAGATATAAAGGATTTTCAATAAAAAGATGTGGAAATTCAGAAAAGGGGGGAATCAATTAAAAATGGGAAATCTTATGAGTTATTGATTTATTAGGAATGAGTTGTAAGATTTGGGTCATGATTATGTGTTCCATCCTATCCAGATATAAAAAATGAGCTTTTGACTGATTCACACAGATCAACATTCTCTATTCACCAAGGGAGTACACAGATATATCAAGATCTCTGAGATATTTTTTGGTGGGACAATATGAAGAAGAAGATTTTTGAGTATAAATCAAAGTGCCATGTATATCAACAAGTGAAGGTAGAAAGATACAATTCAAAGTGGGTTATAAAACCACTACCCATACCAACATGGAAGTGGGATAACATCACCATGGACTTTTTCACTGGACTTCAAAGGATATCCAAAGGAAAAAATTCTATATGGGTCATTATGGGTCATCTTAAAAAGATTGCTCACATTATCACCATTAAAGAGGAATTATCATTGGATCAAATTTCATGTTTATATATCCAAGTGGTGGTAAGGATTTAGAGAGTACCACTATATATTATATTCGATAGAGATCCGAGATTTACCTAGAAGTTATATAATAGTCTCCAACATGCTCTAAAACTAAATTGATGTTCAGTATGTCCTATCATCATGAACTGATGGCCAATATTAGTGAACTATTCAGACAATAGAAGATATTTTGAGATCCTGTTCTATGGAATTTATAGGAGTATGGGACCAACATCTTCAAATAGTTGAACTATCCTACAATAATAGATTCCAATCGTGAATTTAAATTGCACAATATGAATCCCTTTATGGGAAAAGGTGTAGAACACTGGTGTTTTGGGATGAAGTTGGAGACCATTACCCGATAGGACCTGAAATGGTCAATGAAATGTTGGAGAAGGTGAAAGTCATTCAGAGGCACATCAAGGAAGCCCATAGTCAAAAAAAAGAGTTACGCAGACAATCATCGATGATACCTTCAGTTCAAAGTTGGAGATATGATATTCTACACATATATCCATGGAATATGGTCATGAGGTTTGGGAAGAAAGAAAAGTTATGTTCAAGGTAAGTCATCCCCTTCAAGATTCTTTATTATATTTGGGATGTAAAATATTGAATGACACATCCACCTAACATTGACAAAATAAATGATGTCTTATGTGAATCCCTCTTAATAAAGTACATATTAGACCCTTCACATGTACCCTCTTTGGAGGTGGTACAGTTAGAGAATGAACATTCTTATGAGGAGAAGCCAGTGAAGATCATAGATCATAGAGGTAATGTTCTATGCAACAAGACTACTCACCTGGTCAAACTAAATTGGTTGAATCATAAGTAAGAAGAGGCAACATGGGAACTAGAGGAAGTAATGAAGGAAAAGTACCAGCACCAGTTTTTGGATTATAATGTAAAATGAAATTTTTTGGGAGAAATTTCCTATAGGGGAATAATGTAACAACCCAACATTTTATCAATGGAAATTACTTTCTTATAATTATTTCATAAAATCACATGAATCACAACACAATGAACTACTATGTACTATGTGAGCTTTATTCATAATTTTGACACTTTTTTGATTTGAATTTTGAAAATATTACATACACAGTTGCTATCTATATGATGTTTGGAGTCTGATAAGAAAAACTATGTTTTTGGTGAATTGTAACTTACCCTTATGAATAATATTGTTACCCTTCGGAGTAGTAATATGACACGTATGAACATTAAATCGGCTGAAAGAATAGTAACCTCACACTTAAATGTTTAAATAAATTTTGGAATCTTATAATTTATAATATGATCATAGTAAAATTATTGGTATTTTTTAAGTCACAAATAAATAATTATAATTAAGTAATGAATTTAAAATAAAATGTTTTTTCCAAAAATGTTTTCACAAATTAATTTTTTTTGTCTTTTGATCTTAAGATAATTTTATAATACATTATGTAATTTTTGAATGCATTATAAAATCAGTTATAGTTTTGATATTTAACATATTCAAGTAAATTATGAATTTAATAAAAAATTATATTGATCATATTTTGAAATTTATTTTTGAAAAATGGATTTCACATTTGGATTCTATATTTTGAAAAATTGTTATGGTGAATTTTTGGGATATTTTTGAAATACTTGAATTTTTGGTGAATAGTAAAATATATTAATTTAATGAAAAATACATTATATTTTTAATCCACTATTCCTAACATCATAAGTGATGTAAGAAATCAAATATAGAACTCACATTCCTTATTGCAATTTTTGGTCTTATAATCAACACTATTTCTAGTTTTGTGGAAAATTAATTAACTAAAGAATTAAATATTAAGAAAACCCGCATCCCCTCCACTATAAAAACCACCAACAATACCCTGTTCTCTTCACTCCTCTCAAGCCATGTTACTTCCATAAATTATTCCCAAATCTCCCCCCAAGATCCTCGCCCACATCTAGAATAATTGTTTCTCCTCAAAAGAAAAAATCCTTCCCGTTTAAAGGCTCTCAAGGAAGATTGAATCAAATTGTAAATTCCATTTTTCTTTTCTTTCATTTTATTAACTTGTTACCTCATTATATTATATTTCCTAACCTTTCATAATCAAAATGGTATGAAATATATAGTTCCATACATTTTTTGAAATTTTACTATTCTAATTTGGATTATTCATAATCATATCCCCCTTCTATCTATTTATACCAATGAAATGAAAACATTGCCCGAGATGTGTTAGTATATCACATTCAAGGATGACAGTTTATCAATTTATTTTTACCATATTAAAATTTTTTCATGAAACTATTTTTATAGTTTAAATAGACTATTAAATATTTATTTTATATTATTGGATGTTTCAGAATTCTTTTGCACATATGATGTAATTTAATGACACAAAACAAGTTGATTATGAGAAAAATTGCCAAATTAATCCATGCATTTATCATTAATGTTTTATATAATAATTCAACATAACACCAAGTAAAAAAATACAAAAATAAAAACATTTAACCTTCTAGATGTCAAATAAATAAGTATAACTACAATTCTGGACAACCACCGAAATTTTACATGATTCTTCATTTATGAAAAATAAGTAAACTGATCGTAAATGCAAAGAAAACAAATGGGCCCAAAAATGAAATTTAACAACTTAACCATAAAAAGGTAATGAATGAACTTAAAATGGATACAATAAATCTGTTAAAAATATGAGATGTTATGGAATTATTAATTAATGAACATAAATTTATTATTCATGTCATTAATATTAAGTGAAGAACACCATCAAACTTAAGGTAAGGGATCCTCTCTATTTAACTTTTATTCAAGAATGTCCGGTATTTTATGCCCTTTTATGTGTAATATATAATGATGGGGCTTGATTTAGAACCTCCCCCATAATTTCATCATTATGTATTAGAGATAATGAACCCGTTTTCTCTCATTAATCCTTCTTAAGTACACCTGATACTATGCTTATAATCCATAAAGGATTCCACCTGAACCTCCATTGTTTCTTCAAATTACATTATCTTTATTTTAAAAAATCAGTTTATAATATATTTATATGTGTATCTTCAAAATTATGTTTAAAATTTCCAAATTAGTTTATTAATACCCTTTCACCATTCTTTTTCTGGGATGTACATGTTTTTATGTGATTCCCTCCATAATACTTCCTGATTAGCAAACATGTTTTGAGGGAACTTCCCTAATTCTTACCTTATTTTTGTGTGAAATATATCTCCTATTTTAAGCCACTATTATGTTTATAAAATGATTATTTTTTTATTAGGAAAACCTTTTTAGTTCAATTATGGTTTAATATTAGGATGGTTCCCATTTTTATTTTAATGGATTAATAGTATTTTCCTTCAAAACGAAAAAAAATGTTTTAATCCTAAAATTTGTTAAATACATTTATTACATGTTGTCACATATACATGACATCAATTTCCATGATTCATTCCAATTTTCTCTTTTGAATTTCCACGTATATTTTAGGTCCTTTCTTTCATGGACACTTTTATGATACACCAATTTTTTATGATTTATGACATGATTGTGGTACCCAATTATTTCCATGGGTAACCATTATTTTTATATAATATTTATTATATATAATTATTTATTTGGAAATCATATTCATGAAATGTTAATATGGGTGAGCCTAGATATCACTACAGTGCATTGGGAAATGTTGAGTATCATGAGATGTTATGTGTGACAATATTGACTGTTAGCCTTCGCTTGTGCTACTATGGGTGACAGTCTTGGCATTTAGCCTTGGATTATTATACCATGTGAAATGGTCTTGAAGGTTAGCCTTGACTCATGGTAATTTCATGTTTTATGTATCTTCCACATTACTATGACTGCATTTTCATATAATTCGATGTTTATTTTCTATGATTGCATATGTTACATGCCTTTTTATTTCATCATGTCATGCCTTCTATCCTATGTGATAATGATTTGTTCTTATGGTCATTCTCTTAATATGAAATTTATATCATCAAATTTTTCATGTGTTTCGCATGGTTACCTATGAATATGTTTGAGAACAATGAAATTTAAGAGCTCAATTTAATGATTAAATAATGAAAAGATTTATTTGGATCCATGTTTTCAGTTTTATGTACTTATTCTTCTAATACAATTTAATATATGATCCTAGTCTTGTACTCTAATGTATAATTATGAATAAAACCTTGTAATCTTAAATGTAGAAGGCTATGGATGCTATAAAAAATAGGAACTAGGTTTGGATTATATAGGAAAGGATTGGGGTTTCATTATTATTTTTCTTTGTAAACATCATAATAAAATTTTCAAAACCACAACCATCCAATGATTATTTCCCATGGTTTACAGATAAGTTGAGTGGTCTATGATCTTTTATAATACAATGTTATAAGAAATATATAATATTTCCCTTCCATATGTGGAGGTAAGTCACACTTTGAAGGAAATGATTTTTTAAAATCATGCAATATTTTATAAGGCTTGTAATATTCACTAAGGCTTTAAAAAATAAATAAAATAAACCTAAAATATAATTATTCAAATGGAAATGAATATAATTGGCTTATGATACCTTTTATATAATTTATTACATCAGTATTGGGTTTTTATGTTGTCATAAGACACACCAAATATTTATACGATATTTCATTTTTACCCAAAAAATCAATTGTCTTAGAGACTTATGAAAAATTCATTCTTGGATAATTTTGTTGTCCTAATTCCAAAATGTTTTCATTTTATCTAAATAATATTTTAAAAATATTAATTTTCACTTTAAAATATAAACCAGCATTTATTGAAAATTGATAGGGTTTGGACAATAAGAGATTTTGAACACTATTAAAAATGGAATTTGAATTCACATAAATTATATGATAATTTTTATTTTAAAATTTTAATTTAATAATAATAATAAAATATTATTTATTTACAAAATCCATTAATTCATAAAAATATATTTCTTAATTGTATTTGAAAATTATCAAATAAAATTCATTAAATTTTTTTACATTCTTACAGTAATAGGAACAAATCATATTCATTATTCTATACAAAAATAATGTAAATGATATTATTAATAGGTTTTTGATATATAACCCTTTATTACACCAGCATGTACCTAAAGAGAAAGGTGTGCGACAGTGAGGATTTCATGGGGTCGTTCGATGAACATGGTTTGGGTCATGATCATGATGAGCTTGAACATCTCTCATAAATAGTTTTTATAATGCTTAAATTATTGGATATCGACATGGGTTTAGCCTAAGGAAAATACCAAAGTTGTTATCTACCTCATAATGTCTAATAAATGGGCCTCCTAGGGCATGATCCTACTGGTTGAGGTCATCACTTAATTTGTATGTGACAAATGAATTTGATAAAACCCTATATTTATACTCTTCATGTGATTATTCGTCAACGACTATATTATCAATATAAATGATACTTAAAGGTAGATTAAAATCCATTTGAATATAATAAAATATTTTCATTTTTTTTCTATAATCATAATGCATTTAATTATAAAAAAAGGTGTATTTATTACTAAAAGTTCAGGCCGTTACATTAATTTTCCTAAAAGTATAAAAAATAATGAAGAATGTCCAAAGATACCATAAAGATCATTATATATTTGGATGGTAAAATAAGGTTAAATGACATGTATTCAGAGTACAAACTGTGTACCCCGACACACTGAACCTGTCCATGTTGCGGAATACACGACTTGCCCCACAGTTATTACAGCGTGTTTATGCCTTGTGTTTACCAACCAACAAGGGAGATACTTTTCGGATTACCCCGAGTTTATATGGTGTACACATCATGTCTTCTATATGGTCAAGTGGCGTAAATCATGACATTAGTGTGGTCATTACACATGGTAAATATTTTTGAGAATAACAACCTAGAAAATTTAGGATATACACGATGTGTATGCGGTGTAAACGATGTGTAGTTCATCAATTCTTTTATCCAATATACAAAACAAGTTATCTGAAAAAACAACACTAGAGATACACGACCTGTAGCTGGTGACATGTGTCATGTATGAACTCACTCAATAACACATCAAGTATTTTTTATAGTTTCATAGGAACCTAAAATTTAGACAACATGATATGTAGCTGGCTTGTACATGTTGCATGATTCAACTGAGATACACACTGCAGACCCAAACAAGTATCTCAGGAACACATCAAGAAAATACCCCGTGTGTAGCTAGCATATACACACAGTGTAGTCTGGCCGATTAAGTATAGTAAATCCCTTGTGTTGTTACCCAGATAAATGACAACAGATTTAAACAGTATGTAGTTTGATAGTACGTGTCGTGTAGTATTCAAATTACTATTAGAATCCTATTACATTAAATTTAAACAAAACATTAAAACCATATTTCTATGATTGGTAATTTAATTGTTTGAAAATTTAATAATGGTTTAACAAAAATTAAATACACAATAAACTTATTATTATAAATAAAAATCATTTGGTTTTACTATTTTTTTCATTAACACATTTAGGATGGAAATCTCCAAGAGGATTCAGATCATCATTAAGATGAAGTGGAATTAATTAGTTAATTAATTAATTTATTTATTATAAAAAGTGTATTTATCTTAATTAATAAATAATGAATAAAAAATTTATTCATATCATTTAATTTTTCATACACATTACATGTAAGACCATTCATGTGCCTCACAAAGGCCTCTGTTAGTGTTGTATGTTTTAATTTAATTTGTTTCATGGGTTTGAAATTATTTATTATTACCTTTTAATTGATAATAGGAGAGTCATCCCTCCCACAATTATTATGTAGGACTTGAATGTCCAAAAATATTTATGTAACCCCCAATTAACCAATCCTTTGGTCTCCCTCAACCGCATGTGAGTTATAAATATTTTTCGTCAATGGACTTACCCAAGGTGTGTAGAGACAGGTCAAGATAGAACCATAATGATATCAAACTAGGTGTTACAAAAGATGATATGTAGAATGCTTTAAATCACGCTAAGACCTAAAAAAGAGTTCTTCCCCTATGTCATATATGGAATTAATGTTCTCTTATTAAAATAACCATTTAATAAGGCTCCTGAATGGGTCATTCAATTAATTAATTATTTTTCTATATGAATTTTTTTTTATATGGATGAAAAAAAATGATCACATATATTGATTAATTAATGTTTTAAGATAGAAATTTAAATAAATAGATTATGTGTAAATGTTTCAACTGGTATGGTTAAATAATTAAGTATAATGTACTAAATGATAAAAATTCATCTAAAGGATAAAACATGACAATGTTTTTGAATAATACATTATAATCCCTCAATTGAATATTATATTAGACTTGAAATTACATTACATGACTAGGAATGATTGTCTTGAAACTAAGTGTTTGACCAACCTCGATTGTGACACATACTTTTAAAGTCGATTTCTGATGAAGGTTATGGGTTGACTTAATCATCTTACATAATGTGAAGTTTCCCTATCTGGAAATTAAGTAACATGGAGAAATGTTTTGAGTAAATATAAGATAGGATTTCAGAATAGGGGAGTCTATTAAATGAATCAAGGAGCTGCAAACCCACACATAAAAAAGTCATGCCTACCTAAATACATTCCAATAGCTTGGCCAACCCTAGTTGGGGTAATGTGAAGTGGAATACAGATCTTTTACATTAGAATTTCCTAAAAACTATACATTCGGATTTCAATGGTGAGGGCTATAGGGACATGATAAAATAACATGATAAATATTAAAAATAGTTTATTTTATTTTATTCACATTATTTGTAATCAAGAAAAATTACTAATATTATACTCTTTAATTTAGGATAAAATAGAATGATCATCATCCAACCTATCCTTATGATCAATATTGGAGAAGGTCAACACCATCAGGATAGTATCTTCTAGGAGTGGTTTATATTTCTTCGAGTTCGGTTATGCCCTAAACAAAAATATTACAACCTAAAATTTTCAATGCCTGATACACCTACTATGGAGGAGAGTGCTAAAGAGTTCATTATCTTCAAAAAAACAATTTAGTAATTTAGTTCATGTTCATTTATTGATGATTTTATCTATGTCTACCTAACTCATGATGTCTCATGAAAACATAGATGAAGATAGCATGCTTGAGAAACTCAATGGTCTTACCAGAAGATATCTATACAAGAAATTTTTTATATTTCCAAGGTGATATTTTAGATTAATATTGGAGATGGTACTTCAACTAGGACACAGGTTGTTATGTACATTTACTGCATTAAGGTCCTCGAGTTTATAGTGTATAAACTCATTGAGTAAATTAGAACCGATCTCATTCTCATATCACTACCCGAGAGATTCTCCATTTTTGTTGTAAATTTGAATACGAGAAATACATAGAATTTCCTTCTAGATCGTCTCACTCTTCATCACAGTGTGGAAAATGGAACGAGGAATGAAAATCCCTTAATCCTTATGGTGAAAAAATAGAAAGGGAAAGGGAATATATTCAAGAATAATGGTTCTTCACACATTTCCAAGAAGAATAATATCAAGGATAAAGAAAGGGAGTATGCTTCCATTAATTTTATATGTGGAAAGAATGACAATCGGATGAAAGAAATCACATAACCAAAGAATATAGGGGAAGATTTAAGAGCATTTGTTGTTAGTATAATTAATTAATATATGAAAAATGGGTATTAGATAATAATTGTGGTTTTCACATATTTATTCCAATACTTGAACCCTGTAAATTTATAAAAAAAATTATATTGGAGTTATATCTATGAGTCTAAAACAATTATAAGATTATTGATGTAGCTATTGGGGACTGATGACATATGTTTCCAACCGGTATGATCTTGGTTTTGAGGTGTTGTTGTCATGTTCCATCAATTAGTAGAAACATTATTTTCGTATCTAGAATTGGCAGAAATGGATTTATATTCATATTTTGGGAATAAAAGTAACTTATTTTATAAATATGACATTTTTATGAAAAGACGCATTTGAATAATGACGTTTATGTGTTGGATTACATGAACCATGTAATAGAAATTGATAATGATGTTTCCCACGAGTAATGCCATACCAAACTGTGGAATCACCAACTAAGTCATGTTAATAAAAATTTATGGACTATGTGTAACACCCCAAGCTTCTATGGTACGTTTCCCTTCGAATAATGCGATAGCGTGTGTTGTACGCAACCTCGAGTTCTAACACACACCACAACTAATTAAACTAGCCGTTGTGAATAGTAATACCTACTTTTTGAAATCATATATATTCAATATTTCAAAATGGACTTCATTTTTAGATTCGGAATATCAAAATTAGCCTAGGGTGAAATTTTGGTACATTTCGGATAACTTTCATATTTTGATGAATAGTGAAAATTTCTAAATTTTAATTAAAAACAACTTTTTTAATCAAAATAATTAATAGTGATAAATTGTGATTTTGAGTGGTTTTAAAGTATATTTAGAATATATTTTTACCATTTAATATAATGTTGGTCATTGGACATAATTTTACAATTAAACCGAACATAAACAAGTGTCAATCTTTTGATAGTTATTACCTCTTAAAAACACGCTTTTTGTTTTGACAGCGGGAATTAATTTTAAATTTATTTCTGCCACTTCTGTGTTTTGAATTTAGGAAAATGGATTCCATATTTTGAATCAGGATGTCCAAATTATGTAAATAGGTAACTTTTATTTTTACACATTTTGAATAATTACTGCGGTAAATATTTTATTTACCATAGTTAAAGGGTAAATCCGGTAAAGAAGGGTTAAAAAAATAATATTATAATAATACAAAATTACCCTAAAACGTGTCCTAACCTTATTGGGGTACACATACCCGACCATGGGCATCCTTGGGTCAATTTGGGGACCCCTTGGAGCCACTTGTAAGTGATAATGACACATTATATTAATAAAGTTAAAATAAAAATAAAAATGGCATAAGCTTACATCTTTTAGAAGGACAATTTTTACATAGGGTTATACATGTTGGATTTTCGATTATAAATATTAATTAGAAAGATAAAACGATTTCCTACATAATGATATTTTATTTATAATTTTTAGACATTAAATAATTTATTTTATTTATGACACAATGATGATGCAGTAATTACTATAATAGTGAAAAATTAAAATAATTTATATTATAAATACCCAAATAAATATAATATGAAACTTTTAATGAATTAAACTAATTTTCTAGGATAATATGATATATTAGGATTGATTTAATTGACTTTTTCGAAGTAATCAATCTGTTATGAGTTTCACAAAAATCAACTATTGAATAGTGTCAAAATTGACATAAAAGAGTTCTTAAAACAAATATTATATTATTAATTGATATTAAATTCCTAAAAATCTAAGGTTCGGCCAAGAGACTTATATTATGATAGGTTAATCATTAATGGACCACTTGGGGGTCGCTTGGATGTATATAGTAAGTTTATTAACCATATTATATAAAAATACAAAGAGACATTGTAAAAGTGAAACTAATTAACTTAGAGTTAATACTTAAAGATAAGGTTAATATAAGTACCCAAACCTGTTTAAATTCTATTGGATGAGTTGTTTTCGACCTATCCCCACCTCAGCCTTTGAATAGTCAACTTTGGAGCCTTTGGAAACCGAATATGAATTTATTATAAATTAATATTTCTAGCTTTTCCAAAGGTGCCCCTCACCCCTCTTATAAAAGGGCACTCTTCCTTCTCTTTTCCTCACACCTCTCAAGCCACTTGTCTCGTCCAAACTCTGCCCAAATAAGCTCCCCACATCCCTCTCCTCCTCCTTGAAGCTTCCCCTTAGGCAGAAAGCATTTCAAGAAGTCCTTTGGTTCCAACCAAAGTGAGTTACCTAAATTAAAGGTAACATTTTCTCTTAAAGTATTTTCATTTATTTTGCTTCTCCAACCCCCAAAATCTTTTTATTTCCTTTCTTTTGTAACAACACCAGTATCCTAAATATACTAGGATGTTTTTATAAGAAGGATTCAAACTACACATACACACAACTCCATCTAATGGATGATGAACATAATGTTTCTGTGGATGGCAAACTAACGCCTCACGAAACGATGATTGTTCAAATACATCTTACCACCTCTCATGGTGGCCATTATGATGGCACTGTAATTAAATATGATATTAATGATATATATTTTATATATAAGCTTCTGTAATTCCATTTTATTTCATACCATTATTCGTTTCAGGTTGTATATACATACGATAATTTCATTTGAGGAAGTGCGGACTACCGCCCCCTTAAAATGATATGACTCGTTCATACCACACATGGAACGTATAAAGGATGGTGTTAATGAACTTAAGTAACATATATAAAATATTATATTATACAGGAATAGTAATATACCTATGTATCATTTGGATTTGATTCTTTTAAAATGAAAATTAAATGGAAGTAGCGTTCGTGCGTACGTACGGACTACCGTCTCCACGAACGCGATAAGATTCATTCTCCATCATATCCATTCAAGTATTATTCTCATTTTAGGGTTAAAAATAATGTTAATATCATTCTGATTATGAATAAGATATAATCTATCCATTACAAACATGTCTTACGTAACCAAACATTTAAGAAGAACGAATCGATTATCACCCGAAACGACGATAATACTAAGATATTATTAATAAAGCAATGTTAAAAGATCATATATGATATCATATTAATGTATATGATTCTTGTATAACTTAATAACAATTATTTCACCATTATACAGGAGTTTAACCTACCCCAACAAAGGAAAAGTACAAGGTAAGGGTTATTTCACAATCTCTTCTTTATCCGAGGTTGTTTATACGTAATAATCTACTGGGATCTATTTATCATCCACATCCATGTTTTCTTAAAAATGTATTTCAAAACATTTTTACTATTTACAAGAATATGGGTTAAAGTCATTTATACCCTTGTTTGACCTTTTTATAAGAGGTTTAAAAGGAATCTTTCCGTCGTTTTCAAAACAATGTCCTTTTTAACCTTTTCGACAGAATTGAGGTAAGAATGTTTTTTTTAACTTATACGGCGGGTGCGGTTATTTTCCGCCGTTATAAAATTGTCGAAGCTTTCCATACAAGCTTATAAGAATATTTTCAAAGAAAATGTTTTATTTTATATGGATCTTAAATGATTTCAAAATAAAAGGAGATACTTCTTTAAAAAGATTTTTGATTTCATCTATGTCAACATCCTTTGATGGATTTTAAGATTATTTGAAGTTGATTTATTATGATACAAAACTTCTAGATTGTATTGAAGGTTTTGTGATATGTTTGACTGTGGATGTGCTATTTTTATACCATTCATAGTTTATGGTGAAATTATTGACATTTCGTATGCTAGTTTTAATACGAATGTTTATGTTATGTTTAAACCTTTTCATATGGGAATGCATTGGACTTAATAAGTGACGGGTGGAGCCCGCTATAGCTCCTCGATGCATCGGTAGGTCTCATGAGACAAACTAGTGTCTTGGCACAAGGCCTTGACAAAATCTTATTTGTAGTCTTGGCACGAGGCCTTGGCTATGTGGTTATGATAGTCTGGCATTATGCATTCCAACATTATGAAAGTGGTTATTGATTTTTGCATGTGATTATTCGATTAGTAGAATATCCATGTGAACAAGTAAATGGCATTATTTCATTTTACTTTTGCCATACTATGTTGAAGTTCAATTTTAAAAGGCTTTTGTTTTAGTAATTCATTGCCTTAAATTTTTATGCTTATTTTGAATGTTCCGCTATATTGTTATCCTTACTGGGCATTTAAGCTCACCCCTTTTCTATGTTTTATTTTTCCCAGGTAGTGAAGAAGTAAATTATGAATGACTTGCAGGGATATTATGAGGGGTTAATAGTGTGGATATGAAGACTTTGTTGTTGTAGTAGTTTTTCACTTTGAAATGTAATGTAAAACTTTATGATTATATCTAGTGTTTCCAAGGCTACTAAACCAATCGGTCTTTCGAGATTTGATCTTCTTGTGATCATGCCAATGTTATGTAATTAATGCACCGACTCTGGGTAGCTGGGGTCGGGGCGTTACAGTTGGTATCAGAGGAAGTTTAGTACAAACCTTGGAAGCTAGATTTAGATAAACTCTGATTAGAGCACGTAGACCTAAGATGAACTTTGAGGATTAGTATAGAAGAACTTCCTAGAATTTTGGTATTGTAGAGATTTTGTGAGTTTTCCGAGCAATACATCCCTGTCTGGATACGAGCAGGTAGAGGCGGCTCTGGCACAGATGTACCTAGGGGTAAAACCCGAAAACACCGCTTTGAGCTAGACTCGAACGGGAACTGGTGCACAACAACGGGCCTTGCTGCACTCTTGGTTATGACAATCCCGGGGGATATGCTTAGGATAACTCTCATTTTCTTTACAAATCATTATGAAGGGTTTATGAGTATATACTTCCTCAAAGAAAACATTTTTATGATTATGGATTATATCCATAAATAGTTCAATTTATGTTAAGTGTTTTATAAGTATGGGATTATGTATTTTGATTCATAAACTGATCTAGTTTATGCCATTGTTTAGAAATGGCGCCTAGTGGAAGAAATGGAAACCGTATCAATGCACGTACTCCATGTAGGGATTGCCCTCCTGCTCAAGATAATTATAGTGGGGCTGGTGATGCAACTGGTGCTGATCAACTAATCACCATACTGGGACAACTTACTCAGGTTATGAATAATAACCTTACCCGTATGGAGCACCCTGATCCGCAGCGTGGAGGATCAATGTTAGATCGATTCATGAGAAAAAAACCACCAACGTTCAATGGGAATACAAATCCCTTAGTAGCTGAGCAATGGATATTTTCCCTAGAGAAAATATTTCAGGCTTTGGGGAGCAGTGAAAGGGAAAAAGTTATCATGGCAGTTTACCGCCTCACTGGAGATGCTGATCAATGGTGGTCATTGATTCAAAATACGAAGGAAGATGATGAAGTATCAAATATGGAATGGAGGGAGTTCAAGGATCTGTTTTTAGAAAAATACTTTCCTCGCGACCATCGAGCAGATATGGAAAGACAATTTCTGAGTCTGAGACAAAAGGAGGATGAGAATGTCACAAAGTATGAGGCTAACTTTACAAGGTTAGCGAGGAACGCTGGTGATTATATTCGCAACCCAAGAAGTAAGATTGATCGTTTCTTTGATGGGTTAAAACCATTTCTCCGTCGAGCATTAGTCTCACAATCCTTTTCATCGTACGAAGACATTGTCTCATGTGCTATCAAGACCGAAAAGGAATTCTCTAAGTCTTATGACTTTAAAGCAAAGCAAGAGAAGAAGAGACCTGCTGATCAATCTGGGAATGGAAATAAGGGGAAGAAAGGAAAGGTTGAATATCCATCTTGTGGTAAATGCGGGAAGAAACATCCTGGTACTTGCTTGAAGGGAATGGGAGTCTGTTACAAGTGTGGTGGAAAAGGCCACCAAGCTCATGATTGCAAGGGGAAGAAGGAAGCTACCAACGTTCAGTGCTACAATTGCAGGGAGATGGGGCATTATGCAAATGCATGTCCTAAGCGTCAGGATAACTTACCTCAGAAAAGGCCAAGGGATCAAGGCCAGGCTTATGCTATCACTACTGCTGAGGTAGAAGCTCCGAAAGATGTGGTGGCAGGTAATTTAATGGTTTCCTCAAGTTTAGCAAATGCATTATTTGATTCTGGATCATCGCATTGTTTCATATCTTCCCAGTTTGCTAAGAAAATTAGTTATTTCCAATTTGATTTAATAAGGGAGTTGTTAGTTAAAACTCTTAAGGGAAGTATCGTTGCAACAAAGTTTTGTGAATCAGTCCCCATTAGAGCACATAAATTTTCTTTATCTGCTGACCTCATCGTCATACCTATGATTGAGTTTGATATAATCCTCGGTATGGACTGGCTTTCGGACTATGATGCGAAGATTTATTGTAAGAAGAAAGAGGTTACGATTCTTGATGATAATGATAAGGAGCACCTTATTTTTAGAGAAGAATCGTCACCACCTAATTCTTATTTAGATCCACCCCCAGTAGCTCAACTTAATTCAATTATTGGGGAGGAAGAGAATGAAATAACTGTCGGTGAGGAAAGGAATGTTCAAATAGAGGATATACCTGTTGTGAAAGAATTTGTAGATGTATTTCCGGAAGATTTACCTGGACATCCTCCAGAACGAGAAGTTGAGTTTTCCATTGATTTGATTCCTGGATCAAGGCCTATATCGAAGACCCCTTATAGAATGGCCACTGTAGAGTTAGTCGAACTAAAGAAACAACTAGAGGAATTGAGTAATAAGGGATTTATTCGCCCTAGTGTTTCTCCATGGGGATCCCCTGTTCTTTTTGTTAAAAAGAAAGATGGATCTATGAGGTTATGTATCGACTACAGGGAGATCAATGCTATAATGATAAAGAACAAGTATCCCCTACCTCGTATTGATGATTTATTTGACCAACTGCATGGAGCTCAATACTTTTCAAAGATTGACCTTCGATCTGGATACCATCAGTTGTGTGTAAAGAAGGAAGACATTCCGAAGACAACATTTCGAACCAGGTACGGGCATTACGAGTTTACTGTAATGCCGTTTGGATTGACTAATGCACCCTCTGTATTCATGGATCTGATGAATAGAGTTTTCAAGGAGTATCTCGACGAATTTGTGGTGGTATTTATTGATGATATCTTGGTATACTCCAAAACCTATGAAGATCATGAAAATCACTTGCGCATTATCTTGAAGACTTTGAGGAGGCATAAATTATATGGTAAGTTTAGCAAGTGTGAATTCTGGCTTCAGGAGATTTCTTTTCTTGGCCATATTGTCTCAAAAGATGGAATCTCTGTTGATCCTTCTAAGACCAAGGCAATCCAAGAATGGCCAGCACCTACGAGTATAACTGAGGTACGTAGTTTTATTGGCTTGGCAGGTTATTATCGACGTTTCGTCCAGAATTTTGCCCGATTGGCTAACCCATTAATGAAGCTCACACGTAAAGGGGTTAAATTTGTTTGGACAAAAGAGTGTGAGGAATGTTTTGAAGAACTGAAGAGAATATTAGTCAATGCTCCTATATTGACTCTACCATCGGGGAATGATGGGTTCGTTATTTATAGTGATGCATCAAAGAAAGGACTTGGTTGTGTCCTTATGCAGAATGATAGAGTTATTGCCTATGCATCACGACAGTTGAAAATTCATGAACAAAACTATCCTACTCATGATCTTGAGTTAGCAGCTGTGATCTTTGCTTTGAAGATATGGAGGCACTCCCTCTATGGTGAAAAATGTGAGATTTATACTGATCACAAGAGTTTGAAGTATATTTTCTCACAAAAAGAACTCAACATGAGGCAAAGGAGATGGCTTGAATTACTCAAGGATTATGATTGTACGATACACTACCACCCGGGGAAGGCAAACAAGGTGGCAGATGCTTTGAGTAGAAAAGACCATGGAGTTTTGAACAATATGAGAATTGAAAGGGATCCAATTTTCATGGATCTAGTGAAGATGGACATGGGAATAACCAGGGAAGGTGAAACATCAATGCTTTTTCAAATGGTTGCCAAACCATCTTTACTAGAAAGGATTAAGAGTTCCCAGACCGATGATGAAGAATTTCAGAAGAAGATTAAAGCTGTGAATGATGGGAGATTGAGAGACTTTGTATATGAAGATGGACTTTTGAAATTCGGGAAGAGACTTTGTGTTCCCAATATACCTGATCTAAAAAGGGAATTGCTGGATGATGCTCATAGTTCCAATTTCTCTATACACCCTGGGAGCACCAAAATGTATAGAGATTTGAAGGAACATTTTTGGTGGGACAACATGAAGAGGGAGATTGCTGATTTTGTGTCAAGATGTATGGTTTGTCAACAAGTGAAAGCTGGAAGGCAACAGCCTGGAGGAGTCATGCAACCTCTTCCCATACCGGAGTGGAAATGGGACAATATTACGATGGACTTTGTCATGGGGCTACCAAAGACTCCTAGAAGGAACGATGCAATATGGGTTATTATTGATCGTCTTACCAAGTCAGCACATTTTCTTGCTATAAGAGAAGATCTACCCCTGGAACGTCTAGCAAGACTATACATTAATGAAGTTGTGAGACTTCATGGAGTACCCCTATCGATTGTTTCTGATCGTGATCCCCGTTTTACTTCAAGATTCTGGAAAAGTCTTTAGAAATATCTGGATACTGAACTTCATTTGAGCACTGCTTACCACCCTCAGACAGACGGACAATCAGAACGGACTATTCAAACCTTAGAAGACATGTTGAGATCTTGCTCACTTGATTTTCAGGGTATGTGGGATCAATATTTACCACTGGTAGAATTTTCCTATAACAATAGCTTCCATTCAAGTATTCAGATGGCACCATATGAAGCGTTATATGGAAAGAGATGTCGTACACCAACCTGTTGGGATGACGTTGGTGAAAGAAAACTTGTAGGCCCAGAACTGGTGGAGGAAACGGTGGAAAAGGTGAAAGTAATCCAAAGTCACATCAAAGCAGCTCAAAGTAGGCAGAAGAGCTATGCAGATAATCGAAGGAAGGATTTGGAATTTCAAGTCGGTGATCATGTTTTCCTGAAGGTATCTCCATGGAAGGGAGTCATACGTTTTGGTAAGAAAGGTAAATTAAGTCCCAGGTACATCAGACCTTTCGAAATTCTAGAACGAATTGGGGTTGTAGCCTACCGATTGGCAATGCCGCCAAGTCTCTCCAAAGTTCACGATGTGTTCCACGTATCTCTGTTGAGAAAATACATGCCTGACCCAACGCATGTACTCACCTATGAGGAATTAGAACTGGAACCCGATCTTTCCTATTGTGAAGAGCCCGTCAGGATTCTTGATACAAGAGAACAAGTACTGAGAAACCGGACGACGCGTCTGGTAAAAGTTTTGTGGAGAAATCATAAGATGGAAGAGGCAACGTGGGAACCCGAGGAACTTATGATGAAGAACCACCCGAGTCTTTTTATGCAGTAATACCCTAGAAATTGCGAGGACGCAATTATTTGAAGGAGGGGAGAATGTAACACCCCAAGCTTCTATGGTACGTTTCCCTTCGAATAATGCGATAGCGTGTGTTGTACGCAACCTCGAGTTCTAACACACACCACAACTAATTAAACTAGCTGTTGTGAATAGTAATACCTACTTTTTGAAATCATATATATTCAATATTTCAAAATGGACTTCATTTTTAGATTCGGAATATCAAAATTAGCCTAGGGTGAAATTTTGGTACATTTCGGATAACTTTCATATTTTGATGAATAGTGAAAATTTCTAAATTTTAATTAAAAACAACTTTTTTAATCAAAATAATTAATAGTGATAAATTGTGATTTTGAGTGGTTTTAAAGTATATTTAGAATATATTTTTACCATTTAATATAATGTTGGTCATTGGACATAATTTTACAATTAAACCGAACATAAACAAGTGTCAATCTTTTGATAGTTATTACCTCTTAAAAACACGCTTTTTGTTTTGACAGCGGGAATTAATTTTAAATTAATTTCTGCCACTTCTGTGTTTTGAATTTAGGAAAATGGATTCCATATTTTGAATCAGGATGTCCAAATTATGTAAATAGGTAACTTTTATTTTTACACATTTTGAATAATTTCTGCGGTAAATATTTTATTTACCATAGTTAAAGGGTAAATCCGGTAAATAAGGGTTAAAAAAATAATATTATAATAATAAAAAATTACCCTAAAACGTGTCCTAACCTTATTGGGGTACACATACCCGACCATGGGAATCCTTGGGTCAATTTGGGGACCCCTTGGAGCCACTTGTAAGAGATAATGACACATTATATTAATAAAGTTAAAATAAAAATAAAAATGGCATAAGCTTACATCTTTTAGAAGGACAATTTTTACATAGGGTTATACATGTTGGATTTTCGATTATAAATATTCATTAGAAAGATAAAAAGATTTCCTACATAATGATATTTTATTTATAATTTTTAGACATTAAATAATTTATTTTATTTATGACACAATGATGATGCAGTAATTACTATAATAGTGAAAAATTAAAATAATTTATATTATAAATACCCAAATAAATATAATATGAAACTTTTAATGAATTAAACTAATTTTCTAGGATAATATGATATATTAGGATTGATTTAATTGACTTTTTAGAAGTAATAAATCTGTTATGAGTTTCACAAAAATCAACTATTGAATAGTGTCAAAATTGACATAAAAGAGTTCTTAAAACAAATATTATATTATTAATTGATATTAAATTCCTAAAAATCTAAGGTTCGGCCAAGAGACTTATATTATGATAGGTTAATCATTAATGGACTACTTGGGGGTCGCTTGGATGTATATAGTAAGTTTATTAACCATATTATATAAAAATACAAAGAGACATTGTAAAAGTGAAACTAATTAACTTAGAGTTAATACTTAAAGATAAGGTTAATATAAGTACCCAAACCTGTCTAAATTCTATTGGATGAGTTGTTTTCTACCTCTCCCCACCTAATACTTTGAATAGTCAACTTTGGAGCCTTTGGAAACCGAATATGAATTTATTATAAATTAATATTTCTAGCTTTTCCAAAGGTGCCCCTCACCCCTCTTATAAAAGGGCACTCTTCCTTCTCTTTTCCTCACACCTCTCAAGCCACTTGGCTCGTCCAAACTCTTCCCAAATAAGCTCCCCACATCCCTCTCCTCCTCCTTGAAGCTTCCCCTTAGGCAGAAAGCATTTCAAGAAGTCCTTTGGTTCCAACCAAAGTGAGTTACCTAAATTAAAGGTAACATTTTCTCTTAAAGTATTTTCATTTATTTTGCTTCTCCAACCCCCAAAATCTTTTTATTTCCTTTCTTTTGTAACAACACCAGTATCCTAAATATACTAGGATGTTGTTATAAGAACGATTCAAACTACACATACACAAAACTCCATCTAATGGATGATGAACATAATGTTTCTGTGGATGGCAAACTAACGCCTCACGAAACGATGATTGTTCAAATACATCTTACCACCTATCATGGTGGCCATTATGATGGCACTGTAATTAAATATGATTTTAATGATATATATTTTATATATAAGCTTCTGTAATTCCATTTTATTTCATACCATTATTCGTTTCATGTTGTATATACATACGATAATTTCATTTGAGGAAGTGCGGACTACCGCCCCCTTAAAATGATATGACTCGTTCATACCACACATGGAACGTATAAAGGATGGTGTTAATGAACTTAAGTAACATATATAAAATATTATATTATACAGGAATAGTAATATACCTATGTATCATTTGGATTTGATTCTTTTAAAATGAAAATTAAATGGAAGTAGCGTTCGTGCGTACGTACGGACTACCGTCTCCACGAACGCGATAAGATTCATTCTCCATCATATCCATTCAAGTATTATTCTCATTTTAGGGTTAAAAATATTGTTAATATCATTCTGATTATGAATAAGATATAATCTATCCATTACAAACATGTCTTACGTAACCAAACATTTAAGAAGAACGAATCGATTATCACCCGAAACGACGATAATACTAAGATATTATTAATAAAGCAATGTTAAAAGATCATATATGATATCATATTAATGTATATGATTCTTGTATAATTTAATAACAATTATTTCACCATTATACAGGAGGTTAACCTACCCCAACAAAGGAAAAGTACAAGGTAAGGGTTATTTCACAATCTCTTCTTTATCCGAGGTTGTTTATACGTAATAATCTACTGGGATCTCTTTATCATCCACATCCATGTTTTCTTAAAAATGTATTTCAAAACATTTTTACTATTTACAAGAATATGGGTTAAAGTCATTTATACCCTTGTTTGACCTTTTTATAAGAGGTTTATAAAGGAATCTTTCCGTCGTTTTCAAAACAATGTCCTTTTTAACCTTTTCGACAGAATTGAGGTAAGAATGTTTTTTTTAACTTATACGGCGGGTGCGGTTATTTTCCGCCGTTATAAAATTGTCGAAGCTTTCCATACAAGCTTATAAGAATATTTTCAATGAAAATGTTTTATTTTATATGGATCTTAAATGATTTCAAAATAAAAGGAGATACTTCTTTAAAAAGATTTTTGATTTCATCTATGTCAACATCCTTTGATGGATTTTAAGATTATTTGAAGTTGATTTATTATGATACAAAACTTCTATATTGTATTGAAGGTTTTGTGATATGTTTGACTGTGGATGTGCTATTTTTATACCATTCATAGTTTATGGTGAAATTATTGACATTTCGTATGCTAGTTTTAATACGAATGTTTATGTTATGTTTAAACCTTTTCATATGGGAATGCATTGGACTTAATAAGTGACGGGTGGAGCCCGCTATAGCTCCTCGATGCATCGGTAGGTCTCATGAGACAAACTAGTGTCTTGGCACAAGGCCTTGACAAAATCTTATTTGTAGTCTTGGCACGAGGCCTTGGCTATGTGGTTATGATAGTCTGGCATTATGCATTCCAACATTATGAAAGTGGTTATTGATTTTTGCATGTGATTATTCGATTAGTAGAATATCCATGTGAACAAGTAAATGGCATTATTTCATTTTACTTTTTCCATACTATGTTTAAGTTCAATTTTAAAAGGCTTTTGTTTTAGTAATTCATTGCCTTAAATGTTTATGCTTATTTTGAATGTTCCGCTATATTGTTATCCTTACTGGGCATTTGAGCTCACCCCTTTTCTATGTTTTATTTTTCCCAGGTAGTGAAGAAGTAAATTATGAATGACTTGCAGGGATATTATGAGGGGTTAATAGTGTGGATATGAAGACTTTGTTGTTGTAGTAGTTTTTCACTTTGAAATGTAATGTAAAACTTTATGATTATATCTAGTGTTTCCAAGGCTACTAAACCAATCGGTCTTTCGAGATTTGATCTTCTTGTGATCATGCCAATGTTATGTAATTAATGCACCAACTCTGGGTAGCTGGGGTCGGGGCGTTACACTATGTAGGCCAAGATGGATATTTAGATATTGATTCACTAAAACCACTTCGTATATTTCATGCATGTTTACTAGGTAAAGTTAACAAATCCACACCTAGTAAAAAGGGTTAATGGTCCAAAGAGATGCTTAAATTAGTTCATAAAGATGTTTGAAGACCATTTACTATTGAGTAAAGGGATGGGTACTCATAATTCAAAAAATTTAATGCTGATTTAAGTAGAAATGGATATCTATAATTAATTAGATATAATTAAAATTAGATAGATAAATTCATGGAATATAAGAATTGGGTTGTGAACCATCTTGGAAACATGATTATGAAACTCCACTAAGACCATGATGAAGAATATATTAATTACAACATCATGTATTACTTAGAGGTGTTTGGAATCCAAAATCAACTTACTCCTCCTTATACACCATAGTGGAAAATATTAACAGAAAGGTGAAACCACACATTATAAGTCCAAGTGAGTTCAATGAGGAGTCATGTGAGTCTTCCATTAAACTTTTGGTGATAAGAATTAAAAAAACATAAAAAATACTATACCAAGTGAAAAAATATGAAAAATGGTATACTATACAATATATGGAATTTAAATAAACCCACATTTTAATAATTAAATGTATGGGGTTAGGATGTGTTTTTAAGGCCTATGCAGGAAAAAAACATACACCCTGAGGCATAAAGTTTACCTTTATAGGATAACCCAAAGAAACAAGGGGATATTACAAATATGAACCCTCAAAAAAATAGATAATAGTGGAAAGATATTCCATATTCATGGAGAGGAAGACCATCTCTAAATGTGATAGTGAGAGAGAGATATTTATTGATGATGTTGAGGCTCAAGGTACATAAGACTTGGCATAGAAACATATTCAAAAGATCTACATGGAGAAAGAAGATGTTCTAGAGAACAAAAGTACATTGTAGATATAAAAAATAGGTAGGATAACAAGAATGCTATGATTTTATAGTTATAGAAGATGATGACTCATTATTAGTTGATAATAACGATCCCTTAAAATACAAGGAAGCATTCAGTAGCATATATGTTACAATGTGTCAAGAATCCATGAAAGTTAAAATGAATTCCATGTACCAAATCTAAGTATTGATTTTGGCAGATCATCTAGGGGATGTAATTTCCATTCGTTTAAAATGGGTATTTATTAAAAATATGGATAAGGAAGGAAAATCCAGTACATAAAATTCATGAATGGTTTCAAAAGGGTACAAATAGTGTCAAGGAATTAACTATAATAAATCATTTTTACTAGTTGGAATGTTGAAATCCATCAGAACTATAATTTTCTTTACGACATACCATGCCAATTATATTTTCAAAATAGATGTAAAAACAACCTTCTTTAATGGGAACCTATAAGAATATATCTATATGACACAACCTGAAATGGTTTTGAATCTAAAGGATACCACTACAATCTATAAATTAAAAATATTAAATTATTGATTAATGAAAGAATCATGTTCATAGAACATTAATTTTTGTGAAGCCAAAATGGAATTTGGTTTAATAAATAATGAGTGTGATCGTTGTGTGTACAAAAGGATTAGTGGGAGTGTAGTAGTTTTCTTAATAGTATCAATTGCTGACATATTACTCATTGGAAATGAAATACCAGTCCTATAGTCTGTTAAGGAATGGTTGAAAAAATGATTCTCTATGAAGGAAATTAGTGAGGTAGTATATATTATTGGGATCAATATCCATCCTGAACGATCTATGTGGTTGATCAGACCATGTCAAAGTACATACATTTATAAGATACTAAAGAGATCATATTTGGAACAATCCAAGAGGCGATTGTTTCTACTGTTAAATGAAAATCATCATTCAAGGAAAATGTTCTCTCAGACATAGGAGGAATGAAATATAATGTAATGATTTCTATTTGAATAAGTGATTATACCAATCATTTATGCAATTCCATGTACTAGTCTAGATTCCACCAACTCATTAAGAGTTTTAATAAGATATCAAGATGACCTAGATAGCCACCATTGGATGAAAATCAAGATTATCTATAAGTATCTGTATCACAATAAGGAGATGTTCTTGGTTTATGGAGGAGATGTGGAACTAGTCATCATAAGACATGATGAATCTATCTACCAAATTGATCAAGATGATATGAAATCATAAATAGGATATAACTTCAAAATAAATTGAAGTGTTGTGAGCTTGAAGAGCTCAACGCAGGCTATGGTCACATACTCTATAGGAGAGATTGAGTATATTGAGAAATATGATATTTTCAAAGAAAAAGTTTGGAGGCACAACTTCATTCAATATCCCGACTCACTACCTAGAATTAAAGATCCTATCACACACTACTATTATAATATTATATTGTTGGATCATTCGAAAGAGCCAAGGTTACATCATCATACAAAGCACATACCTCATAAGTATAATCTCTTAAGGGATTTTTCTTAGATACTTGAGGTTTCAAGGAGCATTATTTACATGAAAGTCCACATTGTTGATCCCTTAACTAAAGAATTGATTCAGAAGAAACAAGATTATCATGTGATGTATAGTAGACTGCAAATCATATGCAATTTTCTCTAGTCTAAGTTATAGTTTGTTTGAGTTGGTGTCTTATGACCAAAGGTTAATACATTGATTACATTTATATTTGATATAATAAATATTAATAAAACAAATTTATACATATTGTTTGTTTTTCAACATAATACTAATACATTAATTTCATAGAGTATACATCACATTGATAGGGTCATAGCAGTTCTCCTATATTATGGGGTCCTTGATGATCTTGGATTATATTATAAAATAATGTTCTATAATTGGACACCAAAATATTATAGGACACATTTTACATAGAATATCTACTATATATAGAATATCATGTGAGATTACTCATAAGAAGATTAAGATTATTCTCATGAATTTTTCAATTAGAAATATAAAAGTTAGAGACTATGAAAACATACCCGACAATATGAATTTTGAATGATTTGGTTTCATTAAATATTCCTACCTATGATCATGCATAATGGTAAATAGACATTAATATTATCTATAATTAATGGAATTATTCACAAACATAGATTTTATAATGTAAATTTGATGACATATGTTCATAGATATGTAGGGTATGTTGGGTTTATCACAACTGATGTTACATTAATTGATAAGGTGATGAAGAATTTGTCCTTTTCATCTTTATAAATGTTGATATATCAGCCCTTTTATTGGAATATAACCATCTCTCTAAATTCCATTACCATGGCGTGACAACGTTCTTATTTCAAATATTAAATGAGAGACATATCGATCATATAATTGGGTGATACATATGGATAAAAAGGTTGATGAGATATTATGGAAAAGGGATTATATTACAGAGTGAGTGTTTGTATGTGGTTTTATTTATTGTGAAATTTCTTTCTGTTGGGTCGCATGACTCATTGCTATATTTTAGTCATAAAATTTATAAAACCCACTTACTTACATTGAGAAAGAATACTATATGGCCACACAATATGTATTTTAATTGATCTTAATTAAATAATATTGGAATATAATTAATTGATTAAATAATATTCTCAAGATAGATGGATAATTTTATTCACAATTTTATTCACCAAATATATTTTCTGATGAATGAAATGTTAAAATTATATATTTATTCAGGTGTTTAATAAATGCTAGAGGTGTTTGAATGGACCAAGTCCATGTCCAGTGATATATATTAATATAATACATGATTAAATAATTTTTTTTCCTAAGATAGAACGTTCTAAAAAATAATAATCTTATTAAAATTATTATATAGAATGAGGTTTATTAATATTTATAATATTATTAAAGGGCCAACAAGAAATTAAATAAATGTTTTAACCCAAACCCCAACTCTTTATAATTACTGTTATCTTCATTTTCTAGGGTGTGATATCCAATATAGGGAATTATTTCACACAAAAAATTCTCTGTCGACTCCTCCTTCTCTCTCCCTATCATTAATGTTAAAATTAGAGTGATTCCTTCTTGATCAAAGGACATTTAATGAAAAAAAATAATACATTCACTTCACCGCACTAGAACCCAGAGATTGATTCACATTACTCAATGATCAAAAGAGCATGCGTTGATCACTACAAGAGGGGTTCAATCCTTGGATCCTCATAATGAAATGAAGGAAATAAAAAAGGGGATTTTTTAGATTATTTAATACTAAATAAAAAATGAATCCTTATATCATGAATTTTTTTTATTTGAATAAATTAATTAAAAAATTGATGTGCAAGATATTTAGTAATGGTATCAAGAAACCCATTATTAAAATAAGTTTTAATATATCACCCACCACCACACGCTTATTATACATCCATAACCAACACAGAAATGAGTGATAAGAACCATGAAATGAAAATGATGGAAACATGAATAGGTCTCAAAAAAGAACTCTGATCCGAGGGATAAATATAACACCTTCGGTTGTTACTATCTCTTCAATTAACTTTATTTCCTATAACATCCCCTTATATCAACAAATCACAACCACCATTATTCATGGTAAATATCCTTATAATATAATAAGAATAAGGGGACCGAAATAATATACCACCACTATTATTGGACAGTTTAGAGGTTGTATCTAACTCATATTGGTAGTTAGATGGTAGGAAAACCCCTCACCAACTGATCAGTAATCTAAGAATCAGATGAAAATCCTAGAAATACGCCATCTTACATCACCATCCAACCATTATGTCATCATTTCTAAATCACATCACTATTTTCAATAAAATATATGCTTATCCACTATATTCAAGTCCACATAAAACATACATTGAGATGTTACATACCTCCTTCATACATATCGTAAAACATGACACTCCACAACCCATGACACTAAGTCACATGATCCAAATAAATAATATCATATATCACCTCCAAAAAAGATTCTATGAATTCATGTGTTTTTAGAATGAATTGCCTTAATTATCAAGCTAAAAGTTCAATTTTGTTCTATTATGCATGCATGAAAGTTTTAGTTTCGTTTTGTTTTATTAATATTTATTTAAAGTAAAATTTAATGGAAATTATGTTTACTTGTACTCCACATGGTCCATTATGATGGGATTCTTGATCAGATTGCTTTTGATTTACATTCAGCCCAAGTCTTCTCATGCCTACCTTGTTAGTAATATTCCATGGATTTATTTCTGGCTATTGATCACATCATCCTCTTAGATGATCTAACCCCTCCAATTGTACCAATCCTCTTGAGATTTCCATTTATGTATGGTTTAGAATGGTTTTTTGGTTTTTTGGTTAGTTAGAACATTTTGAGATGCATTCGGTGTTTGGGGAATTGATCATCTCAGTCTCCTTATACATCTCCATACTCACACTATCTTTATATTTTGGTTTTTTATCTCACTATAGTTTGATAAACACTATTTTTTGGGTGTTTTATTTTCTTATATATCAATATCTGAACCTATAATTCTCTTATGTACACTTTTGGTTTGTTTCATCTAGTGGAGCTCTAAGGAATTCCATCAAGGATTAACATGTGTGGCTTATTTTATGACTAAATAATATGTGATTTCAATACTAGGTGAGTCCTTAAACCCATGTGATCACAAAAATGACAACACCAACATACCAAAAATAGTCTTAAAAGAATAGGATAGCTAGACCCGAACATATGGTGTTGTAAATTTTGCATTCTGATTTATAAATTTCATAGCATTAGTAATTTAATGCTCCTTTCATTGTTATTTGGTTTTAAAACCTATATACTAGAAATGTTTTTTAGTTGAGATTAATACAATGTATATAATTGGGGTGGTGTTATTTCAGTTCACGTATGCCTCAATAGGATAAAATAATATTAAATCCATGCATTCCATTTTTCATTTCTTACCAATATTTCATCTCAATTGTTAATTTTATATTTGATTATATTCCTATGAGAAAATACCGAATCTGACCTTTTGGGATTGTGCGAACTATCTATATATATTGAACCTTCACTTAATATATTCCATCAATATATCCATAAATTTACTATATCTATGAATAAAACAAAAATATGGTGATAGATAAATAGAAATAATCACTATATCATAAAACCTATCACAACAACTGATATATTCATTACCATTATAAAAATTTCAACATTACCTGTTACATCATTATTAATATCATTCATTAAATAACAAAATCATGGATTACATAATATTTTATTTAATGAATTATCTCTTAATATTAAACAATACCTCCCAACATTTCATTCTTAATCACACTACATATATTTCAATACACAATCTACATACCTCCACATTTATATTCTTAGGGAAATAATTTGTGAAATTATCTCTTAGATTGTGATTAATAGACCATATTTGTTGTATTTTTTATAAATATAACAATTTGGATTAAAGTAAATATATGATGAATTTGGGTTACAGATTAATATACTAATGAATAAATATGGTGTATCATATGCTGCAAAAACATAGATGGGTAAAGGAAACTGACATATAGATTGATAGTTTCACTGAATTGTATGTAATGAAGTTGACAACCATTTTTTGTTAGAGATTCATTCATATATTGGAAAAAAGATTAAATTGAGTGGATTCCACTATGAATTAATTTAAATAAAGGTAGAGATGATGTTCCTTCATATAACTTCACTACAAACCAATTCATTACAATGAAATTACACACTACGATTGATGATCTAGTTTGTAAATAATTAATAGAATTTATTTTTGGCTATATTAAGAAGTATATATAGTATTTTTTAAACTATTTTGAGAAGGTTGATATTTAATAGCTTATAGATCTATTATTAAAGGAAATAATGTCATATAGAAGTGAAAACCCTGTAGATATATTATTGATAATGGAGGACACTATATTCAGAGAAGTGTATCTATTGGATGATGGATGAAGAAGTCTAAAATGAATATGGAATTAACAAGGTAGTAAAAAATTATTGAAATATCTAAAATTTTAGTATTTAAATGTTGTGAGAAATTGTGAGTGATTTTGAATAACATTATCAATTTTTTTACTATTTTAAAAGAAATTTAATGTTGTTTCATTGTGAAAAGCAATTACTTCAGTGACCTTTAATAGGTTCTAAGAATATTTAAAGAATTATAGAGTTTAGAATTTTGGTGGAGAATGTTGAAAATGGAACTCATGTATGAATGAAAAATTTTCTCATTGTGTAAAAGTATTATTGGGGATTATTTAAGAAATTTTAAAATAATATTTTTGTGTAATATTCATTATGGTTATATATAAATGTAGTGATAATAGATGATTGGAAATCTAGTATAGTGTCATTGACACATTGATATACATAGAAAAAACTCATAGATAAAGTAAAAGAATGAAACTAATTCATGAATTCATTTGAGTAAATTTAATCCCACATAAGAGTAACTCTATAGAAGAATTTTAAAGATTTGAAAATGTGGTGTATGTTTTTTGAGTTCGTAAGAATCACCTAAAGATTCAATAAATGTAACTGTGTATCGTAAGTGGAGAAAATAGATTACCAAATTAACTTATAGAAAACAAATAAGAGTTATTTACTCCCACATAAGGACTTTATCATGGATATTTGTAAAATTAAAATCTTCACAGTGATGCATAAGTGAAAATTAATCTTTTGTAAAGGTCAACACATGATGTATATGAGTATTTTAGTGGGTGGGATTGGAGAAGTCGATTAATATCAAAAAGTAAAACCATATGAGTCCAAATATAACCATTAGTAGAATAAAAATAAAAATAATACAAATGATATTTCTAGTATTGTAATGTGATGATGAAATGATCTTCATGTCATGGTTAAGAAGAACACATTTGTAAGAAAACCATGACTTAGATACAAGTTTTAAGATGGTTTTATTGATTAATTCACAATCATTCCATGAAGATAATTCCATGTTTTAGTGAGATATAGAATGAGGATAACAAATAATTATCATGATGTGAATCTAGAGAAAAAGGAAAATACACTCACACTATTAACGTTACGTTATATAGTTAAGATATGTGCATGTAAAAATGAATTCCATCCTGGAATGATTTTTTTTAGTTTTTTTTAGAATAATCGGTTAGTATTATTCTCATATCACATCAAGATAATAAATCATGTCTTAAATAGAATGAAAGGTAATATGTTTAATAAATTTAACTTATTTTAAAGAGTTAAAATGAAGGGGAATTAAAATTCAGAATATTATGCCAATAATATTCAAACTTTACTATGGATATATATGAGTAAAATAATATGATTAAGGTGACGTGATTTGACACTATTATTATCTTGAATATTTTTTTATTCAAATAAGAGATGTGGATAAGCTGATACTGCATATATGTGATTGATATGTGTATCATGGAACGTTTCCTTGATGATAATATGTAGATTAGAATAAATTTATCAAGGAGGATTAAAAGGAATCCCTATGATATATTTATATTATAGATTATGATCTAGGAATAAATAAAAATGGAGTATCCAATTATTTACTTGTATTGTTCATTATGAGATTAAGATAAAAAGGCAACAAGGCCGATGTGAATGAAGTGTTATTAAATATATTTTGGAAATCATAGACTTGTTAATTGAAGAAAAAATAATATTATAATGATTATGTGAGATTCAAAGTAAAAAATGATCATTTTCAGAAATGAGTTCATGAATATCCTTGAAGAACTATAATAATCAAATAGGATATATCTATAATTTCCATGAGACCAAAGGGATTTAAGATATAGATACAACCATGAGGTTGTATTGGGAAAGAATGATACTAACCTATGGTTAAGGAAAATTCAACCCACTCCTTGTTAGTATTGATATTAGGATGATAAATTCTCATTATTTTGTAATTGATACAATTTATTAATGATAATATTTATCATGAAGTCAACTAGAACACAACATAGATTTGATTTCCACTTTGGGGGTCAAACACTTTAAAAACCCTACATGTAGTTGTATCTTGTTTATTTTCTGTAGTTCATGTGGTTTTGGATGTTGAGAGTGTATAAATAAGCCCATATATATTAATAGATTTAGATATTTAAATTTTAGGAGAGATTAATTATAAAGAGATAAGTATTTGAAAAAATGGCCACATTGATCCAACCCCCTCTCGGGTGACTGCATGATCCATTGTGACTCTCATATTGTATCATATATAATCAATGATTCCTATAATTGGATATATTTTCATTCCATGTTGTTTTTATTAGATATATATGCTATTTATATTTTAATAATATTTATAATTTTCTTATAAGGAAAATAAAATTCCAATCACTATTAGTATCAGTGTGGATGTTTCATCAATGCCTTGAAAAACTAATAAAAGAAAGTATAAAATAATATAAGGAAGAGTTTAAACATATAGGATGGTGAAAAACTAATTTAACTTAGAAAAAGTGGTGGTTACATTGTTATATGTATTTTTAATCATCTTCACGAGTAATCGGGTTTAGATAATAAAGAAGATGGATCTACTGAATTAGTTAAAAACCTATATTATGAGGAAAAGAGTTACTTGAAGAAGGATCGTGGTGAATATTTCACTCACATATTTGATTTTATTTTGTAACTAGATGATGAGAATATGTATATGGTATTATATTGAAATGATATGAAAAAATCATTAGCGATGCAACTATAAAAGTTTAACTCTTTCATTAAAGAAGTAAAAGCCAATGAGAAATCCTTAATAATTAGAATAGAGAAATTCTCCATGGATTAATATTAATTTCAATTTAATATTTATGATAAATCTAATATAATTGGTGACTATTAATATAAGATTCATTTATTTAATGAAT
Source organism: Viscum album (assembly GCA_963277665.1). Lineage (NCBI taxonomy): Eukaryota > Viridiplantae > Streptophyta > Magnoliopsida > Santalales > Viscaceae > Viscum > Viscum album. The sequence continues at coordinate 1,189,976,186 of OY728130.1, read as the reverse complement.
GATAAATGGGTGTTATTGGCATCAAGGATGCCCAACTAGAAATCAAAGTCAAGAGAATTGAGGACCTGGAAAATTATTGATATGAATAAATAAAAATGAATGATGAGTATATTGGAAAAATGAAAATTCAATTTTATTGAATATTGAGATATGTTTAGTATGATTAAAATACTATTAACATTAAATTCTTTGAATTGGATATCATTTTATGAAATTTGGAATCAACAAAAGTTGAGACTTCCCAAACCGGTGTAATGAAATTTTCTTCCATGAATGAATCTAAGGCGAGTCTTCTCTCTAATAATACTCATTTTTATGTCAAAAAGGTATTAAAATATTAATTATATATTTACTATATGCTCAATTAAAAACGACATCCAATATTTTAGTTTTTTTTCTAAAGCTATTTCATTAGTTAGTACAAGTTCTAATTAAAAATATGGACATATTTGGGTGAAAAATTGATGATAAACCCACCATTAATTCAATTGTGTATGTTAGAATATTTTAGTTGATTATCTCCTCAATTGGTTCTTAAAATGAGGGTTTTTTATGTAAAAAATAACAGGGTTTACAACATGACTATAATAGAACACAAAAGTGGAAAACAATGTTTGTTAGACACAATGTGTGTTGTTGGATGTTATTAGAAAAGGCCATTGAATTTTGGAATAATATGAAAATGTAAATTTATCATAGGAGGTCTATGTTAAGGGGGGTTTAAGTAAAACATAAGTAATTTACAATAAAATATTCAATCTCTCCATTACAAACAAATTTGTATGTTTTAAAGTTTCTATGAGATTTCAAATATAATTACTCATTATGGTGATGAGTTGTAGCTTATTCATAACATTATAAAGTCACAAACTTAAGATAATAAATGTTTGTAATAGATGAGGAGACAAGAGATAAATAGAGATGTGTTTCCCTTAAGGCGTAATAATGTTAAAAAAAGTTAACTCAAATTATGTTAATAAAAATAAAGTTGTACCAAATAAGAAGTCTACTATGGATGTCCCACCAAATATCATATACATATTCTTGGGAATAAAATGTTACATTTTTGACCTATGCCAATATACCATGAATATAAAATCTGGTAATAGAAATCTAAAATTTAATCATGAATCAATTCAATAATTAAAAAATAGGATTGGTCAGGTGGAAGACATTTAAGATAAAGAGTATGATATGTTTCCTAAAATGGTTATCATAAAAAATAATAATATTTCGTTTAAAATTGAGAAAATATGATCATGATACAAAAGAATGGTTGACTATTTTTCAAGTCCAATTGGAAATGGATAAATATATGGATAAATTATAAGAAAATGTAAGAGATAAATGAAAACAAGTAATTACATATGAATAATTCGAATTTCATGAGAGGGTGTCAAGAAATTATGACATAAGGCCTCTTGATAATATGCATGGAGGGTGAGAAAAATCTGGTTACAACCCTAAAAATTGAATAAAATGGAATTATTTACAAAAAAAATATTTTTTATAAATAATGTAAAAGTAAAATTTTCTAAATGTTCATTACTAGATGATGTGAAACAAATATCCCATATAAGGTGAAATATGAAGATAACTGTAAGAAGTCTATGATCCATAAGGTGGTTATGATTTGAATGTTCAATGTAGGTGGTGTAATAATTATTTATCACTGATTAGTGTTGAGAAAAAAACATTTCTCAGATGAGAATGAAACCCTAACCCCATTTATCTCATTAAGGTGATTATGGAAAACTCACATTATTCCCTATTAATTTGGTTGATATTGTTTTCATTTTGTGAATTGATGTTGAAGTATAAAATCTAATAATTTAATACTGTGATATAAATAAAAATTGATTAAATATCTAACATGTAATTCGTTAATTATTGTCTTTTAATAACACTTAGAATTTCTTTCTAAAAGGATGTGCCTGAAAGTTATTTTTAAGGAGACCTTCCATTATGAAGAGATGATTGACTGTATACCTTCAGGGAGGCATGAGGGGAAGTTACCATTTGAAATTAAAGCATGTTAATATAGAAATATGTAAAATTATTTTAAAATTTTCAGATCAATGTATGAAATCACTATCCTCTTCAGTTTTTATTCATTAAGGGGGATTTATTTTTATGCATAAAGGTTGATTTAAAGGGAGAGTAATATACTTTCACGTGAATGTTTTTGATGTTTTTTAGTTGAATTAAATTAAATAAAGTTCAAAAGAATTATATTTCAATATCCTTTGGAATGTGTAATTCAGATTGATATCAAATTTAGAATAGGTTATAGAAATGTTTGATGTCTTGGTTAATAAATCACGTTTTATAAACTAATCTATATGAACTAGACTTAGTGTTGAATAATTAATGACTCATTTCTAAGTTAATTTTGATACCAACATCCTCTGAAGATAATAAATCTATATCTTTTGGTAATTTCAAGTAGATGTTATTTCAATAATGGAAGAAGCACGAGGATGTGAGATGTTTTCCCTTACACTACATCCTTTTCATTTGTTATCAATAAGAAGAATAAAGATATCAAATTTATAATATAAATGGATATTAAAAGTAAATCAATAGGGTTGGATTACGGTTCCCAAATGGATTGTAATGTAGGGAGTGAACTAGTCATATTTTGTTTCAATATACAATATGTAGTAAAGTCAATATATTTTAAAGTTTGGTGATAGGGGATGATCCTAATGATTGAAAACTATATTTGAGATTTTTATCATATATATATGTAGGAAAAATAAACTAATAAGAAACATGTGAGTTTCAAAAGATCATATGATCTAAATATTTCTACCATTATGTATTAGTGATTCATTCACATATTGTCAATGTGATATACTCGAGGGGCCGTCAATATGAATGAATGGAAAATAAGATGGATTTAAATATTTTTAAAAGAATTAAACCTTAAATATATTCAATATAACAACATTTACATGTGATGATTTATAAACTAGTCTGTAAAAATTTAATTTACATTTATTTTGGTTGTAGGAAGCACTGTTTGTAATAGTTTTCCAATGAGTTTTCGAAATTAGATACTGAATAAATTGAACATACATTAATAAATAAAAAAATATGTTTAGTAGTGAGAAGCCAACAATATATTATTGATCATGATGTTTTATATATTAAATGAAGATTGTCTATTGGATGACAGATAGATAAATCAAAAATTTAGTCAGAATTAATGAGGATGTAAAGCTACTTTTAAACAACTCAACATTGTGAATTTAAATTATGTATACATTTTAAAGTAGGGTTGAATATCTCTAGAGATATTCTTAATTATTTACAACATCATTTAAATAGTTTTAAATGTTAATTGAGATACTTATAGGTATATTTAAAATGTTTTGTGAATATTTGAAGAATTATAGAGGTTGTAGTTTTGGGGTGAAAATTGACAAAGACACTCTACAATGTATCAGTTATTTTCTTAGCGTGTAAATGTAACTCTAGGGATTAACTGAGAAATTTATAAAGAGAGTGTATTCATACGAGTCATTATGAGAGTACATAAAAGTAGTGATTATAGATGATAGGAAACCCATAAATCAGTTGGATATGCACAAAGATATATTGAAGAACCATAGTGTTGAAGCAGAAGAATGCATCTAATTTAGGAATGCATGAGAGTAATTTACACTTATTTAAGTATAAATCTGAAATATAGTGTTGTATATTTGAAAATGTTTTGAATGTTTCATGACCGCTTAAGACTCATTTGATGCTTCTATAAAAGTAACTCTTCCTTTGAATAATATAATATGGACAAATTCACAAAATCCAAAATAAATTTATGTGTCAATTAATCATACATAAGGGTTTCTGAATTAATATTTGGAAAATAAAAAGAGTAACAGTCATAGATTAGAGTAACTTAATCTTACAAAAATGTTAACAAAATAAGCATAAGGGTCTTTCAGTTGAATTTTTTTTAAGAATGTAAAGAATATTTTGAAGTAAAATATTGATGCTTTTGAACTTTTTATTTAATGGAGTAAACAATACAACTTTGAAAAGTAAATTTTAGTTCAATAATAGTTATGTAGTTGTGATCATTGTACTATATATAATTATAGAATTCCTTAGATTAGACTGATAATGAGATACCATTCATAATTGGGTATTATGTATTGAGTGAAAACCATGTTAAGAGGGGGGGGGAGTTCTATGCCATATTAATCTATAAAATGTGTATTGATAGTAATTTTTAGGTGGTTTGTGAGATGTCACACTAAAAATATTATGTTGATGGGCGAGGTGAGATACACTCACACTATGAAGGATATGTTTTTTCATGAAGCTTTATGCATGTAAAAATATATTCCATCATGTATTAAGATATATGAAGTTTTTTGGGAAGATTATTTAGAGAAGAAGAGGCTGTGATTATTCAGATTTTTCATGAAGATAATAGATTCAGTAATATGAAGAATAAAGATGTAATATATTAAACAATTTTAAATGAGACCGAATCCGAAAAATTAAAGATAATTATAGTACCAAATAATATAGATATAATATTAATTTGGTATTTTCTATATATATAAATAAAATGAGAAGAATTAAATATGGTGATTTGACCTTACTATTATCTAGTATATTCTATGAGTCAAAAAAGAGAGAGGGGTAATTTTTTACAACAGAAATGAGATTATTCTATGTACCAAAGTAAGTATCCCCGAAAAATAATCTATAGAGAAGAACTACTGTATCATAGAGGACTAATACGAATATTAATGGAATTTCAATATTGTAAATGATGATTTATGAATAATAAAATTTCAATTATATTATTTATCAATTACATTGTTCATTTTAATATTGAATTATGAATTCAAAAAGGTTGATATACATAATGTATTTATAAAAATATTTTGGAAATCACAGACTAATCCATTAAGGAAGAATATTATATTGTAGAAATGTTGTGTCATTTGAAGAAAAAAGAATATCTTCTTCAAAATGGATTCAAAGAAGATCCTTAATGAACTTGAGTGATCTATTATAACAATATCCATACCAATTAGGAGACCAGAAGGATTTCAAGAGATATCCACTACCATGAGTTAGCATTGGTAATGGATGATACGTACACATGGTTAAGGATGATTCCACCCAACCCTTGTGAGCATTGAGTTTAATATGATGCATGATCATGAATTTTTAATCACTCTAGTTGATTATTGATAATTTGTTTCCTGAAATAAACCAAAATAAAACAAGGGGTGGATTCCCACATTAGGGGTGGACCTTATAAAAACCCCACAAGTTGATTTCTCTTATTTAATTTCTTCATTTCATATGGTTTCGGATATTGAGATAATATATATAAATTAAAACATATTAATTTAAATATAGGTTCAAATAGTAGGTGGGGTAATTATAAAGAGATAAAAATTTGATTTGAGGGTCAGACTGATTCACCCTCTCTTAGGTTACTCTATGATCCGTCGAGGCTCTAAATTAGGTTAATTAGTAAATTAATTTTATTATATTACTTATATATTCATCTAAAAAATATCAAACATACACCCATATATGATGAATACCAATATAATCAGTGATTATTCATCAGTAAATAAAGATGGAATAAAGGTGAGAAATATTGGAAGGTTGGTGATGAAGTATGGTGGATTTTTATGTATTCATTGGATGTCATTTAGTAAGATAATTATCATTGTCAATTGAGAGGTTTATTTAAATGGTCTTAAGTATAATATCTTATGTTAATGATTAAATATTGTTTGTGGTATGATGATAAATATGATGAAATAAATATGTCTATGAAATATAAATATTATTTCATGAGAAGTAATTTGAGGTTACTAGATTTAATATTTCTAATGAAGAAGTTTAAGACTACATGGGAATAAAAATGTCTAATGTTATTGAACTGATCCATAAAGACAAAAACATCTGTTAATTTTTATTAGTTTGACACATTTCTATCAATATATTGATTATATGTATAGAATAAAACCATGTAATCTTTTATTATTTCATGAGGATATGTGATGATTGTTTTCTATCCTAAAAGGAATATATTAAATGTGTTGGTGGATGAATGGAACTTCTATTCCTCATGTGATTTTTAATGGAAGGCCTTAGAATTTACCTCAAGGTGTTTTCTAAAGTCCCAATTAGAATTTAAGAAAAAATGGATAACTCATTAAGTGTAATCAAAACGTTCTACTAGCTGAAAAAATGTAAAGACCCTGACTCATGTAGCCTGGAGTTGATGACTTACTTTATTAAACTAGAATAAAAATAATGAAGTAACATCCCAAATGACTGAATAATTTCATATAATTGTAAAACAATATACATTAATAGATTTTAAATGAGAACATAAAAGTTAAAAACAAATTAGAAAATTCTTAAAAAAACCATAATGTCTTAGATTATACCTGCATGTTATTTATAATATACATCTTTTCATCCTAGGGGAAAATGAAGCATAAGAACGGGGGTGCTCATATTCTTAGTAAGGGAAATCAACACAACCGAATCTATCAAAAATAATATTATACTATATGAAATGGTGGATGAATAAAAACACATTCCATTAAAATATAATATTGACCCTAAAATTTTAGTGATAATTGCTGATTAAATAATGCCATTAACATTCACATGGTAACAAAACCTAAACATGAATATTCTACTATTCTAATAATCACATGTATGAACAATTTCCACTATCCTAACGAGGGAATTAATTATTATAGACATAATCTATGAAAATGGAGATGACTTCTCAGCTTCTTCCTGCCTAGTAAGTATTGATGACATGGTGGGTGACAAAATGATTGAATACGAGAGAAAAAAGTTAATCTAAAAACTATGACATGAAAAGATGGCTGTCTCCCGTAGTAAGAGAATGAAAATATTAAAACATGACACTCTGGTTAATTCCAAATATTTTCATGCTTCTTCCAAATCCATTATGGATAATGAGGGATTCATATAGTTTACAAAAATAATTTGATGTCTCTAGAGATGTTTCAAGCAGTTTTTGAGAAACTATTTGTAGGTAATCTAATCCCAATAGATGGCACTATTAATAAGAATGTGTAAAATGAGAGATTTACTCAGATAATTCCTCAAGATAACACTTTGAATAATACAATGGTTGCTGAAGGGATGTTGAATCCAGTGACAAGAGACACTTCCCCTGGAAAAGATTTGTAGGAGGAAAGATCTGATTCTGATAGTACTGATGTTGAGACACTTCTCAAAAGACATAAATTGCTTCCTCTAAGTATAGGTAGAGGAAAATGCTTAGGGAATAATAGTGTATGGGGTACATGGAATGTAATGGTAGAAGAAGAAATAATTCTCACTGAACGGCTCAAGAAAAAGATTAGCTAGCTAGCTTTTCCTTGGGATTTTTATTTGGTTTACTGTATGCTTTTGGGTTTCTATCTATTGTATTCATTTAATAAAATATGCACAACCACCATCATTCTCAAAAAAACATTCAAGGCTTCGAAAAAATCACCATACCTAAATTGGTAAAAACCCAGTCTAGATTGTCTCACGAGACCTACCGATGCATCGTCGGGCTATATCGGGCCCCACCCAACACTTACTAAGTCTAATTCCCTCCTAAGATGTATAATAAAGTATTTAAAAGGATTAATTTAAATAAATGTTTCCCATATATTTTTAAAACAATTAAATAATAATCATATATAAATATAGTCAAAAAAATCTATTAAAATTCATCAGATAAATACATTTTACATTTTGAAACATTAGTTGTTTTGGAAAATCATTTATAAAAAAATTGTAAAAACGTTAAAACCCTAAATTAAAATAGAGGGAAAAATAAATTATATTTACATTATAAATTACATCCTCATCATATAAAAACATGTAAATGTATTCTTTATAATTAAGTCACTTTAGTGCGGTTTAAGAGAAAATACTATTGTTTCATTAAAGAGGAGAAGGATTAATTGTTTATATAAAAACAGAAAATAACATAAATATTTTTTCATGATAAAAAAATTTATTTTATACAAATATTGGTTCCTTATAAAATATTATGGATTTTACTTAAATATGGGTAAGAAATTAGAAAATAACCATTAATAGAACTTTATTATGAGGAGGAATTGAAAAGAGAAACATAAAAACATGTATTTCCCCATATACAAAAGATTAAATAATCTAGATACCTTATTTCAAAAAATAAAAAATAGAATAGAGATGAATTATATAAAATTAACTAATAATTTCATTGGTGTCAATAGAGATAAAGAATAACTCAAATGAAAAATAAGGGTTCAGGGTGAATCCCATAACACTTTGCAAATAGTCAAATAGTAGGGATTTTGGGTCACCAATGGCCATTTGGCCACCAGGATTTTGGGCTATATAAATGACCAAGTAGTATAGTCAGACCACACAGGAACATCGCCAAATGTACATTCAAAGAACAAATAGAAACCACTAGAGAAAAGATAACTGGATTGGAAGAAATGGGAGGGTATGGAAGCTACCATCGAGACCAGTTACCACACACCTATGCATGAGGCAATGCTAGCCGATCAACCATTTGAGGTGTGGAGCTTGGAGCCTTCAAGATGCAGGTGATGGAGAGGGCTTATTTCACGTTTCTCATGTCTTAGGCCTTTAAGGTAATGTATTGGGTTGTCTTTGGGACTTGTTCCTTAGGCATAATGGTTGTATAAGTGTTCCCATTCAATCCTTAAAAGTTTTATTATCCAAAATAAATTAAAAAATGCCTTTGGCCCATTTGGGTAGATGAGAAAACACTTAAATTATGTCTAAAAGTGTTCCTCACCTGATACTAATGTCATAGATAATGAAATTTTATTCATTAATAATTTAATTCAAAACCTATTAAACATGTATTTTTTTAGTATAATCTTATTAAATTAATTTTTTGATTTTTTATGAGTTATTATATTCAATTTAATCTTTCGGGAGTGTTCATTTCCTTGGTTTTCATGATTGGTTCACTTGTATAAAAGAAAAAAAGATCAGGTGAAATGGGAATAGTTATACAAAATTGAAATTATATGTTTTTAATTATAATAAATAACTTTAAATGGTTATATATGTAATTTTATTATTTTGAGAAAGAATGAATAATCAGATAAAATTTTATTGGTAATCATTTAGATTATTTTGAAGGGTTTTTATCATCGTAAATTATTTTGGTCTCATTAGTGAATATTATTTATATATACAGGTTGTAGAACATTAAATAATTTTTAATAAATAAATTATACGATTTTCTATCCATGAAAATAGTTTTTTATTTTCCTTGATGGTGTAATTGAAAAATGAAAATATCTCATCCACATAGGTGGTAAATTGGCACCTCACGGGCAATGTTTTATTTTTAGAATAAAAGGAAGAGGATAAGTGAATTGATGATGGATTTTACATTGACATAATAAAATTAAATTTTATATAAGATAATTTAGTTATCATTCATGTTTGGATAGAGGTGTTGATGAGTGTATAAGAAAAGAAAACAAAGAAAGAGAAAGATGATTTTACTTCATGAATTATTCTCCATTAGAACCTCATTAGAAAATTTTTTTAGGCCTTTTATTCATACTATAATATAATAGACATGGGTAAGAGTCTTGGGAATATGATCATGTAGAAATTGGTCAAGATTCATGGATTAAGATGTGTGATGAGAAGAGGGGGAGTGGGGTTGTATTTATAGTGGAGGAGATGCACGTTTTTTTATTATTTAACTCATTTGTTTATTATTTTGGATGAAGAAAAGAAATATTGATGATAAAATGGATAAATAAATTAATGAGAGAATCATCATTCTTTATTCTGATTATTAAATCCAAGGTGAATCATGTAATATTTAATTTAACTTATAATGCACATATACCGTAAATTATCATATATTCTTGTTCACAAATAATTAAACTATTTTATAAAAATACCAGAAAATCACCATCGCTGTTTATCAATACGGAAAATTTTAAAATAATCTCCATTTTATAAAAATAATTTTTTAAATATGATAAATTTAATTTTTATTAAAATAATCATTTATACAAAAAATACCATTTTTAAAATAATCACTGATTTTATATCACTTTAAAAAATTAAATAAGTTCCTATAAAATTATATTATAACATTGAGATATAAAAATATTAATTCATCACCCTTATTTATGTAAATAAATTTTCTATCAAATCATTAAAATAATTATCAAATTGTAAATAAAAATTTAGGTTTCACAAAAATAACAACTCTTAATTTATCATTTTTAAAACAATTATTTACTCATAACATGATATAAATATATTATTTAATTCTTCATAAGATAAATATATTTTATTTTTACTTTCATTGGTGAAGTTATAATTCAAATATTAAATATTCTATAGATAAAATGAAAACTAAATTTTTTTAAAAAAAAATTAGGATTTCACTATTCACTAGAAAATAAATATTTTTTAAAAAATAAAAATATATCACCCTAAGCAATTTTTCACAATAGTTTTTTTAAAAATATTGTTTATTTTGTTAAAAATAATTCATAATAGTACACAAATTCATATTTAAAACAACTGCAACATTAAGAGTTGGTAAAACTGACTTTAGAAAAATAGGCTTGTAATGCGTAAAATTGGATTCATAATTGACTTATACCTATAAAATAATTTGTATGAATTTAAAACCATTTTATAAAATATATAATATATAAATATCATAATTTTGATAATATTTCTCATTCCCTCTATTTTAAAGACTATGTAGTAATGGTAGTTTAAATGTAATGATATATCAATGTTTATTTATTTGTGGTGTTGTGTGAACCCTATGTTAAAGAATAAATTAAATTTAGAAGGATAAATACCATAAAATATTGGTTTTTTATAATAAATTTTGTCCATTTCGCACAAAACTAAAATTGGTACTATCTATAGGTTGTGTAATGGTGGATCAATACCAATATAAGGGTACATTGAGTCTATTTAACAGTAGTGAGAAATAAGTTACCTATGTATGGGTAAAATGTAGTTCGGAAATGGTATAATTCCAACTGTGTAAAGGCCTATATCCATCATTTTTTGGGTAAAAACAACTCATGTAACGGTGAAACCCACATTTTTACAATTTTGTATAGTTAATGGGACTTCAGGTAAAGGTACCCAATAGCCATGCACGGGTATATGAAGAGTCTTGAAGTCTATGTAAAGGTAAAATGGTTAGAATAACCTTGTGTAAGAGTAAATACCATCATGAGTAATGGTAATTTGTTCAGTGGAAGCCCATGCAAGGTTAATTAAAATGTTGTGTAAGGGTAAACTATGAGTTAGAAATACATTGTAAAGTTAGGTTGTTTCTCATTTAAGAATAGTTGTGAGTTTCCTCATACCACATAATATTAGTTCCCTAATCATGAAAAGTCAATCTGTATAAGGGTAATATTCATGGGTTTTTAACTCAGCCCCGACTATGTTGTAGGGGTTCCCACCACACCACCGATGTCCCATAGATAATAAGATGTCCCCGCTGTGGCATTTCCTTGAATCATGGAAGGTTGAAATTCTACAGAGGGATGGAATTCAAGGTATAGTAGAGATATTCCACTATATACAATATTATACTGTAATAAATAGAGGAATAAAAAGATATCATGTAAAAGAATATTCCATGACATAGTCAATATGAAGTCAAGGTTGTGAGAATTTTCATACAGCATAGAAATGTGACTTAAACTATGGAAGCTGTTTAGAAATAACTGTATACTAGAAATTATTCATTAAAGTTTATGAATATTCTAAAAGGTAGGTGAAGATACCATTTTATGTTCTTCCATTTGATGAGAAACCCTTAGCTATTTCTACTAAATTGGAGAATCTCTATTTAGGTTATTCAAGTTGTTGAACCCTACTAAGAAGTTTCATGTAGTAGATTGTGCTATATAGCTAATTCTAGGAAGACATAAAAATATCGATTGTTTTTTTAAGAATCAATATTTTAGGAATTATATATTTCATAGATATTTAAATATTATGTGAAATATGGGATGTAACTTGAGACTTCATGGGAGTTAAATTAATATTTGAAAATGAATTCCAATGAGATTTAAATTATAAATTATTATAGGAATTTAACATGGAATTATGTCCAGAATAAATGAGAAAATAATTTGTTAGTTAATAAAAAAATTAAATTGATAAAATTATGTACTGTAAATGGTTATAATGTATCTACATTCATATTATATTACTACAATAACAATAAGGATCACAATAATTATATTATTTCAGTGATTATAAAAATGAATTTCGTTGGGGTTGTTTTTTATTTTGTTTTTTTAAAATTGAGATAAATAGAATGCTAAACCAAAGATTAAATAACATATCAATACACATTATATCAAGATTAATATATTGATATTGGGAACCTCATTAATATAAGGGTAGAATATCTGGATGAGGATTTTAAAATTGGGTATGAAGGAAACAAATATTATTTTTTATTAAAAAAGAACAGATAAATTTGATAGAGAACTGATATAAAAGGAATTAATAGCATGAAATACTATTAAAATTACTTTTGATATCGAAGAATTATAGTTTTAAGTGAAATATCTTATTCCATTAGAAATGATGATATCATTAATCAAATAATAAGAACTTATTCATATGTTGTTAAAGATCTATTGAAGAACAGGTGGTGCTAGTATAAAATATTTTATTTAAGAACAAGGTTTACCCATATAAACTATGTTGTATCCATGAAGTGGATGATACCAACCTAAAAATTATTGAAAATTTTATTTCACATTTAATAAATAAAATTTTATTTATAATAAAATCTTTGAAACAACCACATGTTGAACACAACAAGGAGTTGAATTCCGTATTAATGATGAGACTTTTGAAATATCTATGTGCTTGTATTTATTTTATTATTTTCATTATAGGTGTATGTTATTGTCAAGAGCGCATATCAGATCACTTACTCTTGTCTATGTTATTGGTTTGGGAGTTAGTGGCGATAAATGAAAAGATATTAGAATCATAGTAAAGGTTTGGTAATCTGATACACCGCCTCTCAATGTCTCTATAAAATACATATGGGATCTGACTATGGTATATGTTCATTGGTTTTCCTCTAACTAGATCAGTGCTATTTATATCATATTTATTTTATATGTTTTATATGAATTGTAGATTTTTTTTATTCTGGGTTGACTTAGGTGGAATGCATAGTCTCCGAAAATATTAAGAATGAAAAAAAGGTATCTACCAAGACTCTGAAACACAGAAAGAAGAGGGAAGAAAAGAGATTAGTGAAAATATAAAAGAAAAAATATAAGGATAAATTCTGTTATATCAAATCTTTTTAAAATCATCCTTTTAAAGAGACTACCTCAATATGTATAGAGTATGAGGAAGAAGTGTCTATTAAACCCATTTAAGAATAATATACTTATAATTTCACAGAGATACATATAGTTTTCATGATGAATTGGTTTCATATATAATTTTTTGTCAAGGATATACTTGATGATAAATTACATCTTGACGATGAAATTATTAAATTATAAGATATACTATGTAATAAATTCAAAAGGGAAAGTTCTTTCCCATAACCCACTGATGAAAAGAATGAATATATAAATCTTTGCATGAAAATATATAGTTAATTCAAGAATAATTTATAATTTATAATGAATGTTTATTAGATACTAGGAGTAAAACTTCATTTTATCTAGCAATCCATACACTTGTAACAATATTGAAAATTTACATTAAAATTAGAGAGCACATCTTGAAAAAAAAACAAATAAGGTCAAAGAGATTGAAATTTTAGTGGATGAAAAGACCTTGTTTCATTATAAGTATATTTAGAATATCCATGCCTGATAAAAATCATGAAAAGCTACTATCTATGATAAGGGAGCCTAATTTGATGTTAAATCTGGAAGAATCAATCTATTTGACAATTCTTTCAGTGAAGATAGTAGACAACATGAAGATAAAATTAATAGAATGAAATGTGAATTTGATGGAAGTCTGTCATTGTTTGAAATTTAGAAGTTTTTCCTAAATATGAAATGTCTCTAACTTGAGGTTAAATTGATAATTTTGATAGTGACATATATTGGATTTTCCCAGGATTCTGAGATGAATTTTCAATCCAATAATATGAATATATTCACTCCCTAATAAATTAATTTTCATTAAAAACTGTTGATGAGATTAATATATCTAAATATAATCATATTTGTGTGTCATAACAACTCGAAATAATATATTGATAATCTTTATACAAACACATGGATGAAGATAAATCATAACCCAATTTATTATATTTCTACTAATTTAGTCTCATTTTCTAGTGCATGTTCAAATACAATGTCCAAGAAGATATTTATAGATAAAAATGATGATTAGTGAACAAAAATTATAATGGTATATTCTTCAAATACCAAGAAAAAATATATCAAAAAATGATATTCCAAATAAGGAAAATCAAATATATAATTATCATGGTACTATATCTAGTCATACTGTTACTACAAACAATGTATAGGGATTCATTAGATACTATTGGTGATACATTATGTTTTGACATTAGGGTTCAATTATTTTTTGATTACATGATAATTTATGAATGATATAAAATTATTACACTAATAGTAAGTAGAGGTGTATAAAAGAAGAAACATTCCAAAGAGATGTATACTCCACTGATGAAAATGAATATGTAAACTAGGAATATATGTAAATTCTTTGAAAATTTCTATATGTACTATATCATTTGTGGCCACATAGAATAATAGTGATGGTATTCTTCATCCAAGTATAACACCTATTATAATATCAATAGAGAACCATGACTCAAAAATAAATAGGTCATAAATAATGGAGGAAATTCTTCCTTGGGACATTAGTAGGCAAAGGTTGATGTTTAATATATTGAAATAAAAGATCCACCCATAAGAGGATTTATAATATGGATTACAAGATTTTCAATTTAACAAAAAAATATGATTTTTCTATTGAAAGAGAGGTCATACCATGTACCACTGCATATATTCCATTTACATTAAAATCATTGGAAGAAATATAGAATCAAGAAGATACAAAATCCTAGAGAGAAACAACAAGATAAAATTGATTGAAAACATTATGGAAGAACACTTTAAAAAGTTAAACTATAAATTTATCTTAAAACTAATGACGAATCAATGAGGAAGCTCCAAAGATGACTATATTAGTAAATAATTCCTAATTATTATTCCTAATCATGGTAATTATTCCAAAGAAATGAAAAAAATATAAATATGAAGGACTATCTATATAAAATGAAAGACGGAAACATGTTGTGCATCATGAAGAAGAATTTGAATTTCATGAGTGGTTTTTTAAAATAGTAACTCAATTATTAAAAAAAGTTTCGTGCATGAAATTAGATTGGATATTATAGAATACATTGTATGAATCTTTTACCTTGTCATGAAGAGATTCATTATATAGAAAACCAATCACTATTAGAAGGTGCAACACTACATACAAATGTGAGGATAAATAATCCAAAAAAAGGTTGATGAATGAATTTAAAGATTACATGTTGAATTATAATTCTCATAATGATAAATAATACAAAATAATGACGATTAATAGACAATTTAGAGCTATAAGTAAAATAGTCTATAGTTTGAGAGTAAATACTCATCCCTATTTTAGTAATTATGAAGCATAGAAGGGTTCCATCTTATTCCCTTACTTCTTGAGAAATATTTGTATGAATAATTATAGGTAATTGAAGGTGAAGTTCATTCTCAAGAGAATAACTAAATAAAAAAACTAGACAATAATAAGTTGTATTGATTATTAAATATCTAATAAAAACATGAATTGTTACACAGTGATGGATCCTCCTATGAACATCTGAAATATTATCTGATAAAATTATTCACCAGGTAAAATGAAATGTGTTAACCTCTTGAGGGGGAGTAAACATAATGAAGGTATTTACAAATATAGTTCCATGAATAATTGTATGTTTATTTAATCTCTAAAAACTTTGATGACAAAGGTAACCTAATTAAACTTCTTACCATTTCCTTGAGTAAATAAAATATGTGTATAAAGTTGGAGTAATGGTGGATGAGTAGTTTCATAGAAAGGGTGAGTAAATTAATTTTTAACTTGAAATTTCTTTTTTATTTTTTTTGTAAAGTTCCCAATATATATTTATAGGGTTTCTTTACATTACTTCCCCAAAGAATGAGTAATACTGAAATTGTATCACATGATAAATAAGTTAATATAAAATATTGATATCTTGGTGAAACCACTCTTGTTTCCTACAACGCGCTAGACCACGTATATATAGAGTTTACTTAATAAAATCCCACAATTATGGAAAATGGTGGTATAATCCTCATTATTACATGTTTACAGAAAGAATCATTATTAGTTATTATCAATAATAGGTATTATATACATTGATATTATGTAAGGGATTGTTTTGATAAAAAACCCAAACGGGGAGATTGAAATGACTGTGTGTATGGTATATGAATATAGGTGTATTTAATGTCAATGTATAAAAAGGGATAAAATTAAATGTATGATGAATTTCTATATAACTACTAATTAATCATGGGATGAGAAATATGGAAATAACTTCTGAGAAATTTTGAATATGGATGGTGATAATTCTTAGACGATTGTTATGGATTCAATGGATTTCATTTGGAAAGATAAATATCCATTTTAATTGTTATGGTTTTTTATTTAGTCCAATGTTTAAATGCTTTTATTAGAGATGGCACTTTTTTTAGCATGAAAAAGAAGATTATGAATTAAATAAGTCCATTAAATATTCATGAGAAGTTATTCGAGGTTGTTAGCTTGAATATTTTTAATGGATAAGTTCAAGACTATATAGAAATACTAATATATGACATTGTTCAACCAATCCATATTTGAAAATACATGCATATATTATTTTGAGGGTGAAAAACTTTTCTTAACATATTTAGGAAATATTTTGAATAACACTATAAAATATTCCTATTATTTCATGACAATATGTCATGATTTTTGTTCTAATATTCAGTGGAATACATGAAAATTTTTGGTGGATAAAGAATCATTTTATGGTTCATGTGGTTTAATTTTAATGGTTATTGAATTAACCCTATGGTGTTTTGAAAATTCCCTTGATGATTATGAAACAAATTTTCTAGCTACATAATGGTAATAACCACTTTGTACTTGCTATGAAAAGGTTGATCATTAACTACGTAAGGGTAATAATCACATTTAAAAGGCTAAATAAAGGTGGATTATTACCTATCTAAGGGTAAATTTGGGCTATTTCAAATCAGAAATAAATTAATCATCTATGTAATTTTACATTGAGTCAATATAAGGGTAGTGTTACCATTTCATAATGGTATTATTTCATCTAGATATGGGTATAATAGGCTCAGGTAAGGGTCGATAACACATTTGTACCCATGTGTGTAGGTACATGAGAGCCCTCATATGGTTAAGGAAGAACTACATAAGGGTGAAGGAATAATCATGAAGGCTTGTTAGAGGTAAATAGGTTACTAGAAGCCTACTTAAGGGTAAAATTATAGTTATGTAAGGGTAAAATGTGATTTCTAAAGGCTACTTAAAAGTAGGTCATTTTTTGTATAAGGGTATCCATGATATTCCTCGTCTGCTGTAAGGGTAGTTACCTACTTGTGAAAGGGTAATCCATGTAAGGTTAATGTTCAAGGGTTTCTAACATAACACAAACTATTCCATAGTGATGATAAACACACCATTAAAGTCCCCTTGATAATGAGACAACAACATAGAAACTTCTGTTTGCATTGTGGAAGGACTAAATTAAATAGAGGAAATGAATTGAAGGTATAGTGTGGCTATGAAATAGTAAATGTCATTTCACCACAATAAACCAATGATGAAAAGGGTATGATACAAAATAAAATTCCATGAATAATACTATGTGAGGTTAATATTGTGAGAGTTTTCACACACTGTAGAGACATGACTTGGGTTGTAGAAGGTGTTTAGAAATGTATTTATGGAGGTAATTTCATAGCGAAGCTCATGGATATGACTCAAATGTATTTTGAGATAACATTAAGTATACATACATTTTATGAGAACTGAATAACTATGTTTTCTATGTTATATAATCCCTATATAGGTTATTCAAGTAACTTAACAATGCCAAGGAGTATCACATAGTCTATTGTGTTATGTATCTAATATAATGATGATAGGAAAATATTGGTTTCTTTTGAAGAAGATGTATTTTAGGAACTATAGAGTTTAAAATAATTAAATATCTTGTCAAATGTGGGATCAATCTCAGGTCATTATCGGATTTAAATGAATATTTCAATTGTAATTCCAATGAGATTTAAATGATGAATTATTCTGGGACATTTCACATGGAATTATATAAAAAATAATTTAGGATATAATTTGGGATTTAATTAATAAATTAAAATGATAAAATAATCTATAGTAAATTATTTTATTGATTGCATATTCAAGGAAAATTATTACAATATTAAAGAGGATCATATTCATGATATTATTTTTAGGAATATAAAAATTAAATATACATGTGATGTTTTTTTTTGTGAATTGAGGGAATTCTTATTCTTAACCTAAGATCATCAGAGAGATCGATACCTTCTGTATCGTGGATTAGGTATTGATTCAAGTAATTTAATTAATATAAATATAGAATATCTAACATAAAATTGTTATATTATGAAATAGGGAGGCATATTATATATGTAATTCGATAGGTGCTAATGATTCAGGAAGAGAGATGATATAGTAGTACCAACAAGAATTCAATACCTTTGAAAATATTTTTTATTTCTACGAAATTTTGTTTAAGGAAGAATATCTCATTAAATTTGAGTCAGTGACATCCTTAAGTAAAAATAAATATCTTATTTATATGTTTGTTGAATGGTCCTTTGAGGAATTGGTGGCTCTAGTAAAAAAATAAAATTGAAGAATTTGTGGTACTAGTATTAATAAATTCATATCCGAGAAGTGGATAATACACACATATCACATGGGTGATAATTTTATTGGACTAGAAATTATTTAATATCAATTATAATAATATTTTTAAATAAACCATAGGTTTATCACATGAAGTTGTAGGATTTATCATTGACGATGTACATTTTAAAATCACTATTTTCTTTTATTTTATTTATTATCTCCATTACCAGTGTATGTGATTATTGATATTGAATATTAGTTACATTATTCATAATTGGGGAAGAGTTTTGACTGTAATAGGGGATAATTTAAAATAAATTATAAACTCAATGAAAATTTGAGACAATAATTCACCCATATATCTATGTCCTTGCACAATTTATCTTGTCACTATAAGTGGTATAAGTGTATAGTTATGAATTTGATTGGATCAATTTGTTTATCCTCTATTTATCTTTCTTTTTTTAAATGAAGTAAAAATATTAATTTGATTCTTTTGTTCTTTATGTGTAAGACTTATTCATCACTCCTTTCAAAAGAAACAAGAATGTATCTACCAAGACTCTGTAAAATAGAAATAAGAGGGAACCATCGAAACTATGGAAAATCTCAATGAAAGTAAATAAAGATCAATGTAATTATATGAAATATTTTGAAAATGGTCCTTTTGAATAGACTAGGTCATGATATGTAAAGTATGTTGAAGATGAGTATATCAAAACTATTTAATACATCTACTCTCAATTATAAATATATATACAGAATTTTCATTGAAAAGTATTTTCATATATGAATTTTGTTTATCAAGGAGACTCTTGTTGAAAATGAACAGCTTGTAGAGGAAATTAATAAATTTTAGGATACACTAGGTAAGAAATTCAAAATGATTAATTCTCTCACAGAACATTATGACAAAAAGTAAAAATCAATGAATTTTTTCAATTAATATAGTTAATTAACTAAAAAATAAATTTAATTGAATGTTAATGAGAGAATCATGATTAAGGACATGTTTGTTAAAGTAATCCTTGAACTTGAAATTTTTTTCGAGCTTCCAATGATAATAATAGATTATCAGTTTGAAGAAAACATTTCTAAGGTCAAAGAGCTTAAACTTTTTGTGGATAAAAAGACCAAGTTGCATTAGGATTATATTCCAAAGATCCATTATCTATAAGAATAACATAATGATACTATCAATGTCAAGGATGAACAAATTGTAGTTAAATATAAGATAATTGAAGAACATAGATACTCTTTATTGATGGTTTTAGAAAACATGAATATCAAATTAATAAATTAAAATTTAATGGGACAGAAGTATGAAATTGGTTGAAAATGTGATGTTTTCCTCAACATGAAATGACATAAACTAGAGGATAAATTTATAACTTTTAAGGAGAAACATATTTTAACTACAAAATATTCTAAAAATAATAATATTACCAAAATTCATGAAAAGTTTCAATCCCCATAAAAGAAATTTATTTAGTTATTATTGATGATATTCATGTCTATAAAAATAATCATATTTGTTTAAATATGGGTACAAAGTCTTCTCTTTATCAACTTTCTACAATCCTATGGAAGGTGATAACTTCTTACCAAGTTAATCATGTTCCTACTAATCCAATCTCATATTCAAGTGAAGTTTCAAAGAAAAAATATAGAAAAATATGGGTAGATAATAATACTGATAATCCCAAAAAATAACCAATGTCAGATAATTTAATGTTCATGAAATGTTACTCACAAAATGTTGCTCCAAATATGGAATTTCAAATACAGAGATACAAAGGTACTAAGTCTAGTAATATTGGTTTTTCACAAAAAGGAAAGAGATCTGTTATATACTATTGGTGATAGTAGATATTTTCACATCAAGATGATGAGTGTTGGCAAAAAATTAAAATTTATGAAGAATATATAAAACACAAACTCTAGAGAAGTAGTGGTGCAGAAATGAAGAGACCTTATTAACAGAAGTAGATTCCACAGAAGAAAAAAAATATATACAATAGAAATTGAATCAAATTATTTGAAGAATTATATGTATACTTCAAGATATATGGTCATATATTAGAATATTGATTGTATAGAAAATCCATGAAAAACAATTATTCTAATTTGACTAGTGGACCAAAACCCAAGAAGAAAGAGTTCAGATAGAAAGGATAACAAGTTCACTTGGAAGATAAATAGTTGAAGGATATGTTCAATAGATAAAAAATAATTACGAAAGACCTCCCAATAAGTTTGATAATATAAATACCATGAATTTTATTTCAACCAATAAAATATGATTCTATTGTGTAAAGAATGTATATAGCATGTAACACTAAAAATATTCATGGAAATTAAAATAAAAGGATGCTACCTTAAATCATGAAGATAATCAATCGATAAGAGAAATATGATGATAAAATTGATTAAATAAATTTTAGAATAATATTTTGAGATGTTACCCTAGAATGGTACATTAGAACTATTGAAGAAAACTTTTGGAAGCTCCAAATAAAAATATTTTAAGAAATTAAGAAAAATTATATAGCCTAATAATTTCTAGAATTCTAAAGAAATGAAAAATATTAAGATGAGGAACTAGATAGAGAAACTAAAAAAATGAAAACATATTGTTCCACGTGGTAATGATCTCAAATTTTAGAAGAGGTTGAAAAAAATGATAACTGAAGTATTTCATAAATATTTTGTGGAAATTTAAAGCATACTATATATAATGAACTAAATGGTATGACTCTTCTAACTACTTAGGATGATTTTTTGAAGATATAAAAACGAAAATCAGGGTATGTTACTGAAAAAATGGAATATGTGAGTATAAATAATCCACAAAAGATGAATATGAATGGAAGTAAACAATCATTGATGACTAAGAAATCATATAATGTTAACGCGGACACAACCGTAATGGGTAACATGCACTTTATAAATATTAGTAAAAGAGTATCTAGTTTGAGAGTAAATTCTCATCTATGTTTCATTTGTTAAGAAGCACATAGGTTTTCATTAATATTCCCTTACTTCTAGTACAATAGTATTGTTCTTACAATATAGTGAATAGATAAAGATGTTCATTCTCAAGAGGAGAACAGAATAAACAAAGTAGAATAAAAAAAGTATAAATTATTATTCATGATATTATAAAATGTTGATTTGATGAACATTGTTGAATCATCAATATGAACATCTTAAAGACAATCTGATAGAATTATCCACCATGTAAAATTAAGTGATTTAACCCCTTGTGGGAGATAATACCTAAAAGAGATTCTATCAATTTTTGTTCCATGAAAATCTTAAAGTTCAGTTCATCTCTAAATAATTTTAATTTTAAGGTATCCTAATTATACATCTTACTCTCTCCTTCACAATATAATATATGTGCATAAAGGGGAGAGTTGGTAGATGATCAAGATCATAGAAAGGGGGACTAAATTAGTTTTACACATAACATTTATGATTTATTTGTTAATTAAAACGTATGATATATATTTCTTAAAATATTTTGTTATACTTTCCAGAGGTTTCTGAATATTTAAATTTTATCACATTTTAAATTAGTTAATATAAAACATTTATATCTTTGTGAAATTCATTTTTTTGTACATTGGGTTTTCCCACGTAGACTATGAGCTCACAAGCTAAAGGCTCCTTACTATGGAAACATGTGGCACCATATTCCTTATCAAAACTTGACCAAGTGAATTATTTTCATTTGTTTTCCACAAGTAGAGATGATAAATTGATGTTATTTAGGGAAATGGTATTGAAAACAAAGAAAAATAGGGATATTGAATATCCCATGTGGATGGTTAATGAAAATGGTTATATTTATTTTAAAAATATAATAATGAATAATATTCAATGTATGATGATATAATCTATGATTAGTTATTAGTCATTGAAAGAAAAATATGTCTAGGATTTGAGGAATATTTAATAAGGTTGGTGATGATGCATAGAGAATTATTTTAGAATAATTAGATGTCATTATGAACGTAAATTCACTATGTTAATGGTAATGATTGTAAAATTGGTCTTAGGTTAAAATAGATGAGTAAACATTGATATTTTTTTCATGATTATGAATAAAAGGAATGAAAGAAGATTATGAAATCTAAAAATTATATCACGAGATGTTTAATCTGTCTTCTTGAAAAATCATTTCCAAAGAAAATTACAATACTAAGAGGAAATATAAATGTCTAACTACATTGAACCAATCCTTAATTCTGAAGATGTATGAAAATTATTCAATGGGTGGATCATTTTTTCATCAGGATAAATATATTTTTTGATTTAAACAATGAAATATTATTATTATATGAGGATATTGGATGAGTTTTGTTCTAATGTTCAATGTAATACCTGAAAATTGTTGGTGGATGAAGGAGGCTTGAATTATTCATTTGATTGAAATTATAAGGCCTTGGGATTGAGCCCATGCTGTTTTAGAAGGACTTAGATGATTTTGATAAAACATGGATAGCAGAATAAGGTTATTCATCACGTTCTACTAGTTGTATTAATGTAGTACGTTACCCATATAAGGGTTAGATCACTTCCAACAGGATTATTAAATGTGGACCATTACCTGTATATGCATACATTAAGGCTAGGTAATGGTATTGATAAAATCATTACCTTTTTACCGATACATTTACTCAACATTATGGTAGCATTTTAATTTCATAGAGGACCATTTTACACTAGTTAAAGTTACATGAAAACCATTAAAGTGTATCCCACACATTTATAAAGTTTCGTATAGGAACATCAGAGATCATATAAGCATAATTGCTTCCATAAACTTTTTTTATGTATTTAGAATCACTATTTTTGAATAGTTTCTAATTGCTTTTTTCATGGATGAAAAAACACCAACGTTTTGGTATCCATGATGACATTCTTTCCAAAGGAAGGCACTCATCGAAATGTTTGGCCGAAGTTCCTTAAGAACTGACATTGGTCAATAGGATGGGACGCCAAGATCATCAAACCATTTGGGGTGAAATACATCCAACTCTGAGACTCTATTATAGATTTAAGACATAATCATGAAACCATTATTAATTAAGAAGTATTATGTGGTTCTCCATTCAATTAACAACCAATTATTAATATGTATGGAATTTTTAATCATATTTATGTATCTGTAGTTCTTCATAAATGGAGATATTATTATGTATATGAGATTAGCCATCAATTGGATCTCTTATGTACATCATAAAGATTAATTATTCATTATGATGACATTGTTTTTATAGCCACATAGTGGGTCAGTCTAGAGTAAATCATCATATAAAGAAACCTGAGTTATTTTGATGTTGGAATCAAAAACATATATGGGATTCCAATGTATCCTTGTGAAAGGAATCCAAACCCACTTAGTTCAATGCAGCTTAATGGGGAACATCAAACCTTTTAATGTCATGTAACAAGTACCCAACCACACAGTTTAGGGTCATGTGGAAAAGAAGTCTAGGCGAAAGATGTCTATTCAAATTTTTGTGTGGGACATATGATGAAGCCACCCAGAGAAATAGGAAGAGATATGAGTTTTCTAGTTTAATTAAGCCCTACTAGTTATACGACCTGGAGAGAACATGGTTAATTTGGGGTGTTGGGTTTGGACCTCATGGAGGCTTCCTAGGTATCCCATGTGGATGGGAATCAAATCAGAAAAAATATAGTTATTTATGACCTTAGCTATGAAGGCTTTCAGTAGGCTTTCCTCACCGGGGAGTATATCCCTTTTATAGGGTTATACGGGGGCTTATTCCAAAAATGGATTCTTATACTATTCGATGAAATGACTGGGGATTATTTATTTGAAGGATTACCAGTTAGAGGGACCATGGGGGTTTTTAACTAATGGTGATTTGGAGGAGTTGTGGAGATTATTCCTATGAAGGATTCACCGATTAAGGGAAATATTATTAGGGATTACACCTAAGGAGAATTCCCATTGATCTTTGGTCCTATGCGGGGTCCTACATATCTTGATTTTAATATATATCAGTGTTGTTATAGTTCAATAAGTGACATGGATCATGTAGATTTCATGATCACCATTATCCGATAAACCCATGTGAGTCAAGCTGGTTGTGATAAAAAAGATGAAGTATATGATCTGAGATACCACATGATCTGATTTTTTCTGAAAGTGGACATGGTGACAAAGACCAAATTGAGAGGGATGGGGCATTAATTTTTTCCATATCCTCTACCGTAGGATTATGATGGAAGAGGTCGAAGGTACGACACCTCCCTATCTTTATTTTACCATAGAATTAGTCTAGTGTTTTGATACTGGTGAGGGAAGGAAGAAGGATAGGAGGGGGAGGGATTATGTTCCCATCCCCTATCTGATCTTATGGCTAGGAGAAATAGAGGAGTAAGAGTGAAAAATTGTACAAGAAAATCTAGGGCTTAAAACACGAGGGATTCCCACTGAGATTGGTCCCATTCTGGCTTAATCCTAATGGGGATTCCCATTTGGATTTTTTGGGGGATTATTGCAATGAAAGTTTCTCATTGATAATTGATTGGGGATTACTACGAAGGAGGATTCCTATTGAGCTTTGGTTGGATCTTACTACTATAGAGGATTCCCATTGAGCTTTGGTTGGGTATTAACCCTATGGAGGTTTCCCATTGGTCTTTGGATGAGGCTTACATCAAAGGAGGATTTCCATTGATCATTGGTTTTGGATTACATTTATGGAGGATTTCCATTGTGATTTGGTTGGGGATTTCTCCAAACGGGGATTCCCATTGAGTCTTGGTCGGGGCATACTCCTAAGGTGGATGCCCGTTAAGCTTTGTTGGGGGATTAATTCTAAGGAGAATTCCCATTAATATTTGGTTGGGAATTTCTCTTTAGTTTTATTGTAATACCCCAAGGTTTTCTAAAAATAAATTGAAATGCATGAAAATTTTATTAATGTAGATATTTATAACTATCCATTAAAAATAACTTTACTACCACAATGTTTTGAATTTCAAGAAACTCTCATCTATAATTGTGTTCAGTAAGTAATTTGGGGTATGATGCATTCAACTTGTTTTTCTGTGAATAGTAACATACCCTTATGAATATTAATATGAATAGTAATATGACAGTAATGAATAGTAAATTTTATTATGATGTTATTTTCTTAAGGCTAGAAGATAATGACATCATGGTTAATTTTTCATTGCGATAAAGAGGTAGTTGTAGAATTAAAACTATTAATTTTTGAATTAATTATGATTTTATTCAAAAGTTAAATTAATAATATTTAGAAAATTATTTTTTAAAAATGGTCTTCATTTTTAAATATTACACATCAAAAAATGGTTAGAGTAAATTTTTGGGATTTTTCTGAAATTCAAGAATTTTTTATGAATAGTAAATTCGATAAAATACGATAAATGATAAATACTAGATTTACATCATCATAGGTGATCCAAGGATGATGTAAGCCCACTTTTTTCGAACTCACATGCCATTATTACTATTTGGGGTCACATGAATTAATATTACTCATAGTCTATAGAAAAATATTATAATAATGATTAAAATAATGAAAAATACCCCCTCCCCTCCACTATAAATACCACCCTCACTCCCCTCTTCCTCCCACACATTTCAAGCCTTTATCCTTGACTAATTTCTGGAAAATTCCCTCCCCAATCTTCTTACACACATACTAGAGCTTCTAGTATCACGAAAATTCCAAAAACAAATCCCTTATGGAGGATCTCAAGGTGAAGAGATCAAGAGGTAAACATCCTCTTTTATTTTCTTTCTTTTCATTCATTTTATGTTATTCTCTTCCATTAATGCGAGATTATGATGGTATATATCATTAAATATCTCCCCTTACGGTACATTTTATGTATTAATTATGAGATATCCCCTTCCTCTCTTAAAACTATTTGTATTAAATTTTAGGAGACGTTGTTAGGCTGCCGATTTTTCATGAGAAATTTATCAACTTTTTATTTTCTTTTAAGATTCCTTTATTTTATTCTTATTTCCACACCTCCTCTTAAACAAGAGTAAGGAAAGATCCATAATCATGTATATTCTGGATTTTCTCATGTTCATGGAAAATTCATCATCATTATTTTTCTCCTACCCCACTTATGCATGGAATTAAAAATATTGTCCTCGTTGTGTTGAATTACCGACATAGTGGACAATGTGGTTTCAATTTGCATAATTTCCTTACAGTCTGGTCATAAAACCATTTATATTTCTAAAACAGGTAATAATATATGTATTATGACCCATCCTTGGTTCTGGAATTGTATTTTACTCATGGTTATAAATTATAAGACAAAATGATGTTGTTGTTATCAAAGAACCACTATAATGATCTAAACAAACATCATTAATGCTTAAACATATGAATCATCCTCATATAAAACATCAAAATGATAAATGGTATAATATACAGTACATGAAATATTTAAATACCATTTCATTCCAATTCTGGAGTTTCACTTCTAATCGACAAGAACATCCATCATGAACCAATCATGGAAATCATGTGAGGAACTCACCCAAAACAGTACAAGGAACAAAATACTAACAGTTAAGGGGTGAAATGTGGTTATGAAATGATTATATAAGATGTTATAAACATGAACTTGTTTCTTTATGATATTAATAACACTCTTTTAACAATTATACAAGAGTTTTAAACAAGTTTTAAGTAAGACAATCCCAAGGTAAGGGAATTCTTAACCTGATTTCCATTCTTTGGGTTAACCTTCAACATCATTATTTATGTGTTATTTAAATTGTTTGTGTGATGGTTTCTTTTTATATTATGTTTCATTATGTGTATTTACATTATATATACATACTCCATCCACTATATTAAGTCTCTCTTCAATTTTATGATATTTATAAGGGGCCTTTCTAAAAAAATCCTCTTTTTAAATTCATCTTTCCGAAATTCCCAAGCAATGTTTTTATGGAATTATTCATGTTGTATGAT
The DNA here is from genome assembly GCA_963277665.1 of Viscum album. NCBI lineage: Eukaryota > Viridiplantae > Streptophyta > Magnoliopsida > Santalales > Viscaceae > Viscum > Viscum album. Next base: position 1,189,948,104 of record OY728130.1, on the reverse strand, counting down.
TATGTTTTGGTTCTTTGAATTTTTTTTATAATTAAGGGTGGGAACTATATCTCTCTATAATTCATTGGGTATGAGTACGTTGGAGGTTGGATGTATGGTTACTCCAAGTGTAACTCTAATGGTTACACAATGTAAGGTATCTGTGAGGGTTACAAATAATATGGTAGCCAAGAATGGTTACAAGATTATTTAAGTAATTCCCAAAGATACCTTTATTATTATATTTTTGTTCTCATGTATTTGTGTGTATTTTTTTAAATATCATGATTACACAAATTATGTATATATATGGTTGACAAGAATGACTTTTGAAAATTCTTTCATACATTATGAGTATTCATGGACTAATGTGATCATTCCTTCTTTTCCATCCCTTACTGAGATTTTGTAATCATCCCAAGTTTTTAAAGGATTTTCAAATGTTAATGGATGTGTATGTCAAGGAATTAAGCAATGTTAAATTTTGAATAATTGTCAAAGAGTTTTGTTTTAAGTTCTAATGTTTTATATTTTGAAAAAAATATATACTATTTTTATGGTATCCACTATGTAATAATGTGTTACGTTATGAATGTATTTTCCTTTTATCTAATGCTCCAAAAATGAAAAGATCCTAAATGTAAAATTTTGTGTTTTCCGGACTAAATTTATGATTATGTATGTAATAAGGATGGGTCCTTATTGTTGGTATCATATGATGGTTTAGATAACTTTAGGGGTTAAGATGATGTTAATAGAAGTCCATAGATGATTTTCACTCTATGTTTAAATTGAAATGTCTTAGCATTTAAAGATTTCCATTTTGCTTCATCTAAGACATTTCTATTCAGAATGGTTGTCCGCAGAAGGAACTAGGATGCTGAAGTGGAGAGGAACCGACAGAATGACATCCTTTCGGAACTACAGCCCGGAATGGTAGGGATTGGAACCAAGTAGTTTTTGACAGAAATGGATTAGCTAACACAAGAAATAAATGGTGGTGTCATCCCTGCAAGAGAACCAATAGAGGTACCACAAAAGAAGATGACAGTAGTGGAACATTTTATGAGACAACATCCTTCTGCATTCAATGGATATTCTGACCCCGTAGCCGATGAAGGATGGATCAAATCCCTTGAAAAGATATTTGATGTTGTGGGATGTTAATACAATAAAAAATTAAGTCATTCCATTTATTGTTTTAATGGGGTATCTGATTAGTGATGGTCATTGGTAAGTAATATCAAGGGTAGAGATTATTTTGATTCCTTAGAGTGGGATGAATTTAATAGTATTTTCCTTGAAAAATATTTTCCTAAGGTGGTGCGACTTATAATGGAGAAGCAATTCCTTGAATTGAAATAGGAGGATGAAGTTTCAGTGGCAGTGTATGAATCAAACTTCACCCGACTGGTGAGGTATGATCCAAATATTATTCTGGATATTGATTGAAAAATCAACAGCTTTTTTACTTAGTATTGAAGTCAAGGTATCGAAGGGCATTGGCCTTCCTTGAATTCAAATGTTATGAGAAACATGTTTGATGTGATGAGAGGGTAGAGAGGTAGTTTTCTGATGATCACGTGGATTTTGGCAACAAAGATAATAAGAGGTCCAGATTTCAAGCAATGGGTAAGAATCAACCAAAGAAATCTGATTGTAAGAAAATCCAATTCCTAGTTTGTGAAATGTGTGGCAAGAAACACCATGGGGAATGTCTCAGCAAAACTGGGAAGTGTTTTAAATGTGGAATGTTTAGACATATGTCCCGATATTGTAAAAAAATGATCCAAAGACAAATCATGATAATCAGACTGTAAAGTGTTTTAAATGTGGTGAAATGGTAACTATGAAAATACCTTCCCAAAGAGAGATCTGAATAATGCAAAGAATCCAGACTATAAGAAGAAAAGTGTAGTGAGATTTTTCGAGACTACGTCAGAGGATGTCGGTCCATCCAATGAAGTTGTATCATGTACTCTGTTTATTCACTCAAATTTTGCTAATGTTTTGTTTGATACGGGTTCTACACATTCATTCATCTCTGAGAAATTTTCTAGTAAATTATAAATTTCACATCAATAAATGATACCCGAACTTGTTGTTAAAACACCATGGGGAAATGTTATAGCAATGAAAAATTATAAGAATCATTCTATTGTGGTTTGCAGATAGATGTTACCTGGAAACCTAATTGTTATACCTTTATTTGAGTTTGATGTTATTTTGGGAATGGGATGGCTTTTTTATTATCATACTAAGACTGACTGTAGAGCTAAAGAAGTTTTTTTTCAGAAATAGTTTCAGTTCGTATACATGAATAAACCCATACTATTTATAACATATCAAGAATCTGAGAAACTATTGAAATATGACAACGAAATTTATCTTACTCATATTTTTGAAAACAAGGGAACTATTCAAAATAATGATGTGCCAGTGGTAAACGAATACCTAGATGTTTTTTCTGATGAGTTACCTGGTGTCATACCTGATCGAGAAGATGAATTCACAATTGACTTACTTACTGATTCTATGCCAATTTCAAATCCCCCATATCGTATGTCTCTAATAGAAATTCTGGAATTGAAATATCAGTAGATGGATTTGCTTGAAAAATGCTTCATTTGTTCTAGCACTTCACCATCGAGATCTCCTATTTTGTTTGTTAAAAAGAAATATGGTTCCGTGATACTTTTAATTTATTATAGAGCATAAAATAACATCATTCATAAAAAAGCATCATTTTCCTCATATTGATGACTTGTTTGATCAGTTCCAGGGAGCTTAGTACTTTTCGAAGATTGACTTGAGAACTGGATACCATCAGCTGAAGGTGAAGGAGGATGACATTCCGAAAACAACCTTTCGTACTAGATATGGGAATTATGAATTTGTTATTATTCCATTTGGATTAACTAATTCAGTTGTTGTTTACATGAATCTTATGAATAGAGTATTTAATGAGTTCTAGGATAAGATTATTGTTGTACGTATTGATGACATTATGGTATTTTCTAAAAATAAAGAGGTTCATTAAAAACATCCAAGGGTTGTTTTAAAAACATTAAGAGAAAATAAACTATATGGAAAATTCCGCAAGTGTGATTTTTGGTTGATACAGATTTCTTTTCATGGGCACATTGTAAATAAGGAAGGAAAAATAGATGATCCTTCCAAAAAAATAGTGGTTGATTAATGGCCAACACCCAAAAATGTTACAGAAATTCGTAGTTTTCATTGATTAGCATGTTATTACTGATGGTTTGTTATGAAATTTTCATGGTTATCTTGCCCCATAACTAAGTTAACACAGAAAGGGGTTATTTTTTTTAATAGAAGAATGCGATGTTTATTTTCATGAACTGAAGAAGATATTGGTGAATGCCCGAGTTTTTGGCCTTTCCTTCCCGAAATTGTGATTTTTTCATCTACAATGATTCTTCTTTGAAGGGACATGGTTGTGTTTTTATGTAGAATGATCTGGTAATTGCCTATGCTTTGAGAAAATTTAATCCTCATGAGCTAAATTATCCCACACATGATTTGGAATTTGCAGTTGTGGTTTTTTGCTTCGAAAATTTGGAGGCATCATCTATATGGAACCAAATGACAAATATATACTGACCATAAAAGTCTAAAGCATATATTCACTAAGAAGGAATTAACCATGAGGCATAAAAGATGTCTAGAACTGATAATGGATTATGATTGCACGATCAATTACCATCCTAGAAAAGAAAATAAAGTAGAGGATGCCTTAAGTTGGAATCATCATGCATCATTAACAATGTTATGTTTGGAACATGATCCCTTGATTAATGATTTATTGAGTTTTAACATAGAAGTTGTTGGTTATGGGGATACATATGCTTTGATTCTAGTTTCAGTGTAGTCTCTGTTGTCAGAAAGAATTAAGCATGCGTAGAAGGAAGACATTGGGCTACTAAAAAAGTTATAATTGGTTAAAATGGTTAAGTTTCCATAATTTAACCTTGAAAAATATTGTGTTTTAAGATTTGGAAAAAGGTTGTGTGTGCCTTGTGATTCTCAGTTGAAGATTGATTTGATGTGTGAAGCTCATAGATCTCCATTTTCTGTTTATCCTAGAAGTACAAAGATGTACAGAGACATTCGAACGAATTATTGGTGGGATGGAATGAAAAGTGATATTGGTGATTTTACCATGAAATGTTTAATGTGTCAATAGTCTAAAGTAGAGCAGCAATTACCAAAGGGGATGATTCATCCTTTTCAAGTTCCAGAGTGGAAATGGGAGGATGTATCCGTGGACTTTGTGGTGGGACTAACAAAGAATTCTCGAGGAAACAATTCGATTTGGGCATTATTGACCAGCTAACAATGTCTGCACATTTTCTTTCTATTAGAGATACAATGAATTTGGATCAGCTTTTTTAATTATACCTCAATGATATTTTAAGGATACATGGAGTTCCTCTTTCTATTGTATCTGACCGAGATCACAGGTTCACTTCAAACATTTTCAAGGGACTTTAGAAGTCATTGGGCACAATGTTAAATTTCAGTACAACTTTTGATCCTCAATCAGATGGGTAGTTGAAACAAATGATTCAATCATCTGAGGGTATGCTTTGAGCTTGTACAATGGACTATCAGGGAAGTTTGGATCAACATATTTCTTTAGTTGAGTTTTCTTATAATAACAATTTTCATTCTAGAATTCATATGGAAACTCTTGAGGCCTTGAATGGGATGCGGTGTCAGACTCCTGCATTTTGGGATAATGTCGGTGAAAGAATTTTTATGTGGCTATAATTAGTTTAATATGTGGCAGAGAAAGTGAGGTTGATCCAACAACACATGAGGACAGCTCAGAGCAGGCAGAAAGGTTATGCCGATAATAAAAGGAAAGACTACTCTTTGGATGTAGGAGACCATGTTTTCCTTAAAATATCTCCTTGGAAATGTGTGATGTGTTTTGGTAAGAAAGGAAAGCTAATTCCATGGTTCATCGGTCCTTTTGAAATCGTGGATAATGTTGGAATAGTTTCATACCGCATAGCATTACCTCCGAGCATGTTTCAAGAACACAATGTTCTTCATGTTTCGATATTGAGAATGTGTGTGCCAATTTCATCACATGTCTTGATCCCAAAATCAGTTCAACTGGAAGAGAACCTTTCTTATTAAGAGAAACCAGTTCAGATTCATGATAGAAGGGAACATGTATTGCGGAATAAGTTAAGCCACTAGGTAATTGTTTTTTGGAGAAACCACATGGTTTAAAAAGAAACATGGGAGTCCAAAAATGCAATGAGGGAAAGGTACCCTCCCTTGTTTAACAAGTAAATAAAATTGTGAGGATACAATTTCCAGAAGGTGGGGATAATGTAACACCCAAAGGTTTTCTAAAAATAAATTGAAATGCATGAAACTTTGTGTAAAGTATATATTTATAACTATCCTTGAAAAATTATTTTACTACCACAATGTTTTGAATTTCAATAAACTGTCATCTATAGTTTTGTTCAGTGAGATATTTGGGGTCTGATGAAACCAAATTGTTTTTTTTGTGAATAGTATCATACTCTTATGAATAGTAATATGAATAGTAATATGACAGTAATGAATAGTAAATTTTATTATTATTTTATTTTCATAAGTCTAGAAGATAATAACATCTTGGTTAATTTTTCATTGTGATAAACAAGTAGTTGTAGAATTAGAACTGTCAATTTTTGAAATAAGTATGATTTTATTTAAACATTAAATTAATAATATTTAGAAAATTATTTTTCAAAAATGGAATTCAATTTTGAATTCTAAATTTCAAAAAATGGTTAGGGTAAATTTTTGATATTTTTCTCAAATTCAAGAATTTTTTATGAATAGTATAATAAGATAAAATACGATAAATGCTAAATACTTGATTTACTACATCATAGATGATGCAAGGATGATGTAAGGCCACTTAGTTCGAACTCACATTCCATTATTACTATTTGGGGTCACATTAACAAATATTATTCATAGTATTTAGCAAACTATTATAATAATGATTAAAATAATGAAAAATACCCCCTCCCCTCCATTATAAATACCACCCTCACTCCCATCTTCCTCTCAAACCTCTCAAGCCTTGAGAATTGTCTAATTTCTACCAAATTCCATCCCCAATATTCATACCCATGTCCTAGAGCTTTTTTTATCACCAACATACCAAAACCAAAGCCCTTAAAGAGGATATCAAGGAGAAGAGATCAAGAGGTAAACATCCTCTTTTATTTTATTTTTTCATTCATTTTATGTTATTCTCTTCCATTCCCTTTGGTTTGTGATGGTATATTTCATTAATTTACCCTCTTACTGTACATTTTATTTATTAATGATGAGATACCCCCTTTATCTCTTCAAACTATTTTTATGAAATTTTAATAGACGTCGTTAGGCAGCCGAATTTTTCTGAGAAATATATCAAGTTTTCTTTTATTTTAAGATTCCTTTATTTTTTTATTCTTCCCACACCCCATATTTACAAAGAGGAATGAAAGATCTATAATATTTTATATTCTATATGTTCTCATGTTCATGGAAAATTCATTAACAATATTTTTATCTTCCCCCACTTATGTAAGGAATATAAAATATTTTCTGTGATGTGTCGAATTACCAACATCATTCATGATGTGATTTCAATTTGCATTAATTCATTCATGTCTGGTCATAAAACCATTTTTATTATTGAAACCAGTTAAAATATATTTATTATGACCCATCCATGGTTCTGGAATTCTTTTTTACTCGTGGTTATAAATTATAAGACAAAATGAGGTTGTTGTTATCAAATAACCACTAAAATGATCTAAACAAACATCATTATTGTTTAAACTTATGGATAATTCTCATATAAGACATAAAAATGATAAATGGTATAATTTATGGTACTGGAAATATTTAAAAACCATTTAATTCCAATTATGGAGTTTCCCTTCCAATCGACAAGAACATCCATCATGAACCAATCATGGAAATCATGAAAGGAACTCACCCAAAACAATGCAAGGAACAAAATACTAACAATTAAGAGGTGAAATGAGGTTATGAAATGATAATATAAGATGTTATAAACATGAAATGGTTTCAGTAAGATATTAATAACACTCTTTTAACCATTATATAGGAGGTTTAAACAAGTTTGAAGTAAGACAAGCCCGAGGTAAGGGAAATCTTAACCCGATTTCCATTCTTTTGGTTAACCTTCAACTTTTTTATTTATATGTTATTTAAATTTTTTATGTGATGGGTTCTATTTATATTATGTTTCATTATGAATATTTACATTATATATACATACTCCAACCACTCTATTATGTGTCTCTTCAATTGTATGATATTTATAAGGGGCTTTAAAAAAAATCTTCTTTTTAAATTCGGTTTTTCAAAATTCCAAAGAAATGTTTTTATGGAATTATTCATGTCGTATGATTACGTTTTGGTTTTTGGAAATTATTTATGATGAAGGGTGGGACTTATATCTCCCTCCAATGCATTGGGTATGAGTATGTTGGAGGTTGGCTGTATTGTTTTGAAGGGGAATCTAATAAGTGGTTGTCATTGGTAAGGAATATCAGGGGTATATAGGATTTTGTTGCCTTAGAGTGGGATGAATTTAAATGTATTTTCCTTGAAAAATATTTTCCTAAGGTGGTGCGACATAGAATAGAGAAGAAATTCCTTGATTTTAAAGAGAAGGAGGAAGATTCAGTGGCTGTGTATGAAGCATGCTTCACCTGGATGGCGATGTATGCTCCAAATCCTATTCTGGATCATGATAGAAAAATAAACCACTTTTACTAAGGATTTAAGCCAAGGTATCGATGGGTGTTGGCCTCCCATGAATTCAAAAGATATGATAAACTTGTCTGATGTGCTGAGAGGGTAGTGAGGGTGTTTTATGATGATCATCTGCATTTGGAAACAAAGAGAAGAAGAGGTCCAGTTTGTATGAAATGGGTAAGAATAAACCAATGAAGTATGATTGTATGAAAATATAATATATAGTTTCTGAAAAGTGTGGAAAGAAACACCCTGGGGAATGTCTTAGAAAAAAACTGTGAAGTGTTTTAAATGTGGAATGTTTGGACATATGACCCGAGATTGTAAAGACAATGATCCAATGACTAATCATGATAAGCAGGCTGTAAATTGTTTTAAATGTGGTGAAATGGTTCACTATGAAAATGCCTACCCAAGGAGAGATCCAAATAATTCAAAGAAGCCATACTATAAGAAGAAAAGTGTAGTGAGATCCATTGTGACTACGTTAGGGGATATTGGGCCATCCAATAATGTTGTATCATGTACATTGTTCATTCACTCATATTTTTCTAAAGTTTTTTTTTGATATGGGTTCTGCACATTCCATCATCTTTGAGAAATTTTCTAGAAAATTGGAAATATCACATCAACAAATGAAACCCAAACTTGTTTTTAAAACACCAAGAGGAAAATTTATAGATATAATGATTTATAATAATCTTTCTATTATGGTATGTGGACAGACATTACCTGCAAACCTTGTTGTTATACCTTTATTTGAGTTTGATGTTATTCTGGGAATGGAATGGCTTTCTGATTATCATGCTAAGATTGACTGTAGAGCTAAAGAAGTTTTTTTTTTCAAAATGAGTTTAATTTTGTATAGAAGAATAAACCCATACAATTGATAACATATTAGGAAGCTGAAAAACTATTGAAAGATGGAAATGAAATTTATCTCACTCATATTGTTGAAAACAAGGGAACGATTCAAATTAATGATGTTCCAATGGTAAATGAATTCCTTGATGTTTTTTCTGATGAGTTACATAATTTCATACCTGATCGAGAAGTCAAATTCAAAATTGACTTACTTCCTGAAGTTAATCCAATTTCAAAACCCCCATATCGTATGGCTCCAATAGAACTTCTTGAATTGAAAAATCTGTTGTAGTATTTTCTTGAAAAAGGATTCGTTCATCCTAGCACTTCACCATGGGGAGCTCATTTTTTTCATTAAAAAGAAAGATAGTTCCATGAGACTTTGCATTGATTATAGAGATTTTAATAACATCACTATTAAAAAAAGTATCTGTCGCCTCATATAAATGACTTGTTTGATCAGCTCCAGGGAGATCAGTACTTTTCTAATATTGAGTTGAGATCGAGATACCAACAGCTGATGGTGAAGAAGGATGACATTCCGAAAAGAGCCATCGTACTAGATATGGGAATTATGAATTTGTTTTTATGCTATTTGGATAAACTAATGCACCTGTTGTATTCATTAATCGTATGAATAGAGTATTTCATGAGTTCTAGGATTAGTTTGTGGTTGTATTTATTGATGACGTTCTGGTATTTTCCAAAAAATAAAGAGGAGCATGAAAAACATCTAAGGGCTGTTTTACAAACTTTAAAAGAAATGATACTATATGGAAAATTCAGCAAGTGTGATTTTTGGATGCAACAGATTTATTTTATTAGTAACATTGTAAATAAGGATGGAATAACAGTTGATCCTACAAAAACAATAGCGGTTGATGAATGGCCAAGACCCAAAAATGATACATATGTTCGTAGTTTTCTTAGATAGGTGGGTTATTATAGACGGTTTGTTATGAAGCTTTCACAGTTATCTAACCTGATAACTAAGTTAACAGGGAAAGCGGTTAAATTTGTTTGGATAGAATAATGTGATGTTTGTTTTGAAGAACTAATGAAGAGATTGGTGAATGCTCCTGTTTTGGCCTTGCCTTCCCGAAATGGTTAGTTTTTCATCTACATTGATTCTTTTTTAAGGGAAATGGTTATGTTTTGATGTAGAATGATCAGGTAATTTCCTATTCTTCAAGACGACATAAACATCATGAGCTAAATTAACCCACACAAGATTTGGAATTGGCAGCTGTTGTTTTTTTAATTGAAAATTTGGAGGCATCATCTATACAGAAACAAATACCAAATATATAATGACCATAAAATCCTATAGTATATATTCACTCAGAAGAAATTAAACATGTGGTAGAGAAGATAGCTAGAACTGATAAAGGATTATGACTGCATGATCAATTACCATCATGGAAAATAAAAAAAGTTAGAGGATGCCTGAAGTCGGAAACAACATGCATCATTAACCATGTTATGTTTAGAACATGATCCCTTGATTAATGATTTGATGAATTTTGTCCTAGAAGTTGTTGTTGTAGGGAATATGTATTTATTGTTTCTATTATTAGTGAAGTCTGTTTTGTCAGACATAATTATGAAAGTGAAGAAGGAAGACCGTAGGCTATAGAAAAAGGTAGAATTGGTTAAAATGGGTATGTTTCCAGAATTTAACCATGACAAAATTGTGTTTTATGATTTGGAAAAAGGTTGTGTGTGCCTAGGGATTCTCAATTTAAGTAATATTTGTTGTGTGAAACTCATAGATCACCATTTTATGTTCATCCTAGAGGTACTAAGATGTATAGAGACCATTGGAAGTATTATTGGTGGGACGGAATGAAAAGAGATATTGCTGATTTTAAAATTAAATTTTTGACGTTTCAACATGTTAAAGCCGAGCGACAATTACCGAAGGGGATGCTTCAGCCTTTTCAAGTGCCAGAGTGGAAATGGGATAATATATCCATGGACTTTGTGGTGGGACTACCAATAACTTCTCAAGGTAACAATGCGATTTAGGTTATTGTAGATCGGCTAATGAAGTCTGCACATTTTCTTTCTATTCGAGATACAATGAAATTGGATCAGATTTCTCAATTGTACCTCAAATATATTTTCAGGTTACATGGAGTTCCTCTTTCTTTTGTATCTGAACGAGATCCCATGTTCACTTCTAAATTTTGGAAGGGACTTTAGATGTCGTTGGGAATAGTGATAAATTTCAGTACAGATTTTCATTCTCAATCATATGGGCAATCAGAACGAACTATTCAAACTTTGGAAGATATGATTTGAGTTTGGTCAATGCACTATAAGGGAAGTTGGGATAAATATCTTTCTTTATTTGAGTTTTCTTATAATAATAGTTTTCATTCGAGTATTCAGATGGATCCTTTTGAGGCCTTGTATGGGATGCGGTGTTAGACTCCACAGTTTTGGGATGATGTTAGTGAAAGAATGTTGATGAGGCTAGAATTAGTTGAAGAAGTGGCTGAGAAAGTGAGGATGATCCAGCAACACATGAGGACAACATAGAACAGGCATAAAAGTTATGTAGATAACAGAAGGAAATACTACTCTTTCGAGGTAGGTGACCATGTTTTCTTTAAAATCTCTCCTTGGAAAAGTGTGATGCATTTCGGTAAGAAAGTGAATCTAAGTCCACAATTCATTAGTCCTTTTGAAATCATGGATAAATTTGTAATAGTTACATTCCCTGTAGCTTTTCCTCCGAGCATGTTTCAGGAAGACAATGTTTTTCATGTTTCAATGTTGAGAAAGTATGTTAAAGATTCATCACATGTCCTGATCCTAGAAACAGTTTAGCTGGAAGAGAACCTTTCTTATGAAGAGAAACCAGTTCAGATTCTTGATCGAAGGGAACAAGTATTACGGAACAAGTTAATCCACTAGGTAATGGTTTTTTTTGGAGAAACCACATGGTTTAAGAAACAACATGGGAGTCTGAAAATTCTATGAGGGAAAGGTACCCTCACTTGTTTAATAAGTAAATAAAATTGCGAGGATGCAGTTTCCAAAAGCTGGGGATAATGTAACACACCATGGTTTTCTAAAAATAAATTGACACGCATGAAACATTGTTTAAAATAGATATTTATAACCAGCCTTTAAAAATAACTTTACTACCTCAATGTTTTGAATTTCAAGAAACTGGCATCTACAATTGTGTTCAGTAAGTTATTTGGGGTCTGATGAAACCAATATGTTTTTTGTGTGAATAGTAATATAACCTAATGAATAGTAATTTGAATAGTAATATGACATTAATGAATAGTAAATTTTATTATTATTTCATATTCTTAAGGATAGAAGATAATAACATATTGGTTAATTTTTCATTGTGATAAAGAAGCATTTGTAGAATTAGAACTGTTAATTTTTTAATTAAGTATGATTTTATTTAAAAGTTAAATTAATAATATTTAAAAAATTATTTTTTAAAAATGGTCTTCATTTTTTAATTCTACACATTAAAAAATGGTTCGGGTAAATTTTTTGGATTTTTCTGAAATTCAATTTTTTCTTATGATTAGTAAAATACGATAAAATATGATAAATGTTAAATACTTGATTTACTGCATCATAGTTGATGCAAGTATGAGGTAAGCACACTTGGTTCGAACATACATGACATTATTACTATTTTGGGTCACTTGAATTAAGATTATTCATAGTCTTTAGAAAAATATTATAATAATGATTAAAATAATGAAAAATACCACCTCCCCTCCACTACAAATACCACCCTCACTCCCCTCTTCCTCCCACACCTCTCAAGCCTTGAGCATTGTCTAATTTCTGCAAATATTTCCTGCCCAATCTTGTTAACCACGTCCTAGAGCTTCTGGTATCACCAAAAGGACAAAACCAAATCCCTTAAGGAGGATCTCAAGGAGAAGAGACGAAGAGGTAAACATCCTCTTTTATTTTCATTCTTTTCATTCATTTTTTGTTACTCTCTTCCATTACCTTTGGAATATGATGTTATATTTTATTAAATATCCCCCCATGATGTACATTCTATCTATGAATGATGAGATATCCCCTTCCTCTCTTCAAGCTATTTATATGAAATTTTATGAGACACCGTTAGGCTGTCGAATTTTCGTGAGAAATTTATCATGTTTTCTATTATTTTGAGATTTTGTTCTTTTCTTCTTCTTTACACAGATCATCTTAACCATGAGGAATGGAAACTCAATAATAATAAATATTTTTTATGTTATCATGTTCATGGAAAAATCATCATCATTAATTTTCTCCTCCCCCACTGATGCAAGGAATTAAAAATATTGTCCGTGATGTGTCGAATTACTAACATCGTGGACGACGTGATTTCAATTTTCATTAATTCCTTAAATTCTGGTCATAAAACAATTTTTATAGTTGAACCAGGTTATAATATTTGTATTATTACCCATAAATGGTTCTATAATTCTTTTTTACTCATGGTTCTAAATTATAAGACAAAATGAGGTTGGTGTTATCGAAAAACCTCTAAAATGATCTAAAAAACATCATTAATGTTTAAACTTATGAATCATCCTAATATAAAACATCAAAATGATAAATGTTATAATTTATGGTACTGGAATTATTTAAATACCATTTCATTCCAATTATCGAGTTTCACTTCTAATCGAAAAGAACATCCATCATGAACCAAACATGGAAATCATGTAAGTAACTCACCCCAAATAGTGCAAGGAACAAAATACTAACAATTAAGGGGTGAAATGTGGTTATGAAATGATCATATAAGATGTTATAAACATTAACTAGTTTATGTAAGATATTAATAACACCATTTTAACAATGATAATGTATTTTTAAACAAGGTTTAAGAAAGACAATCCCGAATTAAGGGAATTCTTAACCCGATTTCCATTATTTGGGTTCACCTTCTACTTCATTATTTATGTGTAATTTAAATTCATTGTGAGATGGGTTCGGTTTATATTATTTTTTATTTTGTGTATTTACTGTATATATACAGACTACCTCCACTCTATTAATTCTCTCTTCAATTGTATGATATTTAAAAGGGGTTTTTCTAAAACAAATCCTCTTTTTAAATTCGATTTTCTAAAATTCCAAAGTAATGTTTTTATGGAACTATTAATGTTGTATAATTATGTTTTGGTTCTTGGGAATTATTTATGATGAATTTTTGGACCTATATTTCCCTCTAATGCATTTATTATTAGTATGTTGGAGGTCAGACCTATGGTTACTCCAAGTGTAACTGTGATGGTTACACAAAGTAAGGTATCCGTGAGGGTTACAATTTATAAGGTAGCGAAGAATGGTTAAAAGATTATGTAAGTGATGACCCAAGATACCATTATGATTATATTTATGTTATAATGTTTTGTGTGGATCTTTTTTAAATGTCATTATTACACAAAGTATGTATATATATGGTTGACAAGAATGATTTCTGAAAATTCTTTCATACATTACGAGTATTCATGGACTAGTGTGATCTTTCGTTCTTTTCCATCCCTTATTGAGATTTTGTGCTCATACCAAGTTTTTAAATTATTTTTAATGGTTAATGGATGTGTAAGACAAGGAATTAAGCCATGTTAAAAGTTGAATAATTTCCAAGGAGTCATGTTTTAATTTTTAATGTTTTTTATTTTGAAAAAAATTGAAACTATTTTTATGGTATCCTCTCTGTAATAATGTGTTACGTTATGAATGTATTTTCCTAATTCTATAAAGCTCTAAAAATGAAAGGTTACTCAATGTAAAATTCTATGTTTTCATGATTAATTTCATGATTATTTATGTCATAAGGATTGGTCCTTATAGTTATTATCAGAGGATGGTTTAGATAACATTAGGGGTTTGGATGATGTTAATAGAATACCATAGATGATTTTCACTCTATGTTTAAATTGAAATATTTTAGCATTTAAAGAATACCATTTTGCTTCATCTATTACATGTTTATTCAGAATGGTTGTCTGCAGAAGGAATGGGGATGCTGAAGATGAGAGGCACTGATAGAATGTCATCCTTCTAGAACTATAGCCCAGAATGGTAGGGATTGAAACCGAGCAGTTTGTGATAGTAATGCCTCAGCTAAAGAAGGAAATAAATGGTGGTGGCATCCATGCAAGAGAACCAATAGAGGCACCACAATGAAACATGACAGTTGTGGAACATTTTATTAGACAACATCTTCTTGCATTCAATGGATCTTATGACCCAGTAGCAGCTGAAGGATGGATCAAAGCCCTTGAAAATATATTTGATGTTATGGAATGTTCAAAAAATCAAAATGTAAGTCCCTCCATTTATCGTTTTGAAGGGAGATCTGATCAGGTGGTCATTTTCAAGGAATATTAGGGGTACATAGGATTTTTATTCCTTAGAGTGGGATGAATTTAAAAGTATTTTCCTTGAAAAATATTTTCCTAAGGTGGTGCGACATATAATGGAGAATCAATTCCTTGAATTGAAAGAGAAGGAGAATGATTCAGTGGTTGGGTATGAAGAAAACTTCACCAGACTGGCGAGGTATGCTCCAAATATTATTCTGCATCATGATAGAAAAATCAACCACTTTTACTCTGGATTGAATCCAAGGTATCGATGGGATTTGGCCTCTTGTGAATTCAAAAGTTATGACAAACTTGTCCAATGTGCTGAGAGGGTGGAGAGGGAGTTTCTTGATGATCACGTGCATTTTTTAAAAAATGAGAAGAAGATTCCAGTTTGAAAGAAATGGTTAAGAATCAACCAAAGAAATCTGATTGTAAGAACATCCAATTTCTAGATTTTGAAATGTGTGGTGAGAAACACCATGGGGAATGTCTTAGAAAAACTGGGAAGTGCTTTAAATGTGGAAATTTTGGACATATGGAATGAGATTGTAATGAAAATTATCCAAAGACTAATATTTATAAGCAGATTGTAAAGTGTTTTAAATGTGGTGAAATGGGTCACTATGAAAATGCCTGCCTAAAAAGAGATTTGAATAAGGCAAAGAAGCCAGACTATAAGAAGACAAGTGTAGTGAGATCCTTTGCGACTACGTTAGAGGATGACAGGCCGTCCACTGATGTTTTATCAGGTACTTTGTTTGTTCACTCATATTTCTCTAATGTTTTTTTTGATACAGTTTCTACCTATTCCTTCATCTCTGAGAAATTTTCAAGTAAATTTGAAATATCACATCAACAAATGAGACCCAAACTTGTTGTTAAAACGCCAGGGGGAATTGTTATCGCAAAGAAGAATTATACGAATATTTCTATTGTGGTCTGTGGAAAGACATTACCTAAAATCCTTGTTGTTATACCTTTAGTCGAGTTTGATGTTATTCTGGGAATGGACTGGCTTTCTGATTATCATGCTAAGATTGAATGTAGAGATGAAAAGTTGTTTTTCAGAAATAGTTTTAGTTTGTATACAAGAATAAACCCATACAATTAATAACACAATAGGAATATGAGAAACTATTTAAAGATGGAAATGAAATTTATCATTCTTAAATTGTTGAAAACAATGGAACTATTCGAATTAATAATGTGCCAGTGGTAAATGAATACCTTGATGTTTTTGCTGATGAGTTACCCGGTGTCATACCTGATCGAGAAGTCAAATTCACAATTGACTTAGTTCCTGATGCTATGACAATTTCAAAACCCCCATATCGTATGGATCCAATATAACTTCTTGAATTGAAAAATCAGTTGCATGATTTTCTTGAAAAAGGATTCATTCGTCCTAGTACTTCACCATGGAGAGATCCTGTTTTTTTTGTAAAAAATAAAGATGGTTCCATGAGACTTTGCATTGATTATAGATCTTTGAATAACATCACTGTTAAAAAAGGATCCTTTTCCACATCTCGACAACTTGTTTTATTATATCTAGGGATCTCAGTACTTTTCCAATATTAAATTGAGATCCGGATACCGTCAGCTGAAGGTGAATGATGATGACATTCCAAAAACAGCCTTTCATACTAGATATTGGCATTATGAATTTGTTGTTATGCTGTTTCGATTAACTAATGGACCTTCTGTATTCATTAATCTTATGAATAGATTATTTCATGAGTTCTTGCATATGTTTGTGGTTGTAAATATTGATGGTATTCTGGTATTTTCTAAAAATAAAGAGGATCATGAAAAACATCTAAGGGTTGTTTTATAACCATTAAAAGAAAATAATCTTTATGGAAAATTCAAAAAATGTAATTTTTGGTTGTAACAAATTTCTTTTTTTAGGCACATTATAAATAAGGATGGAATACCAGTTGATCCTGCCAAAAAAATAGTGGTTGATGAATGGACCAGACCCACAAATGTTACAGAGATTCGTAGTTTTCATGGATTAGAGGGTTATTACAGACGATTTTTAAGAACATTACATTGTTATCTAGCCTGATATATAAGTTAACATGGAAACGGGTTAAACTTGTTTCGACCAATGAATGTGATATTTGTTTTCAGGAACTGAAGAAGATATTAGTGAATGATCCAGTTTTGGCCTACCCTTCCCAAAATGGTGAGTTTTCCATCTACAATGATGCTTCATTGAAGGGAAATGGTTGTGTTTTGATGAAGAATGATCAGGTAACTGCCTATGCTTTGATAGAACTTAAACCCCATGAGCTAAATTATCCCACACATGATTTGGAATTGGCAGCTATTGTTTTTTGCTTTGAAAATTTGGAGGCATCATCTATACGTAACCAAATTCCAAATATATACTGACCATAAAAGTCTAAACTATTTATTCACTCAGAAGGAATTTAATATGAGGTAGAGAAGATGGTTAGAACTGATAAAAAATTATAACTGCATGATCAATTACCATCCTGGAAAAGAAAACAATGTAGCGGATGCCTTAAGTCAGAAACATCATGTATCATTAACCATGTTATGTTTGGAATATGATATATTGATTAACGATTTGAAGAATATTAATGTAGAATTTGTTGGTGTAGGGAATACATATGTTTTGTTTCTAGTTTCATTGCAGTCTTTGTTGTCAGACAGAATTAAGAAAGCGTAAAAGGAAGACTGTGGATCACAGAGAAAGGTAGAATTGGTTAAAATGGGTAAGCTGCAAGAATTTAACCTTGAAAAAGATTGTGTTTTATGATTTGGAAAAAGGTTGTGTGTTCCTAATGATTCTCAGTTAATGAATGATTTATTTTGTGAAGCTCATAGATCTCCATTTTCTGTTCTTCCTGGAAGTACTAAGATGTATAGAGACCATCAGGATTATTATTCGTGGGATGGAATGAAAAGAGATATTGCTGATTTTACCATGAAATGTTGGACGTGTAAATAGGTTAAAGTAGAGGGGCAATTACCGAAGGGGATGCTTCAGCCTTTGCATGTGCCAGATTGGAAATGGGAGAATGTATCCATGGACTTTATGGTGGGACTACCAAAGACTTCTAGAGGTAGCAATGGGATTTGGTTTATTGTTGATCAGCTAACAATGTATTCACATTTTCATTCTATTCGATATACGATGACTTTGGATCATCATTCTCAATTGTACTTCAAGGAGATTTTCAGGTTACATGGAGTTCCACCTTCCATTGTATCTGACTTAGATCCCAGGTTCACATCTAAGTTTTGGAAGGGACTTCAGAAGTCGTTGGGCTCAGAGTTAAATTTCAGTACAACATTTCATCCTCAATCAGATGGGCAGTCAGAACGAACGATTCAAAATTTGGAGGATATGCTTCGAGCTTGTTCAATTGACTATCAGAGATTTTGGGATCAACATATTTCTTTACTTGAGTTTTCTTATAATAATTGTTTTCATTACAGTATTCATATGGAACCTTTGGAGGCCTTGTAAGGGAAGAGGTGTCAGACTCCAGCGTTTTGGGATGAAGTCAGTGAAAGAAAGTTGATGGATCTAGAATTAGTTGAATAAGAGGCGGAGAAAAGTGAGGATGATCTGGACACACATGAGGATAACTCAGAGCAGGCAGAAAAGTTATGCAGACAACTAAATGAAAGAGTACTCTTTCGAGGTAGGTGAGCATGTTTTCTTTAAAATCTCTCATTGGAAAAGTTTGATGCCTTTCGGTAAGAAAGGGAAGCTAAGTCCACAGTTCATCGGTCCTTTCGAAATCTTGGATAAAGTTAGAATAGTTTCATATCGCGTAGCTTTGCCTTTGATCATGTTTCAGGTACAAAATGTTTTTCATGTTTCGATGTTGAGAAAGTATGTGCCATATTCATCACATGTATTGAACCCAGAAGCAGTTCAAAAGGAATAGATCCTTTCTTATGAAGAGAACCTTGTTCAGATTCTTGATCGAAGGGAACAAGTATTGCGGAATAAATTAATCCACCAGGTAATGGTTTTTTGGAGAAACCACATGGTTAAAGAAGCAACATGAGAGACCGAAAATGATATGGGGAAAAGGTACCCTCACTTGTTTAATAAGTAAATAAAATTGTGTGGATGCAATTTCCAGAAGGTGGGGATAATGTAACACCCCAAGGTTTTCTAAAAATAAATTGAAATGCATGAAACTTTTTTTAATTTAGATATTTATAACTACCCTTTAAAAATAACTTTACTACCACAATGTTTTGAATTTCAAGAAACTGTCATCTACAATTGTGTTCAGTAAGTTATTTGGGGTCTGATGAAACCAACTTGTTTTTTTGTGAATAGTAACATAACCTAATGAATAGTAATATGAATAGTAATATAACCCTAATGAATAGTAAATTTTATTATTATTTTATTTTCAAAAGTCTAGAAAATAATTAAATCTTGGTTAATTTTTCAGTGTGATAAAGAAGTAGATGTAGAATTAGAACTGTTAATTTTTGAATTAATTATGATTTTATTTAAAAGTTAAATTAATAATATTTAGAAAATTATTTTTCAAAAATGGACTTCATTTTTAAATTATAAACGAGAAAAAATGGTTAGGGTATGTTTTTGGGATTTATCTGAAATTCAATAATTTTTTATGAATAGTAAAATATGATAAAATACGATAAATGTTGAATACTTAATTTACTACATCATAAGTAATGCAAGGATTATATAATCCCACTTGGTTCAAACTCACATTCCATTATTACTATTTTCGGTCACGTGAATTATTATTATTCACAGTCTTTAGAAAAATATTATCATAATGACTAAATTAATGAAAAATTCCCCCTCCCTTCCACTATAAATACCACCCTCAATCCCCTCTTCCTCTGACACCACTCCAGCCTTGAGAATTGTATAATTTCGGACAAATTATCTCCCAAATCTTCTTACCCACGTCATAGAGCTACTAGTCTCACCAAAAGACCAAAACCAAATCTCTTAAGGAGGATCTCAAGGAGAAGAGATCAAGATGTAAACATCCAATTTTATTTTCTTTTTTTTTCATTCATTTTATGTTTTTATCTTCTATTCCCTTTGGATTATGATAGGATATTTCATTAAATATCCCCCTTACTGTAAATTTTATGAATGAATGATGAGATATCCACTTTATCCCTTCAAACTGTTTTTATGAAATTTAAAATATGCCGTTAGGCTGCCGAATTTTCGTGAGAAATTTATCAACTTTTCTTTTATTTTAAGAGTCCATTATTTTCTTCTTATTTCCTCACCTAATCTTAACCAAGAGGAATGAAAGCACCATAATATTGTATATTCTATATGTTCTCATGTTCATGTAAAATTCACTATCATTATTTTTCTCCTCCCCCACTTATACAAATAATTAAAAATATTGTCCGTGATGTGTCGAATTACCGACATCGTGGACGATGTGATTTCAATTTGCCTTAATTCTTCAATGTCTGGTCATTAAAACATTTTAATGGTTGAACTAGGTTATAATATATGTATTCGGATCCATACATGGTTCTGGAATTATTTTGTACTCATGGTTCTAAATTATAAGACAAAATGAGGTTGTTGTTATCAAAGAACCGCTAAAATGATCTAAACAAAATCATTAATAATTAAACTTATGAATCATCCTCATATAAAAAATCAAAATAATAAATGGTATAATTTATGTTAATGGAAATATATAAATAAAATTTCATTCCAATTCTGTAGTTTCACTTTCAATTGAAAAGAACATCCATCATGAACCAATCATGGAAATCATGTAAGGAACTCAAACTAAACAGTGCAAGGTACAAAATACTAACAATTAAGAGGTGAAATGAGATTATGAAATGATCATATAAGATATTATAAACATGAAATTGTTTCTGTAATATATTAATAACACTCTTTTAACAATTATATAGGAGTTTTAAACATGTTTGAAGTAAGACAAGCCCGAGGTAAGGGAATTCATAACCCAATTTCCATTCTTTGGGTTAACGTTCTACTTCATTATATATGTGTTATTTAAATTTTTTGTGTGATGGGTTCCATTTATATAATGTTTTATTATGTTTATTTATAGTATATATACATACTCCATTCACTTTATTAATTCTATCTTCAATTGTATGATATTTATAAGTGGATTTTAAAAAAAAATCCTTTTTTAAATTCGGTATTCCGAAATTCCAAAGCAATGTTTTTATGGAATTATTCATGTTTTATGATTATGTTTTGGCTCTTGGGAATTATTTATGATGAATTTTGGGACCTATATCTCCCTCCAATGCTTTGTGTATGTGTAAGTTGGAGGTCGGAGGTTTGGTTACTCCATGTGTAACAGTGATGTTTACAGAAAGTAAGGTACCCGTGAGGGTTACAAATTATAAGGCAGCCAAGAATGGTAACAAGATTATGTAAGTAATTCCCCAAGATACCATTATGATTATATTTATGTTCTCATGCTTGTGTGTTTCTTTTCTAAATATCATGATTACACAAAGTAAGTATATATATGGGTAACAAGAATGTCTTTTGAAAATGCTTTCATATGATAAGAGTATTCATGGGATAATGTGAGCTTTCCTTGTTTTCCATCCCTTACTGAGATTTTGCGCTCATATAATGTTTTCAAGTGATTTTCACAGGTTAATGGTTGTGTAAGATAAGGAGGGACTCCATGATAAATGTTGAATAATTATCAAGGAGTCTTGTTTTAAGTTTTACTGTTTTATATTTTGAGAAAAATGGAAACGGTTTTTATGGTATGCTTTCGGTAATAATGTGTTACATTATGAATGTATTTTCATAATTCTATAAAGCTCTTAACATGAAAAGATAATAAATGTAAAAGGTAGTGTTTTCTTGACTAAACTCAATATTATGTATGTAAAAAGGATGGGTCCTTATAGTTGGTATCATAGGATGGTTTAGATATCTTTCGGGGTTAGGATGATGTTAATAGAATACCATAGATGATTTTCACTCTATGTTTAAATTGGAATGTTTTAGCATTTAAATATTAACATGTTGTGTCATCTAAGATATGTTTATTCAGAATGGTTGTCCGCAGAATGAACGGGGATACTGAAGAGGAGAGGCACCGACATAATGACATCTTTCCGGAACTATATCTATGAATGGTATGGATTGGAACCGAGTAGTTTGTGACAGTAATGGCTCAGATAACGCAGGAAATAAATGGTGTTGGCATCCATGAAAAAGAACCAATAGAGGTACCACATCGAATCATGACAGTAGTGGAACATTTTATGAGGGAAAATCCTCCATAATTCTTTGGGTCTTCTAACCCAGTAGCAGTTGAAGGATGGATCAAATACCTTGAAAAGTTATTCTATGTTATGGGATGTTCAGGAAATCAAAAGGTAAGTCTTTCCATTTATCATTTTGAAGGGGAAGTTGATCAGTGGTGGTAATTGGTATAGAATATCAGGGGTAGAGATGAATTTTATTCCTTAGAGTGGGATGAATTTAAAAGTCTTTTCATTGAAAAATATTTTCCTAAAGTGGTGAGACATAGAATGGAGAATAAATTCCTTGAATTGAATCAGAAGGAGGAAGATTCAATGGCTATGTATGAATAATACTTCACCCGACTGGCGAGTTATGCTCTAAATCTTATTCTGAATCTTGATAGAAAAATCAAATGCTTTTATTGAGTATTGAAGCCAAGGTATCGAAGGGCGTTGACCTCCAATGAATTAAAAAGTTATGAGAAACTTGCCCTATATGGTGAGAGGGTAGAGATGTATTTTGATGATGATAACGTGCATTTTGGAAACAAAGTGAAGAAGAGGTCATGTTGGAAAGAAATGGGTAAGAATCAACCAAATAAATCTGATGGTAAGAAAATCCAATTTTCATTTTGTGAAAAGTGTGGCAAGAAACACCCTGGGGAATGTCTTAGAAAACTGGGAAGTGTTTTAAATGTGTAAAGTTTGGACATATGGCCTGAGATTGTAATGAAAATGATGCAATGAATAATCATGATAAGAAGACTGTAAAGTGTTTTAAATGTGGTGAAATGGGTCACTATTCAAATGCATCCCCAAAGAGAGATCCGAATAATGCAAAGAATCCAAACTATAATAGAAAAGTGTAGTGAGATCATTTTCCACTACGTCTGTAGAAGTCAAGCCATCCAATGAAGGTGTATCAGGTAATTTGTTTGTTCACTCAGATTTTTCTAATGTTTTTTTGTTATGGGTTCTACACATTCCTTTATCTCTGAGAAATTTTCTGGTAAATTGGAAATATCACCTCAACAAATGAGACCCGAAATTGTTGTTAAAACACTTGGGGTAAATTCCATAGAAAAGAAAAATTATATGTATATTTTTATTGTGGTATGTGGATAGAAATTACTTGAAAAACTTTTTGTTTTAACCTTAGTCGAGATTGATGTTATTCTGGGAATGGACTAGCTTTCTGAATATCATGCTAACATTGACTGTAGTGATAAAGAAGTTGTTTTTCAGAAAAGGGTTTCAGTTTGTATACAAGAATGAACCCATAAAATTGAGAACAGGTCAGGATGCTGAGAAACTGTTGAAAGTGGAAAAAGAAATTTATCTTGCTCATATTATTTAAAACAAGGGAAATATTCAAATTAATGATCTACAAGTAGTATGTGAATACCTTGATTTTTTTCTTGATGTGTTACCAGGTGTCATAGCTGACCGAGAAGTCAATTTCACAATTGAATTAGTTCTTGATTTTAATCCAATTTCATAACCCCCATATTGTATTGCTCCAAAATAACTTATTTAATAGAAAAATTAGTTGTAGGATTTTCTTGACAAAGGATTCATTAATCCTAGCACTTCACCATGGGGAGCGCCTATTTTTTTTGTTAAAAAGATTGATGGTTCTATGAGACTTTGCATTGATTATAGAGCTTTGAATAACATCACTATTAAAAAAAGTATCCTTTGCCTCATATATATGACTTGTTTGATCAAATCCAGGGAGATCAGTACTTTACCATGATTGAGTTGAGATCCAAATACCATCAGCTGAATGTGAAGGAGGATGACTTTCCAAAAACAGCCTTTCTTAGTAGATATGGGCATTATGAATCTGTTGTTATGCTATTTGGATTGACTAATACACCTGATGTATTCATGAATCTTATGAATATCGTATTTAATGACTACGTGGTTAGGTTTTGGGCTATATTTATTGATGAAATTCTGGTATTTTCTAAAAATAAAGAGGAGCATGAAAAGCATCTAAGGGTTGTTTTACAATCATTAAAAGAAAAGGAATTGTATGTAAAATTTAGAAAGTTTTATTTTTTGTTGCAACAAATTTATTTTCTTGGGCACACTGTAAATAAGGAAGGAATAATAGTTGATCCTTCCAAAATAAAAGTGGTTAATGAATGGCCAATATCCACAAATGTTACAGAGATTCGTAGTTTTCATGGATTAAAAGATTATTACAGACGGTTTCTTAAGAACATTTCATGGTTATCTAGCCTGACAACTAGGTAAAAATGAAAAGGGGGTAATTTTGTTCGGAATGAATAATGTGGTGTTTGTTTTTAGGACCTGAAGAAGAGATTGTTGAATGCTCAATTTTGGCCTTGCCTTCTCAAAATGGTGAGTTTTTCATCTAAAGTGATGCTTCTTTGAATGAATTTGGTTGTGCTTTGATGCAGAATGATCAGGTAATTTCATATGCTTGGAGAGAACTGAAACCCCATGAGCTAAATTAACCCACACATGATTTGGAATTGGCACCTATGGTTTTTTGCTTTGAATATTTGGAGGCATTATCTATACGGAACCAAATGGAAAATATATACTCACCATAAACGTCTAAAGTATATATTAAGTCAAAAGGAATTATACATGAGGTAGAGAAGATCGCTAGAACTGATAAAGTATTATGACTGCATGATCAATTAACATCATGGAAAAGAAAACAATGTAGCAGATGCCTTAAGTCGGAAACATCATGCATCATTAACCATGTTACATTTGGAAAATGATCACTTGATTAATGATTTAATAAATTTTGGCTTAGAAGTTGTTGGTGTAGGGAATAAATCTATTTAGTTTTAGGTTTCACTGCAATCTTTTTTACAGACAGAATTAATAAAGCGCAGAAGGAAGACCGCGGTCTATAGAAAAATGTAGAATTTGTTAAAATGGGTAAGTTTCAAGAATTTAACCTTGAAAAGGATTGTGTTTTATGATTTGGAAAAAGGTTGTGTGTGCCTAGTGATTCTCAGTTGAAGAAAGATTTGTTGTGTGAGACTCATTGTTCTCCATTTTCTATTCATCCTGGCAGTACTAAGCTGTATAGAGACCTTCAGGATTATTATTGGTGGGGTGGAATGAAAAGAGATATTGCTGATTTTACCATGAAATGTTTGACGTGTCAAAAGGTTAATGCAGAGTAGAAATTACTAAAGGTGATGATTCAACCTTTTCTAGTGCCAGAGTGGAAATGGGATAATGTATTGATGGACTTTGGGGTGGGACTACCAATGACTTCTTGAAATAACAATGCGATTTGGGTTATTGTTGATCGGCTAACAACGTCTACAAATTTTCGTTCTATTCGAGACACAATGACTTTGGATCAGCTTTCTCGATTGCACCTCAAGATGATTTTCAGGTTTCATGGAGTTCCACTTTCCATTGTATCCAACAGAGATCCCAGGTTCACTTCTAACTATTGTAAGGGACTTCAGAAGTTGTTGGGAACAATGTTAAATTTCAGTACAAATTTTCATCATCAATTAGATGGGAATTCAGAATGAACAATTCAATCATTGGAGGATGTTCTTCGAGCTTGTTCAATGGAATATCAGGGAAGTTGGGATCAGCATATTTCTTTAGTTGAGTTTTCTTATAATAACAGTTTGCATTATAGTATTCATATGGAACCTTTTGAGGCCTTCGAAGGGAATCAATGTCAGACTCCAGCATTCTGGGATGAAGTCAGTGAAAGAATGATGATGGAGATATAATTAGTTGAAGAAGTGGCTAAGAAAGTGAGGATGATATAGCAACACATGAGGACAACTCAGAGAAGGCAGAAAAGTTATGAAGATAATATATGGAAAGACTACTCTTTCGAGGTAGGTGACCACATTTTCCTAAAAATATCTCCTTGGAAAAGTGTGATGTGTTTCTGTATGAAAGGGAAGCTATGTCTACGGTTCATCTATCCTTTTGAAATCTTGGATAAAGATGGAACAGTTGCATACCAAATAGCTTTGCCTCCGAGCATGTTTTAGGTACAAAATGTTTTCATGTTTCGATGTTGAGAAAGTATGTGCCAGATTCATCACATGTCTTGATCATAGAAGAAGTTTAGCTGAAAGAGAATCTTTCTTATGAAGAGAAACCAGTTCAGATTCTTGATCGATGGGAATAGGTATTTCAGAATAAGGAAGTCCACCAGGTAAAGGTTTTTTGGAGAAACCACATTGTTAAAGAAGCAACATAGGAGTCCAAAAATGCTATTAGGGAAAGGTATGCTCACTATTTTAATAATTAAATAAAATTGCGAGGACACAATTTCTAGATGGTGAGGATAATGTAACACCCCAAGGTTTTATATAATTAAATTGAAATGCATAAAACATTGTTTAATGTAGATATTTATAAATAGCCTTTAAAAATAACATTACTACCACAATGTTTTGAATTTCAAAAACTATCTTCTACAATTGTGTCGAGTAAGGTATTTTGGGTCTGATGAAACCAACATGTATTTTTAGAATAGAAACATGCCCTTATGAATAGTATTATGAATAATAATATAACCCTAATGAATAGTAAATTTTATAATTATTTTATTTTCTTAAGGCTAGAATATAATAACATTTTGGTTTATTTTTCATTGTGATAAAGAAGTAGTTGTAGAATTAGAACTGTTAATTTTTGAAATAACTATGATTTTATTTAAAAGTTAAATTAAAAATATTTAGAAAATTAATTTTCAAAAATGGAATTCATTTTTTAATTCTACATGTCAAAAAATTGTATGGGTAAAATTTTAGGATTTTCCTGATATTCAAGAATTTTTTACGAATAGTAAAATTTGATAAAATATGATAAATGCTAAATACTTGATTTACTGCATCATAGGTGATGAAAGGATGATGTAATCCCACTTGGTTCAAACTCACATGATATTATTACAATTTTGGGTCACATAAATTAAGATAATTCACAGTATTTAACAAAATATTATAATAATGATTAAAATAATGAAAAATACACCCTCCCCTCCACTATAAATACCACCCTCACTCCCCTCTTTCTCCCACACCTCTCAAGCCTTGCGCATTGCATAATTTCTCCCAAATTCACTCCCCAATCATTTTACCCACGTCCTAGAGCTTCTGGTCTCACCAAAGGACCAAATCCAAAGCCCTTAACGAGGATCTCAAGGAGAAGATACCAAGAGGTAAACATTCCCTTTTATTTTATTTCTTTTCATTCATTTTATGTTATTATCTTCCATTCCCTTTGTATTTTGATTGGATATTTCATTAAATATCCCCCATTACATTCCATTTTTTTTTATGAATTATGAGATATCCCCATCCTCTCATCAAACTATTTTTATGAAATTTTAAGAAACCCCGTTAGGCTGCTGAATTTTTAGGATAAATTTATCAAGTATCCTTTTATTTTAAGATATGTTTCTTTTCTTCTTCTTTCCTCACCTCCACTTAACCAAGAGGCATGAAATCTCCAGAATCATGTATATTTTGTATGTTCTCATGTTCATGGAAAATTCAACATCATTATTTTTATCCTCCCCCACTTATGCAAAGAATTAAAAATATTGTCTGTGAAGTGTCGAATTACCTACGTCATGGATGATATGATTTAAATTTTCAATAAATACTTAAAGTCTGGTCATCAAACCATTTTTATGGTTGAACCAGGATATAATATATGTATTATGTCCCCTCCATGGTTATGGAATTATTTTGTACTCGTGGTTCTAAATTATAAGACAAAATTAGGTTGTTGTTATCGAAGAACAACTAAAATGATCTAAACAAACATCATTAATGTTTAAACTTTTGAATCATCCTAATATAAAACATCAAAATGATAAATGGGTTAATTTATGGTATTAGAAATATGTAAATACCATTTCATTCCAATTCTGGAGTTTCACTTCCAATCGACAAGAGCATCCATCATGAACCAATCATGGAAATCATGTAAGGGACTCACCCAAACCAGTGCATGGAACAAAATAGGAACAATTAAGGGGTGAAATGAGGTTATGAAATGATCTTATAAGACGTTATAAACATGAATGTGTTTATTTAAGATATTAATAACACTCTTCTAACCATTATACATGAGTTTTAAATATGTATGAAGTAAGAGAAGCTCGAGGTAAGGTAATTCTTATCCCGATTTCCATTGTTTGGCTTAACCTTCTACTTCAATATTTAGGTGATATTTAAATTTTTTGTGCGATGGTTTCTGTTTATATTATGTTTTATTATGTTTATTTACAGTGTATTTAAATAATCCATCCACTATATTATGTATCTCTTCAATTGTATGATATTTATAAGGGTATTTTCTAAAAGAAAATCCACTTTTTAAATTCGGTTTTCTGAAATTCCAGAGCAATGTTTTTATGCAATTTTTCATGTTGTATGATTATGTTATGGTTCATGGGAATTATTTTTGATAAATTGTGGGAAATATATATACCTCCAATGCATTGGGTATGAGTTGGAGGTCGGTCTTATTGTTACTGAAATTGTAACTGTGATGGTTACACAATGTAAGGTAGCTGTGAGGATTACAGATTATAGGGTATCCAAGAATGGTTATAAGATTATCTAAGTATTGCCCCAACATACCTTTATGATTATATTTATGTTCTCATGTTTTGTGTGTATCTTGTGTAAATATCATGATTACACAATGTAATTATATATATGGGTGACAAGAATTTCTTTTGAAAATGATTTCATATGTTACGAGTATTCATGGACTAATGTGATCTTTCCTTCTTTTCAATCCCTTACTGAGCTTTTGTGTTTATCCCAAGTTTTTAAATGATTTTCAAAGGCTAATTGATGTGTATCTGAAGGAAGGAAGACATGTTAAATGTTAAATAATTGTCAAAGAGTCTTGTATTAAGTCTTAATGTATTATATTTTGAAAAAAATGGAAACTATTTTTATAGTATCCACTCTGTACTAATGTGTTACGTTATGAATGTATTTTTCAAATTCTCTAAAGCTCTAAACAATAAAATATCTTCAATGTAAAAGGCAGTGTTATATTCACTAAATTAATGATTATGTATTTAATACGGATGGGTCTTTATAATTATTTCATTTTATCTTTGGTTGGTGATTATTCTAAAGGAGGACTCCCATCAATGTTTGGTTGAGGGTTACGCCAAGGGATAATTTCCATTGAGCTTTCGTTGTTACTTACATCAAAGGAGGATGATCATTGAGGTTTTATTGGGAATTTCTTCTAAGTTGTATTCCCATTGAGATTTTTTGGGGCTTACTCT
The DNA here is from genome assembly GCA_963277665.1 of Viscum album. Taxonomy (NCBI): domain Eukaryota; kingdom Viridiplantae; phylum Streptophyta; class Magnoliopsida; order Santalales; family Viscaceae; genus Viscum; species Viscum album. The sequence goes on along the minus strand of OY728130.1, from coordinate 1,189,918,512 downwards.
TAAGGATGATTCCCCTTGGGTTTGGATAGGGCTTACCCCTAAGGGGGGGTTCCAATTATAGATCAGGTCATTGGATCAGGTTCTTAGCTCTGGTCCTTAGTGCATGTCCCTAGCATAGGTGTCATTGGTTAAAGAACAAGATGGGAATTTGATCAATGTTATCTCAATTAATTATCTATTCTATTAGGTTTTAGATATCTACTAGAGAGATTCTGGAAGACCTGGGTGAAGGGTCTATGTAACCAGAGCTTAGGGGATTCTTTATAAATTTCAGTCATCCAAATTAAGATCACATGGGTTATATTTATTGGAAAATTTAGAAACATAGGAGAAGGGTTTACTCTACATAGGCTTTCCACATAGACTATCCACACATGATGGCTTCATAATCTGTCTGTATAGGCTATATATATTGGTTGTACATGATTGACCAATGTGTAGGTACCATTCACAATAACACAAATTCCTTAAAAAAATTCTAACATCTGGGAGCCATAAAATTTGATATGTTAGAATTTTTGGTCTCCATGACCAGTTAAATAAAATATATCTAATAGATTTTTGATTCATTATATGGTGAATACACCAAATACTCTCAAAGAAATGTGAAATTTTCATTTTAATGTGTCAACCACTTTTTTCATCAATCTATGAAATTACCATCATACTGATAGAGGAGTTTTATTCCCACTTATCCATCATTATGGAGTATTCTTGAACTTCAAAATAATACATTCATCTTCTTCTACTATGGAGAGACATCTCAAATGAGACTCTACATTTTTTTTATTTGTTATGGCATCATGAATTCTATTGAAAAGTGCATGAAACATATTTTCTAGGGTTAGCAATAAACCCACATAGTATTATATTCATTAAAAATGAAAAATAATTTGTTTTTAAGGAATATATAGGTAACTTTGACACATTAAAACACCATTTGTGTGTGTTTTATAGCGACAAAAAGGGTGGAACGATGGTCTAATGTTTTCATTATCCATGGTGCCTATAGAGCATAATTCGACAATTTCAATGTTCACATGGACAACCCTAAAAACATTGCGCCTTTTGTGTCATCACCCTAATTTTTTTCGTAAACTCATTATGAAGGATAAATAGTAGGAGAGTCTTGTATTATTCTTATTCCAACCTTTTTGGGGTTTCGGCTTAGCTATATTTGTGCCTTTTATCATTTTACCACTCGTTATTTTTTCTAAAACCATGCATAGCATAGGTCTGGAGAGTGGAGACTTGACTTTTTTTCTAGAGTTACCTTTTTTAGTTTGAAGTATAGTGAGTCATGAGCCTCTTTTAATGGTCATTATAACATCACAAATTTCATAATAATAAGTCTAGTGTTTTAGGTTGAACAAATCTGACCATATGTTTTGAGATAATAGACCAAACAGGGCTTCCAGGACCTAAATTTTATGAAATTATTAAGATATCCAATGGGGAATCTTGAGTAATGAGAATGTGGTTCATATATACAAACCATGATATTAGGGAATACAGGTCTTCTCTTTCATGAACGAAGTTACCAATGGTTGGAAAACCCATTTAATTGTTGGTTTTATGCACACCCGATTTGAGTGCATACTACAAAGTAAATAGTGCCATCCTTTGTTTAACAAGCACTACAATTTATGCAAAAATTATAAAAATCCAATTTTTGTGTATTATATAACAGTTCATGAAAATATTTCCCAAACAATTTAGACAATCTATTATAGATAGTCAATGTTTAATATTGGGATTTCTCAAGGCATGGATGGGTGGTTTTTCCAAAGGAAGCTGGCTGAGAATGAAGAGTATATTTGTATTGGTATTGGAAATGAATTGGAAACCTCTCCTATAAGAATTTATCTTGAGGGAATGAGAGAAAATTTTGTTATATGTTCTATTCCATTGGAATGTTCCATTGCGAATAAGGGTTAATGTATCATGTTGTTTAATTTCGTGTGATTAGGACATTAACAATGTAGTTTGACATCTTATGATTAGGATATTTTTCTCTGTAGATTGATGTCCTTGGATGAGGAAATTATGATTTTAAATTTAAATTCGTATAGAATGGAAATTATGGGAGACATAATTTAATGTCTTTATCTACGAATGAAGAGGTTCAAGAATCAACAATTCATGGAAATTAGTTCAGAAATGTGCTACCATATTGAAATGTGAGAGGATAAATCTATAATACGTGGTTTGGGGTTCCCCGTATCTAAAGAGTGATATAGAAATAGGTCTTATGAAATTATAGGATATCTCTATAGGGTATGAAGTATCCACTGGTTGGAAAACCAATTTTATTGGATGTTTTTAACAACGCTGATTCAGGCATGTAATGCATAGTCAATAGTGTCATCCATTGGCTGAAAGAACTGAAAATTTGTGGAAAACTTATACAAAACCTACTGAGGAATGATAAATCATATTCACGAAAATAATTCCTCAAGAATTATGACATATTATCACAAAAAAGATAGATTTTTATGGAGATTTATATTTGCATGGGCCTAGAGTTTTTTTTACTAGAAGAAATTTCCTGAACAAGAAGTTGGCATTTTAGGTGAAAATTTCCCAATCATTGGGGAAAGATGATATGTAAATAGTTTTGGGCCTAAAACAGGGATGAAGTGCCTATTTATTTTGGTCATACCACTAGTACCATGATATTTTATGAAAGAATGGAAGTCATGAAATAGAACATTCCCCTAAACCAAATAAATAATATAAATCTCAAAGGAATTGTAACGCCCCAAGCTTCCACGGTACGTTTCCCTTCGAATAATGCGATAACGTGTGTTGTACGCAACCTCGAGTTCTAACACACACCACAACTAATTAAACTAGCAGTTGTGAATAGTAATACCTACTTTTTGAAATCATATATATTTTATATTTCAAAATGGACTTCTTTTTTGGATTCGGAATATTGAATTTAGCCTAGGGTGAAATTTTGGTACTTTTCGAATAACTTTTATATTTTGATGAATAGTGAAAATTACTAAATTTTAATTAAAATCAACTTTTTTAATCAAAATAATTAATATTGATAAATTATGAATTTGAGTGGTTTTAAAGTATATTTAGAATATATTTTTACCATTTAATTTAATGTTTGTCATTGGACATAATTTCACAATTAAACCAGACATAAACAAGTGTCAATCTTTTGATAGTTATTATCTCTTAAAAACACGCTTTTTATTTTAACAACGGGAATTAATTTTAAATTAATTTCTGCCACTTCTGTGTTTTGAATTTGAAAAAATGGATTACATATTTTGAATAAGGATTTCCAAATTATGTAAATAGGTAACTTTTATTTTTACACACTTTGAATAATTACTGCGGTAAATATTTTATTTACCATGGTTAAAGGGTAAATCCGGTAAATAAGGGTTAAAAAATAATATTATAATAATACAAAATTACCCTAAAACGTGTCATAACCTTATTGGTGGACACATACCCGACCATGGGCATACTTGTGTCGATTTGGGGACCCCTTAGAGCCACTTGTATGTGGTAGGGACACATTATATTAATAAAGTTAAAAAAAAAATAAAAATGGCATAAGCTTACATCTTTTAGAAGAACAATTTTTACATAGGGTTATACATGTTGGATTTTCGATTATAAATATTAATTAGAAATATAAAACTATTTCCTACATAATGATATTTTATTTATAATTTTTAGACATCAAATAATTTAAATTATTAATGACACAATAATGATGCAATGTTTACCTCATTAATAAATCATTTAAATAAATAAGATTATAATGATTAAAATATTATCTAAAACCTGTCCAATTCTTATTGGTTGATGTTATTTAGAAAATGAGGCATCTTATCTTCGACCTCAATGATTTTTGGACCATTATAAACCGAATATAATTATATTATAAAGTAATACTTTCACTCTTTCCTAAAGAGCCCCTCCTCTCCCTTATAAAAGGAGACCACATCTACTCATTCCTCACACCTCTAAAGCCACTTGGCTCGTCCAAACCTTGCCCAAATACTCTCCCAACTTCCCTCACTACAACCTAGAGGCCTTATTTTGATCATAAATCCAACCTAAGGAGCCCTTTTGATCAAATCAAAAGGAAGAACCCGAAGAAGAGGTAATGTTTTCACCACCCCTTTTCAAGTTCCTTTCTTCTTCCACTTCTTCTTTATTTGTTCTTACCATTATAAAATAATAACTCCAGTATCTCACATATACTGTGATGTTATTATAAATATGGTACAGCCATATTCAGTATTCTATCCACCCTTTGAATAACATGTCACCATACGTGCGTACGTACGGCTTACCGTCTCCACGTCGCGGTGTAATTGTTATTCAATATATTATTATTTGGATGGGTATAATAATGATGTGCAACTCATGTAAATAATGAATATAACATGTTAATTATTCTTTATATATGATATAACATCCATTTATATATTATTTTAATATCAAAAGAATGATATTGTCGCTCGTGCGTACGTACGGACTACCGTCTCCACGAACGCGATGAGATTCATTCTCCATCGTATCCATTCAAGTATAATTATCATTTGATGATTTAAAAATGATGTTTAAGGACTTGATATCATTCTGTATATGAATAATATACAACCTATCCATTCCAAACATGGCTTACGTAACAAAACATATAAAATAAATCAAGTAAGTTAACACCCGAAACAACGATAATACTAAGATATTATTATCAAATCAATATTAAAAGATTATATATGATATCATATTAATGTATATGATTCTTTTATAATTTAATAAAAATTATTTCACCATTATATAGGAGGTTAACCTACCCCAACCAAGGAAAAGTACAAGGTAAGGGTTATTTCACAATCTCTTCATTATCCGAGGTTGTTTATACGAATTAATCTACTGGGATCTCATTATCATCCACATCCATGTTTCTTCAAAATGGATTTCAAAACATTTTTAATATTTAAAAGAATATGGGTTAAAGTCATTTATACCCTTGTTTTACTTTTTATAAGAGGTTTATAAGGGAATCTTTCCGTCGTTTTCAAAACAAGGTGCTTTTTAACCTTTTCGACAGAATTAAGATAAGAATGTTTTTTTAACTTATACGGCGGGTGCAGTTATTTTCCGCCATTATAAAATCATCAAAGCTTCCCTTACAAGCTTATAAGAATATTTTCAAAGAAAATGTTTTATTTTATAAATATATGTCTCTTAAATGATTTCAAAATAGAAAGAGATATTTCTTTAAAAAGAGTTTTGATTTCATCTATGTCAACATCCTTTAATGGATTTTACGCTTATTTGAGGATGATATATTATGATACAAAACTTTTATATTGTATTGAAGGTTTTGTGATATGTTTGACTGTGGATGTGCTATTTTTTATATATACCATTCATGGTTTAAGGTGAAAGTATTGACATTTCGTATGCTAGTTTCAATACGAATGTTTATGTTATGTTTAAACCTTTTCGTATGGGAATGCATTGGACTTAATATGTGACGGGTGGAGCCCGCTATAGCTCCTCGATGCATCGGTAGGTCTCATGAGACAAACTAGTGTCTTGGAACAAGGCCTTGGAAAAATCTTATTTGTAGTCTTGGCACGAGGCCTTGACTACGTGGTTATGATAGACTGGAATTATGCATTCAAACATTATGAAAGTGGTTATTGATTTTTTCATGTGATTATTTGATTAGTAGAATATCCATGTGAATAAGTAAATGTAATTATTTCATTTTATTTATGCCGTACCATGTTGAATGTTCATGATTGAAAGGATTTTTTTTAGTTATACATTGCCTTAAATGTTTATTCTTATTTATGAATGTTTCCGCTATATTGTTATCCTTACTGGGCATTTGAGCTCACCCCTTTTCTATGTTTTATTTTTCCCAAGAAGTGAAGAAGTAAATTATGAATGACCTATAGGGATATTATGTGGGGATATGAGTTTGGATTATGGAGACATTATGTTGTTGTAATAGTTTTTCATTTTATGATGTAATGTAAAACTTATGAATATATCTAGTGTTTCCAAGGCTACTAAACCAATCGGTCTTTCGAGATTTGATCTTTCTTGTGATCATGCCAATGTTATGTAATTAATGCACCGACTCTGGGTAACTGGGGTCGGGGCGTTACAGTTGGTATCAGAGGAAGTTTAGTACAAACCTTGGAAGCTAGATTTAGATAAACTCTGATTAGAGCACGTAGACCTAAGATGAACTTTGAGGATTAGTATAGAAGAACTTCCTAGAATTTTGGTATTGTAGAGATTTTTTGAGTTTTCCGAGCAATACATCCCTGTCTGGATACGAGCAGGTAGAGGCGGCTCTGGCACAGATGTACCTAGGGGTAAAACCCGAAAACACCGCTTTGAGCTAGACTCGAACGGGAACTGGTGCACGACAACGGGCTTTGCTGCACTCTTGGTTACGACACTCCCGGGGGATATGCTTAGGATAACTCTCATTTTCTTTACAAATCATTATGAAGGGTTTATGAGTATATAATTCCTCAAAGAAAACATTTTTATGATTATAGATTATATCCATAAATAGTTCAATTTATGTTGAGTGTTTTATAAGTATGGGATTTTGTATTTTGATTTATAAACTGATGTAGTTTATGCCATTGTTTAGAAATGGCGCCTAGTGGAAGAAATTGAAACCTTATCAATGTACGCACTCCATGTAGGGATTTCCCTCCTACTCAAGATAATTATAGTGGGGCTGGTGATGCAATTGGTGCCGATCAGCTAATCACCATACTGGGACAACTTACTCAGGTTATGAATAATAACCTTACCCGTATGGAGCACCCTGATCCGCAGCATGGAGGATCAATGTTAGATCGATTCATGAGGCAAAAACCACCAACGTTCAATGGGAGTAAAAATTCCTTAGTATCTGAGCAATGGATAAATTCCCTAGAGAAAATATTTCAGGCTTTGGGGAGCAGTGAAAGGGAAAAAGTTATCATGGCAGTTTACCACCTCACTGGAGATGATGATCAATGGTGGTCATTGATTCAAAACATGAAGGAAGATGATGAAGTATCAAATATGGAATGGAGGGAGTTCAAAGATCTGTTTTTAGAAAAATACTTCCCTCATGACCATCGAGCAGATATGGAAAGGCAATTTCTAAGTCTGAGACAGAAGGATGATGAGAATGTCGCAAAGTATGAGGCTAACTTTACAAGGTTAGCAAGGTACGCTGGTGATTATATACGTAACCAAAGAAGTAAGATTGATCGTTTCTTTGATGGGTTAAAACCATTTCTCCGTCGAGCATTAGTCTCACAATCCTTTTCATCGTACGAAGACATTGTCTCATGTGCTATCAAGACCGAAAAAGAATTCTCTAAGTCTTATGACTTTAAAGCAAAGCAAGAGAAGAAGAGACCTACTGATCAATCTGGGAATGGAAATAAGGGGAAGAAGGGAAAGGTTGAATATCCATCCTGTGGTAAATGCGGGAAGAAACACCCTGGTACTTGCTTGAAGGGAATGGGAGTCTGTTACAAGTGTGGTGAAAAAGGCCACCAAGCTCGTGATTACAAGGGGAAGAAGGAAGCTTCAACGTTCAGTGCTACAATTGCAGGGAGATGGGGCATTATGCAAATGAATGTCCTAAGCGTCAGGAGAACTTACCTCAGAAAAGGCCAAGGGATCAAGGCCAGGCTTATGCTATCACTACTGCTGAGGTAGAAGCTCCGAAAGACGTGGTGGCAGGTAATTTAATGGTTTCCTCAAGTTTAGCAAATGCATTATTTGATTCTGGATCATCACATTGTTTCATATCTTCCCAGTTTGCTAAGAAAATTAGATATTTCCAATTTGATTTAATAAGGGAGTTGTCAGTTAAAACTCCTAAGGGAAGTATCATTGCAACAATGTTTTGGGAATCAGTCCCCATTAGAGCACATAAATTTTCTTTATCTGCTGATCTCATCGTCATACCTATGATTGAGTTTGATATAATCCTCGGTATGGACTGGCTTTTGGACTATGATGCGAAGATTTATTGTAATAAGAAAGAGGTTACGATTCTTGATGATAATGATAAGGAACACCTTATCTTTAGAGCAGAATCGTCACCACCTAATTCTTATTTAGATCCACCCCCAGTAGCTCAACTTAATTCAATTATTGGGGAGGAAGAGAATGAAATAACTGTAGGTGAGGAAAGGAATGTTCAAATATAGGATGTACATATTGTGAAAGAATTTGTAGATGTATTTCCGAAAGATTTACCTGGACATCCTCCAGAACGAGAAGTTGAGTTTTCCATTGATTTGATTCCTGGATCAAGGCCTATATCGAAGACCCCTTATAGAATGGCCACTGTGGAATTAGTTGTACTAAAGAAACAACTAGAGGAATTGAGTAATAAGGGATTTATTCACCCTAGTGTTTCTCCATGGGGAGCCCCTGTTCTTTTTGTTAAAAAGAAAGATGGATCTATGAGGTTATGTATCGACTACAGGGAGATCAATGCTATAACGATAAAGAACAAGTATCCCCTACCTCGTATTGATGATTTATTTGACCAACTGCATGGAGCTCAATACTTTTCAAAGATTGACCTTCGATCTGGATACCATAAGTTGTGTGTGAATAAGGAAGACATTCCGAAGACAGCATTTCGAACCAGGTACGGGCATTACGAGTTTACTGTAATGCCTTTTGGATTGACTAATGCACCCTCTGTATTCATGGATCTGATGAATAGAGTTTTCAAGGAGTATCTCAATGAATTTGTGGTGGTATTTATTGATGATATCTTGGTATACTCCAAAACCTACGAAGATCATGAAAATCACTTGCGCATTATCTTGAAGACTCTGAGGAGGCATGAATTATATGGGAAGTTTAGCAAGTGTGAATTATGGTTTCAGGATATTTCTTTTCTTGGCCATATTGTCTCTAAATATGGAATCTCTGTTGATCCTTCTAAGACCAAGGCAATCCAAGAATGTCCAGCACCTACGAGTATAACTGAGGTACGTAGTTTTATTGGTTTGGCAGGTTATTATCGACGTTTTGTCTAGAATTTTGCCCGATTGGCTAACCCATTAACGAAGCTCACACGTAAAGGGGTTAAATTTGTTTGGAAAAAAGAGTGTGAAGAATGTTTCGAATAACTGAATAGAAGATTAGTCAATGCTCCTATATTGACTCTACCATCGGGGAATGATGGGTTCGTTATTTATAGTGATGCATCAAAGAAAGGACTTGGTTGTGTCCTTATTCAGAATGAGAGAGTTATTGCCTATGCATCACAATAGTTGAAAATTCATGAACAAAACTATCCTACTCATGATCTTGAGTTAGCAGCTGTGATCTTTTCCTTGAAGATATGGAGACACTACCTCTATGGTGAAAAATGTGAGATTTATACTGATCACAAGAGTTTGAAGTATATTTTCTCACAAAAAGAACTCAACATGAGGCAAAGGAGATGGCTTGAATTACTCAAGGATTATGATTGCACGATACACTACCACCCGGGGAAAGCAAACAAGGTGGTAGATGCTTTGATCAGAAAATACCATGGAGTTTTGTAAATGATGAGAATTGAAAGGGATCCAATTTTCATGGATCTAGTGAAGATGGACATGGGAATAACCAGGGAAGGTGAAACATCAATTCTTTTTCAAATGGTTGCCAAACCATCTTTACTAGAAAGGATTAAGAGTTCTCAGACCGATGATGAAGAATTTCAGAAGAAGATTAAAGCTGTGAATGATGGGAGATTGAGAGACTTTGTGTATGAAGATGGAATTTTGAAATTCGGGAAGAGACTTTGTGTTCCCGATTTACCTGATCTGAAAAGGGAATTGCTGGATGATGCTTATAGTTCTAATTTCTATATACACCCTGGGAGCACCAAAATGTATAGAGATTTGAAGGAACATTTTTTGTGGGACAACATGAAGAGGGATATTGCTGATTTTCTGTCAAGATGTATGGTTTGTCAACAAGTGAAAGCTGGAAGGCAACAGCCTGGAAGAGTCATGCAACCTCTTCCCATACCGGAGTGGAAATGGGACAATATTACGATGGACTTTGTCATGGGGCTACCAAAGAATCCTAGAAGGAACGATGAAATATGGGTTATTGTTGATCGTCTTACCAAGTCAGCACATTTTCTTGCTATAAGAGAAGATCTACCCCTGGAACGTCTAGCAAACCTATACATTAATGAAGTTGTGAGACTTCATGGAGTACCCCTATCGATTGTTTCTAATCGTGATCCCCGTTTTACTTCAAGATTTTGGAAAAGTCTTCGGAAATCTCTGGATACTGATCTTCATTTGAGCACTGCTTACCACCCTCAGACAGATGGACAATCAGAACAGACTATTCAAACCCTAGAAGACATGTTGAGATCTTGCTCACTTGACTTTCAGGGTATGTGGGATCAATATTTACCACTGGTAGAATTTTCCTATAACAATAGCTTCCATTCGAGTATTCAGATGGCACCATATGAAGCGTTATACAGAAAGAGATGTCGTACACCAACCTATTGGGATGAGGTTGGTGAAAAAAAACTTGTAGGCCCAGAACTGGTGGAGGAAACAGTGGAAAAGGTGAAGGTAATCCAAAATCACATCAAAGCAGCTCAAAGTAGGCAGAAGAGCTATGTCGATAATCGAAGGAAGGATTTGGAATTTCAAGTCGGTGATCATGTTTTCCTAAAGGTATCTCCATGGAAGGGAGTCATACGTTTTGGTAAGAAAGGTAAATTGAGTCCCAGGTACATCGGACCTTTCGAAATTCTAGAACGAATTGGGGTTGTAGCTTACCGATTGGCAATGCCGCCAAGTCTCTCCAAAGTTCACGATGTGTTCCACGTATCTCTGTTGAGAAAATACATGCCTGACCCAACGCATGTACTCACCTATGAGAAATTAGAACTGGAACCCGATCTGTCTTATCGTGAAGTGCCTGTCAGGATTCTTGATACAAGAGAACAAGTACTGAGAAACCGGACGATGCGTCTGGTAAACGTTTTGTGGAGAAATCATAAGATGGAAGAGGCAACGTGGGAACCCGAGGAACTTATGATGAAGAACCACCCGAGTCTTTTTATGCAATAATACCCTAGAAATTGCGAGGACGCAATTATTTGAAGGAGGGGAGAATGTAACACCCCAAGCTTCCACGGTACGTTTCCCTTCGAATAATGCGATAGCGTGTGTTGTACGCAACCTCGAGTTCTAACACACACCACAACTAATTAAACTAGCCGTTGTGAATAGTAATACCTACTTTTTGAAATCATATATATTTTATATTTCAAAATGGACTTCATTTTTGGATTCGGAATATTGAATTTAGCCTAGGGTGAAATTTTGGTACTTTTTGGACAACTTTTATATTTTGATGAATAGTGAAAATTACAAAATTTTAATTAAAATCAACTTTTTTAATCAAAATAATTAATATTGATAAATTATGAATTTGAGTGGTTTTAAAGTATATTTAGAATATATTTTTACCATTTAATTTAATGTTTGTCATTGGACATAATTTCACAATTAAACCAGACATAAACAAGTGTCAATCTTTTGATAGTTATTATCTCTTAAAAACACGCTTTTTATTTTAACAACGGGAATTAATTTTAAATTAATTTCTGCCACTTCTGTGTTTTGAATTTTGAAAAATGGATTACATATTTGTAATCAGGATTTCCAAATTATGTAAATAGGTAACTTTTATTTTTACACATTTTGAATAATTACTGCGGTAAATATTTTATTTACCATGGTTAAAGGGTAAATCCGGTAAATAAGGGTTAAAACATAATATTATAATAATACAAAATTACCCTAAAACGTGTCCTAACCTTATTGGTGGACACATACCCAACCATGGGCATCCTTGGGTCGATTTGGGGACCCCTTAGAGCCACTTGTATGTGGTAGGGACACATTATATTAATAAAGTTAAAATAAAAATAAAAATGGCATAAGCTTACATATTTTAGAAGAACAATTTTTACATAGGGTTATACATGTTGGATTTTAGATTATAAATATTCATTAGAACGATAAAAAGATTTCCTACATAAGGATATTTTATTTATAATTTTTAGACATCAAATAATTTAAATTATTAATGACACAATAATGATGCAATGTTTACCTCATTAAGAAATCATTTAAATAAATAAGATTATAATGATTAAAATTATATCTAAAACCTGTCCAATTCTTATTGGTTGATGTTATTTAGAAAATGAGTCATCTTATCTTCTACCTCAATGATTTTTGGACCATTATAAACCGAATATAATTATATTATAAAGTGATACTTTCACTCTTTCCTAAAGAGCCCCTCCTCTCCCTTATAAAAGGAGACCACTTCTACTCATTCCTCACACCTCTCAAGCCACTTGGCTCGTCCAAACCCTGCCCAAATACTCTCCCAACTTCCCTCACTACAACCTAGAGGCCTTAGTTTGATCATAAAGCCAACCTAAGGAGCCCTTTTGATCAAATCAAAAGGAAGAACCCGAAGAAGAGGTAATGTTTTCACCACCCCTTTTCATGTTCCTTTCTTCTTCCACTTCTTCTTTCTTTGTTCTTACCATTCTAAAATAATAACTCCAGTATCTCACATATACTGTGATGTTATTATAAATATGGTACAACCATATTCAGTATTCTATCCACCCTTTGAATAACATGTCACCATACGTGCGTACGTACGGCTTACCGTCTCCACGTCGTGGTGTAATTGTTATTCAATATATTATTATTTGGATGGGTATAATAATGATGTGAAACTCATGTAAATAATAAATATTACATGTTAATTATTCTGTATATATGATATAACATCCATTTATATGTTATTTTAATATCAAAAGAATGATATTGTCGCTCGTGCGTACGTACGGACTACCGTCTCCACGAACGCGATGAGATTCATTCTCCATCGTATCCATTCAAGTATAATTATCATTTGATGATTTAAAAATGATGTTTAAGGACTTGATATCATTCTGGATATGAATAATATACATCCTATCCATTGCAAACATGGCTTACGTAACAAAACATATAAAATAAATCAAGTAAGTTAACACCCGAAACAACGATAATACTAAGATATTATTATAAAATCCATATTAAAAGATCATATATGATATCATATTAATGTATATGATTATTTTATAATTTAATAACAATTATTTCACCATTATACAGGAGGTTAACCTACCCCAACCAAGGAAAAGTACAAGGTAAGGGTTATTTCACAATCTCTTCATTATCCGAGGTTGTTTATACGTAATAATCTACTGGGATCTCGTTATCATCCACATCCATGTTTCTTCAAAATGTATTTCAAAACATTTTTAATATTTAAAAGAATATGGGTTAAAGTCATTTATACCCTTGTTTGAATTTTTATAAAAGGTTTATAAGGGAATCTTTCCGTCTTTTTCCAAACAAGGTTCTTTTTAACCTTTTCGAAAGAATTAAGATAAGAATGTTTTTTTTAACTTATACAGCGGGTGCGGTTATTTTCCGCCGTTATAAAATCATCAAAGCTTCCCTTACAAGCTTATAAGAATATTTTCAAAGAAAATGTTTTATTTTATAAATATATGTCTCTTAAATGATTTCAAAATAGAAAGAGATATTTCTTTAAAAAGAGTTTTGATTTCATCTATGTCAACATCCTTTAATGGATTTTATGCTTATTTGAGGATGATATATTATGATACAAAACTTTTATATTGTATTGAAGGTTTTGTGATATGTTTGACTGTGTATGAGCTA